>JANVYD010000002.1:0-1388130 GCA_027406065.1 Colletotrichum cordylinicola | reverse complement strand
AGCGGTTGAGAAGCGTATTCTTTTTGGATTTTATTCTTTTTGGATTTTATTCTTTTTGGATTTTATTCTTTTTGGATTTTATTCTTTTTGGATTTTATTCTTTTTGGATTTTATTCTTTTTGGATTTTATTCTTTTTGGATTTTATTCTTTTTGGATTTTATCTTACTTTGCGATTGTTCTTCAATGCAAGCATCATTCCCATTCTGTTAGCTCTTGTATTGGCTTCTAGTACCACACGGCAATTGACACATTGCTGTCCATTTTATGTGCGGCTTGAGTTAAGAGGTTGACTTGTAGAGCTGCTGTTTCTCAGTCATGTATCCAGTGATGCAGCTGATGCTTGGCCTATTCTATCTCCCGTCCCGAGGGCCTAGATTTGCTGAACCGGGCACACGCCATAATTGGACTTGTTGTTGGCAATTGAACTGCGTTATGTCGTTTAAATGGATCGTCGCAGCGCAATCATTTCCTGAGATGATGCCTTCCGCATAGTGAGGAATTCTTTGGACAGCGCTTCGAGCAGTATGACTGGGTAAAACTGGAAGCTGGTCGGCCGTATTTTTCAGAGATAGTACAGTACTCCATGCCGCGAGGCATCCATCTCTCCAGATGTATACGAAGCTCACACCCTTCAGGACGTATGTGACATGGGTCGGCCGAGCGACACCCTTGCCTGACTGAAAGAGAAACGGAGCCGTGGCGTTTTCTGTGCATCGCATAGAAGTGGTGATTGGTCAAGCCCAAGCAAGTGCTGTCGATTTTATTGAGAAAGTCCAGTATACAATGATGTATATCAGTAGGAAGGCCGCTGAATGTCATCCTCGTGTTCAATGAGAGACTGCCGCAATACTCTGGTTCGTGTTTTTGCAGCAATATGTTCGGACGCATCGAGCTGGGGCTTTTGTGCCGAGCACTGAGGGCTACACCGTTGTGCATGGACTCGGACAACAAAGTACTGCCACAGTGACTGTTTTCAAGGCTTTTTGACTGATCCATGGAGGTAAATTGAGACATCAGACAAGCTGGAGAAAGTGAGAGGTGTTACAGGGTAGTGAATTGTCAAAGTTGTGCAAGTTTTTGAGATGTTGGCGTGGCCATAAAGGTGCCGGCTTTTGTGCTTTGCGAGCGAGCAACACAAAATAATGGGTAAGGACCACCTTTTAGAACAATGATGTGTCTTGACCTTGCTGAACTGCTTCGAACTCACCGAACATGATTACGTTACCCCGCATCATGTAATTCGTGGGTGTATTGCAGGAACACACGATGAGGCGTTGAAGGCTCGGCCCAATGGCATTCACGATAGTGGTACGCCCAAACATCACGTGTGTAAGCCCGCAAGACCATTTCAGCTCGCCACCACAGTGGTCGAGCAGAGAGCTTACGAGTAAAGTGAGGCTCTTTCGGTACCATCGTGAGTGATTACAATAATACGAAAGGTATCACGATAATATGCCGGAGATCCCAAGGATCAACTGATGATACTTTCTAAGGCAAGAATATGATTGTATACATACTGCGAGGCTGATTCCACGAACCAGCAGCATCGCCGCCATAGGACGAGATCCGCGAGTGGCTGTGCGAGATCGCCACCTTTGTATCTGCCGGAGAAGGCTAGCGGTCCCCGCGCCCGATTATCGTGTAACATTAACGGCCAAACGGAGGGAGGCTTCGTCGGCACACATGACCTCGTTCTGAGCTAAAGTACCCCACACTGAAAATGCCTTGAAAGTGCACTTTGAAATGTGAGTTGCGATACACGATGTATCAGCCGCAGCCCTGTTGGATGACTTACCAGTGACGTCTCAAAAGTCTTCCGGTCGGCTGTAGAGGTGTCTGCGGACCTTCATGACTTCATCTTCCGTCATCCGAGACGTGAACACTCCGACAAGCTCGTAGCCAGCCATGTTGATCTCCCTAAGGGACTTTCTGGGGTTGTATATGAACGTTGTTTCTCCGAAAAATCGCACCGCAGAGGGCTTGCGTTCTCTTGGGTGACTTCGCGAGGACTGGAAGTATCTCCTGTTTGCATCCTCAGCTGTGACGCGTCTTTCGTACTCTGTGACCTGCCAATTCCGCATGTCTTGGAGGTATCTTGTGCGCGACACGCCCTCTTCGGCTTCGCGGGACTCGTGATCTGCAAGGCGAAGGGTCAGCTTGGTCAATGGGAGAAGGGGGCGAGGAGGTGGGAGACACACAATACAAGCCGCCAGAGTCGGTGCCCCAGTACTTTCGATCTGGAGAAGCCTTCTTCTTGAGACACGAGCGACGCGGCGCTGTGGGTGTATAGATGCGGTAGTGTGCCATCGCCGCAGACGTGGAGAGGAAAAAGATGGTTAAGATTTCGAGACACTATGGGCGTAATGACGCGAATTTGTGCTTTGCGGGGATTGCAAGGATGTAGAACAGTTGGCTTTGATTAACAGGGTGAAAGAAGGATTGGTCTTTGGAAGGTGTTGTTTTGCGTAGTTGATAAAGACGGATTGTTGGCACAAATAATTGCTATTGTAGCGTGGGTAGTAACAATAGGATTGTCCCGAGATCAAAGCCACACGAGAAACCATCTTAGTTCGTAGGAAATTAAAAAGGCGTTTAAGTAAGTTTATTTGGCTCGTTGCTCTTCCCGTGCTTGACGGGCGCGCCAGGTGAATTGCGAATGATCTCAACCACATAGAATTGGGTCAGCTGCTCTACTTCCATCCCAACACCAACAGAATAATGCCATAGTGAATTCTCAACGATCGAATGCAAATTTTCGCACGCTCATGTCTTCTGCTGTTTCAATTCCCATCGCTAACCAGCTTACGATCTCCGAGACATTCCCTGAGAGCCAGCCAGATGGTGACAATCAGTCGTTCTCTTCAACATCTTGATCTGCACCCCAAGCTTGCTCTCCATGCCTTTAGGCGTCTCGAGGAGAGGACCACTCTCGTTTGTCGCTTTTCGCTCTATATCCAACTCAGGGAACTCATCAGTCGGCTCTGGTAAGGGATCTTCTCTCTCGGGCTTGAGAAACACGTGATATTGAGGCGTATCCGAAAATCTAACGCACGTTTCTCTGGGTTTTGCTTGAATATCGGTAAAGTCTTCGAGGAAGTCCGCATTTGCATCTTCGACAGCGCACCGTCGACGGTAGACCATCACCTGTTGATGCCTTCTGTTTTGGAGAACAAGACGCCGGCTTAGACCAAGCTGATGCTCCGATGAGCCAGCATCTGGATCCCGGTTAGTGAAGGACGGCTTATCTTTTTAAGAGGGGACTTACAGTAATAGCCCCATCCGACTGTGGCTACAGGGCTTTTCCCCAAGGGAAAATCGACTACCGTTGAGTCAAATGAGAGTGCCATTCGGGTAAGTTTATTCGCGACAAAAATTGTTCCGATGATAAGTAATGTGGCAAATGCGATAGTCCAGAACATAACTGTATAATTGCAAGACGCCTTTGTGATTTTGAGCGGGCGTAGGTGCTGTAGCGAGCGGGAAGGTGGTATGGATGGTGATATGATGATCGATAGCAGAAGTAGAATTATTTGGACGTTTTTAATAGAAAGCAAAAGGCCGGATTGCGAGACAAACGGGTTCACACACCCTTCGATTCAGCGTTGACAACAAAGTTCTATGCATATCTGAAAGCTCTGATTTTGAAGGAATACACTGACGGATCTGTAGTCATTGCAGAGTTTAATTGCAGTGTAGCCCAATCATATGCTGCACAGACACAATGGTGTCGTGTCGATGTGTTGCTGAAGAGTCGGTACCCAAACAGGTTGCGGACCTGCAGGGTATTGGAACTACTTGTGCAGTACAACCAGAACTTCAACTTGTTGCTCCTTAATAGAATTATCGGAAGTTCACCTGGCGCAGTGTTTGCAAATTGACATCTTCCTGCTTGTATGTTGACCTGTTATCATTACCGGGCAACAAACCATCGAGCCATAGCACCATGTTGATTGAAGATTTGACAACGGGTTTAATCTGTGAAAAGTGACTTTGAATATTCATGTACCTTATATGAAGATGTTGTGGACACACTAATGGGTGTGATACACTTTTCATGGATAATAAATCTATATTTTGAACCAATTGTACACATCCCTTTAGTTTGGGTTCATTCTTCACGGTTTTTGTCTGTTGTGTGTCCAATTTGTCGCCAAACTCTCACAGCAGCCAAGGACATGGCAGAACCCTCAATTGACGACAGCAACAGAAGTATTAATTCACGCGTCGATTCAACTAGTTTGTTAACAAGAGAACTTGAAGACCAAATAAGCTTCTTTCGAAGTCTCCAAGCGCTGCCGGTGGGAGCCGTAACCGTCGGCCTTGTTTCTACCGACCGCCGAGTCGCGATCATAAGCTATTGAATATTAAGCACAAACCAGGGCCTGATCGACGCTCACACGATGCACCCCGCCGAGAAACAGAACATGGCCATTTCCCGTTCGGTCCTTGGCCCCCAAAATCAATCACGTTCGCCTTGGCAATTTTTACAACATGGCGGCTTCTGGCGATGGGGTTGCATCGGCTCTGGGATTGAGCTCGTATCTGCCGAATGAGGGGTTCTGGCATGCCAAGGCGGACTAATTCAACACTTTCTTGTCAGGACCGCTCTCCACAATTTGTTCTCGGGAATCTTGCGCTTCTTCCCGGACTCAATCGCCCTTTTTCAGACACGATGCAGAATTTGAAGGCCGTCAGCAGGTTGGAGTGCAGAATGATCCGACTTGCCGACGATTCCAGAGGCAACTGCACAGAGTCATGTAGGAAATTGAAAAGGCGGGGGATGGCGGATCGTGCAGGAGCCCACTTAATAGAGTCTGCCATTCCATACGACTGGTTTAATTATCTGCCCCTGATAATGTGTGCGGTCAATATAAGAACCGAGAGCCTAGACGTCAAGCCCGATGCTTCCAGACTCAGAACCTTGCCTACCTTACACTCTGAAAGGAGAGATGAACTTCTGATGGCGGCCTTCTCCCGGACTAAAGAGTGGGACTTTGACTTCGTGAGACAATTGCAAGTGGCTCGGGCCTGAGGTAAAAGATTTTGTCAATTTGAGACGTTTCCCCTGGATGGCGACATATTCACCGTACTGCCAAGGATTCACATTTCGTTGGATAGAGTGTCACGCTTCTCGATCTCTGTGAGGCAACTTAAGAGCCAAGCCACATCCGTCATTTAAAGGCACGAATCGGAGACTACAAAAGAAGAAAGAAAACAAGCTTACTCTTTATTCGGCGAATTGGGGTTTCATTCGCATAGAGAGCTGCCAGAAATCGATCACCACGACAGCCAAACAAACGCTGCTGGAGCGCCAATGAGCGATGCCAAGCCCCCAAACTGGTGTAATGCCAAGAGTCAACATGTGAGCCAAGGTACGGAAGTTTCAAAGGCATGAATCAGGAAGGTCGAGAATTTAGAGTAAGCAAGCCACTAAGAGCAAACTAGCAACTCACCTGTATGATTGCCCCTGTCAAAGTTCCATTCGTGTAGCGCTCGACCGACCTGGGCGCCCTAGACTGGCGTACAGCTCGTGAACACCTGAGCAACCCCGGGTGGTCCGGAGTCCACGGTGAGCAGCGCCGAGCCGCGCCCAAGCTCGTGGTAAATGAATGCGGAGGATGCATTGCCGGTTCAAGGGGCCGGCCCAATTTCGTCCTCCAACGAAAGCGCTTCTTACGGGCGCTTCTACTGAGACTGGTGCGCATCTGGGGAAGACATTTGTGCGTCTTCGCCGTCTCCACTAGGTCGCAAAATGATATAAACAAGTCGCCGTGTCGTTCCCCGGAAGTGGGCAGAAAGATCATCACCCACGATCCTTCACACCCTCTTACCTTTCAACCGCCCGGAATCACTAATACAATGGCCAAGTTTTCCATTCTCACGGCGGTGCTGGCGCTCGCCTCCTCCGCTGCCGCCCAGTGCGGCTCCGGCACCCCGGACGCCCGCGTCACCGGCTCCGGAAGCTCCTTCACGGCCACCAAGGGCTCGAGCAACGTCTACACCGGCTCCGACTACCGCGCCGCCATTCAAGCCGCCCTTGACTCCATCTCCTCCGGCCAGCGTGTCTCCGTCATCGCCTCGGGCTCCATCGGTGCGAACACCATCACTATCGCGAGCGGCAAGATCTTCGAGGGCTGCGGCACCATCAACGTCGCCACCCGCTCCGGCCGTGGCGCGATCGAGTCCACAAACACCCAGGGCGTCCAGATTCCCTACCTCACGATGACGGGCAACCCGTACTTCGGACTGCGCTTCAGCGGAACGAAGGATTTGACGCTGGGCGCAATCACGATGAACCTAAGCGGCGGCCTCGGCATCCGCTTCGACCGTGACCTGGCCGCCAACTCCAACGTCAAGATGGGCGTCATCCGCGTCACCGGCGCCGGCAGCCACGCCGTCGAGACCTGGAACATTGACGGCCTGACCATCGACCAGGTCATCGCCCGCAACGTCGGCGAGTCCGGACTGCTGCTCCAGAAGACCACCAACGCGCGCGTCGGCCTCGTCGACGGCAACAACGTCGGCGCCGGCACGGGCTACGGCACCCTGCGCTTCGCGAACAACAACGGCCAGAACCCCAACGGCAACTACAACACCAACGTCTACATCGACAAGGTCGTCTCCCGCGGCGGCGGCCGTGGCGTCTTCTGCGTCTCGCAGTCCGGCGCTGCCGTCATCACGTCCGTCGACCTCGCCAGCAACGGCAACAACGCCATCCTCATCGAGAACTGCTACAACCTCTCCATCCGCGGCGGCACCGTCAACGGCGGCGGCGAGGTTCGCCTTGCTGCGCGCTCCGAGTTCCCCAACAACCGCGACATCTGGATCACCCTCAAGGTCGACGGCACCACGGTTCGCGAGTCGCCCTGCGGTGAGAACACCAACTGGACCCTCACCGGCAACGGCGCGAGGAACATCTGCTAAGCGCAGGGGTGCGCGAATCGGGCTGTGTCTTCATTTCATTAGTACATTATTCCTTTTTCGGCTTTGAAGCCATTGTCCATATTCCCTTTTAGCTCTTGGTGGTGCTCGGTCGCATCAAGAGGCTACAAAAATACTGAGCGGATCATTCTTTGTGATGGGGAGCAAGCGTCTGGCTGGAGATCGAACATGAGTTTTGCTACAGTAACAACCCTAGTAAATGCATGCAATCCGGGCAGCCGACTTATATGCAGTTTGACCAGCTTATGCAGTTAGTAGGCAGGTGCTTTTTGTATGGGGGGGGCGGCCACAGCGGCCGAAAAGTGGGCCCACAGTGGCCATAGGGGCCTTCAGAGGGGTGGCCAGCGCTCTGAGGGCTCTAGGCCCCACTATAGCCCCCTGGAGGCCCCCCTGGAGACCCCCCCAGCGACCCCCTAGCGCAGGCCTAAAACCCCCTACCGTAGCCCCTCATACGGGATAATCTAGGAAGCCGTATGCAGTATGCAGATATGCACTTTTTTGTGTTTCGCCCATACAAAATAAGGCGGGCAGCTCATGGATATGCATTTTGACCCGATTATCCAGTTGTTGGGTGATGCAGTTGCAGGGGTAATTACTGTAGTCAGAATAAAAAAGTTGCTGCCAATGAATCAGCACGCTTCGCCTCCGTCTTCGGGTCTCTTTTCATTGCAGGGGTTTCGTGTGTTCTCCAGCAAGTTGCACCAATCATCTTCATGAAGCGTGTGGACATGGTGGATTATGTGTCGGTCATCTCGGGCCGATGCCTAAATCTCCTACTTACGGTGGATCCTCGAATCATTTGAAGCTTCACAGTGGTCACTGAGACCACAGAGTTGCATCTCTCAACAGCCTCCGCGCCGGAAAAGATGTTGGCTAACCTCGTAAATCCACGACCGGCAGAACCTGGCGTAATTCCTGCACATGCTCAAAAGAAGCGATGCCGATCCCATCTGAACGAGGAAACATTAAGCACCACTCGCGCTCTGTGGCCAGACCAACTGCCAAATCGTCGGAACAAGCTTACAGGGCCTCATGGCAGCAGCCGGGGACTCTCCGCATCTACTCCGCATGACCATTCAAAGACACCATGGACGTTGCGCCATGTCAACCAACATGCCTCGGGTCTTACCAGCCTCCGCGACCGGGCAAGGTGTTTAAACTTGCCCCATTCGGCAGTTTGAATCCTCACATCACTGTGAAGCTCGTCTGATAAACCCCAGAAAGCAGCAATCAGCTGGTTTGGGGCCCCGCAATGAGACAGCTGGGGAAACTGGGTCAATTCCGACGCGGCGTTCAATCCATATAAGAGTTCATGATGCCGACTTTCATGATGTACTCAACATTTGGGATACGGCTCGTTTGATTCCAGTAGCGTCACAATTTGAAAGACAAGATGTTGGCCCGAATCAAGAATGATCCCCTCTACCAGGACCTCAACTGGCGCCTGATGCTCATCGGCTGCGTCGCCAACCTCGGCGCCATGGGCTTCGGCTTCGACAATGGTAATTTGAAACGAGGTATCACTTGGAAACCAAAAGCTGACGATGTTAGGTTGGTGGGCAGCGCTCCCCGCAAGGCAAGTAAACTTGCTAAGTTCAATCAATCAATCAATCAATTATGAAGCTATCGCCAGGCAATCAAGTCAAGTTTGACCCTCAAACTTAATTGATTACTTTAACTCTTTTAACAAGGGGGGGGGCTATAGCCTAAGGGGCCTTAGGGGGGGCTTTAAGGGGGGGCCTCAGGGGGCCTAAAGGGGGCGTGAAGGCCCGGAAATCCCGGAAAATCGTTAATCTAGCCCGAGATCCCCGGCTCCGAAGGCCTAACCCGGCCCCGAAAACCCGGCCCCGGGTCCCCCTTTAAGCCCCCTCCGGGGGCCTTCCCTCCGGGGGCCGCCCTCCCGGGCCCTACCCTTCCGGGCCCTGCCCTCTAGAGCCCTCCCCTCTAGAGCCCTCCCCTCTAGAGCCCTCCCCTCTAGGGCCCCCCTCTAGGGCCCTCCCCTCTAGAGCCCTCCCCTCTAGGGCCCCCCTCTAGGGCCCTCCCCTCTAGAGCCCTCCCCTCTAGAGCCCTCCCCTCTAGGGCCCCCCTCTAGGGCCCTCCCCTCTAGAGCCCTCCCCTCTAGAGCCCTCCCCTCTAGGGCCCCCTTATATGTGGGGATATTTACCAATTACTTACAATTAATTGCAAGCAATCAAGTATAGCATCGCGATGTGGCAATCAAGTCAAGTTTGACCCTCATAATTGACTTGATTGCTTTGCGGGGAGCGCTGTTGGTGGGGAGGTGCACTCGGCCTATCGCAGTTCCAAAAGAAGTACGGCGAGTATGACGACGCTCTCGGCCGATATGCAATTCCAGCTACAAAGACGTCCGTCGGGACGGGTACCGGTTCGGCTGGTATCATCATTGGATGCATCCTTGCGCCCTTGGTCACCTCAAGATTCGGTCGCAAGAAGTCCTTCTTGGTCATCTCTGCCCTGATGGGCGCCGGCGTTGTGCTTGAGTCGACTGCGATTACATCCTTCTGGCAGTTGGTAGTAGGAAGAATTATGGTCTATGCGGGCATGGGACTGGCATCGAACCTGACGCCCATGTACCTCTCCGAGTGCTCTCCTCCGAGGATCCGAGGTAGGTGGACAGCCGATGAACTAGAAAGCTGCTGAGCTGACGGTGAATTAGGTGCTTTCCTGGCACTCTACAGCTTCTTTCTTTCTTTCGGTGTCTTTATGGCAGCTATTGCGATCTATTTGTCGCGTACCAGGAACGACAAGTGGCAGTATCTGTCAGTCTTCATACGGCCTCGGCAACGGTTCGCAACTGCTAACTGATAGCACAGAATTGTAATCTTGTGCCAACTCTTCGTTCCATTGGGCTACGTCGTCATGTACCCACTGATGCCAGAGTCTCCCCGATACCTCATCTACCGCGGAAAATACGACGAAGCCGAGGAGGTCCTCAAGAAGCTTTCCAATCACCCGGAGACGATCGCACAGGAGGTCCAGCTCCTCAAAATCCAAGTCGAGGAGCAGCGCGAGCTGCACAAGGCCACATCTCTGAAGGACTGCTTCAAGGGCGTAAATCTACGCCGGACCATCATCGCTATGAGCGTGCAGATTCTACAGCAAGCACAGGGCGTCTCGTTCATCCAGAACTTCATCGTCACCTTCATGCAGCAGCTGGGATTCCCCGACTCCCTGCGGACGAACGTCATGGTCACTGGATGCGGTTTTGCAGTCCACTTCATTACCTTCTTGACTTTTGATAAACTGGGCCGTCGACGGTCGCTGTCTTTGGGCGCGGTGCTCCTTGCTTGCATGATGCTTGGCACCGGCGCCGCGACTGCGACTGGGTCTGCAGGTCACTACTCTTCGGCTGTTGCCAATGCTGCTGCTGCTCTGCTAATTCTCTGGTGAGCGATGGTTTTCTCTGGTGGAAATTGCGGGCCGTTCTAATTGACCGAAAAATAGGTACTCGATTTACGGAATCACCTGGGGTCCCGGATGCTGGGTTGTCGCCGGAGAAATCGGCACCGGCCAGCTCAGAGAGAAGACACTGTTCCTCGCGTCAATGGGCAGTTTTCTCACATCCGTGCCGATTAACTTCGTCAACCCCTACGTTCAGGCCAAACTTGGCGGCGGCGTCACATTCATTTACGGTGCCTTTTCGGTTGTCGCAGCCATCTGGGTGTTCCTGATGGTCCCCGAGACTAAGAACCGCTCGCTTGAGGAGCTGGACGAGATGTTCCAGGCCAATGTCAAGACAAGAGAGTTCAAGAAGTACGTGTCAACTGGCCTGGGTGCCCAGATCACCATGGCGGAGGATAAGGGTGCCAAGAAGATGGAGCTTGAGCAAGAGGAGGATGCGTAGAGCCTCACCGCTTTCGGTCAACGAAAGCTTAGTGTCTGAAGACGCAGTGGCATGTACCCAGCTTCTAATGAGTTGCAATTCTTGCAATCGGAGAAAAGGCTTCAATAGCCATCGTCTCGGGAAAGTCGAACAACATAGCGCGCATCACCCAGTCAAATTTTGAAAAGAAAAACGCAGGGAATGAAGATGCGATATTCCTGTCAGCAGAAACAAATCTCTGATGCGTCTCACTGGTGCATGGTATGGACTACTATGTATTAGGCTCTCTATTTTCTCTGAGCAATTGAAGTCTATTTCTTGAAGGGGAGTTTACATGTTCAACGCAGATACATTGGTGACACAGAGCTTAACCCTACTTCAGCATTTCAGTTTATCAATGGCTTGAGACTTCAGTAATCCGTTCAAAGCGAATCACTCCTCCCTTTTCTGTTCAGAGAGACTTTTAGTCGACTTCAAATGTGTTCGAGACATTGAATTCCAACTGTCAAACCTTGTGTCTCTTGCCTCGCGTCTTGTTTGTTGGTTCCCATTTAGCGCAGAAACAACCCGACAAAGGCCCCCATGCATGAATTCAAGCCCCCAAAGCCCCCTAAAACCAGCTTTGTCTGCAGTGTTCGCTCGGATCCTGTGAGACAAGGGTGGCTATTCCTTCCTGTTTAATATGGGGATTGGCAGGGCTTGCCGAGGGGCCCGGAAATTAGCACGATATCGGCCGCCGCTGACAGTCCCTCGCCCGAGCTTTGTTACAACGTGGTCCCAATTAAAACACACCGCATCTTCAAACGCCGACGACAACGACCATCACCAGCGCGGCCCCCCCTTAACTCGGATATCAAGCCACACCACGCCCTTCAATGCTCAACAGGGGGAGATAAAGTCCCAGCCACCCCTCGCTCACTCTCATTCGCAAAAAAAGGCCTGCTGGTTTGCTTTTCCCCCCCTCCTCTCGCGCCCACAATGCCTGGCCTCCTCGCCACGGCGTTACAATCGGCAACCCTCAAAGCGTCCGCCAACTTCACGGCCCAGATCGTCAACCAGCACAGGCAGGGGGGCGGCGCCGTGCCGCTGGATGTCCGGCGCATCTTCGAGTTCGCGACGTTCGGCTTTATCCAGGGACACATGAACTACTGGTGGCAGCATTTCCTCGAGGACCAGTTTCCCAACTCGGCGAGCAAGGCCGCGGCCAAGGCCGCGGCGGCGTCGTCCTCGTCCATCGAAAAGGGGGAGGAGAAGCCGGACAAGCCGGAACTACTCGTCGTCGGCGGGCAGCAACCACCCGCGGGGAAGAACTACTTCAATGTCGCGCGCAAGGTCGTGGTCGACCAGACGCTGGGCCTGTTCATGATGAACTCGGCCTTTCTCATCATCACGTCGGCGCTGAGGACGGGGAGCGCGACCATCACGTACCAGATCTGGAGCGAGAGGATCTTCGACCTCATCAAGGCGGCGTGGAAGCTGTGGCCGCTGGTGGCGTTTTGCAACTTCTGCTTTGTGCCTGTCGGGTATCGGGCGCTGGTAGGGATGACGGTCGGGTTCGCGTGGAACATGTTTCTCACGTTTTTCCTATCATAAAAAAAAGGCTGGCGGAGGCGGGGTTGGTCATCATTTGCATCTGCATGAAAAGGCATAGACTTTTGTTTCTTCTTCTTCAGCTACTGCATAGCCTGTATTACAAGACTTCTGGGGGTACAGCGGCTCTGGTACATGTATGGTTTCTACGGCAAGATATCCTTTTTTTCACAATTCATCATGAGCTTCAGTCTTCTCAGCTGCCTTCGCAGCCGTCGAAGTTGTCTCGTCAGGCTTGGGCCCCGGGATGGTGAAGACGATGCGGCGGTATGAAACCAAGGCGCCGTCCGAGACTTCGAGGATGAGATGCAGGTGCTTGTCGTCGTTGGGGTGGCGGTTACGGCCCTCGGCGCGGAGGACCTCCTTCGACGGCATGGTGACGGTGATGATGGGCGAGGTCGTGTCGCTGAGCTCGAGCCTGCCTACATCCCGTCCGGGGCTGTTGTTGTTGGATGAAGGCTCCAGATACTGCCACCATTTGTAAGTCAGGTCTCCCCCGTCCGGATCGCACGACTCCCTCGCATCCAGCCCGATCTCCTGCTCCTCCTTCACGATCATCTTGACGACCCTGCGAGACTTGTCCCCGTTGAGCACGACAACCGGAGCATGAGGGGCCTTGGAGAACTCGGAGCTTCCGCTCCACTTCATGCGGGCAGCGAAGTCGTTCTGGAACGCCTCGCGCCATCTCCAGACAGTCGCCTGAGCGCTCATGATGGTCTTGCCCGAGTCCTTGATGACATCCACGCTGTCCGCAAAGTGTCCCTCGCCGTAGGTGACCGGACCGTAGCGGCCTCCCCATGAGCCCCATTCCGGGTGCTCGGGATCCGAGAGGCCGTTGGGGATGAGGTACAGTAGAGAAGGCGTGTCCCCCTCAACAATAAAGTCGGCGTCGGGATACTTCCCGCCCAGGGCGCTGACGCTCTGGATATTCTCCTTGATCCAATCGGCAGACACAACATCCTTGCTGGCGAGACTGGGGAAGTTGTAGTACTCTTCGCCCGAGATTCCTCCCCAGGCAGCCAGGGCATAGCGGTTAAAGTGGTGGATGCTGGCGATGAAGAAGAGCTGTGGGAAGTTTCTCCGGATCCAGGAGCCGGTGTTATCCTGGTCGGAGATGCTGTATGCGCGCAGCTTCGAAACAAACTTATCAATCTCGTCTTGTGACCTCGTCGCGTTGACATGCCACAGAGCTTGAGCAAGGACGGACGCACCGCCCCAAACCGGCACCCAGAGGGGCTCGTCCGAGGCATCGACCGCCTTCACCAGCCTCTCGGAACCATCGCTGTCCTTGCCCTCGCCAACGCCATCCATACCGTAGACAGGCAGTCCAGAGGTGATGAGGCCCCTCAGATAGCTAGCTTCAGGCCACCCGGATGCATGCTTCTCCAAGTTGGGCAGCACCTCCTCATAGGCGTCGACGATGTCGTGCATCTGATCTGGGCGGGTGGTATCATTCAGCCACACGCTCGTCGTGGCCACGAGGCCTTCCACGCGGAGCTCATTGGAGTAGACGAGCAGCCTCACCAGCGACTGCGCGTCGTCGGGCTCGTTGGCGATGTCGCTGAGGAGGAAAACGCGGGGCTTGTCGGGAGTTGCGGCCGTGCACTTCTCGGCGGCCAGGGTTGAGCCAGCCGAGGACAGCAACACGGCTGTCTTTGCCAGAGTCCGTGGCCAAATCATTGCGTTCAAAGAAGATGAGAGTATCTTCTTGATCTTCTCACGTTCAGTAACGATAATCTGTAGATTTTAAAAGACTGGAAGCGAATTCAAATACGACGTGCCTTTCCCCGTTACCACCGACGGCGGAAGCGAGCGCTTCAGATTACCCCTTTCGGCGGGGCGTGACATGCCTGTATGGGTCGATAGAGCCCCTCAGCTTTACGTCACCAGCATATGCCGAGCACGGCACTCGGCGAGTTGGTTCTTGGATGAAGTATCTGCTTGGGATTTCTGGAGAAAATGCTCGTAAAGAAAGTCAAGTTTCGAATCGTAGGCGGGAGTCAAGTTCTGGGCGAAAGTTTCCCGAGATGGTCATTGAGACCGCGGGTATGACCCATGTCGTAATGAAGGAATTGGGTGTAGTGCAAACAAAAGTGCCCGGACAGGGAGTTACGTCTGGAAAAGTATTATGACAGTTGTCGGGTTCTTTGAGTCGGCTATTGTCGATTCAATACTACTGTAACTGGACACAAGAGTGATCCTCCATACACCGCTCGGTGTCCACGGGAAGCGCGCGATCGTCCGGTATCGAAATTCCCCACAATCATGCCAAACTCCGCACCTGCATCTCTAGACTCACTCACATTGCATGCTTGGAAGTTACCGTGTCAGAACAAGTCCCGGTGCAAGCAACCATCGCCTTGCACTCACATTCATGTTGCAGCAGTTGACAAAGTAAAGGTCTACTGACCGAAAATGACGTGAGATGCAAGTTAATGAGAAAACGCATTATTATTGATGAATAATGAGAGGGGTATCATAGCGTCGCTCTAAGAAGTCTAATAACTCTGCTGTGGAATGTTGAATTTCATCCGTGGCCCATACGAGCCTATACCAGACTCATTGGGACAGTCGGTCCTTGACGGGAAAGGGGAGGGGATTCTGGCATCATTGCCACTTCCCTAAAATCTAACAAGCTTTGGTGTCCCTGATATCCTCTGAACAATTCTTCGTGGTACAGTTGCTGGGGGCTCATAATGTCTGAGTCGTTTGGTCCTGTTCTCGATGGTTGACTGGGATCGGACACGTGAACCAAGTATGGCTTTCTGGTTGAGATGGAGGAAGTGTCGCTCCTTAGTAATATTCTAGGGGCGAAGTGCTGGAAGAACTTTCTCAATGTCGGCATGGAGCCGCAGATGATGAAGAGGTTTGTTTCGACGAAGCTGGCCATGCCAATATCAGTAACCAACAGGAAACACCGGGACGGTACAAGGACGTACCTCCAAACGTTGGCAGGAGCACTATCCCATGACGGGTCGCTGCTTCTCAGAAGTTGTGGAAGAAGGACAAGCTTGATGATAGAAGTCGATATCGTCCTGGGATGTTTAAGCCATGACCTCAAGACATACGCCTCATTGAGACTGGAACCACTCACATGGACCCAACCGCAAACATAGCCATCGCCCCCATCTTCTGAGCCATTCCCATTCGGAGACTGCATATCATCGGGATCGGTAAAGTGAACAGCATGACGTCGGTGACAATATTCGCGATGGAGTTCGACATGTAGAGCGGATCGGCGTCGATGCAAGTTCCCCCAGATATCTTGACATCAAACCCCTTTCGTATGGGTTGGCATCGAACGAACATGACGAACGCGACACCCGCCGTCGTGGTCGCCACGAATAATATCGCAGCCCAGACTGCAGCACGGTACTTTTTCTGCGGAGAAAGTTGAAGGTAGAGTACGAGAAGCGACAGTTTCGCGAAGCCGTTACAGAGCACAAACAGAGGGCCAGCGACGTAGGTTATCTGGTGTCATATTAGCTGGCTCGTTCACATGGAGTCGCGGGTCGTTGCGCGGGCTCTTCTCACCGCGAAGTATGTTTGGAAGCGGGCTAACGGCATCTCCCATGCGTGGGCACACATGCCGCCGTCAGCTATCGATCCTGGTATCCTCATCTTAATGAAAAGTCCTTATCATTGAACAGCATCATGACTTACCGACGTATGCCGCCTGAATTGTAACAGATGCCATCTGCCGGGTACCATCATCAACCCGAGCTCACAGAAGGTCCTCGAAGCACAACTCACCCAAGAGAGACACATAAATGCTGCGTATCTCGTCAGCAATTTCATTCTCTCAATTATCTCATAATGATGCTCTTATTTTCGTTCCCCGCGATCCAACTAAACTTTGACATGCGCACATGACCCCGCACACACTCACCATCGTCCACCTGGAAGCCGTTGGACAGCCATATCTTCGTGTAGAGTCTCTGCAACAACGCGATGAGTGCGATCGGACCGCCGATTCCGAACACCAGATAGTGTTCCAGCACGAGCTGCTGCTGTGGGTGTTCGAAGTTGACCACATAGCCATCTGGCGGCTTCAAGAGGGTCACGGTGCCATTCGTGACCGGAAACTCGGACATGGTGTTTGCATTGGAAACATGGCCTGCCTTTCCCCAACACCTCTGAGGTGCGGAGGCGAGCATGAGTCTATATCCTGTGGGATGCTGTTGGCCAGTGCATCCACGTTCCGTGAAAGTTTCCTGCGCTGCTCCAAGGCCTCGGTCTAGTCCCCACTTGATGGGCAAGTCGGAGGGTTAAAAGCTGCGGCAAGACTGATTCATCCAGTCGTAGTCCCATGCCGGCAACCTTACGAGGAAAACGGCCGAGCAGAAGTTTGCCAATTGTTTAGACGTCAGTTTGGGTCCTCCATTCCATTTGCTGTTGATTTTATCCCATGAGCTACAGGACGATTTGCCCTTCGGCACTTGTGCACACCACAATAAGACGCTCCCTATGATTCACCGTATTTCATTCAATACGAAATACCTGATTCAAGACGCCCCGACCCTATCAAAGCTCTGCTTAGAGTTCACATAACTCAGATCAAAAGTCTTGGCGCACGTGTCGTGGCCCTCGTTGTCCTTCCCAAGAGAGGCTATAGTTTCGTTCACGGACGACAGACCGCCTTCCAGTCTAAACATTGAGTTTACCAAACAGCTCAATCATTCGTGGAAATTCCAAGGCAAACTCAGTGAGGGTGTATGATTGGTGGCCGGAGCCTCTGTGATTGGCTCTGACGATTCTGTCCGGACTCGGGATAAGGTTTGGTGTGTTTCTTCCACCGTTCCGTACTCTGGGACTCCCCGGTGACGCGGGCGCTTGTTTTCCTGGGAAGCGAGAGGGGGAACTATGAGATGAGATTGTTTGAAGACCAGAGCCAAGTAGAAACTCAAAAAGGAATCGTGTGCGGTCCCGCAACGCCCGCGCGGGGTATGACGGTAAGTCGCCGCGGCGGAAGCCAGCGTATTCCTGTATGAACCCGCCGGGCCCCCAAATGAAGTTTTAGTCTTCGTTTTGACCGGAGTTCAACGACGGAGGTTAATCCAGACGTGATCGTAGGACATCCCTGTCACCGAGACGAACAATCGACGGGCCAGTTCGAGCAGCATGTCTGCCTGCCACAACTCTTGGCTGTTCCTCGCACAGATGCAGCACCCACCTGTCAGTCACTTAGGTTGAGACGAAAGAATGGCGATGTGCCGAGCTGCATGGATACTTGAATACCCGCATCAATAGTACCGGCCCGCCACATCACCAGTCAATATCATCAGTTGGATCAGTCCAAGATCAACGATGGTCACTTCTCAAATGAGACTATCACCTTTTTTTTGCTGAGGAGCTACTGCTGCAGATTTATCAAGCATGTCAAGGGTCAGTTTCTTGCCCCCCTTGCGCAAACACCGTGTCTATTGGATATCGTATTCGCAGCCGACGGGATGTCGCGCCTTCTTACGTCCGCAGTTTTGCACGGACGAAGCGGTGTGACCCTGACGAGTCCCCGGGTATCGACGTGTGACGAAGGCGGTGCGGTGCAACTACCCGGACGCTGGATATGCAACACAAGATCTCCGCGACCAATCCGGTGCGGGCTTGGTGACGAAGCGGCTGATTGCGATTGACCTGGCAGAGAGTAAGCGCTACAGCCCTCAAAAGCAAGCAGGGTCGCATGAGAGTGGGGGGAGTCAAGAAACGATTATCTGACTACCGGCTGGGCATTCCACAGCAATTGGGAGAACCGAAACCACAAGACCAGACGGAGGTGACAATGAAAGACACGGCAGTTGCAGATCGTTTTAAGAAGCTAGAAAAGTGGTTGTCTTTGCAACCCCATCAACGCTAACGGCATTTGGTAGTTGGAGGTATTGAAAAAAGTGTCTCAATTGTGCAGTTTCTCAGAATAATGGAAGAGTTGTCATTCACGACTCGTAGTCGATCATCAACTGTCAAGTCTATCAGTCTGCAAGTCTGCAAAGCGAATGTAGGACCTTGCATCATGCAGCATTGCAGTGCTTTCATCTATGCATAGTCCCATGGAGCGATCCATACCAAGCGCCGTCAGCCATGCAGAGTCCCGACGACCATGCCCAAGTCGACACTGACAGTGGCCAGGCCTTCCCCTCCATGACAAGAAACTAGAGCGAAACGAAGCCTCTTGGATGTCTTTGTTTCTTTCTTTCTCCACTTGGAGTGGGAGATCCCTCCACGGGATTTTGCACGCTTGAACAGCTCAGCGGACAGATGCCTACCCACCCGCGCGCATCGTTCGAGAGAGACGGCAAACCCCCAGCGGCGGTTTTGAGACTGAACAGCCACCCCATGTGGGCACGTGCAGATCCTACGGGCGTACTGCGAGGTGATATTGATGAGATTTCGACTCCACGTCCTTGGGTCGGGGTCCTTTTGGGGGTGAGGGTGGTCGCACCGCAATTCTTGGGGTCTTGTTGGAGCAATTCGGGGCCATGTTGGGTGGCATTGCCCTCGATGGCGACGAGGGAAATAAGTCGCTCGCCACAGGAGAAAAGAGATGTGAATTGGATATAAAAGATCACGTACGTCTCTTCGGTTTCGCGAAATAGCATCCTGGCCATCCCTCCCCAGTCCATCATCCAGACGGCAGAACCTTTCTGGAACACCACACAACTCTGGTCCGATTAATTACTCCGGCCTCCTCCCCAAATCTTCATCTCTTCCTCCCTGACCCTTGCCCAACCTTATTCCTCCCCAGACCCCTCTTTCACGCGTGGCAAGAGTCAGTCCCGGCTCGAGTTCGGAAGCCATGAAGTTCACCGTAGGCCAAGCCATCCTGGCCCTGCTCGTCCCAGCGGCATTGAGTGTCGACATCACCGGCGGCCGCAGCCCAAAATGCGTTTGCGTCAGTTTCACCACACCACCCTATCCTGCAGCCTTTTTTTCGTATTTGCACGTGGCGTCGGGAGTTGTGTTGCTGACAACCAGAGCAGTGTTCCACCCTTGCCAAGGACCCTGAGCTCGAGGGCAAGGTGCTCATGCCCGATACGGAGACGTACGACAAGCGGCTGCAGTCGTACTACTCTGCCAACGCGGCACAAGCCGCTTGGTGCATGGTTCTGCCGACGAGCACATCTGATGTGTCGCGCATTGTCAAGGTCATTTCTCGGCACAAGTGTCCGTTTGGTATTCGGAGTGGTGCGCATTCTGCCTTCAAGGGGGCCAATGGCGCGAAGGACGGGATCACCGTTGACTTTGGTAAGCCCTCAACCATATCGCCGATTGCTTCACATTTGACTTACTCTGCTTAGGTAACTTGAACACGACGACCTACAACAACGCGGCCGGAATTGCTTCGATCAATCCTGGTTCAACTTGGGAGAAGGTCTTCACTCTGCTCAAGGATGAGAATGTTACTACGGTTGGTGGTCGGGCCTCAGTCGTTGGTGTTGGAGGTTTCGTGACTGGCGGTGGTGTAAGTTCTTGCGCTCATTCGATGCTTGTTGGCTGTTTTATCAGATGGTGTTCGCTGAACTTCTTTGCAGTACTCCTTCCACACCAATGCGTATGGCTTCGCATGCGACACGGTGACCAACTTCGAGATCGTTCTCGCCAACGGCACCGTGGTCAATGCCAATGCGACTTCCAACCCAGACCTGTTCAAGGCTCAGAAGGGCGGCTCAGGCAACTTGGGCTTCGTCACCAGAATTGACCAAAGTGAGTCCATTAAGGAACACCCCACCAATGACACGCAGAAACTGACACCCCTCACAGAAGTTGTCAACTCCACAGACATGTGGGGAGGTCTCCGGGAGTACGGCGAGACCGAAAAGGACAAGCTCTTCCGCGCCTACCTCAATTTCGCCGACAACATGGACCAAGATCCCGCAAGCCAGAACATTGTGGGAATGTCGTACGGGACTCACCGGACTCATGGCCTCCGAGCAATCTTGACCAACAGCGCTGGCGTCGACAATGCTCCAGCTTTCAGCGAGTACGAGAAGATCAATGTCACAAGCAACACTTCTCGAGTCGCAGCCGTTGCGGAGATGGTTCCCGAGTTCACTGGTCCCACGCCACTCGGCCTGTAGTAAGTGCACTCATGGCATTGCTTTCGTTTTCAAATACATGCTGACCACCTGTTCGCAGTGCCAACTGGTTCGTCGGCCAATTCAGAAATGACGTCCGCATGATGAATTTCGTCTACGACGAGCTCCAGATATTCGGCAAGCACTACCTGGACCCAGTGGCCGAGGAAATGGCACGAAAGACGAACAAGACTGTAACGTACGACGTGCTCGGACAATTTCAGCCATTCACGCAGTCCATGGTCAAGCACGGGCAGGCCAACGGGGGCAATATCCTCGGACTCGAGGACGTGGTGGCTGATGGGCCCACGAGTAACTGGCTGCTTGTGCTGACCTGTGACACCCCCGAGCTGCAAGACAAGATGCTCCCATTCATTCTGGAGTTCCGAGAGAAGATCGATACGTACGCCAAGTTTCTTGGCGTGTTCAAGGACTGGAGGTATCTCAACTACGCTTGGGGTGACCAGAACCCGATTGCCACGTATGGAGAGAAGAATGTGGCGTTGCTCAAGGATGTTGCAAAGAAGGTAGATCCGGATGGAGTTTTCCAGAAGCTGAGGACCACGGGGTTCAAGATTCCTGTTGATGCGACAACTGCGCATTAATTCTGGTGCCATGAGCTGTAGATCGACGGTCTGTTATTGAGACTTTTGGACGTGTTTTGGATTGATAGTAGTGTATAATTCTAGTAAATACTTTTGCGCCATTCTCGCATTCGAAAAGCCACTCGTAGAGGGAATCCAACTAGCTGCTCCTGATGACTCGGTATCATGGCCCGCTCACCGGCGTCTAATGTTCCACCACTTTCTCTTCCCAGCTGAGCTTGCATCTGAAATCTCATTCACTTGAGTGTCAATTCCCTCCTCTTTACCAAACCCAGTAGCAGTGGCAGAGTCAGTCGGCACAACACCCAACTTAGCCGCCTCCTCCGCGGTGAAAGTTCCATACTTGTCCTCCTCGTCAAACTCTCCCATATTCGGCAACGGGAACGCAAGATTAGCCAGGTAAAACAGCACAAACGAGATGAAGAACCCCACGAAGAACGCAATGTAGTACAACTCATACACCGCATCAGGCGCGCTGTCGTCCTTCTCCGCGCTGACAATCAGCCCCCCGATCGTGGGCGCCCACCCGGCGATCCAGCACGGGATCACGCGCCAGTTGACGCCGTGCCAGTACCAGTAGTCGGAGCCCTGCGGGTGGAACAAGTGCGACAGCTTAACCTTGCGCGCGCGCAGGACGAAGAAGTCGCAGACCATGACGCCCATGATGGGCGCAAGGAAGACGGCGAAGGAGTTGAGGACCGCGACGAAGGTGGCGGCCTGGTTGATGAGCTGCCAGGGCTGGATAATCCACGCGGCGAAGAAGGTAATGAGGGCGCCGCGGCGGATGTCGATGTAGCGCGGGAAGAGGCCGGCGAGGTCGATGCCGCCGGCGACGGCGTTGGAGCAGACGTTTTCGAACATGGAGGTGAAGGCGAAGGCGAGGGCGAGGAAGAAGACTGCGGCGCGGGCGGCGGAGGAGCCTTCGCCGTCTGTGGCGGGTTGGGGTTAGTAGTTAGGACGGATTGAAGGGGCGTTTGGTGGGAGAGCTTACGGTCCATCATGACCATCAACAGGTCGGGAGGGTTCCAGTAGATGGTACCGTAGATCTTTTGGCAGGCTGCGGTCGTGACCAAGCCGCCAAGGCAAACTAGCACACCCGTGATCCAGTAGACGGAAACCGTGCCAATAATGTAACCCTTCTTGTCCTTTGCGTAACGCGAGAAGTCGCTGCTGTTCGTCATGCCGGCGGCCTTCTGCCCGATGGCTTGGTTGATGCCCGCCATCATGAGCCATGAGACGCTCCAGCGTGAGCTGGTAGCGACGCTCTGGCCTTGGTAGAAGATTGGGCCGACGCCCTTTGCGACGGTCAGTGACCAGATGAGCAGGGCGATCATGCCGGCACCGCAAGCCACGGATGAGATGAAGAAGGGCTTCTTGAAGCGCTCGGGCCGGATGAAGAGGAACGGGATTGACACGATCCAGAACACGATGAAGCCGATGAGCTCATAGGTTGTCGTCGGGGTGCTGGCGCTGAGGGTGTTGGGAATCTTTGCGAAGGAAGGCCAGATGGCGGTGATACAGACACTGTTGTGTATCGTCAGCATTTGATAGTCAACTTGCGCTGCAAGTGCACTCACGTCACAAGTTTGCCGCCGTTCCAGCCTGGTTTCCAAGTCAGCTTTGCCCCGTTCTGGTCTCAATCAACAATTACTCACATTGGAGTGCGTTCCAAATGAAATTCAGCAGAATGCGCTGCATCAAAGGGATGTAACTCGCCCGAAAGCCCCATGTGTATCGGTTCTGCACCGTGAAGCCAATATGCCAAGTCAGACCGCACCAAGCAACGAGGACCGCGAATAAGCAACACAGAGCGCGGGAGACAACGATGACGGCCATGGCCTGGCCGACCGAGAGGCCTTGCGTCAAGAATGTGTTTGGGGTCTGCCATGTTGCCACGTTCAGTGAAGACCTGCCGTTCTTGGTCAGTTCATTACAGTACTCAAGATGGCACAGATTTCTTGTTGTGACAATTACTCACAATGACCAGGAACCAAAAAAGTTGAACCAGCCCCAGGTGCGACGAGACGGCGGCAGCGGAATCAAGTCTCTGTTCGACCAGGCGCTGACCTCCTCATGCCGCGACTCGTCGGACTTGAGGATCACCGCCTCCTTGACCCTTTGAACGGTCTTGTTCGCCATGATTACGCCGCAAGAAACTGGGGTACCTGAACCTAGGTCAGTCAGACGGGAGTTGGAGGGCGCCGACCGCTTGATATACGGTTGCCCGCCATCTTATCTCGGTGTCCATGTCCAGGACCCCGTAGATCTTCCGATGCTTTCGGCTCTCGTTCAAGTCTTGGCGTCGGCTCCATTCGCGATGCAGCGCCGTTGCGTCTTTGTTATCTGTCATGCATATCAAGACCGATGTTCGGTAACAGTTTCCCGGGTATGCGACCCTTATCCCGCCCCAGAACGAACCCCGGCGTCGACAACTCGAGCATCAAACATTGGGCCAATGATATTGCTTGAACGTGAGTTGGGGTCTTTGAATGGGTCGCATTTTGACCCAGTCGACCGGTCAGAAATCCTGCCCCCCCGAGATAAGAACCCGAACATGTGGGGTTTTCTCGCCCCCTCGCCGGCCACATGCCGGTGATAACGATGAAGGATCACTTCAGTTTAACCATAGCTGGCGCAATGCAAGGGTCTTTTTGGAGCGAATTATGAGAGCTGTTTTCAATATGTATGATTCAAGCTGGTGACAATTCTTTTGCAGGGTAGCCCGTCCAGAGACAGGTTGAGGATGCAGACCAACAGATCCAGTGTCTGTCGGAGTATGGAGTCAGTCGTCGGCCGGGTCCCGATGCCGGCGCCATGTCGGAGACCGTCCGATACTTTACCTGGGCTCGTTCTCATTCGCCCGTCTTATTGATCCCATGTTCTCCCATTCAACCTCTGGCCTGTCACTGTTGTCTTCTCATCGTGATCTTTGCCTGAGCCCAGACTCTCACAACCAAGACGATCACCCAACCCTGGTCATTTCAACTGTTCTCCCAGATCAAAACCACTGCAGAAACCAACATGTCGCCCCCGACTCTAAGAATAGGAGTCGACGTCGGCGGGTACTCACCCCCATCCCCCAACCCTCCCGCCTTCACCTCAAACTAACACATTCACCCAAAGCACCAACACCGACGGCGTCATCCTCGACCCAACAGCCTCCTCCGCCCCGTCCCGCGGCATCCTCGCCTCCCAAAAGACCAGCACGACGCCCAACCCCAGCGATGGCATCAACGCCGTCATCACCCAGATGTTCGCGCAGTCCGCGCCGGCGCTCGACCCGTCCCGCGTCGCCAGCGTGACCATCGGCACCACGCACTTCATCAACGCCGTCGTCGAGATGGACGCCACCCGCCTCGCGCGCGTCGCCGTCATCCGCCTGTGCGGGCCCTTCTCCGCCGACATCCCCGTCGGCGTCGACTGGCCGCCGCGGCTGCGCGACATCGTCTGCGCGCACCGCGGGCTCGTCGACGGCGGGCTCGAGATCGATGGTAGCCTGATCGCGGAGCTGGACGAGGACGCGGTGCGGAGGGAGGCGGAGGCTGTGCGGGCGAAGGGGATCCGGAGTATTGTGGTGGTGGGGATCTTCAGCCCGGTTGATGTCGTGTATCGGCAGGAGGAGCGGGCGGCGGAGATTGTGAGGGAGGTGTATCCGGAGGCTGACGTGGTGATGTCGAAGGATGTGGCGAACATCGGGTTTCTGGAAAGGGAGAACGCGGCGGTGCTGAATGCGTCGATTTTGCCGTTTGCGAGGCGCACGATTCACTCGTTCCAGGATGCGGTTGCGAGGTTGGGGCTGAGGTGTCCTGTGTTTGTGACGCAGAATGACGGGACCATATTGCCGGCGAGCGCGGCGGCGAGGTTGCCGATCAGGACGTTCTCGAGTGGTCCCACGAACAGCATGCGCGGGGCTGCGTTCTTGACGCAGAACCTTGAGAAGGAGGCCATGATGGTTGTCGATATCGGCGGAACGACGACCGACGTGGGTCTGCTGTTGGAGAATGGCTTCCCGAGACAGGCGGCGGCGTATAGCGAGATCTCCGGGGTGAGGACCAACTTTTCGTACCCTGATGTCAAGAGTATTGGTCTCGGGGGCGGCTCCATCGTCAGGCGGGGTGAGAACGGTGCCTTGACGATTGGGCCGCAGAGTGTGGGTTACAAGATCCAGGAGAAAGCTTTGGTATTTGGTGGAGATGTGTCGACGACGACGGATTACACTGTTCTTGCAGATCCTGCGGTCCAGATTGGGGACCGCTCCCTCGTTGAAGGGTCCAGCTTGCAGAACGATCTGCCCGAGTTCAAGGCTAAGGTGAAGGAGATGCTGGAGCGCATCGTGGACACAATGAAGACTTCCCCGGAAGATATTCCGGTCGTCCTAGTTGGTGGTGGCGCTGTGATTGCACCGGACTCCCTGGTCGGTGCCAGTAGAGTCATCAAGCCCGAGTGGTCCGGCGTCGCCAACGCCATTGGCGCTGCCACCGCGAGAGTCAGCGGCGTGGTGGACTCAATTGAGAGCACAGAGTCAAAGAGCGTTGCGCAGGTCATTGAGGAGTTGTCGCAGCGTGCGGTGGACAAGGCAGTCGAGAGCGGAGCTCTGAGGGAGACGGTGACGATTGCGGAGATTGAGAGTTTCCCGCTCCAGGTGAGATGTATGCCTCAGCTTCTCTTGGCAACCGTACTGATGATCCTTGGTAGTATATCGCGAACAAGTCACGAATCATCATCAAAGCTGTTGGTGATTTCGACTTCTCCAGGACTGACTTCAGCGACGCGGCTCCAATTGTCAATGGTGTTGAAGGTTTCGAAGGTGAACTATCTGGAACCCTTGAGAAGAAGCCAGAGACAAACGGGGACAGCCAGGATTCAGCTTCGCAATCGATCATCTACACAAAGGACTACATCCACTCTTACAAACCCACCATCGTCAACAAAGAATGGCTCCTTTCAGAAACGGACCTGGAATGGATCACGATAGGCTGTTACATCCTGGGCACAGGCGGCGGAGGGTCTCCCTACCAGCACATGCTGAGACTACGGGAGATGATGCGGGCAGGGGCAACCGTCAAGATCATCTCGCCGTGGGACCTCAAGGACGACGATATCGTGGCTTGTGGTGGCGGAAAGGGGTCTCCTCAGGTTTCGATTGAGAAACCATACGGCGACGAGTAAGTCGCGCGTGCCATCACCGTGAGACCTCAAACTTCTACTGACAATCCGCCCAAAGGATCATGGAGTCTCAAATAGAGCTCTACAAATACCTCAACACCAAGCCCACGGCCGTCATCTCCCTCGAAATCGGAGGCGGCAACGGACTCCAGGGCCTCATCCTCGGCGCCAGCACAAACCTCGACATCCCAACCATCGACGGCGACTGGATGGGCCGCGCGTACCCCATCTCACATCAAACGACACCCGTCGTCTTCGAGAAAAAGGCAACCATGATCCCGTCGTGCATCTCGGACGGAAACGGCAGGATAATGGTGCGTACTACCTACCCTCTGTCGATCCCACCTCGCACTCCTCGAAGCTAACATGAAAACCTCGACACAGCTCATGACGAAAGCCCGCACTGAGCTCGACGCAGAACGCGCCTTCCGCGCCGCCCTCTCGCAGATGGGCTCGCACGTCGGCTGCGCCAAAGGCCCCGTCAGCGGCCGCGACACCAAGTCCTGGGTGGTTGAGAACACGGTCTCGCTCTCGTGGCGGATCGGCCGCGCGGTTGCGCTGTCGCGGTGCAGCAACACCATCGACAGGGTCGCCGAGGCCATCGTTGACGAGGTCGGCGGCGAGGAGTCTGCGCGGGTGTTGTTCCGGGGCAAGATTGTTGGGGTTGAGAGGGTGACGCGGATGGGTCATGCTTATGGCGAGGTCATCATCGAAGGGGCCTCAACGAGCGGGAAGGGGCTGGAGAAGTTGGTCATTCCGTTCAAGAATGAGAACATTCTCGCCAAGAAGGTCGATGCCGAGGGCAGGGAGGAGGTGAGTTTTGGCCTTTTGCAAGAGGTCTTTGCGGGATGTTGCTGACTTGTTGAACAGATTCTCACCATCGTCCCTGATCTCGTGTGCGTTATCGACGCTCAAAATGGCGAGGCGCTGGGTACACAAGAGTATCGGTATGGTCTTCTAGTGGTCGTCCTCGGCATCACTGCTTCCGAGAAGTGGACCTCGACGGCCCGAGGTATCGAGATTGGCGGGCCGAAGGGCTTCGGCATGGACGACTTGGAGTATGTGCCGCTTGGCAAGTTCAAGAAGCCGAGGAGTGTGATTGAAGAGTATGGTGATACTGCATGAGCGATCATGGCGATTTAGACTAGTTTGCCACATTCGGGACGCACAATAGAGTCGTTCAAGTACAACCCACCGGCTTCGGTTGGTATGGAGTGAAGTGGGATGAATCAATTCGCATAGCCTGCTAACGTCGCAAATGAAAGAAAAGACAAGGAAGGCCAACTACCGTCCCAACAGCCCCCGTCGATTGGTTGTGACCTCGAAAATATGTTTTCGGCTGCTGTCTCAGCATCCACACAAGTTGTCTCTCACAGGCAGAGATGGAAGAGCAAGTCCACGCGCCGTTGGAGAATCGACAGGGCGCCGGTACGTCGATTCGCAGTCATTTTACAAGGGTGTGATAACGCCACCGGGCTAGTCCCGCAGGATGGTGTGCTGAGGAGACGCTGGGGTAGGTCGGGAGCTTTCATCCGCACGACGGGCAGCATCCATTGACCCGTGAACAGCTCATCAGGGAAGCCTTCGGAGATTTCAACCGCGGGGCGTCGTAAGCGACGCAGCAGAGTCAATGGGTCGATGAATGGAAAACCAAGAAAAAGGCGCATGCAATTGGGAGAGAGACAAGAAGAAAAAAGTCTAAAGCTTGACACCCCGGCTCCGTACTGCCGTCGACCACGGAGCACGACATCGGCGCTGTGGGGCCACCCGATCGGCGAACCCCACACTCCAATTACACTGACACTAACAGCACTAACATTAACAAAGTGGTGGTGGTGGTGGTGGTGGTGGTGTCTCGCGTCATCGGACGAGCAGTCGCGATATGGGTCCCTGAGCACGCCATCTGTTGCGTCGAGCTCGACAACCCCCCTCGAATCCCCTCGAATCCCGCCATTCCGATGGTTTGGTTCGCTGGTGATAAAGAGGCGCAGGACCCCCGTGCGACGTCAGAGAGTTTTCTGTGTCAAAATTTGGATGAGGGGTAATAACTCGATCTGCGACTCTGTTCATACTTATAAGTGTGTTTCCCTTCTCCAAATTGTTGAGTGCATTCACATCACACACTCCCTCTGCCCCTCACTGTAAATCTTCTCTTTCTCTTTTCTTTGATACCCCAATACTCAATTCGCAATCATGGCGCCGGGCATTCTCGTCGACGAGCCTGTTGAGGTCAGCTCCTCCGGCCCCTGGAAGGGCAAGAATGATGACGCTCCCCGCGACATCTTCCCCGACGGCATCAGGACCTCGGGACAGCACAACCCCCTCTACGACGTCCTGCGCCCGTACGAGGAGTTCCCCAAAGAGATCACGGGCCGCACGGTCTGGCACAAGGAGGAGTTCGAGAACAGCCCCGAGAAGTGGACGCACCGCTTCACCCCCGAAGAGGTCGAGGAGCTCGGCCGCACATCCGACGAGTTCATCGCCAGCGGCACCCCTCTGACCGGCATCTCCAAGGTACGTCGTCGATCCATCATCCCCGGCAACGCCACTCGGCAGTTCCCTCATCTCTCCCCGACAGTCACACTAACATCTCACCCCCCCTCCGCAGAGCAACTTCCCCCTCCCCAAACTCAGCAAAGCCCTCACCGAGCTGCGCGAAGACCTCATCAACGGCAAGGGCTTCATCCTCTTCAAGGGCTTCCCCGCCCAGGAATGGGGCCCGCACAAGACCGCCGTCGGCTACATGGGCCTCGGCACCTACCTGGGCTACTTCGTCTCCCAGAACGGCCGCGGCCACGTCCTCGGCCACGTCAAGGACGTCGGCGACGACCCGACGCAGATCGACCGCGTGCGCATCTACCGCACCACCGCGCGCCAATTCTTCCACGCCGACGACGGCGACCTCGTCGGCCTGCTGTGCGTCCACCGCGCCGCCGAGGGCGGCGAGAGCGACCTCGTCAGCATCCACGCCGTCTGGAACGAGCTGCAGCGCGCTCACCCGGACGTCGCCGAGCTGCTCACCAAGCCCGTGTGGTACTTTGACCGCAAGGGCGAGGTCTCCGAGGGCCAGGAGCAGTGGACGCGCCAGCCCGTCTTCTACATCGAGAACGGCGGCCAGCGGCGCGTGTACTGCAAGTGGGATCCCTACTACGTGCGCTCGCTCACGCGGTTCTCCGACAAGGGGGTCATCCCGCCGCTGAGCGCGGAGCAGCTGCACGCGTTGAAGACGCTCGAGGATACGTGCCAGAAGCTTGCGCTGCACATGATTCTCGAGGTTGGCGATATCCAGTTCCTGAGCAACGCGCACTTGTTACACGCCAGGACGGAGTACAAGGACTTCCCGCCGCCGGCGCCGAGGCGTCACTTGCTGCGTCTGTGGCTGTCGACGCCTGAGACGGAGGGCGGGTGGGCGCTGCCGTTCCCCGATAGCAAGGAGAAGAAGCGCGGTGGGATCCAGGTGAACAACCAGCCTCCCACGGCGCCGCTTGACGCCGAGTAGAGGGGGTGGTGGTTTGTGAGGGGTTCTGTGTCTTGTTAGAATGAAGCATGATGTTTGCAGCGGTGATGGGAATGAAGCGATGCATGATGTGTGGTCATCTTCAAAGAGTGAAGAGGGAGAATGTGTCAACGCTCACAGAGAGTTTAGAACACACAAAATGATTAGAGTAGCAAATTTCGAAAGAACAAAACAGTTAAACAATGCCCTTCGGACTCGCCGAGCGCTTCACCTTGGTCCACAGCGCATCCTCAAACCTTCCTGATGGCATGTCAATGCTCATGTGTGTTCAACATGCAAACGAAATGACAGACAAATCGCGCCCTGCGCACTGATGCAGTGACCAGGGCAGCATTCTGGATTCCGTCCGCCGGGCAAGTCCTCCGATTCCGTTACTTTGGCGAAGTTCGCCACGGGAAACTGCCGGCAAAGTCAGTTTCCCGAGTTTCCCGGGAGGTTTCCCGGCAATCGCGCGGTTTTCCGGTCGCGCCATCGCGGGGTTCGTCGTGCTGCTGCGACGGCGAGGACCCCGCCGGGAAATTTCGCCAATGCGCCTGCGGGGTATGTCTGTCACTGTTTTGGAGGGGTAAAAGGTCCCTTGAGACAGGGCGACAGGCGCTGATGGAGGGGCATTCGTGACGGCAAGTTGGGTGATGGCATCAGCATTTTTGCTCTCCTTTTGCTGCAGATCAAACGGGACAAATTCCATCGACTTGGTCTCTTACCAGACAACTCAACAATACTTTCCATAACCTTTATTCAGAGAAATTGAGTGATATGATGGCCAGTGGTCGTCTTCCAAAGTCATCAGTTTTCCTTTATCGATAGCAGCCTGCATGATCCCGTTGCAGATAACGGTGGGCCATCGTTATCCACCCGCCCGCGTTCGCCCCTCGAGTCAGCTCTCACGTCTTGGCCTTCATCCATCCGACGTCGCTCTGCTCACGACATCGCCAATGTCTTATTTAAGAGACGACCTCTGGTCGCCGCAGTCTCTGATCATGTCCTCTTCACACAGCATTCCTTTTCCCTTTCTCCTTTGATACCCCCCTTTTCGACAAAAAGACACTCACAATGGCCGCCGTCCTCCCCGAGCCGTTCGCCTCCATCCCGAGGGAGAACTTCCTCTTCGGCCCCTCGCCCATCGAGCCCCTCCCCCGCATCTCCAAGGCCCTCGGCGGAAAGGTCAACGTCTACGCCAAGCGCGAGGACTGCAACTCCGGCCTGGCCTACGGCGGCAACAAGACCCGCAAGCTCGAGTAAGCTTCACCCCCATCCTCTGCCCCCCTTCACAACTTCACATCAACTTACACTCCCCCAAAGGTACCTCGCCTCCGAGGCTCTCGCCCAGGGCTGCGACACCCTCGTCTCCATCGGCGGCGTCCAGTCCAACCACACGCGCCAAGTCACCGCCGTCGCCGCCAAGCTCGGCCTCAAGGCCGCCCTTGTCCAGGAGCACTGGGTCGAGTGGGAGGACCCCGTCTACGCCAAGGTCGGCAACCTGCAGCTCTCGCGCCTCATGGGCGCCGACGTCCGCCTCGACCCCTCCACCTTCGGCATCGAGCACAAGAACACCCTCGCCAACCTCAAGGAGGAGCTCACCGCCGCCGGCCGCAAGCCCTACTACATCCCCGCCGGCGCCTCCGACCACCCCCTTGGCGGCCTCGGCTTCGCGCGCTGGGCCTTCGAGGTCATCGCCCAGGAGAAGGAGACCGGAGTCTTCTACGACACCGTCATCGTCTGCGCCGTCACGGGGTCCACCATGGCGGGTATGGTGGCGGGCTTCAAGCTCGCGGAGAAGACGGGCGTGTCGCCGAAGCGCAAGGTTATCGGTATCGATGCGTCTGCGACGGTGAAGCAGACGTTTGACCAGGTGCTGCGCATTGCGAAGAACACGGGCGCCAAGATCGGGCTTGAGGAGGGTGATATTACGGAGAAGGATATCATCCTGGATGACCGCTTCCACGGCGGCATCTACGGCGTGCCGGACCAGACGACCATTGACGCCATCAAGTTCGGCGCCAGCACGGAGGGTTTCATCACCGACCCCGTGTATGAGGGCAAGAGTCTGGCGGGCATGATGGCGTTGATCAAGAACGAGGAGATCCCCGCGGGAAGCAATGTGTTGTACGCGCACTTGGGTGGACAGCTTGCCCTCAACGCCTACTCTGGCATGTAAATAATGATTTAATGAGAAATACCCCTGAAGTTCAATGCTGGTTTGATGCCCGTACCTGATGTCATCCCGCTTCTTTGCCCTCGCCTCTGACGTAGCATTGCCAGTCGCTGATCGGGGACAAGCAGATGGTTTCCGTCATCTTCTGCCGCGTATGTATGCCGATCCGCAAGGCGAAAGTGACGGATAACGGCAATTTTGTCTGAGACCATTTGTTTGGGTTCATCTTCGGGTCGTCCATATTTGCCAACTCCAACACCTGAGTTTCAAGGCTGACCTGATATGCTAATCTGAAATGAGCCTGATCTCTTCCTGTTCAACGTCGTAGGTGTCTGTCATTGTTCGCTGCCTAGGCATGTCGATCTCTGGACCGTAAGAGACGGAGAGGGGCGAGTGTGGTCGATATTGGCAGCGTCTTTTCGCTCATGCTTGTCTTTCTGCAAGCTGTTCTTTGATCAAGACATCAGCCGCAAGTCAGTCCGCTGCCAGCTTCCGTATATTCTGAATGAATATGATGAAAGAAAGCCTGACAAACGATGTCTTCTCCGGAATTATCCTGCAGCGTCTGGAGTGCCACCCAATACCCGCATGCATTGCATTTCAAAGGCATCGTATGATCGCATCCCTGATGCTTTGACAGCAGCAAGGGCTTTGTCCTCATCCAGTTGTGCCACCACAGCAAGACCTAGGCGGGTCCAGGACTAGGGATGGAATGTCTTTGACCACCGAAGTTGTTATCCATAGAAGAATTGACACTCCGGCGAGTGCTTTCTCGTGTTGGTTGGAAGAAGCTAGAGATCAAGACTGCAGAGACGGTAGGCCCGTGGTTATAATAGGGAATAACAGCCTGGCAGCTCGAGATCTCTTGCGCGGCTGCGCTTCCATCTGAGCCACTGTCTGTTCGCCAACAGGTTTCACTGTCCGCCGGGGCGTATACGGATCGAATCACTGGAACGGGACGGCAACTGGTGATGAATCGTGTCCATCTTGTTGGTGTAATCTATCTAAACTATCTACGTTGTGAAGGATTATTAAGGTTTCGGCTGCTGGTGTTTGCCTGACACACTGTCGTTGACTCGTTGTTGAGTCAGGGGAAATATGAAAAGAAAAACTGTCTCCCGCGCCCCCCACCCCTTGACCAATCTTCTGTCTGGATTTCCATTCCTATCCTCCTAATGAAGTTCCTGTCGTTGACTTCTGCTGCTTCATTCTCCCTTCCTGTCGGCTCGTCTTCGGTCGTCCTGGGCCGCTGGTATTGCTTGACTATTGCGGTTTGTTGGTGTGGCCAGCGCAGATGCAATACTGACTCATTATAACCTCGGCGCAGGTTGTAGCCCGCTCATTGCGAGCCAGGGGGGCAAATTGGTCGAGCATTCCAACCAAGTACGCCGTGGGTACCTGCATAGCCTCCATCTGACGCAAGGAGAGCTTACACGATAGGCAGGCTTGAATTGGGTGGACCATGCCATACAAATCCCTTGTGTACGTGAAAGCTTGCACAATGTGAGAGTTGATGTTGTTGTTTCCCCCGCGAGGGATGGTGACCGTCCGGGTCCCCGCGATCAACTCGCGCCGAAAAGCACGCAAGGCGTCGCGCTGGTCGGTGGGCAGGCTTTGTGGACTGTATACTCCCCGGGCACGGAAGTCCGATCCAAACTTTTGGATCATGTGCGTTCGCTCTGCTGCCGCCACCTCGTTGATCATGATCTTCCAACCGTCCTCGTCGCCTCTGGTGAACGCAATGCGTTGCTGACGACGAATGACCCTCACCTCCGGCCAGGATTCATGGTCTTCGAGCGTGGCGCCCAGAAATACATAGTGAACTTGCCTGCTTCCCTGAACTGGAACGGTTCGCGCCCCAGAGCAGAAGGACGTCACAGATGGCAGACATGACGATATGCCTGTCGGCACACAAGGCCGCTCGTTGGTGGGGGACTGCGGGAGGTTCCAGCGATGGACGTCTGGCCCCGGCGCAAGGCCTCGGGCAAGATTTCCGAGGCGGTTAAGCTCCGTCGGAATTCGCACTGTATTCCGCAAGTTAGTACAAAAATAAGTACCAAGGAACAGGGACGGGAACGCGGACAGGGATGTGCGCGTGGGGGTGAGGGGGGGGGGGGATGACATACTGAGATGTCTCTTGACAGCGTCAATGCTTATGCCAGCGGCCGTTCGCAGCAACTGCAGCTCTCTGTCGCTGTTAAAGATCAACCACATGGCTAGCTCATCTGGACCCTGTTGTGCGATTTTGTTGTTGATGCGACTCTCGTCAATTTTGATGTCGTCCGCCTCGAGTTCGTTCATCAGCAGGTTGTATTCGTTGTCAACCTGCCTTTGGGCGGCTTCAGATGCGCCCAACAGGTCACCGATGGTGTTGATTCTCCACACAGCGGCTGTACAAGTGGGGCTGGGGGGACCTCGAAAATGGGTGGGCAGTTGCGCAATAGGCACGGCCGTCGCGAACGGAGCACGATTGATGGGGGGGATGGCGGCAGCACGCAGGGTTTGGTAGCGCTGATCGATGGTCGCACCGTGAGCTGGCTCCCTAAGGAGGTGCGCGTCGAGTCCAGCAGTGTCGTTGTTGTCGGCGAGAACTTGCTTCTGCTGGACCCATGCACGGTAAGGCTTCTCTTCGATATCGTGCTCTTTTTTAGCCTGGGTCATAAGCCCATCTTCACGGGCTTTCTGTCTAGCGTCGACGTAGTTCTCGTTGCGAATGACAACAGGTGCAGTGGTTGAGGGCGCCCATGGAAGGCATCGGAGATTCCGCACCCAGGTATTTCCCGCCTTCACAAAGTCCTCGTTGTAGAGTATAACAACGTCGATGAAGTCCTGCATGGTGGGACCGACGGAGCGCCTCTGGCTCAGATGGTTGTTGCCCCGAGGCTTCTAGCATTGGGACGTCCGAACCATCTGAAGGGATCGTACCAAGACCGAGGACTGCACGAGTGTTGTCTGAAGAAGGGTGGTGACCAGCATGTCCGCTGGCATGTCGGAGTTCTTTGTACCAAGGTCATAATCTGGTTTTTTGCGCTCGGCATACGCTCCGGACGGAGGAGAACTCATACTAGCGTTGTGGGATATTATTAGCTCATGAGGTGGACAACGATGAGGGTAGAAGTGGTGGAAGATCGGGACGATGAACGATGACGAGATCGATCCTCGACGGCAATAACCCTCACATGAAAGGCTTGGGAACGCTCTAAAATATCTGCGAACATGGGAGAGAACGTACCTGTCTGACGATGGCTGAAATTGGTGAGAACTGCCAAGATCAAGGAAAGTGATGGCTGACAGCTGTGAAGGACACTGGATGGAGACGTTTGTCTGGTGAGCGGTGCCTCGTGGTGGAGTGTGAGCCTCGAATTCGTGTTCGACACGCGCTTTCTGAAGGAGTCGTACGAGCTTTTTCTCTCGAAAAGCTTGGAAAGAGTATGAGGGTAGAAGTAATTTGTGGATTGTGAAGTTGGGATACTCGAGAAGAAGAGATGAGGGAAGGATCGAAGCGAGGGCGGGCGCGGCAGAAATAAAATATTGAGTCGCAGCCTGGCTTCACCCGATGCGTCACGTGGGAATCAGACGAATTTCACCCCTTATTGTGGATACCCAATGATCAGACGCGCGTTTGTCGCCGACTCACGTACGGTTGACATTCAATGGGGGTCTACTCGAAAGGTGAATGAAAGGATGCGGCAAGTATCATCTTTCTCCCGCTCTCAGTCTCTCGCCTACCCAGCTGAGTAAGGACAAAGCTCGGAAAGCCACCAGCCTTTCTAGATTTACAAGTCAGCTAAAATCGAAGCTTCTCATGATCGTCGTCGTCAATAAAATGTGCAACTGCCAGCCAAGTGATTCTAGACATAGAATGTGGCCTCGAAATGACAGTTCGGGAACTCAAATAAGCATGGAGCTGTTCAGACTGGAAGCGACACTCAGAGCGGCCCTGTGGATCACGCTGGTGTTCCTTACAAACAAACAAAACTCATCACAACCACGGGTCGTTGTGGCAAGATTGCTGTGTGCATGCAACCGGCTTTGTAATTTCCAATGGATACCTGAGGTACCTGAGGTAAGGTAGGTAAAACTACTTGGCCCGGGCAGTTGGGAAAAGATACGTATCGGCGGTATCGTCCGTCAGGCGCTACCCCGACGTCACCCGCGCTCGGGCTTCGTCTTCGCGGGTAGAACAGTACCTATCAAGATCCAGTGTGGGTGCCTAGGTAGACTCCATCTTTCAGAATCTTGGACCTGTCGACGAGTAGGCGCGTGAAAGCCTTGTTAGTATGTAGCCCTAGCTGGCATAGAGTCAAATCTATAGCTATCCAATAATGAAAAGCCTCGTTTATCATGCTCTAAGATTTTGTCACAGTACCAGCACAGAGGGGGCGCAGTGACAGGAACTCCAACTTGTCTGCTACCTAAGGATAGGTATCTTGCTCAGGTACCTACCTGCATAATTTGCGCCTGATTGCGCCTGCTTGCGCCTGCTTGCTAGGTTAGGTTTTGTTGCTACCTAAGGTAGGTATATAGGCATCCCGACGTGGTAAGGTAGGTAGGTACTTCAGGCAGGTTTGAAAGTGCGGTCACCTCACCTCACCTCACCTCACCTTACCCAGCACGTGGAGTAGCACCACCCCCACGTGACCCGCAGAGGCGTTTATGTGGGGCAGGTCCAGACACCGCGCTACGCCAAATTCAGGCACCGCTCATCAGTCACACCTGCCTTTCCGACTGCCTCTTTTCTCTCTTGACAAACACAAAAAGGTCAGAATCAATTTCCAGCTGGCTCCACCATCAGGAAGTAGCAAAAGGTATGTTTCACTTTGAATTTCTCTCCTACATATCATTCTTCTCCGAACGCAGCTGACGGATACAATTCTAGAGTCGCTGTTCTCACTACCGTCTCCGCGCCCTCTCCCTGCACGCGAAACAATCAGAGAGCATCTTGAAATCATCAGCACTCTCTCTGCATTTTCCAGAGCCCACATTTCAGGCCACTCTCCCCGCCTCGTCATCCTCAAGCACAGCCAAGACACGCTCAAGACATTGCCCATCATGTCCACGAATCTGTTCCCGGCCAATGCGACCATGAACCCAACTCCCCCCCCCGACCACATCGAGAAGGGACTGCAGTTCGCCTTTGAGTCTCTGTCCAAAGACATCGACAAAAACACCCAGTGGAATGCAACCGACGTCCGTAAGATAGCAACCAAAAGATTCCCGGACCGCAAGGTTCGCAAGGAATTCTTCGAATACGATGCCAGACGGTCTCGGGCGACAGTTGAGAAAACCACCCCGCAGCTCACTCCCAAAGAGTGTATGACACAGATCAAGAACACCAACTTCGCTCAGTCCGGTCCCAGAGCTCAGTGGTACTGGATGATGGAAATGGTCTTCAAGAAGTTCCACCCCATCGGCTATGCAACTCACGGCGGCCACACCACCGGCTATGGCATCGATCCTGGTCCGGTATACCTTCTGCCCCATGGCTTCAACCCTCGCACTCAGATTGGACAGCGACTCCATCATAGTCTGCTCGGCATCAATTTCGACATCAGCTTCGGAATCTACGACACTGACCCAGGAATTCCCATCAAAATGATCACCACCGGATCCGACCATGTGTTCATGCCCTCTGAGAACGGCTTCGTCTTCGCCCAGATTGGTTCTCTCCGTGTCTTCAATGGTTCAGAAGGCTGGCCCAAATATGGCAAAAAGGTCTCTCAAATTTACATGCGCGACAGTCCATGGGAAGAGACTAAGTTTGGAGTTGTTGTCCGGATCGATAATAATGGCAACCCAGGAGCGGTCTACGTCATTTACAACTTCTGGGTGCATGGAAAGAACATTGAGGCGAACGACCATTTCCGACCTCGTGTCAGGAACCACAAGAATCAAGTCCTCCCCCACGTTGGACAGCTTCACCCCAAGTGCAACCCGGGCGAGAATTTCACCGTGGCCAAGATTGCCAACAACATTGCGGAACTCGTCCCTAGCTCCGAATCCGATTCATCCCTCCTTATCCTGAGCAGAGAGTTCAACTTCAACGTTCTGTCAAAGGAAGAGTGCCACATCTGCCCCGCCAAGCAGATTGACCACAACGGAAAGAGCTATATCATGCGTGATGGTATCAAGGGACCGCAGACTCGTTGGGGATGATCTCCAGACCCAGCGAATTCAATCTCAGCATTCTTTCTACCGCTGAATTCCAGGGGCATCGCAGGAGTCACACGAAATCTCGATGCACATTCTCGCAACATTGCTGCACTCAGTCATGCGCACTTCACGCAATGTCATGCTCATCAACAGCAACATCCGCACGATGATCAAACATGACAAACTTTTGTAAGTCTGATGGAAATGACTTTGAACACTCCCTGGCGAAACCTTTCTGACAGCGTTCTCCAGTCTTTGCAATGTTTTCCATTTCTCTTCACACGATGATGATACCCCTCTCCGAAAGCAGCAGCCAGTCGGCGGATCTTGGCTCCGATGACCGCACACGAACAGCTACACACATGGGCGATGACCTTTAAGACACACTCACTAAGACAAAACCGAAGGCGACTTCAGGCGGCTCACATTTGGGAACTGGCAGGACTGGAGGATGGCGTGTGGCGTTGTGGACTTCGTGGACTTGGCGGCGATCAAATTTTCGCGGCCTCGTCCTTACTCTTTGCTTTTCCTTTCCTTCATTTCCTTTTTCTCCTCGAACGAGCCACCACCAGAAGTCTTTCGGCCTCGGGCACCATGCCTTCGCTGAGACCACGCAGACTTCATTTGGCTCATACCCTTCCTATGGACACATCATCCTTAATACTCCTTCATCGCATTCACGAATCCATAGACAGTACTCGATAGCAAACAGAGCTAGACTTCATCAATGCATTTCATTCCTTTCGTACGTGATATCTTGCGTGTTCTGTTCAGTATTGAAGACTTCGCTCGACTATCTCGCAGTGTTTCTAGCTGCAGCATCATGATGACGGCACAAAACCAATGGACAGGCTTCCTAGTTCAACATGACGAAACTTCGCGCTTTCGAGAGGCAGCCAAAGGCTTCTCAGCTGGATGATGCCTCGTGCCAGCCCGCCATTTGAGGTTCTTTGGCTCTCCGCCTCGAATATCACGGCAGCAATGTCGCGCTCCGCTTCGCGTAGACCATGCTGACCTGGCGTCTGCTCCCCCAACCTTGACGACTCGCATCATCTCTTCCATGGGCAACCTTCACAGATCTTCGCTGAGCATCGGGCATGCAAAGAAAATACCAAAGGGCCCGATTGAAAGACCTCTGACACTGGAAGGGGTCTAAATCACTTGACGCGCCGCAGTCTTTGATCTCCATTCGTTTGCCGTGGACCTCCTGAAGGGCAGCTTTCTGCGCTCTTTGTCGTCATCATGTATGGTACCCCACGTGTGTCACAATGCTTCTGCGAGCCTTTGTTGCTCAGCTGCCATCCGTCAAAGATATGGTTGTAAAGCTGCTTTGGGGCTGGTCCGAGTCTGTGTTGGAACAGGGCGTCTAAATCGAAATCAGCTCAGACAGCTCAGGTTTTCGCCTCTTTGTCGGCTTCAGGACATGAGCTGCCAACGATGCTCTTTCTGTCATTTCGAAAGATACGGTGTACTCTGTGGCAATGAAACTTTTGACTCATAGTATGGCGGTCGGACGTTCTGGATGGACGTACATAGAGGCTTCTCTGTGATCTATCTTGGCCCTTGTAAATGCCTCCGTCGGGGTCATACGGCAGCCAACAGGGTGTGCCTGCAGTTGGTAATCTGCTGTATGAATGTATGAAGAAGGAAAAGGATGGGCGTACTTCGACTGTCGTCCGATGCTGACTGCTAGCTCTGGACAGGAAAACGAAGTCGGCCGGTTCTGTTCGTGACTGGCGCAACTGCCATCCGTGATTGTCGTAATGCGGATGCCAAACGAAAAATATCAGGCCAACGTAATTCTTTCTATCAAGAACACTTTGAGTTGTTGCGACCAGATTTCCAACCGGTTCGGCCTGCCGCGGGTGCTGCTGCCTCTGACAGCCCGGCGCGACGCTGGTTGTACCTCTGGACTGCGCCGCCGCGCTGGATCCCAAAGTCCCTCACGGCCTCCCAAAGCTCTCTCTCGAGACCCAGTCTGTAGAATGTACCTTCCTTGATCGCCTTTAACCGAAGCTTTGAAATGGCAGGACCACGGACGGGCTTGCCTTCCGCGGAAATTCGCCCGACCCAGTCTAAAATGCTGGCGAAGCAGAACTTGAGCAGGTTGATCGCAGTGCCATCGATAACAGTAGAAGAATTCATGTCAGGCGCGTCCAGAGACAGCCGAATCAGGTCGCACGACTGCCAACCCATCTGGTCCTTCTCGAAATAGAGATGCAACTTGAGACCGGCGTATTCTGTGATCAGAGTTTGTACGGAAGCTGTCTTGCCAATGTCAACGTTCAAATTCGGAATGGCGAGTCGCATAATCGTCTCCATGTCCATGGGGAGGGGTACCGTCCACGGATTGGTCAAGTGTGACATTGAGAATTCGTGCAGGAAAGGGTTCTGGAGCCACGCCGAGATCGGGTTGAAGTATTTGACTTTTGCGCTTTCTCGGTGGGCAGCGGCGTCCATCTCCTCTAGGATGGCAACCACGTCTTGCGTCGCTGTTGCTGCTTTAAAGGAGTTGTAGTACTTCTCGATGTTGAACCAGTCGACGTATGGCTTTGATGGTATTCTCGAAAGATTGGCGCTGTCGAGCCATATGTAATTGTGCGTAACGGTCGGAGAAATGTTGGAGCCTGCTTTGTGTCAGCCTCATCAAGTATGACGCGCGCCTGTCAGAATCTTTGGGCTGGCTTTCTTACCGAGATGGCATCTCAACGACCGCATGAGACGGTAGAGCAAATCATCCCACGAGTCAGGGACGCGATCTTGGGACGCGGAAGGAGCAAACGCCTGGAGGAAGTTTCTGATGTGCAGGTCTACTTGTTTCTCGTGCTCTGGGCGGTAGCGTTTGATGTCCCAATAAAAGAAGAGGAACGTGTCACTCCATCGAAGGGCACTCATTTTGGGCAATGGATATGCTGTCGATAGTGACAAGGCGGGAAGGAGACGAGGCGCGTGAGAAAGGAAGGCGCCGGGGATATTTCGACAAACTTCTCAACGTACACGTATGATCGACTGAAACTGACCGAACAGGTATCTAGGTAGGCGTTTTGTGGCGGAAATCTTCGCCGACCCTGTTGTCTCGTTAGGCACGGAAGCCCCAATCTCGCAATGAACACACATCCAGCCCGCTCTACGATGGTAGCCAGGCGTTTGAGATCTCAAGAACACAGAACTAATTCAAATTCTTGCCTCAGCTATCTGTGAAGGAAGCAACTCGTGTGTGTTCCCTTCTCTGATTCGTTCCTTCCCAAACCTAACCCGTCACCGAAAGAGTCTCGGATTTGGTAGGAGTGTCGGCCCCGTCGCTCCAGACTTCCCCTTTCGTTGAGATAGGTCGCAAGCCAAAGTTCCTTACCGCTTCCCATAACTCATAGTTCACTCTCAGGGTGTCTTCCCCGTCTGAAAGAGGCCACTGTTCGAATTGGCGGTCCAAAACATCGCAGAGAGACAGTAACCGCCCTGTGCGACACATCTCATCAACCCAGAACAGCATGCTTGTGAAGATGCGCTTTCCTAGATTGATTGTGCGTCTTGTGGCATGGTACTCTTTACATTCAGGCCTGTCCTCGTGAAGCGGAATGCAACACTGATCGAGATGCTGGAAGGGCCTCAATTGCGCCATGCTTGTGCGATTGTACTTTTGAAGCACAATGTCGTAAGTTTCTGCGACTGCACCATCAAGTAATCTGATGCGTAGGAGTGGAAGTTGGCAATTGCTCCTGCTCCAGTTGTGCTGTCCTTGGCATTTGAAACTTTCTGGTTGATACTTCCAAATGAGCGTCAAGAGGCGATCGGCCGGTGTTGGTAGGGGCAGCGTCCAATGATCGGCTCGGTGAGCTCGTCCGAACTCGTTCAGAAACGGGTTACCTTTCCAAGACTGTACCCACCCCAAACGCTCCATGTTGTGCTGTTCATACGCTGTGTTCATGTGTGAAATGAGAGCGAACACTTGTTCTCCGGGGTGCGGGACGAGTTGCCGGTAGATGATAGCCTCCAGGGCCAGCCAGTCAACAAATGGTTGTGAATACCCGGGTTCGCCGACGTCGAGCATCAGCCACTCATACCTATGTATGTGCTCTGAATCGGTTCTGGAGCCTGCGGAATGTAAGCGCGTGGTCTGATGTAGCGCGGTTTGGACGTTATGCCTAGAAGACACGCCAAGGATCGCATGAGGTGACAGAGCAAAGTATTCCATGGCGAGGGGTCCTGGCTCGACGTGATATTAGGTTCTTTCCGCTGGAAGTAGTCTATGATCAGGCGATCTATGTTTTCCGCATCAGCCGGTCGATATCGGCGGATATCCCAATAGAAGAAGAGAAAGGAGTCCATCCAAAGGATGATGTGGAAGGTACTAGATCGATAGAAATCCATGATATTGTAGCCGTGGTGCTAGAAGCTTTCAACCTTGGCAATACGAAGGCGGGCACGCGTTGACTTATATATCGAGTGCAAAGGACCTATGGATAGCGGAGATGGATGCCATAGGCTAAAGCTAGAATATAGTTCGCGGTTTGGAACTCTGTCTTAGAATCGTAAGTCAAAACAGCATTCATCGCCGGGACAGGTACACAAAAGTTAAAGATGTAGGTTCACTTTCCCGCGCTGTGCAAATACTTTAATTTTCTATGCGCGATCCTACTCAGCTGATGTTCAAATCATTCCCCACAGAGAAGTTACCACTGCCAGTATGCTGGATGCCTTTCCCATGGAATACATGATGATCCGCCAGACCATTGCTCTGCTCCGGTGAGCCAGCGGAAGCCACCGCCATCTCAGACCCGATCTTAGAATCGACGTAGCCGAGAAGCTCCTTCGTGCACGCGGCGGCGGTCGCAGCTGCGTAGTGCTGCCAATCGTCGCTCTTATGAGAGTAGGCTTTAAACTATCCATAGATACCTATATAGGTATATATCTATATATTCTATAGGTTATAGAGGGGTACCTAAGTAGGTACTAAGTAGGTATAGGTAATAGGTAAGATTTTAATATTTAGATATTAAGTATATAGGTATAGTAGAGACTATAATTTAAGTTCTAAGTAAAGATCTATTTAATAAGTATAATATACTAAAATAGGTTTAAAGAGGAGTTAAAGTTTAAATTAAAATATTTAAATTATATAAGAGATAAATTAAACTATTCTACTATATTGCTAATTTCTAATATAAAAAAGTTATTATAATCTATTTCCTCACCTATAATCCTTTAGCTACTTAATTACTCTTTTATTTTCTAACTTAATAATAAGGGGAAATATTTATAAGTTTATAAACTTTACTATAATATGCTTAAGTTTAAGAGTAATATTTAAGAAACTTAATTTAACTTATCTATAAAGTTTAAGACTTAACTACTAGTTTTAATAGGTTTTATATCTAAAAACTCTAGTTATACTAAGTTTTAAGTATCTTAAATATTATTATTATTACCTAAAATATTAATAACATCTTAAGTATACTTAATAATAAGCTTATAAGAGATAATATAAAAGCTCTTAATATTAAAAACCTTATATTAGAATATTTAGCAAATTAATATAGTATAATCTTTATTAAGATTCTTAAGTATATTATCTTCTAAAATAAAAAGCTCTAAATTAGAGAATAAAAGCTATTTCTACTACTTATTATAAATAATAAAAAAGAATTAATAGAAAATTATCTTAAGTTTTATATTAAAGTGTAAATAATAACAGATATATCTACTAAAACTAAATATCTATTTAAAGGGGATAGAACTTAAGAAAATATAAAAATAGTTATAAACTATTTTATAGAAGTTATAATACTTTAAATCTTTTTCTAGGTTTCTCTAAAAATCCTAAATTAATTACTTAGTATAATAGCTTAATACTAATTTAATACTATTTCTATAAAAGAAGAAATTATAATACTTATACTTCTTAAAGAAATTATAAATAATATTAAATCTATTTAAAAGAGATATTTATCTTTAGTTCTAAAGAAGTATATAAGCTATATAATTAAAATAATATTATAATAAGATTATTATAATAAAATTATTATAATAAAATTATTATAATAAAATTTTTATAAAGATTATTATAATAAAGTTATTATAAAAATATAAAAAATATTATAGTATATTTATTTCTTAGAACTTTAAAATATTAAAGCTATTAAACTATAAATAGATTTATAAACCTTATTTAAAGTAGATTTTAAGTTCTCTAAGCTATCTTTATAGTAATCTCTAATATAAATTCTAGTGAAATCTTTCTAAATAGTATTAGCTAATAAGCTAGAATAAGCTTTATAAATATTATAAAATCTGAGATTATTATTTACTATATTCTATATAGATAGAAAAGATAGAAATAATAAAGATATATAAAGAAACTAATTCTTTTCTTATAGTAACTAATACTTCCTAAGTTTATCTACTACTACTTATACTACTTTCTTAAAAGATAGAACTTAATATTTATTTTTATTAGTAATAAAATTTTTAATAGCTTCTTAATACTTTATTAAATAGTTATAATAGATCTTTATAAAAGTAATTATATAAGTAATATTAACAGCTTAATCCCAGCTTAAAATATATATAACAGCAAAAAAGTATATAGAAATATCAAAGATAACCTCAATTTAGTACTATTTATTATCTTTTAGCTTAAAAGAGGTATTATTACTATAGTTTTTAAACTAAATATTAATTAGAACTTAAAGTTTAAAAGTATAAACTAATATTAATATAGTTAAGTTCTAATAAGTCTTTATATTAATAATTAAATATTTAGAGCAATTTATAAGGTTTTTATCTAAACTATTTTTCTAAAGTGCTTAAAACTCTAAAAAGTATATTAAGCTGAATTTAATTTTTAGTATAAGTTATTAAACCTAAAAGAATATAAATAATAATAAATATAAAAAATTAAAAATAAAATATCTTACTTTAGTAATTACTACTCTAAATATTAAAATATTATATTTATTAATTTAACCTTTTAATAATAAAATTCTATTTAAACTATAATTAATAGAGGTCTTATTATCTAAATAAACTTCCTAATCTATATCCTCTAAAATAGAAATAGCTTTCTATTATAATAGCATAGTAGTATTAATAACTTCTTTATTATTTACACTTAATATATATTATATAAAGTTACTTATTATAAATATATAAGCAACCTTAAAGTAATTATATAGTTCTCAAACTATAAAGTTAATAATATAAGCAAAATATTAAATATAAGTAATTATAAATTATTCTATAGTAAATATCTTTATATAAAACTTAACTAAAATACTTAATATAAAGTTAGAAATATTATTAACAGAAATATAATTAAATTTAAGTTTAAAGTTTAAAAGCTTATTAAGAGTTTTAATAATTATATTTATAATAATCTCTATAATATAATTTCTTATAATACTAGGAGCACTAAAAAGAATATAGTAATAGTTTTAGTTCTTATCTACAAAATAAGCTATTATACTAAGTATAGCATACTTCTAACCTAATATTATCCAGATATTAATTATTAAAGACACTTTTAAACCTAAAACAATTTACTTAAGAACCTTAGCCTAAATAGCTAAAACCTTAGCTTTAAGATTTTTAGCAATTATTATAGTAAATAGCAGTATCTACCCTAGGTTTATAAAGCTAGTAAAAAACTTAAAAATTAACTTTAAAACAGAGTTAAAAAATATACTACTATTAATAAAGTAGTATAGTAGTACTTTATCTATATAGGCATACTTATCTCCTTTACTAATAAACTAAAAAGCAAAGAAAGGTTATTATAATAATTATTATAAATAACTTAAATAAGTCTTATAGATTAGAGATAAATTATTTCTTTATTATATTATATTCTAAAAAATACTAAAACACTATACTAAGCCTTTAAATAAGCTAGTTTACAAAAATAATTATTTATTAAGTTAGTCCCTAAGCTAGTAATACTAAGATAAATAAAAACAAAATTATATATATTACAGATAATATAAGAAGATCCCTTATAAATATTTACCCCTTTATAAAAATTAGCCTAAATATCTACTTATTTATAAGATTTACTAAAGATTTTAGCTACTCTCTTTAAGTATATATCAGGAGATAAAGATTCCTAGTAACTCCTAATACTATCTTCTACCTTCTACTTATAGTAATAAGTTTTTTACTACTATTTAATAAAAGAAATATCTTCAGCAAAAAGAATAATAAAGCTACTATATATCAGCTTATATTTAGAGAGGAGTAAAACTAAAAAAGAGATCTCTTTAAAAAGATTATCTATTATATATAATTAAGCAGTATATATTACTAATATAGATATAGTAATAAATATAAAGAGAAGTTAAAATAAAATAAATTATTATAACAGATTATTATAAATATAGCAAATATAAAGTATTATACTATTTAAAAATAAACTAAGAAATAATTAATTTACTTAATAATATAACTAAGCTATAAGTATTTATTATAGTAATTACAGAGAATATATTTTTTAATTCTCTTATAATAAATCTTTAAAATAATAATACTACCTTAATTACCTAAAAGTATCCTAATAATACTAGCTATATCTAGTTAGTATTTAAAAAATAGTAAGATTTTTAAAACCCCTATATATCTATAAGTAGAGCTATAACAGTAATTACCTAGTCTTAATATAGCAGAAAATATTATTAGTAAACTTAACCTTTTACTACTTATAGCAACAAAAACTACTATAAAAACTAAGAATAGTCTACTATTATAACTACTAAAGAGAAATATAAAGAAAAAGCCTATAAATAGTATATTAAATCTACTAAAAAAACAAAAAGTATAAAAGACACCACAAAAAGATATCATTATTAGAAAAAAACATTTATACTACTACTAACTAAAAAGTAAGTTTAAATATATTTTAAATCAGCCTTAAAGTTAACCTTTATAGTATAAACACTTTAAAAAATAAAAAAGCAGCAGAAAATAATAAATAATATAATTTAAAAGTAGCTATTTTCTCAGCTTATAAGAGAAATATCATAATCTATATATCTAGATCTACACTTCTAGTTAAAAGCTATAAAAGCTTTATAAATAGTTACTAAATTATATCTAATTACTATATTTAAAATATATAATTATTATTAACTAAAAGTATCCCTATTTATATACTAAATAGGTATAAACCTCTATACTATCTATATAAAGCAAATTACACTTTAAAAGAAAAATATAAACCTAATTAAATAGCTAGCTAAATATATAAATTTATAAAAGATGTAAATATAGAGGTAGAAATAAGTGAATTCTATTTTAATTTACTATAAAAAGTTATTATAATAAGTTATTATAATAAGTTATTACAATAAGTTATTATAATAAGTTATTATAATAGCTTATTATATTATAATATTATAGTATATTATTACTATATAAAATAAACTTACTACTACTCTAATTATATTTAAAATTTTAAGATACTAAAATCTCTTATACTATAAGCTAGATCTATACTAATATATACTACTACTTATCTAGATATCTATATATCCTCTTAGTCTAAATACTCACCTTCTTTATTCTTATCCTCTTTATCTTCTTTATCCTCTCTAATAAACTCTATATCTATTCTATAATTAGAAAGGAAAATAAAAATAGTAAATTTATCTAATATACTAATATTAAACTAATCCTATATTACAGAATAAAAATCTTAAATAGGAGGTATTTTAAGCTAAATAGGAATCTAAGCTAGATTCTTCTTATAATAGTACTAGATAATATTTAGTACCTTAAACTTCTTTAAGTAGACTTTATTAATACTAAACTAAATTCTAGCTAGACCAGAAAAGTCTATCTAAATACTATCCTAATTATTATTAACTATACTAATAATATCTCAGATTATCTTCTAAACTAAGATACTAAAGGGATATCTATAAATATAAATTATATTTAAGATAGTATATCTTAGTAGCATCTTAGTTATATAATAAATAGTATTATAAATCTTTTTCCTTATTAACTATTATTTATAATAAAATAAGAGAGATCTTACTAAATTGCTTTATAGATAAAATATAAACTCTTAAAGTTCTATAGCACAGCTGTTTTAATATTAGTATTTTAGTACTTCTAAAAAATATAGATAAGAAAAACTTCCTTAAATATAAGAAAGTCCTAAGCCTATAGGAATTTTATACCCTTTTTAGTAATACCTACTTGAGAGAATATTTTAAAAATGCTCTCTAGGAATTTATAAGCTATAAAAAGCTTTAAATATAGCACCTTAAGGGTATTAAGCTAGTTAAAATAGAACACTAAAAAGCTATATACTAAATTACTCTATATATAATTAATAAGAAATTAATTAAATAAAAGAAAGAAAAAATATATATATAGCTTATATATATTAAAGTCTAGTATCTCTATTAACTTAGTAATCTTCTTTACCTTAAACTTACTAAAAGAGATTATCTTAACAGTTATCCTATTTATTACTTAGCTATTAATAGTAATATTAATATTATATATTTTAATATCTAACTAACTAATATTAATATTTAAAAAAGTAGAAGTTAAAGCTAATATATTAAAGTATATAAAAGTAGTTAGTAGTAGGTAGGAAATAGTAGAAAGTGCTAAAGATAAAGATAATCCTAGTAAAAGATAAGTAGATAGCTAGCTAGACCTATTTAAAGTAACTTATATCTTAAAACCTAAAATAAAAGTAATAAAGCCTTAAGCTCTCTATATTAGAGTTATAAGTATAAAAGATATAGATATTAGTATTAATAGATAGAGTTTATATATTTCTATATTAAACTGAAATAAATATATATTCTTATCTATTTTAAATTTTAATTAGAAATATTTTATAGATAGATATAAAGTATTCTTATTATTTCTTATAAATAAAAACTTTAAAAGACTTAAAAACTTTTTTTTATTTATCTTTAGTTATTAAACTCTATTCTAAGATTATTATTAATATCTTCTTTTACTTATAACTTAAAGCTATCTAAAGTATTTAATTTCTCTAATATAATATAAACTAAGCTTTAGTTATATTATTAATATAGCGCTAAGCTTTAATAGTATAAAGATTTTAAAAATAGCTCCTAGTAGCCTTTTACTTCTAATTAGCACTAAAGCTAATAAAGCAACCTACAGAAATAATTATTATAATAACACTAAGAATTATTATAATAATATAAAGGGTATAAACCTAAAGTAGATAGAGTAGAAAGAGTAGTAAATTAGAAATTTATAATAAATAATATCTAATACAAAATAGAGTAATAATAGTTAGTTATGCTGTTATTTATAAAGAGTTAGCTGCTATATTTATTATTATTATTATAAAGAGGAAAAGGTTTATATAGGTAGTATATAATTTAAATATTTTTAATAGGTATAATACTAAAGAAAATATAGATAAAAGAAGCAAAAGTAATAAAAAGTAAGCAAATAATTAATATAAAAGAAAGAGTATAATTTAATATACTAAAGGAAGGTATAACTAAGAAATAATCTTAGTAATAAAGAATTTAAAACTAAGCAAATTATTTTTAAATCTCTCTTTCTAAATATTTTTCACATATAATCTTTATATATAATATTTTTTATTATAATTTTATATTTATATTCCTATTTTCTTAGTAACTATAAGCAAACCTTTCTAATTATTATACCTATACTTTACTAAGAAGTATTATACTACTAATAAACTAAAAAACTACTAGTAAAACTAGCTATAAGACTACTACTAAAACTGCTAGTAAGACTGCTAGTAAAACTGCTAGTAAAACTACTAGTAAAACTACTAGTAAGACTAGCTATAAAACTGCTTAAAAAGCACTATTCTATAAAGCTAAATAGAAGCTATATACCTACTAGTATAAGCTAGATAGTAAGTCAGATTATTATAATTCTTAATAATTATTATAATACTTATATTCTCTAGCTAAAGCTCTAAAAGAAATTAAAATATTTCAGAAATTATATAAACTATTTCTCCTAAAACTTTCTTTCTAGTAGCTAGTCTATAAGATTATTAAAGGTATAAAATATAAATTTAGTATTTATCTAGTTTATTTCTAGCCTACTATAATAAAAGCACTTTAAGAATCTATAGAAAACTATTTTATTACTCTATTTCAAAATATATTTCTAATTCTTTTTAAAGTTCTTTCTAATATAGTTCTCAGTAACCTAACTTATAGCTATCTATATAGAACATATTATAATTAAAGATATAGATATTAAATTCCTTAAAGAAATTATAAAGATATCTTTAAGTATAAATATATTATAGCTTAACTAGATCTCTCAGAAATTAGCTTTTATTCTACTTTATATTTATTTCCTTTATTATTCTACTCTTTTCTTTTATTATAAAATTTATTATATTAGTAATACTATACTACTAATATTCCTAAAAATAACTCTAGTAATAAAGAGAGAGGAATAAATAACTCTTAAAGAAACTACCTAAGATATATAAGAGATAAAAAACTATATAAATAATAAAGAGAAATTAATAGAAGTAATAAAAAGTATAAAAGAGAATAAAAAGAAAATTAAGAGAGAGAGGAAAGAGAAATAAAAGAGCTAACAGAGAAATATAAAAGAGTATAAGTAGACTAAAGAAAAAAGTAAGCATCCTAATATATATTAACAAAGCAAATATATATATAGGAAATAAAAATAAAAGTAATAGATTTATAGAGAATATATCTATAAAGAATATATCTATAGGAAATATAAGTAAAGGAAATGCAAATAAGAGAAATATAAGTAAGGGAAATATAAATAAAAGAAATATAAGCAAAGGAAATATAAGTAAGAAAAATATAAGTAAGGGAAATATAAATAAAGGAAATATAAGCAAAAGAAATATAAGTAAGGGAAATGTAAGTAAGGGAAATATAAGTAAGGGAAATATAAGTAAAGGAAATGTAAGTAAAGGAAATATAAGTAAAAGAAATATAAGTAAGAGAAATATAAGCAAAGGAAATATAAGCAAGAGAAATATAAGTAAAGGAAATATAAGTAAAAGAAATATAAGTAAAGGAAATATAAATAAGAGAAATATAAGTAAAGGAAATATAAATAAGAGGAATATAAATAAAGAAAATACTAATAAAGAGAATATAAATAAAGAAAATAGAAGTAAGAGGATTATAAATAAAGAAAATGCAAATAAAGGAAATATAAGCAAAGAAAATAATAGAAAAGAAATTATAAATATAGAAAATTTAAATAGAGAAAATGCAAGCAGAAAAGATATATATAATAATAATATAAATAAGAGAAATACTTCTTAAGAAGTTTTAAGTAGAGAAATTTTAAGCTGAAAAATAAAAAGTAAGAAAATATTAAGCTAAAAAATTTTAAATAACTAAAATTAATATAAAAAAATATTTATAAAGAAATTCTATACAGAGTGATACTAAGAAAACTAATATTAAAAAAGTATATAGAGGTAGATATATTTATAAAGCTATATATTTCATAATATACAAACAAAATATATATAAATAGCCACATTATAATAATTGTATTATAATAATTACTTTATAATAATTGTATTATAATAATCATATTATAATAATTATATTATAATAATTATATTATAATAATTATATTATAATAATTATATTATAATAATAGGGATAAGTATATATTCTCCCAGACCTCTTATTTAATTTTAGCTTAACAAATTAAAACTAAAATATAATTATATTATTAAACTTATATTTATTACCTCTTATTTCTCTAGATATATATCCCTTTATACTTCTTATTTTATTTTTATAGAATATAATAATATTATTAAACTTATATTTATTACCTCTCATTTTTCTAGATATATATCCCTTTATACCTCTTATTCTATCTTTATAGCAGAAATTTAAACTAAAAGATATAAAATATTATATTATTATCAAACTATTACTATTCCCTTAAGTATAATTTCACTTAATTTAGCATTTTAAGCTAAATAGAAATTAAAGCTAGTTTTAACCTATAAATATATTAAATTATATTAATAACCTCTATATTAATTATTAACACTTTATTTATATTCTCCTATATTCTAGTAAAACCTAAAAGTTTAATCTAGTTCTTATTAACACTTACTATAGTATTACTAATAATATCTCAAACTTACTTTCTTATTAGTCTATAAAAAGAAAATTAGCAGCTATATATATAATTTATTAAGAAACAACCTTTAAGAACCTAAATATATCTTATTTTTAAGTTCTACTAACTTAAATAATTTTATTAAATTTAGTTATATAAGAAATCTCCTTAATATTACTTATTACTTCTATTTCTATATACTACTTACTTTCTAAAGCACTCTCTTTTTCTCTTTTATAAATTTTAGAGAGGAGAACTTCTAAAAAACTAATATAAAAAATATTTCCTTAAGTATAAAGAAGTCTTAAGCTTGAGGAAATCTTTCTTTTGCTCTTATAATACTAGCTTCCCTAAAAATCTTCTCTATTTCTTTAAGAAACTAATAAAAATATAATAGCTTCAGCTAAAGTAAGTCTAAAGTTATAAGCTATACTATATAGAATTATTAATATCTAATAAAAGCAGTTTATTATAAAAAAATCAGTAAGAACTCCTTAATAATATTTAGAAAAACTTATATACTTAATAACTTTAGGAATAACCTTTATTTTACTTTAAAATTATTTACTTTCTACCTCTTATTTATATCTATCTTTATTCTTAAAGTTTAAATCTATAGTAATCTTAACTAAGAGATCTTAATTAAACTTAGTTAGTTTATATAGAAAAATATCTTCTTAATTTAAATTATAATTATCTTTAAAAATATCTTAAGTTTAAATATAATATTAGTAAGTTCTCTATGCTTAGATATTAAATATAAATAAGCTAATTAAAGAATTATAAAAGTAATAACTAAGCTTCTATAATATTTACTGAGGATTATTTAAAAATAGCTGTATTATAAGTCTAGATCTCAGAGCAGGTTATCTATACTTTTTTAGTATATTTTTTACTATATTAATAGCTAAATATATAAGTAATAATAATATAATTAAAATAAATAAAATAAAATAAAAATTAAATTAGAATAAATAATATCCTCTATCTATTCTAAATTCTTATTAATAAATTTCTAAACTATTTAAAAATATAACTTATATATTCTAGTATACTTATATTTTTATTTCTTTAATTACAGCGTTTTATTATGCCTTATTCAGAGAATTCTAATCTAAATACTCTTAGATTATAATTTTCTTTATATATATTATTCTAGTATTTAGCTGCTACTTCAGCTAGTAAATCTCAGCCTTAATATTAGTTATATTATTAATATGCTTCTATACCTTTATAGTATAGAGATTAATAAAATAATCTTCTGTAGCTTTCCACTTCTCTCTTATACTAAAGCTAATAAAGTAACCTATAGAAATAATTATTATAATAATATTATAGATTATTATAATAACTTTATAAATATAAATTGTAAATATATAATAACAAGGATATATCTATAAGTATACCTTAGTAGATAGATTAGAAAGATTTAGTGTAAATAATTTAAGACGTTAAAAATTATATTTATAATAGTTTTATTTTATTAATTATAAAAAATAAAATTAATTCTATTAAAGTAGATTTAAAATTTCTATAATATAGCTGCATAAACCACTTATATAAGTTATATAATTATTTTAAAATAAAGATCACTATTATTATAATAACTGAAGTGTATTACACCTACTAAATCCTAGATATAATATAATTAGTATGCAACCTCTCTTTTTAAATCTACTAACTAACTAAAGTTATTTTTTTTCTTCCCTCTATAAATATATTACTATTATAACTTTATATAGTTTATTCTTTTATCTATATAAATATTTTTATTTCAATATCTTTATCCTTTCTTAAAAGCTAATTTCTTATAAATATAAACCTATAATACCTACCTACTAATATAGTAGTAATATAAATGCTACTAGAAATATATCTAAGCAGACTACTTATAAAACTACCCCTAAGACTACTAGTAAAACCTCTAGTAAAACTACCTCCTAGACTACTTATAAAACTACTATAAAAAAGCTAGCTTATACAGTTAGACAGTAAATGCTAATTTATAAATATAAGCCTAAATATAAGTTAAATTATTATAAACCCTAAAAATTATTATAATACTAATATTTTAAAAACTATATACTTTAGGAGATCTATTATATCTAAGCCTTATACAGCCCTTTAATTCTAAAAATATCCTTTAAAAATCTTATTAAGGAGATTATATTAAAAAATACTCTACTTTGCTCTATTATGCCTACTTATATTTAAGCTTTTACTTTTAAAGTATTATAAAAAAGTTCTAAAGCCTTCTTTATTTCTATATTTAATAGTATATTTTTATTTTTTTTTCTAAATTCTTTACTAATATTTTTTAGTATATATATAAACAGCTATTTATACCTACTAGGTTACTATTAATAGTAAAAATCTTATTTTAGTTAAAAAGATTTATATAATATTCTAAAGAATAAAAATATTATAATTAAGTAATATATAAACAGATACTTTATTTTATTTCTATTTTATTATTTTACTCTACTTATATTATTTTAAATTATATTAGATATATTAATTAGTAATAAGAAGCTATTAGTTATACTTACTTCTATAACTATTTATATTAAACCTTAAAACTAAACTTAACTATTTAATATAAACCTAAGAGTAATAAAGCTATTCCTAAAACTAAGAAAAGTATTACTATTAAGAAGACTCCTATAAAGTAAAAAAGGTTTATAAGAGAAAGTATATCTAAAATAAAAAAGAAAGCTAAACTTAACTAAAAAAATACTATCTCTCTTCTAAGTAATAATAAATCTAATAATATCTCTAAGTCTACTATATTAGAGTATTCTAACTAGCTTAAATTACTATCTCCTAATATCTAATAGGATACTTAGAATAGCTCTAATAATATTAATATTATTCTTCTCTCTAAAATAGCTATAGATAGAAATACCCCTCCTCAAACTAAAAGTAATATTAATATCTTAGAGGAAACTAAAAACTAAGAGAATAAAGTTTAAGGAAATAAAAATTAAAGTAATAAAGTCTAAGAAAATAATACTTAAAGGAATAAAGCTTAAGGAAATAAAACCTAAAAAAATAAAGCTTAAGATAATAAAAACTAAGAGAATAAAAAGCTAGGTAATATAGATAAATAAAATACTAGCTCTTAAAATAAAATTCAAGCCTTTTTTAGTAAAAATTATAATCTATAAGAAATCTTTAGTAATAGTAATATAACTAATAGAGATATAAAAGATAGTTCTATAGCTAAGAAACCTTCTATTAAAAGAAATAGTAGTAGTATTCCTAATATTAGATAAGAAGATTCTTTTAAAATAATATAGGAGAATAGTAGTAAATATAAGAAGCTATTAGATAAATAGCTAGAAAGTATAAAGTTAGTATTAAAAATCCCTAAGTAGAAATAAATAATATAAATAAGAAATAATAACTTTAGAATTATAAAATATAAAATAGCTTAGTTAGATTAAAAATCTAAAGAATTTAGTAATAAGAATATAAAACTAAATAGTAAACTATATATAATATATTTTAAAGGCTAAAATGAAATTTTATATAAGATTATTATAATAATTATTATAATATATAGTAACTTTAAGAAATATAGGGGTTATTTATAAACCTATAGGTATAAATAGAATCTCTACTTATACCTATATTTATATCTATTTATATACCTAGTAAACCTATCTACCTATAGCCTAGGTTTACCTATAACCTAACCTATTTGCATGGCTACCTGTGGGTATCTATAGCATGGGTAATTTGAAGCCTATGTGAGAGTTGGCGTAATCAGAAATCCCACGAATGATGATGCATGGGAATTTGGTTATTAGTCCCGCTGCTTCCATCTCAAAGCACAACACATCGCCGACATTCTGAATGATCTCGTTCCTCTTCGCGGTGCTCTTCACCACGCGATCGCCGGAAGCGATGAGCCCATAGTGAATTTCGGGTCCCTGAAACTCACGAGGGGCCCTATGAACAAGCCTATGTCCGTCGCAGTCTGCGCATGTAGTGCTCGTGGGTTCATGGGTGTAGGCTTCGTCGAAAAGAACATCGAGGCTGTCTGACGGTCGCCGATAAATTGCCAAGCGGCGACCCCTTCGTAGCATAGCTGACACAAACTCTTCCGCTTTGTTGTCGTTGGCAAGGTGATCCGAACGCATCCTGCCTACGGCACTTCTCAAAAGTGGCGGCGGGGGCGATAGGAAGCCCTTTAACACGAACTTGTCGTCGGTTTCCTTTCCCAGATCATATTGAACAACCCCACCATACTGTCCCTCAGGCATGCTCACTACAACATCGCCCAGACGGATATCGTGCTTCCTGCTCGGAACTCCTCCGCCAATACCAACAAAGAAGCGCCACTTGATAGAAGGGAAGGTTCGGGCCACGTTGGTGGCGACGGTGGCGGCAGCGCCTTTCCCTTGTATGCCGGGAAGACATGCAAGAACAACGTTATGGCCTTGAAGCTCACCCAGGATGTAGGTGTTCGAGTCACCTTCCTTTGTGGGGAGGTCGGTGTGTTCTCGGTCCAGCATATAACGAACCGCACTCATTTCGAATTCGATAGCGCTAACAATAGCGACAGTGTACTTGTGGTAGGTCATCTCGATGTTGGGGTGGGGTGAAATGTGATCGTTGAAAGCGCTTCGAAGCCACAGCGATAGATGGTGGAGTAAATAGCTACTCAAAGTAGCTCACGCGCTCTTGATGCTTTGATAGATTTCCCTTTAGGCCTGAGTTGTGCTGTTATCCGTTTGGGACTGTTTGCGTCTATCAGCTGCACCGAGACTTGAGAAGTTCCAGTCTTCTTCGTATTCCAAGGTTGACTGGTTGAGCAATCGGAAAAAATGCGACCGCGTCTTGCGACCCACGTATAGCCTGCTCATTGTCGTCCCCGCAGTATGCGCCTATCGGGATGCGCTTCCGCTTACGATGCGCCCAGCATCTGCCTCACACGCAGCCTGATGCCACGTCAGCAAATGGCAGGGGCTAGCAGCCTACTCGTTGCGGCGCGGCTACCGTGATCGTGTCTTCAACATACTTGAATGCCCTCGACGCATGAAAAGCACACTACGCGTAAACTCGATCCGCATGTCATGAGCAACAATACCAGCTCCGAGTTCCACGGCCAGGGGATCGCACTCTCTGGTGCGGGAAATCTTACCGTCGGCCGAGACATAATCATCGGTATTCTCAAGAAGCCCCCCACCCCCAAAGATCCCCGCTGACAGTTGGTGCAGGCGGTCAAACCAGTTCAGACCAGGACAAAACATTTCTTTCCGACCTTTACTCGACCGACCCGAGAGACGACAAGACACGGATCGAACGTACCAAAGGAGGCCTACTGAAAGATTCATACCAATGGATCCTTGAGCACGATGACTTCCGTCGATGGCGCAACAATACCAACAGCAGGCTACTCTGGATCAAGGGCGACCCTGGCAAAGGAAAGACCATGCTTCTGTGTGGAATCATAGACGAGCTAGACAAACTACCAGCTGACTCCCGTATTTTGTCATACTTCTTCTGCCAGGCCACGGATAGGCGTCTGAACGGCGCGATAGCCGTCCTGCGTGGCCTCATCTACCTGCTTCTCGTCCAAAAGCCGTCTCTCATCGCGGGCATACGTCAGAAATATGACCACGCAGGCAAGCAACTATTTAACGATATCAACACATGGGACGCTCTATCGAAAATGCTTGTCGACTTGATAGAGGAGCCTAGCTTGAAACAAGTATACCTGATTATCGACGCGCTTGACGAGTGTGACACAGACCTCGGCCAACTTCTGCAACTGGTCGTCCAATTGTCGTCAAATTCATCTTCCGGCGTCAAGCTGATCGTCTCAAGCCGCAATTGGCCCGTCATTGAGGAGGCCCTAGGTGATGCCACCCAGAAGACTCGACTTTCGCTGGAACTGAATCAGCAATCGGTGTCAATTGCTGTTGACAAATACATCAGTTTCAAAACAACCCAACTTGCACGCCTCAAGAAATATGATGCCAAGCTGCGTGAAGACGTCCAACGACACCTGTCACTCAATTCGAACAACACATTCCTATGGGTAGCCTTGGTCTGCGAGGAACTGGCGAGCCGGACTGTACGAAAATGGCACACGCTTGCGAAAATTCAAGCGTTTCCACCGGGTTTGGATTCTTTTTACACGCGAATGTTGAATTATATTGAAGAGTCCGGTGACGCAGACCTTTGCAAGCAAGTACTTGGACTGTTGCTAGTCACGCATCGGCCACTGGCCTTGGAGGAGATGTTGCATCTCATCTGTTTCCCCGAGGACTTTCCAGTCGATGTCGACAGTCTAGAGGAGATCGTTGGTCTCTGCGGCTCTCTATTGACTATGCGCGATGGCATCGTCTACTTTGTACATCAGTCGGCCGCGGACTTCCTGAAGGGCAGTGCGTCTAATCAGATTCATCCTCATGGTGAAGCGCATGAACACCACAGAATTGTCGCCAAGTCACTACGAGTGATGTCAAAGACACTCCGCCGCGACATTTGCAATCTGAAGGTGCCTGGGACTTCCATAGATGAAGTTGAACGGCCCCACGATAGCCCATTATTGGTAGCTGAGTATTCATGTATCCACTGGGTTGACCACTTCGCAGCCGGGTCTCTCGGCAATGGCAGCTGTCCCCAGGACATTGTCTCGGTCAGGGACTTCCTGGGAGAGCATTTTCTCCACTGGTTAGAAGCTTTGTCTGTACTACGAACCAAGCCCGGAGGGACAGTGCTTGTGGATAGGCTCTTGGGGACATTAGAAGTAAGTAAATAATGGTCTCATTTCACATGATCTCGTACTGATCTGGACAGAGCTTTTCCGACGTACCACAAGATCTGTTACTCTTTGTGGCGGATGCCAAAAGATTTGTCTTGAGCTTTTGGTCTATAATCGAAAGGGCGCCATTACAAGCATATGTCTCCTCGCTGTTGTTTGCCCCCGGTACAAGTAAAGTGCGACGCAGATTCTGGAATGAATGTTGGGCTCTCGTCAATATCCAAGGAGTGAAGCAGGAATGGGACGCCCACCGGCAGACTCTGGAAGGCCACGAAGAAACTGTAACTGCGATTGCCTTTTCGCCAGATGGTTGTCTTCTTGCCTCAGCATCAGGCGACCAAACAATTCGACTATGGGACGTGACGTCTGGCTCAACCCAGCATAAACTGGAGGGGCATGGAGGAGATGCCCAATTCGTAACTTTCTCCCCCGACAGCAAACTTCTGGCAACAGCAGCGTACGCGTATGGCGGAGATATCTTCCTCTGGAACACAGCTTGTGGTTCGTTACGCTTTGTACTCGATTACCATTGTGAGATCATAAGGGCGCTCGACTTCTCTTTGGAGGGTAGCCTGTTAGCTTCATCGACGCATTATGAGTCTCAAAAGGACACTGTTCGTGTTTGGAATACGAACACGGGATTACTGGTACAAACGATCGATATTAGCCATGATGACTGGATGCGGCGAGTGATCTTTTCGCCGGACGGCCGGACCCTGGCGTCAGTGTCAAACGAGACGTTTCAAATATGGGACGTCACCACGGGCACGCGCCAGCATGTCATCAATTACAAAGCACACGATGCGGCGGTTCCATTTGCATATTCGCCAAACAGTCAGCTCATAGCCGCAGGACAATCCGATGGAACGACCTGTATCTGGGAGGTGAAGACAGGGGCATGTCGACAAACCCTGATTGCCAAAGACGCACGGGGCGGTTTTGGTGTCCACGAGGTCACATTTGCGCCAGATGGTGTACTAGTGGCAACATCATCAGAACATGAAGGCTCCACGTTTGAAATTTGGAATTCGATCACAGGCGAGCGCCATTGGCAGCATAGCTACTATTCACACACGGCTGTCTTCTCGCCCAATGGTCAGACGATAGCGTCTGCATCATTGGATGGAATGGTGCGCATCTGGGAAGTGGCAACTGGGTCGCAATTGCAAATATTCCAATCTGGCACGGGATTTGATACCACAGAGTTCATGGAACTTGCGTTTTCGCTTGACGGCCACGTGCTTGCAACAACATCCCCCCGCAGCACAGTCGAACTATGGAATGTAACAACGGACATGAAACATTCTCGGACTCACGAGGGCCACGAAAGCCAGGTCAGCAGTGTTGTCGTTTCACCCAATGGGCAGATTGTAGCATCCGTTGCGAATGATGACACACTGCAGCTTTGGGGGGGCACAACAGGCAGACATCTGCAAACTATACCGGACTCCGCTGGCCCAGATTTAAGGGCAACATTCCCTTCTGATGGCCAACTCCTGGCCTTGAATCGCAGATCCGTTGACGTATGGGATGCACTGAAAGGATGCACTATAGGAACAGAAAGACCCTCAATGGCTTTCTCGCCAAGTGGCCATCAAATTGTAACAGCATCTTCTGGTGATATTCGTGCTTGGAATATAGCAGCAAGCACGATTCCTGAAGCTGTTATCGGCCGATACGCAGTGTCTGGTGTATATTCACTTGCAGTTTCACCGAACGGACAGACGGTGGTATCAAGTTCACCTGATCGGAAGATTCGACTCTGGGATATAAAGACCGGGACAAGTTATTCAACGTTCGAGGGGCACGATGGCTACGTCTCAGAACTCGCCCTTTCATCAGATGGCCGGATGATAGCATCAGGATCATTTGACAAAACGGTACGGCTGTGGAACATGGATACCGGAACAGTTCAACATGTATGCGAAGGCCATGAAGGCTGGATCACGGCGATTGCATTCTCACCGGATGGCCGAACAGTAGTGTCATCGTCTCTTGACAAGACGATTAGGACCTGGGACGTGGCAACTGGCGAGCTACAGCAGACACTGGATATCGGTTGCTCCCGCAGCCTCGTTTTTGACCAGAGCTCTGATTTACAGCTTCTAACTGATATGGGAACTCTACGTATGGTTGCAAATACCCCACCGAGTGCATCAAACCTGCTTCGGCCTACGCTGTTACCTATCGAATTTGGCCTCAGCCCTGAAAAAGATTGGATATTGATAGATTCAAAGAGAGCGGTTTGGATCCCACCGGAGTATCAGCCCATCTCATCAGCAGTTCGGGATTCCGCAATCTTCATCGGCTGTCGTTCTGGCTGCGTATTACGTATCTTCGCCCCTCGAATTGGGGTTTCCGAAATCTCCGATGAAGAAAGCCACCCAGAAGACAAGGAGGACGACACGGAGGAATACAAGGAGTATTAAAGACAAGGAAGATGACAATGACTGCCACAAAGACAGCACTGAAAACAATTGTAAGGAAAATAGAACAATTCAATATCACATGAATGATGGGGGAAATTTGAGATACAAAAGATTCAACAATCAAAGTGCAGAGTGAATGACAACTAACCCAGTCAGTACGAAACAAAGCAGGCGAACAAAGTTGATAATACAGAGGATTGAAGGCGAAGGCGAGGGAACAGACAGGGGTTGCTCCCTTTGGGACCTAGAATCTAACATGTTTTTGTAGACAACTTGGATGAGTCTCTGATTTCAGGTCTCCTGAGTCCTGTGGAATGCCACATACCCAGAGAACTCAACATAGATATATGCCCCAAAACCCTTGTTCGACTCGCTGAGTGTTCTTTCAGCTGGCGATCGCCATTTCCAACTTGCACTGGGTTTCGCTTGAGGGTCCAGACTGTGGCCGCATTGAATAACACTGCTCTTGTTGATAAAACATAATTAGCCCCCGCTTTGTCTCACTTCAGACATCGTCAAGTGGACATTTACATGAGCCATCAATGTCTCAATGTCCTGGGCATTATGCCCGACCTGGGCTGAATTGTTCATGTTTGTCTAAATATTACATATCGCCGAGAGACAAGCGTTTTTGGTTTCTGTCTCTAGGTCGTCTCGATCGCCAATATCCTTGCGAATTCGCCTGTGACATCCAATTACTTCTACGCCATCTCCAAAACATGGGCCCAATTGCAATCCTTAATCTCCAATTCGAACTCTGGGAGTGCTTGACCATCGGTCTCCTCGCACTGGACCTCATGATCACGCTCTACGGCCTTGGATCTGAAATGCCCGACGCCGTTCTCCCAGAATCCGAAGCGGAGAGCGTCATGGTAGTTGCCGTCAAAGAGCTCCTTCTCCTGATGCAGCTCCTCCAAATTTTCCTACCTGCCTATTCAGGCAGCGGGTTTGAGAATCTCACACCTTCGAATATTTTCCAAGAGCGGGCAGTCTGCAAGTGGATCGGCGGCCTTTTCGGGACACACAGCGCAGAGTTTGCAGATTTGGTGCCCAAGCTTGGCGAGGATGAGCTCAAGACATTCGGGTTATTCATCGTTCCAGTGGCAGCTGCTGTGGTTTGGAAGTGGAGGAGATTGCAACGTCGTTTGCGTGCTGCTAGGAGGCAGGAGGAAGCGGCGTTGATTGCAAGGGTCTTCCGCGTTTGGGATCGGGGAGATGGCATTGGTGGGTGAATTGCCACCTGAGTGGTGAGTTCTCGCTGAGCGACTTTTATCTCGACGACCATGAGGGGGAATTCCTCGAGGCATGAAACTTGCTGACCTATGACTTCCAGGCCAGACATCTTCCGACTTTGGAAAGCACGAAGAGGCAGGCTCGATCTTGAACAGCTTTGGAGTATCGGGGTGGACATCTTGAGAATATGGGCGACTGGGGGGATCAAGAATTGGGCTAGCAATAAACATTTTCGCTCTCTCTCAAAATAAATTCATACAGTTCTCAGTTTTCTTCAAGTATCTTCTACAGAGTTTTGAACATACTTGATGCTAGTGCCATGTGGATGTTCAATACTTCCACACTCAGTGATGCCTTGCTGGCTGAAAATATAGATGCCTTCACTTTCAGCACAATGTCAAAGTCAAATATCAACTACAACTTGCGATTATCGAACATCACAGCAAAGACTTGAACATCGTATGGAATGATCTAGACCTAATCAGATTCACCTAAATTGGCTATCCTTTCACTCAGGTCTACCACCTCTAAGTTGTTCACTCCATGCACCGGTTCGCTCCTTCCTCTTTGCGCGCCTCTCCTTCCTGAAAGGTGAGAGACGTCTGAACAGAGATTTCTTTCACCTCAACCCTGCCCCGCGCGGTGAATTGTTAAACTCACCACTCTCCCGATAAAATATTTCGCGTCGGAGTCGGTACCTAAAACCTCTTCTCCCACAAACCACCATAACAAACAATTCTCTTCCACACAACTCACAAACCACAACCACATAACCTCAAGACAAAGACACACACCAACATCCATTGACGCAATCATGACCGTCACTATCGCTAGTACTATTCTTGCCGGGCTCTGGTAAGTTTCCCTCACCTCTTCCAGCGCGCCTTCCATAAATCTCACTTGCTTGTTCACAGGACGTTCTACCTCTTCGAGGACGCCAACACCGAGCGTCTCGCACTGGCCTACAAACCCGTCCCTCTCCCTGATGAGCCTACCTACCACAGCAGTGATGTCAGCATCATTGTTCCCACGATCAACACTCCTGACGAATTCACCGACTGTCTTCGCCTGTGGCTGGCCAACCAGCCAAAGGAGATCATCATCGTGACCATCGAGCGCGACCTTCAGCGCGTCTACGACTTGGTTCGCCCTGTTGTTACTGACGGAGACGATCGCATCAGCCTCATGACTGCTGATGTTGCCAACAAGCGCGAGCAGCTGCTGGTCGGCATCAAGCATGCCAAGGGCAAGATCCTCGCCCTGGTCGATGATGATGCCTTCTGGAAGTACCAGGTTCTCCCCCACCTCCTGGCTCCCTTCGAGGACCCCAAAGTCGGTGGTGCTGTTGGCAAGCAGAGGTATGTCTGAATCGCTTCTCAATTTTCTCTCGTCCATTTTCTGACCAGGTTTCTAGTGCCCACATTCCCATGGCCCGCCGCAACCCCAAGGCCATCACCCCTTGGGAGGTTGCCTCTCTCCGTTCTCTCGAGAACCAGAACAATGTCCAGGCAGTCCGATTCGCCGCAGATGGTAGCGTCTTCTGCTTGGTCGGTCGCACCCTCATGATGCGCGCCGAGATCGCCCAAGACCCTCGTTTCCAGCACGAGATCACCCACGAGTTCTGGTGCGGCAAGCGTCAGAACACCGGCGATGATGTCTTCATCACCCGCTGGCTGCTCACCGAGGGATGGAAGATGTCTATCCAGAACGCTCCCGAGGCGGAGATTACCACTCTCGTCATGCGCGACAACGCCCTCCTTCGTCAGATGGTCCGCTGGCAGCGCAACGCCATCCAGTCCTTCCTGGTGACTATCGTCTACAAGCCGGGTCTGCGCAAGCTCTACATGTAAGTATCGTCTCCTAAAATACCCATGATGTTGTACTGATAGCTTGGCAGGAAGCACCCCTACATGGCTCGCAAGCTCGTTGAGCGCCTTCTCCGTCCCATCATCGCTTGGGTCCACATCATCGCCTTCATTGTTGGCGTTTACGAGAAGTCGCCCGTTGCGTGAGTGCTATCTACTTCTTCCACCGTAATCAAAGACTGACAAAGCTTACCAGCTACTTCGTTGGCTTGTGGTACGTTGTGTCCATGATCGCCACTTACAAGGACTTTGTTCGCCGCTACCCCTGGGCCGAGGGCCACCTCGGTGCCGCCATTCTCCTCGACATCTGCTACCCGGTTGTCGACGTCTACTCCTGGCTCACCCTGAGCACCGAGGCCTGGGGCACCCGCAACGAGAATGCTTGAATGACGACTTTGGGCGTTGATGACGACTGGCTTTGACTCGAGACTTTGGGTTTGGGAGGCGACAGATCCTCCACAATGGCTATTGGCGTTTGGTACTAGATGGCATCTCGCAAGAGAGAAAAGGACAGATGCCTTTAAGTTGGTAGAGACAGATTGATGAATAAAGGCTTTGGTACAGAAGTATACTCGCGTCTGCCACCTCATTGTTTGCTGGGAGTTCTTCGCTGTTCTTGAACACTACTCAAGCTGGGGATGTGCCTGCAACTGGCCACCTCATGTAGCACGCGATATGTCTGGCTTCTCACCCCAACGCTTGAGTCGTCCCAGCTCAGTTTTTCCGGTATTGCCAAGTCCCGAAAGAAGTTGATCATTTGGGCGCAAGCTGACTCTGCAGCAGGTCTATTTATGGTGACCTTTGTCATCGCTCATGGCTACCGTACCCGGTCTACGAGCCCATGCACGTAAGACGCGGATGGGCCGACTCTCTGCAAATGGGGTTGCAGCTACGAAGGGCCCAATCAGAGTTTCGGCGCAACCATCCAAGGACACTGCAACATCCAATTGGCGTTAAAGAATGACACCACAATCCAGAGTTGCAATCAAGACTCATCGCTCGTAATCGCCCCTGATGACTACCTACGCTGAGGCTGACCTCCATTGCAGGTTTGATCACTCGAGGAACTTTTGATGTCAGCTGAAGCTGAACTGAGACCTCACCACCTCAAACTACTGCCTCGAAATATGTGCTGTCATCTGTATAAGAAGGTGTAACCATCGTCAATCAAGCCTGATTAACTTCCAAGCGCTCTCTGTCACTCGTTCACTCCGCCCATGGGCCGTTGGCTTTGACGAACACAGCAATGTCTCAACTCGCAATCGGAAACCCTGTTCGTTTCCAGGATTGGTTCAGTACCTTTGGCCCCAGACTCCAAAACATATCGACTGGCGTTTGCAATGACACCCTCAGCGCCTACCTCGCGGACTACCGCAACCTGAATACTCGAACCTGCGATCTTCATCTCGACTGCATCCTCGGTGAGACCTCCGAATCCGTCAAGGCAAAAATCGCATCCGCCGCCATTTTCCTCGGTATTCTTCCTTCAATGCTGTCAATGATGGGTCCCTCAATGACGCAGCTCGCCCTACTCTCCGCGCGCCGCCCCCTCCTGGCCATACTCATCGCCTTGGGCAGCACGGCCTTCTGCCTGGATCGCCTTTTCCATATCGAAACCCCCGCCGACATCTTGTCCATGGTACAGGGCGAACGGTTCATACCCCGAATTCGCAGCTCAAGATGGGGCGTCGTCGTCAGCATTGCGGAGTACCTCTTCGTCGGGGCTGCGGTATTCAACGTCATCAACCTGGCGGTGCGCGTTGGCGATTACACTGTCATGAGCTTTCAATGCAACATCTGGTTCTTCCCCCTCATCTGGGTCCTCTCAGTCACCTTCATCTTCCTCCTCGTCGCGATACCGTTCCAGTTCTCCGCCATCGCGAAGCACATCCGCAACCGCACGGGCCCAGGCACTCTCAACCCCGTTGACGCGGGTCCGGAGGGCCCCGACGACACGCAGTGGTACCCGCTCCCGCCGCGGGCCGAGTGGGCTTCCCCGTCCGGAACATTTTCACGGCAGAACAGCGGGACGTCAGTCTCGAAATTCATGTTGAGAGAGCTCACCCCGGGACTTCGACACGCATCGCTGAAAGTCAACGAGGTACCGCAATTCGAGCCGTGGGTGGCTGTGCTCTTCGGCGTTGGCTCGTTTTTTGCTGCGTTTCACATCATTTTGGGCACCGGGTGGTTCTCTTCTATCTTGTTCCTGTCACCGGGCGACGCTATCAAGGTTATCATGAGGTTCTTTGCATCATCCGTGGTATGCAGGCTTGTTGTGATGGTGGAGTTAGCAAGCATGAAGTCGTAGGAGATGCCACGAGGTGGGGAGTGATTCCACCGGGATTCATTGAGTCATGCGCACGCCAGCTCTTGAATCCAACAATGGAGTTGAATTCCAGAAACACGCCGTTCCCTCTCGCAAACCGACATGAAAAACCAAACTGTCGACGAAGTTCCTTTAAATTGATTTCTCCGACGCGTTCGTAAATTCGCTGGCATTGGACATTTACTTGTGGCAGAGGACAGAACGTGGAGTCGATCCTGGCTCGCCATGCGGGGGAGCTATTTCCAGGTAAGGCCTTCTTATTGACAGGGGGTCCGGCCTCGCCGTTCTGTGGAAATAGATGTGACGTGTGTCAGATTACGCACAGCTCACAGGAGTTCCACGAAGCAAATAGCATGATTGAATAATCCTCTACCTGCGAACGACTGCCAGGAATTCGGGTGCTGGAATACCGCAGTAAGTGATATGACGCCTACTGCGGACATGATCGCAGATTTGAATTAGTGCAAGACAGCGAACTTGTTATGCCGCTAGAAGTGTCACGTAATTATCCGTTGCTATTCCTGCAGGCTTGTGTGTTTTGGTCTGTCATTAATGGGTGACTTGTCGCTGTTTGTCGGGCAGTTTGATGGCGCCGGCGCAGGGCTGTTCAGCTTTCGCCTTGCTCTCAGCAGGACACGGTAGCTCAGGTCTTGTAAGGTCGTACCCATGTAACTTGTGCACCACAGATGAACCAATCCATACCAATATCATAAATACCATGAAAACCCGGGCGGCCTGCTTTAAGTTTGCCGTGAAACCAACTGCTTAGCAAAGGGCCCTTCTCAAGAATTACTGAGGTCTCGCTTAGCCGAGGCAGCGGGCTTCGAGACCGATGCAGCGGGGCGTGGTGGTGCGAGCCGTTCGTTCCATGAAATCGGAATGGGGCTTAAGGTTTGCGTCAGGCCCCTGCTTCTAAGCCGTCGCTTGCAGATGGCTACAACCTCATAGTCTCTCGAATATGACGAGCGGCGTGTATCGATGTGTTGGAGCTGAATATAAAAGTCCTACCAGCAACTTTTCTAGAATCTCTATCAATCAGCTCATCAACACATTCACATCCACAAAAACCAATCAACACACTGCGCTAGACGCTCTGATTCTTCTCTCCAGTCCCGGCGACTTCTTTTATCAACCCAAAATGCAGTTCAAGACTTCCTTCCTCGTCGTCCTTGCCTCTTTCCTGTCGGTCTCCAGTAAGTCATGTTGCTGAAATCTCCCCACGAAGACGAATTCAATGGTAACGTTTCTCTCAGTGGCCTGCAAGGATGCTCAGGGCAACGATGGACATTGCGAATCGCCTAGCTTCTGCTGTGCCGCCGACGGCTTCCAGTGCGTTTTCAGGGAGGAGTGCAAGACTAACTGAAGGATTACTAGACGTTGGTGCACTGAGATATCGTCGCGGCATATTTTGTACATAAGCGAGTTGCGGAAATTCTTTACTTTTTCTTTTGTCTCAGTCTAAGGAACCGACTTCCACACTCATGGGTAATTTTGTGATGCACGTGAATCTGTAACTCGTCATGAACCGTGTTGATTTCTGAGATGACTACGACCACGCCAACGACTGCTCATGACAGTGTTGACTTCGAATAGGTACAACCACAATGGCGGACTCATCAGATCCGAAAGGCTTTGACACTCGGCCCGGCATTACGGATTCTGATCAATTCCAGTTGGTCTAAGGTTCGGAGACAGTGCACTATCCCATCGTGCGGAGTACGTCCCATAGAATAAGTACTGATCGACACTTTTTTAAGCGAATCAAAAAAAAGTAATTACACTCGATTCGGAGAAAGACTGGAGATATTATGGGTCTCTTGTGCTGGCGTCTTGCAGCGCTTGAGGGGATAGACTCGGCTCAACATGAGACCGCCTAAATTTCCTGTGTCTACGCGGTTCATGTGTCCCTAATTAGGTACCTTTATCGATAATAATAGTAACGATAGCGACGACGACGGCAGCGGCAATGATAATAAATATAATGATAGCGATAATAGAAGTGACGACGATAGAAGTGACGACGACGACGACGACGACGACGACGACGACGACGACGACAGTAATATAGAGTAGAACCACAGGAAAAGTAGTCATTCTTGCACAGGAAAAATAGGCGGTTTCCTCAACATATCAACATTGGGTAGAGGATGAAATGGAAGTCCAATAAGAAAGAGTCTTTGGAACGTGTAATCGATATGTTAAAGATGTGCTTTTATTCCATCTAATTACATGATATCTAGCATTCGCCTGATCTTCGTCACGATGCCGTCAATCAAAGTAGTTGGGCTCGAGGTACTGTGCCCGTCCTCATCGCCGTCCGTGCCGCATAGAAGGGAACGCAGAAAAGTCGGCGTGCATCTCGGATCTAGAAAGGCTTTGTCGCGACAACTCAACGGAACCGTCGCTGGGTCCGCTATATCTTTCTCGGTAGGCCTCGTGTCGATGCCCAACACACTTTCCATTTGGTTCAGGATCCGACAACTGATGTAAATGAGCATTTCGATCTGCAAGTGAGGGTGTCCATCCAGTTGAAACCCCCCTATGCGGACATTGGGTAGCAGAGAAGGCGCTAAGTCTGCCTTCCAGCTCTTGGATTGTGGTGACATTTCCTGCCCTTCCTGTGCGTCGCCGATGCGCCCGTCGTATCCCGACAGCGATGCCTGTCTGTCTTTGCGCTGCTGATTCTGTGATAGTAGGGCGTTGTGAATGGCGCTGAAGACTGCCTCATAGCCGTGAAACAGCCAGATGCAACACGTCATGATGGTTAGTGTAGTCGGTCCACTGCAATGGCCACCAGACCGCTTGGAGTGTGAAGAGGTTGTGCTCCCAGGCGTAGTCTCGCCACCAGATTGGTGTAACGTGGTTCCCGAGAACTGGCTGTAGATAGTATCTCCATCATCGTTCTGGGGCTTGTTCCTTGTCTCATTGTTGTAGAAGACGGACGTATCAAGTGAGTCCGTCAGTAAATCCTCCGAATTATGATACGAGTCGTACGACGACTCCTTTCCTTGGCGTTCCATCAAATCTTTCAGTGCCTCGACTGTATCCAAAAACTCTTGGGAACTCTCTAGGAGGAATCCTATGATATTCTTGCATGGCTTTGTCTCCGATGTATCGCAAGGGGACTTATAGGCCAAGATGTCTTCAAGAGTAATAGGATGATCTTCTGCAGCACTCAGGCAGTCCAGAAGTTTTAAGTTGAGACTGGAAAGTCGATACAAGCATTCGTGCTTTGTCCTGGGCGGGCCTTTTGTTTTAGAACATTTCGTTGAGTCCATAGTCTTTTTGTCTTGATGCCTCTTTTGATTAGGATCCCGGACCTGGTCGTCAGTGGTTTCCATCGGGTCACCGTTTCGATTTGCCGATGGTAAATCGTCGTCCAGCATACCATCCAACGGCGAGCTAGATGCCATAATGTCAAGGTCAAATGCACCGAGGCCGTAAGATACGTCAGGCCCAGTCCTCTCATTGCTGTTCGTCGGTAAAAGTGTTGGAAACTTTGCCGACATTGCTGGCGCATTTGATGATGGGTGGGCGAAGACATTGTGGTGCTGGTATTCCATTGGAGAAACAGTGGTTGGCATCTGTCCTGAAGGATGTGCCGACAAAGGTGAGGGGTAAACACTGAGTGAGGCCGACTTCTCATGGTATGAGTTGGCTCCCGCTCCGGAAACAGAAGAACGGCGATGACTTTCAGGTTGGCTGAAAACGGGCAGTGACAAGGGAGGAGGTCGAGCCAGACGACGTTCATAGCCACTTGGGCGGATGGTTGGCGACCTACGTGCGTGCGCCACACGAACACACTCGACGCCTGCTTTGGTACATCGCGCACATGGCATCAATGATGCTTCATTTCGGTCGGGCGTGGGGGCCTCATCTGACGGCCTTACGCAACGGAGTTTGTAGGCGCGGCATCGGTCGCAAGCACTTCGCCGAGCGCTTTGAGAGGAAGACTTCCTGATGAACGAATTGTTCGTACTATCGACGGTGAAAAAGGTAGGAGATCTAGAAGCCATGGGAGCAATTGACATGGACATCTGGTCTATGGCCCGGAAGAAACATGCAGTATCCTGAATAATGAGGTAAGAGTGGGCCTAGCTGAGGGTCCCGGGGATGAGGAAGCGGTGGAGATGATGTTCGTGACTCGACATTCTGGCGGTTGAATGCTGGAGTTATTATACATGACAGATCCCCCACCGACGAGTGTAGTTGCGAATGGGTCGCACGTCCCCGTTGATAAGGTACTCAAACAAGCGAAGAAGCTTATGCAAAATGTTTACCAACGAATCCAGATACAGTTTGGCTGACCTTGAGGGGGGCTTGATGACACCGTCTGATATCCTTACCAGGTGCTTCTTTCCAAATTCATGATATGTCTCTCTTGACCGCAAGTATCTCCTTGCTGAGATAAATGACTCGTTCTGTCACAGCTCGTCTGTTGAGCGAGGCTTTATAATATGGGGAGTGTGATCCTGCCGCTGTCCAGGGATGTTGATTGAGACCCGAACGCGTACTTGGACGACATACCATGCCAATCAGCACACTTATTTGTGTCTTTGTTGGTCGGTTAAGAGGACGGTTCGTCAAACTCGCTGACACTTGGCGAACTTGGCGGACTTATGGCTGGGATTGTTGGACGAAGTTTAACTGCTGCCCCCCTGCATTAGCTTATCAGTTCGGAGCAATTCACCACGATATTTGCCGCTGCCGTCTTCCTTACGGCGGCAGTCAAGCACGCCCGTCACTACTCGTGCCACACGGGCACTTTGACCGATTGGGCTTTCTGCCATCTGACACCACACGACTGCTCATGAAGCAAATTGCCAGATAGCGCATTTTCTGTTTTTCCTTGAGCGCTCTCTTCAATGCTTTCAGACATCAAGGATCCAGCTAGTAACTAATCACGACATTACCGAAGCACAATGCATCCATAATCGCTGATCACCAAGGCACCTTCATCCATGTTGTAGCCATCGACCGGTGGAAGATTACTGAGACTCCTTTATTCCGGCCTGGGGTTGGCTAAATATCTAGCAGCTCCATGTTGGTGTTTAGGCTTCCGCAAGAAACAGTTGTCTGGTTTTATGGATTGCAGTTTTATGCCGCCTGGAGCAGGTCTTCGGCGCTTTTTACCAACTTGGATCCAACCACTGCCTCGCTGTGCATCTCCGCTTGTTGCCCCTCGCTCTCGGCGGAATCCCTTGGCGGCCGCGTACGCCCTGCATTCCACTCAATCGAATGAGCTTGTGTTCTCGAGTCAGTCCAGGACGGAAAAGCTGTTCATCTTCTTGACCTGCCTCGGTCTGCGCAGTTGCGAGCCTATCGGCTGGCTTGAAGAGTCCCTCAGCAGGGGGGTTAAGCTTCCGACTCACTTGTCCGGATGATTTGTCTGCTTGCCGTAGATTTGGTGTCCTTCCTGAGTCACAAGCAGATCTCGCGCAACTGGGCCAGTGAAGTGGGTGGTGTTATAACGTTGTGTTTTAATGTCTTGCTACCTAGCTGAGGCCTGTCGATGCAACGACGTGCATGTCCAATTTCCGAGGTCCTCGTACATTGAGGTCATTTTCGCAAGGGGCCCAGGACCCAACAAATAATCGACCAGACGGGCTAAGTGTCAACCCTTCCTTCCGAAGAGTCAAGGCACCACGGATGAACTGCTTAATACCTTGTTCTAGCTCCGTCAGCTAATGCGGGAGCCCTAATGCGGTTCAACAGTGCATCCCGGCGGTGGCATTGAGTTGCCGATAGGCCTCGGAGTCGCTGAAAGGTGCCGGCTTGAGCTCCGAGCTGCATTCGGAGAGGGGCAATTGGCATGGTGGACTGGGATAGACCCTGCATTTTAGACTCCGGCAAACGCCCTACAGGGAATATATGGATGGAGTCCACTCTCCCAGAGTTCGGAGGATGGTTCGGCGCTTGGAAGCTTCTTCAAAGGTCGGGAAAAGGCTACCCAATATGGTAAGGAACGATCTGGTCGTAGTGTGTGACGCAATCCCGACTAAGACTAGAACCCAAAGCAAATTAAACTTAGGGAGCGATGAAACATTCTCGCACTGACGGGAGGTCGAAGTAGGGACTTCCCAATACTCTGGTACCCATTACACCACAATTGAGTATAGCTCCCGCCTTAGTGCCGTTTCGAACCAACTTGATTCGCGCAAGTTTAGTTCTCCTTGTCCAAGAGGATTGTCTTCCGCCGACAACAGACAGAGGATGGAATTCCATGCCCAGGGCTTCATGACTGTTGACTTGAGCAAGAGACACCAAGGCTAGTGTCTGCCTCCGAAGCCCAACAACGGAGAACTGTGGATGCTCTCCGAAGCTCAATCGTAGAAGTGCTCCGAAGATGAACTGTTCGTGCCCTCCGAAGTTCAGCTACCTATGGTGTTCCTCCGAAGTCTTCTGGTGATGGAGTATGAGGAAAACGCAGAATGCATAGATATATAAATCAAAGATCTTGAATCTTTAGTTTTGAGATAGCGTTTGTTCTCTATGTGACCATATGCGCGTCACGTCAACACCGCAATATCAAGCTTGACTAGACGCTACTTCATTTAGAACAGTCCATTCTAGAATATCTGTACACAATGCTGGCTCAAAGCGCTATCATCAATCCCATCGTCCCGAAACCTTTCGCCATCTCTAGGAATGATGGTTTCGCTCCCAGTCAATATGAAAAGCTAGGAGCAGAGCTTGTGCAATGCATGGCGGCATATAGCAAAGCCTTGGAGAAGGAGGGGCTTCCCGAGCCTTCTCTATCACCCAGCATCTCTTCAAAGGTGGCTCTCAAGAGCAACAAGGCACTGCAAGAGAAAGCACGCATCGCCGAGCTTGCACGTCAGATTCTGGCAACAACTTTGGATCCCGGAACAAGTTTGTTTCTCAGTTCTCTGCAGGTAAGACATATCTTCTTTTCACTTCCACTTTCAGTAAGCATTTCTGTATTTTGGTTCCTAACAAGACTTTCAGTTTCACTTCTGCGCATGCCTGAAAGTCGTCCTGGACCTGAAGGTGGGAGACAACATTCCGCAACATGGCCGAATCTCGAGAAAGGAGCTGGCCGAGTCCCTCTCTGTAGAAGAGAGTCTGCTGGCTCGCATTATGCGTGTCGTCATGACCAACTTTGTCTTCGATGAACCCGAACCAGGCTACTACAGTCACACGTCCATCTCGTGGGCAATGCAAGGCCCAGCCATGCATCACCTCCTTCTGCATCGTTTGGGCGAGGGATTTCGATCTGCCAGTCGAGAGCCGGACGCTCTGCGCCAAAGTGGATTCCGAAACCCCAAGCCTGGTGACTCTTGTGGTTTCAATTTGGCCTTTGGTTTTGAAGGCACTTATTGGGACTACATCGCGAATATCGACATAGAGCGCGGTGACAACTTCAATCAGGCTATGAAAGCTGTCACCATCAACAGCCTGGGCGAGATCCCGAGACTCTATCCGTGGGAAAGTTTGGTTGCAGACGGAGGCCTCATCGTTGACGTCGGCGGTGGCCTCGGTCAGGTCAGCCGGAAGATTCTGGAAGCCTTCCCTGATTCAGGCCTACGCTGTGTGGTTCAGGACAAACACGCTGTCTCCTCGGTTACGAGCGGTCCTCGATGCGACTTGGATCTGACTCTGCAACAGCACGACTTTTTCAACATTCAACCCATCAAAGGTATGTTCTCATCGCGCACCATCAGTCACATGCTCCCATCAAGTTCTGACCAGTTTCATACACACAGGTGCTGCGGTCTACCATCTTCGCCACATTCTTCATGACTGGCCTGATGACGCTTGCGTCGAAATACTCCGACAGATCGTTCCAGCCATGGACGCAAAGCGAAGCCGCATCCTCATCTGCGATCAGATCGTTCAAGACCACTCCCCGTCTCTTGCATCTGTCCTTTACGACGTTGACATGATGTCCCTTTTCAATGGCAAAGAGCGCACGCTCTCGGAGTTCCGTCAGATATTTGAGAAGGCGGATCCGAGACTTTACATTCAAGACGTGAAGCGGTCCCAAGAATCCGCCACCACCATGATAGAGCTTAGAATCTCATCTGCAACCACAGCGTGATGTTTGGTAGAGTCACTAGAGTCCGTAGCTTGTCATCAAGGTTCTGAATTTTATCTTGTATCCACTGTACTTCTCTCATATCGGTGACTGTGTGGTCTTCGGACTCGGAGGCATCGGAGCGACCCTAGCTGAAACTAGACGGACTTCGGTCGGGACTTCGGCGCCTTGGGTCGGGGGATGGCTATATGCATGACGCTGAGTAGCCACCCTGCTTACCTTGAAAATGATCGCTGTCGATATATGTAGTTGGTAAGGCAAAGAAGGCATGGGGGCTGGTCTGATGGCGAACCTACCCCTCTTTCACATTCGACCAAGGCTTGTGCCGCCACTCTCACGGAAGTAGGCAACAAGCTGGCATTGACTCTCTGCTTTGAGACCATCGCATGCGTCTGGTTCCGTTAGGCCCAGTGACTTCAAGACCTCATGTGATCAACTGAGCCGCTCCGCACCATGTCAATACCAAGTAGCTGCGAGTGGCTCGGGTGTAAGGGGGTCTCAGATCACGTTTGCGTAGCAGGCAGGTGGAGTTGTAAGGGAGAGAGGGTGCGTAGGTGTTTGCATTTTGCTACATACTCAAATCGGTTGATGAGCGTATCTGTCGCGTGACTTGTGTGGGCAAGCGATGGAGGACGTGATAATATTTGACACTGGAACATCGTGATTGTTTCAATGAGATACACCTACTCAATCATATTACAATGTGAAGTACAAATGAACCGTCTATACAATACAGGTAAAACATCCAGAACCCCAAGAACTCCATGTCATGATCATCATTAAGCTGGAAGAATCCATAGCCTCTCAAAGCCAGGCTTCCTCCTTTTGCAACATCGTCAGCGTAACCGGCGCGTTGGCCGCGCCACGTAGATACTCGCCAAGTAACACGCTCATTCCCTTGGACTCTGCTCGTGTCGCCCACTCATCCATCGACATCACATCAAACTCGCATCCAGTATCGCGCTCAAGCGTGGCTCTGAGGTCCGTCAAAGGAACAATCTCCTCGCCGCTCTCGTAGATGTACGCAACTCGGCCAGGCCACGAGTAGTCTTTGTAAACCTCGTCCACGACCTGCATCGCCGCGCCTTCCACCGTGATGAAGTCAAGCCAACCATTCCAGGAGCTAACATCTGGCATGGTCTTGATTTCCTTCGAATAATGCAACAGATTGGAGATCAGATCGCCCGCAGGTGCGCCTGCTCCCTTGATGGAAGAGGGACGGTGAATCCAGATGGGCAGGTCGCACTGGTCGCTGATCTTCTCCAGGTACCGTTCACTGGCCCACTTGGTCGCGATATATCCACTCATGTTTCTGCTTGCAACTGGAGGGTACGGTTTGACGGACTCAGCACCCCAGGTCTCTTGTCCCGTGAGTTGGACGATGCTAGCCGATGAGATGTAGTGGAAGGAAATTCGGCGCGGTAAGCTGAGACGCACGAGCTTCTTCGTTGTCTCGAAGTTGACCGGCTTCAAGGTGGCGTAAGATTTCATGAAGGAAACATCAGCACCGTTGTGGATCACGGCGTGTGCTTTAGCGAAGATGTCGGAAAGCGTCTTCTCCGATAGACCAAAGTTCGGAGCTGCTAGGTCTCCGTGGTGCAAGACGATCTTGGGCGAGCGGAAAATCTCGTCCTGGACATCTCGGCGGACTGCGAGACAGTGGATCCTCTCAACGACGCTGTCTTCGAGCAGGCGTGTCAGGATGGCTCGGCCGAGGAAGCCCGTAGATCCCGTGAGCACCACAACGGTCGGGTTACCGAAGTGGAAACGCTCACCACGCATACGTAGCAGTTCAGGAGAGATGCTGGTTTCCTTCTCCCAGTCTATCTCGGTGGTGGTGATGACTTGTGCTGCTGGTGTTTCCGAGGAAGCAGATGAGAGTGAGGCGATGACTGCCGCCATGCCTGCCAGCGTACCGGATTCAAACAGCTGGAACAGGGTGACCTTTGTGCCGAAAGAGCTCTCTATCAGCGCTCGTAATTGGACGAGCAGAATGGAGCTCCCACCGACATGGAAGAAATTGGATTCCTTGGTGATCTGGTACTGCGAGAGCACCTCAAGTGAGATGAGCTGTGTCCAGAGCTGCAGCAGCTGCGACTCAATGTCGTTAAGCTTATCATCACCATGACCCGCGGATTGAATCTCCAGCTCTTGAGCCTTGGGGAGCGGGATGTTCTTCAGCGCAATCCGATCGACCTTGCCGGAAGGATTCTTGGGGAACTGATCGAGAGGAATGATGGCTGCTGGACGCATGTATCCGGGCAAAGGAAGTCGGGCCAGAACGCGACTAAGGTCTTGCGAGGCTTGTGGACCGACTGCCAGGGCAAACGCAATCAATGAACTGGCTCCTGTAGCCTTGGATTCGCGGGCGGCCACCACCACGTCAGAGATGCTGCCCTCAGCGGCTTGCATGATGGCTAGTTCGATCTCACGGACGTCGATGCGCATACCTCGAAGCTTGATCTGGGTGTCTCCAGCAATTCTTCCGCCGAGAATGAGCGTCCCGTCGGTCGGGTTGAGCTTGCCAGTGTCTCCAGTCACATGGAGGCGGTTCCAGCCACTCTGTGAGAACTCTGAAGACGCCCAGACGTCTTGAGCGAAGCCGACATTGTTAAGCTCGCGGTGGCTGTATCCCGCGACAACACCCGCACCGCCGACGGCGATCTCACCAAGAACTCCGGCAGGAACAACCTTGCGGTTGGCATCGAGGATGTAAACAGAGTAGTTGGGCCAAGTCTTGAACCCTTCTGCTTCTGTACTGGGAATCGTGTCGAGGCGGTAGTCTACCACCCTAGTACTGCAGCAAAAGGTGATCTCTGTAGGGCCATAACAGTCGACCAGCTCCAGACCGGGATTGTCAACCTTACGCAAGCTCTTGGTCAGACTTTCCCTCACTGGCTCGCCACCACTCAGCAACTTTCTCCAGGACGACTTGCCGAGCGCTACGGCATCTCCGTAATCGATCCAGCTGATGGCCTCGGATGGGGTGGCGGTAGTGAATGTGATGCCTTCTTTGGCGATGATGGAAGAGATCGCCTCTGGATCGCCGCGTAGTTCCCGCGGGACAACGTGGACCGTACCTCCGTTGGAAAGGGCCAGGAAGATCTGACTGAGAGACATGTCGAAGCTGTAGGAACTCTGGTGGAGTGATGTTTCTTGTCCCTCACGGTAAGACACCATCTCTGTCAAGACCTCAACAGTGTTTCGGAATGATTCGTGCTTCATGACGATCCCTTTGGGCACACCTGTCGAGCCGCTGGTGTACATAAGGGCCGCAACATGGTCTGACTGGGCTGCGATGGGACCTGCGCGTTGGTTCAAAGCTGTGGCGAGAGCTTCCACGTTGACCAGCTGCTCAGATGCAACGGTATGTTGCAGATGCTTAGCCTCGGGCTCAGTTCGACTGTTGACCAGAACTAGATCCGGTTCGCAATCTCGCACGATGGACGATAGTCTTTCCCAGCCGATGGTGATGTCCAGAGGTACGTATGTTGCCCCCAGACGAAGGATGGCCAGCATTGAGCAAACCCAATCCCCGCTGGGGTCGAGAAGAACTCCGACTTTGCTGTTGATGCCAATGGGGCGTGATCCATGCTTGCTCAAAGCATTGCTGATGGTCCCGATCCTTCGCGACATTTCCCGGTAGGTGATGCTGGTTGCCTGGCCGTCTTTGACAGCAATTCTGTCGCCGAAGCGCTCGATCATGTCGTCAATCCGATGTACCAAGGTGGCTGGCCACTTCGGCTTTTGGAAGGTTCCTGTAAGGGATTAGCCATCGCGAAATGCCCGAGACGATTGTTCATCAGTGCACTAAAACTTACCTCGTCCAAGTTCAATGGCGGCCTTGATATCGTCTGAACGGTAGACAAGAGCAGCGCTCAACCGAGTTGCCGGATTGCGAGAAACTGAATTCACAAGCTCCAAGTACATAGTCTTCATGTGAGCCATTTCTGACTCGCCATAGAAGACCGACTGTCCGCTGAGCATGATACGACACGCACCACCGGGATTTTCAATGATGTCCAACGTTAGATCATACGCCACGTCACCCTGCTTGAATGTGAGAATCTCGCTCTCGCAGTCGCAGAACTGGCGGGCATCCGATACTCCCGGGCGGTAGTTGACCATGGCCTGGAAGATTGGACTATGCGAGGTAGTTCCTGCGACGCCGAGCTCCTTGACGATGACATCGAATGGTACCACCGCATGGCTGAAGGCGTTCAGGGCCTTGGTACGGACTAGCTTGAGGACGTTGGCAAAGGTGTGGCTTCGGTCGACTTTGAAGAGAAGGGGAAGAAGGTTCAGGTACATGCCGACACTCTCCATTGCCTCGGGGCTTTGTCGGTTTGCCGAGCTGACGCCGATGCAAAGCTCATCTACATCGACCAGCCGAGCCAAGAGCGTGTAGAAGACGGCAAGATGGAAATGGAAGGGTGAAACTTTGAGCATCTTGCAGGTTGACTGGATGCTGGCCGAAGCTTCCTCGTCGAGGTAGAACTCGGTCGTGGTTGTCGAGTACGAGGTCAGAGGCACGCGGGATTGAGCCTTAGCCAAGGGAAGAAGAGGGAGCACTGGAGGAGGTTGTCCTCTGAACTCGTTGCGCCAGAAGGCAAGATCCTCGGACCAGCGTCCTGAATCGTAGTCCAGTCGTTGCCGCTTGGAGAAGTCGGGATGCTGCATGATGTCTCGTACGGGTGAGAGGTTTTGACCGTCGTAACCGAGTTGCAGTTCTCGCAGAACAACTTCGAGACTCACGCCATCCATGTTGATGTGGTGATACCCAATGAGGAGTCGGTACGATGTTGGCATCATCCTGAGAAGAATGATTCTCATGTTCTCACCCTGGTCGAGTCGGTACTTGTGCTCAGCTAGAGCCTTGTAAAACTGCTCCGCGTGGCCGACATCGCTTATCTCGTAGACCTCAAGGCTTAGGCACGACCCCGCGAGGACCTCTTGCACAACACCTTCAGAGTTCTTGCTGGCTGTGAACCTGGTGCGAAGTGCCTCATGCCGCTGGCCCACAGATAAGACCGCTCTTTCGAGCTTCTGAATGTTCAACGGACCCCGAAGGTCGATGGCCATTGTGATGTTGAGAGCCGACGCAGGATTGTCCAGAAGATGTTGCAGGAACCAGAATCTTGACTGAGCGAATGAGATGGGAACGCTCTTGGTAATCTGCGTACCGGCACTCGCGACCGCATTGTTCTGCGCGAGATACTTACAGATATCTGGCTCTGCCAGAGTACGGAACGCGTTGTGATAAAGCTGTTGGCATCCGGCTTCAGGCTTGTCGACATTGGATACCGGAGTTGACATGGAACTTGCCGGAGACACAGGGACAGATGCTGTTGTGGATTTGTCGAACATCACAGAGTCGATACTAGATCTGACGTCTGTGGACATGGACTTGGCGGGTGTTGCAGGCGATGGCTGAGGCGGAACAGCCGGGTCTTGTTTCGGAATCACCTGCGTCCGTGTCTCTTCCTTCGGTGGCTGTGGCGTCGGCAAGTTGAACGAGATTGTAGGCTTGCTGTCCTTCTTCTCCATCTTGTTCGGTGGGCCAGCAGACAAAGGAGTTTTGTTCACCGCCTTGAGCTTGAACGAATCAACCTTCGGCGCTATCGCTGTTGCTTTCGGCGTCGTCTTCGGAGTTTCCTTGAGTTCTGCTGGCGTTGCAGCCGTGGGCTTCTCGCGAGGCTTTGACAAGCCTGTTGCGTTGGCGTCAAACTTGGGAATGAGGTCCTTCGCAAGCAGCTTCTGGGCCTGGGCGATGATGTCGTCAACGGTGGCGCCGCTAAGAATCTTGAGGACCGGAACCTCGACCTGGAACTCCTTGATGAACCAGGAGCGGATATCAACCGCGACCAAAGAGTCGATGCCGAGATTGTCTGCCGTCAGGTTACCGACAGGTCGCCCCTCCTCAACTTGCAGAGCGTCCTGCAACTTGGCCGCAAAGGCGTCTATCACGTGAAACCGCATTAGTTCCGACAAGTTACTTCAGGGAGATTCAATGAAGATGGCGGTACTCACCGTAGATAATCTCGCGAACATCATCCGAGCTGACGGCCTCTTGAAGCAGAACCTTGGCTTGGACTCGACGACGGCTCTTGCCAGATTCCACAGCCTGTCCCTGGTTCTGCGCTGTTCTCACGCAATGCTGGAACATGGGGTTGTTGAACCATGTGACATTCTTACCAAAGTCGTCGCTGTCGTCAATTGTCATCAAACCCGTCGCAAGCTCGGGGTTCTTGCCGCGATGCGCCTGTCCAGCGTAGACAGCCTCGGCAAAGAGTGTGTGGAAGTCCTGTTCCGACAGCCACTGGTTTCCAACCCTCTTCAGGTACTCCTGCTGAGCGAGTGTTAGCTCTCTAGTCACGTACCCATTGCCAAAGATGGCACCGATGTGAACCGCGGATGCGTTGAGCCCTCGGCGTCTGCGCTGGGTTGCGAGACCAGACATGAACATGTTGGCCGCGGCGTAGGCTGACTGGCCCGGGTTGCCGACGATGGATGCCATTGAGGAGAAGAAGACGAAGAAGTCCAGATCCACATTGTGGAAGATCTCTTCGAGGTGCAAACTGCCTTGGATCTTGGGCTTCGTGACCTTCTCCACGCGCTCCATGTCAAGCTCGGAGAACATGGTGTCGTGCAAAACCATGGCACCTTGAGCCACTCCAGCGATTTCTGGCATGGTTCTCTCAATAGTCTTGTGTGCAGTTTGAACAGAATCACGATCAATGACGTCGCTAATTGCAGAACACAAGTCAGCCATGGACCACGGCTATCAACAAAGCTGGGTAATGGAGGAGACTTACACGGCAAGCAGTTCGATGTTGACACCCTTCCCACGCATCTTGGACAAGAACCCCGCGTCGACCTTGGGGTTTCTACTGCTGATGGCAATGTGACGAGCGCCTTGGCGTACCATCCAGGCACACAGTGAAAGACCGAGACCACCGGTGAGACCAACCAGCCAGTACGTCTTGTCGCTCTGGAAACGAACCTTGGTTTCGACGGGCTCCACAGACACAGGAAGCAGGTTCGTCAAAGACTTCCAAGAGACGACAAACTCGGCAGGGCGGTCTGGGCCGGATACGTCTGTGGGTGACAGTACATCGAAAGCTGGCTCGCTAGGCCCACGAACGTTCTTTGTCATCCTTCGCTTGTCCAAGACATAACTAGAAGCATCAGCCAGAACAGCTCGAATGTCTCTCGAACAGTCGCGCGTCGGTAAGTGGCCGGCCGAACCAGTGAGATCGGTCTTAAGGACGATGCGGCGTTGAGCCGAAGGCAAGAAGTCAGAGATTGCCGTAGTGACGTTTCCGTTATCGGCCATATCCAAGACACAGTAATTGACATCGGGCGCTGTATCTGGCTTGATCAGATGCTGAATTGCCAACTTGGATGTTCTGGGCCCGACATGAGTCCACTTCGTGTCGGTTTTGGATGTCAGACACAGAACGCTGGCCCCTTTATCAGCTGCCAACCCGTTTACCGACTCAGCCAAGTGATTCCGCGGCTCAATCAAAATGACCTGGGTTCCAGACAGGCTTTCGCTGCCCAGGGCCGCGCGTGCGATCAGCTCTGAGTAGAAAATCTCGACAATCTCGGGCCCTTGGTCCTCTGAGAAGGGGATCCCGTAAAGAACAAATGACCTTGGAATGGAGAGCTTGGACGCCAGGCTCGGAGCCAATGCCAGGACAGAGTCTCCTGTGCGAGTGTCCTTTCCTAGGACGGGGAAGAGGAAGCAGTCCTTCGTGATGGCCACGGATCGGTTGACAGAGTAGGTGACATCCACGTCAACGAAATAATCCCGTGAGAACCAAGGTGGATGAATAGGTTGAGCATCAACTTCCATCAGCTCCCATGTCTTGGTGTCGCTTTGATGACGGAGCTCAATCGTTGAAGCCTCTGTGTTGACCAGCTCTTTGACCGTGCCACGTCCCGACTTGTAGCGATTGTTCATGTCGGTGTTGTGCTTGAAGCGGGGAACAAAGAGTTTACCACTAGCGTCGAGGAACACCTCAGGCTCGTGAGAGTGTAGCAGAGAGGATGCCATGTCGCCGCTCTCATCCCAAGACCCTGCCACGTCAAATCGGATCATCGCCTCAGCAATAGCGTAGGGGCTGAGAATCGCTGTGGTGTCAAGGTCAAGGAACTGGAGTCGCAAGTGCAGCATCTCGAGCACAATCGTCCTTCCGAATCCCACAACCATTCTAGCGTAGGGGTCTCCGTCACGGACGCCTCTAGTAACCCACAGGATGTGCTTGGATTGCTGAAAGACTTCCTGGAACCCACGAAGTTTGGTCGCATCGATCGATTTCAACACGGGACCATCGATATCTGCTAGGCAAAGAACGCTGCCACCAACTTCCAGGTCGCCGTCACGTAGACTTTGCAAAGACTCGACGAACCGGATAGAACCATAGTGCGTGGCAAGGAGGCGTTGCACCTCGGAAGCCAGCGCCGAGCTCTCCGACCCACCGCCAATGATTGTCAGGCGAGGGATCACATTGATCTCCGAGAACTGGCTCAAGGGCTGTTTCAGGAACTCAACCTTGCTGTCGACGGCTTGCGCCACGATCACGGAGAGCGGAACGGGGAGAGTGTCGTGATGTGGGACAACGGTCTCAACTCCGGAGAAGCCAGTCTGCTTGAAAACAGTGTCCCATGCCTCAAGACCGATGCATGGCGACAAGACGCGACCGTCATCCGCTCCAAGCCACCATCCGGGAAGACCGCCGAAAAGAAGACCGAATCGCATCTGCTCGTTCTCGGTGATCTCAAGCAACAACAGGTAGCCGCCCGGCTTGAGGAGCTTGCGGACGTTGACCATGGTTTCTGCCAGGTTGCGGGTGGCGTGGAGCACAAGGGATGCCACAATCAGGTCGTACGACCCTTCGTCGAAGCCCTGTGTCAAAGGATCCTTCTCTATATCCAAAACTCTGAAGTTCATCTTGGACTTGTATGAAGAAAAGACCCCAGACGCCTTCTCGAAGAATCCGCCTGAGATATCTGTGAAGTCATACCTAGAGAACTGGTCACCCACTTCCCTGAGGACGGCCTTCGTAGCACCGCCTGTTCCGGCACCGATCTCGAGAACCTTCATGTGTGGATATCGGTGGGCAACCTGGCCAGCGAAAGTAGCTAGGTACGAAGTGTATCGGGGAAAGCCTTCTCCAAACTCATAGAAGTTATTGAGCTTGTTGTCCTGGATCATGTGCTCGAGCATCGTGGTCTCCTTTCGGGCCACCGCTACAATATTGTCACCCACGGCGCGCATGAGCCTCAGGTCAGCGCTCTGAGGGTACTTGTCGAGGATTCCGGTGATCATCTCCTCGGTGTCGTTCTTCCACTCATCCTTCGCAAAAGGATTCGTCCCTGTAGCGACGCTGTTCAGAACGTAGTCATTGTATTCGAGCAATCGCTTGAAGTTCCACTCCAAGTTCTCGCGCTCGTGGGAGGGAAAAGCGCGACCAAGGACGCGATGATAGTAGTAAGCAACGCGCTCGAGTGCGAAGAAGAACTCGCCATCTAGGGGCGGAACCGACGTTGTTGCGATAGCGGTCTCAGCGTCAGGTTTGGCAACATTCCAGGACATCTCGGTGAAGATGTTGATGCCGTCCGACTGAGTGGGATCAGAAAGTGGTCGAGTCTGAAGACCCTCGAGCTGAAGAGCCTTGAAGGTTGCTCCACGAGGTGAGTAAATGTTGATGTCGCCTGTCACACTCTTTGCCGCGCCCGTAAATGCGACAGAATCGAACGGGACCTTGACAGGTTGGCCGGCGAAGTCAGCGCAGAGTGTCGGGTTGATAAGAATGCGTTCAAACCGCGTTGGAACGTAGACGGAGCGCAGCATGGTATCTCCAGGGTACGAGTAAGCCATCATGATGGACTGAATGCCCGAGTCCAGCGTGGCTGGATGGACCAGTAACGGCGGTTGAACGTTGATGTCGACTGTCGAGGCCGGATTCTGGATGAGACCCTCGGCATAACCAAGCCGGCGCCTCAGTCCCCGCAGAGCGCGGAATGGTCCTGAGTAACCGAAACCGAGACCGTCGAGGTTGTTGTAGAATCGCTCTTCCTCGACATCCAACAGCAAGAACTCGTCGTCGTCCTGTGCCTTCGGCGGCAAGAGGTTGGCGTCACTTTCGCCCAGAACGACAACAACTCGGCAGCTCGCATGAGTGTTCATGGAGAGCGTGTCGTTACTGGACGTCGAATGGAACCCAAATCGGGCGGTGAAGGTGTTGTCCGATCTGGTGATTTCGCCCAGTTCAACTGTGGCATCGACACCGGTGCTGTCATCGTCCTCAAACACCATGGCATGCCCAATATCAAAGTCCCGGAGCTCAATGCACTGAACGGAGTCATCTCCGGAGAACGCACGCATACAGGCTTCTATACAAGCCGAAACGTACGCAGCTGCGGGGAACACGATCTGACCCTGGACTTGATGACCCTCGAGCCACTCGATTTCGCTGCGCTTGATGACGTTGCGCCATCGCATGCGGCCTGGTACACCGTCCAGAATCTGGCGGCCAAGGAGCTCGTGTGGGCGATTCTTATTCGTCCTGAAAGCCTTCGAGAGCCGAGACTCTTGCCACAGTGTCCGACTGTGGTCCCAAGGATAGGTGGGAAGGCCCTTTGCGACGGTAAAGTTCGGCTTGTCAGCCAGTTCGCCGGAACAGAAGGTTTCGTATGCATTGAAATTGACGAAGCCTTCTCCAAACGTCTGCCAAATGTAACCGAGGCTCTTGGAGACGCTTTCGGTGCCGTTCTTCCCACGCTCCAAAAGCCCCGTATAAGCCAACGGTGACTCTCCAGTGTATTCTTGCACTTCGCGAGGCAGAAATTAGTCACGAGACCGACCCATGTTAGTAGGAGAATAACTTACCAGTCTGCTTGACAGGTCCTTGAAGCGCCGGATGAGGCCCGACCTCGATTCCGAGGTTGAACATTCCGTCCATCGTGTTGCCCAAGTAGAGCACCTCCAAGGCCTCGGCAAACCTGACTGGTTCAACGAGGTTGGAAGCCCAATACGAACTGCCAAGGCTCACATACGAAGGAATTTCGGAAATCTCGCATGTAAAAACGGATGACACCCAGCGACAGCCGCTGGTAGGACGCAAGATGTTAATCCCGCACTCCTCTAGCGACCGCTTGTATGGCTCGGCCACGACCTTCATATGATGAGAATGATAAGCACGATCCACCTTGAGGAGGCGATTGAACTTCTTCTCGTCTTCGAGGACGATCTGGATCTCCTCGATGGCATCGGCGTCACCCGACAAAGTGACGCTGGCTGGGGAATTGCTCGCAGCCACACATGCGCGTCCTTCAAAGGCCGGCAGTGAGCAGAGCTCTTGAGCATCCTCAAACGTCGTTCCCGCAGCTATCATGGCTCCTTTTGTGGTCACCAACTGAAGGTGAAGACCTCGGTAGTAGGCGATTCGTACCGCGTCAGTTGCGGAAAGATAGCCGGCCGCGTATGCTGCGCCAATCTCACCTGAAGAGTGACCAACCACCGCAGAGAATTGGATTCCAGCAACCCTCAGCAGGTCAACAAGTATGATCTGGACAGCCGTGCAAAGAGGTTGAGCAAGAGATGAGTTGGCTACCATGGAGGATTCTTTCGGGGCGAGAAGCTGATCGCGGAGCGTCCATGAGGGCCGGTCACGCGGTGGCAGCGATTGTAGGCTCTGATCAAGGCGTTTGATGATGTTCGCAACGGCGGGCGAGTCTTCGATCAACTCAGCGGCCATCCGCGGCCACTGCGCTCCTTGCCCGGTAAATACGCCAAATACTCTCATGCCCGTATCGGACAACTTGTTAGCGGAAGAGACAACCGAGGACTGAATTGAAGCGTCCAGCTTGTCGATGAGATCTTGCGTGTCTTTGGCTGCGGGCACGACAGTGCGGGACCCGAGAGTTGACCGACGGTTACACAGCGTCCATGCAAGATCGCGCATATTAATCCCGGTACTGCCGGTGAATTGTTGGTTCTTCAAAAAGCTCTTGAGGCGCTCGATCATGGAAGTAAGGACTGAGTCCGAAGCAGCTGATAGGAGACAGGGGGCAAAAGAGCGGGGGCTGGGCGTCGACATCTTCCTGGGTACATAGGCGTCCGCACATTCGACGATCGCGTGGGCATTCGCACCTCCGAAACCGAAACTGTTGACACTGACTCTGCGCGTGCCATTTTCTGGGAGTCTCGGCCACGGTTGGGCCGCGGTCAGAATCTTCAGATTTGAGTAAAAGGGCTCAATCTTAGGGTTCAGGCGGTTGAAAAGACGGTTTGGTGGGAGAGTGCCTGATTGAAGCGCTTGCGAGGCCTTGATAATGGCCGCCAGACCGGCTGTGCCTTCAGTGTGACCAATGACTGTCTTGATAGAGCCAACGAAAAGAGTGTCGTGGGTATTTGTAGACTTGGACTTTACGTCGTCGCCAAAGAAAGCGTCGCTGATTGCCGCAGCTTCAATAGGATCGCCAGCCGGAGTACCTAGGCTTGTCAGTGATTGTGTTACAAATGGCATGGGGCGTAATAAATAACTCACCAGTTCCATGAGCCTCAAAGAACTGAGGACGATCACTTGCTTTACTCAAGTCGAGGCCTGCCCTGGCATAGGTAGATCTAATCAAAGATGCTTGTGCTTTGGAGCTGGGCATGGTGATACCGGGGGTTTTGCCGTCTTGATTAATGCCAGTTTCGCGGATGATGCACTCGATGTCATCACCATCTGCCAGAGCCTGGCTCAGAGTCTTGAGAACGACAGCAGCGATACCCTCGCCACGGGCGTAGCCGTCAGCTTCCGCATCCCACATGCGGCTTCGTCCCGCTGGGGAGAGCATTTGGAGTTTACTCTCTGCGATGTATTGCTCTGGACCTAGAATGAGGTTTGACCCCGCAGCCTGTTGATATTAGCGGATGCCTCAATGCCATTTTGATTCTGCAATGTGGTTTCAAAGCCTGGACTTACCACGGCGACTCTTGATTGTCCTGAACGAAGGACCTGCACAGCTTGGTGCAGAGCAATCAAGCTCGATGAGCAAGCTGTGTCAATGGTCATGGACGGGCCGTGCCAGTCGAAGAAATAAGACAGGCGATTGCTGAGAATGCTGCGTGCTGTGCCTGTGGCAAAATACGTGGGGTACTTTTCGATATCACGCGCCAGCATCTCGGTGAAGTCGGCGCTCATCACACCAACATAGACAGCCGTGTCGGAACCTTGCAGTCGCTTTACAGACAACCCGGCCGACTCCAATGCCTCATACACAGTTTCCATGAGCAGACGCTGCTGTGGATCAATCGAGCTTGCCTCGATGGCTTTGATCCCAAAGAATTGCGCATCAAAGGTGCGCAAATCCTCGTCGAGTAGGTAGGAATGTCGTACGTTGCTAGTTCCATGATGGGAGTTTTGGGGATGATAGAAGCCGTCAGCGCTAAATCGGTCGTCTGGGATAACCTTCAACAAGTCTCGGGGGTTCTCCAGAAGCTCCCATAGCTTCGAGGGACTGTCGCAGCTTCCGGGGAAGCGGCAGCCGGTGCCAATGATGGCGATGGGCTCGTTCTGGGTCTTCATGTTGAGCTTTTGAGACTTGTTGAAAATGACGGCAAAACAGCTCTACTAGCTTCATTAGATCGTACATCATTTGCAAGAGGGTGCTTTTAAGATATGCTTAATACTCGACCAAAGCGTCATCTACACGAACCGTTGCATCACATCTGCGATGCTGCGACAAGAGCTCATCGGTCCGAACTCCGACGACAAGAAGCTCTGTACCTTGCATTGGAACAAACTAACTTCCACCGCGACTGACTTTGGCACCAATGTTCCAAGTGTCCGGTCTTCCAATCCAGCCTCAGAATGACTCAGCTACGACTACAGTTTCTGCCCCACCTTTGGTCGCCGAACCAGGGAGTTGACGCCGATTGCAAGTCGGCCCCGAAACGCCGAGCCCAATGTCCAGCTGCAAGGGCGAGGTCAACATAGTGTATCCAGCCACAACCACTCTCGACCGAGTAAGAGTTTCGTGTAACTTTCGAATATGCCGTGTTCACCAACGAACATTTTGTGTTCGTGTGTCGCCTGAGATGTCGACATTTCTGCTGGGAACAGTGACCTTGAAGGTCAACACACGGGATACATAATGTTTGTCTCACGATTCTTCTGCATCGAATGTTTCCAAGTGTACTTGGCTCGCAACGTGATTCCCCCCGATTTCTTGACAGGAAACTCTAGAAATCCTAATAATAAAGTTTTGATCACATGAAAGCACAAATGTTTGGCGGACATGTGGCTGGTATTGGAGATCAACTTGGACGATGTTTGTAATGAAGGTAATTCAATTGGGAAGCTTTATCAAAGAAGATTCTTGGGAATGAAAATGCGAATCCTATCTCAATCATGCTACAGACTTTGACGTGGTGGATGAGGATATCCGCTCTCCCAGTGCTTTGATTACTTGGGAGATCGAGACTTGAACAGTATCTCAACCGAATTGTCCGGCGCGTACGATCCATTGACCAAGGGACTACTTTTCAGAGGCGCTATCTTGCTCAAACGAATGTCATAGTTCATGACAACATGGGCAATGACGATCTTGAGCGTGCTGGTGGCGAAGAAGCGACCGGGGCAGGCCTGCGTTCCATCGCCCCACCCCGGTGAGTTCGAGCTGGTGGTCACGAAGTGATAGCGGTTGTCGTTGCCAGACATCTCGCGCAGACGGTAGAAACGATCCATGTCAAACTTGTCGGGATTCTCCCAGAGCTCGGGGGATCGGTTGATTTCCTGCGCGTCGACGACGGCCATTACACCAGCCGGGATCGTTGAGCCGTCGGAAAGTTGGAACGGCTCTTTGACGTAACGCTGAAGAGTAACTGCGAAGTGAATTGGTTACCTACAAAATCCCAAAAACAACAGAAGATTGCGAGTCGAAGTTGGGGTGATGACTTACAGCGAGTGATCGGATGAAGTCGGAAAGACTCGCGGAGGAAGCTGTCCATCCGCTTCAGTTCCTGGAGGTGGGTCCTTGGGAGCTGGCCGTCGACCATAACCTCCTTCAGCTCCTGGCGCAAGATATCGGCTGCCTCGGGATGCTGTGCCAGCTCCCATAACGCGTGATACAGCGCAGAACCAGTTGTTGGGGTAGAGGTGTAGCTGACTTGGATGTAGTCTGTGACGAGTTGTTTGATCGTTGCCGCAGCTTCGGTGTACCGTGATAGCAGGAATTGGGTGAAGGGAAGATCTTCGTCCGGCTTAGGTACGAGAAGTTTGCGCTTGTCCTTGGTTTCCTTGAACGTCTTGATGTCCTCGTCGAGCTTGGGCTTCAGCAATCGCTTCATGTCCCAGTAGTTCTTGGTAACGGGCAGGAAGTACAAAGGGCGCAAGAGCGGTCTCAAGATGCCTGGTGTAGCATTCAAGAGCGTCACTGCCATGTAGACGAAGAGAGGAGAGTAGATAACGGCTTTGACCCAACGCTGATTGCGCCCAAAGTCCTTGCCGACAAAAAAGCAAGCATTGATTTTGGCGATGATCTCCAAAGACGTCATCAGGAGGTTGAAGCCCTTTTCCTCGGGACAGTGGCCGATAATTGTGTCAAAGGTCATCTTGGCGTCTTGCTGACGGTTGAGGACACGTGCGGGCAGGGAGCGGGTGAGTTCGGCAGTGATTGTCTTTACGAGTTCGTGTGTCTCGCCGCCGATAAGACTCCAATCCCCGGAGTTACACACATGCTGGAATTTCATGATAGACGCTGTCTGCTCCGGAACTCGTTTGAGCTCGTCCCAGCTACTGGTAGGGTAGATGACGAATCTGTATCGTTTGTTGATGGCCATGAAAGGCTTGTCAGGATACTATGATGTGAGGCTTAGTTAGCAGTCCGCTCTGCCGCCAGATGAAAATCAATGCCGTCTCACCAATTTCTTTCCTTCCGCAATGATGGTGTCGAAATGATAATCATTTCTTTTGACGATGGGAAGGCCATGATCAGGCTCTCGTTGCCGTCGACCCCAGGTTGCGCGATATAGGCCATACACGACAAGACTCAAGACCGTGCCAAGGAGGAAGACACGAGGAAAGGCCGAATAGAGGACAGTCCTGGCGATGAATTTGAACATTTGCCATCTGGACAGCCTGAGGGGCGCCAGACTTTGGCGCAGAACCAGGTATGGCTCAATGATCTTGGATTCGATTGAAAATGACATCTTGAGTGCGTTTGATTTCGGTCTTGGTGTTGACGAGGCGATTTGTTGGAGGAAAGGAAGGCGAAGTCTTCACATGGCCCAAAAGCACAGCGACGATGCAAATATCAAAGCTCTCTTCAGGGTCTCTGGACGTGGACATAGCTTGTAGCTTAGGATGGCTTCACCACGCTTGTCGGCTGCGGCATCCCTGCAGCGTTCCCTTTGCTATCGGGCTCGGCGACCCGCACACCGAGGTTGCACCCCGATTCGCTGGATTGTGCGTCAAAGTCGGGATCTAACCTGGCATCCTGGGTGGAATGGGGTGATCCCTGACACGTCCGAACGGGTGGGCATCTTGGAGATGAGGGGAAGTGGCCCAACTCTAATTCCTTCCACTTGACTATGACTCGGTCTTGTAAATATTTCACTCCGCAGTCCACGAAGCCAACGTATGGTCATTGACTCGCCTACATCTCCGTAACAGGTTGAGGCTGAGGACATGCAGGTAGCTAGCTAGGATTGAAGCACCAAATCATTATCACTAGGTTAGCTACGAAGTGAATGAGAATCTTATCTCGTTAGTTCTCGTCTAGAATGGGGTCTTCATTGACAGATGCCCACGTCTCTCGTGTGCCGACTGGCGTTGCGAAAACTACTTACTCTCTGTAGTACGATCGGACGCATTGGGTTTCAAGTGACCTGCCGGTGGTTCATTTGATTTATGCTGATGAGTGTCTGAATGGAGAAATGTAATTTCATAACTTCTCCGAGGAAGGGGATTCTAGGAATAGTAGTTTCATTTTAATCTGGAAATCCCTTCACCTAGGGGGCTTGGATGTAGCTTTGTTGAGATATTTGTCCTGCCCAATAAATCCCACACATAGTACAACCCGATTGTCGCCTCCAAAGCAAGACGAGAGCACTTGAGAGTCCCAGAGACTAATCATGCTCCCATAGTTCCATAGTTGTTCCTAGTACTTCCTTCTGACCAGCAGGTTAACAGTTGGGGCAGGTCTGCTAGTGTTGTCATTGTAGAGATTTGGCAGTCTCTCTGTGCCGCCGTGCTCGTACTTGAATTCGTACTGAGTCATAAAGTTGATCAGGAAGAACTTCATCACAATGGCGCTTAGAAACCGACCCGGACAAGCGTGTATCCCGGCCCCGAAGCCCAGCGCGCTATCCGAGACCGAAGCGTAGTGGAATCGATTAGGATCGACAGTCTCGCGGAGGCGCAGGAACCTGTAACCATCGAATTTGTCCGGGTCAGGATAGTTGTCAGCGTCATAGTGAGCGCCGTCGGAATGAAACATGATAGTAGTGCCCGCCGGGAGGTGGAAGCCATCTTTGAAGGTGTATGGTTTGAGTGTGTAGCGCTGGGTAGAAACTAGAGATTTTGGGTCAGCAAACGGTTTGCTTCGTGACGTCAGTGCATCTTTTCAGGAAACAAGACTCACCAAAGCCTATGGGGTTCAATCGGGCACTTTCTTTCATGAAGCTGTCCAGCTTTCGCATCATGGCCACATGCTGCAATGTCCATTGGCCATTATTAGCCTGGACTTTGGCAAGGGTTTCGGTTACTTCCAGCAAAATGTCGTCATGATACTCGGGATGCGCAATCCAATCGTAGACAAACGAATTGAGTGTCCCAGAGGTAGTGTGTATGGCGGTCAAAGATAGGAACAGTTGCGATTCAGTGACTCCGTACAATGATCGATCTCTCTGGTTGCTCTTCATGAGCCAGAAGACGACGTCCCTGTAAACTTCAGATGGATCTCGGAAGTTGTCCGTGTTTGACATCGCCTCGCGCCGCTCTTTGTACAGGGGCCGGAGCAAGTCAATTGACTGTTTCCTTATCCGTCTCAAGTCCTTTTGTATCGACTCCGACCAAGGAGCAAGCCATCTCCAGCGTGGTGTGTATTTGTCTTTGATGGCTTGTGCAGCGCCAAACGCAACAAAGGTCGTCTCCACGACGATCTGCTGCCAAGCTGGATTCCGGCACAGCGGAGCTCCAACGAGAGCAACAGAGGCTACACGAGCCACAAAGCTGCATACGAGCTCATAAGCTGACACCTTTTTCCATTCGAAGGAGACTTTTTCGCTGAGATGCAGGGCAGCCTCATTCCAGAGATCTGTCACGAGAGGACCTGGGGAGCTGATCAGCATGCATCGTAGGGAAGATAGGATAGACGTTAAAGACGACTCACCCAAGTTTCTGTTGAGGTCAACCCTGATTACATGTGCCGCAGCTTCCGTCTGTCTCGGGGCTCGACTGTAGTCCAACAAGAAGGACTTCTCGGAGTATGCCTCGAAGCTGAAGAGGTCTGTTGGGGCCTTCTTGACTTCTTCCAAGTACTTCGTCGGCAGGAGAACTTGGGAACCTAGTTCTCCGACGGGGTGGCGGATCTGAAAAGGGATGCCTTGGCGCAAGTACTTTTCGTAGCCTTGTCGAAGGAGACTTCGGGTCTCATTCATGTATCTCTCAACACTGTTCGATCCATCAAACCGTAGCAGTGGAATGTGGCGCAACTGATCCGCGGTGGCAGGTTCAACATCGTTGCCGAATGGCCAGACATTGTAAAAATGCAAGAAGTAGACAAGAGTTACCCCAATGCTGCCGCCTAACGCCAAAAACAATGCTTTTGCAGTAAGCAGCTCAATCCCAAGTAACTGCAACATGGTGTCGATCCTGAATGTAGGTGTTGTCGATTTCGTACGTACGGATAAGAATGATAAGGCGTGCGGCAGATGCGCGACGGTCGATGAGAATAAGGGTTATATCATCTACCCCTTGTAGCTCGAGGTCCCCTGCATGTTCGGCGATCGGTATTCGCTTCGGAGACACTAATCATCATTCACAAACTTTGTTTTGGCGACGCAGCCGAGAGTCAAAAGCCTGTTCCCAGCATATGGGGAATGTGAAATTGCCATGTAAGCCTTAATGCTGCTGGAGCCAGTCAGCATGGCTCACAAGTCGCTCTCCTGTTATGATGTAAGCTGTCTACCATCCAAAGTCATTTATTGACTCGTGAGGCAAGCCGGAGGTTCGGTTGAGTGTGCTGACCTTATACTGGATCTGAATGATGTGCTTATTGAACTACGATACCTGTCCATAGACTGAAAGATGAAGAAGAGGAACGATTGCCGACTAATAATTAGGATTCGTCCAAAGCTACAATAAGCTTCTGACCGGAGACCTCCTTGTTCTTCAACATCTCAATCCCTTCCAGTATGCCCTCAAACTTCCCATCCAGTTCCTTGAGTGGATGGGGTCTCAAATTTCCTTGATCCAGCAATTTCTGCAGGTCTTTGTACCAGCGAATACCGAAAGCTCTGAGTTCCGGGTCCTCATCTCTCTCGTATCCGTAATCCAAGTCCAGACGATGACCCAAGATGGCCATTCCCATGACAAAGAATATCTTAACGGCCCTCCGTTCGAGAGCATAATCCGGATACATCTCGAGGCAGGCATAGCGGCCGCCTGCTCGTCCCATGGCTTCGTAACACAAAGCAACACTTTTGAGGTCCGTGAAAGGGTCGATGATGTAGGACAGGGTGTCTCGGGTGTAAGACTTGATCTTCTTGCCACAATCGGGGTCGTTGTAATCAAAAACTTCCTCTGCACCGTACTTTTTGGCCAGGTTGAAGTTGCTCGGGGAACAGGTGGCAATGGGAATGTGGCCTATCCTATTTGGGTTCAACATCGTTAGTATCAAGGGTACCCTGACAAGCGACACCAAAATGGGGACTCGACCCCGCTCGGATTGAACTCACAGGCGAAGGAGCTGCAAGGCCATTGTTCCGACTGACGAGCTGGCCCCATGAACCAGCACCATGCGGGGCTTCTCGGCTGGCTGCATGGGGGTTCCCGGTAACATCAAACCCTTGTAAATTGCCATCCCCAGGGTACTAAGCCCTGTCGTGCTGAGGCCTACAGCCTGTCGGAATGACATGTTGGGCGGGAGCTTGAGCGTGAATTCGGACTCGGATACGGTGTACTGGGTGAACGTCCCGGACTCCGGCCGACTCGGATTGGATCCGTGGACAGCTCCGCAGACCCTGTCGCCGACTTTGAAGGTCGTGACGTCGGATCCCAATCCTACAACGATTCCAGCAAAATCGCATCCGTCAACTGCGCCAGGGCAAGGGAATCGTTCGTACATTTTGTGGTCGCATGGGTTGATGGCCACGGCCTTCACCTGCACCAAGAGCTCGTTAGGTCTAGGCTGCGGCATGGGCACATTCTCATCGATCCGTAAGCAGCCATCGTCGCCTTGAACGACAGCAGTTCGTGTGGTAGGGATATGCATCGTGAGTTGATGTGTGAGCCAGGGAAGAAGAATTGGAGAGCGACGTTTGTATCACTGGGTGATCGGTCACTGATCTGCGGGACCTGGTTATATGATATCGAGCCACCCATTGTGCTCCGAGGTCAGTTGTATCTTTCGGACATCGAAAACTCAATTCGGACGCACCAGCCCCGAGAGGGGACTGTAGTTGGAGTAGATAGGCATAAAGTATGCCTGTGAAATCTCCCACACACTCTCTCCCGCCACTTCACATCAGCTATCCGAGCCCGCAGCATTGATTTACACGTTCCCAAAAAGATTTCTTCGCCTGGCAGCCCCACTGCATCTTTTCGAATAACCACATCTAAAAAAAAATGATGGTTGCTGCCAACACCCTCCTGGCTTCACTGCTCGTTTCCCCTGCTTGGGGCAGCAAAGTATGGCTGGAACCATGGCCTCTGCATTGGAAAAGCCCCAATCTTGCTGGCCTTGCCGTACAAGAGCAGCAGGTGCCTCTGACCGACAATATTGAGGCGTCGGGCTGTCAGATCAGCAATTTGACAGCCTATGATATGACCAAGGGCAGGAAGCTGGTCGATTTTGCTAGGGGCGCCACCGAGAACATCGAGATGCCCAAGATCCGTCCACTCAACTCAACCGCTGGTGAGCAGTGGGCCTTCGATGGCGTCTCTGAGGATGGCATGCAGTCGTTCATCTTCGGCTTCTACCGCGACCCGAACTACTCGATCCTAGGCGCGGGCAACTTTCGTCTGTCGCTTGAGTTTGGATTTTCTGATGGCACCCGGTTTTCCGAGCTCTACTACGCTGAGCGAACTGTCATGGAAACCTGTCCCCAAGGTGTCAGGGGGGTGTGGTACAGTGAGAAGGAAGGATACCAGTTCACCTTCCTCGTGAACTCAGACATGAGCGAGGCTATCATCACTCTCCACTCAGACACGGTAAAGGGAACGATCATCACGAAATCCAAGGCGTTGCCTATTGCTGCCGACGGCCACGTCTGGCCAAACGAGAACGCAACGACGGAACCAGTTCGACACTTACACTGGTCGCAGCCCATTCCTGCCGGCACGCTGGACTTCGATGTCGAGATCAAAGGCAAGAGGGTGGCTTGGAGCGGCATTGGTGGCCATGAGAGATTCTGGTCCGCCTTCAGCTGGTTTACATGCTTGAAGAACCTGCAAGGTGTGCGAGCAATGCTTGGGCCTTACGTTCTCAGCTTCTTCCGCTTTGAATCAAACCTGGACCAGGGCCACGTCCACCAATCTGCAGCCCTGTTCAGAGATGGCGTTCCCGTCTTTCGTTCGACATCGCCAACTCAGTCCGACACGGAAGACTACGTACTTGCCAGCAAGACATACGGCGGTGCGGTTACGGGCACTCTCAAGGACAAGGTGACCGGTTTTCAGCTTGAGCTTGTCTCCCCGAGCAACAGACGCCACTACACCTTCTTCATTGAGCATGCAAATTTGGCATTTGAGTATATTCTTGGTGAGGGTGTTGGTGGTAGTGGTTTCTCTGGAAAGGCAAGGGGTGGACATGTTGGCATGGATCAGTACGAGGGCGTCTCGATGAGCGAGGCATTGACATTTCCCAAGAACTCACCGCTTTTCAAGAGCAACTATGTCGAGTAGACGCGCGTTTTGCAAGGTTGACTTGACTTTCAAAGTGGACACTTTACCACCAAACACAATGGTGGAGTCATTTTGTTATATCATTGGATTTGCGCTGAAAGGGGATGAGAAGACATAGTGTTTAAGCGACAGTGTGCTAGCTACCAATTGGACACTTTCCTCCACAACTCTCGTCTGCTATCTTTATGAATTGAGTTCTGCTAGCCGGGCAGTGTTAGCTTCGTGGCCTCGACCAGTGCGAAGGTGTCTTTTGCCGCTCTGAAGTCTGCCCCGATGATCCTGAGACGGTCTTTCCACTTCTCAAAGTCGAGCTCCTTTTGGTAGCGCGAGAAAGTATCCTCTAGCCCCGATGATCCTGAGACGGTCTTTCCACTTCTCAAAGTCGAGCTCCTTTTGGTAGCGCGAGAAGGTATCCTCTAGCCCCGATGATCCTGAGACGGTCTTTCCATTTCTCAAAGTCGAGCTCCTTTTGGTAGCGCGAGAAGGTATCCTCTAGCCCCGATGATCCTGAGACGGTCTTTCCACTTCTCAAAGTCGAGCTCCTTTTAGTAGCGCGAGAAGGTATGCTCTAAGTACTACAACGAGGCGATCATAAATATACTATAGCAGAGTAGGCGTAGAGCTTTATAGAAGCTTAAGTTAATTTATATATTAGTTATAAATACTATCTTCTAAACTAGATAAAGGTGCCTTAGTATTAAATATACTCTCTCGATTAGGTTGAAATCGCTATATATAACGTACATCGATCCTAGTGTCTTGTGCTGCTGCTCCTGGCTGAGTGCCCTGCTGCAGAAGAAGCGCCATTCCGACCCTGGCAATCTGACAGTTTAATCAACCGACGTGTACAGCCACAGGCGTCTATCAAGCGCCAGAAACCGTGGAATGCGCGGAGCACTCCGCGATACTATGAGCACATGCCGGCGTTGGCTCGAGTTATTAAGCACTATGCTCCCGACGTCGAAATACCGTTATAACGCCCCTTGCAGTGCGCCACCCCGTTATTGGATCGTAGTATACCTAATACTTTAACGAGGACGATGAATAGAGACGACGACGACGACGATAGCGACGACGACGGCTAGCGACGACGACGGCTAGCGACGACGACGATAGCGACAATAAAAGTGAGAGCGTATTCACTTTAGTATAGATTTACTACTTACGTGGTAGATACTGCCCGGATAGCCAACTGACACTGCCCGGCTAGCAAGACTCAGAAAATTTCATCTGTTCATTTGGTGTACTTTAGTAATAAATGTGTAATTTCGTTTGATGTCAGCAAATCATCACTGGCGCGTAAAGCTCAACCTCCAGCTTGTTACCATCCAAAATAGCTTCAATAATGGCACGCTTGTGCATCAGTCCGCCGCTTAGGATGCCCCATTTCACGTAATGTTCCCCGTCGGGGAAGAGAATACTCGCTCCCCGCATATCATCGGAGCTTTGTCCAAACTTTGGTCATCGGGAGCTAAGATAAGAATGTAGCATCCCCGACTCCGAATGTGGGCACCTCGGAACATGGTCAAAGTATATTCTTCGTCATAGCTCCCACACATCATTCTCCGTAGCAAAGCAAATCTGAATTCCCTTTACTAAGAGTAGCAGCGACAGATTTCGCTCTACCTGACCGAATTCTTTCCAATCACGGTGAACTGCGGCAACCCAACTTTCCCTGTTATCGGTATGTGAGAAGATCAACTTCACGGACAGTTCTTTTCATCTCTAATGCCAATGACCAATGATTAGGGCTACCATACCCAGAAACCAGGAACCGTCGTCGAAGACTACTAAAACCAGAACTCAGACGGCTGCAACAATGCATAAACTATTCCCGAGTAGCACGTTTTTCGACTTCGAGACTGTTCGAATTCTCGGCACCACCGTCTATGGCGGTGCTGAGACAGCCGAGGTTCTCGAGGCAGTGGGCGAAATTAAAGCCAACGATCCTATATCATGGGAAAAGGCGTGGGCCAAGCAGGCAGCGCGAGCCGAGGTTTTAGCCAAAGAGGCCTGCGCACACGGCGACAAAGATGCCGCCAGAAGGGCATACCTACGAGCTGCCAACTACACACGTGCGAGCGGCTACATGTACGTTTCTTCCCCGCCCGCCAATGGCGACACAGCCATGATCCAGCATCCATGTGCGCTATCTGTGTCGGAACGGATGGGCGGTCTCTTCCGTAAGGCCATTGACCTTATGGACTGCCCGGTGCAATTGCTTTCGATCCCCTACGAGGGCCATCAACTACCAGGATACCTCTATCTGCCACCCGAGAGTTGCCGTATCCCTGGGCGAAAGATTCCCATCTTGGTGAACTTTGGAGGAGCGGATTCCTGCCAGGAAGAGCTGTTCTTTATGTACCCTTCCTCTGGTTACCGGCAAGGATATGCCGTTCTCACGTTTGATGGGCCTGGCCAGGGTATCATGCTTCGACGCCACGGCGTCGTCATGCGACCAAACTGGGAGATTGTTTCGGAGCGAGTTATTGATCATCTCGTCGACTTTTCGGCCAAGAATCCCAATCTTGAGCTCGACGTCGACAGCATTGCCGTCGCTGGTGCGTCTATGGGGGGCTACTATGCACTTCGCGCTGCTGCTGATCCCAGGGTCAAAGCTTGCGTCTCAATCGTAAGTTCTGTCAAAGAATTAAGACTTCATGTCCACTGTGCTGACACGATTTCTTTTCTTTTTTCAGGACCCCTTCTTCGACATGTGGGACTTTGGCACTGCTCACGTGTCTCGGTTGTTCCTGTCAGCCTGGATGAATGGGTGGATGAGCCGTGAGGTCATAGACACGCTGATGAATACGCTGAAGACGTTTTCTTTCCAGCTCAAGTGGGAGATCTCCGTCGCAGGGACCTTTTTCGGGCTCTCGTCGCCTTCAGACATCCTGCTTCATATGAAGAAGTTCTCGCTCGCTGGTTCGCAACAGAAGGATGGTGTCGACTATCTCACGCGGGTGGTATGTCCCGTTATGGTGTCTGGTAGCGGCAACTCGCTCTACTTGGACGTGGACGAGCACACGAAGCGATGCTATGACGGGCTGGTCAATGTTCCGCTCGAGAACAAGGAAATGTGGGTGCCCGCTAGTCCGGGCCAGGGGAGTCTCCAGGCAAAAATGGGAGCCGTGGCCTTGTGTGGCCAAAGGAGTTTGCAATTTCTTGATCGTGCTCTTGGTATCGATAGGCCGCCGGTGTTCTTGTAGTATATGCTCCTCAAATCACAAACTCCCAAGAACGTTATCTGTTGTCGATCATAGCCACATATTCCCACCTCTGTTGGCAATCCAGTCTCGTGTGTTTGAAGTGCAAAACCCAAAAAGACGCGACATTTCGAGCGCATCGATATGACATAGTGAGAGAAGTCTGGGTATTTGGCCCTATGGAAAACCCATGAATCTTGCTTAAAGTCGATGTGCCGCCTCATGGGAAAGGATTAGAATCCACTAACATCGCGATGACCTAAGAATACGGTCTTGCTCACGCCAGAGGCCTTCACCTTAATTCAAAGTAAAACGGAAATGGGATTAGTGTAAAGGTTAATCAGAAGTCTATTCTAAACGCTAGCACATGCCCAAGACATGCAAAAGTGCGAGACTGAAAGATCGAACGACTGATCATACATGTTGAGGTGATCTACACCTCACTATTGGAAGAGGTTTGACTCGGCTTTTCCTCTTTGAGACCAAATTCCTCTGTTGTTTGTTCGGTGCGACACTCCAGGTCCTTCTCTACCAGAGATGCAATGACGCCAAGACCCGCGATCGCGATGAGTACCTGCCAGACGCGCTGTAGGCTCACCTCGTACAGGCCGATGATTTCGTTCTGCACCGCGTCAGGGAAGGAACGAACAAAGTCTCGCGACGCCTGTTGATAGGCCTGGCCAAGGCCCAAGCTTGTCCTCGCACTGCTGTCCAAGGTAGAGGACGAAAGTAGTTCGTCAAAGCGGCTGTTGAAGATGGCAGCTGGGATCGTGATGGCGAAAACAGTGGCTATACTTCTAATGAAGGCGAATGCGCTGGTGCTTGCCGCGTTGAGCGAGTCTGGCAACGCGGCTTGAACCGCGGTCAAGATGGAGGCGTTGGGAAGGCCAACGCTGATGCCCGTGATGATTCCCGTCACTGCTATCACAGCGAGGTGCGTGTTGCGATTAAGCAACGTGAAGACGCCCATCATGATCGTCATCAGTGCAAAGCTGCCTATGTGCACCATGCGGAATTTGCCCATGTTCGTGACTAGAGCACCGCCGACCGCGGCAGATATACAGAACAATATCGAGAACGGCAAGAGCAGAATTCCGGATCTTTCTGGGTACACCAGAAGTGTTGACTGGAAATAGAGCGGGAGAAAGTAAAGGGCGCCGTATGATACCAGGATCTGCACGGCTTCGGCCACATACGCGGCCACAGACGTTCTGTTCTGGAACAGTGATATGGGCAAAGCCGGGTGAGGACACCAAGGCGATGCCTCATAGCCGATAAAAAGGCCATGTCCAATGACACCCAGCACCAGCGTGATTATGATGACTGGATGGGACCATGCGTATTTTGATCCGCCGCCGTACGTAAGACCGTATAGAAGTGAGGTGACGGACGCGCACAGCAGAAGGAGACCGACAACATCAATCCTCTTGAGCTTTTCCAGCGGTGTCGAATCTTCGTCGCTACGGTGCTTGAGGTTCAGTGAAAAGAAGAGGAGGACGAGGCAGACTCCGCAAATTGGCAAGTTGAGATAGAAGACCCATCGCCAGGATGTCCGTTGGACGATGATGCCGCCGAGGAAGGGTCCCAGCACGGAGCCAATGACGATGAAGAGGAAAAGTAGTCCCATGAACTGTCCGCGCTCCCTCAGCGGTAGGAGATCACACAGGATGATCTCCACGAGAGTATTGATGCCAGCGGCGCCGAGTCCTTGTACCGCTCGCCCACCGATGAGTGTCGCCGCGTTGTTGGCGGCACCACAGACAGCCGATCCTGCGGCGAAGATGACCACGGAAGCCAACATTGGCCACCGTCTGCCCCAAATATCTGCTAGTTGACCGTAGAGAGGTTGAACAGCCGCACTGGACACACATCGGTAAGCATTAAGATCGTGTAACATGACTACCCAAGCTAGACCAGTCCTTTCGCTCTCGCTGCTCCCGTATCAACACCATGTGACGTACCTAGTGAGAAAGTAGACGTTCACAACCCAGATGTAATCTCTTTCGGCGTCTACAGCACGCGAAATTGCTGGGAGGGCCGTAGACATGATGCCGCCTTCCATGGAGCTCAGGAGGGCTGTGACGGACAAGCTGGCGAAGATGGCCCAAAAGGCCCATCCACGGCCACCAGATTTGGGTGCATTTTCGTCGGACGTCGGATCAACTGTCGCGTCTGCCTGCGTTTTGTCGTTGAGTGTCACAGGGCTGTCTGGATTTGATTCCACTCGATTTGGAGATCGATCTCCCAACTTGATTCTATCTTCGGCTGGTGACATTTTGATAATGTGGACTGGTTGAACAGGAAAAGAATACAACGGAAGAGAGATGTGTCGATGGAAGGAAACAACAAGATGCAGGGCTTATCGCTTCACTCCATTTATGGACTAGCTAAGAGATGGTTGTGCTGCAGACTCTTGACTCGACATCCCTCGACATGGCCCCCGACGCCGTCGTTGCGACTCAATGTGTCGGCGGAGTTGCGCCCAGGAGGATCTACGACTTCCTTGTCTATTGGAGAGATATTCAACGTATTAAGATTGGACGAAATCGGTGCGATCGACAATAAGTCAGCGAATTCCCACCGATTGGAAAGCCTAAAGCCCAGGGAGACGCTCGTGTCTGTGCCCTTTGGTTGGCTGCCACTGACAGGAGTGGTAATTCGAGTCCGAATGCATCATGCAGGTCTGGAAGCCAAATGCTGCCTGATTTATAATATGGTTACATGAGCGACTCGCGCCAAGAGTCGGCGAATTTCGCCATTGGGAGGACAACATGGTCGGAGCCCGCCGATGGTGCAACGTAGGCCGGGCCATCAAACATAACGGGAAAGCCAAATTTTTGACTTCCGCAAGAGCGCAGGGCAGACAACTTTCGGGATCTGAGAAAACGCTCCCGCAGTTGCATCCATCTACATTGAAACGGACGAGATACTGGGAACCCAGGGAGAACGACGAGGCCATCAACGAAAGTCTTTTGTCAGCAACTGAGGTTTACAAATGCGAAGAGGTCGGGAAATTTCGCTCGTCACAGTACCTGCATTAGAAGCGTTCCATCTACAACCCGGTCTATAGCAAAAATAAAGTCAAAAGTTTTTAACCCTAAGTCTTCGTTCTTCGTTGCTTCTTTTGAATGAGCAACATGGTTCGGGGGCTGTGTTGCAGGTACTGAGACACCATGCCTGAGTTATGGGTTTCTAAATGTGCATTATCACCAGTCTGGACAAATTGTAGGTAACGGAAGTATGAATGTGTTGTTCGTATTGAAACATTGTAGCGTGGATGAGCCTGAAGTCCTGCCTGTTCCCAAAACTAGACTCTGGTGCAATTGAGCCGCCTTATTTTCTGCATACACTCCTTCTGCTCCGTGAGCCTAGCGAAAGGGCAAACCACGCCATCGCTACAATACTCGTGCCTTCAGAGTTACATTTATCTAGACAAGGACTTCCATATCTCGTTGCTTCATCAGAATAGTCTTCGTGGGGTCAGGAACATTCTAACGCCAGATTTCGGTTAGATCTCCTTAGTCACTCACGCAAACGATTCAGGATGTACTTGCCTGATCACCAAACACAAGGCTGGGATATCTCTCGTTTACACCGTCCGGCAACTTGATGTCGTAGGTGCGCAGAAGATTGGCCATAACCGTCTTGATCTCGTTGACGGCGAAAACCCGCCCCGGACAAGCGTGCTTGCCAAAGCTGAAGCTGAGGTGCGTGGGCCCAACGTAAGCAGCCTGAAGTTGGTTCAGCTGAGCTGGGTTGTCGTCCCTGCGCAGCTTGTAGAAGCGCAGAGCATCAAAGACGTCGGGGTTCGGGAACATCTCAGGGTCTTGGTTGATGCCGACACTGGGGACCTCCACGAACATGCCCTCGGGAATTACCTGGCCGTTCGAGAGTTCAAACGGTTTCAAGACCTTGCGGACGTAGGCACCTATTATCACAAGCGAACAAAAGATGTCAGCCATCTGGATACTGGACATCGCGGTTAGTAGTCCGTGGAATTGATCACATACTCGCACTCAAGGGAGTAACTCTCATAACCTCCCTGAGGAAGCTATCCATCTTTTTCATATTCAGGAGGGCTGCAGTTGTGAATTGGCCGTTGGATTCCTCCAAAACCTGTTCAACCTCTTCCAGAAGCATGGGAGCTAGTTCTGGCTTGGCCGCCAACCAGTACACCGCGTTAGTAGCTGTCATCGTCGTAGTATGAATGGCCGCGAAACTAGCACCAATCTGCGCCAGCGCCAGGTCTCGGGTACTCAACTCCCCTACTCGGGTCTGCGAGTCGAGCATCCACTGGAGCATGTCATTGTGCTTCAGCGAGCTTTCTTTAGCAGCCTGCTGCCGGGCAGTTACAATTGGTTGGAAGACCGCATCAGCCTCAGCGAGTCGCTTATGTAGCGCCCTCGTCATGGGCAGCCAAGGGGCAATGAGAGGCCGCAAGAAGGTTGGTATCATGGCGATGCCATACACGGCTTTCATAAGGTGCTGGGTAAAGTCGATCGACGTGCTAAGATACGCATCATTATCGCAAAGATCGGGGCCAACGAAAACGTGCCCAGACGCAATCGCGATGATACGCAGGAGTTTCGCGTTGATAGCAACCTCGCTCCAAGTCGATGTTGGCGCCAGCTCGCGTTGGAGCGTCTTAGCAATTGTCTTGGCAACGGCAGGGTTCAGATCGTCTGTTATGGAGACCAGTTAATTCGCCAGTTATTGCACCAGACCAGGGTTCACCAACTTAGCGCGGGGGTCAAGTTGGCTCTTGATACGTGTACGAATACGGGCAGTTCGAAACCAACGGTCGTGTATTTGGACTGGATGAACTTTTTATCGGTCAGTACTTGGGTCCAGGAGCAGAGTGAATGTGTTCCACAAACCTCTTCAACGGCTTTTTGGGCGCTGATGACATCGTCGGGAGCTTTGCTCAGCTCGGGTAAGTACTTAGGGGGAACCAGGATTGAATCTCTAGCTTGGGGGATGCATCAGCTACAAAGTATCTAATTATGGTATGCATCCGTCTTACTTTTAGCAGTCGTGATCAGAGAGATACTGTCCTTGTGCTGTAGAGAAGGTCAGGGAATCCAGGCACATGATGTTCTAAGGGCACAACTGACGTTGCGATAAGCATCAAGGAACATCTGAGTCGCGTTGCCCTGCATGAAGTGCTTTCTGCGGGCCCATCGCGAACCCTTCCCCACGATGGGGACGTTGGCAAGTGGATTCGGCTTGAACCAGCTGTGCGAAAACAACAGAAACACGACGAAAACAACACCTGCTAAAGTGGAAGCCCAGTAGCTATGTGGCTCGGAGCCAGCAGGCGAGTATGAGTCGGACACATTGGCCATGTCGGAAGAACCAGCTCTAATGCTTGGTATGTTGCGTAGCCTGTGAGTGGAATGATTACTGTCAGGTGTGTAAGGCGTGGAGACACAAAATTCTGGCGCATGAGGGATGCCGGCGCTTGTATAATTTGGGCTTATATACTCTCGCTTTGGTTCTCTAAAGACATATCATGATAAACTAGTTGTTCCGCATCGTTTGCCTGGACACTAATGCCTTCGGAGTTCGGTGCTGGTTCCATAAGACTGTAGGTTCCTACCTAAATCAGCCACCCCTACGAGAGACTTTCTGCCACTAACCCCTGTCTTCACTGGCAGGATCAATCATAACGGCTTGGTCGTCCTATGTGATGGTCTGAATGAGACAAGTAATGCCAATTAACTACAGGTGCGATACTTGAGTGCCATTTTCGTATCGTACGTGCATCGAAGCCTTTTCCATCCTCCGAAAACATGCCGCCCTCCATCACCCTGCATGTTAATTTCATTCTGCCGGCTCTATCACTGTGAGTTGGCCGACCGACGAGCTGCCAATTTTTACAGGGGGTTTGCAACGTTTCTCCGGACAGGCACACAATGCGACCCTTTGGCCATGCTCAAGTCTATCTCCTTTAAGCAGCATTACCACGGTGGACTACCCGGAAGGTTCTGGAAGGGCCAGGTCTGTCCAGTCAGTTTCGGCCTCCGACGCCGAGACCGACGTCTCCACATCCGAATCCGAGTGTGGGGGTGGTTCGCCGAATCGTACGGCACCCAAGCGATCGGCACCTCTGATGAACCGCAGCATCGATCACTGACAACTTAGGAACACCATCAGTGCAGTTTTGTGGGGAGGAAGCAACCCCGAAGCGAGCTGTGAAAAAGAAATCAGCCCATTGGCTGAGAGCATTGCGTTGACCAGGTTTCCGCATTTCCAGGTAGGGCGTACTGATGCAAACGCAAGGCAAGACACCCTCCTATTTCACGTGTCAGAATCCGAGGTGGTGGCCGCGTTATAATTGCTTACTTTTATTAACAGGGGCGTCGCGTAGCGGCACGGGGAAGCCCGCAAGTGTATCCGGCCAATATGCGGAAACTCAATTCAAGTCGTTGAGTGATTATTGGATCGAATGACTAGCTCAGTGAAACCTAAAGATACACTGAACGAATCAAATGCTATTCCCAGTTCCAGATTTGATGCTGTAAATGTATTCATCTCGTGTAGGCTATCTACGTATCGCTGTAATCTAAGTCTTAACTCTGGATCTGGTCTACCTCTCTGACATGAAATGATGTCTAACCACGTCCACCGCGTAGAGTATGCCGGATGCTCTTTACAATCCCGCGGACCAGTGACAGCCGCGCCGAGTTGGGCCCCTCCCCGCCACCACCCCTGTTGGCGCCGTGCAGAAACGTGTGAAGCAGCGTCGGTGCGCTCGTCAGGTTGAGCACGCCATTCTGCTGTTGCGTATCCGCCAGGGTACAGCTCTCGCGAGATGCGGGGTCAATTCCCAGCACGGCCTCGATCCGCTGCAACATCTGACAGCTGACGTGGATGAGCATCTCAATCTGCAGGTGCGGGTGGCAGTTGAGGCCGAATCCGCCAATGTTGATGTCGGGCAGGATCACCGGCCCCATGCCCTTGCTGGTGTGCCGTTGGTTCGTGCTGCTGCTGCTGCTGCTATTGCTGCCGCTCTCGGGTGTACATTGATGCCGTTGGTACTTTTGCGTGAGCAGGGCGTTGTGGATGGCTGCGAAGACGGCCTCGTAGCCGCGGAAGAGCCACATGTAGCAGCTGATGATGGTGAAGGTCGTCGGCATGCTGAAGAATCCGCTGTGCTGGGGAGAGAAAATGAAAGGGGCCGCCGTCGCCGCCTGGCTGCGGGGGTGGGGTGCCCCCGGACTCTTGAGCAGATCGTCTATTCCGTCTCCGGCGCCGTCTTCGTCGTCAGGGCGCCTGTGAGGCATGGGTAGAGACTCGTGTGTATTTGCCGTCCCGGCGTTTGAGAACACATCCATCTCCTCTGGCGAGTCTACATAGGAGTACTCCGAGCTGGGGGACGAGCACTCACTTTGCTTGTCTTGCCGTGGCGGTGTCTGCAGACCCTTGAGACGCTCCAAGGTATCCAAAAAGACTTGCGAGCTTTCCAGCAGCACGCCGACCATGTTCTTCCCCGTCTCGGGTTCTTCCTCGTGAGCTTCGGTAGCGGCAGCACGGGTCTTCCCGCCCGGCGAGTAAGCGAGCAGATCCTCGAGCTCGACGGCGTGGTCCTCCGTGAGGCTGAAGCATTTCAGCAGCAGCGATGTCAGCTCGGTGAGCCGCTGCAGACATTCATCCTTGGTCTCACACCGATCACTCGTAATAGTTGTGGTTGATCCTCGTGTCGTCGCTTTCGGTTTCTCGTTTGATTCGGCGACAGGCGCGCTGATGCTCTTGGCAGGGCCCGTCGTGGTAGTGGTGGTGGTGGTGTTAGTCAGGTCGCTTAGATCTTGGCCAAAGATGTTGGTCAGGGCAGGGTCGCACTCCGGCCAATGGCTCAACGAAGAAAGGTCGTGATCGCTGATACCAAAGGGGATGTTGCTGCTACGTCCCCCGGGATTTGACTTCACGCCTGCATCGACGCCCGCAAAGACCATGCCGGGGAAGCCTCCACCCATTGCGGATATGTCCGTACTACCGGATGGGTCCGCCGCCATGGTACGATGGAAGCTATTCTGCCGTCTCGACCCCAGGTTCGGTCTGCCGTGTTGTTGTTGTTGTTGTTGCTGCTGCTGCTGACTGCCGACTGCTGTAAGTGCTGCTCGACCTTCTCCTGGGCATTGTGACATCGGGGTGGTGCGGTAGGATGACCGCGTGCTGGTATCCTGGTACATGTGGCTGCCGCCCGATCCGGGGGGGATGCCATCGTCGGTGGGCCGCTGATAGATGATAGGAGGCGACACCGAACCCATGGACCCTCTTCGCTCGTAGCCGCTGGTCCGTATCGACACCTGCCGCGTGCGAACCGTATGCAGACACTCGGCGCCGGCCTTGACGCACCTCTCGCAGGCCGGCAAGCCTCCCCCGGCCCCCTCGTTGAGAAAATCGCAGCCGGGTGGCCTCACGCATCGCAGCTTGTGGGCGCGGCAGCGGTCGCAAGCGCTTCTTCTCGATCCGCTGCTGCTGTGGGAGCCGTTATCGTGTTGGATGACGCTGCTGCGGCGAGCTGCGGGAACGCCATTGGTGGTGGTGCTCTTGCCAAGCGGTGGAAAGTTCGGGTCCATGAGATGTTTTCTTTCCTTATCTCTTCCGGGCAGAAGAGCTATTTTCTTTTTCTCGAAGGGTTTAGAGATGCATCGGGGGATGATATTTCTAGCTAGAAAAGGCTGAGGCCTGAAGTTTATAGGAAAACCATACGCAACAGACGCGTGCCTTTTGAATCTTCAACCAAACTCAAACGATGATGCGAGCGAGTCGCTTCGCGTTGTCGTTACAGCAGGCAGGAGGAGGCATGTCTGATGTAGGATGAGATATGGAGTGAACCGGGGGTCTGGAAGCTTGAATCTGGCAGCGATTGCGGGCGCTTAATGAACCAGAAAGAGTTGGAGAGTGAGTTGGGGGAAGCAGTGTTCAAAGTTTAAGGCTTGCCGACAGGAAAAAAGAAAATTGCCGACGGAACCAACTGCAACGGCAAGTTTATCGCGACAAGGGGCTTAGGGTGAAAGTTTCCGTCTTTGAATTAACGGCACGTTCTATGTAATCGCAATCTTGAGCTCGTCCCTTCTGCGTTCATGCCACCGCATGTAGTCAGTTAAAACATCGTGAACTGCGCTGTCCCATACGGCTGGGAGCGGGCTGCACTTATCTGGGATCAGCAAAAACTTACATTTTCTTCTATTTCAACCGAACCCCAAACGCTTCCCATTTTCCAGAAAGCATGCCAATCCCACCGGCGTTGCGTTGCATGCAGTTCATCCCTTGTCAACGAAATCAGTTCACAAGTTTGATTGGATAAAAAAAGGCGTGCTTGAGTAAGAAACGATAACTAGAGAGCTCCGATGAAGAAGCCAGACATGAAACGGGTTTCCTTTGCCGGAGGGATACTTTCAAGAATGCGAACCAATTGGGAGAATAGGCCCAATGGCAGGAATGCCAACGATTGCGACAACAGAGGTATTAATGATGAAACTCGTATTCGGGAATACTCCATGAGTTACTAGGTAGAAACAACAGAAAAAAACACTTTCAAGCTGCGACGCAGTTTCTCCCGCAACAAGACCACGCCAAGTTCATCCAGCACGCAAAAAATATTCATCGTATGATGAGATTTTGGCCGGCACCTTTTTACAATACGGGATACGAGAATACAACTCTGAGACCCCAGTCGATGGAACTGCCGGCATGGAAATATTGCACAGCTCAAACAACCCCCTAGCCAAACATGCATATCATAGAATAATAAGAATGGTAACGATGCTGCAACAAGAACGCCGAGATATGTTTTGCATGTTACTGTCACAGCAGCAGCACGTACAGCAGAACTCCACTTGAAAGGGTTCTCGGGCTGTCTCTCCGTGTGCGTGTGTATCGGAGTGATGATTAAGCAAATGCGAGATATTGAGAACCTGCGGTCTGACATCGCAAGATATGTTTCATGCTTCACTGCCAGTGCCGTAAACATAGGGCTGAGCAACGCTGTCCGTATGCCGAGTTCCTTCAGTCAGTGACTAATTAACTACTATCAAAATAAACTACATGCCGACTCGGGTTTTAGTCAACCAGTTGAGATATCCCCCAGAAATCCCCCAGAATAGACGGGGAAGTGACCTAATTGCTCTTGCCGCTTTTCTCATGTGGTGCAATCTCTAATTAGTCGGGATATATGACTTCCACAGTGTGTCTTCGAGGCTGTAATCGAGAATCCTCGCTTGTTAAGCCCGAGGTGAGCAAGAACAGTCGTTCATTACGCTAGATTTGTCTAAAACAATACCTCACCAGACAAAGTACTGATTCTCTTGCACTCGCTGTGCTACAAAGTCTCAGTATCATTCTCATTGTCAAGCTAAACGAAGACTGAACAATTCCTTTGTGGTAACATTCACGCAACAACGTACATAAGTCTACAGAGAGAGGAAAGAATGCAAACCACCGGCTCTTTGATACCATCCTTTGAAGAAAACATCCCATTGAAAGCTTTTCCTGCAAAGTCAACTCAGCGCTTAGAGTCTGGGATGAACAATGGGGATAAGCACAGAAGGGCGATTGTTTAACATCGTAGACACCTCGTCAGAGAATGGTATAATAATCGCCGTTTCGAACGTCCATGATCCAGATTCGAAAACATTCAGAAACAAGCGTCTCCTACACTAACAAAGTCAAACGACATCCTCCAATTCACTCAACTAATAATTCCTTTGAGACTTCAAACGCGTAGAACAATTATCAGCAGTATATCATTCTTCAACCTTCCTCTCCGCAAACATGTCCTTCCCTAGCCGGGCCACAGCACCTCCCCCAGACATCGTCCCCATCCCCCACACCCCGAACTTAACCCGTCTCACAATGCCAATCCGCATCGACCTCTGCCCCCACGACACGGAAACCGAGCCCGAGAATATCATGAAATACCAAAGGGACCACAAGGAGAAACATCTGAAGGCGCTCGGCAAGAGCCACCTCATCATCGAGCAGAAACCCCGAGAGGCAGGCGGGTGGTACTTTGCGCGCTGGAACCCAGACAAGGTACCGGGACCACGCGACGTCAAGAAGATGCTGGACTGGTACGCGACAAAGAACCTCTTCAACTTCCCCCGCGTGAAGAGCGTCAAGCTGCTCGGCACGGGGTTCACCAACGTCTACTTCCTGGTCCGCTTCTACATCGGGGCGGATGAGCAGGCGGCGGTGCCGGAGAAAGTCATCCTCCGGTTCTCGGCGCCGCTGTACTGGACCGAGAACTCCCAGAAGGACTTCGACTCGCGGCTGGACCACGAGATCGCCGCCATGTGCTGGGTCCGCCGGACGGGCAAGGTGCCCCGGGTGTTCGTGTACGACCCCACGGCGCAGAACGAGCTGCGGCTCGAGTGGCTCGTGATGGAGCCCATCGAGGGCTTCGTGCTGCGCAAGTGCCTCGACCAGGACTACTGCACCTGCGCCTCGGGGCTGCACGGTCTCCAGCCCGTAGGCCGGTCGTACCCGTTCTACGGGTCCGAGGAGAAAAGAAGAACAGACATCGAGCTTCAGGACCTGTACGACAGCTTCATTGACTCAGGCCGCGATTGCGGTATGGTAGATGACCTCGGCAAGTTCATAGGCGGTCTCGACATAGAGCAAGGTGGTGGGAATGCGGAGTTCAAGAAGGGCAGATTCATGGACCAGCGGTTTGATGTCGCAAGGCTGAAGTCCAAGACGGCGACGAACCGTGGACCGTTTCGAACGTTCGAGCACTACTTTGATGAGCTGTTCTCCGTCGCGTACCACGATAGAGAGTCAGGCAATGTATATGCCCTCAAGGTTGAGCTCGAACGCCAACTCAAAAGACAAGGATTCAACTACCGAGACTTTTTTGACAAAATACGGGAGGAGGAGGCTCAGGAACTCTGCGTCCACAACCTTAACCTGGACGAGGGCAACATCCTTGTGGATGAGAACGGCAAGATCAAGGCCGTCATGGGGTGGGAGGACGCACTAGTCTTCCCAAGTGAATGGTTTGGCCATATCACGGACTTGGTGGTTGCGATTGGGCGCATACACGACGAAAGATATCGCCCCCTCAACGAGGTGCTTGCACCGTTTCGTTACTTTGGGAGGTGGGGCTTTTCTGGTGTTATGCCCTATCCCAAACTTGGGTTTGGCGACGACGACCACAGATGCCCTGATTCTCATCTCTACAGTTCGACGCACTTTGATATAAACGAGGCTCGAACTCCTGAGCCCAAAAAGGGATTTCTGAAGCGGATCGCGACCAAGTTGAAAGATCTTTAGAGACGGCGAGTGCGTGCCGCTTTTGAAGATTTTGGAATACTGCTGTAGAGTAGACAACAGGGAATGGTGGACACTTGTCATTGCTGTAGATAGATACCAATTCAGACGTTTCCCAATGAATACAGACGAAGCGCTAATCATGGCTGAAAATGGTGAAATAGGAAACGAAACGCTCCAATCAAACGCTTCGCGGGAAAGTCGCGACGAGGATACGGCGGCCAACGACGGGGACAGGGGTTGCGGCTAGATCTCAGCGGATGGCCGAAAGGAGATATTGGTCCGGGGGACATGGTAGCAACTGAGCTGTGCTTGCCAAGGCACCCTTGAGCGTTCATGGGATTCCGAGCGGCAGGTTTTCAGCCGCGAGATGGATGGGGGCGGGAAGGGAGACGGTGATGGGGATTGACTTGGATGGCATCGTCCGGGCCGGTCAATCGGCACAGGGCTGGTGCCACAGACATTGAGCCGTTCATGGTTGGCAAGAAAAGAGAAAGTCCATGGCCATGGATGCGCAATACTTGGAAATTCGACAAGCAATCGAAATTGATTGATGGCTGGTGATGCAGTGGCTTGATGTTGCACGGCGGATGGCGTCAGAGCCAGCAGAGATATCCGTGAGGTGCATAGCACGCACTAGTGATTGTAGCTTGACGTCATGGATCGCGCAGAGAAGCTATCGCGTGGTGGTGTGTTGTTGGTGGACGATCGCGATTTGGCGCCAACGTCTTGGGCAGAAAAAAAGTAGAGGAAAACAACAATTTGCAATGTGCATACAAGAAAAAGGCGAGACAGGCCGGTGCAGCGGCGATTAGGACAGGGCCGGACTGGAGGGTTACGTGTCAATCGCGTAGTGGCATCCACTTGGTGACGAATTGGGAGCAATTGACAGCAATAGAGTGGCTGAAAGGGAGGTGATCGTTCCTCTTGGGACCCATGAACGGCTGTGATGCCGCTGCCAATGTGCCCATCTGCCAATGCAGAGCCCGGCGCGGCGTGGGTTTGGGTTGGATTTGGATTTGGGTTTGCCAGGGCCATGCAGGCATTGCAGGCATTTGCAGCTTTTTTCCCCGAATGCTGCGGCGATCCATGGGTCGTGAATGGATGGATGGATCATGGGCCGGGGATGGGGCAGATGCTTGACGATGGGTGTGCAAATGCAGCGAGACGTGCCAGAAGCGACGCCATCGATTGTGCGAGTGGCCGGGGGCGTTGTGCTCCTGCGAGAAAAGCTGGCGAGAGGCGCCGTGGAGGTGGTGATGGTGATTGTGGTTACACCGAGCGGGAAGGATGGGAATGCGGAGGAAATAAGTGGTGAGGCGTTGGGGGAATATCTTGGGGTGGTTAGCTAAACGACGGCGGGAGGCAGAAACATGTCTCTGTTTCCTCGTTCTTGCCGTCTTTTTTTTGGGTTGCCCTTGCCTCCTACCGTGCTTCCTTCCCTTCAAGGTTGAGGTCAAGGCCAGAGTCAGGCAGGAGAGGGGCGCCACGGAATAGGCAAGATGCCATCCCGTGTGATATCGTGGCTGCCTCTAGAATCTGCACCTTCCTCTCGCATTCATGAAATGATAGTACGATACCTGTCGCGTGCCCCGAATGTGCGGCGGTTGACATGACGACATGGTCGAAACACGCCACAGGAGACGCGTATCGCAGCTGGCGTCGCCGATTCCGAAACATGGCAATCACCATGTGCCTTTGTACCTCGCTGGTGCTTCCTTAATGCCAGACGCGCAAGATGCACGATGCGATGCACCTGCGCGACGGCAACAGACGACGATTCCACAGACTGGATTCGACTCGATTGAGGTGTGAGGTGTCTTGTTCTCTAACAGGGCCCCTGGCCATCCACACCACCTGCCGCCGTGCCGCCCTCCTGCTGCATCTGCATTGGATCCAGATCCTGGCGCACATCACCGAGTCGTCTCAACATGTCGCCCTCCAATTGCCTTGGTGGTGCTCTTTCAGCTGGCAGCATGGGCCGAAAGGGGATCAATGGGAGTGCGCCAAGCACCAGGACCTGATTCTTCATTGACATTGGACCTCGAGAGACGAGACGAGCCGGACAGACACCTCCGAAAGGAGATGGCCCTCTCTACCTATCCGTACTTACTACGCAGTACTTCCAGTACAAAGGGGTCTCAAGGTTTGGAAAGATGAGGCCGTTGGAATCGGAAGCTTCCCTCGAGCCAAACTCTGTGCGGTGGCCTGATGTCTGCAGTGCGACAGGAATTCATCACGAGGGAGGTTGGGAAACGGTTGTCTGAGAAGCAAAAGCAACCGTCCGAGCGCAATGAAATTGGCACATCGGCAGATGCACCAGCGAAGGGATCGGTGCTACGGGTTAGCAGCAGAAATCTAGACCACGAAATAGGTGCGAATCTCCCCAACTTGCTGCGGCGCCAAGATAGTCGACGACAAATGCCAGTGCAATGCCAGCTGGAACAGACCAGTGTCGACCCCGGGCGGCGGCTGGCAGGAGCTAAGGCACAACAACAAGCAAACAGGGCAGGTGCGCTCCAGCTGTGCTGTGATGCTCCTGCCCGGCCTGCACATCGTCGTCTGAAATTTTTTTATGTGGTGCACTGGCGCGGAAGGTGCCGCAGCACAGGTACCTAGGTGCCTGCCTACCTGCCAATTCAACCGATGACGTACTACATCAACATTCCCACCCCCTTCCTTCTTCACCAACGTCACCGTCGCAGTTGCACCACCAAGAAGGAGGCAGGCAGGCAGGGCAGGCAGGCCGGACGGACAGACACACACTGGATGAATTGACTGGACCGGCTGGGACGTGGACCGGGCAGGACGGGTCCATCCAGATCCAGATCCAGCCCCCAATTGCCCCCAGTCCAGCGTGATGGGTAGACAGACACTGGCACTGACACTGACACACTCATTCATCGAAGGGAAGGGGCAGACAGGACCAAGCTCTGGATGGCAATCGGTGATGCACCTGCTGCGCTGGACACTTTTAGGTAAGGTCTAGGACCTGGGCCCCCCTTTCCTTCCAAATTTGCTGCGAAACCGTCCCGTCTGCTGCCACGCGCCTTCGTCTCGCCTCGCCTCACCTGGCCTCCCTGCCAATTGCTAGCTCCAAATTCGCTTCTGACGCAAATGAGCCTGCTTTGCGCCTGGGCACGCAGCTTGCTCCAACCCAACCCATAACCTATAAACACCTCCCGTCACTCAATCTCCAATCTCTTTCACTCCCTTCTCTCTGATCTTCTCTCCCTCTCATCAATATCTGTTGCTGTCTTTTCCTTTGGTACAGGAACATCAGCCTCACGATTCCAATTATACCCAACCACTTTGTGATACCCCATTCCCCCCCTCAAACGCCAACAATACCACCACAACCACGCCGCTTTCTGTTCCTCCTTTTTTGAACCTATTACCATACCAATAATCATTATACCCCCAAGACCGTCGAAACAGTTTTTTTGCGATAGCTACGATACCCAATCATGTCAGCAAACGTTAACAAACCGACCGACCTCAAGCAGAAGGAGGCCGATGTCAACCGCAAGCTCCAGCTCTACGGCATCGTCTCCGCTTTCCAGGCTGGCAAGGTTCCCTCGGTACGTCACTGCCGGCATCTCTTGGCCCACGCGTCTCCGCTGGGCTGATCCCTGGCCCCAACCTTGTTTTGCACCCTGCACAGTTGCATGACACTGACGTGACCCCCGCGACAGAATGACCAAATCGATGTTGCCCTCAACAGCTTTCTGGCCTCCAAGGCCCTGTCCAGCCCTTCCGAGAAGCTTTCCCCCGAGGGCAAGGCGCTAATCGCCGACACGCGCGATGTTATCCAGCAAGCCAAGTACCTTTTGCTGTCCAAGAACCAGGGCAACCTGCTCCAAGACTTCATTTGGCAGACACAAGAATTCGACCCCAAGGCTGTCGATGTTCCCGGCGCACCCATCAACAAGGAGGTGGCTCAGCAGCACGGCGACAAGGCCGTCCAGGGTCTGCGCACCCTCGGTACCCTGTTGATCACCAATGGCCAGTTCCGCAAACTGCGTAGGTTCCATCATCCTGGCCAATGCACAATTTTTATGCTAATCGTCCGTAGTCAAGGATGCCAGTGTCCTCCTTCGCGACATGGCTGGTGATGCCGCTACCGAGGCCGCCCAGCGTGTCCGGCCTTCGGGTGAGGCCTTGGATCAAATGGATCGTCCCGCCGAGGACAACACATGGCACGATGCCCCCGATTTCTCCAAGGACAACTTCAAGAAACAAGCTCAGGGCATCTACAAGGGCTCGCCCGCTGATGACGCTCGCGAGATCATCAACGCTGGTACTCAAGCGGCTCACCCCCAGGGCTCTGAGAACCCTCAGGACCTGGCTGCTACCGCTGCCCGTGACCAGGCGCAGGGCACCAACTCGGGTGTCAATGCCCAGGGTGGTATCAACGCTGCTCGTGACGTCCTCCAGAAGAAGTACAATGAGAATGTGGACGAGGAGACCAAGGAGAAGGCCCGCCAGCGCAACGAGGAGTACAAGCGCCGCACCAAGGACTACTTCAACAAGAAGATGCCCCAAGAGCGCAAGGACCAGACCATCTGGCGCCTGAAGAAGATGGTGCTCGAATGCCAGCAGCACCCCGACTACTCTCAGGCCATCGAGACACTCCTCAACCTTGCCGAGGAGTATGCCGGACACTCGCGATCACTTGCACAGGGCGGAAGTGGTACTGTCAAAGAAGCCCGTGCTGGTCTCGCCCAGGCTGAGTCTGACCTCAAGACCCTGATTGAGCGCTTCGCCAACGGCACCTCCACTGATGACCTCTTCGAGTCCATCAACCAAATTTACCGCGATGCCGACCAGGATCGTGAGCTGAAGGACTGGTTCAAGGCCATGGACCGCTATGTCCGTCGCTGCCTTCTGGAGCAGGGCTACATCCTGGACGACGATTCCAACCAGGAGTGGAACCACCTGTACGACCATGGTCGCTACCTCCTGCGCGAGAAGTACCGCGCCCACACCGACCGTGTTCTGGACGAGATCAAGTTCTTGGCCGATCAATTCGACCAGGACCCCCAGAACAAGCGTTTTGCCGAGTCTATCCAGAAGCTCTTCACTGACCTGGGCAACGATGAGAATGGCAAGCCCACTTTCAAGCCTCACCTTCTCAAGGATCTGTCCGAGGTCATCATTCCCTCCATCTTCGAGAACGTCGCCTACATCCCCGTTCCTCGTATCGAGTACAGCGACCCTCAATTCGATGCCGTCATCGAGAACCTCGTCCTCGAGTCTGACAACTTCATGCCCAACATCTTGGAGATTAACAGCGAGAACTACTTCCTCTGGGGCCGAAAGAAGATTGCCAACAAGCACAAGCAGTCCTTTGAAGTGAAGGTTGCTGGCATTCAGCTTGATCTTCGCGATGTTGCCTACCACGTCAAGCGCAAGCAGGGATTCCCCTCCATCACCGACACTGGTGTCGCAGACATCCTTCTCGCCGGCGACGGCTTTTCCTTCAAGATGAAGCTGTCTTCTGCTGACAAGAAGGACAAGCAGAACTTTTTCAAGATCGACAAGGTCGATGTGGATATCAAGCACATGAGCATCAAGCTCAAGAAGTCCAACCACAAGTTGCTCTTCAGCATCGTCAAGCCTATCATGCTGAAGGTTCTTCGCCCTGCCCTGCAGAAGGCTGTCGAGCAGGCCATCAAGGACCAGGCCACCCAATTGGATGCTCTTCTCTTCCAGGTCAAGCAAGAGGCCGACCGGGCTTTGGACGAGGCTCGCTCCGACCCCGAGAGAACTCCCAATATCTACAACCGCTACGTCACCGCCATCCAGAAGCGCACCCTCCAGGGCAAGCAGAAGGCCGAGGAGGCTGTTGCAGACAAGAAGGTCAATGTTGCCATCACCAAGGAGGAGTCCATCTTCCCCAACATCAACCTTCCTGGTGGCATCAGTACCAAGGCTACCGAGTACAAGGAGCTTGCCCGCAAGGGAGAGCGTTGGGAGAGCCCTGTCTTCTCCATCGGCAAGGCCAACAAGTCTACCGACATCCCTGACGCTCCTCGCGTGGAGCGTAAGAAGCACGGTCTGCCCTCTCAGAACGGTGCTGTCAACGGCAACCTTGGCGGCGATCTGAACGGTACCGTGCACACCCTCGGCAGCCACAACCCTGCCGTCGTCAGTGGCTACTAGAGGGTTGAGAAGAGATCGTTTTCTTTTGTCATGGAGATTGCATCATGCGTAACGGCAAACGAAAAGGCTTATACCCGGATGAGGAGGGAGGTGGTACGATGAGAGCTAATGACGTGTTTCCTTGGTAATAATTATGTAGTATCAGAATTCACTTGTTCCTTCACTATTGTCTCCCGAACTGTCATCGTGAAAGATGTGTGCAACGGCGGAAAACACAAAGAGGATGCTCCTCCAACCTTCACCCACTACGACTCTATAGGAGGGAGAAGCGATGGGCTCGCAGTTTGCTAGGGCCATGATTCAGAGCACCCCCTTCTCCACATCATCTTCATGGTGGTTGGCCCGGACCGGGCCGCATCCATCAAGGAGAAAAGACCCCACCCGTCCGTTCAAGCACCGTCAAGCCAGAGAACCGGGCCAGTACCCGATCATCGACACTGCCTGCTTGCATCTCCAATTGGCAGTTTCTATCCAAAACACAGAATCAAGCAGTCACCAGTATCGGCAGATAGCGATGCTCCGGGGGTAATCTTCTCACCCTCCGGTCCCCTCAGCGGCAAGGAATGCATTGAGAAAGACTTCGAGGCCAACACGTGCCGCAGTCCGAATCCGAACCCGGAGAGTGCCAGGAACCGAGACCCTCAACTACAGCGGCAGGTAAAACGTGCCTTTTGAAGCCCTCCAATCCAAGATAAACACCATGTTCATCTGAATTGAGTTTTGGCGGATGCCCACCCCCGTGCGTCCCGCGGGGTGGGGGAGGTGGAGTGAGGTCCCAACCGAAATCTCGGGGTCGTTCTCGGATCTTCTCGCTTGACAACAATGCCATGTTTGCCAAGCATATATACGCCGTATACGAAATGCAACAATGCCCTCCGTCCAGCTGCATCTCCAAATCGTCCCTGGAGCTGATAATGCGGGGGAAATCTGGGGTTCAGAAGGAACTGCCCGCAGCGGGACGCCGGATGTGTCCCCCCTCTTCATCATGGTCGCTCTCGCTTTCGCTTTCGGCTTCAATAACCGGCGACATTTAATCAGACTTCACGCATCTTCAACGCTTTCTTTTATCAGCGCTCTGTGGAACGCTCATATATCTATCAAGCTCACATCTTTCACCTGGATCTCATTCGTTGATAGCTTTCATCTCATCTCGTCTCATCTCACAACCACCACCACCACCACCAAACCCCTCCTCGGCCAACGTCACCCTCACCCTCAAAGCTAACCAACAGCAATAACAACAACACCCAAACAATGTCCGTAGACTACACCTCCAAAACAGTCGCCATAACAGGCGGCGCCGCCTGCCTCGGCCTCGCCCTCACGACCGCCTTCCTCAACGCCAACGCCACCGTCCTCGCCCTCGACATCTCCCCGGCCGCGTTGGAGGCCCTCCCCGCCGCCGTCCCGGAGGCCCACCGCGCCCGCGTGCACCCCATCAAGTGCGACGTCACCTCCCCGGCCTCCGTCGCCGAGGCCTTCGCCACGTACCTTTCGGGTGACAGCACCCGCCGCCTGGACGTGCTCATCAACAATGCCGGCATCTCGGACAAGATGCACCCCACGGGCGACTGCGACATGGCCATGTGGGAGAAGAACATTCTTGTTAATATGACGGGGCCGTTTGTTACGAGCCAGGCGGCGATCCAGCAGTTTCTGAAACAGGAGGCAAGGGAGGGCGGGCAGAGGGGTGTGATTTTGAATGTTATTAGTGCGGCGGGTCTGAATGGTGCGAGAGCAGGTATGTTCTGTCCCAAGCGGAAACTCCCTCTTCCTACTCTCCGTCTAGAGACGTCTCAAACATCACGAGGAAAAAGATGAGAGCAGGATGGAAACCGACCTTCGGAATTGCTAACAAACACCCCCTGCAAAAAGGCGTCGCATACACAGCGTCCAAACACGGAACCGTGGGTTTGACACGCAGCACCGCGGCCTTCTACGGCCCCAAGGGCATCCGCTGCCTCGCCATCATGCCTGGTCCCATGCAGACCAACATGGCGCGCAACGAGAACCACATTGCCGACTTCCACAAGGAAGGATTGGCCGTCGGTATGTACCTTTACTCTCATCCCTCAATCCCCGTCGTCTGAAGGTGAAGATGTGGGAAATGAAGAAGAAGAAAAACGCTAACCAGAGCAAAGTTGTGTCGACGTTCAACACGGTCCATGGCGACCCGGCGAACCATGGATGGAACTTTGGATGGTCACCGTTGGAGCAGGTCGCCAAGACCGTGCTGGTCTTGTGTTCAGATGGGATGAATACCATCAATGGCGCACTGGTGCCGACTGACATGGGATGGACGACGGTATGATGTGGGCAGGTTTATGAACAACCAACTAGTGTAAATGCAAGGGATGATAGGAGCAATCGAATCGAACACCGCCCCGCGTACACATTAAGACAAGCCAGGGCAATGAATCACTCATCTTTGTGATGTGGACAATCGCAGACCCAGCTGTACGACCTTTCCCGAGCTTCCAATTATCCCAGCTCCCATTGAATTATGGGCTCCGTGAGTCCAGTCACAGAAACTACTCAAACATGTTCTCAACTCCTCAATCCCGACGTTTCCTCGTTGTCCTAACCCTCGGCCCGATTCATCACCTGTTCCGCAGCGCCGCATGGATTCCGTTGTACGTCCAGTTCAACCTCATCCTGTCCAGCTGCGCCTGCGCCGACATGTCCGTCACGTGCCTCGAGTTCTGCTGCACCTGCGACGCCCGCGGCCGCCGCACCGAGTCCCAGGTCTGCAGCGCTCCAAACACATTGCTCGCGTCCACGTTGTCGTGCAGGAGTAGCCGCAGGCCCTCGGCGTCTTCGATGGCCTGCGTGGCGCCTTGGCCCTGGAAGGGCGTCATCGGGTGCGCCGCGTCGCCGATGATGACGGCGCGGCCGCCGACGTAGTGCGTCAGCGGGTTGGCGTCTTTGACTTTGTACAGCCTCACGTCGTCGACGGTCCTTTTCTCGGTCTTCAGTCACAGCTTGGTTTTTATCAGTTGGGGGGAGTGGGGGGTCGATACTCACCGCATGAGGTTCAGCATCCACGGCGCGAAGTCTCGGAAGTTGTCCAGCAGCTCGTCGCGGTTGCCCTCGGCGCTCCACGACGTCTCGCTCTCCTTTGACAGCATCGAGTCCGGGACGCGCGCGACGACGTTGAGCATCGTGTTGTTCCGGCACGGGTAGAAGATGATGTTGCGGTGCAGATCGTCGTCGGCGGTCATGAGGTTGAGGAACCCGCCGGTCCGCGGGTCAATCGCCTCCGGCAGCCCGTCGAGCGTCTCCTTCGCCTTGTCCAGGGGGTACACGAACCGGTAGAGCGACGCCCCGCTGGACACCATCTCCGGCTCGGTGCCCAGGATCGCCTCCCGAACGATGGAGTGAATCCCATCAGCCCCTGCGAAATTTCATCAACAATCCCATTCCCTCTTCATCACATGCAAACACACGGATCTCACCAACGATAACATCAGCCTCGACAACCTCCCCGCCCGCCAACGTCACCCTCCCATGCTCCACATCCACCCCTTTCACCTCGACGCCCTGCACCACCCGCGCCGGCGGGCCCGAGATGCCCAGCTTCGCCGCGTCCCCCGTCGCCAGCCGCGCCAGCTCGTCCTTGAGGTCCTGCCGGTGCATCAGCAGCCACTCGCTGCCGAACGGCTCCGTCACGCCCGTGATCTCGCGCAGCAGGTTGCCCTCCTTGTCGTAGGTGCGCGTGCCCGCGCACACGGTCGCCTTGACGCTGTCGGCGCGGAACTGGAACGCCTTCTTGAGCATCTTGCTGCCGTTGGGCCCGAGCCCGATGCCCGCGCCGCGCTCGGGCGCGTCGGGCGCGTTGAGGTCGTAGACGACCACGTCGTGCTTCTGGCGCAGCACCGCGGCGGCGGCGAGGCCGGCGATGCCGCCGCCGACGACGGCGATGCGGAGCTTGGTCCCGTTGGTGGTGGTCGCTGTGGTGCTGCTCATCTTTTCGGCTGCGGCGGTGTTGGGTATAATCCAGCGTCAAGTGTGTAGTCGCTTGCCTTCAAGCCCTTTCGCTTGCGTCGGCTGCAGATGAGAGAAAACAGGCTGAGTGAGTGTCGATGAGATGTAGTTGCAATCGGTCGGCTACGGCGGCTGCCTCCCGCAAGGTGAGGAGTCCCCCGCATGACTGGGAGAATTTGGTATTTTCTGGTGCGACATCAAACGAAATTCTAAACATAGACGGGGGTGCGGTTTACGCTGATTGTCCCGCAAAAGCTTAAAACCTTAAATCCGGCTTGCTTTGTTTGGCGGACGTGGCCAATTGGGTGGCCCAGATGCGACGGCACATTCATGCGCGAGGCGTATGGGACGGGGATGGGCTGGGTTTTGGTCCAAACATTTGGTGATGTCAACGAGTCCGAGCGGTTGGCGGGCCGGGTCTCGTGGTGATGGCTTCCGGGGCCGGGGTGGGACACGCTCCACTGGAGTCCGCACGGGATCGGAAGGGGGTCCGCTTTTTCGATCATGTTCCGGTGCGATTGTGGGGAGCCTGCATGATTTGGTCAGCTAGAGCTCGTTGCAAGCATTCAGCTTCCAAGCTCTACTATTCATGGCGTCAGGATCAGAATAAGCTTGTGGCTGCATATGCAGCAGCGGCATTCCCGCCTCGGAAGCGCCCCACTGCTCTTCGGCCACCGTCGGACGCCGGGCGGAGCAGGCCCGCAGATTAGAACAAGAGCAGCTTAATCAGACCTCGCTCCGCTCCGCAAGTCCACCCGGGACAACTGCACGCCGAGATTGGTAAGGCCGTATCGTATCGGCCCCCTTTGGTTCGACGCCACCGAGGCGCGCACCGTCCGAGACATTGTCGCGTCATCAGGCTTTCTTTATCAGGTGTTGCTAGCGCAACTCCGAGGTTCATTCCAACATTCCATCAGAAACACTTCTCTCTCTCATCACACGCGACACATCCAGACCTGCCATTGTTTCTGCTTCAACCACACACACAATCGATTCACCCTCCCTGCCATTGTTTCGTGTGACCTAAGCAAGCATTCTACCGCGCTCTGCAGCCATGTCGAGAGCTTTGTTGATCTGCGGTGCCACCGGCAAGCAGGGCGGCGCCGTGATCGACCACCTCCTCCGGCAAAAGGCCGACTTTGAGATCCTGGCCGTGACGCGGTACGCCGAGTCCGTCTCGGCGCAGCGGCTGCTGAAGAAGTCGAAGCAGATCAGGATCGTGCAGGGCAACATGGCCGACCCGACGGCGCTCTTCAAGGCGGCGCGGGAGGCTACGGCGAACCCGATCTGGGGCGTCTTCAGTGTCCAGGTGAGTGCACGTCTGATCACAGAAGGGTTACTGTTTCACTGACCGGGCTCTAGACCCCGATGGGCATGGACCAGGGCGGCGGCGGCGAGCTCGGCCAGGGCAAGGCCCTCGTGGACGCGGCGCTCGCCAACAACGTCTCCTTCTTCGTCTACGCCTCCGTCGACCGGCACGGCGAGGACTCGCTCACCAGCCCCACCAACATCCCGCACTTCATCCACAAGCACCAGATCGAGCAGCACCTCATCGCCAAGGCCAAGGGCTCCAACATGGAGTGGGCCATCCTGCGCCCCGTCGCCTTCATGGACAACTTCACGGACAACTTCCCCGGCCGCGTCTTCATCACGGCGTGGCAGATGGCGCTGCGCGGCAAGCCGCTGCAGCTGATCGCGACGACGGACATTGGCTTCTTCGGCGCGCAGGCGTTCGTCAAGCCCGAGAGTTACAGGGGCCGCGGGATATCGCTGGCCGGGGACGAGCTGACGTTCGAGCAGATGGTGGGCGTGTTCGAGCGGACCACGGGCAGGCGGCCGGCGGGGAGCTGGAAGGTGCTGACGTGGCTGTTCATGACGCTCGTGAAGGACTTTGGGTACATGTTCAAGTGGTTCCACGACGTGGGGTACGCGGCTGATGTTGCGAAGTTGAAGACGGAGTATGCTGAGCTGAAGGATCTGGAGACGTGGCTGCGGACGGAGAGTGAGTTTAAAAAGTATATCAAGTGAGGCGGTGTTGGGTAAATTTGGTGTGGCTGTTTCTTTTTCTAATAATTCGATCGGATCTAAAGACAATTGTTGAAGATGTTCACACTTCATTTCATTACATTCATGCAAGTCGTGTGTTTGAACGACTTTCATTCTCCCCACCCCGCGCGTCCCGCGTGTTGGGGTAGTGAGGCATGCATTTAATATCATGCCCAGACGTCCGGTATGCTGTCCGTCCGTCGCCGGTGTAGTTACGGAGCTGGGTGGGTCCCAAGCCGCACATTGGCCACACCGGCCTCCGATGAATGCCGAAGATAACTGGATTATCAACCCCGCCCCGTCGCAGATTCAGTCCAAAGCTATATGAGTGGCGATGTCAAACTCCGCAAAGACGCCGCCAAGATTCTTCCGGCTCCGGTGCGCCTATGATGTCGCATGTTGAACTGTCAAAGTCTTCCATCAATCGGAGGTCCTGACTCGATGTCCTCCACATCGATGGGTTTCCAAACGCTACCGCATACGTGTCTCCGTGACGCCGTCGTCTGGTGCCTGGGCCTTGGGAGCATCAGTTAAGCGAAAGCAACGCCTCTTCTCAGCCATGCAATATGTATATAAGACGAGACGGTTCTAGACTTGCTGTTGTCCTCAAGCGTCTCGCAACAGCAGCATCAGCATCAGCCTCATCCACAACCACCAAACACCAACTCAAACACCATTCACCATGTCCAAACTTCTCACCGTATTCGGGGCTACCGGAAACCAGGGCGGTTCCGTCATCAAGGCAGTCCTCGCAGACCCCGTCCTCTCCAAGGAATTCCAGATCAGGGGCATCACCCGTGATGTCTCCAAGCCCGCCGCGCAAGCTTTGGCTGCCAAGGGCGTCGAGGTGGTCGCTGTATGTTCATCCTCCCCCCAAAACTCATTCCTAGCCTGCTATCTAACAAACATTCCAGGCCGACATGGCCTCCAAGGCGTCCCTAGCCGACGCCATCAAGGGCTCCGACACCGTCTTCCTCGTCACCACGCCCGCCTTCATGTCGGGCGGCGGCACCGAGGAGCAGCTCAACGGCAAGAACGTCGCCGACGTCGTCGCTTCAGAGGCCGGAGTCAGGCACCTGATCTACTCGTCTCTCCTCCACGTCACGGACACGACCAACGGCCGCCTCAAGCACGTCGTCCACTTTGACGACAAGGCCGAGGTCGAGCGCTACATCCGCGCCAAAGGCATCGCGAGCACCTTTGTCCTGCCGGGATACTTTATGAGCAACTTTACGGCGCTGCAGATGATCCGCAAGGGCGAGGATGGCGTGTTCAACTTGGCGTACCCCGTTGGTGAGGGGGCCAGGTTCCCGCTCGTCGACACCGAGTCCGACATTGGTGAGCTTTTTCTTTTTTTTGCCCCTTCCCTCACAATGGCCTAAATTTCTATGTGAGTAGAAAGCTGACATGTGAGGAATTGGTTTCAGGCAAGTTTGTCGTTGCTGCCATGCGCAACCGCGACTCGGTCCTCGGGAAGCAGATTCTTGCTGCGGCCGATTACTACACCCCGGCGCGCATCGTCTCCGAGTTCCAGGAAGTTACCGGGAAGACAGCTCGCTTCGTCCAGGTAGACGCGGAGGCGTACAGGGGGTTCTTCCCTGCTCCCATGGCCGACGAGATGTTGGAAAACCACTTGTTCATTGGGGAACCTGGGTACTACGCCGGCAAAGATTTGAAGGAGAGTCTGGATCTGGTCAGTGGTATTGGATTGAAGCCTACGTCCTGGAAGGAGTTTTTGGAAGCGAACAACCCGGCTTTCCAGTAGACACAATGACTTGCACGCAGACAAGTTGTTGATAACAAGGAGCCTCAAAAGAACGAAATACAAACTCATTGATCGGAGGCCTCCCTTCTTTCGTAGTCTTCCCTTGACTTCTCCCAGCCATCAGACGTTGGAAAGCCTCCCGCAGCCACTGCCACCCCCCTCGTGTTGGCTCAGTGACATTTCGACTCGCTTCAGGAGCTGCTAAATATACGCACAGAGCTTGGGCCCCAGACGTGGTGGCTTCAGAAGGAAGTCTGATGATCCGCGCTATCGCGGTTTTAGTCTGGCAAACAGTCTTCCCTCCATCGCGAGGTCTCAACCACCCCCGATCGGGTTTAGTGGCACGGTGAAGCTAACAACAAGTCGTCGCCGATGCGCATCTTAGTCTGTCTGAAGTTCTCATGATCCACTCAAGCCACTGCATCTACTGCGCAAGGGTGCCGTGTGCTAAGAGTTCGCGCAAAGGCAATTCTACTCCTTCATTTCAGCTCTTCTTTCGGGGGAGGGGCGCATAGGGCTGTGTTGAAACCAGCTGCAAAACATGCCCCGATGGAGCATGCCGCCACCCCAGGCAGAATAACAAATGGGATTCAGCCACCTTGATGCTTCAACTTGCTTATTCCAACTTTTCTTTTTTTTGTCCCTCTTTTTTTTTTCGCTTCTTGAAAAAAAGTTTTCTGTCATCTTTCGCGTTTGTTGACTGTCATTTCTGATTGAAACCTTCTTACAATCGCCTCGACTATCTAAGACTGTGTCTTAACTCCACGAAAAGATCCGGCTCAACCCGCCTACTCCCACGATGTATTATCGCGAAATCCTCGGGCTGGCGTACCTGTACCTGGCCGCGGTCGCCTCCGCACAGTGCTTCCTGCCCAACGGCACCAACCGGCTCAGCACCTCGGACGTGGGGAAGAACACGTACAAGCCCTGCGATAGCAACGGACACAGCATGTGCTGCAACATGTACACGGGCGACGTGTGTCGGGACGGGTTCTGCTGGAACGAGAGTAGTAGGGTGCTGTGGCGCGAGAGCTGCACCGATCCGACGTGGCAGTCGCCGAAATGCCTGAAGCTGTGCATCGACAGCACGATTAGTAAGGAACCAGGTTCTCGTGGGGTTCGGAAGCGGTTGCTGACGGTGTGTTGTAGAAGTGGACGCGAATAGGACCCAGGCTCAGACGGATATCGTGGTGACGCAGTGCGCCAACGGGACATATTGCTGCGGGAACGCGGATCCGGCGAGGAAATGCTGCCAGGCGGGAAAGGGTGTGCGCGTCGTTAATGGCCAGGTCGTCGCGTCATCGTCGACAACGTCGTCTGCTACAGCATCGGCGACGACATCGGCTTCGACTGCGGACTCGACGACCTCAGTTGAGACGACGACTGCTGATACGTCTGACGACACATCTAGCTCCGGCACGGACAGCAATCGAGCTGCTATCATAGGAGGCGCTGTGGGAGGAACGGTGGGCGCGTTGCTGCTCATTGGAGGCATCGTGGCGTTCATGATGCACAGGAGGAAGAAGAAGACTATCACCGAGGCAACTCATCTCGGTCTCGTTGGTGGCTCTGGGTCGAATGCTTCTGTGGTTGGAGGAGGTGATGGTGTTTACTTCAAGGAAATGTCGGCGGATCAGCAACGGTTTGAGTTGTACGGTGGAACACCACCGGTAACTCCTGCTCCCTACCTTAGATAAGTTAATCGGGAGCGTTTGTGTATCAGGGTTGTAGATATTGTGGTTATTCATTCAAGCGACGTTGAACATTCATATCATGATTAATAGAGTTACTTCCATCATAAAATCTGGGGGCCTCAAGTCAAAGGGCCTGCCTGGGAACAATATTCACCTCAGATCTCATGTGAGTATCTTAGTCAGGTACCCAGGCCTGCACCTTCCTCGCCGTCTTTCTATTATTGACAAAAGGTTTCTAAGATTTCACCTTTGCCTGACCCTCCCAGCTGTGTGAAAAATTCTCTTCGGTCAACCTTCCTCCTTCTTTCTTTGGCAGGACAGCCAGCTAAGGCAAGGCAAAAGGCGCGTTCGCCCACAACAAAGTCCTTTCCTTCCTCAGTCAACAAACATCATAATCCGTCTTCACACACACAACCCACGCCAACGTCAAACACCAGCCAAGATGGTTAAGCTCACAGAGCTTCCATGTGAGATTATCACAGACATCCTGGAGCACGGCAGTGCGCGCAGCATTATCTCTGCTATCCACTCGTGCCGTTACATTCGCGACTGCTTCTATCAACGCCCCAGCCTTGCAAACCAAGTCGTCCTTCGACAGATTCCCGAGCGGCTGCTTCCCTATGCAGTTGCAGCGCTCTATGCTGATGACTTGCCGATCCCCCGAACGGAGGCAATGATCCAGGACCTCATCAACAAACTCTGCCCTGCTTTCATACCTCCTACAATTTCCCTTGTCCGAGAACTGGGCCTTGGGAATCTCCTCAGACTTGAGACCCTTCACAACATCATTCACACCATGGCACTTGACTATGCCAATGAGGCCTGGGACTACATGCAGACCACAAACATGCGCATCCCAATGCCTGGCACGCTTCAGCTGTCCCGAAACGAGTACCTCCGTTTCTGCCGGGCTTTCTACCGCGTGGAAATCCGCCACTCCATTAAACGTCACAAGCGCATTGGGCCTTTTCGGGAAAGGGCCTGGAATGAGAACGAAGACTTTCTCAGTCCCCTCCCTTCGTGCGATCGAGAGCAGATGGGGTGCGTCCTGGAATATCAGGAGAGACTCTTCCTCAATAGTGAGTTCCTATTGAATACGTTACCAATCGCCAGCACTGACAACTCCTCATCAGGTACACGGGAGGTTCTTGCACACGACGTTGCGATGGGGCACATCGAAGTCAACTATGTGAGGCCCCAACATGACAATGTTATTCAAAACTGGGTAAGTACAGCATCAGCAGGCTTACACTACGAGTTCGCCATACCCTGTCCTCCAGCTGTTCTTCTAGATATTCTTGTACCTTGAATGTCAGCTAATATCATGTCTCAGTTGGCCCTTGGATTGCGCTTTCTGGTCAAGATTACTGGCGACCTTTCATACGACGAGAAGAAGAATCTTCTGCACTCCACGTACGGCCCCGGCGAATTGATCCACCTCTGGAAGTCACTCGACATGGACCGCACCTGGCTGGATACAGATCGCCAACTGGCCGATGACCCCTGGGTCCGGAAGAAAAACGGAAAGCTCGTTCATGCTTTCAGGCGCAGCGTCGACGCCATGGACCTGGATCGCGGTCCTCGAGAGGCCTTCGCACGTTCAATTGCAGGCCCGACGCCGATCGAGGATATAGGCTATTTTGGCTCTCGAGACCGCGCCTACGTGCTGTGGGACATGAAACGTCTCCTTCAGCTTGAGGCAGGTTGGGCGTGGACGGTGCCCACTGGGCAATCGGATACCTTCTACATCTTTGTGGATGAACCAACGCCCACTCGCGTGCCAGCCAAATATGAGGGGGTGTACGCGGAAAAGGATTTGGAGAAATCGATTCAGGCTCGCAAGGAAATTTGGGACAAGGGAGGCTCCGGCTGTTGGAGACCTGACGATCTCAGCAAGATCGAGTGGGCTGGAGATAGATGGGTTCCTCACGCATATCCTCAATACTGACGGGATGAGGAGAACGAACGGAAGTCCGTGGTGGGAGGAGATGTCGCCAGTCAACTAGAAACTCTGTGTACAGTATCAAACTCATGGGTAGCCGCATAAGAACTATTCGCAGCAGAACTTTGATCTAAAATATGTGAAGCCTATGTGTCTCCCGGGACCTCTTTCGAGAAGCCTGAAGAAACAGGACGACAGAGGCGGACAACAGAGGCGGATGACAGAAGTGCCAGATGGCACCACGGGCAATGTGACCTCGCAGATCGTGAAGTCTGCCGAGGGGGAAACAAACATCACTTCGACACGTGATTTGTAAATTGTGTTGTCTCGGCTTTTCCTCCTCGCCGTCACTGATTCAATCTTTTCCGTCGTCCGTCATCGGTGTCGTGGTCGTTCTTGCCTCTTGGTGGGTTCGCACCTGCCTCAAGCAACAGCCAGATTTTCACCTTTGCTTCGGACTTCGGACCTACCCATCTCGAGCTTTTCTTCTCCCTTCTCCCACTCCCGTCAGATAACGTGTGGATTTTCTCTCCTGCCATCTACAAACGGCGACGCCTTCTCGCTCGGGAGAGATCTTCCGCCCCCAACATCGCGAAAGACTCCATCGTCAGTCATTCGCCTGTTATTCCTTCATCACTGCAAGACGACGACCAGAAACAGCGACACTGATTGTGATCGCGCGACCTCCGCCTTCGTCTTCGACGCGGGCTTCTTTTTGATCCTGACCATTCTCTTCCCCCATCCCCTACGTAGATCACGGAAAGGTCTTTTCTACCCGGCGACTTTGATCAGCGTCTAGGTACAGCGCGCAACTCTCTGGTCAGTCGTCCACTTGTTATTCATGTCCTTCACCGCTGACAATACCAGCGACGACAACCAAGGAGTTTCATACCTGTCAACGACACAATGATCCTCATCACAGACTTCCCGAGAGAGCTCATCGGGGCAATCGTGTCGGAGGTCAGCACGCTTGAGGACCTCGATAACCTGACGAGAGCCTCACCTTGCTTCTTCCAGGCCCTCGCTGGCTGGCCAGGCATCCCCCACCTAGTTCTGCGACGTCAACTCCTCTCGGAAATTCCTTCGGACCTCATGGCACATGCGGTAGCTATCGTTGAGGCCAGCAACTTGCCTCGCCCTCGATCCTCAGAGGACGCTGGCAAGGCGATGTCACTGCTCCTTTATCAAGTGGCCTACGATCCTGACCACATCTTGGCTCTGTTCACGACGCTTTCTTTCGGCTCTCTTATGAGAATCAAGGCAACTCATAAGACGGTCTTGAGCTTGGCAGATGAAATGGCTCGAGATGCGTGGGGAGTGCTGAGAAACGTGGATGGAGTCGTCTCGGAAGATCTGGTTCTGTCAGGACGCGAGCAACAGCGCTTCACCAAAGCTATCTACAAGACGGAACTACTTTCGGAGGTTTTCGGTGACGAAAGTTGGGGCACAGACGATATGGACGTCTATCATGGTGCAGATGGAGATATTTACCTGGAATCCAAGACCGCTTGGGAAGTCGAGGCCATCGGCTGCGTCTTGGGTTTCTTTGAGAAGAGACTTTTTGAGGGTAGGCCTTCACTCCAAAAATTACATGATCAAAGAAACAACTGCTGACAATGCACCCCTTTTGAACAGTTTCGCTTGACGTCTTCACTCACGACGTGGAATTTGGCTGGTTCAGCTTCGACTACCTCCGCCGCGGTTGTAACAACGAGGATGTTATGACATTAGTGAGTCTCTAACCTGTGCACCGATGTGTTTGTTCAGCTGATCTTACAAAGGCATTGAAATAGGTCTCTGGTGGTGTGAAGTTCATTCATCAGCTCATTCACGAATCTTCTTACGGAGCAAAGCGCAACCTACTATGGGAAACAAATAGTGCTAAGAACTCAGTGCCGTTAGGTAGCATACTGGAGAATTTCTCCCGGTCCCGTCTCCGACAACCTCGCTCGCAGCAGCTGGCGCTTTACTACGGAGAGGTATACCCGCAGGCTGGGGAGGACCTTGACGACAAAGGCCCTCAGATGGCCTTTGATCAGACTCTGCTGGGGCAGACTCCTTTTTACCACCCAACGTACGCAGGACAGAGGGAGAGAGGGTATGTGTTTTGGGATGCCAACCGCCTTATGGTAGACAATCACAAACTCCTCAACTTCATCAAGAGAACACTGCCTACGACAAATCAGACCCTCCATATCACGTCAAGCGGTCCGATTTATCTGGACCATACGCCGGCCACCATCTCAGCGATGGAGGAGAGCTGGGACGAACGCGCCGCCATCTTTGAGGAAGGCGGCCGGGGTTTCTGGAAAGATGGCAACTACAACAGAATCGAATGGACCGGGGCCAAGATGAAGCACTCGGATGAAGAGCAAGACGACTCCAACGACAGAGATAGCGATGACGACGAGTAGGGATGGCAGACAGGGAGGTGCAGTAACGGCGGCTCAGGATGAACGGGCACCGTGTTGGTGAATTATGCGACCCATGAGGAGCGGAATGACCGCATCTGGCGCCGTGATAATCTCACGGCCATTGTAGGATAATTATCGCGCAGGGAATTGATACGCACACATTTATCGGCATACTTTCAGACGCTTCGCCTGCGATATCATCTCGTGAACATGATCGCTGAAGTGGATACTCTAGGATGACCAACCACTTTCATTCAACCCTTGCGACCGGACCAAAACATCACCATGTCATCAGATATCGTCAAACCCCCGACGCATCATCACATGTATTCGCTAACATCGCTTCTGTAGGCTTAGTCATCACCGGCTCGATGATGCACACGGTTCTTCTTAACCGGATGAGGGGGAAGATCTGAGGGCGTATGAACCCCGCGCGAGCCGGCGCTGGCGGCAAAGCCAAGGGGGAATCTCCTCATTCCTTCACCTCACCTGATTTGAAATCCACGTCATCACACAGGCCATCGTTACTTACTGTCCCAAAAAACCGCGATGTCTTCAACGCAATCCGAGCGCGCGATGGAGGTGGCTCTCGCCATCCCGGAGCTGCTCGAGTCCATCCTGGTCCACCTTGACATGACAACACTGCTCGTGTCTGCATCGCGCGTTAGCAAGTCGTGGAAGACGTTGATGGACGCTTCGCCGGCGATCCAGCAGGCGCTCTTCTTCAAACCGGTGGTGGCGGTGGCCGCTGCGCCGTCGCGGGATCCTGACCATGATCTTGAGGACGACGTTGATGCGGCTGGTGGAGAACAAAGAGATGCTGCTCCCGGGGCGAGGTGCAAGCGCGCCCGCCCCGTGATCAACCCGCTGCTGGCGAAAAAGTTCGACAAGTGCTTCTTCGACTTTGGGCAGACGTATTCGCTCCACCGGCGGGCGAACTCCTTCTACGAGATGCCGTGGTCGCGACGGCCGATCCGGGCGGTCCAGGAGATCTGGGGAGGTTGGAGCCAGCTGCGCCCAGCGGACCTCGATGCTGAGACGGAGCAGTCCGAGAAGGAGTGTCGTCGGCGATTCACGACTCGCGGCGCAAGCTGGCGGCGCATGCTCGTCTCGCAGCCGCCGCCGCCGTCGCTGGGGTACATCAAGTTTGACATCTCAGAGATGCCCACCGAGGGCCACAGAGTCTGGAGCGCGGCCTTGAAACCGCCAGGATCGTCCGAAGGGCTGCGCATGGGCCAGCTGTTTGATCTCGTGCAGGACGAAGTCGGCCACCACGGGCGGCACTCGCTGTGGTTCCGCGTGCTCTGGGGCAAGCCGACGAGCAGCTTCGCCATCTCGCGCGTGAAGGAGACTTTCGAGCGGTTGATGGAGGAGACGCACGTCGTGGTGGAGCTCATGCACGCCGACGACACGTCGCTGCCGAACCACCCGCAAGACCCGGCTGACGTGAGCGTGTTCGACGAGGCGTTTCGGTGTGACGAGCACACCGAGGTAAAGGTTCACACCGAGGAAGCGCTGGTATATCCCCCCGAGTTCCCCGAGTTTGACGGCCGCTTTGTCATTTGGCACTGGAAGTTACTGGAGCACGAGCGCAACTCAGGCTAGGAATGCTGGTCTTGTCGACCGTGGAAGTCATTTGCGGGCCCGGGAAGTGGGGAGTGACTGGGGTTGTCTTCGGGCGTTGTTTCCGTGCGTCTTTGAACTTTCAAAGACCCTTTCCATCTTGGCGACTGAGGATAATTAGTACTTTTTTTGCTTGTGTTTATTGGCACGGATTTGGGGATCATGAAGTTGGCGCAGCTGTGCTGTTTGCGTTTCTAGCATTGCCATTTTTTCGGCATGGCGAATATATGACGGGTGCAGTGTACTTTACTAGCATTTGTTGCTGACTTATTATGGGTGACGCGTGGCACTCGTGGCTGGGAGGCTGGAGCTATTCGATCATGTGTACGAAATACAAGGCAAGGATAATGATTAAGTTGCGGTGATCAGTCTCTTGGTGTTTTCAAGAGATCCTCTCTGACAAGCAAATGCCCAAGGATTATCTTTTTCTTCTGTTGCTTTGTTGATGGGCCTCGTGTAGTGAGAGGCCTATCACAGGAAACATGAGACGATTACTGTGGTCCCTCATGATGTCTAGCCCCTGAACACATAATTCGACTCATGTGGTGGGTTTGGCTGTGGCTACTAGCCCGTCCAATGGTTGTTTCAATCTTTTTTCATGCATTAATTCCGCTTTTGTCTACTTCACACAGCCCCGTTACAGAATCAGCCTTAACCGGCCCTACTGGCGCTCCATATCTTCCCCAAATGTACCCCTTGATTGCGACCTTGGTCCCAAATTCGCGGTAGGCCTCGTCCTGTAAGCCGTATCGTTCCGCCTTATCTCCTCGTTCCCAATCGTGTACGTGGGCGCGCTTAGCAGGTCCAGACGTAGGTGCACTTGGTGTTGGCAGGAGCGCAGCCAACCTTTCCAGCGTTGCCCGGGCCCGTGAACTTTCCGTTGTTGTTGCCGCAGACGAGCTGAGGGCTGGTGTACTGGGTGTCGATCTCGCAGGTGAGGTCCGCGGAGCAGGTTCCGGAGAGGTTCCAGGTCTCGGCCAGAGCCAGAGGGGCCAAGAGAGCGATGATGGTAGCGAACTGCATTTTTGTAGTTGTTGAAATGGAGAGTTGCGTTGAAAGATTGGTGGTTTTTGGAACGAGAGACTGGAGTTGAGGTGCGTTGTCGATGAAGGTCAATCCAAGCGTTCGAGGCCAGCAGTATTTATAAATGTTCTTTCTTCCTTGCACCTATTCTTGATTACCTATCCATTCTTTACCCCTTGACGTGGTATCAGTCAGCGGCCTCGAGGCATACAGCATGTATCAAGCCGGTCTGGGTGATATCTGGGGCTTTACCGAGCCTGACTCGTAGACGTAGATCATAACTTGCGCTGTAGTCGTAAAGGGCCCGTCTGTACGTTTTTGTTCCAAAGTGGCAAGTACAACGGCTCCTAAAGCCGTTACCGAGTCATGTATGCAGTCGTGTAATAAGGGAGTCGGTCGTGGGCCGATGGGATGCATTGTGGGCACCTCGTTCTGCTCACCGTGCTGATGGAATAATCAGCTATTTCCGGCGAGGCGGTGCCTCGGCTCCGTCACAGCAGGCGGACTAGTCCGGAGAACGGGATGCGACAACTTCGTACAGTTCCTTATTGTGACGCGACAGCTTCGTACAATCGGACTCAAGGTTTTCCCGAAACTGGTGTTCTTAATTAATGTCATTCGTACAAGAAATAAAGATGGGCTTGCACATAATATATTACTCTCGGCAACGTCAATCCTAGTTAGGTATATTTCACCCGAGCTGCTCGCAAGATGGGGGATGGGTTTGGTCTTTTAATTGTGCAGTCTCGCAGGCTCGCAGGGCCTGGCACGTAAACACGCGTGTATGCGCTGGCCCAACTTCGTCGCATTCTTCGACACAAGAGACACAGAAAAATGCATCCAGACGTAAGATTACGGGATATTTTATCAGAGCCCAACTCAATCTTTCGATTTCCATATGAACCATCTTTATCTTCCAATGGCTGATACAAATCACTCTTAACAAGCACTGGTGTGATGTAACAGTAGGTAGTAATCCACTTTCTAAGCAAAAGTCCCGACTCGCGAACTCCAAGTAAGGTGCTCTAAAAAAACAAAAACTGTTACCACCTGTCATTGATGTACCGAGCTGTCCTCACATCAATAACACCGATACGCTCTTAATCTAACACACCAAGAAACCACCAGTAGCAGCCCCCTTGTGCGTCATGATACCACAATAGTAAACCTGAGGGTTTCCATCGTAGCTGATTTCCCCATCTTCGTAGTAAAAAACAACCCTCTCGTCGCCTTGTTTCACATTGTTCTTCCCCCCATCATAAGGGCTTCCATTCATCAGTGGGAACTCGTAACGGCTGTCATCCGCGGGGCAATCCTTGGGAAAGTTGAGTTTAACCCCCTTGGAGTCGTCGTTGGGGAACGGGTGTGGGTATTGGTTTCCTGAAGTTATGTTAGGATACAAGTTGAACAGAGTGGAGTCAGTGACTGGGTTATGGAGTAGGAAGGAGAAATGAATGGAAAGAAAAGATGTTTGAAAGACTTACGGCCGCGAGTTTCGCCCACGAGGTGGAGGTTGGTGCCTCGTTGCGCGGCAAGATAGATTTCATGCCCGCTGTAGGTCTTGTCTCCGCACTTGAATGAGCCGGAAGAGTCGGGACCATTGTGAAGCTGAATTTTTGAATAGTTAGCATCTTTGTTCGGAGTTTTTGTTTTGTGGGATGCCTTACGTTGATGGGCGCATTGGACGGGACTCGGGCATCAAGCTCAGTTGGAAGTCCACTGGCCACACCGAGGAGGACGAGGAGAGACGCGGAGATGGAGAATCTCATGTTGAAAATGTTCAAATTGATGGAGTAGAATTTCTTGGTCGCGGGATGTAGATGCTAAGTAAGTAAAGCTTCCTAGGTTGTTTGGCTTGAGATGTTGGTGATTATGATTGAGAACTTGGGGAGATACTCGAATGCTTTTATATTCAGTCTTTGCTATATCACTCTTCAGGATTACAGGTTGTTGTGTAGACAATCGTCGATCCAAGCATATTGGTGAGCTGCACCAAAGTCTTCGCAACGCGCATGAGAATAGAAACATGAGAAAGATGCTCGTGACGGCTGAAAGCGGTAACTTGACACGGCGCAGTACTAGGCACCGAGCCCATAGCTGCTGCATTTCGCCCGGGCAGTGTTGATCCTGAATCAAAGACACTTGCCGATCATTGCAACTCTCACCAACGTCTGTCAACCGAGATGCAAGACACTCTCTTCCTGAGAGAGGCCATACCATCGCGATGTCCATCACAGAAACATCGCGAGGCTGAAAGTGCATCGCCCGATGCCATGATTCCTATTTCTTGGCTCGATGAAACATTGGCGCCTGATTGCTGTTGGCGGATCAGGCTACACTGTAGATCTTTACCGTTGTTTTTGCTATCTACCTAGAAAGCGACCCCAAATTTCGGATTCCGCCTCCCTGTCTGAGCTGAGCCTTGTCAGCTGGCCCCCGCGACTGTCTTTGAACAAATTGCTTTAGGACCCCAATATTACTCAGAATCGTCATTGTATCAGTGTATGCATCATTGGTCAGAATGCCTTGGCGAACAGCAGGATGCCTTGTGACGTCAGTGAGGCCAAGTGACTCGGGGGCGATAAATAGTGGGGCTGCGCCCGATCCATCGCAGCTGATTGAGAAGCAACAACACGACATTTATATCACAAAGTCATTACGTACGTCTCAAGTACTGCACGAAAGACCACAGGAGCAAAAACTTCCTTCTGCAATCTACGAGTTTTACGCAACATTATGTCCGACAGTTGGTTTTCGTCCAAGCTCGCCCCGGATGGCGCCGTCGAAGATGGATGCCATCCCCAAGAGGCACAGGCGATGACAGACTATCTGTACCAAAAGACAACTACAGCCGAAGCCGCCCAAGCCATCACCCACCCCATCGTGACTGCCGACAATCCCGGAGAGGACCTTGTCCGACTGTGGGCATTCCTGATGGATTCTCTCGTAGAACTACCATCAGAACACACCGAGGCACTGGTGGAGCTTCTCAAGGCAATCGAGAACCTGGAAGAGCCTGACTTTACAGCTCTAGACGAGAGCAAGCGCCCCTCAGAGAAATTGTGGAAGGGTCTACCGGGATTCGGCAATATGTGGGCCGATTCATATCAATCTGGGAGCTGGAGGAAGGCTGCCGCCACAGCCAAGGGACCGGAACGTGACGCGCTGCGAGAGACACACGTCAGGAAGGCAGATATTGAGGCGCGTTTGGCCATGGCTGGGGTTGGTGGTATTCCAATTGACTGGGGATACGAGATTGTAGCGGACGCCCTGGAGAGCAGCAACGCACTGCTTGACTTTGAGGTCCCGGCTGCGGCAAAGTGGCTCACTACCTGCAGTCAGCGGTTCCGAAGGGGAGCGGAGGATGGCGAGGAGAGCTGGGCGCTGAAGCCACATGCTACAGCATCTACCACAACTCCTTCGCGAGATCTGTGGAAAGCGTCTTCAGACCAGGCGCTCAGTTTGGAACGATGGTCGTGGTGGGAAGGGCGTCTGGAGGAGTTGCAGGGGGAGGAGGGAGTTGTTCAGGATGCAGCGGCGACGGCGCTCAGTGCCATGAGCAAGCATTCTCAATTGTGAAGAAGGAATGTGGTTTCAGAGAATGAGAGGAAACTATGAAAAGGGATTGGCTAATGAGAGAGCCTATACAACGCCATCTCGCAACTCCCCAGACCGACCAAGACGGTGGAGACAACGAAAACGAGAACGAAAACGAGAATGAAGGCTCCGCAGGGGGTAGTGGTAAATGAAGCAGTTTTCAATTCTAACAAGAGCACTGATCCAGAACGGAAAGTATCGTCCCCGATAATATGTAAAGTAAACTCTTAGAATAGTGAATTCCACGGCTGTTGTTTGTCATTCTCCCATGCAATCTTCAACTGATCCATGCGCCAGTACGGCATGCGCTTTCTGACTTTTACAAACTGACGATTCTAGCTTGACTAACATTGTATCGGTGTCTGTGGGGGAACAAAAGCCTTGGACAGACTAGACGAACTCTTCCGTTGCCATGAAGAAAGCTCATGTGATGCTCCTCCACCCCTTGAAATGTTGGCTTGGTCTCGTAATAACGCATCTTACTCGTCAACCTCCAACGGTGTCAGATTGCCCAGATCAAATTCATCTCTAACCAGCGTTCTGTAGTCGTGCCACAGTCTCCCCAGTCAGGCGCCAACTCTGAGGAGCCGGGAACGCAAGTCGTCGACAGCGCATTTCTTCCTCAATCATACTGTATGCCCACCATTGACCAGGATTGTCTGCCTGGGAAGTCTAGTAAATGATGCACCAGTCCTCTGTCTGAATCCCCGCACCCACCCCTAGACGTTTCTGTCGGCGTTTCTTCCGACTGCCCATCGGATAGCGAAGATGTATCGAGCTCTCGCGTGATAGCGGCACTTGAAGCAGTCACGAGGCATTGCTGCGTATTTTCTGTTTACGATTTGGCATGAAATACCGCGACTCCCAATTGTGGAGAGCACGAGGTCAGCTCATAGGTATCGTAGACTTCGCCAAGGATTGACCGGTAGTTGACTCCTCTCCGTGGGCGTGTCGTCGGGCCAGAATAACGTACCATCGAAGACGCTCTGAACACTGAACGACGCGAGATTGGACGACACATTCTCAAAGACGACGCTGAGAGGGTCGTAGGAGGAGGGATGAGCCAGGCCCAGAAGAGACACAAGCTGGTCTTCTGATGGCTGTTGTCTCAGGATTAAGATAAGGTTGGCATTGAATTCGAGAAATTTGGAAAGTACTCACCAGCATCTAACGCTTTAGCTAGTCCACGAATCTCGGCTCTACATTAGCCTTGTTATCGCATCTCGTTGTCCAGAACGTCAATATTGAGGCGATGTAGTGAAGGAAGCTTATGTACCAGGCTAACCAATCCTCGTATCGATACTTGTTTCTCGTCACCTTTGGCAAAATCGAGCAAAGAAACGCATTTGATTTCCGACAGCTATGCAGTCCTCAGATTAACGCGCGATCGTGACCATCTGTTCGCCCCGATATCCCCAGAGTACATGTTCTTTCAACTCATACTCAGCGGCGAATACATTCTTCCAACGGTCAAAAACAGCTTCGCTAGTCCCGTTCCATCTGCATCCCGAGCGTGGAGAAGCACAAAGAATCGCGACACAGCCTCCTGAAAGGCATCATCTTCTTCCTGATCGAGGTCGCGTTCCAGACGATTGTAAGCATTCTGGTCGTAAGTAGTCAGCTTGACAGTAGACTGAACGCGTCGCAGAAGTGCGCCGCGTCGCGATGCCTCTGTCACTTCAGCAAAGGTTTTGAGGTCGTCAGCGCTGCTTTTGATCTCGATACGACTAGCAAGAAATCATTGAAATTGATTGGGCTTTCCTTCGTACATGGTTTGTAATCGTTCCAAGAACGATAGAAACCCCGGCCACTCTTTCCTGTCGCCTTAACTTAGCCTTCATTCATGAACAGGCTCTGAGAATGGAAATTGATTTCAATTGGCTCTGAACATTCGCTTCGACATGCGAGCAAGCTTGAAGGTCACACAGCTTTAAACCCATCACCCTGCTCACTGACTCCATGTAGGCACTCTTACCGGCCACAGGAAGACCTGTTTGGGACTGATCGACAATTTTGGGCTGAGCCTATGCTCATTCTGCCTTGACCTAAACCTCTTGTGGCAAATTTGGGTGGTAGAATTGGACGGCTGTGTCTTCCCTGCATTTACTTCAGCCTGATCCTTTTTTGGAACAAAGGTACGAAAGACGCAGCTTCGATCATTGGTCAACCTCGGAGTTGCAGATGCAATGGTACTATGCGGTCATCATGTACTATGCCAACATCCAATCACGTCTGCATCAGGGTTTCAACAAGAGGAAGGTGCCTTAGTCTGCTGTATGTATCCGAATTTCTGAATCCTCTATTTGCAAGGTCTTACGGCAGGCTTGCTTCAGCTGGGGGGCGAGGTTTCAAGTACTGCCAGAATGGCTAATATTTCCTTTGTCCCCGTTTTGTAGTCTCAAATCAAACTTCTTCTTTCACACTTCAATCTTCCCTCAATTTGTTAGAGACGTCGTCCTGTTGCCTAGCTACCCAATATGAGGGATGAATTTCGCTCATCCTTTCAGTCCGATATTACCTTGAGATCTGAAGTCAGTAGTCTGAGCTGCCGGTCGGATTTTGAGAATTCGACCCTCGGGGAGCAATCGGCACTATGTCAAGACAGCGAGATCTCCGAAGTGGAAACATCACTGAGAGATGTCCGCAATCACGGCAAGCAAAAGGATCCTCACAGTAATGTTCCGATCGAAGGTACCAATGAGTACCTTCCGATACCCCTATCCGAGTCAACGAACAACGATAAATCGCCTTCCATGTGTCGCAGCAAATGGGTAGCTGTCGATTCGACCAGCATCTGTATCTTGGGCATTGGAACTTCGCTCATCATTGGTTCCTTAACCTTCTTGGGCTATATTTGGAACCATTCCATGCGTGCCATGGCCGGAGACAATATGGAGGGAACGTTTTGGAGTCACATCGTGTTCTCCGATTGGACATCGAGAACTGTTACTGTCGCCGCCGCCATAGTTCGCATCGCCCTATCCCTGCAGACGGGCGTCTTCACGGCCATGATGGCGTCGCTCATGATAGAGAAAGTTGGCGTTCCCTTGAATATGGCTCCAACAATCTCAATCCTGAGGGCAATGCCTGCATCACCATTCGTTCTATTCTGGACAACACTCTCGACCTTTTCACTTGATGATTTGGCTTATAAGGGTGCTATTGGAATTTCCGTTATATTGGCAATGACGTCTCAATTTGCCTCTACTGCTCTTCTATCTGACTTTGCAATGGTAAATGTCACTGCCGCCCAAACAATCTCGAAGATTGCGTACGCCAAATCAGAGCCTCCCCAGGTCTCTCTTGCTTCAACGATATGGACCATACAACCATGGACATATTTCAGATTTGCAGAGAGATGGCAACCCATCGAAGAAAAGCAATTGACATCAGACTACGAAGATACGGGTGCTGTCACACGGGCAATTCTACCTTTTGAGGCTCAGTCGAGTCGCACCCTTTTACGAAAGTATGAAGGACCTGCCACGCTAATTGACTCCAGAGTCTTTTGCGTCCCGCCTAGAATTGTTCAAAATCTGACGCTCACGTTGCCACTTGGGGGTAATATAACGGGCGTCGAAAACCCCTCTTTCGCGAACGAATACTTCATGACTGGAGAGTTCAAACTTGATGGACCGTTTTCGGGGCTCCACACGCTGTTTCCAGATCTTTCATGGGGCATCGACTGTGTTGTGGCTGCGGGGAATCGGTCCGTCGAGAATGAGAAGGAAACAACTGAAAGGTCAATTGACAACTTCTCAATATGTTCTGTTTCTACACAAAGCGAAGGTCCTTTCCTACCACCTAACGCCAATCTTTCCTTCTCACTTCCTTCATCTTATCCCAATGTGTTCCTTATGATCACTAGCGCCGGTACGGTCGGAGACTGGGCTGAAGCAATGGGGACTGACAAGATGAGTTTGTTGGATGGAAACGATTCTCAACCTGATCCGCGAACTTGGAACGCTGATGATTTGAGGGGGCCTAGCAAGGGGATATGGGCAACCATCCAGCCACCCACGCTCCCGAATGGCATCAAACATGCGCAAAACTTGAGTATATCAATCAGCGCGTGTTTTGCCAATCTCGAAGGTCATGTTCGCAAAGTCAACATCTCGAGCAACACCAATGGAATAGACCCACATCTAGACATTCGCAATAACTTCACAGTGCGCTACGACACACAAGCCGTTCCAAACCAGTACTTAGTCTCGACCAATCTTTCAGCGAACAGTCGAGGAATCATGACGCTCCATGAAGAAAAAGAAAAGAAAAACAAAATAGGCGAGGATGATCACATGTTCACAAGTCCTAGCATATCCTTCCGAGGTATACCTGTTGGGCTGCCCTCTTGTGGTATACTGCATTGTGCAACGCTTCAAACTGACGGCAGATCATCTCGCAACATTCACCAATCTTACGCAGTGCTCTTTCAGGGGGTTATGAAGAGTACCGGGAGAGTCACAGAGGCTTTGCAGGCGGTCCTAACATTGGCCCAGCAAATGGAATACTACGAAACTTCCCATTCCTTTGATTTATTTGCCTCTATATCATACTCGCTTGCGCAAGAGAAATTGATTCCCATGCGTCAGATAGGGTTCAGCGTCGTGGCAGCCACCTGTGGCATTCACTTCATCCTCCTGTTCGGAACGATGGCATATTTTGTTCGTTACACCAACGCAACCTGTTTGAGCAACGTGTGGATGTCAATCAGTCAAATCGTTTGCTCGGAGACGGGTGATATGATCCATAAATCTACACGCAGATTGGATGGTGAGGTTAAGAAGATCATTTTGGAAACTGCATCGGCTTCTAGTGATTCAGGACTGAGGCAACGAGTCAGAGTGAAGAATAATGAGGAAAATGGGAGGGATGAATTGGCACGATTCTAAGCCACTGTTTCAGACGCTCTACTACTACTACTAGCTTTGCAGCATACCAAAATACAAGTATTTAGTCTTTCACTCCACCTAGAATCCATTTTCCACCAGTCTTCCGTAACTCACCTCCGATCCCAGACGGTACCAACCGATGATCATTCTTGTCCGCGGCAGTCTCCCCTTCTTGAAGCCGGCTCTCCATTGCAGCTTTCTCCCTGGCATTGATAGCAAAGATCGCCGGCAAAGTCGAGCTTTTGACAACGGCAATGTCGAACATTGCGGTTTCTATAATAACCAAGATGAGGAAGATGATGGAGAAAAGAGTCTGAGCGGCTAGAAGCGCCAGCCAGGGCCAGTGAACGTCGACATGTACTTCAGACTGCAAAGCCTCGCCGATCACGTTGGAATTTGCACCCAAAAGCCTGCTCATGAATGTCAGTCTTGTGACTAGAATCTCTCAGGAAACATTTCTCACGACTTACGAGTTTGTCAGTCCCATCGCGAGGTTGCGGGCCATTCCATCCACGGCCTCCTGCCAATTATCCATACCTACGTCATGCATAGCTTGCAGAAGCATGGCACTTCCGGTGCCTATGGTATTCATTCCTTCGTCAACGGTCAGGCTTGGGATTGAACTATCCAAAAGGCTGCGGATTTCGGTGACTCCCGTTCCGCCGAAAATGTACCTATTGCCTTCGTCCAACGGCGAGGTAAGATAGGTGAGGTTCCCCCTTCCGCCATCAGGCCGCTCCACGTCCCCACTGCTAACCTCAGTATGTGACATAATTTTCTCCATTGAGATATTGTTGTTTGTTACTGCAGCATTGTATGTGTTGATGCACCAGTGGAGGATGACTTCGCTCACATGGATGTCGTATTGAAGGAAGCCGGGCCCCTTTATGGCGAAGTAGTTGTACAGGCCGGCCTTTTCCATATGGGTGTTTTTGTATGAAATGGTAGGCTTGCTTTCGATGAGGACAGTCGAATACCCATGGGTAGTTTGAAGCTTAATTCCGTTTGATAAACTGATGTTGGTGCCCGATGCCCCTTCTCTCTCTGGCCTTTCAATATCGGCGAGATGGGTGATGTCTAAATGTCGCCGTGTAAGTAAAACATCACAGGGGGTTGTCAAGAACAAAAGGCCACAAAGATTCGGGAAATGGGGGTCAGAAGAAAGCATTAGGACAGGAAAATAGAGGGGTCCAATATGACGCGACTTAACTTGTGATGTTGTAACATACAGCCAAGGTGCTGAATTGAGGCCATGTACAATTGCTTGTAGCGCAATTAGGCTCTTTGAAGGGAATTGGTTCTGTGACTGGCGAGAATAGCCCCTTTGATATTCCTCTTGCGGGGGCAGCCATGATGTTTCCTATTCAATGTTGGACTTGGTCTCTAGTTGTTGAACCGAACGACTATGAGCACGAGCATACTTATCGAGTTTTGATGAGCAGTTACCCAGAAATAGTACGGCATTTTCCATGCAGCTGCACTCCCCTCAGTGGTTATAGACACGTTCCGAGATGGATAGGTGACGGTGAACTGTGTGAGTGTCGACGTGGCAATGGCCGATGTAAGCAAAAGAGCAGACAGAATACCGACAATCCTATTTCGCAACTTAAGCACTCGGTCTGTTGGGGCGTACGGATCTGGACCTACCATCCCTTGGTACGAACAAGTAAGCCAAGGCTACCCCACGGGCCTCTCGATGCTTGATCAAACATATCGAAGTCCGCGAGGGGCCGGGGCTTTTTCTTGAACCATGCCCACTTGCTTTGTGAGAGCCCCTTTGACACAGGAATCAAGAAAGCTGTCCTCGCGATCGTTGATAGAGCGGCGATGATGGTGTTCAGTGTGATGCCGGATGGCCATCTGGGGAGAGGCTTCTGGTTGAATTCCTTGAGAACAAGAACCAACGCCACAAATGCTGCAAGGCTGATAAAACACCACAAGATCTCTTGCCACCAGTCCTTCAGTATCCCTAGCCACCTTTTCGACCTTGGTGGCTCGGCGCTGGCTCCTTTCGGTTCATGCCTGCTGAGTTCTGATTTTCGCGACTCGGAATCGTGATCATCCCCCTTGGCAGCATCGAAGTCGTCATGAACACTATCCCTTCGAGTAGGGGTGTCAAGTAACGGCTCGCGGGCTGCTTCGGCGCTACGTATCGGAACAGGTTTGCGTGCGATGGGCTGCGAGGGGTTACGGCCGATGCCTTCGTCGTCCGTCGTCCATCGTGGCCTTGAGCTGTCATTTCACGCATGTAGACCTCCTCCGACTTCAGAGGGCGATCGCGTTCTTTTGTGTGCGACATCGAATCCACAATGCTATTTTAATTACCTGTCAGGCAGAGCCCACGTAGCTACCACAATTGGTTCGGTTAGAGCAGTCGTGCAGGAGGTGCGTACGACCCAGCTTGCTGACTTTGCCATAAAGGCCAGTTGAAAAGCCTTGAGCTGAATAAATATTAGTTGCCTGCGGCGCAGCCAACAGTAGGTGTTTGACGCATGATGCTCCCTGGCCTATCAGTTCGTCCAGACGGAATCAGAGTAATGCATGTCAGCTCTTGGCAGATCACCCCCATCATTCGGTTTGCCCAAACACAAGAAAGTGCATAAAAACCCTGGGGTTTGTGAGTGTACGTAGGCAACGTTGACTTTGCATGCAGGGCTCAGAGCTAGTGGTTTCTCGATCGCAACCCTATCGCTTCCTTGACTTCTCTGCCCCGCTAAAGCTGCTTCTTAAAACTTCCATTTTTTGTTAATGACAGAGGATATCTCTAGACATGGTGAATAAAGCCTCGCTTTTGATGAAGGGACCGATTCAATTACCCATCTTCCAGGTTACCTATGAGATACGCATACTTTGGCTACACATCTGCGAAGGTACTCGACACGGCCTTCTTCTAATATGAAGCTTGATCTCACTCAGACAATAAGACTTCTGTTATCCGGGTGAGTGTTAATGCAAATACTAGTAACATGAGAACGGTAGTAAATGTGATCATAAAATACTACGTGTAATAAGACGGAAAAAATGACAGAAAGAGCTTCCTAACATGGACAGTCCTCCGCTGGGATACTAAATTTCGACAAGAATGACTGTATTTAGACCTTCCTTCATTTCTGTCTCTTCAACTCGTCATCGTTCTCGGCCATGGAATTCTCCTGTCCCACTAAGGTGTGATCTACATCATTCAGATTCTAGACTTATTGCAAACATCTATAGGAGCGTAAGTTGGATGCCTCCAATGAACAATCTAATTACAAATCCACTCAAGAGCCTCAATATCTCGGGACCGAGAAACCGCACGATCCTAATCCCTGTCACTCCTAGCCCCAAAGTTTCCACGTTCTCTACCACACGGCCCCTTCCTTCATGTAACAGCCACCATGGTCGATAATGAACCAGAGGGCTTTTCAAATAAAGATTTGTGGTTAATCCTCATCCTTCTACCAACATTTGAAGCTAGAATCGCACAGAGGTCAATGCGAGACTTCCAGGAACTACTCTAATGGGTGTGTAGCTTCGGCAACCATCCCACACCAATGCACCCGGGAGCAAGAGGAAACTCAATTCCCATCGTCGGATTCGGATTTCTTAAAATCTCCAGCGCAGGCAATATTTCTCCCTCATGACGCCAATTACTCTAATTTGTGTAACGTAGGATTCCGGAAACCATGGAGCTTCTTTTTACCCAAAGGCAAAAGGCGCGAGCTTCTTTAAAAACCAATGTCTCAAGTCAGCTTTTCAGCCTCAACGCTTGGCCTCCTCGTGCCCTAGTCAGGAATCGCACCTTATCTTTATCGCCTGACACCCTACAAAGATCTGTCAAGGAGAAAAGAAGAAAAGAAGAGACAACTTGTCTTTAGCGCGAACGGGCCGTAAACAAACGCCAAGTGCGAATACGTGTAAGCGCTGCTGCGTTGGAAGGCACACGCTACTTTAGACCCTTTAGACCGGGCCTCCCAACCCGCCCCCCGATTCCCTGGTGCCGATCCTCGCGCGGGGAGGTCAATCCACGCAGCCGAGCGGGCCGCAGGTGAGACGGCCCTCCTCTCGGCGAAAATAACACACAACACGACGTTGTGAGTCTTTTTTTCGTCATGCGCTGCGCTATTGCGTTGCTACCTGCGGGTAGTAGTAGTCTGGATAGATCATGTCTTAGTTGATTTGGCATTGTGCATTTGTAGTTCGGTGCTTATAAGTCATGAGGTCCTCCCCACGTATACAGTATTGTTGTTGTCACTCTCAACCAGAGCCGTTCTCCTGACTTTCTTAAAGGTCTGAGCGATACTCAACACCATGCGACACCACCACCTTCTCCTCTTCGCCGCCGCTGCCACGGCAACAGCAAAACACGGCAATGACACGAACTCACCAAAGTTCCCAGCGCCGTTCCCGTCGCCGTTCCCGGTAGCGACGATATCCTCCGGCGCGGTGCAGGGTCTGGCGACGTCTCTCCCCGATGCGCCGCACGTCGTGAACAAGTTTCTCGGAATCCCGTACGCCGCTCCGCCGGTTCGATTTGCGTTGCCTCAACCGCCGGAGCCATGGATGAGTCCCTTAAATGCAACGGTGTTCGGGGCGTCGTGCTACCAGAACTTTGTCAACAACTGTACGGAAACCCCGTGTTCTCCCGTTCGTGTTGAGGGTCCCATGTGTACTGACTAAGACCGCAGCTGTTGCTACTCGGCCCGACGTCACAGAGGCGCTTTACAACAACCCGCCCGCGCCAGAGAGTGAAGACTGTTTGAAGATCAACGTCTTCGCCCCTGCTAATAGGTCTCTTAAAAATAATAGCCGTGGTCGCGCGGTGCTGGTCTTCATCCCCGGCGGGGCGTTCCAGATTGGCAACGGCAGAGCCGACCTGTCCGCCTTTGCGGCGTACGAGAACATTGTCGCCGTTGCTTTCAACTACAGAAATAACAGTTCGTATCACCGCATCAAGGCCGACTTCTACGTATGCTGATCAACACACAGTCTTCGGCTTCCCCGCCTCCTCCCAAATCCCCGTCACAGAGCGCAACCTCGGCCTCTACGACCAACGGCTCGCTCTCGACTGGGTCCAGAAGAACATCGCCGCCTTCGGGGGCGACCCGTCCAAGGTCACGATCTGGGGCCACTCCGCCGGCGCCACCTCCGTCGACTACCTCCTCAGATCCTACGGCGAAAACGACACACCCCCGGCCCCCTTCCGCGCCGCCATCATGCTCAGCGGCCAGAGCACCTTCGGCCTCGCCGCGGCCAGCTACCCTACCAACGGCACGATGTGGGCGGGCATCGCCGCGGCGGTCGGCTGCGGCAACGCGACGGACGTCCTGGACTGCATGCGCCGCGTGCCCGCGCAGGCCCTCGTCGACGCGCAGCGCGCGACGGGCATCCTCACCGGCCCCGAGCGCGACAACGTCACCCTGCCGTCGCTGCCCGTGGAGGCGTGGGAGAGCGGGCAGGTCGCGCAGGTGCCGCTGCTCATGGCGACGGTGGCGCAGGAGGGCCGCGGGCTGATCAACGACGGGATCACGCTCGATCTGTTCTTCAACACGTACTTGCCGCCCGCGCTCGTAACGGCGGCGGCGAAGGATGCGATTGTGGCGTCGTACCGGGCTGATTCGAGTCTGACTACCGATTTCGATATCGCGGCTGCGATTTACACCGACTACGTGTTCCAGTGTGTAAGTGTCTGCCCTCATCCTCGGAACTCAGCCGTAAAACTGTTTAGGTGCTAACGTGATGGTCTCAGCCGGCCGCGCTGCTCGCGCAGACCGCCGTATCGCTCGACATCCCGACGTGGCGGTACTACTTCAACACGACGATCCTGAACATGGTGCCCGAGAACCTCGGCTTTCTCGGCGTGTTCCACGGATCGGACCTTTTTCTGCTGCTGAGCATCCCCGGCAAGTCGAACTACACGCCGCAGCAGTTTGCGGTGTACGAGTACCTGCGCGACGCCTTTGCGAGGTTCGTCAAGGAGCCGACGAACGGTCCCGGGTGGGCGGCTGTCGGGTCGGATGCTGCTCCGCTTGACGTGGTTGTTTTGGGTGATGTTGGGAATGACAAGGCGATTGTGACGCCTTATAATAGCACGCTTCTTGATGCAAGATGCGCGCTGTATCAGGGTTATTATCCGATTCTGCAAGCTGTGTTGGGATAAGGCTGTAGAGGCGTATGTATGTATTGTTGTAGATATGGGCAGATAGAATTAGAGACCGCCTATTTTTCCTGTGCTAGAGCGGCTATTTTTCCTGTGGTCATACTCTATCCTCCTGTCGTCGTCCCTTCTATCGTCGTCTCCCCTCCTGTCGTCGTCGTCCCTTCTATCGCTATCGTCGTCTCTCGTCGTTATTTCTCCTCGTCGTCGTCGTCGTCGTCGTCGTCGTCGCTATCGCTACTATCCTTCTCAATAGGCGTAATTAAGTACACAGGAAATATACCCGAGCAGACACAGAAAAGTCAGGTGGTCTCTAGAATCAACATCGATTTTTAACAGGAATCATGAATGAGATGTTACAAGCTCTCGTCGGATGTGACTTTTCCACGATCTTGCGCATTTTCTTTTTCCTGCATGTCAATCTCGTATTCCCTCCGACGATGACGAACATTTAAGACCATTGATGACAGATGATGGTTGCGCGAATGTCACTTTGAGACAAGCTTAAATCAAAGACTTTGGAGATGCACAACGGTTTCCCGGAACGTGTGTGTGTGCGTGTCAGCGGGAAAGTGAGCGGGAAGGTGACACTGGATGACAGCGGCGCCAGAACCCAAAGCTTGGAAGTTGCAGCGCGCCTTTCAGGGCCTCCCAGCTGTGGTCCCCGCTACACGCAGCCAATCAAAACAGACGCATCTACTTTAGTGCAGCACACTGCAATGGAAGAGGTCGGCTGATGCGGCATCCGCAGTGGGTCCTTGGAAAGTGGAGACGGAACTCAGCAGGTGCAGCCGGCGGTTCGGAGGGGAAGCAGCAGTTGAACTGGCGAGATGGACGGACCCCAACTGGAGGGACCCTAACCAGCGACTGGAGCCGGGGCACGCGGGCTGCTGCAATGCGACGGGAGGCTTCAAGGCTGCATCGAGGCGAGTTCGATGCCCAGTGAGGTGGCCACCCCCGGCGACCCAGGGCCTTCCTGGCTGCCTGTGCCGCTGTTCGCCTGCTTCCTGCCTCTCGTCTTCTGCCTTGATTCAGCGAGAGGGGAAAAGGGGTGGGCTGGATGACTCTTGCTTCTGTGGTTCTGGTTCTGGTTCTGGTTCCGGTTCCTCTCGCTGGTGGTCTTGTCTGGCATTTCACCTAACCCGCCTTATGTAAGGTAACCAGCCCATCACCACAGGCGAAAGTGCCCCGTTCAGCCGGGCAATTCCCAGAGTTTCGGGGTCCTGGGTCACGAAGGTCCACGGTCCACGCCCAGGCGCTCCACTTTTCCCACAGTCACGTCCCGGGCGGCAGGTCCACGTCCTCGCCCGAAAAATCGCCTCGTGTCCGTCTCGTCTCACTCAACCTTCAACCTCTCCCTCCGTCCCGAACCCTCTCCACCGATCATCAATCACCACCACCTACCGCCGTCACCCCTCCCAGCTGCCATGCTCCGAGGCCCTTGACACCAAGGAAGCAAGCCTTGTTAGAGCGCATCCACTCGCTACGACTGCATATTTTCTCGACCGGCGAATCTATCCCACCATCGCATGCATTTAACCCCCGCCTCTGCCTAGCGCCAGCCTGAAAACTGCACACGACACCCCGACAAAGGTCACGCGCAAACCTCTCTCCCGTCCATCCAGCAAGTCGACGCTTCGCCCGTCGCAAACCAACCTCCGTCATGCCCATCCTCGGCCGCAAGGCCGCCAAACCCCCCAACATCCGCGTCGAAACGAGGGCCGCGCCACCGAAGCCGCGTCCCAAGCTCCCGCACTCCCTCTCCGCCGCCTCCTCCGCGAAGGCCTCCCCGCGCGCCTCCCCGACCCCCCCCGTCAACAAGGCCCTCTTGGCCCGCAAGAAGAGCGCCTCGCCGTACCCGTCCTCGTCCGACGAGAAGCGCTCCGTCGAGCGCAAGCGCAAGGTCGACAGCGCGGGGCCCTCACAACCCAAATTCGACAGCGACTCCGACAGCGACGTCGAGGGCGACTTTACGAACCTCGAAGTGCCCCACAAGCGGCAGCGTCTCGCAGACGGCCAGCTCGTCGACACCAAGCGCGTGCTCACCCGCGCCAGCGCCTTCAAGGAGGGCCTGCGGGACCTGAGCAGGCTGATTCACGCCGCCGACCTGACGAACCTGAAGACGTGCCCCAAGGCCATGCGCGTGCTCGGGGCCACGGAGCAGGATGACATCAGGGTCAGGCTCCAGTATCCTAGCATGTACGGGCCAGAAAAGTGAGTCTACAAGCTTTGCGCCTAACCGGCCACTTTGTTTGCTGACGAGTCATTAGCTACGAGCTGATATGGGAGGCTGATAAGATCAATTCGATTGAGGACATCCTGAAGGTGGTGCAGCACGTCGCCGATGTGTACCTCACCGAAAAGCAAGCGGAGGAATTCCGCGACCCAGACACCGGCATCATTCGCAGGCTGACGAGGGCCAGAAATACCAACGACTTGCGTGGATTCAAGACAGCTCTTCAAGACGCGAACAGGAGGATCCGTGCCCTCGCGGCTGACGGCACAATACGCAAGAACTTGGACAACATGCATGGACTGCCGCGCGATATGGTACACTTTATTCTTCGCCAGGTATACGAGCGCACCGTCTCACCAAACGTGGAGAAGCTCAAGCAGTACAAAAACGGCACCGACAACGTCTACGGCGAGCTAGGCGAGCTGTTCATCTCCGAGGTCTTGCAAGAAAAGACCCGCATGACATCGGACCAGGTCTTCATCGATCTCGGCTCTGGCGTGGGCAACGTCGTCTTCCAGGCCGCCCTCGAGATCGGCTGCGAGAGCTGGGGCTGCGAGATGATGGAGAACCCATGCGACTTCGCCGAAGCCCAGGAGAAGGAGTTTGGTGCCCGCTGCAAGATGTGGGGTCTCCTGCCCGGCCGAGTCAGACTCGAGCGGGGCGACTTCACTAAGAATACTAGGATACATGACGCGCTCAAGCGCGCCGACGTCTTGTTGGTGAACAACCAAGCCTTCACGCCCCAGCTCAACAGCGCGCTCGTCAACATGTTCCTCGACCTCAAGACCGGCTGCAAGATCATCTCGCTCAAGTCGTTTGTGAATGACCAGGGCACGCGGAACCAGAATGACGTCGCCAACAACATCCTCGAGGTCGAGCATCTCACGTACGGCCAAGGCTACGTTTCGTGGACGAACGCCGGAGGTTCGTACTGCATCTCGACCAAGAAGTAGACTACGAGGCATTCCTTGTCAGCATACATCGAAGCGTTGTATGATGTCCCACGGGACTTGTCTTCTAGAAGGGGGGAAGCTGCATTTGCTGGATGCATGATGCATTTGTACATTGAAGGCGGGGAAAGCAGAAAACATTATTGGCATAGGGTGAGGAAATAGCGTTGGGTTCATTACCTGTAGAATCTTCTTTTTTTTTTTTTTTGATACTCCCATAGAGCGAGAGCAGAGAGGCGCAGAGAGAGAGAGAGAGAGCTTCGTGAAAGGGCGCGAGGTTGTGGTTTTCCCGGGTATTCAGACAAGAAAAAATAGACCGCATCGTCAGCGCTCGTTTGCGAGGTTCATGGCGTCAGCCTCTTGGGCCATTCTCTTCATCCACCGGTCGACCAGCTCCTTGTTCTCCGACTTGACCTTGTCCCTCTCCTTCTCCGCCATGGCCACCTGGAGGTTCAACGTGATCATTTCGTCTTGCACATTCTGCTCCGCGAGTCAGCAGCATTCTTCCCCCCCTCCTAGCTCCCCCATCCGCCTGTCATAAATTCGTGGCATGTGTATCTCTCACCTCAACAAGCTTCCTCTTCTCGCGCAGCTCGTGCTCGCGATCCTGCAGTTTCGTCGCCAGCGCCGTCTTCTCCGCGCTCAGCTGCTTGATCTGTTTCGTGTTCTCCCTGTTCTTCCGGCGCAGCGTCTGCGCCTCGTCCTCGGCCGTCTTTGCGCGGTTCTGCAGCGTGCCGTTGGAGCGCAGCGCCTCGGCGAGGTTGAGCTGGAGCTGCGTTACGGTCGGGTCGGAGCTGATTGTGTCTATTTGTTGCGGCGCTTCTTTGCCTGCGGACGGGGTGGTGGTGTTCGGGGCGATTTTGGATTTGAGGAGCTCCTTTTCGGCTTCGAGGGCTGCGATGCGGTCGGATAGTTGGGAGCCTGGTGGGAAAGGGAGAGAAGGCATGGTTAGCGTAAGAACGGAGGGAGGGACTTCAAGGGAGGAGCAGGAAGGGGGTGAGGTACAGAGCTGGACGATTTCGAGGTTGACTGGGTTGTTCTTCTCTTGCTCCCTGAAGGAGGCTAAGTATTCGGTGCGCCAGTCGGGCATTTTGAGGTGGTTTTGGCGGGAGGTTTTGAGGGGGTGGGATGTCAGGGGGGTTTTAGAGGTTCATCTGTTGCTTGTGCTGGACGCAAACAGAACAGGCGTCTCCCGCTTTATGGGAGGGAAATGTTCTGCAAAGAGGGTGAATCACCGGTACGGAGTGTGGTCAAACAAATCGGTGCAATGGGCGGCTTGGTGCATGAGGAGCGCTGCATTCCACAGCCAGACCTGTTCCCGGAGCGGCCTGAACATGCGGGTGATGCGGCGGGCTGATTCAAGCAAGGCGTAATAGGAGGGGAGGGACATTGCTTTGCTTGGGCTTCTTGCTGATTGTCTTATCGGTGGTTAGTGGGGGATGATGACGCAGCAGCAGCTCTCTCTCGTCAGTCCCGGAGATTAGCCGCCTTTCCCCGGGGGCAGGTGGCAGGCTCCAGTTTGAGGTGGCGCAAGCTCCAGTTCGCTGGGGGGCCGAGCTCCAGCGACTGGACGACAGTCAAGCTCCAGGAGCTTTCTGAGCTCAACTCATGACAACACCTTCTCATCTCATATCCCATCTCACTCATCCACCACAATATCAACCAGTTCCAAACTCAACTCACAGGGACCCGCAAACAACAAGACCAAACGAATCATTGGAGGAAAGGGTGCAAATGATTACAATGACATGATGGAAACCTCCCACCCCTCAGCCGGATGGGAAAACGTCGGCGACAAGTGGTACCGCAAAATCCAGCTCTACACCGAAGTCTTCGACCAGGACCTCGACCTCGACAACCACCTCGTCGCGGGCGCCCCCTACGCCGGCGCCCTCGCCCTCCTGCGCGATGACACGAAACTCCAGGCCTACCGCCCCAAGGCCCCGGGGGGCTCCGCCGCCTCCAACAAGCCCGGCATCGACATCTACTCGTACGCCGGCAAGCTGCTCCGCCACATCCCCTGGGACCAAGGCTCCGGCGCCATCAAAGGGCTGGGCTGGGCCTCCCTCGGCGGCGGCGAGGAGCGCCTGCTCGTCGTCACCGCCGACGGCGTCGTCCGCGTCTACGACCTGCTCGGCGAGTTCACCCAGTTCTCACTCGGCAACGGCGCCGACGACTTCGGCGTCGTGAGCTGCCGCTTCTACGAGACGGGCATGGTCGCCCTGCTCGCTTCCAACGCCCTGGTTTCGGTTACCTCGTACGCCGAGCCGCGCCCGCGGCTGCTGGCCCACGCACCCGAGGGTTATGGCGAGATCCACAGCTGGGCCGTCGTCGCGCCGGACCACACGCTCTCGCGCTCCGTCGAGGTGCTGCTGAGCATCGGCGAGACGGTGTACGTCGTCGACGCGGCCGAGTACGAGGACCGCTTCCTGGACATCGGGCCGTTCAGCCACATCAGCGTGTCGCCGGACGGACGGCTGATTGCGCTGTACACCAAGACGGGCAAGGCGCACGTCATCTCGAGCGATTTCCAGGAGCGCCTGATCGAGCACGACTCGGAGAGCAAGATCCCGCCAAAGTATGTGGCGTGGTGCGGCTCCGACGCGCTGATTGCGTGGGAGGACGAGGTGCACATCATCGGGGCCGACAACGCCTCGGCAGAGTTCTTTTACGATGGCAGGGTACATGTTATCTCAGGTCAACTCATCCTCTCACACCCTCTCAACAGACTCATGGTCACTAACACGTAAAAACAGAACACGACGGCGCAAGGCTCATCACAAACGACGTCTGCGACTTCCTCGAACGCGTCCCCTCCGCCACGGAACAGGTCTTCGGCACCCGCGCCGAGTCCTCCCCGGCCTCCATCCTCCTCGACGCCGTCGGCCAGCTCGAGCTGCAGTCCCCCAAGGCCGACGACTACATCCAGCTCATCCGCGCCAACCTCACCGAGGCCGTCGACACCTGCGTCAACGCCGCCGGCCGCGAGTTCTCCGTCCACTGGCAGAAGCAGCTCCTCAAGGCCGCCTCCTTCGGCAAGTCCGTCCTCGACATCTACAACAGCGACGACTTCGTCGACATGTGCGAGACTCTACGGGTGCTCAACGCCGTCCGCTTCTTCGAGGTCGGCCTGCCCCTCTCCTTCGAGCAGTACCAGCGCCTCACCCCCGAGGGCTTGCTCAAGCGCCTCGTCTCCCGCCACGAGTACCTCCTCGCCCTCAAGGTCGCCGCCTACCTCCGCCTCCCCACCGACCGCATCTACGTCCACTGGGCCTGCGCCAAAGTCCGCTCCGGCGCAGAGGACGACGACACAATCTGCCGCCTCGTCGTCGACCGCCTCGCCGGCAAACCGGGTATCTCCTTTGAGGAAATCGCCCGCGCCGCCTACGACGAGGGCCGCTCCCGCCTCGCCACCGAGCTCCTCAACCACGAGCCCCGCGGCGGCCGCCAGGTGCCCCTGCTCCTCTCCATGGAGGAGGACGAGCTCGCCCTCGACAAGGCCGTCGAGAGCGGCGACACGGACCTCATGTACGGCGTCCTCCTCCAGCTCAAGAAGAAACTGCCCCTCGCCGCCTTCTTCCGCGTCATCAACGCCCGCCCCACCGCCACCGCCCTCGTCGAGGCCGCCGCCGCCCACGAGAACGACAACGCCCTCCTCAAGGACCTCTACTACCAGGACGACCGCCGCGTCGACGGCGCCGCCGTCTTCCTCCGCGAGGCCCTCCGCCAGCCCGACGCCCGCACCGCCTCCGACAAGCTCGCCCTCGCCGCCAAGCTGCTCGCCGACTCGCGCGAGGCCGCCGCCGAGGTGCACGCGCTCAAGGAGGCCCAGACCCTGCTCAAGATGCAGGAGGCCTTCGACCGCGACCTGACCGACACCTTCACCGGCCTGAGCGTCAACGAGACCATGTTCAAGCTCATCCGCCTCGGCTACCACAAGCGCGCCAAGAACATCCAGAGCGAGTTCAAGGTGCCGGAGAAGGTGGCCTGGTGGATCCGGCTGAGGGCGCTGGTCGCGAAGAGGGACTGGGCCGAGATTGAGGAGCTGGCCAAGACGAGGAGGAGTCCGATCGGATGGGAGGTGAGTCTTTTTTTCCCCCTCTCTTTTCCGTTTCCTTTCATCACCACGAAAAATCTACGGTTTTCATGTTTTCACGATAACTGACTCTTTGAGAAATAATAGCCATTCTACAATCTCACGCTACAGGCAGGCAACCCCCGCCTCGCCTCCGTCTTCGTGGCCAAGTGCACCGGCCTCGAACCCGGGACGACCATCACCATGTACGAAAAGTGCGGGATGCGCGTCAAGGCCGCCGAGGAGGCGGTCAAGCTCAAGGACGCCGAGGCGTGGGCGAGGCTGCTCGAGGCCGCGGGGCGGACCTCGCAGGAGGGCCGGGAGATTGAGAGGCTCGGGGCTGCCGTGTTCAGGAGGTAGCTTATGCAAGCCCGCAGCCGCAACAGACATAACATCATCATGGCTAGAATTTTTACACGACGAGGCGAGTTTGCATGATGTTCAGGGGGTGTTGGTGACGGTGGTTGATATCATGGAAAGAGAGTGTGAGAGATGGGATGAAGACAGCAAAGCAAGCATTGCTCTTTATTTTTATTCAACTTCTACGTTTAGAACGGACATGGGACGGGCGGTAGCGGTTGGGTGGTGGTGATGGTGTGGTTCGCTAATCTCGATATACATACGTAATCTGAGGATCTGGAAAGATGCAACAACGATGATGTTGATGATGATGCGAGTCGTTGGCTGCGATGATTGGTGGTGTGGTCACTGCAAGATTTCTCTGGGTGGTGTTGGCGTCGCATTGAGGCTGCTGTCCGGGGTCAATCCGGGGTAAACTGGGCACGTTGGGCGTTGACCGGGGTCATCCCGCGGATATTTGGTGGTGCACTCCTGACCTACCTACCTCCGAGATGGTGGTTGGTTCCGCAAAACGTTATGCCCGAACAGGACTCGGGCCCGAGATGAGGCGGGCACAAAGTTGTCAGAGACACAGGGCTTTTTCGCTTCGCTCTCGCCTTCAGAATTAATTGCAAGCTCACGATATGCATGCACAAGCACGCGGGCTGTGTTTCTGCTTGCAGTTTGATACTCGTTTACCTTTAAAAGTGTCTTACGTCGACCGCCGGGCTCATGTAAATGTTGCTCTCATCTAAGTGAGAGCGAAAGAGAAACAGAGAGCTGAAGGTCGCGTGAGGGGGCCACACGTGGGCACGCCACACAGACAAGCAACAACCCCCAAGATCGGACTCGTGAGGTTAGCGTCGTGTATCGTTTTGTCGGCGCCAGAACATGGGCAAACGCTCCAGGTAAGGTAGATCGATGGGCGACGATCCTCCCATTTGGCACGTTTGACGCGGAGGATATCAGGCCACTTGGGAGCAGGAAGTGCGTCCTCTGACAGAGAGCATTAACGGAGGGTCCTGGGTTGGACCCAGGGCGGGATAGACGGGAGGACGTCACGAATCAGGTAGGTTTCTGGGGACGGCCCCTGGGCGAGGGAGGGCTCTAAAGCTTTGGAGTGGACGGTCCGGATATACACGGTGTGCGTTGGGCTCTGAACATGTTTGTCCGGGGACAACGCCAAGTCGGTCGATGCAAGTTCGTCCTTTTTTGCAGATATAGTTTGCACAGACGCTTGCGGATGGCAGACCTGGCAGAAGGTTCAGGTTCTGCGACGCCCTAGGGGCGGCTGCGATGGAGGGCAAGACGGCCACCGCGCCAATCTTGGCCGGAGGTGAAAGACAGCCGGCCGCGGTGCTGAGCCCGCGTGGTGGAGACTTCCGAATGCAACACCTCATCTGCTTGTTCGGCAACGGTAGCAGACGTGGCAGACAAGAGAGATGTCGACTTGAACCGGCAGACCGGTTCGCTGGGACAAAGACGAATTTAGTTCTGACTGACTCTGGGCAACGGATTGGGTTAGGAGACATCAGACGAAAGCGAGGGGTAAAAAGGTCGAGAGGGTTCCGGAGGTAAGTCCGCACAAAGAAGCGAGAGTGGGATGCGGACGGAGTCGAAAGGTCCATCGCGGGCGCGGCCCCGGAGAAGAATCGGAGGATGCATGAAGGTGTGTTGTTGAAGAGTCTTGGCGTCTTGTTTGTTCGCGGCGAGTGGGTGCAGTGGCGAGGCAAGGCGAGGCGGAAGGCGAAGATTCCCCGTCCGTTGACGAGGAACACTCTGCTAACATGCTAAGAGAGATACAGAGAGAGAGCCAGCAAGCCGGGTGTGCCGGGTCGGGTTCGGACCCGTGTTTCTGAAAGTGCTCCACGCTTTCTAGAATTTTTTCTTGACTGTGGCTCTGTTCCGCCAAGACGGGGCTCGGTATGTCAGTGTGGAGGGCCAGAGGCAAGGCGGAACGGACGCGTTCCAGAGTTTGCTGGTCTTTTTTTCCTTTGTGGTGTATCAAGCCGCCGTGGGAAGCCGGAGGATGCTTCGGGAGAGCGGACGACGGACCGGACGAGTCATGGTGGGCTGGACGCTCGAGAAGCGACGTTTGAATTCCCCGTGGCGGCTGGCTTCCATGTCGTTGTGGTAGATGAACGGGGAGAGGGATCTGCCTTAGTCATGCAGGGTTCCGACGGTGGTGGTGTTGAGACGAAGAGATACCGTAAATATCTCAAATGAAAGGGGCAAAAAAGGGAACGACGATGTCGTGGAAGCTGCATGAGGCGGCCAAGTGGTGATTCCCAGCCATCTGCTGGACTTCCGGCGGGGATCTGAGGAGCGTCCAATGGGTGTCGAGCAGCAGCAAGATTCGACTTGTCAGGTGAGGGACTGGACGTCGTGGTGAGGGACGGGAGTGGTGGGGTCTCGGACGTCTGGACAGGCCTGGACGATTGCAGTCGCTGCACTCCAGCGAGGGTTGGTCGCTATCAGGGAGCTAGCCCGCTGGGAAAAAGGCGCTAGGAGGGCGAGTGCGCTAGCGTGAACCCCCCTGGAGACGTACTGCATAGTAAGTCCCTCGGGTGCGTGCCTGAGGTGGGAGCGGAAGTGGGAGGGCCTCATGCTTCAAGGGCAGCAGCCATCCACCACCTCACGAGGGCAATCCTCGTCGCCGTCGTCCACGGGAGCCCCGCCAAAGGAGGTCAGCATGGCCCACGGACATGCAGGTGCAGATCCAACGAACCGGCCGGTGATGCTGCCCTGGGAATGGTTGGCCGCATGCCAGAAGCGATCCCGTCCGTGACAGCGGTGCGGTTGGCGGGAGACAAGCGGGTGGCGGTTGGGTCTTGACGCCGCCATTGGCGCGATGAGTGGACACTGGATGACTGATGGGCGGAAGGATGAGGTTGAAGATGAGCTGATGATGGGAATCTTGTTGCGCGGGCGGGTGTCGTGGGGGCATGGAGGTTGGTGCCATGGCGGTGGTGGTGGTGGTGGTGACGGTGGAGCATGAGATGGGCAACGGCAGAGCCGGCCAGTGAGGTGAGACGAATTGAACCCTTCTTTCGCCTCTGCCGATTTCTGCATCTGACGACATCTAAAACAGGGCAGAGGCTTGGTTTGCTGTTTGTTTGCACAAGGGGAGGAGAAGAGAGGTTCGGAGACTGCCGCATTCCACGGGTGACGGGAGCCACGGGAAAAAAGTATCGTGGGATTTCACACGCAGAGGTGAGGTGACTGCTGCAACTGCATGCCTCGACATGACGGGCGTTTCTCGTCGTCTCGTGTTGCAGCCCCGTGCTCTGGGTATATCGAATCGCAACGGCAGAGACGAGAAAGAAGCGCGGATCAAAGTCCCAGGCTGGCGGGAGGAAGGTGCAGCGGTGCATGATGCTCGGTCCTGCCTCGCTCCATCTGAGATCTTTCCGTGATCCCTCACCGATGGGCCGGTGTACCTCCGATGCCTGCTCGGAGCTTCTTTCCATCTGCTCGAGGCAGTACCTACTATGTGCCTACCTGCCTATGTACGCACGCACGCACGGCTCAGGATTACCTGGGATACCTTATTTCGTCCCCCTGCCTGTTTTGAGGGAAAGACTTGACTTGACACTGACAGCCTGAGGTTCTTTCCTGTCGGTGGCAGCCAGCCGTCCGCTTGCGGCGCCTTCTCTCCGTCCACAACCAGAACCAGAGCTTTCCTTTCTTTTCTCCCAGCCTCCCGGAGCGGGCTGAGACTGAGACCTTTGACGCACATGACCAGGCCATGCCCTGCGTTTCGCACCCAGCTGCTCTGTTCCCGTTGCTTCTTCGGGTATTCTGTACAGCTTGATGGCAGCGGCTCATCTGGAGCACTGATGCTCTGATGCACCGATGCACGCGCGACAAATCTCACGCGCAGGACGGCATCCGTACGCAGTACCTTAATAAATGATGAATACTACGCAGTATTCAAACCTGTGCAAGTACCTGATGGAGGCTCTGTGCTCTGACTGAGCTGAGTCCTAGTGCAAGGTACGCAGGTACATGCCATACGGCTGCCACTTCCACCCAGACCTTCCCGTCGGTTCCAGGGTCCTTGCTCTGGCTCGGGAATTCGTCAGTGATCGTCGACACAAGAGACAGACAGACGGTCACCTTCCGGACATTCTGCCATCATCGGGAGCCACCAACATCATCATCACCATCACCGTCACCCTCGGTCACGGCATCCCCCTCCCCTCCCCTCACCACCACCACCCACCGAACCGGCGAGCGACCACAGCAGGAGCAGTCAACCACCCCCCGACCAGGGCTGCCCGCTGCCAGCGTCCAATCCCATCGCGGCCGCAACCTTAACCCCTGCTCATCAAAAACCAATTCAACCTAGCCCGGCCTCTGTTTACCGGGCTAAACCCAAGGCAAAGAAAGCGACCCTCCGCCCAGGGTACCAGGCTTCCCTGCAATTATTCAGAGGCTGCACCTCCTGCTTGCCTCGACCGTCGTCATTATCTCCATCGACGCCCCCCTCTGCGCCGGGCAAGAGAGTGGCACGCGCGCCAAAGAAAACCTGTCCGACTGGGCTGGACCCAACCCGGCCACTCGTGTTCTGTTCCCTCTGAACGAAATCCCCATCCCGTCCTGTTCAGGCCCTTGCCGCTGCTGCAGTTGCTGTTGCTGTTGCTGTTGCTTCATCGACGGCCGGCAGGAAAGCAACATCGACATCATATCAACAACAACAACACACCCGAGCATTCGATTTGCATCACCCTTCCTTCTCCCGCAAGCAACCCAAGACCGCTCGCTGCCCTGCCAAGTCAAGCACGCACGCGAGACGAGAAACACCCTCTTTGCGCTTTGCATCCGCCTGTCGTCTCCCGTCTCCCGTCTCCCGTCTCCCGTCTCCCGCCAAAAGGTACCTCGATTCAGAGCAGTCCTCGCCCGCCCTCGAGGTAACCTCACCGACGGCGCCTGCACGCCCAGTCCACCCTGCTGTCCAGGCCCTTCCCTACGCATACGCACTTGTCCCGACAGGGACTGCCACTGACGCCTGCAACGACAGAGCAGAAGAGAGAGGAGAGAAAAAAAGGATTCGACGCCCGTCTTCTTGGCCATCGACCAAAGTACAGGCCCCTACCCCAATCCAGCCCATATCACCGCAGACATCCAGCTCCAGCTGCTTCTCAAGCAAGCAGCATTTCTGCTTCTTGGCTCTGCGTCTCCCAGGTTCAACTCTGCTCGGAAGCAGCAAACAAGCTGGACCAGCACCAGGCACATCCAATTCTAAAAAGGCGTGCGGCGGCGACCCAGACTAAGAAAACCGCCTTTCCCCAGTCTCGCCAATCCCGGCCGCCACCTGCTCTGCTCGCTCGTCTGCCGACCTAGGTCCGTCTAGCACGTCCTTGGTTCTGGTCCATAATATCATCTACCGCCCGTCACCACCACCTCCTCCCAAAGTCTCTCGGACCTCCCTCCCTCTCATCTCTTCGACGATTTCTCCTTCGTCCCTTCGTCCAACCTCCCCCGTCTCGCCCTCGGCCGTGTTACCTTGCGCCTTACGCTTGCGAATTAAGGTGACCGCCCTGCTTCTGGGGACAATCCGCGACATTCCAAGCAACCGCCTCTACTGTATGCTTGCAGCGTAGCCTGTTTAGCTTTTGGCTCACTCCCTCGCTGCCACCCGCTACCCTCCCCCTTTCGTCACACGTCAAGTCGTCCGTCGCCCTGGGGTTTCTTATTTCTTTTTTTGATACCCCTACTCTCTTTCTCAACCCTACCCGGATACCGAAAAAGACCCCCAAGGGAATTCAAACAAGTCCACTGTCCAACAACAGCCAAGTTGTTCTGAGTCCAGGGAAGCACCAGCGCCAGCACCAACGGCGCACCAGACAGACCGCTGCCTGTCCATCTTGCTTTAGGCACAAGCACTCGCATCAGCTAAGTGGTTCAAGCAAACTGCCTACTGCCTGCTAGTCACTCAGCCAGCCCGCACCCGAAACCCACGAGTCGAGTCGGCACCATTGCAACACGCTACCAACTTGGCCTGCTTACCTGCCATTTCGGCCCTGCTGCCACTACCTGATTCTGATTACATTGCCATTACTCCTTTGGCCCTTTGGCAAAAAAAAAGGACCAGCACCAAGACAGCCTGCCGCCGCCCACTTCTCACCCCCCCCCTCGAAGGCTCAAATGTTTACACAACCAGTCTCATCGCCACCAACCGTGGGCCCCGTGCCGACATCTGTCACTAATCCCACCTCGCCCTCGGTGCGGTCCAGTCGCTTGCGAGGCCTAAGTTATCTCCGCAATTACACCCAAAATCACCTGCTCTCCAGGGAGCACAGCAGTCAGGGTTCCAGTTCTCCAACTTCCAATTCCCACGCCCACTCCCACTTTCACCACAACACCAACGCCAACTCTCACTCACACTCTCAGACCCAAACTCAAACTCAAAGCCAAACCCAGAACTCCCGCACCTCTGCTGCTCGTCCGACACCGAGTCTGCACCGCTCCCTCAGCTACTCGCCCACATCGGCCCCTCGTCGTGCTGACACCGACACAAACCTCAACCCGCTCTCCCTTGTCGCCTCACTGCAGGAGCCCCCAACGTCAGTCTCTGCCACAAACAGATCTTCGACCACGCCCTCCTCGCCAGCCGTGGAGCGACCGCAAGTTGATGCGCTCCCGCCTCTCCTCGACGACCCCATCGCGAGCAGCAGTAGCAACAGCAGCATTCAATCCGCGCCGCAAGTTGGGCAGCCATCTCAGCCTCACGTCGATACCGAATCGGCCAACATGACGAGAGCACGCGCTTCTACGACGGGCGACGCCGTGCCCAAGGCATCGTCTCCTGTGCCCGACAGCCTTCCCTCGATCCGCTTCTCGGCCTACTACGACCCCCGCGCGACGCGCCCGAGCCTGACGTTCCCGCCCGTATCGCGAACTTTGCCTGGCGGCAACGAGATCATCCGGGTTGGCCGCTACTCGGAGCGAGACAACCAGCCGCCCGTGCCTGCTAACACCCCTTCGGCCGCCCCCGTGGGCTTCAAGAGCAAGGTTGTCAGTCGACGACACTGCGAATTTTGGTACGAGGATGGAAAATGGTACATCAAAGACGTCAAAAGTTCCTCGGGCACTTTCCTCAACCACATCCGCCTCAGCCCTCCCGGCACGGAGTCGAAGCCGTTCCCCGTTAACGATGGCGACATCGTGCAGTTGGGTATCGACTTCAAGGGCGGTGAGGAAATGATTTTTCGCTGCGTGAAAATGAGGCTGGAGCTCAATCGTGGCTGGCAGAACAAGCTCAACACCTTCAAGTACGTTTTTCGCTGTATCTATACGATTTCGTGCACTAACATGATGTAGCATGGCAACACACAAGCGCCTACGGAACATGACTTCTGCCAACTCGGCAAATTCTTCATCGACCCAGGACTGTTCGATTTGTCTCAACTCAATTGCGGTATGTAGCCGGCATGCATGCATTGATTCCCCACATCGCGTGCCAGCATGGAGACTAACGATGTTCCAGCCATGCCAGTGCCTGTTCGTGGCGCCTTGCTCGCACACCTGGCATTTCAAGTGCATCCGCTCTCTACTGAATTCCCCACAATATCCCATTTTCGTGTGTCCGAACTGCCGCATGGCTGCCGACCTCGAGGCGGATATTGAGGATCCTGCAGAGGACTGGGAGCAAATGGACGAAGACGAGGAGCTTGAGCAGAAGGAGGAGGCTAAGGATAAGGCCATGGTCCCAAGCGAGCCTCTCCCCGCCCCTGTAGCGATCGCGGCAGAAAGTTCGCGGCCTGTGTTGCCCGAGATTGGTACCGAGCCTGATGCCATGGATTTCACCGTAGCCTTGGATCGGGCCCGTACTATGGCTGAGTTCCCTGCCCCGCAAACAGTTGCTCCCCACGCTACTATCGAACCTGTCCCGATTCCTTCCGTCGGGTCATCGCAAGCGGCCGTTCCACGTACTGGCCGTGACACCCGGACGCCCTCCCCCATTGGAAACCACTTGACGAACGGCACCGAAGGTCCCATCACCCCGCGTAACGACGCCGGGCCGTGGGTATTCGATGGAAGCGCCGGTCGCCGTGCTGCGGAAGCTGCAAACGGAATGAGAAGCCTTGACGAGGCTGCAGAGATGGACGTTGACCGGTAGAACCGGTCCCGGCATGATGAGTCCGTCACGGGCTGCCGAAAGCGGGATTCAAGTTTGATGTTAACGGATATTGAAATGGCTTCATCGACGGAGTCTAGGAAGAGACCGGCTGCATGAGCGACGCGTAGGATGGTGTATGGCGTTTTGATGCATTGTGGAGCGAACTCTGCTCGCTAAACTGGAACAGAGTTGTCTATCATTGTGGCGCTGGCTGGGGCAAGGTATGCTGGGCGGCTGAGAATGGTTCATCCAACAGGCGACGGCTTTACGTGACCATGGAGCGTTGGCATTCCGGGGGTCATTTATAGCATCACATTAATACAGCGAGAACATGGCATAAGCCACAGGGTTTTCAAATTTCGTCACTCCCATCGCTTGTTCGTATCATCCGACATACAGCTGAACGCAGTCTTAATGTGACGCCGCTGAGGAACCAATCCTTGAAATCGGTCATATGTCAGAATAGGAGCCCAGATGCTTATTTCGTCTTGTATGCCTCGACGTTCGCTCCTTGAGAAGAGGCTGTCAGCAGTACGAGGAGAAGGGTCCGGATGACGTCTTCCAGCTGCATGCAACGGCTCGTCGCTGATTGGCCCACACGGCTGGCCAGGGTCCCGATACCTCCGATGGCGATAAGACCGATAAGGAAGATCAAGAATTCCCGGGCGGCAGCAAACCAGCTTTCCGAGAGCAGCGAACTTTTCCCAGGCCCTCGCCATCGTGGAAAACCCACCCCCCACCCGCCACCTCACCTCAACTCTTCTCCCCCCCGCCGCTCCGGGTTGTCGAATTCGAATACCCTCACCCATATACCAACACATTACGATGCTTCGAACATTAGCGACGCGCCTTCCGCGGCGCACCGTCGCCGCAGCGGCGCCAGCCTCAAGACTCACCACTTCCGCACTCCGCACCACCACCGTCCGGGCGCTATCAACAACACCAACACTAAAGTACCCTCCCCGCGGACCGAGCAATGTCAAAATCGACGCCATTCCCAAGGAACCGACGGACCTCGATGCGATCACGACGCTGCCCAACGGCCTGCGCGTCGCCTCGGAGGCGCTGCCGGGCTCCTTCTCCGGCGTGGGCGTCTACGTCGACGCCGGCTCGCGGTACGAGGACGCCGGCCTGCGCGGCGTCAGCCACATCATGGACCGCCTCGCGTTCAAGAGCACGTCGGCCCGCTCCGCCGACGACATGATCGAGCAGGTCGAGGCGCTCGGCGGCAGCATCCAGTGCGCGAGCTCCCGCGAGAGCATGATGTACCAGGCGGCCAGCTTCAACGGCGCCGTGCCCACGACGGTCGGCCTGCTGGCCGAGACGATCCGCGACCCGAGCCTGACGGAGGAGGAGATCGCGGAGCAGCTGTTGACGGCGGAGTACGAGATCAACGAGATCTGGAGCAAGCCGGAGCTGATCCTGCCGGAGCTCGTGCACACGGCGGCGTTCAAGGATAACACGCTGGGCAACCCGCTGCTGTGTCCCGAGGACAGGCTGAATGCGATTTCGCGGGAGACGATATTGAGGTACCGCGACTTGTTCTACCGCCCGGAGCGCATCGTGGTTGCGTTTGCTGGTGTTGAGCACGGCGAGGCTGTGAAGCTGGCGGAGCAGTACTTTGGAGACATGAAGTCTTTGGAACCCACGCTCTCCCGCACCGGTTCAGAAACCTCCATCTCAGACGCCTCTTCGTTCGCTTCTTCAACATCCTCCTCCTCGGCCTCCCCCGTCCAACAACAACCCTCCAAGCTCCTCTCCAAAGTCCCCTTCTTCAAGAACCTCTCCACCTCCGCGCCCACCAACGCCTCCGTCCTCACCTCCTCCACGCCCCTAACCCACGACATCAACGCCCCGGCCCACTACACCGGCGGCTTCCTCTCCCTGCCCCCGCAGCCCCCCTCCAACAACCCCAACATGCCCAACTACACCCACATCCACCTCGCCTTCGAGGGGCTCCCCATCTCGTCCGACGACATCTACGCCCTCGCCACGCTGCAAACCCTCCTCGGCGGCGGCGGCTCCTTCTCCGCCGGCGGCCCGGGCAAGGGCATGTACTCCCGCCTCTACACCAACGTCCTCAACCAGCACGGCTGGGTCGAGTCCTGCGTCGCCTTCAACCACTCCTACACCGACTCCGGCCTCTTCGGCATCTCCGCGTCCTGCATCCCCGGCCGCACCGCGAGCATGCTCGACGTCATGTGCCGCGAGCTGCGCGCCCTCACCCTCGACACGGGCTTCTCCGCGCTCAAGAAGGGCGAGGTCGATCGCGCCAAGAACCAATTGAGGTCCAGCCTGCTCATGAACCTCGAGAGCCGCATGGTCGAGCTCGAGGATTTGGGAAGGCAGGTCCAGGTGCACGGGCGCAAGATCCCCGTGACGGACATGTGCCGCAAGATCGAGGCGCTGACGGTCGAGGACCTGCGGCGCGTGGCGAGGATCGTCGTCGGCGGGATGGTGGAGAACGCGGGGCGGGGCAGCGGCGCGCCGACGGTCGTGCTGCAGGAGGCGCAGGCGCACGGCGTGAGCACGCATTCGTTGGCGTGGGAGGCTATTCAGAATACGATTCATGATTGGCAGCTTGGCAAGAGGTGAAGCAACGTTGCAGGAAATAGACGAGTGTTCTAGAGAGCTAGACGCGATTAGAATGGCGAGAGGAGAAGGCCATTGTTTGTACCATATGATGAAGGGAAGAGAGAGAGGATCCGTGTAAAAGTAATGGTTGGCAGACCTTCTTTCTTCTTAAAGACGAAAAGAAAAGTTATCATGATTGGGCTGAGAGGACGCCCGGTTAGCTGTAGAAATCTCATGACTTCAAAAAACAAATTTCACATCTTTTGAGAATACTTTACAAATTAAGTGACTGACTGAGGTTGATGGGGTCAAATAAAACCCATGAGCTAACGTTTGATAGAAAAAATGAAAGTCTTTGGTATATTGTATCTGGTCTCCTGTAATAAGTAGTGCGCGAACACCATGTATCATCCCCCCCTCTTCCTTTCCCTACTCGTGTAAAAGTTCTAGGATGTTACATCTTGCGAGTTATCAAAAACGCCTTCTCCATCTGGGATGTATCCTCCCTGCCAATGCCCAATTACGCCTAATACGGTGAAAGCAACGAAGACAAAAGAAAATGTGCATTCCGATTCTTAGTGGTACATCACAACTTGGACCGAATAGCCTCAAGCCGGTACTTGACATCCTTCAGCGCCTTGGTGACGGGCTTCCAGTCGTCAAACTGCCTCAGCAGCTCCTCCGTCTCGGACGACAGCTCGGTGCGGACAAAGTCCTCCTCGAGCAGGCCGCGCATGATCCAGGGGAGATGGTAGGGGTTCGGGTTCGCGAGAGAGGAGCCGGCGTCGCGGCGGTGGGCGACGGTGGCGGGGACGTTGGGCTTAACGTCGGCGGTCTCGAGGGCGTGGGCGACGGCGAGATCGTAGACCTGGTCGTCGTAGTAGAGGCGGGAGTGGCCTTCGCCGGAGTAGAGGCTGCCGGCGAGCGGGGTGGAGAGTTCGCGCACGAGGCCGTGGTCTGAGACGCCGAGGTTGCGGAGTTTGAGGGCGAAGCCGACGAGGTGGGCGATGCTGGTCGCTGTGTTAGATGGGGGGAATTCGAGGACGAGAAAGGTTGAAGGGACTTACAAGTCTGGGGCGTGGATACGGCCGTCGATAAAGACGGCGCGGTAGATGTAGGGGTGAGAGGCGGGGGAGTAAATTGCGGATTCCATTGGGACGAGTTGGTCGTCTATGCTGCCGATATATGTCATTCTGACGCCGTAATGGAGGACTTCTTTAAGTGCGTTTTCGTATTTCTTGGAGACTTCGCTGTCTGGGTTGGAAAATTCCCAGAGCTCGTTGGCGGAGCCCATGAGAATGCCCATGCTGGACTTGTAGTCGGGGAATGGGCCTAGAGAGACCCCAGCTGAGAAACCGTTAGCTGGTATTCACGAAAACATGCATGGAGAACCCACCCATCGCGCAGACACCAATCTTGGCGTTGGTGATGATGCCCAGGTCTATGAGCTTTGCCAGCAGCATGACTGCGACAGGGACGCCCTGAGAGTGGCATGCCAGAATGATGAGGTCTGCATTGCGAATCTGCTCGATCCAGTTAAGAAGGAGCTTCCACAAGTTGTCCACTCTATCTCCGATTCTGCCCTCGCCTTCCAGGGCAATCTTCTCAATCTCGCAGTCGGAGCACCCGTGAACGTCTGCCCATCTGCCGATGGCTTCCGCACAGAGACTTGCAAAGCGAAGCGAAGTCCCCGTTGGCTGTCCTACCATGGGACGGAGGTACGTCGCAGGGAAAAGACCGTGGACTCCGATAGCGAGGGCTTTCTTGATCTTTGGTGTTTCTTTTACTCTATAAACGTGGTTTGCGGGAGGTTGCTGGTTCCGTAGAAGCAGGGACGTGATCTGTTTAATGATTGATGGGTTGTCCTTCATCCGGTATGTGCTTCCAAACGAAGGCAGCAAAAGATTGGGTGGTGTTGACTTTGATGGCGTCTCTTGGCTGGTACTCTTTGGGGTCCCCGGCTTAAGAGGCGGTTCCTTTGGTGTCTGGTCGGTGATTGAGGCTCTTGAAGATGCAGCCGAGTCAGGACGTGTGGGCGTTCCCGGCCTCGCTTGCACATCGATCTCCATGGACTGGGGCCGGACTCTCTTACTCTTCCTGCCAAAGGTCGACGGCGCAGATGCGATTCCCGACTTGATACTTTTGGCGGGTTTCGTATCTTTCGAGGCCTTCGTGTCCTTGGCATCCTTCAAGACGCTGTCCCGCTCGGATTGATCCACACTTGTTCTCTCCGGATGTGCTTCTGAGCCTTGACCCATGACTGCGAGCTCACCAGACTCCGGCTGAGGCTGGACATTTTTGGTGCCGTCAGATTTCGTCCGGCTTTCTCTCGACCAAAATGCCCATGTTGAGCCGGCCGATGGCGGTTTCTGGGCATCTTGTTTGGGAGCATCTGGTTTTGGCGGCGGGGCATCCTCCATTACTACGTCTTCAGGCTCTTTTGCAGGTGGCTCAGTGGTGTTGACTGGCTGATCTGGTTCTATCGGCTGAGCGGGATCAGCGATCACAGGCGGCTCTGCAGAGGTGCTGGAGTACCAAAACCCAAACCAAGATGTCGTCGTCGGTGTCGGTGAAGTTGCCGCGGTCTGGTGGGTTTGCTCGGGTGCTGGCACCTCGGCAGGCGGTGGTTGCTGCGGTTCTGGCTCTTTCGGGGGTTCTTCCACTTTTGGTGGCTCCTCAGTGGGTGCTGGTGCTGCAGCTTGTGCATCTGTCGGCGGCGCCCGCCCCAGCCAACCGAACCAACTTGATGCCGTCACGGGCCGTGGTGGATTCTGATCGTCCGTCGCGGTCTTCCCAGCGTCGTCGGATTTTGCCGGCGTTTCCTGCGGTGGTGGTGATGGATCCGTGGTTCCAGCCTGCGGGTTCGTCGTCTCGTTATCTGGCTTGTTTGTTGTTGTTGTGGCGGCGCTCTCCTCTGCCACTGCACCGTTCTCGGGGATCTGGGGTAGTGACACAGACGAGTCCGCGGGACCGTCGAGGCTCGCCGTATCGATGCTCTTTTTCGTATCGAAACGTCGGAAATCGGGGGTGCTGGACGGCTTCAGGGTGCCTCCGAAGATGGTTTCGCGGGCAATCTGCGTGGATGCGGAGGACTTGGGGGCGCGCGGCCAGGAGCCGTACCAACTCCTCGCTTTGCGGACCTGCACCATGCTGTTTAGACTTTTGCGCCAGAGCATGTCACAACTCAACAAAAATGGTGAAGCAATACCTGTTTCTGGGAGTCTTGCTTGGTGTTCTTCGTTTCGCTGCCGCTCCTGTCTCTCGCCATCGGAATCTCTCGCGGTGGCCGGTGGACGGGCTCTGAGACGGCCGTGACCTGTGACGTAGCCGATGTTGCTGTCGCAGGGGCGATTGCGGCAGGTGGGCTGGATGAACTTGGCTGTGATGGGTTCGGTCGCTGGCGCTTTCTAGGAGACATTTCGCGGGGAGGGCAGCTTTTAGTCGTGGTTAAAAGTCTGGTCGGCAGCTGGGAAGTCAATCTGCCGCATGTTCGTTTAAGAATTCGTCATTGGGAGGGGATGGTGGAAGATGTGAGAAGAAGGGATGACATTAATTAGGAGCTGCTGGCCTTATTGTTGTTGATTACCCTCCAGGCCTACTTCCGGTACTTAGCAGGCAGGTAGGTACCTTGGGCAGGCTGCCTAGCGGGGTGCGTCCGTGTTTGCGCTGCGTTTGGCTAGGATCCCGTGGTGAGCGCTACTTGGGCCGACCGACCCCTCCAAATGACCCCCAAATGACACTGAAAGTCGCCCACGCCTGCGCGTCTGCTCTTCTGATTAGATAACCGTGGGTGGCCATTGGAGTGGCTTGCGGCAGAGGAGGCGACGCTAAGGTGCATGTTCGCTCGCTGCGCAAGCCGAGGCGTGCCGCCAGTCCCACCAATCCCCACCCGGTGCTATCCAGATAAGAAGGGCGTTATCGTTATCGGTTATCGCCCTCCCGAAAAATCAAAAAAATTCAAGTGGAGCCATCGCAAAGAGAGAGACTGTGAGGTCCCTACTCTTTTTTTTCTGTTCCGCTCTCTGCAAAACACCGAGTCCAGGACTGATGCAAGCAATTGCACCTGGTTTTTGGGCGCAACACACAACATGAGCTCACTCAAGAGAAAGGATGCCCCCGGGGGTACTCCTCCGTCAAAGTCCGCCAAGTCCACAAAGGCATCACGCCCCTCGAAGCGCGACACTCCCACCAAGGACCGCAAGCAGGACGGCGGTAAGGACAAGAAGCCGAGGGAAGAGGCACCCGCACCCAAGGCCCCGACCGTCTCACGACTCCTCAAGGATGAGGAGCCTCTGTTCCCTCGTGGCGGCGGCAGCGTCCTGACGCCCCTCGAGCAGAAGCAGATCACCATGGAGGCGAAGGCAGACGCCGCCAAGGAAGACGCCGAGTTCGACGTCAACGAGAAGAGCAAGGCAAAGAAGGAGAAGAGGAGGAAGGCAAAGGAGGCCAAGGACACGGACGCGAAGCCTGCTCGCGACGAAGATGCCGTCAAGATTGAGAGTCTGAACTTCAAGCGTCTGGTCAAGGGCTCCCTCGTCCTCGGTCAGATCAGCCACATCGACCCCGTCCAGCTCACGATCGCACTGCCGAACAACCTGACGGGTCACGTCTCAATCGCCTCCATCTCAGATACCATCAATGCGAAACTGGAGGGCGCCATGGAGACCTCTGACAACGAGAGCGAAGACGAAGACGACGAAGACGATGTCGACCTGAAGTCCATGTTCAGGATCGGCCAATACGTCCGCGCATACGTTCTTTCGACCTCCGACGACACAGCCGGCGGAAAGGCCAAGAGACGCATCGAGCTTTCTTTAAGACCTGTCGACACCAACACCGGCCTTTCGAGCGACGATGTCGTGTCCAATGTTACCCTCATGGCCTCCGTCGCGAGCGTGCAGGATCACGGCTACGAGATGAGCCTGGGAATTGAGGGAGACCTGAAGGGCTTCCTGTCCAAGAAGGAAGTCGGGCCCGGCATGGATGAGGCCAGCCTTCGCCCCGGCGCTGTCTGCCTTTGCGTTGTCAAGAGCGTCACCGGCATCGTCGTTCAGCTGTCTGCCGACCCTCAGAAGCTCGGCAACACCTCCAACGTCGCATCGAATGCCCCCACGATCAACTCATTCCTCCCCGGAACCCTGGCCGATGTCCTTCTTACCGAAGTCACCAAGAGAGGTCTCCAGGGTAAGCTTTTGGGTCACTTGCCCGTCACCGCCGACCTGATCCACTCCGGTGTTGGTCCCGATGGCGCTGATCTCGAAGCCAAGTACAAGGTTGGTGGTCGTATCAAGGCGCGCATCATCTGCAACTTCCCGGCAGCCAAAGAACCCAAGTTCGGTATCTCGCTGCTGCCTCACATCAACAGCCTGCAGTCTAAGTCTTCGGGCAAGGGCAGCAGAGCAAAGTCCCCTCTCGACTTGCTTCCTATTGCCTCCTTTGCCGAGAAGTGTACTGTGCGCCAGGTCGAGCCCGAGATTGGTCTCTATGTTGACACTGGCGTGCCCGGCATTTCTGGTTTTGTGCATATTTCTCGTGTCAAGGATGGCAAGGTCGATGCTCTCTACGAGAGCAGTGGGCCTTTCAAGGTCGGCACGACCCACCGTGGCAGAGTAGTTGGCTACAGTCCCCTCGATGGAATGTTCCTCCTGTCGTTTGAAAAGTCGGTCCTTGACCAGGCTTTCATTCGTCTTGAGGACGTCCCTATTGGCCAGGTTGTATCCGGCAAGATTGACAAGATGATCATTGGTGAGAACGGTGTTAGCGGTCTGATTGTCAAGCTTGCGGAGAACATTGCCGGTTACGTTCATGAGTCTCACTTTGCCGATGTCAAGCTCCAGCACCCGGAAAAGAAGTTCAGGGAAGGGATGGAGGTCAAGGCGCGTGTTCTCTCTGTGAGGCTGCGCAAGCACCAGCTCCGTCTCACCCTCAAGAAATCGCTTGTCAGCTCCGACTCTACCATTATCAAGAACTACGATGACGTCGAGGTTGACATGCAGACCCCTGGTACTATTACCTCCGTCAGCGCAGATGGTGCTCGCCTTGAGTTCTTTGGCGACGTGAGGGGTTTCCTTCCCGTATCACAGATGAGTGAGGCTTACATCAAGGACCCAAGGGAACACTTCCGCGCTGGTCAGGTCGTCAGCGTTCACGTCCTGAGCGTTGTCCCCGAGGAGCGCAGGCTCGTTGTCTCCTGCAAAGATCCCTCAGCCTTCGGCCTCGACAAGCAGGCCGCGCTGAAGGCCCTCAAAATTGGCGACCTCGTCTCCGCCAAGGTCTCTCAAAAGACTGAGGATGAAGTCTTTGTTGACCTCGAGGAGAGCGGACTCAAGGCCATTATCCGCGTTGGTCACCTAACGGACAAGTCTGCCAGCAAGACCGAGGCAGCCCTGAAGCGCATTCGCGTTGGCCAGACACTGACGGATCTCGTAGTCCTGGACAAGAACGAGCGACGCCGTGCTGTCATTCTGACCCAGAAGCCCAGCTTCGTTGAGGCCAGCAAGAACGGAAAGCTTCTGTCTAGCTACGACGATGTCACTATCGGTGCTGTTGCGCCTGCCTACGTGAGGGAGATTGGACCTTTTGCCGTTTACGTTCAGCTTGGCGGCAACCTGACGGCCATTCTGCCCAAGTCTAAGCTCGACAAGGAGGTTCAGGAGAAGGCGTCATTCGGCATGCGCAAGCATCAGTCTGTAGAGGTCAAAATTGTGTCCTCCAACCCCGAGCAAAAGCGCATCATCGTCGCGCCTTCGTCTGCGGTGGAACCTGAGAAGGTCCCGGCCGCTGCAGCCCTGAACTCCGTCGACGAGAAGATCCGCAACGTCACCGACGTCGCCCTGGGAACCACCATGGACGCCAAGGTCGCCTCTGTCAAGGCCACCCAGATCAACGTCAAGGTGGCCGACAACATCCAAGGCCGTATTGATGTTTCCCAATTTTTCGACAACTGGGAAGACATCATCGACAAGAAGATTCCTCTGAAGAAGATCAAGGTTGACGAAATCATCCGCGTCCGCGCCATCGGAATCCACGACTCCAAGAACTACCGTTTCCTGCCCTTCTCTCACCGTTCGACACACTCCATCATCGAGCTCACCGCCAAGAAGAGCGACGTTGAGGCCGAGGCAGTCGAACTTCTGTCTTACGACAAGCTGAAGGTCGGAGATTCCCACGTTGCTTTTGTCAACAACCACGGTAAGAACTGTCTCTGGGTCAACTTGTCACCCACTGTTCGCGGAAGAATCAGCATCATGGAGGTTTCTGATGATCTCTCCCACGCCGGCAACCTGGAAAAGTACTTCCCGGTGGGATCCGCCTTGAAGGTTAAGGTCGTGTCTGTCGATGCTGAGAAGGGCCATCTGGACTTGTCTTCTCGTTCATCATCTGGTACCAGCGAGATCAAGTGGGACTCCCTCAAGAAGAACCAGATCCTCCCTGGAAGAGTCACCAAGGTCAACGACCGTCAGCTCATGATCAAGCTTAGCGACGCTGTTTCCGGCCCCGTCCACCTGGTTGACCTCTGCGACGACTACGATGAGGCCAACACTCTCAAGTTCAACAAGGGTGAGATTATCAGAGTATCAGTTGTTGAAGTTGACAAGAGCAACAAGAGGCTCAGGCTGTCCACCCGTCCTTCCCGTATCTTGAGCTCTACATCACCTGTTGCCGACCGCGAAATCACCTCTCTGGCGCAGCTTACCTCAGGAGACATCGTCCGCGGCTTTGTCAAGAACGTCGCAGACAACGGCGTCTTTGTCCAGCTTGGAGGCAGCATCTCTGCTCTGGTGAAGATCGCCAACCTGTCTGACCGTTATATCAAGGACTGGAAGGGTAGCTTCCAGGTTGACCAGCTGGTCAAGGGTCGTGTCATCAGCATTGACACTGCTATCAACAAGATCGAGTTGAGTCTCAAGGCCTCCGTCGTCGAGAACGACTACACTCCTCCCATCACATGGAAGGATGTCAAGGAGAGCCAGATCGTCACCGGCAAGGTTCGCAAGGTGGAGGAGTTTGGCGCTTTCATTGTCGTTGACAACTCAACAAACGTCAGTGGCCTGTGCCACCGCAGCGAGATGGCCGAGAAGCCTGTGGAAGACGCCCGCAAGCTCTACAGCGAGGGCGATGTCGTCAAGGCGAAGGTTATCTCGATCGACGACGAGAAGCGACGCATTACTTTCAGCCTGAAGCCGAGCCACTTCGACGAGGACAGCGACATGGATGATGTTGACGGAGGCGCGGAGCTTGACAGCGACGATGACTCGGATGTTGATATGGGCGAGGGCGTTCAGTTCACGATTACCGGAACGGACAACATGGAGGATTCTGATGAGGAGGAGGATTCTGATGCAGAGGAAAGCGATGTCGAGATGGCAGAGGCGCCCGCAAAGGGCAAGGGTCTAAGCGCCGGCAAGTACGACTGGACAGGCGACGCTTTCGACGACGATGAGGAACCAGCCGAGGGTAAGAAGTCCAAGGCATCTGAGAAGAAGGAGAAGAAGAAGGGAGGCGAGATCCAAGTCGACCGCACTGGCGATCTCGACGCACACGGCCCCCAGACCGCGACCGACTACGAGCGACTGCTGCTGGGTCAGCCTGACTCGTCACAGCTGTGGATCGAGTACATGGCGCTGCAGATGAAGGTCAGCGAGCTCTCCAAGGCTCGCGAGATCGCCGAGCGCGCCATCAAGACCATCAACATCCGCGAGCAGACCGAGAAGCTCAACGTATGGATCGCCTACCTCAACTTGGAAGTCGCCTACGGCACCAAGACTTCCACCGACGAGGTCTTCAAGCGCGCATGCCAGTACAACGATGAGCAGGAGGTCCACGAGCGCCTGGCCAGCATCTACATCCAGTCCGGCAAGCTCAAGGTAAGAAGAACACTCCCCAAAGGAGATACATCAAGAACAAAGGCTAACACATTGGGTTACAGCAAGCGGACGATGTCTTCCAATCGCTCGTCAACAAGTTCAAGTCCAAGTCCCCCGACGTGTGGGTGAACTACGCCCACTTCCTGCACGTGACGATGAACGAGCCCGACAGGGCGCGCGCGCTCCTCCCCCGTGCGACGCAGACCCTCGAGCAGCGCCACACCGCGCAGCTGATGGCCAGGTTCGCCGCCCTCGAGTTCAAGTCGCCCAACGGCGACGCGGAGCGTGGCCGCACGACGTTCGAGACGATCTTGGCGACGTGGCCGAAGCGGTTCGACTTCTGGGGCCAGCTCATCGACCTCGAGCTCTCGGCCGCGGAGCCGGACGCCACGGCCATCAGGGATGTCTTCGAGAGGGGTACCAAGGCCAAGGGCCTCAAGGCCAAGAAGGCCGAGAAGTGGTTCAAGCGGTGGGCCGACTGGGAGGAGAAGCTCGACCCGAAGGGCCGGGAGAAGGTGATGGCCAAGGCGAAGGAGTGGGTAGCGGCCAAGAAGGCGGCGGCGGCGGCGGCTGCGGAGGAGGAAGAGGACGACGAGTAAGAATACTTTGATTTGAAAAAAAGGGAAAAGTTCTTTGGGGCGGTAATGAAAAAACAACATGCATGAGGGGGTTTTGGCCAGCCTTGTCGGCCCCCTCCTCCCTGTCACCCTCGGATTAGACCGGGTTCTATTTTTTTTATGTGTCAAAAATATCAGTTCACATTTTCAACGGCATAATTACTACGGGCATGTATGATGCATCTGCAAGAAATCAATAGCACCACGGCAGCTGACTCTTGGCCGCCCCGGCGCCTACAGCTCACCTACACCTTTGCTTTTAGCTGGTCAGCCCGTCTCCACGAGGTTTAGCGCCGTGGGTTGGGTGAGGACTTTGCCTGGCCTGCGAATCCCCGAGATCGACGCCGGGATCCATATTGTTTTCCTTATTGTTCCAGCATAACACCGGCGGAGCCACAGTCTTGGGATGTTTTTAGAGTCGCATTGAGATGATGTGAGATCTGAAGCCGTCTTGGCTGGCCATCGTGGATGGCCGCTCACGTTGGGTTAGTTACCCTACGGAACATCAGGCATACAAACCGAAGCATTTCCAATCATTCCGTCGTGAGGTTCCCATCACGGGTGATTCCTCTGCCCATGGGCGAAAATTATCGGGGCTGTCCAGCATGGCATGGGAGCACAAGCATGGCGTTAATCACAGCTGTTCATCGATAGTCCATCAGCCCGGAAATCACAACAGCTGCAGCCCTCGGTCTTGAGTTGAGCCATGCTTACCGACCTGGCCATGCCCTGTCCATGGGAACCAAATGACTGGATGCGCGACGGTGAGGCGGGATCCTGGTGACCTAATGATGCCGATGCTGGTTCGATGCAGCTGGAGGGATTTCCATGCGCCACAGCTGAAAATAGGTCATGCCCAATTGGGGAGACACACCACATCACACACATGCTCGCCATCTTTGGGCTCTGCTTACCACATCTTCTATTATTTCTTTTTCTTCAATGTGCTCATTTTATTTTCCGATGAACTTTGTGTTTCCAGGTACCAAAATCTTCTTTTCAGGGAGAGAGCTTTTTTTACCCATGTTCGCATGAAAGATGCCCAATCCCTCATACACACACACTGCCTGAACCCTTTCAATCCTTCGGGATGAACCATCACCAACGAGCCAATCAAGATTGATATTGCAAACAGAAACTCGGTCGGCCGAGGAACAGGGGCGTCAAACGAACCCAGCCCAGCGGTACCTGCGTCGCCAATCCACAAACCGGAGGCTCGTCCGATGCTTGTGGACGTCGGGTGGGATGGATGCCAAAGCATAATAAACAATTGGGTCGCCGTAAAAAGAAGCAGTTTGAGTTTTGAGATCCCTCGTGGCGCGGGGTCGCACCAGTACACCAGCCCGCATCACAGGGCAAAGACATTCCATCCTTGCCACCTGCGGTCCGTGTCTTTGGTCCGCCGCCCCGCGCCCCCTTTTCTCCCGTTTATCCTGCCTGTCTCTGCCCTACCGGACCCCTGGGAGACAGGACAGGACAGAACACAACATGATGTCCGGTAAAATGAGCAGATAATGACCAAACCTCGTAACCATGCGGAGTCTGACAACTTACTCGGTTCATCCGAGTGGGAGGGTGAAGCACGCCGGCAGAGAGGTGAGCCGTCCGTATTCACGTTTCCCGGCGCTCCGCTCCGCCCCCCCCCCAGCATCGAATCGTGAAAGTTCGGATGCAGATGCCTCTCCATTTTCGCTTTCGTTCCCCCAATCAGGCGGTAGGGAATGGTCAGAAAGTGGGAGTTTTCCAGCGGACTCACCTGCCAGCGCATTGGAGGCGTTCAATAGCGTCAGGCGGGTGGTCGAGGGTGGGAGTTGACACACCGACAAACAAGAAAAGAAAATGCATCTCGAAGGAAAACACACACAGAGAGAAGGGGACAGAGCATCAGCATTGCTTTCAGCCAATCAGATCACATCGTACCGACGCACCGCTTTCTTTATTTCCCCAATAAGCTCATCCCGCCGTCACGGACGCACCAGCCCTTTTGCAGCCTAGGCAACGGTGTGTCTTGGGGTGTGTGGCAAGAGAGAGAGAGAGAGAGAGAGAGAGAGAGAGAGGTCTGACGGCTTACCTACCTACTTTCTTAGTCTGACTGTTCTGACGGGAAGAGCTGTGCGCCCCCTTTTCTTCTCTGCATCGTGTGTGTCTGTCTCTCCCCAAAAGCTCACTACACCCCTCTTGAGCGTGTTTGTTTCCCTCTGGGAGTGAGACCCCTGCTGGTGGCGCCGGACACGCAGAAGAAGCTTAAACGCTCCCACTCATCCAATCCCCACCCCGATCCCGCGCCGTCGATCTTGGCATGGCTGCCAAGTGGTGCGCGATACGAGACTTTGGACCGACTGCACGGTGAGATACAAGGGGATTCTCTGCTCCGGCCAAATAACAGACGTCTGCGGTGCTGTTATGCTTCTTCTGCCCTGTATGCCTTATGGAGATGATACTTGCTACCCCATGCAATGTTCGATCTATTGTTAGGAGACAAGCCCCGGCTTAGCGTGCGTTGCATTGCAGATGCGGCTATTGCCCGCATGGGGCTCTTTTCTTTCTTCCGATTGCTCAAGATGCATCTCTGCTTCACTTACTCTCTTTCTCTCTCTCCATGTCAGACCTTCATGTTGTGCCTACCGGCCGACGAATCGCGGCCGAGGGATATCTGCTGATGCTGGTGAGGCGGTGATGGGAGGCGGCGCGCAGCCCGGGCAGCGGGCTTGATGCCTAGGGTCCAAGCTGGGACGCTAAGGAGTGATATGCTTCTTGCTCCTTTTGCCTGCGGTCCGGGTGGTTTTTCGCTGTCACTTCTTTTTTTTTTTTTTTTTGCGTTTTCTTACCTGGAGCTAGCGGGGTTGCTGCTATTCGAGAAGACGGCTGAGGCATACGACCGGGTTCTTCTTGGCACCGCTGGATGGGCTGCGGTGCGGTGCACCGGCGGCGGCCTGTCGCTCCATCCACCATCTCACCCGACTCTCTCGTGTCCGGGGGGAAGATCTTAGTAGAGAGAGCTAGTTCAACACAAAAGTGTTTTTGGCGTCGGCTTAGACTCAGGAACGGGTGAGGCTAAGAGGCTTGTCCCGAAGGAAGCAGGCATGCACGTTCCGAATTTCGAGCTGTTATGAGTTGGTTTGTGGTGTGTCTGAGGCCTCAAGGATCTGGGCACCTGAGGTAGATGGTAAGGTCGTGATGGATGGCTGTATCTTGGCAGAAGGGATATAAGGAATCGTCGTCTTCCCCCTTCTCGACGGTGATTCCTATCTCTTCAGTAGTTCAAGCTCCTCTTCCATTTCCTCTTCTTCAAAGACCATCCCAGGTCTGATTCAGTCACTACTTTCCTATTCATCTCCTTTCCCACATTCGCTCCATACATCTTAGACAAGATGCATCTCACATCCTTCCTCGCAACCTCCCTCGCCATCTCCGGCACCCTCGCCTACCCCGGCATGGGCAACCAAATGTCCGAAATCATGTCCCGCACCTCCGACAAAGGCGACTCGACCGAGCTCCTCGGCGACCTGATCACCCTCAAAGACCGCGACCTCACCCCCGTCGGCAAGGACGTCAAGAAGCTCCTCCAGGGCAAGGGCACCCCCGAGTCCAACGACCGCTACCTCCTCCCCGTGCCCGCGCTCAACTCGGACAAGTGCAAGAAGGACACGTGCTGCGTCTGGCGCTACGTCGCCGACGACATGTACCAGTTCATGGCCGGCTCCTCGGGCCGCTGCACAAAGTGGGCGCGCGCCGCCGTCCGCCTCGGCTTCCACGACGCGGGCACCTGGTCCAAGGCCACATCCTCCCAGGGCGGCGGCGCCGACGGCAGCATCATCCTGTCCGGCGAGGAGATCGGCCGCTTCGAGAACCGCGGGCTGCAGGAGGTGGCCGCGCGCTTCGCGGAGCTGCACGGCAAGTACAAGGCCATGGGCTGGAACATCGGCATGGGCGACTTCATCCAGATGGGCGCCAACGTCGCGACGGTGGTGTGCCCGCTCGGCCCGCGCATCAAGACGTACGTCGGCCGCAAGGACAGCGCGACGCCCGCGCCGGGAGGCCTGCTGCCGAGCCCGTTTGCGCCGGCGGACCAGCTGATTCAGCTGTTCAAGGACAAGACGATCGGGCCTCATGGGCTTGTTGCGCTGCTGGGCGCGCACACGACGAGCCAGCAGAACTTTGTCAACGAGTCGCGGGCGGGCGACCCGCAGGACAGCACGCCCGGTGTGTGGGATGTGTTGTACTACAAGGAGACGCTGAGCGACCGCTCGCCTCCGCGTGTGTTCAAGTTCCCTTCGGATATCTCCATCTCCCAGCACCCTGAGACTAGCAAGGAGTTTAAGGAGTTTGCTGGACCTGGTGGACAGAACCACTGGAACGAGGTATGTTTGCTGCTAGCATGAGGACTGGGATAAGATGGCTAACAGTGACAACAGGACTACGCCAGAGAGTACATCCGTCTTTCGCTGCTCGGTGTGAACAACATCAACCAGCTTACCGAGTGCACCAAGGTTCTCCCCCCCGCGACCAAGGGCTTCCGCATCCTCGACCAGTTCAAGCTCGACAAGTGGCTGAACAGCGTCGGCAACAAGGGCGCCGCCAAGAAGGTGTCTCAGGACATTGAGAACGGCGACACTGTCACCGTTGATGTTCCTCCCGTCAACACCCGCAACTAGAGGAGTGTGAGGTGCTGGTGCTTTTTCTTTGAAAATAATATACCAATGGCGCACGGGTCTAGGCGGGCTTCCGGGGTCTATGGTAGATAATAATGCGGTCGGAGTTTTGGGGTTTGGCTTGACTTTCTTCGAAAATGATTTTGTACATTGACGCTAGCTACATACTTGTAATCAATCTTATGATTCTTCATGACAATCTGGACCTTGATTCAGTTATTGTGTTTCCGTGATGGAGGTCGGGCTTGCCTGACTCAAGCCGGGATCCCTGGGGACTTCATCCGCCGAACACCCTCTCGTCTGGTTCAGGAACGGATGACTTGTAAGTCAAGCCAAGAATGACCGAGTAGTTTTGGTCCTACCTCTTGCTATCTCTGCATCAACTTTACCTAGACAAAATTGGGATCGTGAGGAGGCACACCACAGTTGCTCCGGGCGGATCCGGACATGCCGGAACCGAGATGCTTCGGTCCGAAGTTAAAGACAGCGACGCCCTACGGCGTGACGTAGCACACCGACGCTGCGGTTGTCTTTTAAGCTTCCTGGCACTCTTTAAATTACTGTACCCCACAAAGGTGCTGAAGGGCTACGCTCAATTGTGTCTTTCTCAATTGAAGACCACAGACTATCACAGCACATCAGTCATCACCATCATCAACATGTCATACCGCATGCTCATCTTCCTTCATCGGAAAGAGGGTCTTTCCCACGCCGAGTTCAAGGACCACTATGAAAACGTCCACGTGCCCCTCACGAAGGAACTCACCGGCCCATTGTTCCCGATGCTGCACTCGCGTCGTTACATCGAGCGCTCGCCAGGCGACGGCAAGGCCATGGTGCTCGCCGGGGCGAAGGGAGAAGATGAGGCGGACGCTGTTGTAGAGGTAGCTTTCAAGGACGAAGCGGCCGCGCAGGCATTCTTCGCGGCGACGAATAGTGGTGAGGCGATGGAGCGGTTGAAGAAGGATAATGAGCAATTTCTGAATTGGGAGAAGTTGCGGATTCTGAAGATTTCGGAGGTTTGTGAGACGAAGGGAGATTCATGAGGTGGGGCTTTCAGGCAATTGAACGTAAGTCGGGGGTATTGACGCCTGGAAGGGGCTGTGCTGATATTCCACAGGCTTTGAAATTACGGTGTGGACATTCGCATGAGTAGACATGTATCAACTTCAATCGAAAAGCCCATTCAATGCCATATCGCGCCGAGAAACAGCTGATTTCACCGTCGTGACGTCGGACACGGAGTTGCAGAGTCCGGCCTCCCTTTGCTCAGCAACTCCGCCGTGCACCTCCGGACTTGCCGCTGAAGAACCCAAGAAGCCTCGGCTGAACCCCTGGGAGTGGATCCGTCAGATGCCTTCGGATCCGGCTCCGGGCTCCGCGGAATGGCGGCCGGACCCATTCGAGTGGAGTGGATCCTCGCGGCAATCCCTGCAGCCTACGCGCAACCGAACGGATGGAGTCGTATTTTTCTCCCTGCCATCCGACTGCGTGGCCTTAAAAAAGGTCCAGATGAACCGTCGTCATTGAACCAGCCATCGTTACACCAAAAACCGCCGACATCGTGAACGCGCAAAGGGATCTCATTTCGTGATAAAAGTTGGCACCGGGTTAGTCATCCCGATTTGGACCCGCTCTCCGCTATCGACCACGCTGCGGCGCGAAATTTCAACCTGACAACGAACAAGGTGCTGGGTCGCGTCGAACCACGCGCGTTCTCTCCATCGTCAACACCACCACCTGATACTCCTTCCTGAGCAGCATCATCGAGCATTTATTACCAAAATGAGCCACAAGCATCAAACACTACGCTTTGTGGATGACCCGACTGCCGGGGACGGCATCTGGGGATACCCCACGAGCAAAGCCAAGTACGCCATCACTCCACCCACCTCACCAAAAGTCCCTTTTGATCGATGCGATGCTGACCTCAGACTGCACCCCTAGCTTCTGCGAGGAAGACTACGTCTTCACGAGGTATATCGCAGAATTCATCAACTGCCTATCCAATGCTACCTACAGTGAGTCTCCCAGCCAACAACCCCAGGAACCACCTTGCTGACCTTGTCCCAGTCTACTTCGCCCTCAAGTACCCCCGCGCCAACTCCAAGGCGTCGGTGCCCTGGTATCGCACTCTCGACATTCAATCCGTCGGCCTCCTCCTCGTCGGCATCTTTTCCGGCGTCTTCCACGGCACGATGCACCAGGAAACCCAACTCCTCGACGACCTCTCCATGCTCATCCTCGCCGGCTCGCTCGTGCAGCCGCTCTACGTCTACCGCCAGTCCTCCCTCGTCGGCGCCGCCATCATCGCACTGCTGTGGGGCGGCATCGGCACCATGGCCGTCATCTACGTGCGCTCCGGCGACATCTTCATCCACGTCATGACCTTCACCGCGCTGCTTACCTTTGTCTGGCCGCGCACGCTGTACCTGGTCTACTGGACGGGGCTGTACTCCAAGGAGGAGAAGAAAGTCTTCATGCGGTACTTCTGGAAGGCTGTCTTTGTGTTGATCTTTGGCTTTACGCTGTGGCATATCGACTTGGAGTACTGCGCCGAGCTGAGAGCTGCGAGAAAGGCGGTCGGACTGCCGGTCGCGTGGTTTTTGGAGTTGCACGGGTGGTGGCATATCTTTACTGCTCTTGGAGCGAGCTGGTACATGCGCTTGATCAGGATGGTTACGGAGGACGGCCGTACCGGCTCAGAGAAGAAGCAAAAGTAGGCACCGTGTCATGAGACTTGAAGTTTGATTTTGGCCAGGCTTGCATATTCCGAAGTAGGCACAGCAAAGGGAGTTCCATTCAAGTCGTGGAATGAAACCAGATAATCCAAAACCTAAATAATTCAATCCCCTTTGCGCCCACCATTGACCCTTGGCTGCTCTCAAATATTATTCAAAGGATGCCTGTGATTGTGTAGTGACGCACTTTGCTATCCTAATTCTTCAGAAAAAAGAAAAAGAAAACAATTAACACTACTGGCTCAGAGCAGATCGAGCAAGAAAGACTTACAGCCAGAGCACCAGAAAGAGCGAATGTTGCCCCATCCATAGGACCTGAAGTCGCTGCATCCATTGACCGGGCCGTTGCTGTCGGCATATCTGCCTTGGCACCCAGGCTGGTCGAAGATGACGCATCTTCCGCCGCGGAGGATCACGGACATGGGAATCAGCGACCCCGAGACGCATCCGCCGTTGGTGGCGCCGCCGTTCTGGTACTCGCGGCAGCCCGTGCCGGGCATGTCACGGTCGAACGTCTGGCATCCTGTGAGGCTGGGGGCGCCCGTGATGGAGCGGTACCTCGTGTTGTCGTTGGCATTGCAGCTGTAGACGTTGTCATATGCAACGACTGATCCAGTGGGGCGATTTTAGTTAGATAACCGGCCCAAACACAAAAAACGTGAAGATAGTTCTCTTACCTTCCCATGCCTGAGAACTGGCGCACAGGGTTGCGAGAATGACCGCGCCAACGGTGGGGAAATGCATCTTGAGTTTCGGAAGTAGGAGCAAGATCGAGGGAGCTATCTGGAGTTTGAATGACAGGAATCAAGGCTCTTGGGGCAGAAAGAGCCCCGTATTTATAGTTTTGAGAATTGGCGTCAAGACACTTGGCTTTCAACAAATTACTTTGAAAGGGCTAGGATTGAAAACATCCAACACCAACACTCATCCTACCCACTGCTATACAGACTAAAAGCCCCATATCAAAGCGAGGGAGCCAATGTAAACCCAAACCGTCGTTTTTTGGAACTATACAGACACTGATGCTGAGCTCAAAGCGAGCCATCCAATCACAAACTGAGATGCATTGCAAACCTCTCCCTGCTAGTACAACAACTCCGAAGTTGGCTAGTCAAATGTAACGCTGTCTAATGCATATTTAATCAACCAACTGTGCCATATTTCCGGGTCTGGGTTGTGGCATTCACAATTTTCAAGCTTACGTCCCTTGTGACGGGATAAATGCATTGCTGACCTGGCCTGGCCCCTTCCACACAGATACCCTATTTTTCCTGCGCTAGAGCGACTACGTTTCCGGTGTGCTCGCTATTATTATCACTATTATCACTATTATCATTGCTACTATCGTTATTCATCGCTGTCGTTGTCGTCTGTCGCCGTCGTCCCTTATTAAAGTCACCAAGTACGCAAGCAATATAGCCGCATGGACACAGGAAAAGTAGGTGGTCTCCTTCCAAAATGTAGAAGACCTATTGTTGCCCCTGCCATTGTGTTGCATTAGACCGTCGTAGCTAAATCATGCACTCACGCCCGAACCCAACCACTTGGAGAAGGTCCATAACTTAGCACCACCCACATTGCGAATTTATCGTAGACATTAGCAAACTAGTCCTGGGAGTATACCAGGCAGCAGTCCTTGTCACTCAGTGCACAAATGATTACATAATGATGGGACGCGGCCGACAAACTGTGGCCTCGACCAGAATATTCTCTCTTCCTTTGAGGTGATGCTCAGATGTTGTTGCAGAACTAAGCTCACGACACAGAAATACACAATCCTCTGAAATTGAATCTTGGCCAGTGCATGCACGTAAGATTCGTACATCTAGCCTGTCAAAAGCACGTCGTATTGATGGTGAAGTTGCTCGCTTTCCAGCATTTCGCGTCTGTAGCATTGAAGTTTTCATACGCTTCGCGGACTGAACCAGGTATGTGACATAACGAGGGACCTCCTGCTTCATTCTTCTTGTCAGTACATACGTGCACCCTCCAACCTGTGTTTTCAGGAGATGCATACGACCCAAAGTCTTGCCAAAATTGGAGTCGTAATTTGCTGCCATCATCATCCACCGTGACCAAGTAGTCAGTAGGACAACGGCTACATGAGCCCAAGAAAGTTGCTGCTGAATAAGACGATGCCGTGGCAGCATTATGCCCAGATGTAGCAGTCTCATTGTCGATTGCGCGTGACCAGTGGCTGCGAACATCCCTGTTGGGACGGATGTCACTCTGGTAGATTGACAGCGCGTCTGTATGAGGACAGAGTCTATTCGCAGCTAGCCCATAAACAAAGTATGATGACTGGAAGTCACAGCCCGTGAAGTTCCAATTCATGTGCAGGAGAAATCTCCCGTCAACGATCCTTGGGGCCGCTTCGTAGGTTCGTCGACTATCTCCCCACGAATCCGACCAGCTGTAAGGCACCATGATTTCCACGAAGCGCTTGCCGTAAGGCGACCCTCTCATCTGATGCTTCAAAGCAATCTGGATATGCGAGTGGTGAATATCGTACATACGTCCGAGCCCGCGCCCTTGCTTAGAAGAACAGTCTAGTGGCCATAGGCTGTGGTGAGGCGAATGCGACTCAGGAAGACGATGGAGGCGGCAACATCCCTCACAAACCCAATGATTCGGTAGGATGTATGCTAGTCCTGTCCAGAATTCAAGCCGTCGAGATTTTGAGAGCATGGAGACTTCGGTTGCCCAGTGTTTGTGAGTGAAATATCGAAAGACGGGATTGCTTCGCGACAGAATGAAAAGATCGTGTAGTTCGAGTTGATCCGTGATGAGCAATAAGACGTCGCGAGGAAGGCTAAGAATATTTGAATGATTCGCTTGGTTTCGGAGGGGAACTCGTCGTCTCCCACCACAACTTTTCACGTATTCGATCCATTTGTGCCAGGTCATGATAGAGGCAGTCAGTACTGAACTAGGCAGTTCAGGATGGGTCAAGTGAATGGGGGTATGGTGCTAAATGGATGCAGATTTTGGTCAGTTTCGTCCGCCGAAGCTAGTTAATATAGGATCCGTAGGCATGCTCCAAAAGAATTCAAAGTCTTATGCGCCCAAGTTAACCGGCAAGGTACCTCCATATTATCATCAAGGTAAAGTCCATAAGGGTTGTCGTTTAAGACTCTTTGGAACCTTAATCTACGTGATTGATTCGCTAGGGCAAGTGTTACATTCCAGGGTGTCATGAGAGAGGCATCCATGAAGCCTTCAAAGGAAATACAGCCAAACTTTTAGCGCCATTTCAACTTGACTTTGATGGACACTGTCATAAAATTTATGCGATTTATCTACTTCATGAAATGGCTCGACCCCGACTCCACCGGGTGGCTTCTTCCGACAGCACATTACCCGTTGGCACTCTTACATGGAATTTGATGCACCCTGTGGTTGGCTTTTGTCATTGAGACCGCCTAATTCCCTTGTGTGTATGCGGCTTTATTTACTGTATAGATAATCACACTTCCAAGATACTGAAATAGAAGTAAAACTAGTAGTAGTAACGAAAACGACTAGAATAATTACGACGATGACGACGAGGGTAAGGACAACAACGAGGGTAAGGACAACGACGAGGGCAAGGACAACGGCGACGACGACGATAAGGAGATCGAGGATAAAAACGAAGACGACAACGTTGACGAAAGTAGCAACAATGATAGTAAAGTTGACCCGTTGAGCACACTACCGCAGGAACGTAGTCGCTAATTATAACACAAGAAAAATAAGCGGTATTTTGTCATGGGACCAAGAACGGCTCAGCGCCGTGGCTAAAAATAGACCACCAGGCTACATTTACGAAAGAACATATATGACGGCCATGACTCCTTGGAGATGCTGTCAACCTTCCACCAAGGTTCTTAGGCACCTTGAGAGGAGGCTGCCAGAGATGCATAAAAGCCGGCTGCTGTCTCTCCGACAGTCTGCCAAGCAGTCAACCTCTGCAACAAAGACTCTGCCTCGAAGACTCCAAAACCTTGCCACGAAACAGTAAGTATTCTCAACGCCCGAAGAGAAGCACCTGTTCGGATAGGAAATCAAAACCCGTATCTCATATAAAAAGCACTCCCTCATCTCTCTCAGGCACCAGGCGATAGCGGGCTTATCGCCGAACTTACTTGGGTCAATACCTCCAGCTGAATAGTAAGCACGCAACACATCCCCGATTTCAACACCTCTCAAACCCTTACGTTTACCAGGCGCCCAAAGCAGAACTACTATCACCCCACTATCTATCTCCTTCGCCCACCTCAAGAAAATATTCACCGGACGCTACAGAGGTAGCTATATATAAACAGCTTCGACAATGGACCGTGCAAAGCAATACCTTGTCGCACTTGGCCGTATCATCGGCGTCAAGAAGGAACAACCGGAACACGACACCGAGGTCGATACCAAGGTCGAAGTCGAAGCTGACACCAGAGTCGACACCAAAGCAGACTGCTGCACGTGCTGCCATGGCCACGAAGCCCATACAGCTCCTAAACCTAAATCAACAGCAGCGGCCAAAAAGGGATGGGTGTATCGCCCAAATTCCGAGTTCCCCTGGAGACTCGAGCAGGTGGTTGATGGGGAAGAGAACTGGCGCGGGACCTGGGTCCTGGACGTGAAGGACCTGCGGGCGATGGACTGGGGCACTACCCTCGTGCCCAAGGCCGATGGTAAAGGACGAGGAGGGAGATATCAAAGACAGCCGACCCGTCATATGCCATTTCCGGTCGATAGAGATGGATACCGAGAGACGTTGACCGGAGGCCAGGACGACCTGATGGTGCAGCTGGGGAGACCATAGGGGCTAGGATGTGGTCGCAACAAAAGCCATCGCTAGAATGATACAACAGCAAATTGACAATGTCTGGAGAACCAGCCCGTCTGTGAGGAAACCAGGCCACGAACGAGAGTGTATGGTACTCGGCTTGCGGAAGGTGAGCTTATCGTAAATAAACCCCAGAGATGTGAATTTTTCAAGCGTGATAGTCAGCGTCTTACCAGCGTCGCGCTCAGAGACAAAGATTGGGAAGAAGTGAATAGTAGGAAACGTTTCCCAGATGTGGCTGCAAGGCTGTACAAGGTGACGTCCGCAGTTTACGTGTCGTTGCGGTTCGGACACCCAGAAGACCTCATTGGCTGACATCTCATTATGGAAGCTCAACAACTCTTATGGCCAGGCTTCACTCAGTCTGGAAAGCGTCCCAGCATGGTGGCGAAGAATATTTTATAATCGATGTATGTGCTCTCAAACATCTAATTACATGGATTATCTTGCGGTAATTACGTCCAGGATGATCATGCCTGCGGCACGAGGTGTCTAAAGCTATATTGAGCAGCTTGACTCCTTGACAAAAGCTGTTCGTTTCCGGAATGCAACTCCTACTAGAGATACTGCCTTGCACAGACTAGTATTCTCGTTCATACATTCTTCGCACTGAACCAGGGTCGTGGCTTAAAGTTGGACTAAGAGTATCATTGTTTGTCTGACAGCAAACATGCACCCTCCAACTCAGATCCATCGGGGTTCCGTAGGGCCCGTAGTCGCACCAAACCCGAACGCGGGTCGTGTTACCCTCGACGACGACAGCAAAATCAATCGGACAACGGTCGCATGATCCATCATACTCATATCCCAGTCTTCTTTGTGCGCGAATGACAGCACACCCGAATTCCGCAGCTGTATTGGAAGTGGGCGCAGAAGATGGTTGCGTAAGGCCGAACTGGAGGCTGAACAAGCCACTTAGTCGTTGAGAAAAGAGAGACGGACGAATGTGGTCACTGTGTTCACGTCCATGGGGGCAGATAGGACGGAGATGCCGTGCACCCCATACAAAACCATTGATCTTCAGTTCTCTCGCAATGAGGAACCTTCCGCGGACGATCTTCGGGACAGACTCCTTCACGGCCCAAAGATTCCCAGGCGAAAGATAGTCTGGTTGGAATCTGTCTCTGCGCGGCTCCATGACTCGTTTGTAAAGTTGGTTTTCGAAGAGGCCTCTCATATGGCACTTCAAGGCGACTTGGATGTCCGCGTGACGATAAAGATGGGTGTCAATGTTGGCGCTGAATGTCTTGGCAAGGTTGCAAGTGGGTAGCTCGTATGATCTGCCGCTATTCTTGGGTTGGGCATCGTTTCCGCTATAAGAACGGTGACGAATACCAAAGCGGTGCAACCGACAACAGTCTTCGCATACATAATGATTCGGCATAGTGTAGCCCAGACCTGTCCAGAAACGGTATCGTTCATTTGAAGGAAGAATGAGGACGCTGGCATTCCATGTCGCCACAGATCTTTTGGTGACGTTGCGAAAGAGTGCACTGGTCCGTGATAGAATGAATAGGTCGTGAAGGCTGAGGAGGTCAAAGATGCAGAGTAGGATATCGACTGGAAGGTCGAGAACAGGAGAAAGCTGCAACGAAGGCTTTCTTTGAACAGTGGGCTCCATGGTAGAGAATCTGTACGTAACGGTCGATTTTGATACGAATCTTTCTGGTAGAACAGCGACTGTGGGAATCGGATGGTGGATGAAGTTGACAAAACCGGCGAAGATATTGGTTGTGGGTAGGAATAGAACTTCACAGGTGGCATGATTGTTTGGAAAATTTCCCTTGCACGTGCCCGGAAGATTTTCGAGGCAGTCTCTTGTGAACCCTAATGGTCGAGACCTTGACGGCTTCATGGCCATGCATGTTCGCGAAGCGCCACATGGCTTTCATGCCAGGCAACCCTCAGTCTTGGTCCCACTGTTTGGACGTGAATGAGGAAATTTGCGTAAAAGGTATGCTGAAAAGTTAGGTGATAAATTGGTCTAATGTACTACACCGTCTTATCTAAGTAGATAATATTAACAAATACTAACGCTTTTTCGTATCTAATATGAATGTTGGGTTTAAGTAGCGCCAGAGAAAACCAAGTATCTCTTCTGACCTTGAGCGGCGCGGCACGCCACAAACCTAACAACCGCAAGGCAATGAAATAAGGGTAAACAGATCCTTTCCTACGTTCTGGTACTGACTGCAGTTGGAACCATGATGTACGATTGGGTAGGCTAGAGTGATTCATGCATGCAAAAAGTGAAGAACGTCTCCATCCTTCTCGGCCGAGTTACCGGTCTCCGATCCCGATAAAGTCCCACAACGCACCGGCCCCAAAAGCACGGCCCCGTCCGATCTGAGCGGGGCTGACTAACCCCGCAATTCCCGGACATCCTCGCGCCCGCGCTTCACCAAGTCGCGAATGCGAATCGTGCTACGTCAGCCACCGCCCTCCAATCTCATCTCCCCAAAAGCGCCTCCTTCGGACCCCTTCAACGTCAACTTGTGACCTCGTCCTCCTAAAACACTCATCTTCTCGTCAACTCCACAAACGGCCGCCATTCCCAGCTCAGTTCAAGATCTTTCCTTCGCACTTGCACGACCCATCACCCCTCACAATGTCATCCCAAACCCTCACAAATCTCACAACAACCCTCTCCCGCCGGCCCGCCCTCACATCCGTCACCGCCGCGCTCACCACATCCCTCCTGATCTGGGCCATCCGCGACTACCGCGCCTACATCGCCCTCGGCCCGGGCGGTGTCCCGCACAACTTCGCCGGCTGGCTCATGGTCACCATTGGCATCCGCCCCTTTGCGCTCTCGAAGAGCTCCGCGACATGGACGGGCGACTACCCCAGCGAAGGATACCACCAGGACATGAAGGACCTGCCCCGACGAAAGGGGGCGCGGGCGACATTGGGAGGGATTGTGCCGCATAGGCAGCTGAGTCAACATGCGCCGGAGAACATGAGAGAGGTAACACAATCCAATTAGCCATACCATTACTGTGAAGCTAACACGACGCAGTTCATCCAAAACCTCTTCACAAACGCAGCAACCCAAAATCCCTCCCTTCTCGAAACGAAAAAGTCGCTCTACGAACGGCTCAACCCGGCCCTCTTCGTCGCGCCCCAAGTCCTCATCAAGTCCGCCCCAGCAGCAGCCCGCACCGCCCGCGGAGAGATAGGCCACCACCACGGCGACCTGTCCATCCACATGTACCTCTCCCCGGCAGACGCGAAGCTCGCCATCGAAAAGGGCTGGGCCGAGCGCCACCGCCTCTCCGTCCCGCGCACTTCGTTCTTCGCCAATCGGTTCCACATGGCGGACTCGTACATCATGGTTTACGGGCCGCGGGACGAGGAGGAGATGGAAGTTCTCGCGACGATTCTGAGGAACGGGATCCGGTTCATGACGGGGAAGGAGGATGTGGGAGAGATTGAGTGGAGGCAGATGCTTGTCTAGATCGGGGAATGGGCGAGTCTGTCATGATGTTGTACGATGAGGTATTCTTAACGTCTTTGATATTATTAGTCAATATCTAATTACATTATTTTGAGATAAGCCTGTTCATGCGAGGACCCTGTAGATGGGGTACTCGTCGCCCTCCTCAACGGGCACGACGTTGAAGCTCGCGTACGAGTCAATGTTCTCCGGCTCCAACGCAACGAAGGCCAGTGCGGCGTTCTTCTGCTTCGTGCTGACGAGGAAGCTTCCGGCAGGCAGATCAACCTCTCTTGTGAGAGACTCGGTGGTGACGGTGGCGCGAACGACGCCCTCGTAGTATCCGGTCTCGAACTCCGCAGAGGTGATGGTGTAAGCCTCGACGGTGCCCTTGTACGGCTCGCTGAGGGTCTCAACCTCAAGTCCGCCGACACGCAAGCGCTCGGCGAGGTCGGCCCAGGATGCGGGGATGAGGTAGGCCTCGGGACGCGCACGGGTGATGTTGGCGGTGACGGGGGTCGTTGAGCCGAAGTTGATGGGCACCTGCACGACGGAGCCGTTGTTAATGTTCACCATGGTAAAGGTGCGCTGAACAGTGGGCGAGGAATCAGTGACGATGATCTCGGCATCGGTAGTCTTGAAGTCAGCGATGGAGGACTCTATGGTGGTGTACACCTTGTCCGCATTGTCGGCAGCAGTCTGCAGCACGCTCGAGGCCATGGTGAGACCCGCGACGGTACGGCGTTGGAACTCCTGATCAGCGAGGTAAATGCCGCGCATCTCGATCAGGAAAGTCACGCACTGGGTGAGGCCCATGGCGTTGCGGCCAATCTTGGCGTCAGAACCGGCCTCGGCGAAGGTGGGCTTGAACTCGGGGTTGGTGCTGGTGGATCCCGTCACGTAGGGCTCCCAGCGCAGGCCGCGAGACTCCATTGCCGAGCCAATGTTCTTGGCAAACAGCTCCTCGGACAGAGAGCGAATATCGGGGTGGATGTTGAGGTTCTTCGCAGCGGAGAAGAGACCATCCGCGGCGTGGTAGTAGCTGCCGTAGCGGGCGGTGGCGCTGTACTCGTGCATGTCAACGGCCACGTGAGGGTTGAACTCGTTGAAGAGGGACTTGATGTCGCGCGTCTGCTTGCGGGCGAGCTTCACATGGTCGCGGTTCGGGTCGTAGTTGGTGGCCAGGGTGCGCTGGAAGTAGAAGACGCCGTCGGGGTTGTAGCGAGGCAGAATGACGATGTCAAGCTTCTCGAGAAGCGAGGCGGTCCAGGTCTGGTTCGCGTCAAGTGCGCCCAAGAGAGCCAGCATGGACTGATCGCCGGCAGGCTCGTTGCCGTGGACGGCGCCCTGAAGCCAGACGCGCACCTTGCCGGTCGAGTTGGCTGCCCTTCGCGACTTGGCGGATCCTGAGGTTAGGTGGAGGTAGGGGAACGGGCGACCCTCCTCCGAGGTGAAGTTCGCTTTGTTGTAGGTCAACCAGCTGTTTTTGTCGGCGAGATCTTGAACAAAGGTGTCTTTGAGGTGGTCAGCTTTGCACAGCTACAATGGCATCGTATAATTATCTTACCAAGAACATCATCCGCAGTAGGTCCCTGCGTGCCTTCGGCGAAGCCGGTTGGGATCGTCTCCGGGCTCAGAAACGCGGGCGACAGCAAGTCCACACCCTCGATGGCCTGGAAGTTGGCGGCGATAGCATCGCTATCTTGGCGGACGGTAACGTGGTTGTAGCCGTACTTGGCGGCTTCCGCTGAGGCGAGCAGTGAGACGCCAATGAGGCCAAGACGAGATGTCGGCAACATGCTGTCGATTTCACACGGCGTCTGAAGTTCCAGTAGCTCAGGTACTGCTGAAAGTTGACGGTCCGAACCCGCGGCGGCTGTCGACGGCTTTCACGCAAACTTTATACATCCCCCGCCGTCACATCGCGGTGTTGCCGGCGGCGCAAAATGGCTCAACGACGCATGGCAAAAGGCTGTTCCTGGCATGACCGGGGCTTGGCTGAGATCATTCGGGGGCTTTTCAATTGGTCATTTGGGAGATGCGAACACAACACCCGATAACAGGAGCGTCAATGGTCAGTAAGGCGCGAGGTGGAGATTCATCGCGGCCAGCGTGAACATTGGCAACGAAACTGTATGAGGCAGCTCGGTGGCAGGTGTGAGGGGAAAGCGGGGGAGCCCCGTGGGCAAGATAACGGCGGCCCATGATGCCAAGACCTCGGGCCCCGTAGCGAAATAATTCATTTGCCATTGACGTATGAGATGTCTTCATTGAATCTCAATTGCTCCACGCTCCGATACTGAAGTGCCGATGGTCGGGACTTGACCTCCCGACCGCGCTCGCCAAGAGCCCGGCTGTGCTGGTTGGGGATGGATCAGCAGATATGCATCTGGCCGTGCCCGCGGAGAGAGACCACAGTCCGGGCCGGTCGTCGACAACGTCAACCGCTGCTAGGTCGCTGCGGCCGACGACCGGATATGTTTTCTCGTTGAACCAGACAACCGGGTAATCCAACGCTACCGGCGCGAGGTGTCAGTAAGCCTGCAATGTGCAGCTGGGAAGTCCCATTTCTCCCGGTCTCTATGATGTCTAGAATGATCAGAATACAACTATCGCAACCCGCTTCAATTACAAAGCGGCCTTGCCTCTCGACTCGAAAGGCATGAAGAGCACCAAAAGCCCAGCTGCGATGAATAGGGCACCACTGGTGTAGACTGGAGCCGAGGTCTTGAGGTTGGCGAACATGGCGACAATGGGCTGTTGTCATCAGCATCACGATCGTACCGCAGGCCAATCTCATCTACTTACTGCCATGATACCGAAGATTCGGTTGCAAGTTGCCGTCAATGCATTGCCAGTCCCGCGCTGCGGAGTCGGGAAGAGCTCGGGCGTGAACCCATACAGGACGGCGTACATGACGTTGCTGGAGAAGTTGAAGGCGCAGTTCCAACCCAGAAGCGCGTTGCTCGTCAGCGCAGTCGTTGAACAGTAGAGAAAGACTCCTGTTAAAACCGTACTGAGGGACAAAGTGCCTTTTCGCCCCAGTCGAGGCAGCTCAACCAGCCACCCGCCCAACAACGCGCCCGGTACGCCAACGACCGCGATGATCAAGCTGTTGCGATATGTCACGTACGTGCTTCCGTCGCCAAGTTCGGCGCCGCGGGTTGCTTGAATGTAAGGAAGAAACGCGTTGTACAGGGGATACCCGAGTCCGATCAAAGCCCAAACGGCCATGATCAAGCCTGTACTCAGTGCAAGGCGCGGTGTTGAGAAAAGGACGCGTACGTGGCTGAGATCCAACTTTTCGAGGTTTCGTTTTACTGCGGCGGTAGCATCAGTTCGAGCAACGTATCCCTCTGGCTCGCAAGCCTTCAGATCCTCCACCGATAAAGATGATATCTTGCCGTTTCGCCTTGCGACTTCATGGACTATTCGGACGGCATCTTCGTCGCGAGCCTTTCCCATAAGATACTTCGGTGATTCGTAGATCGTAAAGAGAATGAAACGGACGAGAAACATAATGAGGGTCAAGCCGCCAATGGTGACGATGAAGTATCGCCAGCCCATATTGTTCGACTTGTTGCAGGTTTGACCCTGTTGGCATGTGAGATTCCCCAGCAGAGGCCATGCGATCAACGTCGCGATGACTTGAGCGATAGCCCAATCAATGGACAAAACTGTCAACAAGTACTGATGACTGCCCGGCAAGAATTCGAGGAAGATGGCGGAATCAACAGGTAGGTTGCCTCCCACCCCGAAAGACCAGAAAGCCGCGAAGATGCCGATGGCTGCGAAGTTGGGAGCCCCCGCGGCGATCATTCCCCAAACAGCAGTCAGGCCTAAGGTGAGATTGAAGGCTATCTTGCGACCGAAGAGATCGCAGCCGAACCCCCAGAACATGGCTCCAGCCAGCAGACCAATGTTTTGGGAGAGACTCAGAAGCGGAGGACGGGTCGGCTTGAACTCGTTTGCGATGGGAGTGAATATGAGCGAAGTAACGATGGGCCAGAGGTTGTCACTTGCCCACCCAAAGCCGACGACGATGAATAGCTGCCATTGATACCATCCCATACCAATATCTTGGATCTGCAAATCACCAGTCAGTGGCCATCCGTTCCAGGTAGCCGAGTCGCGCTTCGCGTTGAAGTTTCACACGTACCGCTCGATTGAGAACTCGAGCTTTCGCCTCGTAGACCGGGTCGAGGGCGCCCTTTGGGATGATGGCGGCGTCATCAATACCGTGGACTTCGAGGATGGTCGCGCGCCCGTGTGGCGGAGGCGACTCATCCTTCCGCGCCTTGTCTGGTTCGCTGCCCATCTAGATTGTCCGTCTCGCGTGCGTTCCCAGCAACTCAATTCAATTCCCAAGAGCGAAGTAGCGCCACAGCAACGTTTTCTGCCAGCGCGAGATTGAGAACGTGTTGGATTGCACAAGGTAAGCAAGGCGGCAACGCGGGTGATGAAGTACGGCCGGTCGACTGCCAAACTTCGAGTACCACCGCGGGTTCCCCAGGTCTCCACGTCGTACGCCAGTTCAATGGCGCAATCCATCTGGTCTGCGACTCTTCCGGCTGTTGATTGGCCGTGACGGCATTGAGGCGGCCGGGACGCATGCCGATCTGCACTTTGTTTCTGCCCCGACGCGGGAGGGAGGGGTGGAAGAGGGGCCCTAGCGATCAAGCGTGTGGGGGGATATTCCCGTACCCCATCAACATTCGATCTGTCTCATCCGATTTGACGCATCCGTTGGTCACAGGTTGGGGTTGTGAACCGCCAGGGTGATGCCTCTCGACGGACGGACGTCATCGTTGGATACCTTGGTGTCTTTGGTTGTGGCATCTTGTGCTCTTGATGGAATCGTTGCGGTGATTCTTGAACATCGAGCTGTTTTCGCCGAAGAAAGGAACATTCGATACAGGAACGTCTAAAAAGTGGCGTCCATCCATCGAGGATGGTTGTCGTTTGAAAGTTTGTTCCTGACAATTGATGTGTCGTAGACAGCGTTTGCCGGCCCGGCTGTTCAAGGCACAAGGAAGCGCACAGGTTCCCGTCACAAGCGAGCCCCACAGCCGACGATAGGAGCTGGCCGGTGCTTGCCTGGGGCATGCCCATGGCTGCAACCAGCTGGCACCAGACGGTCTCCAAATCCGTGCATCTCTCCACTCCCCTCCTCGCCATCCATCGCCATCGCCATCTCGCCCGCGCAAACATTGGACGACACAGTGGGAGCTCTACAGCAAACGAGATGTTCCGAGTGCATGTAACTCACCCATTACCGACTTTGGAGAATGTTCACCCTGAAGCCGTTCGTCTTGATACTCTCTTTCCTTTCTATTGTGACGTCAGCCCTCAAAAACCTGATTGTCGACACTGACCTGTTCAGTGATTGCGAGTAAGACCCCTTTCTCAACGAATGAGTGCTTTTCTTCTTGATGGTTTAAAATTCCTGACACTATTCAAGTGATGCCGGTGCATTGTTACTCGCGGCAACCTCGCCAGAGGTAAATCTCCTCGGAGTCAACATCAACTCTCAATCGTCACATTCAGTCCTGGCCGCGTCCGCCATCTTGAACCACTACGGTCATTCTGAAGTACCCATCGGCGCTCGCCGTCCTCTAAACGACATTCCATTCTTTGACAGCTGGACGAAACTGCTAGGCGAGTTCGCCAGCAAACTCGCCACCCACTGGCCCAAAAGCATGTCGGATGCAGACGAAGCCTGGGACCCCGTCAAGCTGTACCGCAAACTCCTCGCCGAAGCTGAGGATTATTCCGTCACCATCACATCGATCGGTTTTCTCCACAATCTCTCAGCGCTTCTCAACTCAACGGCCGATTCCTACTCTGAGCTCACCGGGCCTGAGCTCGTCGCGACGAAGGTGAAGGAGCTTGTGGTCATGGGCGGCGACTACCCAAGCGGGTATGAGTTCAACTTCTGGTACGATAACCCGTACGAAACTGCCCATGTCATACAAAACTGGAAGAGTCCGATTGTCTATGTGGGCTTTGACCTCGGGAGCTCGATCCGTTCAGGCGGCCCGCTGATGATGGATGGCCCGAAGACGGACCCGGTGAGGGCGGCGTACATCTTGTATGCTTACTATCAACCGAGGTGGTCGTTTGACCCGTTAGCAATGCTGTATGCAATCAAGGGCTTGGATAAGTACTTCAAATATGGAAATGAGTACGGTTACAACACCATTAAGCTGGAAGGAGAGGCAGGTTGCAATGGCTGCAACGAGTGGGTTTTTGACGAGAATGTAACAAATCAGCACTGGCTCAACACGACAATCAGCCATGAAGAGGTTGAGAAAGAGCTAGACAAGCTCTTCTTGAGAGGCGCTTGGTCTTCCCAGCGAAGCTCCGATCCTGTAGGGGCGTTGCCTAGATTTGGTGAGTGTAGGATGGAAACCTCTGCGAGAACAGAAAGGGGGTCATTTGATAGATTGGAATTGTGATACGATGAAATAGTCATCCTCATACTCGTGTGAGTAGAGGAACTTAATCTTGCAGTTCTCAGTAGCGGAAAGGTCGAGAATAATGTCTCTAGGTCAAATGGCGGGGCTCTGTAATGACGGATCAAATTGTGATTCTTGAGAACGGGAAAGCAGGCGCGGGGCAGGTAACGGCATTCCCGCATTTTTGAAGCTCCGGAAGGAAGCAGCAACTCAGCCTCACTAAATGAGCAGTCACGCTCTTCACAACTCAACTAATTTCCTTTCTTCAGGGAAACAAAATCATCAATTTTAGACATGACATACCAAATAGCTGTTACTTTTCTTTTGTTCTTTTGTTTTTCGAAAAAAAAAGTTATCTCAAATGGCAAAAGGCAGGGTTGAACCCATAACCATATTAAACCCCAGCGGACAGAGTGCTAAGGACTTCAGGGCGCAAGCACATTGGCCAGACCTGACCAACTGAGCCATTAACTCCTCCATCCGCTGTTGCCATAAGCGGGTACGTATGGCCAATATATTCAATTCTCGGAAGGGTTCGCTCTGCGTGAACAGGCGGCTGTGGCGGCAGTCATCAGGCATGATGAATGAGATTCTAGACCCGACTGGACTTCTCGCATTTCCCCCACCTCCCCGCCACCGCTATTTTGTCAAATTTGTCTACTTATTTGAATTATACGAGTGAGTTTTGCTAAGGTGCTGGCCAGAAGGTTTCATTCAAACTTTGCAAATTCTTCCAAAGACACACTTGCACTCCAGCCCGGGCAAAGTTTCAAGAGAACAGCCCTCGCCGTAGTATCAAGACGACCTCGCAGCGGAGGGCGATACGTTACAACCGGACGTGATTGTCACCCGCATGAGCATTCGAATCAGAGACTGGCAGGCTGATCATGGATATCTTATCAATCTCAGCTGGAATTGTGGCAACGCCAAGTTCTGGCGTCTTTAAGTGTGGTCCAGGACATCCCTGTCTAGAATCACGAGAGCGCCTTCACCCCCTCCACCCCTGGCCCGGGAACAGCAGACCAAGATGCAAAAGTTCCTGCGCCAAGACACACCTGTGAGAGAAGTCCGTTGTCAACCGCAGAGTGCGCCGGGACGGGGGCAAGCACGAGGCTGTACTTGCCGCGAATCCGGATGTGTTGGCTCGACTCATGAGAATGTTCCCAACTCAAACGGATACTGGTAGACTTGCGTCCGCTTACTCATTTTACCTCAGACATGCATAATGCCTTACCTGACATCGCAACTCTCAAGCACAATGGAGCTGAGAATGTGGACAGCGCGACTGGTGGGTGGGAGCAGTTCGTGTTCTGTGGCTTTGATTCGGCGATGAAGCATCAAGTAAGCTTAGCAAGGATGTAAACAAGTTGTAGCACAGACCAAGAGTTTAAGAAGGCCCAGTGGGAGCCGGGAATCCGAAGGTCAGACATGAGGCCGCGGGCTGCCGAGAGAGCCGTGCCTGCAGCAGGACGGGCTTGCCTTGAAAGGAAGCGAAGTCCACCAGTCAAGTGCGACATTCGCTGGGCATCGGCAAAGACGGTGTCTTGCTCCGACCAAGTAGGTCAAACCAGCAGAGCTGAGGGCATCAAGACCCACGAACAAGGGTTTTGTTGGTGTGCCGGTGCTGGCTCTTTTAGCGCCGCCGCCGTGAGGGTAATGATGGCGGAAACCCATGACAGAATTGCTAAAACTTTGGAGCTGTCACGAGGGCATGAAGAGCCTTGACTAAACGTCAATGAACCAACACGATCTGGCCGACGAACGAATGCCTAGGTCACCCGAAAGTGACAGCTCAAGAAAGGTGTGCCGCCGTTCTGGACCTCAACTCAGAGCCTGAGCCGACACGGCCAATGTCGGAATACCTCCGACCATCACAAGCGCCACTCCGAGAACCCTCGCCCATTCACATGCTGAACATCCCACCTGGACCGAGAGAAGCGAAGAGTGCCTGCCGCTCTCCACAAGATCGAGAGCTTGGATTTTCGCCCTCCACCCAAGCAACTGGGGACCCGGAAAGCCTGGACCGAGCCCGATCCAAGCGCGCCTTTTGACTCATGGCCATCCATTGAAGAAGAACTCTGTACGGGGATGGCGGGCGATGGCGACCCAATTTCCGGTGTCGCAAACGGCCCTGGTGGAATGGAGCATCTCGAGACCTTTTGTGTTGCCGGACTATCGCCGACGTTCGCGGAGAAGTGGCCTCGGACACCGAGTTCAAATGCGCGGCTGCAACGCTGATTCGTTCAGGTGCTTGACAGCTTCTCGAAACGGATGATCGCCAAGCCAACTCAAACTAGATTGACTGGCACCTTGTGCGGCGTCCGTTGCCTATTAGAACCCAGCGAAACCTCGCCCAAGAGTCAGAGAAACAAAAATTCTGTCAGGGCCGGGGCAAATACGAGATCGGGGGACTCGACCCGAGAAAAGAAGCTCGCCGTTGCAGCGCGTGTGTGAAGAGAATAAAAAACGGGGACCCCCGGCCACCGCGCCGAGAATGCGCTAGTGATGCAGAGGTGATGTCTCCAGCCAATGGCCGTCTGGGGATCCATCTTATCTGATGATCAGATATGATGCGATTCCGCTCCTGATGGAGCGCCGTCCAACCCCATCAGGTCCTTGTATGCGCCAATGTGCGGACAAGACCAGCCAGCGCAGTGGAACCCAGCCAGGGCGATTTCATCAGATAACTCTCTCGGGTGGGGAACCACACGACGGTGGGGACCGTAGCAGCACCTGCAAACATTGGAGAGAAACCGGGACAGGGTCGTGATCGGTGCCAGGGGTTGGCGCCGGTTTTGTCGGCCCAACTGAACCTTGGCGGGCCAACCCGCCGGCGGATGCGCCTTTTGCCTTCTGCTGCAGACTGCAGACTGCACCTGTGTGTTGTTTTCTCGGCATGGGAAGCGGTTGGCTGACGCTCGGCGCCCAGCTTGCAGCCAGACCACGCGCGCTCAGAAGCATATATGGACGGCCGCATGTCCCTTCCACGTCTGTCTCGGATTCTTTTGTTCTCCAAGTCAACTCCCCCCATCACAACTTCAATCTTGTGATCCTTCGAGCCTTGAATCTTGCTCATCACTTCCCATTGCCTGAGACCTGCTCTCCCTTTCTCAGACTCTTGTCAAGTCCAACCTCCAAGATTCATCCCGTCAAAATGGTTTCTTCCAAGTCGGTCGCTCTGTTTGGCAGCATGCTGCTGGGCAACGTCATGGGCGCTGATAACATGGGGCCGGCTGCATTCCTCTGGCCCCCTGACCGTGAGTGGAACGCCGATGCCGACAACACGGCGCCCTGCGGATCCACCGCCGGTGTTGGTACCCGCACCGAGTTCCCTCTGGGTAAGTTGAACCGAGTCTGAGGCCCTCTGGCTGTTGTCAAGAACAGCTCGGAGGTGCCCACAACCAATCACAGGCATTATCATGCTGACTCCGTGATAATTAGTCAACGGCAAGCTCGCTCTTGTCACCCAGGACCAGACTCGTGCCGTCCACCTGAGTGTCTCCTACGAGAACGGTTAGTAGAGCTTCCCCGACAGACCTGTTGTCATCAGAGAAACTGATACTGACGCTTTCACAGACCCCAAGTCCGTCTCCGACTTCGAGACCTTCCTCGGCCCCAGCGAGGTCGGCAGCCTCGACCTCGGCCACACCTGCGTCACCGTCCCCTCAGCTCCCTCGGGCGTCGCCGCCGGCTCCAACGCCACCTACCGCATGCTCTACGTCTCCAACTTCGACCAGGACGAGTCCAAGCGCGAGACCTTCTACGCCTGCGCCGACGTCACCTTCGTCGACGTCTTCACCATGTCCATCCCCTGCTTCAACGCCACCGTCTCCGACCCCGAGGTCGAGTCGGACCCTAGCGTCAACGTCACCACTACCGACTCCGGCGGCAACACCCCCCACACCGCCGCCGACTTCATTGCCGCCGACGACAAGTCTTCCGGTCTCTCCCGCGGCGCCATCGCCGGAGCCGTCGTTGGTTCCATCGCCGGTGTCTCCATGCTCGGTCTCGTCGCCTTCTTCCTGTGGCGCCGCAAGTCTGCCAAGAAGACCGTCACCGAGCCCATGCAGCAGCGCTGGGATGCCGAGAAGGCCGTCAGCGAGACGTCTTCTCAGCACACCGGTCGCAACTAAGCGATTTCTCGCGGTTGTCCATTCCTAACCCGCACAGGGTTGGGTCATCACACGACGAAAGTGTTTCTGGATTGCAAATGAGACATGAAATGATAATGTAGATCATGAATGTAGGATTAGTTAATTAAGAAGGGCGCCGGCAGGTTCCCGACTTCACTCCAGATATTCTTTTATGCATGCGTGAATTTTTGAGTTTGATGCATAAAAGCCGTTGGATGTCCCTGCATGCACTTAGGCCACTTAGTGCCATCTTGGTAGCGAGGTCCCACACCTGCACCTGCCTGTCAGTGTTTGCTGCAACCACTCCAGGCAGCATCACCCGAGGCAACCAATCCACTGTGAGCTACAGGCACCCGGCCTCCGTGAACTCAAGCCAACGACATGCGACGACAACCTTTAAAGCCATGACACGACCCGGATGATTCAGAGTTACTTGTGGCGTTTTTCTCTCATTCATTCACATTTGCGCAGAAGCCGACGGGGTCAAGTCCAGCCCTATCCCAAAGTCAATTTCACCGTTGCGACTTCAACGCCGTGCAGCACCTCGCATCAGCCACCATGAGCCAACGCAGACGGCAACGCTCGCCCGATGCGATGGCGATCGACGAAGAGGAAAAGCAGTACGCAGTCGGCGGCATGACTTTGGCAGAACTCGACGAGAAGTATGCAATCTTCCAAGCACTTTTCTGTGATCCGCTCACACCACTTCAGGTATCCCAACCGCCCGCGCAATCATTCCCAAACCATGCGTTTCTCAGAGCTCTTCCAGAGTCTGTTCAACCCTTTGAATGAGAACAAAAAACAGCCTCCTGGAAGAGGTCCTCCCCGCTCCAAGAGAGGTCCGCAGGCGACCAAACTCTCGCCGCAGGAACAACGCCGCAATATTATTGACCGCTTCATCTCTAGATGGAGAAATGAAGTAGGCAACGACGTCTATCCCGCATTCCGGTTGATTCTTCCCGACAAGGACCGTGATCGCGGAGTCTACGGCCTCAAAGAAAACGCCATCGGCAAGCTTCTCGTCAAGCTGATGAAGATTGACAAGAACTCCGAAGACGGCTACAACTTGCTACACTGGAAGCTTCCTGGCCACACTACACAATCTCGTCTCGCAGGAGACTTTGCAGGAAGATGTTTCGAGGTCCTGTCGAAGCGCCCCATGCGCACCGAGGTCGGCGACATGACGATTGCCGAGGTCAACGAGCTGCTAGACAAGCTGGCCGCGTCTTCGGGAGAACTGGAGAATCTTGAGGTCTTTGAAACCTTCTACGAACGAATGAATGCAGAGGAGCTTATGTGGCTCATTCGCATCGTTCTCAAGCAGATGAAGGTCGGCGCGACCGAGAGGACGCTACTGAACCTGTGGCATCCTGACGGCGAAGCTCTCTTCAGCGTGTCCTCGAGCCTGCGGCGTGTGTGCTGGGAGTTGCACGACCCTACGTTTCGGTTGGAGTCCCAGGATACGGGTGTATCTTTGATGGAGTGCTTCCAGCCCCAGCTTGCGCAATTCCAGATGCCATCTTCTTTCCAGAAGATGGTTGACTACCTTCGGCCCACGGAAGAGGATCCCGAATTCTGGATTGAGGAGAAACTTGACGGTGAGCGCATGCAGATGCACATGATGGAAGACTCGAGCTCAGCCGGTGGCTTTCGGTTCTGCTATTGGTCCCGAAAGGCCAAAGACTACACTTACCTGTATGGCAAGGACCTTCGAGAAGGTGCGCTGAGCCGTCACCTGAGCGAAGCCTTCACATCAGGCGTACGCAACCTCATCTTGGACGGCGAAATGATCACATGGGACCCGGAGGTCGACAAGATAATGCCTTTCGGAACGTTGAAGACGGCAGCGCTGGCGAACCAGGAGATCAACAACACCACTGGTCCTCGCCCTCTCTTCCGAGTGTTTGACATCCTCCTTCTCAACGATCAGCCGTTGACGCAGTACACCCTCCGAGACCGCCACAGAGCGTTGGAAAAAGCCGTCAAGGGAGTGCATCGCCGACTTGAGATCCACCAGTATGAAACTGCTACATCGCCAGACGCCATTGAGCCACTCCTCCGAAAGGTCGTCGCCGAAGCATCCGAAGGACTGGTCCTGAAGAACCCGAGATCAATGTATCGTCTCAACAGCCGCAACGACGACTGGCTGAAGGTCAAGCCCGAGTACATGTCTGAGTTCGGAGAGTCGCTGGACTGCGTCGTCATTGGCGGTTACTACGGCTCCGGACGCCGTGGCGGTGCTTTGTCCAGCTTCCTTTGCGGGCTCCGTGTCAGCGAGAACCACATCCAGGCAGGCGCAAACCCGGAGAAGTGTTTCAGTTTCTTCAAGGTTGGAGGCGGCTTCAAGGCTGAGGACTACGCCGAGATCCGCCACCGTACAGAAGGCAAATGGAACAACTGGGACTCGAGAAAGCCACCAGTGGAGTACATTGAGCTGGCAGGAGACAGCCGCCAGTTCGAGAAGCCAGATGTCTGGATCCGGCCCAGAGACTCTGTCGTCCTCGAGGCGAAGGCAGCAAGTATCGGTGGTTCTGACCAATTCGCCCTTGGTTTCACGCTCCGATTCCCGCGGTTCCGCAAGCTGCGACTTGACAAGAATTGGAACGAAGGGCTTAGTGTGCAAGAATTCCAGGATCTTCGGAAGCGTGTCGAGGCGGAGGCCAAAGAGAAGACGATGAGCGTTGAGAATCGCAAGCGGAGAGCGCCCAAGCGAATCAAGCGCGAATTGGTTATCGCCGGAACGGAAAACACGCCTGTGCAGTTTGCGGGCGAGAAGACCAAGGTGTTTGAAGGACTCGAGTTCTGCGTGCTGTCAGAGTCGCTGAAGCCGTTCAAGAAGACCAAGGCGCAGCTGGAGACGTTAATCAAGGAGAATGGCGGGCAGATTTCCCAGCGGGCGATACCACAGTCAGACATGATCCTGCTTGCTGACAAGAATGTGGTCAAGGTCGCCAGCCTGGTGAAGGAGGGACAGAAGCTAGGCGGTGTGGATATCATCCGGCCTAGATGGCTGCAGGATTGCCTCTCACAATCACAAGAAGACGACTGCCTCCTCCTGCCGTACGAAGAGCGGCATATCCTGCATGCCACCGAAGCTCTCAAGACTGCCGCTATTCAAAACACGGACATGTACGGTGACAGTTACGCCCGGGATATTAGTGTCGATGAGCTCCGGGAAGTCTTCAAAGAGGTGCCGAAGAAAGAGCCGGATGCAGGACCGTTTAACAAGGCGCACTTCCTGGAGCAGCTGGAGGAGCGGGGCCACGGCGTGGGTGAGATGAAGGGGGCGATGTTCCACCGCTGCCTGGTGCACCTGCACGACGCGAATGATGCTGGAGAGGACGACATCAAAGTTCTAAGGCTGATAAACTTTCTTCGATTCGGCGGGGCTCGGTTGACTCCTGACGTGGAGGATGAACAAGCAACGCATATCGTGGTTGTGGGGGATGGAGACCAGCGAAGACAGGCAGCGGAAGACCTGAGAAAGGAAGTCAGCTCAAGGCGGAAGATCCCCCACATCGTCACTGGTGATTGGGTTGAGGACAGCTGGAGAGAGAAGACTTTGATTGATGAAGAAAAGTACACGCAAATGTAACCGGGGGGTGGCTTAAGGCATGCAGTTTAAATCATGATAAGACTCGGATACCCAGGATAAAATGACATTATATTCAACTCCAGCACCCCAAGATTCCCTTCTAAAATGCCATGTCCGGTGCCAAGAAACTCACCAAAAGCAATCCAGCACGCACTCTCCTTTCATCTACCGTATCTTATTTCCCAATGGTCAAGAACAAGCGGTCACCAACATCGCCCACGCCGGGCTTCAGCATGCCGTTGGGCGTCAGCTCCTCGTCGACGCCCGCGATCCAGATCTCGGTGGCGTCGGCCCACTCCCCCGCGGCGCGCTTCACGCCCTCCGTGGCGCCGATGACGGACATGACGATGATGCGCTGGACGCCCCACTCGCGGAGCGTCTGGATGGCGGCGGCGCAGGTGCCGCCGGTGGCGATGACGGGGTCGAGGATGATGGCGAGCGAGCTGACGTCCGGGTTGGAGCCATCGGCGGAGATGTGGTTAGGGAGGTTGTTGTAGTACTCGACGGGCTCGAGGGTGGAGGGCTCGCGGTAGAGGCCGAGGTGGTGGACGGGGACGGGGCCTGGGAGGATCGTCTGGACGGCTGCGCGCGGGGAGAGGGGTCGGTCAGTTTATTCCTTGCGTCTTCGGCGGTTGGGGTGCCGCGGAGGAAGGGGTGTACTACATACCATCGACCATGCCGAGACCTGAGCGAAGAATTGGGACGAGGCAGAGGCGGGAGGGGGAGATTTCGGTCGAGGTGAACTCGAAGCCTAGCGGTGTCGCATCCTGGAGGGGTAATCAGCCACTGAGTGCACCTGGTGATTCTTGGGGCCACGCCAGAGAGAAGGGGGAACATACCTTGGGGCCATCTGTCGCCTTGGTGGAAGCAGCGAGGGCTTCCATCGCTACGATCAGGCCGATCTCGTGAACCAGCGTCTTCACCTCCTTCGCGGGGGTCGATTTGGATCGCAGCTGGGAGAGCTTTGCCCGCAGACAGGGGTGCTGGGAGACGTGCACGTTGGAAGGGAGCGACATGGTTGTTGATATGGTTTCTTCTTGTTCAATACTACCAAACGCAATAAACCCGAAGCAATCCACGAGAACAGAGTACAGATGAATTGAAGAGAGAGAGAACGAAGTCAAAGAAAAGGCCGACAGAAATAGACCGCCAGAAGCAAGTCTCAGAGGCTGGGAGACAGACTTACCTAAGGAACCTACCTGCCTAGCTACCTCCCAATGGAAGGAGGGGTGTTCGCGCGCCGCCCGCCCCCGGGCTCGACGTCCGTCCCTTCCATTGTCCTCCTGATCAGCGCCGGTACCTTATGTGGGGCATCGTGCATGGATTCGAGGGGCAGCTTGGGGCTTGATAAGATAAGGTAAGCCCACGTTGGCGCCCGCCCGCGGCCAGCTGGCCCCTCGCTCCTCACTGGAGGTAAACTCCGGCGTCCGGTGAGGCGTCGGAGGTCGCCGCCCTGCAGGTGCTGGCTGGCAGATAAAACAAGATGCAGGGGGGGAGGTTGGAGGGGCTGGAGCAGGAGGAGGCTCGATAGGGACCGTAGATATTATAAACGTGTTCTTCTTGAGTTGATGTGTTCAAACATTGTAGTATCTTCCGAGGAAGATGGCATTTCCTTCCCCCAAGACCGGATGGACCCCCAAATCCCATTGTTGATGTCACACCTCGGTGTACTCCGCCTTTTCGGTGAAGAGCACCCCACAACGGCGCTATGACCTTCGGTGAGCATTCAGCACTGTCAGTGCCGCCTCTGTCTCCCAGCCGCCCATGCCGACGTAGCCGTTCTACCCGTCCACCAGGGCTCCAAAATTGTGACGTCCACGCAGCAACTTGCCAGCATTCCATCCACCCTAATTTGGCGCGACATTTTTTCTCTCATTCTTTTCTCTTCTCTCGCAGAAATGCTCCTCTTGCCGATCACAAGTCTTTGCGAAGGCTGAAGACGAAACGACTCGCCGCGCGCAAAACACGACGCGACGCAGAACGGATAGACATCTCGAACCCGGGCCGTCATGCATCGCTCCGAAGCGAATGTCACGCAGGATGGAAAACGGCAATACCCGCGAACTCACGCGCGCACATGACGCTGAGCGAGGACCGGGCCAGCTCTACAATGTGGCGGAGGAGGGGGAGGAGGTCAGCCCAGAGCGGAGGGGAACGTTTGGCAGGCCCCTGCTGATGGGCACGACAAGCGACGAGGCGCAGGACGAGGACGTCGAGTACGACGCGCCGGCGGAATATGGCAACCTTGACGAGCTCGTCGCGGACCCTGTGGGCCACAGTCCATCGGGGAGCCGCGCCGGCAAGCCCAGTCTAGAGCAGATCCGGAGCGGGGAGCGGCGAACGACCGATATCGAGATGCAAGACGGCCACGCAGCACCGAACGGGTCGGCTGAGACTTCGCCGCCGCTGTCGGAGGACAAGCCCGTCAAGAGGCACGTCTCCAAGCTTGCCACGGAGATCTACACCGTCTCGTACCTCGTCTTCTTCGCCATCCTCGGCACGCTCGCACGGCTTGGGCTGCAGGCGCTGACGACGTACCCCGACGCCCCGGTGTCCTTTGGCGTCCTCTGGGCCAACGTCGGCGGGAGCCTTGTTATGGGCTTCCTGGCCGAGGACCGCAAGCTGTTCCGCCATGAGTGGGGCACACCTACCTACGACGAGCAAATCCGCAAAGCGCGCCGTGAGAGGGATGCTGGGGGGAACGCCGCGTCGGTGGATCTGGCGGCTGCGAAGAAGGCGCATCTGGCGACGAAAAAGACGATTCCGCTCTACATCGGCCTCGCAACGGGGTTCTGCGGGTCGTTCACTTCGTTCTCGTCCTTCATACGGGACGTGTTCCTCGCCATGAGCAACGATCTGCCCGGTGCCGGTGGCGTGAGCCCCGTGCCGAGGAACGGCGGGTACTCCTTCATGGCCATGATGGCCGTGATCATCAGCACCGTCGGGCTATCGCTGTGCGGGCTCTTCATGGGGGCGCATCTCGGCGCTGCGCTGGAGCCGATCACCCCTTCGATATCATACTCGCTCGGCCGCAAGGTGTTTGACCGCGTCGCCGTGGTCCTGGGCTGGGGATGCTGGATCGGCGCCGTGCTGATGTCCATCTGGCCCCCCCACGACGCCTGGCGCGGGCAGGCGCTGTTCTCGCTCGTGTTTGCGCCGCTGGGGTGTTTGGGGCGGTTCTACGTCAGCATGTTGCTCAACTCGCGCATCCCGGCTTTCCCGCTCGGGACCTTTGCGGTCAACATGAGCGGCGTCGCCGTGCTCGGCATGTGCTGGGATCTCGGGCATGCAGAGCTGGGTGGCCTGGTGGGGTGTCAGGTGTTGCAGGGTATCGAGGACGGGTTCTGCGGGTGCCTGACTACTGTATCGACTTGGGTCGCTGAGCTCTCGGCGTTGAGGAGACGGCATGCGTACATCTACGGTATGGCGAGCGTCGTGGCTGGCTTCGCGATCATGGTGATCATCATGGGAGGCATGAGGTGGTCGGACGGGTTTGGGCCGTTGGCGTGTACCCACTGACACGTTCACGACTGCACTTGCCGTGCTAGAGAATTAGATTGATTTAGACACGCTGAGCGAACCTAGACTCGATACCAATGCTTAGAATCCATCATCACATTATCTGCGCCCGCGACCCTCACGCCTTGTACACTCTTCGCAGCGCATCAACAAGCTCGATCTTGCCCCAGACCGTATCTTTGTCCCCGCCAAACTTGCCATCCATGATCCCGCCAGGCAGCGCAGCAGTCGTGAATTCCACCATCTCCGGCACCAACCCAGCCGGGATGCCCTCCTGCGCATAGAACCCCGCCAACTGGTCCACCTCGATCGCAACGATGCCAACCTTCTTGCCGGTGATCTCCTCGACCGCGTCCCGGACGTCCTCGGTACTATAGTGTCGAGGCCCGTAGAGCTCGAAGGCGTGAGTGCGCTTGGGCAGAGGGGTTGCGAGGTCGAGCAGGATGCGGGCGCAGGTTTCGCGGATGTCGATGAGGCTGACCTGTGACACAGTCAAAATCAGCTGGTGGGAGACGAAATAGAGAGGAAGTTACCATCGGGACTTTGTGGCTGACAGGGGTCATCGGGGAGTACAGCACAGGCGACTCAGCCTTGGCTGTCTCAAACGCTGCAGCCCAGTTTTCCGCGAAGTAGCCGGGCTTGACGATGGCTACCTCAGGCGCGGCGGTCTTCAGGATCTGGTCCGAGGTGTGGTTGATCTTGAGGATGCCCTGAATACATGGTCAGTCTAGTCTCATCTACATATCCTTCCAAGTTTGGGATTCTCACGATGCCGTGGTCGTTCTCTGCTCCCAAGGCAGAAAAGACCAAAAGCCTCTTGACCGAGCCCGCTTTCTCAATGGCGTCTTTGATGTTATTCGCTGCGGTGGTAGCGAACTCGACTAGGTCCACATCGCCAGAGTGAAATGGAGGCGGAGGGATGTAGAAGACAGCGTCTGAGCCAGTGAAGTCCAGAGGACTGGCGGACACGTCGCCCTGGACCGCGGTGAAGTTCGGGCTGGCGGTGAATTCGGGAGGTGCCTTGCTCGGGTCGCGATAGATCCCGCGAACAGTGGGCTTGGAACCGTCATTGAGAAGAGCTCTGATGGTCTCCCGTCCGGCCTGGGTTGAGGCTGGGACAATGGTAATGGTGTAAGTCATGGTTGATTTAAGGTTGAGGGGGCTTTTGTTGGATGGAGTTTGTCTGCTTGACTGGAACTGATAAAATCGCGAACCCAGATCACTTATATACCTTGAGTCTCTCATCTACTCAATCTCTGCATGAAGCCATCGTGATGTTTGTTTGTAAGCCCCGGGCCCCGCGGCATGCGAAGTCCGCCGCGGTGGTCGCGCCGGAGCTCAAACTCCGCTGCTCGGCCCCACTCGGGATTGCTCCGGCTCCGCGAAGGTAGATCATGGCGGTGGTCAAGTTTGACCGTCGGCCTGCATCAATTCATCCGAATGGCCGCTCAACGCTCCAAATTGGGTCCAGATGAGCTCTGGGGTGCATGTAGAATTGCAGATGCTGTTTTCTCAACGCGTGCTTCAACCTCAATGCATCTAGACACTTGCAGCAAGCAGCTCAAGTCGGGAAACATGCAAAGCCTCGCCAGAGGGTAGGAGACCGCTTGCTTAAAACTTGAAGATCTTCTCCCGTTTGTTCCAAAGACGATAACTAAGTGGGAAAATATGTACATTAAAGACAAAAATTCAAACGAAAAAACGGCTTTCACTGAAACTGCTTGAAGAAATTCCACGTCTCGCTCGCGACCCAGTTCTGCCCGTTCGCGTCCAAGTGCTCCGCAACATGCTGCCCGCTATGCGCAATCCACCACACCGGCTTCGCCGCACACGTGTACACCGTCTTGATGTGCTGCCCCGACGCGGCAGGCGGCTCCGGCGCATCGCGGGACTGGCACTGGTCGACGCGCAGGTATCGGTCCCGCAGCTCTCGGCCCCGGGCGATCGGGAGCACGTTGTCCGCAACGCCATGGATGCCGAGATACGCGACGGGGGTCTCGCCGCCGGCGCAGCCGCTGAGCTGGGCGCCGCCTATCACGGAGACGGCGCGGAAGATGTCTGGGCGTGGAATGTTAGTTGGCTGCACAACATTTACAAGGGGGTTCAGATGTTTGTCACAACGTACTGGGTCGGGCGCAGGCCAGAGCATACGACATGGACCCGCCGTAGCTGAAGCCCGTGGCGTATCGCTGGTTCTCGTCGATGCAGAGCTGTTCCTGGACCTGCGCGAGGATCTGGTCGACGAAGGTGACATCGGCGCCGCCAGCGTTGGCCCAGCCGGCGTTCAGCCCGTTCGGGGCGACGAAGACAGCTGACTCCCCCGCAAGAGCGCGCAGGCCGTAGTATCCCGGGGCGACGTTGTTCATGTTGCCGTTGAGCCAGTGGAAGCCGAAGATGAGCTTGTACGGCTTGTTGGCGTCGTAGTTTGCCGGGACCTGGAGGATGTACTGGCGGTTGCCGATGGACTTTGTGCCGCTGGAGGGGGGCGTTTTGCCGCAGCCGGGTGTGGCGGCTAAGACGACGTGGGAGATCGTCAGTAGCACGACGGATAGTATGGTTGCTAGCGACGCCATGGTGGTTTTCGGGGAAGATTGACTAAAGGGGGACGGTGGGAGCGCGTGGAAGGTGACTGGCGATGAAGTTGGATTGCTGCCATCGTGGGAGGTTTATATGGCCCACCGCATCAACGTAAGTTTGGACTACTAACCCCTTGAAATTTCAGTCTGTCAATACGAGCGGGTGGAATGTCTGATGTTGAGATGATCTCCCCGCGCTTTACCGCCTGCCAAGGTGTAGTGTCCCGCGTGGTGAAAGACCACATCGTGACCAGCTTTATGAAGATTGGTGGATTTACCAGCGTCTTGGGTAAAGTGCTACTTTGAGCCAAAAGGGGCCTACTTTATGTTACTTTTGCAGCATTGGCACTCGCTGCATTTAGGCTGTCGGAGACTGGCCTTCCACAAGGAGCACGCGTGAAGGGGAGAAGCGAGGTAGTCGGATTCTTCGGATACGTCACTCATTTGCCGGTTTCTGGGAATAGCTTGTAGTAAGGTATTACGAGATGGGGATCGCCGCCAACTATCTTGGCAACGGAAATGTTCATCCCAATGTTGTTATGCTTAAACCAAAGTGGCGGCCTTTGGTATGGCCTGAAAGTCATTTGGACTGCAGTTGCTACCCGGTAATTTGTAGCTCATACGAAGCCTCAAATTGCTCACTCACTGGGAACAGACCATGGAGAACTGGAAGAATGTCGTAGCAATCGTTCGCGACCGCGCTATTAACATTTTATTGAGTCGAAACAGTCCAAGGACAGAACAACTACGGAAACGAAGCCTGAGTCTTTGGGTGCATGGAGTGCTCAATTTCCCGACTGAAGAAACGGGAGTAGCGTTGGGTGGGTGGATGAACTTGGTGAGTATGCTTATGTCCATGGCAGTGTTCTGAGAGAGGGGTGAACAAAACCTTAGTGAAACTGTGATAATCAAGATGCTAACATTGTTGTTGAATAGTACACTATGACTACTCAAAACAACCCTATGGTACCAGTATCACTTTTCAAATGATGATTGCGGGAGTCTTCGAATCCAACATTGCCTCTTTGGAAATGATTTCCCCGCCAGTAGCGTCGGTTCTCTCTCCTCCCAGCTCTCCGTCGTCCAGCTTCGTGTCGTCCAGCATCTCCGGGTTAATCGCCCTGGAGCCCTTTGGAATAAACGTAGCGAGCAGGACGATGACGGAAATGACAGTAAACTGCACGCCAGCAGTATAGGTAAGGGCTGTGCTGACTTCCCCCAACTTGTTGTACATTGCATCGATGTATCGTCCCAGGAAAGTGTTGGATATCGCGTAGGTTACGATATAGAACGAGTATAGGAATGCCATGACAGCTGCCAAGGGCGACACGTCGCGCTCCTTGCTCTCGAGACGGGCCAGTGAGGCCTGGATGTATGCGGCGAGCGAGACGTCGCCGGCGGCCCAACCAAAGCTAATTGGAAGGAACGTAGCGGCAACGATCCACGCCTGACCGACTTGCCTTGGCGGAGGACTCCAGTAGGGGATGTACCAGACAATGAGTAACAGCAGAGCGTCCAGCCGGAGCCATGGGATGGGAGTCCTGATCACGTTGGTAAACAAAAACACGAACAGCGCGCCCAGCAGCTCTCCGAAGTTTGATCCACCGACCATGATCTGCGACCAAGCTGACTCGTTGAGGTATCGCCTGGCAACCTGCGGTGCAATGCCATTCTCGAGGTATCTGTGGGCGTAGAGCGCGACGCCGTAAGCAGGAAGGAGCCAGACGAAGCGACGGGAGCTGAAGATGATCTTTGCGCCGACCCAGATGGACTCGAAAAAGGTGAGGACGCCCTTGCCAGTGGCGACGAAGTAGTTGGGGCTTTGAGATTCGGCGCGTGCGAGTGCGTTGCGTTCCTCGCTGGCGTCGACGACAAAGAACCAGAGGATGGCGGCAAGAGCGAAGCAGATTGGCGTGATAACGAAGGAGCGGTTGTTCCCCAGGTTAGGAATCAGAACCAGGGCAGTGACGAATGCGCCGGTGGTACCTGCGACTTCATAGAAGATATGCACCATGGAGTCCATCTGGCGGAGCTTCTGGACGTTACCGCCGACGATGTCTCTTGGGATGACACGACGGATGAGCTCGACCATGCCGTAGGTGATGCCTGCAATGGCGTAGATGGGAATAATTGTATCATTCGGGTAGTTACCGTAGTATGGCCAATAGTCTTCCGGGTGGTTCTTTCGAAATTCTGAAGGAATGAAGGTCCCCCCCGTAGCGGCGTCGAGGATGAGTAGCATGGCCGTCATCAACCCAAACAGAAGGATGGCCCCCGAAAGGACGTTCTTGGTTTTGTAGTGCTTGATGAGGGGCGCGATGAGAATAGATCCGACGCACTGCGTAGCCTGATTTAGCCCTTGGATCAAGCCCAATCGCTCAAAGGTTCGTGATGGGGTTCCGCCGGTGGTACTCTCGTAATCGTATCTGTTGGTGACTAGGGCAGTGATGGATCCGTTGAACGCCTCTAGGCCGAATTTATACAGCATGATGCCGCAGATGTAGAAGAAAATCGCCTTCCGCTCTTGGGGTGAAAAGGACCCCAGCCTCTCGCGAAACCCGCGGAAGACCATGACGGGCGGGAGCGACGACGCTGACGGTCGAGGACGACGAGTGCGACGACAAGCAGTAGTTACGAATGTCAATAGATCGAAGAAGCTGCAAGGGATTTTTTTGTCGCTTGGTAGTTACCAAGGGCTGGGGAGAAGACGAAAAGTATGAAAGATTCGAGGTGTTCTTATTCTTGAAAACCAGCAAGGTGGTTCGGTGTTTCCCGCCACACACGCGCGACAAAGTGTATATCGCTGGTGTCAAACGTCTCCATTTCTTGCATATCGAAATTGTAACGGTCGTCATTCATCTGCTGGCGATTCAGTAGTGTTCATCCCTCACGTATTCTTGGCGTCTGAACTTGGCCAAGACTCACCACTATACATCGGTCAATCCCCTCACTTCGCCAAGAATCGGGCGGCCTCTTCGTCCTAAGATGTGATGGTTGCTGAGCATGGATGGATAATGGTAAGGTCTGACGAGAACCCCGTTGGCCACTTGAAAGTTTCGCTCCAGCAACGTGCGCAACTGCCTGAAAAGGTTGTCGGCGTGGCTTGAGGGGCTTTTGGATCAGCCAACGTAGATGAGTTGTTTCTGGCCGCTGTTGAGGGCTTGCTTCCAGATTGGTATTCATGGCTCTTTCTCAGAAACGCAGACAACGATGGCAGACGGCGACAGCGGACCGTGAGAGTGCACGGCTCCGACAGCAGAGGCGAAAGCAGAGGCGACAACACCGACGACAGATAAACACACAGAAGAAGCCAAATGCCATGTGCTCGAACGGTTGGATGTTAGCTTTTCAAGTACTCTGGGGTTTGCGCCATTTTGCTGAATGCCAAGCCACGCCAGAAGCATAAGAAGCAGCCATCTCGCCCTCGCCCGGCTTGCCAAGAGCACAGCAATTGCCAAGACACTGAACTGCCTTCACATCGCCCAGCAACCGACCAGGATGAAGATACTGCCGATATCATTAGACTGCCGAACGAGTATTGGAGCGTCAACACAGCCTCCTTGGATTGGCACCCGACCAGTCAATCCAAGCTTCGATCGTGATCTTCGACAACTTAATGCACAGCCTCCCTACGCCAGGGTGCGATTTGATGTCCACCCAGGCCTGCAAAGAAAGAACGTGGAAGGGAAAATCATGCCGAGAATCAATGGTTCTGGAAGCTTTCGGTCTAAGTAAACGTCTTGATAATGATTGGAGTATGACTTTGACGGCTTCGAAGCTGTTGGGTAGTTGCGAGGAATAATTCGGATGACTTGGTAATCGGACGTATTTTCCCTCACGATTTCGCAAGAGTTTAGAGCAGTGATCTGATTTCTGGAAGAGTCTGACGTTGCGATCAGTCTGCTACCACAACATTCTCCATTCATCCTTCTTTCGTAACCGAGATCCCAAGTACAACAGCATTTTCCCACGACCCTCAACTGTCGCACATTTTCGTCATGCCAGAGACCTTCCAGATATTCTCCGATATCATAAACTTCGCAATCCATCACTTTCAACGTCTTTTGTCATGACCCATCAAGGCGCCACGAGCATTCGAAGTCTCGACCGACGCCTCTGTGTAGCTGTGCGGGGAGTGTAGCGTAGACCAAGCTGGTTGAGGTAGATAAGGAGGTCATCCTTTGTGTTGACGTGCTCTGGGAGGTTCAAGTTGCTTCGGAGGCAAGGGACTACATCGACAGAGTTCTCGTTCTTGGTGAGCAAGTCGCCGCGTCTTCTCATCTCCTCCTTCACAGCGCGATACAGACCAGCTCGCTCCTTTCTCTCCTCCTTCTTCCGACGAAGGGTTTTAGAGACTCTGGATGAGCCTCCGTCGTCTGCATCGGCCTCGTAGTCCGCGTCTTCCTGCTCTCGGCGCGCAGCCGTCCACCACTCCTCTTGCGACGTCGAAGCCTGGCGGCGCTCGCGTTCCTAACGCCGGCGCTGGGATTGCTCATCGCGATGGTAGCGCTTCTCTTCGAGAAAGTTGGCCCAAGACTTGGTCACGGAGGTGAGAGTGTTCTGGTAGTCTCTGAACAGGATCGCGGTGGGGTGAGAGGCCGGAAAGGAAGCTGTCGGGGTAGGGAAGGCGACGAAGTTGTGGAAGAGGGCAAGGCGGATCTCGTGGATGCGTAGGTTGAGGGTTCCTCGGATCATGGCCAGTTCGATCTCTCTGGAGGACTGCGAAGAGAATCAATGTCAGCAATCAGATCGAAGCTGCGGGCGAGCAGTCAAATAGTGTGCCACAGAAAGCAGGAGCAGCAAGGGGAGAAAGCGAGGCCAAGGGAGAAAATCCAACGCACCGCATTGTCAGGAACCTTGTATCCCTCCTTTTGGTACGACCGTTGGAACACTTCAATTTGACAATGAAGGGCGACGGCATCGTCGTATGTGAAAGGTTCGGCATCGACTGCGGCTTTGTTGGCAGAGCTCGAAAGGCGCTGACTCGATGAAGGAGATGGAAGAACAAGAGCTTCAAGGGGTTTGAGAGTGTTGATATCCCCCATCTTGACCTTAAGCAGAGAGGGCCAGATTTGGAGAGAAACGGTGTTGGTTGCTTGCGTCCCTTGCTGGCCGTCGACCGTTGTCGTGGCCGAGGAAGGCGCTCAGCCCTGACGCTGCTGCATTTGGGAAGGAAGTCAGTTTTGCCCCACTGATGCCCGCAAGCTCCAATGGAACTCAACAGCCTTCGCACCTCCATGGGCTGCGATCAGGTTACCCAGCAGCCACGCTACATTGCGGTCACAGTATGTGGGGCCACACTGGGCAAGCTGGCGGCCTAAGGAACCGCGCTGGGCTGACATTGGAAGCAATCCTTGGTGTCACATGGCAGGTCACCGTTGCGGCCACACACTCTTGACTCCCATCCAGTCTGCCTCTGACGGAGAAATAAACGAGGACCACCTTGGATCGCATAGAAAACTCTGTAGTTGAACCTCTATGGTCAAATAATAGATATATGAAGGGGGCGCGAGCCGCCAAGCTGAGGGGCGGCATCTTTTCCCCGTAACATCACAACCAGCATTTCCTTTCCTTCAACGTAACGATGGCGAGAATCAACTTCTTCAGCCGTTCCAAGAGCGGCTCCAAGAGCGTTCCCAGACTCAGCGCATTCGCCCGGTCGAAGGAAGCTTTCATCCACATGTTTGTTCGTGAGCATGCAAACTGGTAAGTTTCACTGGACATCATCATGCACCTCAACGTCTAGCTGCCAATGGCTTTCATTCTCGCTACTTTGCTGACATTTTAAACCCCCAGCGCCCTGCAGCCACGCAAAGAAGCTGTCCACGATTCGGCCCCCCCTGCCTACACAGACCTCCCCGCCTACGCCGTAAGTCATGATACCGATTTGCGGCCTCTTCCCCTTGCTAACGCACCCAAAGCCGGTAGAAAACAAGAAGGCCGCAGTCGCAACGGAGTTCGCTTTGCGCACGGCACGTGCCAAGCACCAGTTCTCCAAGGACAGGGCTCAGATGTGGCAAGAGCTCATTGCGCGAACTGCGAAGGAAATTTTCGACGATTTGGACTTGCTGCAGCAGAGTGCAACCACTGGTTCCTGGGAAGCCGCCGTCCAGCAGACGGGAGCTCGTTTGGCTGACAAGCCTTTTGGAGAAGAGAATCTGGTTGAGGAAGTTGAGGCGATCATGCGCTACTTGGAGACCATGCGATATGGTGCGAGTAAGGAGTAAACAGCGAAAGGCACCTCCAACAGGTTACGAAATATCGAGATCCTTATTGCAGATTGGAATGCCAATCGACGCGGCAGTATCAGAGTTCTTTGACAGTTAGACTGGCAATATCAGAGTTCTCTGACAGTTAGGCAGGCAATATCACAGCTCCACTTGGCAGCCCTACCACCTACCTGCCTTCCCGATCCAGCGTTCTCCCTACTTATGCAACTTCCGTCCCATCCCTTTCAATCAGTTCAACAGCGACGGCGTGACCCAGTTGGTAATCACCTAGCTCAAACAAATTCCTCGGATGGATTTCTGGTTATCCTAGAGGGGCGCTAAGTTCGAATCTCGTCACGCGATTTTCTTACAACAAAAAGGGCCTAGAGGTGGGGACGCGTGTCCCATCTTTTGCTTTTGCTCTCTGAAGTTCGGTATTTGATTTTACTCTTTTGCCCCTGTGGAATATTGACCTCCCGTGGGTTGTTCTCATAATATTGAAGCTAAATTCATGGAAGAGCCGACAGTGATGAGAGTGTGTTGTAGTTGCGCAACTCCATAGCATGGAGGCTGCAGAGAATACTGGTGCACTTTATGGTTGTCTCCACGAGACTCACCTTTGTCAGACTAATTTGTCACGCGTTCACCTTCGTCCCCGAGGGAAAAGAGGGAAAAAAGGAACTGAAACCAGGTACTGCCCCTTAGGACCATCCATCTCTTGCTAAACTCCCGTTACACCTGCTTGCCTTCTGCAGGATTCCAGGCCCCACATGGGTTGCTGCCATTTTGAATCTCTCAACTCGATTGCAACAGCCCACCCAGCTGTCAGCCAACACCGCCGCAGCAGGAGGCACGTCTTCCTTCCCTCACAAAGCCGAATTGTCACTGAAATTGCTTCTTCTATACTTGACTCAAGGTAATGACGATCATCTTGTCACTTCCCTCCACTACTACTGAATTTACTTTTACCGCAGCACTACTCACGATGCAGGAGCACTCCACGCAGCAAGTGGCCGGCGATTCGCCGCCCAAGGCCCAGCAGAATGCAGCAGAGAAGCTCTCCGAAGCCATGGTGGCAAGTGCATTGATTCCGATCCGCTGGGTGACAGCTCTCTGGCGCCGAGTCGTACTGACACTGACCCATTTACCTCGTAGTCGCTCAACATGGCCGCCAATGTCACAGCGAATCAGGCACCCAAGTCATCGCCTGCCTCTGACGCCACGACTCATGAGCTCGACACCGCCGCCGAGGACAATGCCTCTGTCGGCAAGGACTCTGACTGTCAGCAGAAACCGGGCAAATCCGCCAAGAAGAAGCTTGCCGACAAGGAACGCAGCAAGAAGAAGCGTGCCGCGAAGAAGCTCAAGAATAAGGGTGTCGGTTCGGAGTCCATCGGCAAGGCAGGCGACAGCAAGGACAACGACAAGGACGGCGGCGACAAGGACGTTGGCGAGAACAACACCGACGGCAATTGCACACTGGAAGAGCTGTTGGAGGAAGGTGAAGAGCTTCTGGAGGATCTTCGTCACTTCAAAATGCAGGATCAGATGACGCTGTCAGCCCACCCTACCATGCGGGCCGCCCTCATGGAGGATGGAGCCGCAAGAAGAGAGGAGAACCACAAAGCCTGGGCTGTAAGCCGCGACTTATTTATTGCTCGTGCCGAGGCCGCCATCAGCAACAAACAGGCTACCGCCCAGAAGCCCAGCGCCGAGGAGGCCCAGGCTATTCGCCTCCTCCAGGAGTATCTGCGCATGAAGACCATCGTCCTCTAAGAGTTTGACAGCAGGTTCCGGATTGGCATCTTTGCATGTGAGCTTCCGAGAAAGCTTGAGAGACCACTCGGCAGGGTTGGATGACTAGTCTGGCACAAATGCAGTAGAGTAGTCTACCATCATGCAGCATCAATTCATTGCTCGTTCTGCTCGCAGTCTTCCTTCCTTACTGGCCCCTTAAGCGGGGCGCTTCCCAGGAAAGACGCCCCAGGTGCCAGGCACTGAATTGCGACTTCTCGCGCTGATTCCCTTTTTGAAGAAGGGTCCTTCCCTGAGCGGGCTGCAGGCGGCAGATTGGTTCGAGCTGCCGATCGATACCTGCGCCTTCCAGATCCAAGTTAACTGCGATTGCCAATAATACTCCCCTGGCCTCTGCCCTTCCTCTCTCTGGCTTCCATGGCTTCCCTGGTGTCCCTGGCATCCGGCCTTCCTCTGCCAAGGTTCTCCAGGCTACAGCCAGCCATAGATGACCCTACCCCGACCATCCCCCGACCTCTCGACTGGAAACGCCGTCGTTCAAACAACATCTCTCTGCCCATCAACATCATCAGAAGCATCGCCAGCACGCACGAAGGACTTGAACGTTGCATCAATACACACTTCAAGTGATCACCTATCGAGCAAGTTTCGATCCTTTTCCAAATCTACACATACGTCGCTAACAGTCCAGTCAAAATGGAGCAAAGTCCCGTGAATACCGCACCCAACAGCTCCAGGAAGAGAGCGCTATATCTGCCCCACTTCGAGAAATCCCACAAGCGCCAGAAGCTCTCGCAAGGTGGAACAAGCGAGGGGGGAGTTCATATCGTCAAATTAGGGTGCTGCAAAAACTCTCTTTCTGACAGCGAGACGCCCCACACGCGCTGGAGGCGAATCCACCCAGTCAGGAGGAGACAAACCCCTCTCGCCCCTGTGGCCAACGCCGTGCCAGCGCAGCATTCAACGCCGCTCACCGCAGCCTTCAATGATGAGACTTTGGTTCAAAAGTGGCACGAGGCTTTTAACATGCAGCACGAAGCTTTTATCGCCGCTGCTGCACGATCTGTTGCTTCACCAATGGACATCTCCGACCCCGACGAGAATTCGACCGATGATGACCGGGACACGCATGACGACGACTTGATACCGTTACGCTATCGTAGCGGACGAGGTGTATGCGGCTCAATGTACAATTATGGTCTCAAACCATGGTACAATCTTGTGACTGAAAGTCAGCTCAGCGAAAGAATGGAGAGGTTGAATTTGGGGGAGCGCGGTTCCGGGCCAACTGCAAGGCCATCTGGTGCGAACAGCCGTTCGAAAACCGCACGTTAAAATCTCTCTTGAGAAAAAAAACCATCATTTGTTGGAGGGATCCGTTGCAGCGAAATTGAGATTCAACAGCTTGGGCCCGCGAGTTCCGCCCTGCTTTATCTTGGATCAAGGGGAGGGCTAGGCTGGAAGCGAGAAAATGAATGCTTTCATTGTTAATAATAGCGATTTTGAGGTTCAATAAGATTTGAGAGACATGCAGACTTAATTCCTGTGTTGTAGCATGATTTTGGTGAGGCTGGAGCCGCTCTCGGGATAGCGGCTGTCGAGATTGTGTTGTGATGTGGTCAGGTTGACTTCGATATCGTATTGGAGGAACGGAATAATTGGTTTTGGTGCTGTATGAAGGGATAGCTGCCCCTGGAGACTTGTGCCCTCTTCATATACCCTATCGGTTTGAGCTATTCTGGGCCTCGTTATCTCCGTCAGGTCAGGGTCATCGGGCCGTCGAATGTGCCGGCAGGCCGCAGGCGGCAGCATGCTCGAAAACATAAATCAAAAGTCAAAAGCAGGGAGGGACAGGAAGATTATTCTTTTTTAATGCCAAGCTGGGACCTTTATTCACCTCAAAACCCATGTTCTGACCCACAAAGCCAGTCCTTTCACAGTTGGTTTATCAAAGCTCACTGGCCATTCTTCTCCCGCATTCCAGAACGGACACGCTCAATCCCTTCAGAGATATCCTCAAGAGCCAGGTACGTTTGCATTTGCAGAGAGAGGGCATCGTACATGGGGTTCTCGCGGTCCAACGTCTGGTTTGGTAAAGTCAGCATCTCCCGTTTGGATCATGGGGCATGGGTGATCTCACCAGCTTCAGTGTTCCGGGGTGGGCCGGCACTCTGCTTCTCTTACGCGAACCACCCGCGTCGAAGATCAGGCCCTTCGTGGAAGCCATGAGCTCGTTGATGCTGTCGCCGATCTTGCGGATCTCGGGGTCGTCGGGCCGGGAAGAGCGCAGGGCGTTGAAGCGAGTCGAGATGCGGGTGAGTCGGGTCTGGAGCTTGGCTTCGTCTTCTAGGCGTTTGATGAACTCGTTCATATCCTATCGGTTGGTCAGTACTTGGATTTTGGGATGGGATGTGTGAGCTCTCACTTTCTCTCCGCCCATGATTACGCGCAGCTTCCGGCCCTTGTCGTCGATGGAGACCTTTTCCTTCACGAGGTTGGACATGCCGAGGTTCGTGGAGAGTTTGCTGACGGCGCTGTAGTTTGTCACGTCGAGGTTGATCTTTTCGAAGGTGGACTCGGGGTCGTTGTCGGTGCCGTCTGGGGAGGAGGAGGAGGGGTTGGTGGGAACGAGGCTGCGGTTCTTTTGCTTCTTGAGGCGGTCGCGCTGGTTTTTGCCCATGTTCTTCTTCTTGGAGGCCATTGTGTTTAAGGGATGGGATGAGGCTGGAATAAGATGCAATCGCGTGTGGGATGAGAGGGGATCAGATGGTGCGCTGGGAGGAGGTACGGGTGTCAGATCGTTGGTGACGTCCGTTTGCATAGATGGAGCGGTGGTTGGTGACGACGGCCGCTTTATGAGGGCCTGGTGCTGGGTCAGGCAGCCGCAGTATTCATCTCAGGCCTCAACGCAACCAGAACACACACGGTCGTGCCCTTGAAGTCGATGAAGTTAGAATTTTCTGGCCTTGTGGAAGATGACTGGCCCCTTTTTGTTGCTAGCCTTGTTCATCCTCGAAGGGGCCCGTTTGCTGCTGTGGCGACGTCGGTTCGGAGGCAGCTCCGTTTGTTGTCTCGGGTAGCCGCATAACTGCCTGGGCAGGCACTTCCCGACGCGATCTCAGTCTGCTGAAACATTTTCTCTGGGAGATCTAGGTCATAAGTCATAGAAATATCTTCAGGTATCTCAAGCATCACGTTGGCATGTCACGCAGTAATCTTTGATGGCAAATTTCGTGATTCATTCAGTATCATTCTCGCTGATTCATGTGTGCTGCCTCTCATGTACTTGGCGTCGCTGGCATCCCTCACCGTCCTCGCTGTCTCCGTTCAGTTCTTCTCGACCAGCTTCTCCAGGGCCTCGAGACGCTTCTCGAACTTTACGTTGGTCTCACGCAGCGTCTTGTTCTCCTCACGGAGCTCCCCGACATCCTCGCTGACGAGCTCCAGCTCCGCGTCCACAATCTCCATCTTATTGCGCTAAAAAGACGGGATTGAATTGAGTTCGTGGAATCAAGTGTTCGCAAAATCTTCCCTTTTCAATTATACAGTAGTGATATTTGACAACGCATCCTGAACTTCGACCGAAGGACCACACTCCGCTAGTTGCGATGAAACCTAGCCACGAGACTCGTTCAACAGCTGAGCAACAGCCCTCTCGAGGGCATCCACACGAGCTTCGAGCACGACATTCTTGGCCTTGACCCCCTGATGTTCCATCTTCACTGCATCAAGCTCCTTCTGCGCAACACCAAGCTCTTTCTTTACGACACCAAGCTCCTTCTTTACGACACCGAGCTCCTGCTTGTTCTCGCGGTAGTCCTGCGATAGATACTGGTAGTCCTCGGTAGCAAGCTCCAGCTCAGCCGAGTAGAACTTCGCATGTTTTGCGTGGTTGTGGTAGCCCTTGACGATGCCGAGCGATTTCTGGTACACAACGCGGAGATGGGTGTTGAACTTGTCGAAGACTAAAGCGAGTCTCGAATCGAGGGCAGCAGCAAAGGCTCGAACCTGTTGGTATGACTGCTCGAATCTGACCATGTCCATGTTGAGGGTGTCGAGACTGGTGTTCTGCAAGTTCTACCATTCAAGTCAGCAAGGAAACCCAGCTGAGTAAGTCCGCATCTGATGTGCCCTGATCGAGTCGCTTCTCGTCCGTGCTGCCCGGGAGCGGAATTGATAAAACTTGGTTATCGCTATCTAAACCACGCGTCTATTCGGGACAAATGTCCGTCTGCACCAGGATGACTCAATCTTCGAAAGAACCAACAGTGCCCTCTCACCGGTTGCTAGCCGATTCAACCTTGAACGTGCTGCGGTCGCCCTTAGACCACGATAAACGTGATCTAGCGCCGCGAACAGCTCCGGGATAGCGGCAACGCGTTGTGGTACCCTCCCACCGCGACCTTGCGGCTGCGATGATTGGGATTACAGTGACCTCACCGGGGCGTAAGATGGCTGATTTTTCCAGCGGCAGCGAGAGATCTGCCGCGGAAAGCCTCAACGCGTCCCAGTGTAGCACAGGCCTGTAATATTCCCACATTGCGAAGGTTCGGTACGGACTTGAAGCGGAGAAAGGCAGTCAGATGTGAATGAAAAATAGACTTACCACGTCGGTATTTGTCGAGGCCTTGGTCGTGTTTCTGACGCTTGTGGGTTCGTCCGGAGTGCCCATCTTCAAAGAAAGTGCGTCAGTATGGTTGCGATGGATTTGGGAAACAGCAAATGTCAGGCGGGATGCAAGGAAGGAAAGTTTGAATGGGAGCAGAAGAAGATGGTTTGAAGAGTTCGTAGACGAGGAGAGAGTGTGGCTTGGAAGAAGGGATATCTCTTGGAGGGGGGCGGCGAGAGGGGAAGTCAGAAGGAGAATGCTGGATCAGAAGGAAGGGATGGGGGAAAGACGGAAATTCGAGCGAGGAAGGCAAAATGCTTACTGCTGCAATTATCGTGGCGCGATCAAAGCTAGTGTTCTTCTTGCCTACAGTGGGGAAGACTCGAGAGCTTTGGAGATGCAAGAAAGCTTTGGGTAAGGTAGAGAGTCGATGCTGCGGTCGAAAGAACCAGGCTCAGACGAAGGTAGGTCTTCGCAAATTTTATGGCAGCAAAATTCCGAAAGGTCCGTTCGGTTGCCGTGGCAAAGTTTAACTGCTTGGATTTGAGGTGAGTCCCAAAATTTGAGATCAAAGGAAGGTGCAATCATCAAAGCCGGGTCTGGTGCTTTGCTCCTGCAGCGAGCAGTCTCCTACCGGGGCGTCGCTCGTAAGTGGGCCTCTCTCAACTTCCACCACGTGACGTCAGAACAACAACAGAAGTCTCTCATTGATAAGGTAGGTGCGTGTGATGGACTCGAAGGGCTTTCGGCGCAGCTGTCAGATCAGTATCGCACAGCCTTTTGTTGGAACCAAGGTACGATGCCGGCATCCTCTCATCGGGATAAATGATATCCCTTCGACCGCCTGAAATCCGACCTGATCACTCTCTTCCTTCCTCTTGAACCATTGAGTGTTGTTTTATCTTGCCCGTTGATATTTCTTTCTTCATTACCGGGCGTTTTCTATCCTATTTGTTTGTTGACAAAGCCCTTATGCCTGATCCACCGAAACTTCTCCATTCTTTTCACTCCCGTCTCAAGAAGTCTGCACCAGTCGCAAAACCTTTCGCCGACTTTCTTCCCGTCTCTCCTTCCTTCCATCCAAGGCAGGTGTGGCGACCGCCTCGTCAACCTGAGCGCAGGGCCAGCTTCACCCAGGGCCCACTTTTATTTTCTATTTAAGATACCGTCGTCTCCTTCGCCCACCTCGTTCGCAACCCTTTTTCTTCCACAAACTTTTTGCCAGCTTCTGTCTTCGCTGACTTTCACATTTTTTTCCCTTCCTCCAACTTCACCTACTTTTTATCCTTCACCCTTGAACCCTTCCTCTTCTGCCCTCTCACTTCACAACTACACCGTCCCGACTCCTCCCTACGAATTTCATCCGCACCCCGCACCCAGCTCGGATGGGCTTTTTTTTTCATCACAAGGTAAGTCTATTCATCCACATTTCTTTGCTCTCTTGGCTTTGAGCTCGCCTGTGCGACCGCGATCCGGCGAAAACGTCGTGTGCCAAAGACGGGGTTTTGAGACAGTGTCTGGGACGAGATCTTCTCGCTTGTCTCAGACCAGTTCTCTTTCTCTGGGATCAACACGACACCTCTCATGACCTTGGTTCTTCGGGACCAACGGGAAAGAGAGGCTGCCTTTTCGCGGTGGCGTTTTCCCCCAGAATTGACGACTCCATCTTGACACCTCCGCGGTGCCAGGAAGGGGAAGTCGCGCCCCGTCCATATCGGGTTGGCACCTGTGACGGAAGCGAACTTCAGAGAACACGCCGATGGTCTTACCGGGGGGGGTACCTGGCCGAGTTAATTCCCTGGCCATTCTGGGGGACGCGAGCAAGCAGCCGCCTCAAGCACAGCATTTGCAGACTTACTCAGTTGTGTTCGCTCAACTGACTGGATGAAGACAGGATTTTATTTCGACATCGGTATTTCAGCGGAGACTTCACGACATGGACGATTTCAGTTTGGCTACAGGTGTTTGAACGGGATGAGATGGGAGTGGACTAGATTGGTTTGTGTAGTCGTAGCCAATTGATATCTTCTTCATTCAATGCGTCGTTTCCGCAAATGTGACATGGTGTGCCTCGATACAGTCCATTAGTTTCTGCGTTTATGCTTTCTGGTGTCCTCAATGGATTCAAGATGGTGATCAGGCACAGAGTGACGAGAAACGACGACATCATAGTCCGAATGAGCCTACAGGAGGAACATGTACTCAAGCACCATAAAATAGCTAGTCTCGGTACTTCCACCCGTGATTTCATGTTGCAGCTAGTGAAGCTTTGCAAGGCCAGGCTAGAAGTGAGACGGCATGAACGGTTCAGGCATCCGAGTAGCCCGACAGTATCAGTGTTGCGGTATGTGCGTATCCAGCGGTGTGAAATTACAAGTGTCTGCCTACCCAATTTTCTTCCCTCTTCGCTTGTTGACATTCTTCACCACCACATCACCGTCGCCATCACCGCACCTCGAAATGGGCAAGAACCCCCCCCGGCAAGAACGCTCGCCTCCGCGCCAAGAATCGCATCCTTCGGGCAACCCAAGCGCTCCTGGACGGCACCAGCACCACCGCCGACGCTGATCCCCTCGCCGGCCTCACAAAAACCCAGCGCGTCAAGGCAAGTACCATCACACTCGCTCCTACCCCCAAAGCCCAGCTAACATCTACCCCAACAGACCAAAAAGCGCGTCAGACAGGCCACCCAGCAGCGCCTTAACGGCATCGAGATCCGCACCCAAGCGGACACCGCCATCATGAAGCACGCCATAGACAGAGCCGTCGAGGAGAGCAAGGACTGGCGCCTGCGCGTCGAGACCGCCAACGCGAGTTTTCAAGAGAACCAGAGGACCGGCCTGAGGCTGGGCCTCCAGAACATGCAGAGAGTGGCGATGGACCATGATTTCCTCCAAGGCCACGTCGGTGCCCTCCTAGACCACACCAGACGCGAGGAAATGAAGATGGAGTTTGTCAACGAGGATGTGAGAGATCTGCGCCGGGAGAACAAGGCTCTGCGCGAGAAAGTCGTCGAGTTGGAGACGAACCTACAGGAGGTGCGCGACGCTGGCTCCGCCCTTCGAGCTGAGGTCCAGCAGCTCCTCGAGTCCGTTGGACGCAAGGGCGACAGCCAGCAGGGAGGCGGCAACCAGGAGGGATGGAAGGGACGCCTGCGATCTCGCACGAAGGACAAGAAGGCTTAATCGGGTGTCTCCCATATGAGTTAAGATCACATACACACTGTCAGTTGTTTGGCTTGGCTAGAAGGGCTGTGTCTCTCTTGACGCCTGGCCTCGATAGCTTATTTGCCCTCTTACACATCTGATACCCGTAACGCTCAGAGATATCGAGGTACATCGACTACGTTGCATCCTATGATCATGATCCGAATCAAGTTCTCGTTTCGAGTCATAACTGCACTTCGAACAAAGCGTATGATTGCAATGGAAGTTTACACATCCTGAGTCCAGACATTGTCCCCTTTGTCAGGACAGTGACGAACCCCCCTTTGTGCAAGCCGTCGCTTCGGCCAACTGGCTCCTTTATACCTCGAGTCTTCAATATGCGTATAATAAACCTTACCTCAAAGGTCCCTTCCCCATGAAAAGAACCTTCCGTCAGGAGTCAATTACATAAAGTCTTGCGCAAATCCACCTCATCCTGCCAGAACGCCAAATTCCACCCCAACCACAACACAATGCCGCCAAAATCGCGCCCTGCCCAGCAGGGGTTTGTACTTCGGGTGCGTCACCCCGTCTGAAATTTAAATTTGTTTCCAAAACCTGCGCTGACATTCAATAGAGCTACGAAGAACAAGACGCCGAATTTGCCCGCGACGAGCAATACATCCTGCGAACGAGACGCGACATCATTCGCATGGCCGAAGACGCCGCAAGAGTGCTGGAGACGACTGGGCGAGAGGCGGGTGAGACTTCTGATGCATTCAGGAAGGCCTGGGATCATGTTCAGGACTTGGCGCAAATGTACCTGCGTGTCGATATATCGCTGGAAAAGATGCAGAAAATTCGGAAGGAACTTCAGCAGCTTCGGGACAGCTCCGGGTAAATATCGGGACGGATGGCAGCAAGCTGGTCGGTCATTTTGTTTCTGGGCGATGATGAGAAAGTAAACTCGGCTTGAGGTAGAGGAGAGCCTGAAAATGAAATGCAGTCATTTTTACACCCATTTTCAATGAAGGTGCGGTTTCAATCGGACCTTCCACCGTCGAGACTGGTTGTCGCGGATGGCCGACCGTTAAGTGGGGCCCGTAAAGAGTACCTGCACTGACCACACCTTGCTTGGCGGGCCTTCGGAGTTATGCATTGTCGGCGTTAACACCCTCTTCGTCCACCGCCAGCACCAGACTGGCAGACACACCCCACACCGTCCAAGACTTCCACGGCATCCTTCACGCCCATCCCCTGTCACTCCCGTCCCGTCGTGATCCATTCCAATCCCCAAGTTCGGGGCCGAGCCAGGGCAACTATCCCGCAGCCCCTTGGTGCCTTTTTTTGAGGCAGCCGCAACTCAATACCGACCTCGTCTTTCACGGTGCCATTTCCAGAGATCCACTCCTTCCCCGATCTCACTCCAGGATGCCCACTGCAACGTCCTTGAGTCTCTACCCACCCTCACTGACTGTCCTCGGCACCTTCTCCAAAGAGCAGTCCCGAAAATTTCAATCTCACCTCAAAGTCCGCCAATCGAAAAAATTAGCCAAGGTACGTATAGCAGCGACCGCACAATCAACCCAATCCCCCACCCGCCTCGCCGCGGTCAGTAACGCCCGGGCCACCCTCGACTTCTATTTAATCCCCCCTCGTCTCCGACTCTCTCGACTTTTCCTTCTTCCATCTTCATCACAATCTTCCTTCTTCTTTCACATCTCATTTCACAATCCCACCGCCATCACCACTTCCCATCCCAATCGGTAAGTTCATCCCATCCACTTTTGTCTGCTTTCTTTGGCCCAACGCTCGATGCGCAATCTGGTTGGCTTGAGGACCCTTCGCCAAGGACCAGGAAGACCTGGCAGCATCAGGAAGCAGGATCTTTCGCCTGCTTCTTGCTTGCTTGCCTCACTTCCAGGGACTCCAGTAAGGGAACCCCCTTTCCGCGTTCTTGCCTTTCGCCCTTGGGTGTTTGGCTTGGACACGGGAAGCTGGTGCCGTCTCACTTTGCGCAGTTCTCTCTTGCGAGCCGCCTTTCTTTCCTTCCTTGCCTTCCCACGGGATCGCGCTTGGGTTCTAAAGGGGAAAGGTGCGACCCGCTTCTGGTGGGCTGGCAACCCATTAGATACGGGGGTAGGCGGTTCGGTTCATGCGGTAGAACCGGCCGCTCCTTGAGGGCGAGCTCGTGGCCATTCTCACGCAATTGCAATTGGTGACTTACTTAGTTGTTCGCTCGACTAACTGGATGAAGACAGGTACTTTCTTTTCGCTTGTTGGGTACGTGGCTGGGTTTGGTAGTTTGACTTTGCGTGCTGGATCTTTGCTGGAGTTTGGGGACATTTGCGTTAAATAGTTTGTCTTTAATTTATCCATTCAATCGTCTGGTGCGTTCATTTGCCCGTCCACCTGTGAATTTCGTAATGCCGTGATACTTACTGTGACCACATGGAGAAAGATCACGTCGTCGCCCACGTGTTGCGCCCCCTGCTCACACGAACCTGTTCATGCTGACATCACTGTAACCTTGCGACTTCCACTTCATGACAGTATCTATTTGTGTGACAGTTCCCGGCACATACTCATGTGGCCTAGCTAGCAATGTCCGTCATTTCCCTTGCATGAGGGAGAAGGCGACGTGTACAAGGACGACGCCCAGAAATCAAGCTCTTCTGTGTCTTTGCCGAACAATTCAGGATGCCAAACTACTTGTTTCCTCTGGACCGCAGACGTCCCTTCCAGCCTCCCTGGCCCTTCTCAACCTTCGCCTCATCCGTCTGCTGCATCAGCTCGACTTGTTGCTTGAGGGCATCCATCTGGGCCTTCATGGCATCCATGTCGGCCTCCAACTTGCGCTGCATCTCAATCGTAGCTCTCGGGTCCTCCTCAAGCATGCGACTCACCCGGTGGTGCTTCACTCTCATTCCCTTCAACTCAAGCTGCGCCTCCGTCAAGCTGGCAGAGGTCTCTTCTCCGAGGCGCGAAAGCTCATTGATTGCGCCGCGCATCTCTCCCAAAGCCTCCTGCAGTCTGTTTACCTTCTCATCTTGCTTTGCGGTCTGCTTCGCGGTCTCATCTTGAAGCAAAGCGGTTTTGCCTTGGACGGTCACAATCTTTGCCTTGGTAGTGGCAATCTCGATGGCCACAGTCTGAGCCTTGTCCAGGGCACGGTCGGCCTTGGCTCTGATCTCGGATCCAAAGGCGAGAGCCTCGTTGAAGCTCGTGATGAGCCGGCGCACATTGTCCAAGGCAAGCTGCCCGGCGCCGTGGTTCTTGAGGAAGGAGTCGGCAATGTCGTGGATGTGCAGCTCCATGAGCTTGACGCGACGCTGGAGGTCGCTGAGCTCTGCGCGCGAGGCGTTCTTGGGGCGCGGCTTACGCTGGCATTGCGACCGAGTCAGCGCTTTGTGCGATTTGACATGTATGGGAGCAATGGGTATGGTATTTACCTCGCGCTTCTCGACGCGCGCGTTCGTCTTGCGGCCTTGAGTCTCGTTGTGGGCGACAGGAGGGGCGTCGGCGGGCGCGGAAGGGGCTCCTTCGTTGCCGTGCGGCCAGTAGACCTTCGTGGCGGAGTCGACGGCGGCGGCGTTGGCGGCTGTGGCCTCCTCCTGACGGCGTTTCTCTTGTCGCGCTAGGCGCTGCTTTTTGCCGGGTCTGTTGCATTTGGCAGCCATGGTGTTTGAGGTGCTTGTTTGCTCGTGGATTGTTCTGCTGGAAGTCGGGGGCCAACAACTGGTCGCAAGGTGAGGTAGGTGTCGACGGCAGAAAGCCCGAAGCGGTGCAGCGCAGGTGGGAAATATTGCGCGGCAGCTCGATGGAATGCACCACTGAAGCGCCCCAGCGACTGCCGCAGCCTTCAATTGACTACCTTACCTAGGCAGTTTGGTGACTTGCGCGGGCACGTTTTAGCATCACATAGCCCGCGGGCGCAAAGTGGAAAAGGGAGTTTTGTACTCGAAAGTGTTGAGCAACAAAGCAGCGCAGCCAGCATGTTAATGGTATCTAGTAATCAAAGCCAACGAAAGCCAAGCAATCCGTCACCACCATCCATGTAGCTATTCTAATACATCTAGACAACGCGAGTCTTGGCAAGCTCTCGAACCTCCTTGATTCCACGTTTCATAGCCTCCATCTCCTTGGTGACCGTGCTGTCAAGCTTCTCGAGCTTCTCCTTGACAGGCGTTCGAACGTTGCGAGGGCAAGGGCCTAACTGGGAGCCTGGTTCTCGAAATCTGTCTTCACATTCAAGTCAGCTGATGAAATCTCAACTGAGTAAGTCCGCATCTGATGTGCTCGAAAAGGATTTGCTTCTCGTCCGCCTTCTCCCCAGAGCGGCAGGGTGTCTTAGCCGTAGCTCGGCCCTCTACCACGTGTACCCCTCCAGACAAAATCCTTCTGCAGGGAGGGGAAATGTACCCAAACATCCTGCCTTCTGAGGCCAGCTGCCAGCCGTGCCTCAGACCCTGGGCGTGCCCCCCGACTGCAATGTTCAACCCCCGCGTGAGGGGGAGGCCCACCAGCCAGGACACGCTCCGGGTGATTGATCGTCTCAAAGAGAAAACCCTGAGCCAAACGGAAACCCTATCGGACGATGGTTGGATACTTGTCCACTGGCGGCGAGAAGATCTGCCAGCAGACAACCATGCCATCATCCGACACAGCGTGGGCCCGTAAGAGGTTGATCTCCTTGCAACGACACGTGCAGACTCGAAGCAAAAGAAAGCGGTCAGATGTGAATGAAATGAACTTACCATGGATATGATGCGGGATTGACTGACCGGGGTGGTGCCGCTGACAGGGCCGTCCATCTGTTGGTAGTGCAGAGTTAGTTTGAATTGTGAAGGAAGGAGGAACTTGGAGAGGTGGCTGAGGGAGGAAAAAAAAGACTTGCTCACGCGTTTCTGTGATGAGAGAAGATGCGAGGATGGGAAGGGGAAGGGGAAATTCGTACCATCTCGGTATCAGAGGACGAGCCCACGTGGGCAACGCGAAGATGGTTCATCTGCGAAGGTCGTCAGTCAAAGTCCTTGTGAGGGGGAAAAAAACACGACTTCAAGTACCTTCTCAAGTTTTGTGACGAAGAGACGAGGATCGAAGGAAGGATGAGAGAAAGGAGGGGAGGATAGGTGGGATCAATTTATCTGCGGGAGGGTGAGAAAAGAAGGCCTCCCGCTCGACGACCGGTTCAGCCCTGAGTCAATCGAAATAACCGAGGCCGACCGCCCACACGTATTGCAATCCCACAAAACTGGGGACGAAAAGAAAAAAAAAGAATTAGAGATGGGATGGCCCGTTGCGGCGCTCGAAATTCACCATCGACAAAAAGCTGAAGTTCGCAGAGAGTGTGTCGTTGAATCAAAGTGTGGCAGGTGGGGCACTTCTTCTTGGAACGCAGTTTGTGGCATGGGTTGGCTTGGTCTCCTGTTGTACCTCGCTGTACCCAAGTGTACATTGGCTTTTTGGTGCTGAGAGTTCAGCGGGACGGCCCGCTGCAGGGATTTGACAGGGCCCAGGCTCCCCTGTTGACGCAAGATAAAATCGATCGACCGGGGCAGGGTCGCGTAATTGAATCAACTCCACTCTGTGCAGGTACGTACACAGAACATTGCTCGATGTACCTCACGGTGCAGTGGTCACTGTGCTGAAGCCCCACATAAAATCCCGATTCGTTCACTGTGCTTGCGCTCACTGTGTACAAATTTCGGCCGCGACTGCTCGTACCTGCGACAGCACAGGGAGCCACCCAATGGCCGACTTTTTCGTCGCAGATGGGAAATGAGAAAAATGAGATGGGAAAAGGTCGCTGATCCTCTTTAAGTATTTCAGTAAACAGATTTTTTGGGAGAATCTTTCTCTGATCTTCGATGTTTCTTTTTATGCAGGCGGACCTTGGTCGACCAAGCTCGGACCAGCCAACGCCTTGGCGTTGAGAACAACGACATTCGTCGCAAGAACAAAGGATATCCTGGTCAATTGTCCCTCAAATTCACAGAACAAGGCCGGAAGCAAAGGAATCTGTGCTTGAACAATCAGTTACAGAACCAAGCAACTTTTTTTTGCGGGCTCTCCCAGCTGCAGCTCCCACACCAGCTTCCTGCATTAAACGCTTGCTGGGCCCATTTGAATGGATGGAGATCTCTGGCAATCCCGAGGAAAGCGAGGGGGCCGTGTGACGACCTCTGCGAACGCTTCTTCCACCGACTACCATTCTTATCTCGGACGGAGTGCTCAAACCTGTGTTACCAGTGAATCCCCGACCAAGTAGACCTTCAGAAGCTTGACAGCTCGGCGTACTGAATACAAGGCAATAGTAACGGAGAAACAATAGAGAGAATGATGACAAGGACAGAGGTGCTGGATTTCTACATTGAGAAAAGTCAAGTCAGTCTATGGTACTTCAGTGTGAGACTTTGTGGGGTGGGTAAGGGTCGAGGGATAAAGTGTACCTTATCCTTCTAGTCTACCTACCTAAGGTAGATGGAGGTTGTTGCACACGTATCTAGCACTGATAGGGAGGTAAGCTGCCCCATACTATCCCTCAAAGTCCAAATTTTCAGTCTCCTCTCACCTTGGGATCAACAATCGCTCGCTTAAAGTCCGTCGCAGCAAATGCCGGTCCCAACACTGCTTGTTCGTTGCTGCCCCACCTGCCCGTCGCACCCCTCCCACGTGCCTCGGCGGCAGGCCAAGACGCGTCTCGTAGCTACCCAACTCAAGTTCTCACCTAAGCTCACCACAACATCAAAAGCTTTTCTCCTCATCCTCATCCAAGCAGATCACCATCCCAAAAACCTTTTCCCTCCCAACCACTGCAAAACAGACCTCAAGATGCAGCAATCCAACGACTCGGTAAGTACATTACATATCCTTCACTGGTCACGAAAGGTGCTAACATTTACTTTTAGCAGAAGGGAGGCGCTCGTGCCCAGCAGGAGATGGTATGTCAGAAAATTCAACCCGTCGCGAATTTTCTTTCAGCAGAACACCTTCAAGAATTTCTTCGAACTGTTGCTAACGCGATGAAATCAGAACCTCCCCATCATGCCGAACTTTGAGGACGTCATCCGAGCTACGATCGCTGGCCGTACCTCAGCTGAGATCTCCTCTGAGGTTCGCGCCGTTCTCGACAAGGCCGACCCCGAGACCAAGGAGATGCTCATGACGATCCTCGTCTACGTCACCGCCTTGATCAACGAGTCCAAGGCCAAGACGGACTCCGAGATTCGCAACGCCGTCGAGGCCCGCGAGAACTACATCAAGGCCAAGAACCTGTACACCGAGACCGCCAAGCGCATCGAGGAGCGCGTCAAGAAGGCCGAGGCAGTCTCCAGCGAGGCTCTCATGGTCGCCGAGCTCGCCCGCTCCTCCTTCGAGCTCTGGGACAAGGGCGTCCAGGAGCAGTTGAAGGACATGTTCGACACGCGCATGCGCCAGCTCATGGCGGAGATCACCCAGAAGCTCTCCAACCAAGCTGGCAGCGCCACTACCGCTGAGGCCACCATTCGCGAGCTTACCGAGCGCATCCAGACTCTCGAGAACAGCTTTCGCAAGGAGCTTGCCACCAACATGCAGAACATCGAGGGCTACGTCCAGCGCGAGCTGGCTCAGATGGAGCAGCGTGTTGAGGAGAAGGTCACCAAGCAGATGAAGGAGGAGATTGAGGCTCGGGACGAGAAGATCAAGGTCCTCGAGGCCAAGATCGCGAAGCTTACGCTCCTTGGTTGATCATTCTGCATCTTCGCAAATCTTGGCTCTCTGGCTCTCTGGGTCTTTCATAGTATACGCGGACAGAATACATAGGGAGGAATGACCTTTGGCACACAATGGAATTCACGAGCCAATGAACGGCATTGGCAATTGGTCTTACTTGTGCATCATGATCGTGATATTTTCCATTTGCTCAGGTGGCCTGTCTGTCGTTCATCTCGGCACGCCTCTTGCTGCCTTCTTCGTTTCAGATTTCACCAACTGTTCGTTCTACTGTGAGCACTCAAGGGCAACATAGGTCCAGATACCTCCGCGCTCGGCGATAACTTCAGTCTTCACCATAGCTGCCAGTTTTCTGGCAACCTTTTCTAAGAGACGAAACTAACGTACGAAGCCGCAAAACATACCCGCGCATCGAGAAGCCCAAAGTCAGGCCTCAGTTCACATATGCAGGGGGGTCTGTATTTCAAGTGCGTGCCAGGCAAATCTCAAGCGGCATGACTTCCTATTTCTAACAGAAGACCACGAGAGACGTCAATCTCTGGCTCCTTGCCGAGGACATCCATTCTAGCCTCACTGGCCGTTCCGAGTCTTTTCAATCGGTCTTCTGAGACGTTCCCTCTGATTCTCCATCATCTCCTTCACAGCAGCCTTGTGATTCTTCGCTACTTTCTCCATGTCACGTCTCAGCTCGTTTTCCACGGCCTTTCTGTCCTCCCGCTCCTTGGTGAGCTCCATTTGAAGGTCATGGATGTCTGAGCGCAATGCGTCCATCTCTCTCGCCTGCTGGGACGTGTGTGACTCTTGGGAAGCCATGAACCTCTTCATGTCTTCAATGGCTCCTTCGTTTTGGATGTTGGCGTTGTAGACCGCGTGGAGTTGCGCCATCATCTTCTTTTCGAAGTCGCTGAGCTTTTCTTTGATCTCGGATGACGTGCTGTCCTTGAACTGCCTGAACTCGCGGCGGAGGGATGACACGGTGAGATTGGTGTTCTTTCTCGCTCGATTCGCGACCTGAATCTCGTCAGCGTCTAGTGATCCATGAAGGCAGTGTGCTCGGATGTACCTTGAGGCGAGTCAGCCGGGCGACCGGCGAGGACGGCGCGTCTTCGGCATGCAAGCCATGTTTGTGGTTCTCATTGGGATCCACGGTCTTGCTCAAGTACAGGTCGCCTTCGGAAAGAGCTTTCATCTCGAGCCGCTTGAGACGCTTCGCATGGCGTCTAGCCTGCTGGGACTTCTTGTTCTTGCGCATGGTGACGTGGGATGCTGTTGGGCCTGGGATTGACAACGGGGACTTTCGAGAGGCCGACCACTAACTACCTTACCTTAAGGTATGGAAGCCTTTCAGAGAGCCTGGGCCCGACACTCTGGTTCATTGGGACGCGTACGGGAGTGGAGGCTAAGGTCTGGGTACCTTAATTTGGGGCATAGGGTGCCGGCACTGCAGGTGGTCTTACGTCATCCCCGGGACAGTTCCTTTTCCTAAGGTACCTAGGTCAGTCACGCCCGACTTGAAAGGACCCGGTTTTCGGCAGAGAAGACACTCTCTGCTCCTTCCTCGTCTTCCAACTACTTACGTCGGGTGAATTTTCATCTTGTCACCTCGACCGCGAAAAGTCTTTTCCTTTTCGCAAGAGACGAAAGTATGCGCCCGTCTCTTCCAAACCCAGGGCCTTTTTATCTCAACTCCTTCAATTTAAAGCTCAATCCCTCTTCCCTTTTCCTCCGCCTCAAACTAGCATCGTCCCGTTCTCCACCTACAATAACCAACATACATCAACCAATCCACACATTACGACATCGTTGTCGTAATGAGAATCGTGATCAACATGGCGACCGTCAACGAGGCAGTGAGTTTCTTTTCTATTCTTGTTTACTTTTAGCTCTTATTTAACTCCCGTTCCAGGCCACGGCCGATCCTGCCCAGGGTCCGGCTGACAACCGTACCACTACCACATCTCGCGGCTTAGCTGTCCCTACTCAGGCCTCAGCCAGATCTCCTCAGACGACTGCATCTTCCGACGCTCACCCTGTCCAGACGTCTACTCAGACCGTAAGTTCAATCTTTCATACATCCACACTCGTCTGTTTTCTCTGCCGCGAGCCTGCCTTCAAGGACATGAGGGAGGGAAAAGTTCCGAGCCTGCCACGCAGGGAAGCAGTTCGCGTCGGGCACGAGATCTTTCGCTTGTGCTAGACATCACGACTCCTCCTTGAGGGCTTGGTCCCTCCTCAACGCCGGCTGGCCGGCTGCGAGGAGGCCATCTCCCTCGTGACCTTCTCGAACCACCGGGCCACTGCTCTTCACCAAGGCCTGCTTTCGGGGAGGTCGAGGTGAAGCGCTATGCGACCTCGCTTCGAATGGTTTGGCAACCGCACAGGAGAGCTTTATGCCGACGGGTATTGCACCCAGGGGGACGTGGCCATTCAACTGCGTGAGAGTGACATACGGTAGTGCTCGTCATTCGGTTATGCCGCCTGGTAGGGTGCGGGCGAGCGGCTTCTTCACACAGAACGAGTGCTTTTGGACTTACTCAGTTTATGTTCGACCTCAACTGACTTTGGATATAGCAGGATAGCTCTCGTATCTGGTCCAGCAACCCCGATGGCTATTATTTAAATGATTTAATGGACATTGACGAGAATTTCAAGAAGGTAAGTCCACCCATCCAGACTTGTTTTCTTTCTTCTGTCCTTATTCTGCAACTTTCAGCGTTCATCGTCAATTGACCTTTTGACGCGTTAATTAGGCTTCCGCTTCCGCCCCCATGGCCACTAAGCTGAGTGACAAGATGGCAGTTATGCTCAAGAAGCAGGTCCAGATTTGCAAGGGCTTGCAGAAGGAGGTGAACGAGCTCCGCGCTAAGTATGAGGCTAAAGATAAAGAGTTGAAGCAGGTCAAGGAGGATTCTGAGAAGCAGAGTTGGGAGTTGAAGGCCAGAGCTGAGGAGAGCCGTGCCTGGGAGAAGGAGTGTGAAAGCAGACTCCAAGAATGGGATGCCGCGCAGACTGCCTACAAGACGCAGGTGACCGATAATGGTGCTTGGGGCTGGGAGGTCTAGAGGTTGGGGGAGATTATGAACATGGCGCGTCCGCACAGGACAGTCTGAGAGCCTGGTAGAAGAGCACTTGATAGGAACCATTGAGACCCAGGATTCTACACAAAAATGCTCCTTTGATGATGGGTGAATACTTCTTTGGTGGCTTTGTACTACTTCTTCGCCGTTTCAATGGCTCATTCTTTGTTGTTACTACCATACGACCTTGATCTCATTGTGGCACTCCCAAACACCAAGATTCATCCTATACTTGGCCAACATGACGATTCCTGCAGCCATCAGCTTCATAATCATCCCTTCCTGCCAGAGCGAAGCCGTCCCTGCCACACCTTCCGAGCTCCATCATCTTTGGGCTGGCTGGCAGACTGATGAGCTGCGCTCGTCGGGGCGCCCTTTACCAATTGCTCGACTTGGCTCTCGATCGCAGAAATCCGCTCCTCCATGGTCTTGACCGCGTCATCAAACGTATTCCTCGTTGGAGCCATCTCCGCCGTGAGACCCTCCAAGCTGGCTTCGAGGTTCTCCATGCTAGCCTCGAGAGTCTTCACGCCAGCTGTGGCGTCGTTTGCCGTGAGATCCTCGACCATAGCTTCAAGCTGCTCCACAGTAGCCTCGAGAGCCTTCACAGTAGTCTCAAGACTTTTCACGCCAGCCATTGCGTCGTCTACCGTGCTTCGAATCGCTCTTCCGTCGGCGCAGGCAGCCGAAAAGTTCCGGATGAGGTTTCTGAGGTCTTTGGCGATGTGGTCGGAAAGCACCTCGTGATTGCTCTGAATCTTGTTGAAGGTGTCGGCGGCAGCTTCAACGTGAAGCTCCAGAAGCTTCAAACGTCGGTGATGGTCGTCGAATTGGCCTCTGGTAATCTTCTGCTTGGGCATTCTGGGTCTCTGAGAAGTCGCTGTCAGTTCATGCCGGGAGTGCGCGTCGATGGGCGAAAAGCTTACTTTCTGGTTCTCCAAGGCGACGTCCAAGCCCTCACTCTGTTCACTATTGCTAACTCCAAAGGCCTTGGCTGCCTCGGATACGGACGAGGGAAAGTAGGTGTTCATCGCCGAGAGCTTTGTGCCAGCTTCAGCGGCGGCCTGGGCATTGCGGCGTCTCTTCTCTCTTCTTCGAACGCGCTGGTTCTTGCCGAGCTTCTTTCGGTGCTGAACCATGATGAGAGATGAAGACCTAAAGTTTGAAGTTGTCGAGCTCCTGAGATCTGAGGGCCTGGCTGTTGAGGAGGTCGGGGCTATCGAATGCTGTCCCGCGTGGCAACGTTCGCAACTTTCACGCGACACTTTCTCAAATCCGGGATATGCATATACTCACAAAGGCGTTATCTCAGCGACCCCGATCAGATAAGAAACGGGCCAGCTCACGTCTCTCTCGACTGTCCTGTCATGGTCCCTCCCGGCCTGCGATCTCACCTGGCAACCGGTCGTCTCCACTTTACCATCTGGTCTTCCCGCGACCTTCAGCTTCACCTACACCTCATTCACCACGAGGGGCCGTCTCGTCTCGATTTTTTCATTGGCCGATCTGAAATATTTGGCGATACGTACTGAGCTGGCGCACAATCAGTAAATTGTCCCGTCTGCCCTCAGCCCTACCTTCAAGTATTTAAACCCCCCCTACTTCCCCCCCCCCTCTGCTTCATCTCTTCCTCTGTCGTGTTTTCCTCCAGATCACCACTCTCTCCCTCATCCCTTACTTCTTCCTCTCCTTGGGCCCTTCCCTCTTCCAAGGTCTTCTCTTCTATCCAATCCCAACTTTCGCAAACATTTCTCGCACCCTCCTCCCAATGGACTCCAAGTCACCTCACACAAGCGGCGTTGCTGCGGACAAGTCCCCCATGGTACGTTCATTTTCTTCCCCTTCTCATCCCTCACACATTTTTCGTCCCTCTGGAAGTCAATTCTTTCCAGACTTCCTCCCCTTCTCCCACTCTTTCCAACCCTGCCCGCTAACGCGCCTTCCACAACAGCTCGACTCCCACACCAACACCACCAGCGGTCATGGCAACATTGATCCCAACAATCACCTCATGGTAAGTCCATTCATTCTCATTTGTGTGCTTTCTTTGCCTTGAGTCTGCATGTGTCATGGCGGAGGGCGTGAAACATTACAGGACCTTGCCAAATCATTGGGTGCTTGGGTTTCGCGGGGCAGATCTTTCGCTGCCTCGTGAAAACACCTGAGCGCCTTTTGATAAGGATACCTGTTTACCCCTCGCTGGCGCTTGCGCCGGCTTGGTTGCCCTTCGCAGTGATCGCTCCCCCATGCCGTCTCCCACTCCCATCTGGACACCCGTTCGCGGGGTCCCAGCACAGTGGGAGGCACGCCCAGGTCTGATCCGGGTGGGAAACGGTGAAGAGGGCAGCTTGAAGGTTCCTCGCGTTCGCTTCGCTGCAGAAGGACTTTGTCTGGAGGGGTACACGTGGTTGCAACTGCAGCCGGCGTGGGGAGAAGGCAGACAAGCGGCAGCTCTCAAGCACATCAAATGCGGACTTACTCAGTTGGGATTCCCTTGCTGACTTGAATGTAGACAGGAACCCCTCCTCCTTCCAACGAGCTCTCGATCGCGACCTTTGAGCGCGATTCTTCCGAGATTGTCCGCATGGCTCGCCAAGCCCAGCTAACCCAAGTGCAGCAGGAGCAGATGCGCCATCTGTTCATGCTTGCTTCCAACATCGTCAACGCACAGGGCTACAGTAAGGTGTTTGCGGATCAGCTCCGTCTCAAGGAGAAGGTTGAGGAGATTCAGAATGAGTTGGATGCTACGAAGAAGAAGTTGAATGACACAAAGGAGAACTTGGCGGCTACTGGTTATGAGCTTGGCGTCTTTCGGAGGCAGCGGCAGGACATGTTGACAATACGCAGGCGGTGAAATGGTGCCATCGTTTCGTAGACAGCGTTCGCTTGATTGATTCTGAGTTCCCAATGAGCAGCTTGGCTTGGCCTTTGATACCCTGAATACAAATTCTTTTTTTTGCTCTTGCAAATTTTGTCTTGATGGTTGTGCGCGCCTTCTTTCTTTGACTTGTTGTCATCCTTTTCTGGATTTTCCATCTCCCTCCGCAGTCGGTAGGGCTCTTGTTTTGTTCAGCCTCCATTGTTATTGGATTGTTGATTGTCCAAAGGCGGTCGTGCACGTACCACATCTTCACACCCACCCGCTTCTGAAGAACAGCTCTTGTTATTTTTAACCCACCCTCCTACCTTTCTCGACTTTGTTGTCGACTTTGCAACTTCGCCATCAACAAACCACGCCCATCCCTCCTTCGTTCACAACAGCTGCTGCAATGAACGTGAGTATGATTCTGCGCTCGTTTTAAGTTCGCTGCTAATAATATTCGCAGGGAGAAAACATGGACACTAACAACAACGGCCAGATGGCTGGCCAGATGCCTCACCAGCGTATCCGCGCCAGATGGGAGGTGTCTCGCGTTGACCAGAATGGCCGCAATGAGAATGGCCAGGTGGTCCCTGAGCATAAGTTTGTGTTCAAGTTTCCTGACCTTCAATCTCTCGCTCAGGCACTGCCTGCCTCCAACCAGCAGCCTACCCCCAACCAGCTGCCTACCTCCAACCATCTGCCTGCCTCTCCCCAGCCGCCTTTCAGCTACTACCAGGTTTGTTCCTCTTGCCACACTCCAGTTCATTTTGTCACGATTCTAACCGGAGTCCGTTCTAGCCTCAGCGCTACCGCCACCATCGCATCACTGTTCCTCAGGGCTACCCCCAGCCCAACCCCAATGCGATTCCTGCGGAGGTGTTCGACACCCACATGATGCCTGCCATAGCCGCCTTCATGGCTGGCGATTTCCGCAAGGCTGCCTACAAGACCTTCCAGGCCTTCATCCTGGCCATCTCCCTCTACAACCGGGATGTTGTCACTGAATACCATCGCGAGGATAGCGGAGACCATGACATGCACGACGTTGCCAACGCTGAGGCTTAGAGACGCCTTCAGGAGAACGCCTTCCGCGTCCAGACCATGGTCACCGACCTCGAGGCCGAGCTGAACAGACGCCAGATGCTTGGCACCGAGCCGGCTCAGGAGCTTCACTGGAAGCTCGAGGTCGTCCGCAAGCTCAGAGACGACGTCATTCCTCACGTCACTGAGATTTTGGTTGAGTAAGTAGAAGTCAATCCAGCGAACGTGGTCATCTTTTCATTTGGCTGACTTTTTGTTCCACTCAGTGCTACCTAAGCGTCATCCACCGCGCGTCCAACGCCAACATTTGCTAGCTACCATGGTTCTTGGCTCGGGGAGGGTTTTGCCGTCTTCTGCGATTGGACTGCAGGCCCAGGCATCATCATCCTCGACGTCAGAACGTGAAGCTGCAGCTTCCCAATCGTGCTTTTCATATCGTTATCCAGCACCGGCCTGCCGCCTCTGCCGATTTCTTCGATCATGAGGCCAAGCCTCCGGCAGAGCAATCCGCCAGCTTGGTTCAGTGCTCGTCTTTGCGCTGAAAGTTCGACGACGGTACATGTTTGGATTTGGACACGAGACTAGGATGAGGCATAAGGATCAGCTGGGGTTTCAATCAATGTGCCGCGAGGAATTTTCAAACGGGAGGTTGGATGGGAACGTACATCATCGCTTGGCTTGGGGAGAGCGGGAAGGTCTTTGAACTCTGCAAGGAGTCCCAGGATCTCTGCGCATTGGCTCAAGGAACAGTCGACTTGGGTGTCACTGGATGTCTTCTCGAATTTTCCGTTAGCTCGTATCGCCAGTACACAGAACGAAGACGTACATTACTTGCAGTGTTTGCTCCCATTTTTGCAATGTGATTTGGTGATCCTTTCGTTCATAGTTGGCCAATTGTGTGGTGGATGTGAATTCACACAGACGTGGAAGGCGGTCTGGGGCATTCTTCAAATACCCGTCAGTCCTACTCGCTGAATCAAGACGTCAACACCGGATCAGATCTCACCTGAACAGGCTATCAGGCTTTAGGCCCAAATCATACGAAGCATCACTGTCGTGTCATGAGATCAATATTTCTTGTTCTTCACTGTGTTTGCATTCCTAAACTTCTCGATCGTATCGTGTGTGTACTCCAACAGTCGTTTGTGTCTCTCCTCCAACCAGAATCACGATGTGCCATCGCGGGTCTCTCACGTCTACTCTCTGCCATCATACCCAAGCTCAAAAGCTTCGGCGCTCACCCATCGCGATAACATATCCCCAAACTCCTCCCTTAGCCGCCTCCTTCTTAGCCTCCTCAATCTTAACCTTCTCCGCAACGATCTTCTCCTCCTTACGCAAGACAGCCTTCTCCTTCGCCTCAACCTTCACTCTCAACTTGTCCAGCCGCTCCTTCTCCCTCACCAAGCAGGCCTCCAGCTGCTCGGCGCTGTCGGCAGCCACCTTGCGCGCCTCCCGGAGCTCCTTTGCCTCCCTGGCGACAGCCTCCCGCTGCTCCAGAAGCACGTCGCGGATGTGGCCGACCTCGAGGTGCGTGGTCATGAGCTCGCGGCGCTCGGCGGCGTACTTCTGGCGCGCGTCGTCGCAGCGCTTCTTGGCGGCGAGGAAGTCGGCGTACTGCGTGTCGGCCAGCTCGAGCATGTTGTGCGCCTCTTGGAGGGCGGCGTCGGCGCGGTCCTCGAGCTGCTGGAGGCGCAGCTCGCGGATGCTGTGCTCGATGGTAGAGCGCATCTTGAGGGTTTGGATCTCGGTGACGGCGCGGCGGTAGTCTGCGACGGCTTGCTGGAGGCGGTTCATGGTGTTAGTTTCTGGAAGCTGGTGGGAGTTTTCGGATGAGGGGATTTGGTGGTAAAGTTAGAGGGATGAAGGAAGGGGAAAGGGAGGAAAGAAGCTGTGTACCTCGATGTCGCTCTGTCCAATGTGAAGATACGGGTCAGGGGTGAGCTGGAGCATCTTTCTGCTTCGATTCGGAGGCGAGGAGGGGTGGTTTGTGATGGTATTGATCTCCTTGAGTAGGTATGGCGCGCCGAAGCGGTGAGATCGGACGATGTGTGCTTGTTCTGGTGATATCTGTGAAGGTAGTTGTGATAGAACGAACAGTCGGTGAGTGGTCGGTCTGTCAAAGGCAGTCATGAAAATTCTGATCAACTTTCCTCCCAGTGTTCAAACATAGAGGCACTTGGGTAAACGGATAAAGAAATATTTTGCTTTGCTTCAAAGTTCCAGTGTTCGCAAGCACTGGTCAATGAATCACTAGGACTTGTTGCACTTTGGCAGAGTTTTCAAAGGGTGAGAGAAGCGTACCTACTTGTGGCGCGCAAAACCTCCAGGAATAGGAAGGGACGACCACATGTGAGAAAGCATCAAATTTGCTATCAACTGCCCAATCTATAGAGACAGCAGTCGTATGAAGCTATGGCAATTCCAAACCCTGCCTTGCCTCAATCTGCCTAACGTTCAGCAGCAGCAAATGTCCAGCGTTTCATCTCCCCATCCACCCAAGTTGTAGATGAAGCCAATGCCCAAAGTGTAGTATCATCAAAACAAAGTAGTCAAACAATCCCGGTCAGCAGAATCAGTACACCTCCATCGTGTAATCCTCCATCTCCTCTTCCTTGATGTAGTCGCTGTCGGTCTCCTCTTCCTTGATGTAGTCCTCCTCCGGGTACTCTCCATCCGTATCCTCTTCTTTGATGGGGACTCCCTCCATGTCCATGCCGTCGGAGTCTTCCTCCTTGATGTGGAAGTAATCCGAGTCATATACGTCTGTCTCCTCTGCCTTGGTGAAGACGTCCTCGATGTCATTCTCATGCCAGTCCGTGTTGTCAAAGTCGAATTCAAAGTTGTACTCTTCGGCGTTGACGTCCGGGAAGTCGGTAATCCCAAAGTATTCCGAGCCCGATTGCGTACCGTACACTGGCCTGCCACTCAAGTCAAAGTACAAGGGTTGAAAGGCGTCGGACTGGACCTCGGACTGGACCTCGGAAGAGTCATCAACCGTAGAGGGGTATCTCATCGGCCGGGATCTCTCCCGGGAAGAGATGTTGCGCACGTCAGGCGAGGGCCGGGTGACGGAGTTGATCTCTGGCGGGCTGTTATCCTGAAGCCACGCGTGGGGGTTAGCCGCGGGCGAAACCAGGGCATTAAGGGGATCAGTCGGCGAGAGCGGCATCCAGTTAGCAGGATTGAAGTGTGCAACGATTGCCTCCTGCTGCTCATCGATGTCGAGGCCGTGGTTTGCAAGGTGGTCTTCAAGACTCTGATAGACAGTGCGGCCCGGACGATCAGGACTGTTGGCTGGATTGTTGATGTAATCCTCATGGAATTGGATGCGCTCGGCGACTTGAGCGGCCTGGGGAACTTGAACAGCCTCAGCTGCCTGGGCCTGGGGCACTTCAACGGCCTCGGCGACTTGGACGCTCTCAGCGTCGTCGTTGTAGGCATGAGCAGCGGCGTGGGCGTGGGCGCGCTCGTGGATATCAGTGAGAGTGGCGGGAGGGCTCTGCGACTGGTTCTCGTAGAGGGCGGTGAGTCGATCAACTTCATCGCGAGGCATCTCATGCGCGAAGACTCGGGCGCGAGGGAGGCTGCCACTGCGGGGGCGCTGGGTCTGTCCCACGTTCGGATGGCCGTGGGGACCAGCCAGAGTCAAGTTGCCGCTCTGATCTTGGTTGATGTCGGCATTCAGTACGTAGACCTCGTAGTCGGCCGATCCTGCCGTGCGAACATTGAGCTCTCTATCTTCGCGGAAGTGAAGATCCTCCGGGATAGAGATGCCAGGGTTCTGTCGGACGTATCGCTGCATAGTCTCATGAAGTCTCTGCAGCTTGGAGTACTTGGCTTCCAGGGCCAACTGCATCTGGCTGAGGTTGTCCTTGGCTGTCCTCAGCTCAGCCGAATGGTAAGAGAACATGTCCATGATGTGCTGAATCAGGAACTCAGTTAGCGGATGGCTCCGGGCGAGTAGACAAGAAGACTTACGCGTAAGTCATCCTGGTCGTCAACATGTATCCGATCGTCGGGGATTTGCAACATTGTTTCGGAATGCGATTGGGGCAGGCGCGTGGAAAAGTGTTGTTTTGTTAATGCTTTGACGAAGGTCGTGAAGGTGGCGCGCAATTGCAAGAGCACAAAATCAAAACAATACCAAGGTCTGATTTTGTGAAGGAGCAAAGGTTTGTGTGAGAAACGGTGAGTGGTAGGAGTGCAGTAGCGCTATTGTTGTTGTTGTGAGGGAGGAGATGGCGTAGAAGCTGGTTGCTGAAAGGAAGTTCTGTTATTGTGGTGAGGGCAGCGAGGACGAAACAAATGCGCGCACAAAGGGCTTGTCTGATTTTACCGCGATCCCTGTTTGAATCTCCCCAGCCCATTGTTGTCATCTGGGATTAGGTCTACTTTCAGGAAGGTACAGAACACCTTTGAATTTTCTTCGAGCGCATCGCACTTCATGCTTGAGTTGGCGCTGCGTTCACGAAGGCACAATCTCCCTCCACCTTAGCCTCATCCACCTCGCGAAAACATGGCCTCTTTGTAACATCCCTCCGCCGAGTTCGATTGACTTGCTCTCTGAAAGCCCGCTCCCCGCAGTGTAGAAATCATGCGTGGTGCCCTTACGCCAAGGAGAGCTTCTTGCAGTTTGCGACCGACATGTTACGAACCTCCCACACTACAAAAATAAAAACTACGAGGGCGCCGATAGTGATGAGACATGCAACGTTGGCTATCACCTCAGTTCTTGCCCCGTACGGCACCATCTCCAGAAGCCTCTGACAACGCGACTTTCGGCGCATCCAAATCGGAAGGCGGTCGCCGTAGCGGTGCCGCATGATGGCGTTAGACCTCTCCCACGCCTCCACGAAGGCGGGCTTGCGCCAATCGGCATAGGGGATGGGCATGCTGGCAAGAACGATCATCTCCGGGACTTGCATATAAACGAGCTCATGGAACCCGTTTCGAAGAGGCATTGGCTTGGCGAAGATCTCGAAGCGCGGCCAAGTGGTAGGTGGATTGATGGGCGGAGGGTTGCCGGGGAGGAAGGGAGGAAAGACCGGGGTTGGGATCTCTTGGGGCTGGCGGCTTTGGAACTGGAAAGAGTTAGACGGATCGTGAGAAATTTAGATACATCCGTACCTTCTTGGCCTTCATATGGGCATCGTAGGCCCAGCTGGGCTTGTTGCCTCGTCTGGGAGGCATCTCTTCAAGCGGAATAGGCGAGGGGCAGTGACGAGAGGTAGTGATGGGGGACAGTGGTGTAGGAGGATGTCAGAAGAAGACGCAGGACGAAGATGCCGGACGAAGATGGACGAAGAGGCAGGACGAAGGCGCCGGACGGTGGCGAAAGAGAGAGACAGCCACGGACGAAAGTGAAAGACGATGGCGAAGAAGACGGTAACGGGTATCGGCGACGCAGGACAGTGACCAAAGACAGTGAGAATAAATACGATTGAGAGAGGGAAAGAAAGCCAACCGCCTAGCTCCTGCCTGAAGTAGAATTGCGAACGCTGGCCGGCCTAAGTCGGAGCACTCGTAGTTGAGAACCTATTTAGCCTTGCAAATTACAGCGTTTATGATTCCCCGTGGCTTCTTTGTTGCCGTTCCCTTCTTATGACTCCGAGAAGCGGTGATAGAAAGCAATTATGGTCATGTTTTTATTCTCTATATCAATCAGATTGAGCTTAGCTGTAAATCAACTAGGACCCGATGCAAGGCTCAAGATTCCGTTGACACCACCCCTTCGTCCACACACTTCTCCCATCTAATCGCTCTCATGTACACAGCCTGTACACACACGATAATCCAGAACCCAACCGGCAGCCCAACCCAAAACCCAAGAAGTCCCCAATGAGGACTACCCAGCATCAACCAGATCGAAAGCGGCACGACCGCAAGGTAATTCACTCCAAACACAACATACGCCGCAAACGACTGACGTCCCAGACCCCTCAACATCCCATTCGTCCCGCAAAGCATCGCCTCCGCGACTTGGAAAAAGCACACCGCGACAATCGTCTCCGCACATATCTTCAACACCTCAACATCGTCAGTAAACACCCTCGGCAGACCTCGCCGGAGCAGAAACGTCACGGCCCCGCTCAAACACCCGGCCGCAAGGCACGCGGCCCCATGCACAACCGCCGCCCTCCGCGCCGCGTCGACAAGCCCCGCTCCGACGAGGTGTCCGATGCGGTTACTGCTGAACACGCTGATGGAGAATGGCACATGCCAGACGACGATTGAAGTCGTCGTGAGTATCGACTGCGCGGCGAGGTGTTTCGTGCTCAAGTACGACGTCGTGAAGCACAGAATCTCGAAGGCGGCGTACTCGCTCAGCGTCGCTACAGATCCAGCAAATGACAAGCGGGCCATCAGACCCCATCCTCGCAGCGCGTCGCGGGAGAAACCGCCCCAGCAGCGGTGTGACCACGAGCCGCGCTCGGAGGCTATGTAGAGCAGCAGCAACACGGCGCGGAGGATCTGGCTCAGCGACGAGCCGAGGGCCGCCCCGTCGAGGCCCAAACCGAGCGGGAACGCGAAGACCCAGCTGAGGAGGGCGTTGACGGGCGTGCAGAGCGCGATGATAAGCATGGCGGTGTGGAAGTCGCCCTGGACCTGCAGGAACCGCCTCGCGGCCTCGTAGAGGGCCTGCGCCGGGAGGCCGATGGCGCTCATGCGGAGGAAGGTGCCGGCTTTGAGGGCGAGATGGGGCTGCTTGACGACGAAGGAGAGGAGGTGCGGCGAGGCGATCCAGAACGCGCCGATGGGGACGCACGCGAGCTCCATGAGGAGGACCATCTTCTGCACGTGCAGGCCGACGCCGTGGAGGTCGCCGGAGCCGTGGCTCTGGGCGCACACGGTGTCGAGGGCGGTGGCCATGCCCGAGACGAAGGCGGAGCCGAAGATGGCGATGGTCGTGGCGCCGATGCTGGCGGCGGCGAGGTCGTCGGCGCTGAGGTGGCCGGCGATGAGCGTGGCGAGGATGCTGGGGAAGAATTGCAAGAGGTAGGTGACGACGAGAGGCGGGCATTGCTTGATGAGGAGTCGGACCTCGAGCCAGACGTCTTTTGGCGGTGGTTCGGAGGGTTCATCGTGTGCGTGCAGCAGAGGCGCGTTTTCTTGATGGGACACCGCATCGACGCCCACGTCATCACGGGCATCGTCTGCCATCTTTGCGCGTTCAGGGGGAAATAAAATCAATGACCTGTGTTCTATGGAATCTTCAGCTGCTTTGCTGACGATGAGTTGTGAACACAGGTAGTTGGAACTCCAGATGATGGGATGTGACTGGCGTTCGACAGAGTCAGAACGTGAAGAGGCTGGCTCAGCCACGTGGTGTTCGGAACTCTCCGTTTGTCGATCCCGGAGCCTTGTTTCATTACGAGATGTTCCAAGTCGGTAATGTACGCTGAGTGCACGGAGAGAGGAGCTCGTGGTACCTTACGCCGAGTCCGATGGAAGAGAAAGCGTTGTCCCATGCTGCCAGTTCCAAGATGACAGCCTCACTACTTCTGATACATGATCATCATGAAATTCACAAATGCTGAGGCCTTGTTCAGATCACTTCATAATAGGTTATCCCCATTCTTCTCAGCTTCTACTGCCTTTCTGTTCGTGCAGGAAAGTGTTATCGGCAATAGCGCAAGAACCACTATGTGAGAGTGCTTATCCCGCGGGAAGTCGACGCCGCGCGCGTTAGACGTTGCCCGGGAACGACATCTAATCAGATCATCTGATAAATTAATTATACGAGCGGTCCAGAAAGATGCTATCGCGGAGGCTATCGTGAGATCGCCACGTCAAAATCGCATATTCCAGCGAGGGTACAAAAAGCATCATCACCGCTGCTTTCAGTATCAAGGCTCAGCCCGCAGTTCCCCAGCACCAACATCTCATCTCACACAACAAACCTGCAAATTTCCACCAATCCTCGACTTCTCGCCTCCAATATGAAGTTCTCCATCGTCGCCGCCCTCCTCGCCAACGTCGCCGCCGTCATGGCCGGCGAGCTCCAAGACCGCCAGGGAGGACCTTGCGTCAACGCCGGAGGTAAGTGTCTCCCCCCCCCCCCCCCCCCCCTTCCCCTTTCCCCCGTCCAACGACAAAACGCGAAAAGGCAGAAAGCTGCGAGACTTTTGAATTTTTCTAACAAGTCATTCGCATAAACTCAGGTGCTTGTGCGCAGACCTCGCCCACCAACCCGACGTATATGGCGTGCTGCTCGGGCTTGACCTGCGTCAGCCACGTCTGCGTCTAGACAGCGCAGTGTCGTCACACGCACCGTGAAGGAAGGGTGGAACGCTGTACTCGGAGAGAACTCGCGAAGAGAATGTGTATCGTCGGGCTTACTTGGTCGTGGCCTCGTCAGCTAGTCACCTGGCAGGTTGCTGTTCATGCGTAGGATCAAAAATTGAAGGGGCGTTCGTCAATGTGTACGTGGAAGGTCGCATGGCCTACTAAGCCGCATCCGACTTTTTGGACATGCAGTTGATTTAGCGTCAGCTCGTCAGACAAATAGAGACACAGCCAACTGACGACACCGAGCTCAACTGGAGAGAGTGACTCGCCGTGAGAGGTTACCATGTAAACATCAGCTGGTCCAACTGTTCGTTCCCGTATCGCGCGTCATGTACCAAGACTTGACATTAAGATTGACGGACGCAGAGAAGTGCGCAGCAGTCTCCAGAAACCAGGCTCAGAAACATGTTCGCAGGATCGCGCAGCAGTAAAAACGTCATGAATGCTTTGAATTATGCTGGATGTACAGCATCACGAATGCCTCCCGATCATCTCTCAGATAGACAACAAGCCTCCCCATCACCAGGGCCGCCAGCGCGTAATCCTCACGCAACTCTAGGCCCATCCTTCTTGTCCACGATTAGCATCTATCCCTGTCACGGGACATCAGCACGATTGTGCCATGGACTTTGTACATGGTGCACATGGTGGCAATACATCCTCTCCCACCCGCAGCTTCCTTCCTCCTATCCAACGCGGCACTCATGCAAGTCGGGGCCTTGAATTGAGTTGGTTCAGCGACACGCAAGACCATGGAACTCGTAATAGGCCCTCCAACCCTCCCTCTCTTCCCATCGGCGGAACAGAATGGTACGAAACGACGCAACGCCATGCTCGCAAAATGTAGTTGATCAAACCAAAGTCGTCAGAGGTCCCCCAGAGCAACAGCCCAGTAGCGCAAGCTGCATGGCCAGCGCAACGGTGGCCCCTTCAAATGACAGAACAGTCCCACGCAATCCCTTCGATGACATCCCAATATCCGACGTATTATTCACGCCAGGCGACGTGAAGCCCCAATTATGGGAGCTCAGCCGCGTGCGCCTGGTTCCGCCGTGCCGGCTCGAAGGGATTCTCCAACTCCTGCGGCTGCTGTTGCTGCTGTTGCTGCTGTCGCGGCTGCGGCTGCGGCTCGAACGGGTTCTCCTGTGGTCTCTGGGCATTGCGCTGCCACGAGGCGGGGGGCTTGCCCATCGTCGGGTGATCGTCGACGTCGCCGTCGAGCTCGAAGTCGACCGCGTCCTCCTTTCTCTCGATGCGTTGCCTCCTCATGTGGAGGAAGGTCAGCATACCTACGGTGCCGATGATGAGAACGGCGCTGCAACGTCATGGGTTAGCCTTCGATTTCCTCGACTTCGGACGGAAAGTTTGGACGGTCGCGGGAACGTTGCATTTTGAAGGAGGGTGGTGCTCGGGCAGTGCCAAAATCCCGGTTCTGGTCAATGCATGACGCGGGTAGCCAGGGGAAGAAAGGCAAAAAGGGGTGGTTCGTCAGGGAGAGGAGAGGGGGGAAACGTACGCGGTGATACCGATGGTGATGCCGATGATCTTGGACGAGGCGAAGGGCTTCTCGCAGCGGGAGCTATTGTCGCCGGGCTCGCAGCTATCACGCGCGGCGAGGTGCTGGAGAGTGCGGGCGACGGGAGCCAGGAGGCTGTCGGCGCGGCGCGCGATTGAGGATGTCGAAAAGCTCATGATGGGTGGTTTAGGGGGTATTTGTTGGTGATGCGATCGTTATTTCGTGATTCGGGGATTGCTCGGGTTGCGTGGATGGGGTCGACCTCCTTTTCTCAGGTCCCAGGCCGATTCGATACCCTCGCGCCGCGTTGTAATAGTGTATGTTGCTGTTTTTTTTTTTGACCGTTCCCTTTCGTGTATGACCGTTTCCGTTTGCTGTCGCGAGAAAAAAAAAAAAAAAAAAACCAATGTCTGGTGCTGCGTGCGTGCTGCTGCTTCCCTCTCAGATTCCTCAGATCGGCTGCGACGGAGGCGGACGGTGGACGGCAAGCGGTGGGCGACCGCTTTCGTTCTGCAACGAGTGGATGTTCCCCCTGGATTCGCTTGTGGTGAAACTGATTCGGAGCGACCCTGCAATCGTAATCCCTCTCTCTCTCTCAAGTGTCAACGGTTTATGCAAGGAGCGACGATGAAGAATAAAAGGGCTGTGAAAAAGGAAGGAAGACGCAAAAGGTGCGCCAAGAGGGGGAAGGGGAGCGAGGCACTGGGGAGAGTAAAAAAGTGGTTTGAATGAGTGACGAAGAAGGATTTTGAGTTTTGTGCAGGGGAGAGATTGGACGGAAGGGACGACGGAAAATGCAATGGAAGGAGTGGAATTTTTGGGCAAAGCCAAACGCCGCGGCTGCTGCTGCTGCTGGAGGATTGGAAAAACACGGGGAAGGAGAGGAGGCGGACACCGGGAAAGAAGCAAGGGGACAGGTCGAGGTGAAGGAAGGTGAGGCAATCTATCCAGGGGAGGGGCCGCCGTCTCAGGCAATCAGGGTCCGAGAAGGGGGCACACCACGCCCCAGCTGCCACAGAGTGCACCAACAAAGCCTCAGTCTCTTCCCTAGGGTCCCCAATAATACAAGGCACAAGGCACAAGCAGTGCCACTTGTTCCCTATTTTTCCCATGTCTCAGAGCACCTCACTCAGGCTCACTAATGATACTTCGTAGGTATTCAGAGACACAGAAAACGGGGGGGAATTGTGGCTGTGTTTCACTCGTTTTCCCATGCCGAACAACCGGAATTGGCTGCTGTGATTGGCCACAACGCCCTCCCCCCCTTGGGGCCATCCCGCCGTAAAAGAGCATCCAGCGATCCGAGTCAACCGGAGGGAAGGGTTCATCGTCACCGAGAATTTCCCATTTTCATTTACGACCCAGGCGTCACTTTCACTAGTCTGCCGCAACACGAGGTGCAAGAGGGGCTATGCCTCCATGTAACTATTCATTCACACGAGAACTTCACTGGTGACAATTCATCGCCAGACATCTAACTGCTGCAGAATCGCCGAATCATGACTGACACACAGTCTCCCAGTTGCACAACCAGGCTTGCACCCTGGAATTAATTTAAAGTGACTGCCAGAATAGCGGCTTGCGGGGAAATGCTTGTCTCGTGTTTCACATTCCGAACGCCTCCTCGTCGAATGAGGTGCCACCCATCCGTCTCCAATCTGTGCTGCTGACACTCGCTGAGCCTCTTTCTCCCACTCTCCCACTCTCCTTCCGCGAGTGTCGCCTACGCGGGAGGGCGCTGTTCCTGCTTCAGCCTCTGCAAGCTAGCAGTTCCCTCCCACTCGTTCCTTGATTCCTCCTGCTTGCTTGCATTGTCATCGCGGGACCGAGGTGACAGACACGACGGGTGTTCGTCCCTTGCAGAAACTCAATGCGACCAGACGTGTGAGTAAGCAACATTTTAATCTTGTTTAAACTTTGTGACGACAGACAACAGGTAGCGAGCCAGCCAGCCAGCGGCGAACAAACTGCTTGTTTATCTTTCGTACCTGCATTGCGCTCCGAGAAAGGCGAAAGCCAATCTCTCGATTGAGATAATTCTTCACCGAGGCCCATCTCGTGACATTCCAGCGACAACAATTGTTCCGGAGATGAGACCGAGGGAAGTGAAGGCATGTGGCCTTGCCAATTGGGGCCCCTCCCTCCCCTTTTTTCGCATGATCCACTTTATCCAGAACATTCACAGAGAATTGAAGGCACACGCGCGCGGAGTGCACTGACCAGATGCGCCGGGCTTGTTAATAATAGCACCTCCCCTTCCCCCTTCCAACGCCGGCCCCGTTTCTTTTTTCGGAATGCCCTCGCCTGTTGCCGATTGTCCGGGCGTTTGCGCCCAAATCACCCGGGTCATTTACCTGCGGGGGGGATTCGGAGGTTATTAGGAGCTAGGGTGGGCGGGAGCGATGGTTGATGGGTGATCTATTCAGAGCATCAAAGGATGCGTCCAAGGAACGACACTAGAATGTGCTAATGGTATTCCTTCAGGCTGCCATCATGGATTCCTTGGGACCCTGAGAAGGATGAAGCGACCGAACCGACGAGAAAGAATGTGCCCTCTCGGCCCGAGTAATGTCATCCCGCCCAAGACCCACAACGCCGAGTCTCGCCCCGCCCGCCCTGCAAGGCCGACGATCGGCCGGGCCCGGTGCCAAGGACGGGGCAGTGGGGACGCGCCCGATATGCCCCGCCGTGCCGCATCCCGTGGAGCTTTGAACGAACGCGCGAATGGAAACCATAAACACATGGAAACTACGCAAAAACGTGGTCACGATGGGCCTGAAAGGATGATCATCATGGCAGATGAGACGGGGGTGGACCGCGATGATCCATCCCCCCTCTTCTCCCTCCCCTTTCTCCTCACCGCTTAAAAATAAGAGACTTTACTTGGCCGACCGAGCTGAAGACATAGGCTCAGGCTTGGCTGTGCTGAGAATAATGCGAGAAGTCAAAACCTCTCGGTATCTCAAACGTCTTTGCAGAGTCCGAGCTGGAGCGCTGCAAGGAAGGAGTTTAGAAGGACAGAACAACCGAAGACCTGGGTATCGGACGGGGTTAAGGGCGGCCGTCCACGGACCGCGGCTTGTCGTGTACCAGAAGACGGGACGACGAGCCGGCGATGAGCGGCCTCGCGAAGAAGCTTTCTTGGACTCCGTCATTTGAACAGTGTCAAAGTCCTGCGGCCCGAATCGCGAGTGGATAGGACCATTGTCTTTCTATTGTTCGCCACCATCGTGAGCGCTCGAAACAACGCAAGTTGTGTTTCCAATGAGGACTTAGGCCAAGACAGCGTGCGAAGCTGCCAAGGAGGGATAATTCAGAGCACGTGGACTGGTCTAGAAGCCCAAGGGACGAGCGGTCTCCAGAAGTGCAAGTCTTGACGGTGGGGGAAACACTTCTCCACCCCATTGATCCTCGCTGCTGATGGAAACGAAATGCAGGAGTGCCAGATGGGCCCTGAGGTCGTCATCGGCTTCAGTTGGCATGTCACCATCCGTGCTTCACATGCTCCTTTCGTTTTCGGGGCTGCTCATGGCCATGTCCCCGGCGAAAGCCAAGGAGGGTGTCGCGGGAACGAACAGCATGCATCCATCAAGAAACAATTCCCTGCGGCTCTCTGGATCTGTCAGCCGCGCAGCAAGACTGAAGTCGCTCTCGACAGAGGGGAGGGGAAACTCTAAGCAACCTCATGCCTGCCACCTGTGCGGGCAATGAACGCTATTAGGTAACAGCAACGCATCTCTGTGGTCCAGAACGTCCCGGGTCCAACCCCAATGGAGTTTCACCCTCAACTGCGGAAGATGAGGCTCTTTTGACGACATGTCTCAAAATAGGAGGTATTGGGCGTTGGGCTGGACAACGGCGGGAATGATGACATTTGCGGCATCAATAACCACACATTCCTAGCCTGGCTGGAATCACCGGAAATGTCTCGGGCGGTCTGCGATAATCACACCTCTACTCCCCCGGCCGCTCGATGCCTCGGCTTGTTCACGGGTGATAAAATGAAGAGGGGGTGAAGTTGAGAGAGCGGTCGCCGCGGCTGAGAAGGCCCGGCAGGGTGGAACGGAAAACCGGAGCCGGTGTATGGCAGCATCGCACGTCAGTATTGTCCCAAGTAGCCCATATGGTAATTTTATCATCGTTTTTTTTCGGAGTGGCCCGATACAGGATTGGGAAGACGGGATGGGCCGATTTTACCGGGCACCTGATTATGACGACGTCAACCCAGACGACTATCCCTCGCCATCTCCCACTTTGACCCAGGCCCCGTCTAATCGTAGCCCGAGGGAGAGAAAGTGTTCACATGATGCCGACAACGTCTTATCCCGCGGAAATCCAGCGATCCTTTGGAGGCGGGGTAGCGGCGGTGGGCTGCTCGGTCTGGGGGGGACGGATCTACGGCGCAGTGCGATTACCAGAAGGCTATCTATTCGGTGAGAGCAGGCCAGCTGATAAGGAAAAGGAAGAGGCTTGCATTCGTTGCGGGGTAAATCGACGCCAACAACAAAACCTGGGGAAGATGGGGGAGCAGTCTCGATTGATTCGCTGCTTTGGTGGCGCGAGGGTTTCACGACATATCTGGGGAGAGATGCCACTTGGCGTGGCGTCCTGTAAGAATGACGAGGCGGGAGGATCGTCACGTCGTGATGTTTGACGACGGCACGGCAGCGGTGGTGTTGCACGCGCATGCGCTATTGGAGGGGTGCTTAGGCGCTCGTCCACCATTCGGGTTCGTTAACTATCTCTTGCTGCAAAAAAAGAAGCAAGAGAGGCGTGCCGCGAACAGATGGCCAACGACGACGATCGTCTGTGAGGTGGTTTAGGTTGGACGAATGGCGGCCATCCCGAGTGTACCCTCGCGATGGATTCGAGACGCAGCGGCAAGTGTTGTCGTCCTGTGTAAGTCAGTTGCTTGTGTCTGTGTTGGCATAGGGGGAGGACAGAGCGTAAGGTAGGCCAGACTTCTTGGCTTCCTGATGGCGGTGACGATGTTGCTGCAGAGAGCTCGCCGAGACGAAGTAAACAAACTTGCCATGCCTTTTGGCGTGTTTGATAAACGGGCTTGGGTGACGCCCAAGTCAGTCGATTTAAGATTTCTTGGAGGTCGGGCGGTGCAAGTTCGGATTGTCGCGGGTGTTTCAACATGCCATGCCGTCCTGCCGCTGGGCAAAGGTAGATGGGACGACTTCGTCCGTCCAGATGGTGCATGTGACTTCTCCCAACGCTTGTTGAGGAAAGTCACGGCGCAAGTTTGGCTGTTCTAGCCGCCAGACGCGCCAATGTGGAAGAGTGCCTTGTGAATAGCAGCACATCGTGACGGATGGGAATGCTTCTCGGCATGAGCACATAGAAACATAAAGCAAATTGACCCGGTGCGCCGAGGCCGAAGCCGAAGGCAGCAAGATACCCAGTAATCTCGGCGTGCGAGCGAGCAGGGCCGGCTGACGATGTCCGACGCTTGTATGACTCTTTTCTCCTTCGCTGCGAGGTCGGCGTCGCAAGCGTTGGGCTGGGGGTGGGTTGCGGGAATGCGGACGGCGGGGGTTGCGTCGGGTTGGTTCCCGGGTCACCGAAAGAAGGGGACGCGCACCGTCGTCGGCGTCTGGTCTGAAGCTGGGGGAGGAAGTTCACCACGGCGTAGTAAGCTCGAAACGCCGTTCCGGCGGTGACTTGCACGAGGGAAGCTAGAACTGGCAACAGGTTGGTAAGGTCTTCTCCGTGGCCGGAGCAGGTACACCGAGACAATCAGGAACAAGATGGCGGGGGAGGAACACCAAGCCAGGCCGGGAAGGGCAGGCCAAGAGAGAACGGCAGGACCCTGATGTTCGATGTTGACATCATGTCGGCTACCATCCCGTACGATGCTAATTTTTCACAATCCCCGTTTTTGGAGACAAAGCGAACTGCCAGGAAGAGAAGGGGGGGAAAAAAGGTCTGCAAAGTAGGTACCCATACCCACAGCCGCAAAAAGGACCCCCCAGGCCAGGCGTAGCAGGGCTGCAGGAACTGTGGTCCGTTACCCAAATGCAGCATAGCGCCGAGATCGGGGACATGTACACGACGGCCTGGATGGAACGGTGGGATCTCACTTCTTTGGGAGCTTGGAGCCTTGGAGGGGGGGGAGAACTTTTCTCAGAGCTGCTGGCTGCTGGAGGGAAGACTCCAACTTGCTCCCCCTCCTGCAGCGTTGGCAGCGACATGTGGTGGAATCGAGTGGATGGGGGTTTGGGCAGTTACCCACGGGGAAGTGAAAATTTTCAGCTTGTTGGCCCAGGATTCTTTCGTTTCTGGGCTCGTTTGCATGGGCTACGCAGTAGTATGTTGCGGGAGGAGCTCCTTTTGGCGCGGCATCGTGGGTTGCGTGGATGTGTGGATGGGAATGACTCCAACTGGAGCTCCACACTCACGATGAATGAGGCAGGCTGGGAAAAGAAGTGCGCTGTTGGACTGTTGTTGGAGTTGGAGGTGTGTGAGGTAAGAAAACGTGCAGGGGGGAAAAAGTCGAAGAAAAACAAGGCATCCATGGATGGGAAAAATCCGTCGAAAATGGGATGGGCAGGTGACCCCGTCCATACGTAAGAGAAACCACATGACTGGCCAGCTGGCCTTGGAAGCGGGTCTGGGCCCGTGATCCGCCCCCCTGTTTCCCGCTTCCCGTTTGCTCTGCTGCTGCACCTGCACCTGCACATCCCTGTCACCCTGTCACCAAATGTCCACGTTCCCTGAGCGCTTGGCCTGGATGGCGTCGAGTCCAGGCTTTTTCTTCACACTCAGGAAAAAGTGACTCTTTCTTGCGCATGGGGCTCTGGTGAAAATTTCAAAGGAGAAAAAAAAAGAGCCCCATCGTGAGATTGAGGCTATTGCTTGGCGGGTCCCAACCTCTATGGGTACTGGTAGTCTTCCCCTTTCCCGGTGACATTTAGTACGGGACGGATGGGCACCGGGATCCTGTTCCGTTTTTTCGAGAAACACTATGGTGGGGTTGGGTGTGTCGGCTCGAAACCGAGGCGAAGAGTAATTACGGTTTGCGCCTCCGTTTTCTTGGAATTTCGCCAAGTTGGGAAATGTTCTCGATCGTTCTTGGCTTTTTGCGCAAACGAACCATGGAAGGTGGCATGATGGGATCTGAGATCAGAACACTTAGATTCCCACGCCCGCACTGTTGCTGTGGCGGGGGATGGATTGAGGGGGAATACGGAGTCACCGCTACTGTGATTGCGTTTCGGAACTTCGGTATTTGCGAGAGAGAGGCAGACGTGATGAGAATACTTAGTATGTTAGCGCTGCTCGAATCACGTCTTCAAAGTGCGTGCGGTGCGGTGCGGTGCGCCAGAGAAGAAGGCTGTCGTCAGCTTACAACGCGAACTTGTCATGCCCAAACGGCTCCGGCGCCACCATGCAAGTCATGAAGAGAAGAACTGCTGCGAACTGCGAACACGAGAGGCAGAAATAAACTGACTAATGTGGCATCCTGCAAGCGCTATGTCTGGCACGGCCTCGAGGTCGAAGGAACAGACAGAATGCATGAATTGGGGGCCAGACGAACAGTTCGCCCGAGTGTCGTTCTGCTGTCAGTCGTCAAGGGGGACACCGAAAAAAAGTGTCACGATGAATATGTCACCAGCGGAGCCGTGTACGAGTGTGTGCATGTATGTGTGCTGGCCTCCGCCAACAAACCACCCTCTCCTCAATTTCCCCAGTTCTCGCCCTCTCACCCGCGCCCTTCCCCGTCCGGAGCATTTAGGCCTGATGAGTTTTCTTGGCTGGAGGAGACAGCCTGCTTCTCCCGGGTAGGTGCATTTGGATGGCCTCACGTACAAGTCACGATGGCACCCGTCGTCGTGGAGTTGACTCCGTCCGCGAACAAAAAAAAAACGCCTGCCTCCACAATTGACGACCAGAAAAAGTATCCCTCTCGGCAGACCAGCATCGGAGCCGAGAATCGTACCACATGGCATTTTGCGACACCGCAACACTGAGAAACAAGACACCGCGTGTGGGAGAGAGTACCTGACGGGTGGCGGGCGGCAACAACTCATGTTTCCCATCTGATGTGCTACTGGTTTCTGTCCGCCAACGGTGCATCGCATCATTTTGCGCAGGGCGATGCCGGGCGGCTGCCAAACCGATCGCCGGCCGTTGTGTGTGTGCGCGCGCATGTGTTGTGTGTGTGCCGAAGCTTCTGGGCCGTCTTAGGCCTGGCATCACTCCGCGGGATACTGGCATCATACCTACATACAGCACAAATTAAGGGAAAAAGGTACCGGTGCATGTACCTTTTTGTTTTACCGCCAAACGGATGACAACCAGACCGCCTGGATCAGGAAGGGAAAACGTAAGGCAGGGATGGGTGTGATGCGATGGCACGAGACGGAGATCTTCTTCTCTCTTGCTCCTTCTCACAATAGAAACTAATAAAGTGGGCGAAAGAATGGATGGCCAGGCACCCCAACTAGGTACCTGGATGGGTTGATGGAATGAATGGGATGGATTGGTGATGGGACGCGGCTCCATGGTGGCTGCGACCGGGACTGTTGCGACGACGGCGGGAGACATGATGCCATACCTTACCATTTGCACCACGTACGTAGTGCACAGTACCTGGACAATTTGTGTTGTTAGAGTGGTAGCGGGCAGGTATCCATTAATGCTGTTTCTGGTTTCTGAAGCTTCACTTCGTGGGTTTTGGCTGCAAGTACGTGTCGTGGTCTCGTCCAGTCAGTCTGCTTGTCTCCATTCACGTTTCTTCGATTTTCTGTAACCGGCGTGGGCTGCTCAGTGTCCCGTCCGGCGCCCCTCCGTTCCCATTGCGACGCCGTGCCCCTGGCGTTGCGCAATTGTGGGCGACCGGGCACTAGTTTTAGGGTCGCAAATCCGCCCTTCGAGGTTTAAAACGACACAAGCACGACAAGCCAAATCGAAGGTGGTTGTTCCCTGGAGCGGTCAGGTACATGGCCATGTTACTTTTTTGGTTGTTTCTTTCATGTGGGCTCCGTACCTCAGGTATGACTGTGAGGACGGTGAGAACTAAGAAGTACAGTACTTGGTGTAAGTCTGTGAGTAATAGTGGAAGAGGAACCGAGGGAAAGAAGCTGGGTGCTGCTGTCTTGGCTGACCGCCGCCGCGCTGGGCTGGCCGCTACCGACAAGGGGCGCGATCAGGCGGGAGCATCTCCGGGCCTCCTACAGGAGAGTGACAGGTCTGGAAACCGAGATGGGAATCTAACGGAACGCCGTAGGAGGTTGTGGCAGCCGCTGGTGGTGAACTGGGACTGGTTTCCGGCCCGGTACGTATTACCTACTTAGAACTTGGTGTAAGTACTCTCCTGGATGAGTGAAGACACACACGTGGGCCCTATTACCCATTGTAAGTGTCATGGCTCAGGAGAGTGAACCAAGGAAGGTCAGGAGGGCAGTCCCCTCGACCCATGGGCAGGCTATGCCATGCCATGCCATGCCCTGCCCAGTGGACAGCGGACAGCGAACAGTGGACTCGGTCCTTGCTTGGTTTGAGCAAGTGGTTGCGTTGGAGGGCGCTGTTGGCTGGGCGGTCCGGTCATGTTGGCCCCAAAACCTAGCAAAGTACAGTACATGTGGTGTGTACCTTAGCCCACGCCCTCAATTGACGAGGGACATTGGCACATTGCACGCTGCTGCAGCCGTGGTGTTTGCTGGATCCTCAGTGGAGACTGGAAAGAGACTGGCTGGACTTTCTGCCCCTCCATGGATCGCAGTTTTTTCTTCCACGGGCTTCACATCCAGGCAAATTGACCAGCTCTACAGCGGGCTCCAGGGAGCGATGCGCGCTGGGCTGGGCCGTGTCAAACGCTAGAGCGGAGCTGTCTCGCCAGGTACCCTCCCTTTCCATGACACATAATTACTCGATGAAAAGCTTGACCATCACGAGCTGGCGAGACATAATAACGCGACGTCCTGCTTTGACGGAGGGAGCTTTACTAGAAGAGCTGAGCTGTGACCACTTTTTGTTCAAGAGATCTGCTATTGCCTCTTGCTCTTCACGATACCCTCATCATCAACGACACATCTGTCTGTCTACGTTCCAACAAAGACACGAACAACACACTGCACTAATACGGAAAAGAGCCTTCCCCACCTCCACTTTCGCTCGCTGCATCTCATCTGAAGCCGCCGTTAAGCGCTGCAGCTGCACCCCAGTCACAAGTCACTCCATCACCGCCGTCGACTTACACGGGACCAAGAACGTTTTTTCTTCAGGAGAAAGAGAAAACGAAGTCTTCTTTTCACGAGATCCTCGTTCTTCATCCTCGACCGTCTCGACTCAGACCACCCACCTCGTTTCGAACGTTTCGTTTCTTCTCCCTCAAGTCATTGCGAGCGAGAACGAACAACACCACCACAGCCAGAAACGACAACGAACACATCCTGAACAGGGCAACAAGAGACGACATCATCTGCGCGCCACATCACACACACGCGCGCACACCACACGCCCAAGCGAACCAAACGCAACTCTACCCATCCCACACCACCCCGCATCTACCAACATCGCTTTGGCCCTTCCAGCTTGAGCAACGCAAGGAGCAGATCTCTCATCTGCCCTCCTCCTCCACCACCACCACCGCTACCTAGCCCCAAACAAGCTTCCCTCTTGGCTTGCACGAAGCCCCAAAGGAAAGAAAACCCAAACGGGAACAGAATAGGAGAGACCACAGACCTTGCGCCTCGTCTTTTCCCATCCGGCAAGGGTTCGAGAAGACCCAAAGAGAAGACGACAAAGCGACCCCTCCATCTCCATCACTTGGACTTGAGCAACAAAAAGTACAAAGGGACTCGACCCCCCTTCCACCCACCAGAGTCATAGGTCAAGGAGACAAGACCAGCAGAAACGAACATCAGCAGACCTCGACCTCGCGTCCCTCCTTGCAGGCTCCTCTTCTTTGCCCCATACACATTACCTGCCCGTATCCCGCACCCGCAATATCCATCTCAGGTCATCACCTGTGTGTGTTTGATTTATTGCCCTTTCCACTTACACACTCGACTTACTCACCGCCCTAACCGTACCGGGCGGCCCTCGCCTTACCTCGACTCACGAACAGCGCGAGGTACCTCCTCCACCGAGCTTACTGCGCCCAGGCGCCCGCGTCTACCTCGCCCGTCCTTCGGGATCCGGCGATTCGTCTACTTTTTCTTCTTGTTCCCTTGTCCGCTCCCTGAGCCTGGGAGCCCTACTCCGGCGACGGGCCCTGCGCCCAACGTCACACCACATCATCGTCCCAGACACCACCCCCCCTGGTCGTCACTCTCGTTTTTTTTTTCTTCTCGAGTCGGTGGTTCCAATACCCATCTTAGGCCCGGCCAAGAATTAAATAGAAGCGCCCTGGAAGCCGCATCGAACCGAACCAGCCAGATCCAGCACCACCCAAACGCCAGATAGGCAATCCGGGGAAACCCTTTCCAACAACCATAACCATGCCCCACCGAGTCGCCAATTTCCTGCGCAATTCCACTGAGAACTTCAGTGTTTCCGCAATTGCAAACCTCAAGACAAAGACCATCCGCCACCAGTCTTCAACACAACAACACCACAACCAGCACAGCACAACAAACGTCCAGGACCAGGGCTTGCTCCGCAGGCTGCCCCTCGACCGCCACTCCTCCTACTCCTCCGATGACGGCGAGCACATCCCCTACAACAAGATGTTCGCAGCAGAGCCCCCCGCCGTAGAGCACCTCAAGGAGAAGAAGCACCACCACCACCGCATCTCGCTGCCCTTTGGCCGCTCCGCCAAGGACTCCCACGAGAACCCCCACGCGAAGCTGGACTGGAAGATTGAGAGCCCGCCCATCGTCTTCTTTGGCGATGCCGAGTCCTCCACCGGCGCCCTCGTCTCGGGCCAGATGTTCCTCGACGTCAAGGACGAGCACCTCGAGGTCGAGGCCTTCGAGGCCAAGCTGAACATCCACGTCCACCACAAGCGCCCCTTCACCAACCACTGCAACGAGTGCCAGAACCAGTACACCGAGCTCAAGCGCTGGACCTTCCTCGCCCACCCCACGACCCTGAAGAAGGGCGTCCACCCCTTCCCCTTCTCCATCCTGCTTGAGGGCCACCTCCCCGCCTCCATGGACACCCCGCTCACCTCCATCACCTACGAGTTCAAGGCCGAGGCCGTCCTCCCCAAGAGCTCCAACACAAACCACCCCATCAAGTTCGAGCAGAACTTCGACGTCAAGCGCTCCCTCACCCAGCCCGAGTTCCCCCACCACTCCGTCCGCGTCTTCCCCCCGACCAACATCAAGGCCAGCGCCCACTACAACCAGGTCATTCACCCCGCCGGCACCCACAACGTCTCCTTCCGCCTCGACGGCCTCACCACCGCCAACCAGACCAACAAGACGGTCGAGTTCTGGAAGCTCAAGAAGGTCACCTGGAAGCTCGAGGAGACCATCAAGACCGTCGCGCCCGCCTGCGACAAGCACACCCCCGCCGGCACCGCCACCACGCCGCCGACCCAGCAGAAGGGCGCCCCCCGCACCGAGACCCGCGTCCTCGGCGAGAAGTACATGCACGACGGCTGGAAGTCCGACTACACCTCCACCGACGGCCACGTCGAGTTCGAGTTCGACTACGGCGTCATCGCCGCCAGCAAGCACTCCCACGGCCCGCGCTACGCCTGCGACGGCAAGTCCCACGACGGCACCGAGGTCTCCCATGCCCTCATGATCGAGATGGTCGTCTCCAAGGAGTGGGCGCCCATCGGCAAGCCCCACCTCGCGACCCAGACCGGCACGGGGAGAATCCTGCGCATGCACTACCATGTCATGCTCACCGAGTGCCCCGGCCTCGGCGTCAGCTGGGACAACGAGGCGCCCCCCGTCTACCAGGACGTGCCCCCCTCGCCGCCCGCGTACCCCGAGGAGCTGCAGCGGCAGCTGCTCGGCGGGGCGGATGTGCCCCCCATCGAGTACGAGAGCCTCGAGTCCCTGGACGGGCAGACGCACAGCACCGAGGGGTCCGTCAACGGATCTACATCATGACACCCCATCTACGAATGCGACATGAAATCTTATATTTTATAGAGTGGAGGAAAGCATAATATCTTGAGAAGAGATGGGACACTTATTTGGGAAAGCGAAACGGGGAACAGGAAAACAAAAAGTTATTTGATTTGGAAACCATTTATTTTTGGATGGATTTTTTACGCGCATTATACCCCTCGGACAACGACCGGGCGCCATTTACACCTTCAGTTTACTGTCGATATTTGTTGGTTACTTTTGGAGAGAATTATTTTGGACTACTCTTTTTTGTTATATTTGAAGAATCACGGTGAACGGACCAGTGGAAGAGAAAGAGATGATTTTCCAGCATTGCAAGGCGTTGTTAGTTCTGGTTGTGATGGGACGGGCGAAGCATACTAGCAGCTTCCCCGAATCGGCTTCTCAGCAGCCACTCTGATGTTTTTTCCCCCTCTTCCTTTTCCTACAGCGAAATATAGACATAGTAATTACATCACCATTCTCAACTATCACTTTGGGCTTTTGAACCAGTGAGTACACGCTTGCGGAGTATGATGATTAGATTCCGCAAGTTGCGCAAGTAATTACGACACAGAGGTGTGCAAAGCAAGCCGCAACTTAGTGTGTTGCATAGGCGGGCAAGTGCAGTTACAAAGTCTGTGTGGAGACTTTTAGGTACCTATTATTTACTTTGCATTGGATCGCGATGGATGAGAGTGTTTCCAGAGCGTGGTGCGATTCATTGGCAACGAAACAGCAAACCCCGAAAAAAATTCCAGCATGCGAAAAAAGTTGCCCCTCCTCTTGAGTCAAGTGGGATGACATGTGAAAAGAGCGCGCGAATCGGGGATGAACCCTTTACTGGGACATGGGCGGCAAGTTCTAGCCTGCGTTGCCTTGCCTTGCCTGCCTAGAAGTCCCCTGCTGTGCGGCTCAAACGCATTGTCCACGTTGTCTGGTGTGTTTGCATTGCGCGGGAAAGAGGGACGGCTAACGGGAACGGCTTCGGGTTCTGCATGAGACGACAAGAATGGTTGGGTTGGGTTGGCGGTTGAGGGTTTAGGGGAGTGAGAAGAGTTCGGAGGTGAGAAGGGTGGGGGTCGATCTTATGAAATCGTTACTTGATGGAAACTGGGCAGAGTTCTAGAACGCAGCGGCAAGCACTTTAGGCTTGGGAACGCCCAGCGCGGTTCGCCGATGTCTGCCTTTCCGCCCCTTGGTCTGAGCTTTTTTATCTGCCCAGGCACAGAAGAGGTGAGGTACTTTGCATCGTCACGATGACCGCGGCGAAGAATTACGTTTTGAATTCCTCTTTGGAGGATTTGCCCCGAGACGGCGGTTGGTCTTCTGTACCTATCTAAGTGCGAGTCTCTCGGGCCGCGGTTTGGTTGGATAGGGAGCGAGTTTCGGTTGACGACAGGGAGAGAGGACTTGAACAGCTGGGAACTTGACAACTAGGTTAGCTACGCAGGTGGTCTGGAACGTTGTGGATGAACGGGAGGTCACAGCTTGGTGGGCGTGAGAATGTTTTGGCGGTGGAGCTCGTCATGAGCGACTTGGGAAGTTGTCGCGGGTAGTTGCAGTTTTGAGAATGGAAATCCATGTATGGCAGGTAAGTTTCACGCGGGAATTGAGTGACGAGACTTTGGGCGTTTGTGTGTGGTAGATTGATAGGCAGGCAAAGGACAAAACGAAAACGTTGCGCCCAGATGAGGCAGTTGTACCCGCTTGGCTTTGGCTTTGGCGGATTGCGCCATTGTTGCCTCGCGCGATGCGTTCACGATGGCGCGGTGTGAGCTTCAATTGGCGGGGCCAACTTCGTCTGTTCGGCCAGCCGACGGTAAGCCGCCGGGCACGTTTTCGCGCTGACGTTAGTTTCCATGGGAAGTAAAGGACGGCCGGCGGCAGGTGCAGGTGCAGACGCTGTAACCGGCGCACCGGGCCGGTGTGTGCTAACTCCTGTACAAGCACCGCCCAGGCCGCAAGGCCGCAGGCATCGGGTGGCATTCCGGGAGGACGTGGTCGTCGGGAGTTGAGTTGGGTGTCGGATGTTTTGGAGGCGGGGCACCGCCAGGGAAAGAAGCATCGTGAACTTCCGTCGAGTCACGAAAGTCATGCCGAAGTCATGCCAGAAGGCCGAGATGGTTAGCCCTTTGACAAATCGGAGCCGGCCGCGCACCACCGCATGGTTTTCTCGAGACTCAGCACATGCCCGCAGCCCCCGGGCAGGCGGCGGTGACGGCGGCGGCGGAAGGTCCAAGAAGGTCGTTTTCCATTACGTGAGAGGATGCGACGGGAGACGTGCCGGGAATACCTTCCGAAACCTACCCAATGCGCCTTACCTAAGGTACTGGACCTACCTGCCACCCTGCCTCTAAAAAAGGTACGGTACTGGCGGTACGCTGGCGTTGGTACCGCGACGGCGAGCGACCGAGCGAAACGATCGAGGACCGGTTTGGAGCGGCCTGCGTTTGATGATGCAATACCATTCGTGTGGAGCATCGTTTGAAGAAAGTATTCTACTTTTCCCTCTTTTTCATGAAATGGAGTCTCTGCTGGGTTGTCCTTCTTCTTTTGACTCAAGCTCGAGACCTTTGGTTTTTTTCGCGGTTTTAAACGGAACGGAGGCTCCGTTCCAGGTCCCCTTTGGTTCCGTTTTCCCTGTGCCAGGCACTTTAACCTACCCGTCCGGGGAAACGCGAAATTTTGCTAAAGAATTTTTTTCTTTCCTCCCCCACCAGAGGTTCTTCCTTCGTTAATTGAGGAAAATCGATCGAACCGTGCCCAAGTCCAGCCCACTTGGTGCCGTCTCGTCAAATATCCGCATTGGATCGGTTCATACTTTCCGACGGATCTTCGCCGGGGCGTCCTTCTCTCAGCGTCACGGTTCTCCCTCCGCCAAGGATTCTCTCTCTCGGCGCAATCAGCGAAGATGACGGCGACGCAGGAGAAAGAAACGCTCGGCGTGCCCACGTAAACGGAGAGAGCGAAACGCAAAATAATTGAGCAAGTTGCAGATTAACAAAAAATGTTTTCTGGCTTCCCTGGCGAGGATGTTTGGTGGCCACCATCTCGATCGTTACGTCAGGAGGGGCCGGCGCAACTCTGCAAAGTTGGTTGTGGAATCCACACACAATCCCACTTCTTGGTAACACACAGAAATGTACTGTACGCAGTATCCTTGTGGATTTAGGATGGGTACGGTGAGTCAGAAGATCCACCGGAGACAAAGAACTCTGGGGCCAAACTGGCGCACACAAACGGGGGAGAAGAAGAAAAAAAATTGAAGCAAACAGTAAGTGAGCATGAAAGGGAAAACCTACATAGAATCACATCTGAGGTCCGGCAGCAACGATCTCCACACACCGGAGATGGGTCTCTACGGGGTCGTCCCAGGACATCCAACAAACATGGCCGGCTGGCGCAATGGTAGCGCGTCAGACTTCTAATCAGCTTCACTTCATGTGAAGCGGATCAGTTGTTCATCTGAAGGCTGCGGGTTCGAGCCCCGCGCTGGTCATTGATCTTTTGCGTTTTGCAGTTTCTTTGGGGAATTTAGAGTCGAGACATTCACCTGGTTTCTTTTTGGTCGATGGTTGGCTCGAGTGGGATGTACAGGCTAGTCTCACGTCTGAGTTGTGAAGGCGTTGGTACGTGAGTGAGGTTGTGGGTTTTGACTGAGACCTTGGAGAGCTACGCTTCTGATGTTTTCGGCTGTCGTAACACTAGACTACTCCTGTGGAAAATCATCTCTCGTCACTTACACCTAGAAATGTTCAACGTTCGGTCTTAGTTCACATCAAGTCAGTTGGTGAGGTAAAGACCTCGATTGCCAGCGTCATTTTCTGCCATCTTCAGGCGATTTTAGCTCGAGCTGTGGGCATGATAAGTAGGTGCTGTCGCTTTTGAACCTTGCCCAAATCCCCAAGTCAAACGGGAACAGCGCCAGTTGTCTCTTGCTGTCATGTCTCTTGTGTTGTTCGTCAAACATCCAAGACAAGAGCTTGCCTCTAACTCAAGTCGCCTGACCCAGTGTTGACTTTTGCACTGCCGAACATTAGACTTGATCCTTCTTTGAACAAAGCAAGTAAACGCTTGGACTGGAGTGTTGGTCTCGCCACTCACTCACCATAACCCAGACCCTCACTCAAACACAACAACATTCTTCCCCTCCCCCTTACCCCCAAGATACTCCTGCCTCATCTCCTCCGCCTGCTCAATTTCCCACTCCTTCATCTTCACCTCAACCCCATGCTCCGCCACCAGCCCCAGCAACTCCTCCGTGTCTTCCCTGCTCGCAACCAGCGAGCCCACGAGCTTCAGGTCGCGAAAGATGACGTCCCTGTACGACATGGTGATGCCCGCGTCCGGCTGGCCGAGGAGTACCAGCGTCCCGTGCTTCCGCGTCACCGCGGCGGCGAACGTGAACGCCGCCGGCGCGTCGGTTGCGAGGACATTGGCGTCGAGGCCCGGGTACGCGCCGCCCACGACCTGCGTGATTTGCGAGACGGCGTCGGGGGCCGGGGTGGTTGCGAGGATGGTGAGGTCTGGTTTTAGCGGGTAGGAGGAGGATAGGTCCAGCGCGGATTGTTTTACGTCGATGGCGACTACTTTGTAACCCTATCGGCACGGTCAGTTGATAAAGAGAGAAGGAGAGAGGTGTAAGTGCAGACCATGGCCTTGGCGAGTTGGGTCCCGATGTGGCCCAGCCCGCCGATGCCGACGATGCCGATGGAGCCGCCGGGCGGGACGGCGGCGCGCTTGATGCCGCCGTAGATGCTTATGCCGGCGCACATGAGGCACGCGGCCATGGGGAAGGAGATGGAGTCGGGGAGTTTGACTGTGAAGCGCCAGTCTCTGTTTGCGTGTGAGTTTCTGTCAGGGGATCTGGAGGAAGGGGGTGTGCGTACGCGACCATGTATTCCGCCCAGGCGCCGTCGGTAGTGATCCCCTTCATCAGCATGTTGTCGCAGTACACCGGCTTCCCGGCTTTGCAGTCGGGGCATTTCCCTTCGACCCAAAGTCAGCCACCGTGACCGTCAAGGAAAAGATTCCCAAGGAGACGGAGGCCAGAAACTCACCGCACTCGCCCTCAAAGTTGATGCACCCCACGCGGTCGCCCTCCTTGAACCCCTGCACCTCGGCGCCGACCTCCGCGACGACGCCGGCGGGCTCGTGGGACCCGATGATGGGCAGGGGCGGGTCGAAGGCGCCCTCGTTGACCATGCAGTCCGTGTGGCAGAAGCCGGCGGCGCGGATGCGGATGAGCAGCTGGTGGGGCTTCGGGCGCGGGAGCGGGACGCGGGAGACGGCGTACGGCGCGTTGAAGGATTTGAGCTGGATTGCCTTCATCATTTTGGGGGCGGGCGCCATTGTTGCTGGTTGGCTTTGAGGTTATTTGTGAGTATTCTCACTTGTCAGGTATGTTATCGAAATGATCCAAAGTTTGAATGAGTTATGAGCTGAGGAAAAGATGAGATTCATGAGGTTGAAGTTGGTTCCATCGCGGGGTAGTAGTAAGTGGTAGGTGCTTTGGTTGTTAACGTCATGGCGGGCGACCCGGCGGTGCGCTAACGCGAGGACAGTCGCGGCGCTTGCGGTTGCAGTTGCCTAGTGTTCATAGTTCATGGTTGGTAACCTTAAAGCGAGAGAATGCGACGAAAATGACTTGGGAACGAGACAGTATGATGGCCTAACGACGGTCAATATCCAGAGGGGAAGTCAATTTGCGGACCGCTTACATGCATCGTGACGATGTCTCACTTCACCCGTGGGATTGTGGCCTTCTTCGCTGAACCTGATGGGGCAATTCTCTTAGGTAACCTGTGCTTACAAGCCCAGCAGAACTTTGAACCACAAGCAACGTGGGCACCACCTCAATTCATGCGGCGTTGCTGCACCAAGCAAGCGTCTTCGTTGAAAAGCCTCCGCCGCGGAACGACATTGATGCCGGGCACTTGAAAACTCAGCGCGGGCTCTTGAGCCAAGGTCTCGCCGCTGAGAGGACCGCTTTGACGGAATATATTTCGAGGCACCAAATGAACAGCTTCGAACGGGATATGGATCCCGATACAACTGTAATCGAAACTTGCAAAAATCGCGGAAAAGACCTCCGGCGCCTTAGGGCGTCGTCCCACCCCGCTCACGCGACCGGGAGAAAATCGGCGTCCAGACAGAACGGCCCCGCCGGCCATTTCAAATCACACCCGCATTTGCAGCCGGCCCCGGAAGTGGGCCCGCCGAAGCCAGCCGAAGCAGAAAATAGGCTTAGAAATACAGGACGCCTGACTAATGCCCCTCTTCACTGGTTGACGGTGATGCAATCACCAAAGGGCGTGCCACTCCCTCCCGGCCCGCACTCCGATCTGTTTTAAAAAGGTGGGCGGCCTTCTTCACCCCGCACAATTCTTTTGCAGATACCGCGATTGACATCACTGCATCCTGACGTCGGCTTTACCCGAGACCTCTTCTCCGTTGTGCTGTGGACGCCGTATTATGAGCACGATCCTCCGACGAGCTCCCCAACTGACACGCCGTATCCTTCCCCGCATCACCTACACCCGCCACAACCAGCACCACATCGCAACCATGACCACCGGCGTCTTCCGCTACGTCGACCCGGCGACCCTCGCCGGCGACAACAGCAAGCCCTGGTCCAAAGTCGACACGGACGTGACCTCCTTCAGCCGCATGGAGCGCCGGCGCTCCGTGACCAACATCCGCGACGCGGGCGCCGACACCACCTTCGGCACCGACGTCTCCGGCTTCGCGGTGTACAACGCCCCGGCCAACGAAAAGGCCTTCACCGACGAGACGGCCGTGCGCGAGGGCTACTACGCCGAGGTCGAGGCGCTGCTGCGCGCGAAGCTGCCGGGCGTGAAGAAGGTCGTCATCTTCGACCACACGATCCGCCGCCGCGAGAAGTCGAGCCCGCGCCAGCCGGTGCAGCAGGTGCACGTCGACCAGACGCCGCGCGCGGCCGAGGTGCGCGTGCGCCGGCACGTGGAAGACGCGGCGGAGGCGGAGGAGCTGTTGAGGGGGCGGTACCAGATTATTAATGTGTGGCGGCCGATCGGGCACCCGGCGACGGATTTCCCGCTGGCGGTGATTGACTGGCGGACGACGGTGCCGGAGGACCTGGTCGCGGTGGATTTGCTGTATCCGAAGAGGACGGACGGGGATGATGATGATCGCGGGAAGGAGGTTTTGCCGGATGAGACGCTGGCGAAGTCGATTGATGGGTATGAGGTTAAGGGTGAGTTTTTGCACCTTCGTTTCTCTTTGTGTGTGAGAGAGAGAGGTTGGATGAAAATGTGCTGACACTTTGACGGCAGGCGAGACATATGCCATTGCGCCGAATGACAACCACAAGCTGTACTACATGAAGGACATGACGCCCGACGAGGCCATGTTCATCAAGTGCTTCGACTCGAGGAGCCAGGGCCTGCCGGGAGGAAGACACGGTCTTGCGGGGCTGACGCCGCATACTGCGTTTGAGGATCCTGCTACGCCTGCCGATGCCAAGGGGCGACAGAGTATTGAGGTCAGATGTCTGGTGTTTTATGATGATTTGTCGCCGAGGGAAGGTGCTTTTAGAAAGTAAGGGTTTCGGAAGAACAGCGTGAAAGCTAGCCTTCTTCATGAGTAAAGCATATGACAAAACGAATGAGAATACGATTCAAAAGGAATACCGGAAACCACGCATAGTATGAACGAGCTTTGTGTAAATGGGTGTTATTCAAAGAGTGCAATTTGTAAGCAACATTGACAAGGGGTATCTAAATATGTTGATGACATATGTACAACGACCGACGTAGTTGCAGGAGCAGCTACTTGATAATCTCCAGAGTTATATCTTCAAAGATAGTGGTGATTGACAATCGTTCCTCCTAGTTCGACTGGTAGACGGCCACGTAGGCGGTCTCCATCATGCTTCCGTAACCACCCAAGGTGTTGCCGTCCGGGTTACCGGGCTGTAAACAGTTAGCAAAACTCTTTCTCCCTATTAGATCATCCCGAGGAAAACTCACCCAGTTGCCTCCCACAGCAACGTTCAAGATGAAAAAGAGCGGCGCGCGCGCAAGCGTGTTCCAGATCCCCTCATTCCCGATCCGCGCGCCGGTAATCTGGTGGAACTGCACCCCGTCGCGGAACCACGTAATGCTCTCCGTCTGCCAGTAGTTCGACCTCCGGTCGATCTGCACCCGCCACGTGTGCCACCCCTGGTCTGGGATCCCCGTCGACGCCCCGATCCCGTTGGGCTCGTTGCACGCGCCGCCGGGGTTGACGTCGCAGTGCACCGTGCCGTACCCCGTCAACAGGCCGTTCACCGTCTCGAGCACATCCAGCTCGCCGCAGCGCGGCCACCCGACGCCGTTGCGGATCGCGTCGCCGAGCATCCAGAAAGCGGGCCACATGCCCTTCTTGTTCGCGATGGCGTTGTCGCCGAAGCGGATGTAGGCCTCGGCGAGGGTGAGGCGGCCCGCGGCGGGGGTGAAGGTGTACCTGGACTCGATGCGCGCCGAGGTCCAGCCGTTGGAGGCGGAGGCGTCGCGCCAGGGGACGATCTGCACGGTGCTGCCGCCCGAGAGCTGCAGGTTCGCGCGCGAGGTGGTGTAGTCCTGCAGCTCGTTGTTGACGCGCAGGTTGGTGATGATGTTCCAGTTGGCGGTGTTGATGGCGGCGCCGGCGGCGCCGGCGAAGTTGTCTTGCCAGATGCGGGTGAAGCCGGAGTAGGAGGGGGCGTCCCAGGCCGAGACGAGGGCGGCGGCAGGGAGGAGGAGGAGATGGTGGAGATGCATGGTGTTGATGCTTTGGTACAGAACTTGCGTAAGGAATGTGTGTGTGTTTGTTTGCGAGCCTTTGTGCGAGAAGGACTGTGTATGAGGTTTGCGATAGACTTCAAGAAACAGGAAAAGACAGTAAGACACCGAGAGGCTTTTTAAAATAGGGAACGAAACGAGTCTATCGTGAAGAGAATGACATGTCTTGGAAACCAAGATCACGATGGTGAGGACAGTCGCGGGGCCAAGCGCGGTGGTGGGTTGAAGGAGTGCTCATGAGAACAGTATGACAGCGGTCATCATGGGACTCGACTGTTATATACAACAACCCCATATTGAGAGCACCCCATATCGAGGGATAGCCTCCGGCATAGAAAAGAAGATGCCGTGCCGGCCAAGGGCAGCTTCGGCCCTTGCGACGGAACAGTTTGTTGGAACAACACCTGCAGGACCAAGTCCAGACCGCAGCTGCAAGGTGCCTAAATGCTTGAGAGGGGACGGGGGATGAGGAAAGACACTCGTCTTTCCTTTTCCAAAGTTGACAACAGGACCCCCCCTCCCCGAGTCTCAGAAGATCCGTCCAATCTTCAGCAGCGATGCTGATTCGGAAGGAAGGGCGGATGGTAGTCTGGCTCATATATCCTGGGCCCCCATCTCTCTCTGGGCACCCGGTTCTGGGGTTGCACAAAGGTCCATGCAACATCAGATGGACACACGCTGCTGGCCCCTTCTTTGGACCCCACGAGAATAAGGAAGCACGCGGCCGAGGCAGCGGCGCGCTGCCTCGAGACAGGACACCGCGAAGGAGGGACCCGGCTGATGGGGGGCCTATATGTTGTAATGTGTTTCCCTTGCTTATTGCGCCCAGGGCTCGGCGGCCACGCAGGACGCATGTCTGTGGCGGTCATTGCTCCCGAAACAGGCATCGAGGACATGTCGACAAACGTGCATGGCGTGGAAAAGAAATGACAAAGGGCTTCGCTGGGTAACCAATGAAGACGCCCAGGAGCAAAGCAAGCCCAGATCTGGACTTTTCTATTCCCCCAAGACGGCTTCTATCCCCCGCCCTGGGGAGGATGTGTCGGCAGAGGCGTTGTTTCAATCTCGGAGGATCTGCCAATCACTGACGAAGGACGCGGGTCCCTTAAAGAGGCGCGCCGCCCCCGGGGAAGTGTGGATGATTTGCGCTCGCTCGGTACCAGCGGCGCGGCCCAGCACTGCCAATCTCTGGGCGATCTGGTTGGTGGGAATGGGATGGGCCTGCATTGCTCTTCTCTTAACACCCTTGGGACTGCCCACGCGGGAAGTAGCATTCGGCTCAGCAAGCCCTTCCGGCTGACCCCTGAAAAGGCAATGCACACTTTATTTGCCTTCCCGCCTCTCGCCAAGCGGAGGGAGTGCTGGTGTGTTTTCGTCATGGCCAGTCACGTTCGAGATGGTGACCAAAGCTGGGTGTTGGCGAGACCACAAATCAGGCGCAAAGAGATATTGGACGGGCTTGCGTGCGACGAGAGGCCAGTCAGAGGAGAGAACGGTACCTGAACGCCACCGCGCTAGCGGCAGTTGTGTAACTAGCGCCGCCATGTAGCAGCTGCGAGATCTAGACAAGAGCGAGTGCGGTACTTTTGTGGTAAGTGAGCAAACTAGCCTTGCCCCCTCCCTCCCTTTGGGTCGTTGGAGGAGGAGGGGTTGCAGTTCTCGCGGTTTGGGATGAATCATGGGAAAACATGCAGGTCAGCGACAGCAACATGAAAAATGCACGAGGGGGCAAACGGCGGCCAGCTGCGTCTTTGACAGGTGTCTTGGGAGGTCTCGGCAGGGAGTTTTATGTGTTTGCTGTCCTCTCTCCCCTATTGAGCCAGTGGGCAGCTGATGTTGGTGCGGACCAAGCAGAGCGAGGTTTCAAGGCAAATAACGGGTATTTGTCCAAGTTGGAAAAAAAAATCAGTAGACAAGTAGCAGTGCATGTGAAAGTGGTCGATGGCACCTTGCCAACATCGGGATTAGGGCGGGTGAGAGGCGGCTAAAGCGACGTGGGCAGCATCCCTCAGTTGGCGGCGGTTCGGGCTGTGATTGGCCGCATGTTTAAGTGCAAGGGGGTCGTGATCCTCAAGGGGAGCTGTCCCAGTGGTGGTGCTGCTGATTGCTAGGTCGTAGCCATGCGATAGCCCCCTGGATCGCTAGCATGAAAACGCCCAATAAAGGGACGCATAAAATCTCGACAGCGGAGGAAAAGATCCCATGGTGGTTTTCTTGGTCTTGCGTCATGGGAAAAACCTCATGATTCACGGAGGTCTTCCTATTGAGTAAGAGGGTTCCGGCGTCATGACATGTTGCAGTCACCAGCTCCGGGTCACTGGGGCGGCACCTGGTGGCCCCTCTTTTTTGGGTGTCTCCCGACGTGGACCGGTGCGCCGGCGCTTACCCCACACTTTTTGCCGTCTCAGATTCGGCGCTGTCGGGCCCATTTCGGGGTGATCGTCGCATCGGACGGGTCAGGCGACCCGGTCACGAATCTCACTCGTCTCTCGGCAAATGCATTGTTCTAGAATTTTTCGATAGCGGTCCTGTTTGTGCTACTGCTAAGCCGAGGCAACGCTCGCAGCACCGCATCCGCGAATACCCTCACTGACGTTATCCAGGTCAGCATGATTCAGCATCGTCACATCCAAACTTACGACGTGATGTATCCCCAGCAATTGAAGATGACTAGATGACCCATGGCAACCTGAGTCCAAGCCAGCAAACCGCCGTCTGGAGTATCGCCATACTGGCGTTGCTGGTCTACTACAGATGCTACCGTAGCAGAAGTGCGTTCACGAGCATCTGCGCCCATGATTCCAGACTTCGAGCAGACACGAAGCTTTTTGTCAAATGCTTAGAGACGCCTTCGTACCTCACTGAGAGACAAGAGACATGTAAGCTGAAAGTCCTCGGTCCTGTGATCATCTGACGAGGGTGGCAAGCTCAAGAAGCTAGCCGACCCATGAATGTCCCAGAACAGCTAGGACGGAACGCAGTGAATTGCAACCTCACCTTAATCCTAGTACAAAACGACATGCTGCAGGTTGTATTTGCCGACGGCTTTTCAACGTTGTCGGCAAAATCAAGACCCCACGATGGGCGGCAAGATTGTCTTTTTTCGGACCGGTCCGCGATGTCATGCCAGGGACCCAGAATGGCGTCAGATCAGACGACAGGGGCAAGCGAACTCTAAACCTACATGCCAAGAAACGCACGACTCAGCTCAAAGAAAACTCCAGTGTAAGTGACTGGCCAATGGTGATGAAATATCAGTCAGTGACAGGAGCCGGTAGAGTGAGACCGCTCCAGTCGACAACGACGGATTGGCCTTCGACACAACTAGTCATGTTTTTGAGATTCTTGTTCTCCGTCATATTGGTAACTTTGGGCCATGTTGCCGGCTCGTCTTTGCAGCTGGCCGGTACGACTGCCTTTCTGGGCGGCAACACATACTGGATTGAACCACAGGCTATCGGGAACCTCCCGGAAGACATCGTTGCCAAGACTTTCCACAATCACACGGATGCTGTGGGAGGGTTTGTTCCTTTGAGTGTAGTTCACTCCGCAAATCTGACGGTGAGAGCGCTTGAAAATGAGCTTGCCCGTTTCCGTGCGCAAGATGATGTTTGGAATCAAGAGTTTTCGAGTGGTGGGTAATATCTTATCCGCCAAACAGAGAAATGCTGATAGGTCCCAGTCATCTACTCCCAAATTGCCAATGATGGGGAGGACAAAGGTGTATCCGTCAAACAAGAAGACGGATGGACTATTGTCATTGAACAGCCGAGGAATGAAAGAGAAACAATTCCAGAAGGACCATACTTCCTGTCCTTGGAGGGGACTGTTCACAGAGTCTTTCGAGTCTATCCTGACTCTCAGGCGGCATTCTCCGAAACCATCTACACCGATGTACATGGAAACCATTCAGTCCTCCCCGCTGGCGTCCCGGGTGGAGGTCTCGCGGTTGCAGTTCCGTCACGCCTTTACTCCAAAGCAACCCCAGAGAAGCCACTCGCAGGCGTTCGTCTCGGCGTCAAAGACATATACGACATCGCAGGGATCAAAACCGGAAATGGCAACCGGGCGTGGTACAACCTCTATCCTCCTGCAAATCAGACTGCGCCGGCGGTACAAAGTCTCATCGACGCCGGCGCTGTCCTGATCGGCAAGGTGAAGACAGCTCAATTCGCCAATGGCGAGTTCGCGAACGCCGACTGGATCGACTATCACTCCCCGTTCAACCCCAGAGGAGACGGGTACCAAGACCCCAACTTCTCCTCTGCCGGCGCTGGAGCCAGCATCGCTTCATACGAGTGGCTGGATATCGCCCTTGGGTCCGACACAGGCGGCAGCATCCGTGGCCCCGCCCGAGTCCAGGGTCTCTATGGGCTAAGACCCTCCCACGGGGCGGCATCTCTGGATCACACCCTACCCCTGGCTCCTGAGTTCGACACCGCCGGGCTTATCGCGCGGGACCCCGCTCTCCTTCGGATGGCGTCCGCTCAGCTGTACAGAGTTTCGGTGTATTCTTCCAGCGAATTTCCTAAAAGCCTGCTGGTAGAGTCTTATCCCGATGGGCTGAGTCATGAGACGACAGCAGGTTTGGACCGGTTCCTTGATGGATTGAGGGACTTCCTTGGAGTCCATACCATCACGCAATTCAACATCACCAAGTCGTGGCAAGATTTCCGACCGCCCGCGGCCCCCGAGACCATCAACGGCCTTCTCAACACGACCTACGCAACCCTCATCAGCCGCCGTCAGACCGAGCTGGTCCGAGACCCGTTCTACGCCGACTACGGCAGCCTGCACAACGGACGGCTCCCATTCGTGAACCCGGTGCCCTTGGCGCGCTGGGCCTATGGAGATAGTCTGTCAGATTCCGCAGCTGATGAAGCCGTTAGGAACATGACGTTGTTCAAGGATTGGGTCCAAGACGTGGTACTCAAGACCGATAACAGGACATGCTCGTCGTCTGTCATTGCGTACGCCAGTCCGCCGGTTACCCAGTACAGAAATGTTTACCGGAGCCCTCCCACCATTCCTTTTGGATTTGCGACTTCATATTTGAGCGTGTTCGCTGGGGTTCCAGATCTTGTCATCCCAGGTGAGTGATGTAATCAGGTTTATGCCGATCCAGTACTGACTCGTCCCTCAGTCGGTCAAACTCCTTACAACTCGTCCATCACGAGGCATGTCGAGAACCTGCCAGTCACTGTCAATCTGATAGCCGCTGCTGGCTGTGAAAACATGCTTTTGAGTCTCGTCACTGAGTGAGCAGCGGCTGGCTTGCTGGCCCCTGCGGCGGTCGGAGCAAGCTCAGTAGATGGCGGACAGATTCTGCAGAGATTCTAGGCTGGAGGAAACATTTCCAGGATTACTGATTATCTGATCACGCAAGATCAGACTCACCGAGAAAGGCAAGTGGTGTTTCTGCCAAGAAGCATAGGGTAGCATCAACTCGGTACCCCTGGTGGCCCACATTGTCGGTGTCGGTATTGTAGATCCATCAACACGAGGTTTTGAGGACTGTCCACCGGGGTGGCCCAATGGCGCAATTAATCGAATCAATTGTCAAACTAAGGTAGTTGGAGATAGCTTGTTCATAGCCGTTACAGATCAAGCGGCAGTGCATGTCACATCACTGATAGCATGTCAAAGACTTCTATTTATTTGACAAAGAATCATCTACTGATAGCATCCATTCTTGACCGCAACTATCTTAGCTGCAATGGTATCACTATCCCAGCCCGAAGTCGAATCCATCCTCGCCGCTCTTCTGCAATTTTCCCAGTATGAGGCACAGCCCGTTACCGGCAAGCGCCCCGCATATGAAACAGTGGTAGCAGCCAGACTACGGGAGTTTGAAGAGGCTGGGGAGCCGATATCTCTGCTTCTTCCGGCGTTCCCCTGGAAGAACCCCAACACTGACAAGGTGTTGGGCTCAAGTCCAGATCTGGGAGAGGAGCTAGGGTTGGCGAGACTGAACCATCTCTGCAAAGAGGTTGGAAAGATTTACCCGCGCGGAGCACGTCTGATCCTGGTCGCGGATGGCCCCGTTTACAATGGTATGTCCGTTACTCACCGACGCCACCGACATATGACTCGTGCCTGAGGAATGACATGCTGACGCGGGGATGTCTAGATCTTCTCGGTATCCCGGACGCGGAATACTTTGATTATGGAGTTCAGCTTCGGGAATTGGCAAGACGAGAGGGATTCTCACACATCCGATTCGTTCGCTTAGTCGACGTGCTCGGCCTTGGAAACGGTGATGCTATGTCCAAGGATGAGCATCTCGCCATGGCTGACGCTTGTCGACAAGAGATGGAGCAAAGGTTTCTTGGTCCAGACCTCAGCGTGCAGGGAGAGGTCAGGGCCCACCCCGTTACAGCACTCACGTACCAGAAGTACGTGCGATCTGGGCGGGAGGATCTCCGCTGGGGACCCGAAGTTGAGCCTGATATCACGTCAGACGCAGCCAAGTATGCATCCGAGACGGAGCGGATAGCTGAGCAGATGACGCAGAGGCTGCTTGTAAGCACCCGGCCCCAGTTCATGCACGTTACCTTTACTGATCACACTCCGAAAGGCCTATGAAAAAGCCCTTGAACATAAGTTTCCACGAGTAATCAGGCTATCCATCCACCGATCAACGGGTAAAAGTAAGATCTCGATTCCACTGATCCCACAGCCTGGCGGGTTCGGTCTTACACCTTGGCACTCCACTCTTTTGGTAACAGCCGACGGAGAATTCCGCACAGAGTTGTCCAAGGACCTAAAAGACACCCGAAGGTACGAGATCATTGAGCGGGACGGGAAACCATATTTTGTGCGGGAGAAGCACTCGGATTTTGACTGGCCGAGTCATGTCACAATCCATCACAAATATGGCGGCCTAATTGTCTTGGAAAACACTTCAGAGGTTGAGAGCGGCAAGTTATTGACTCATGAGCTCGAGCTGAAGCTGGCGAATTTGGCCCTCAGACCAGGCGGCGTAGAGGTTCGAGGATTCAAGACCTCACATACATGAAGTGTAGATTCGCGTGACCTTATTGTTTGTCACAGTGTTACTACGACTCCGAAGTGCAGCCTTCCGAACAAAGACTTACTTCATCATTTTGCTAATCTCTAAAGTGCGAGCATATCCCGATACTGAGATGGCTAGGGTGGACTTGCAGTTGCGCGGACTTTCGGAGTTTTCCCATAAGTCATCAGCCAGGTACATACCACGCCTCCCGTATAAATGGTGGCGGCAGGTCGAGAAACAGCTTTGTGGATCAAGGGTTGCAACTGATCGCCGCCAAGTCGTAGGTGTCACTTTGAACAAAGACGCAGCCGCAGGCTACATACAACCCTTCTGGTAGACTTGGCAGCAGTTTGCTGCGGACTTCAATTCAAATTGGGTCATTTATAACACCTCTGGGAACAGATTCATGCCATGTTATTCAGTAAACATGACAGAATCTCCCGAATTTCCGATTACTTACCATGGGCATCGGAGTAGACTTCCTATTGAGACTACACTTGTGTGTCCCCGGTTTTGAAGATAAAGTTACATTGCGATGGAGACATTACTGCAATAGAACAAGCCTGAGGTGATGCAAGCTGCAGTGTCAGATGGGGTGCTCTTCGAAGTAGGATCATGTCACTTTTCAGGTATGCACTGAGTTTGGGCGAGGTGATTGGTTTGAAACAGTTTAAGCTGCTAGGATATCAAAACCATAATTAGACGACAGTGATCATAACTAAGATGTCACACTTGACTTCCAGTCGTCTTTCTTACTTTTTCCGGCCAGCTCGATCAACATCACAGATGTGAATTTTTCCCACAACGTCTGCCACAGAAGTAATAACGACAGGCCTAGCGTCTCTCTCATCTGAGACTTACATCAAACTCTCTGGCTCGCCCCATCTGGCTCACACGGCCGCCATCCACGTTCCCAAGCCAAGACAGGCACCTCAGCCTTCCAATGTCAATCCCAGAGAACAGTACATCAATGATGAAGAGGGAAAAGAACACCGAGACATCGTCTCTTCCATCATGGACATTCTGGAGAAATTCAGTCTTCAGCAACACGGAAATGCGCTCTTCATTGGCCGAGACGTTTTCGCACCATGTGTCAATCGACATGTTGTTGCAGGGAGACGAATTCCCATAGTGCTCCCAGCGTTTCCCGCCAAGAGTATAAATCGCGTTGACAAAGTGTTGGGATCTCATCCAGACCTGGGCGAGGAACTGGCGCTGGACAGATTGAACGATCTTTGCTCTCAGATACAGAATGTCTATGCGCCCGGCGCAACAGTTCTGATTGCGACAGACGGTGCATGTTATAACGGTTAGTATGAGCCCTGTTAGTCCTCTTCTCATGAGAGTAGTAAACGAAATGTTTACTGACGATAAACAGATCTTACTGGCGTCACAGACGATGACCTCTGGGAGTATGGTGCTACTCTACGGAAGATGGTCGCAGATAAGGGATACCGATGCATAGAGTTCGTGCGCGTCATGAATCTTTTGGGATTACATGATGATTCTACGATTACGAAGGAAAGATTTATCAGTCTACTTAAACCATCGCGGCAGGAACTGATGAGAAGATACGTTGATCCTGAATTCGACGCGAATTTGTGCATCAAGACGGACCCCGACTACAATATGACCTTCGATGGCTACGCCAATTTTTTGAAAAAGGACCTGGCATACGGCCCGATTCGGAAGTCTGCGATCAGTGGGAAGAAGTACAAAGCAAAGGTTCACGAAACTGCCAAGGTGATGATTGCACGAGGCGTGGTGAGTAATAATACTCGTCCAGGCTCGCGCTCAACTCGGCTGAAACCATCTCTAGGCATTTGCGGAGCTTATTCGGGAGAAACTTCCCGAGCACGTCAGACTGTCGATTCATCCATCAACAGGCTTGACTAAAATATCAATGCCACTGATTCCCCAATCGGACACGTTCTCCATGACGCCCTGGCACTGCGCAGTTGCCGTTGACGTTCAAGGGAACTTCAGAACTGGACACCTACCTACGTGGAGAGATACTCACGAGCTTGTGTATCGAGACGGGCTACCGTACTGTTTCAGAGAGAGGTCGACCCTGTACTCTTGGGATGCAAATGTGGATTTTGAGCATTTGTATGGGGGCGGACTTGTCGTACATAACGTGGGAGGCTCCAAGCAGAGCAAAGCCTCTCTGTCAGTTTCGGATCGGAAGAAGGCTGCTTCGCTCGCGGTGCTCCAAGGCAGGATTCTATTTCGTGGTTTTGTATAGTTACAGTCTTTTTGTTTACAGAATGTTCTATGATACATGTTGATGAGATAATTATGTGCTAATGATAACGAAGCTTCAAGCGCACATAGCACTGAACAGGCTTCCGTGTGAGACTTGTAATACTCTCGTAGCTCGACAAGTTCTCCGGGCACTTTTGGAACTCAAACGACCACGTCAAGGTGGTGACCAACAGCTTCATCTCCATGTATGCCAGCTTCCGTCCAAAACAGCCTCGAAGTCCAAGGCCAAAGGGCAGAGTTGGACCAGCAGCAGCATTGAATTCATCATCGCCGTTCTCATTGCGTATCAGCCAGCGCTCCGGCTTGAATTTTTCCATCCCGTGGATATCCCAGACCCTCAGACCGAAGTCTTTGGCTGCCTTTTGGCACAATGGGCTGCGCAGATGTTCATCGATCTCATACCCTGGCTCGGTGAAGCTGGGACCCTTGTTTGGGACCATTACGAGTGTACCCTTCGGGATAGCATGACCTAGGATGATGGTGTCTTCTTTGCAATCTCGATCCTGGCTGGCTGCTGTGTGGGCAAGTCGAAGCATCTCCTCAATGACTGCGTCTAGGTACGGTATCTTCGCCTCGCAAATCTCAGAATGTGTTGGGAGTCGATTTTCGGTCGCAGCAGCTAGGTGAAAGCTCCGTAGACTGTCGAAGAGTCTTTCCTGAACTGATTGGTCATCCGCAATGTACTTCAGACCCCAGCAGAGAGTCGTGCTCGTCGTATCGTGCCCGGCCACGACAAAGCCAGCAGTCTAGATAAATATCAAGTCAGCGTGTGATATCAGGTGGTCAGTAAAGGTTTCTTCTTACCTCGTCTCTCATGGTCTCAATACAGTTGGGGAGAAGGTGTCCTTCCTTCTCTACGACCCCGTTCAGCCGTCGAACCATCAAGTCAATTGCGGACTTCACATGTTTGTCCTCGTCGCCAGAATTCTGAAGCTGGAATCTCTCCGAGGCCTGCAAGACCTGGTCAACAAGAAACTTGTCCCGCACCGCTCTTGTACGACGGACACTAGGCATAAGCCCAATGATTGACCACGCAAGCCTTGGAAACCCGGTCACAGCTACTCCGCCTACGTTATCTGCCCCCTGTAGCGTTGCTTCGAGAACAGGATGGATAGGCGCAACTGGGAAGCTGAACGCCTCTTTGTCGAGTGCTGCATTCCGCAAAGGTTCGATGTCGGCAGCTGCTAACGCCTCAAGCTGAGGAACAAGAGCCCTCATCTCAGCAGCGTCGCCGAACCCGAAGTCGAAGACGGCATCTAGGGCAGCGTAGAAGACATCATGCTCTGCAGAAAACGCCTTCCCATCTGCGAGCTGAGTCTTCTTTTTCCAAAGATCCACGAGTCGCAAAGCACTCTTGTAGATATTTGGAGCCGCGACCCTATGGAGAAATGCCGGAGTCATCAAGTCCTGAAGCAGACGACGTTGGGCTTTCCACTGTGGACCTGTCTTCAGGATGATATGGAAGGAATTAGCCTCGCCAGACAGGACGCTGCTCATGAAGTTGGAGCGATCAAACTCCTTTCGACGCAGCAAAATATCCTGGCCCTCGCGAAAATCTGCAACGACGACAGCAGGTTTCGTAAGGGGGCCCAGCCAAATTTGAAAGATGGGGCTGTCATGGCGACGAGACTGAGCCGAGATCCAGCTGAAGAGATTTCCGGGCGATTCTTTCTTGATCTGAGGGATATCGCCGAGGAGACTCTTGGTGGCTTCTTCGTTATAAGGGATTCCAGGAATGGGCTTCGGCAGGAGGTATCGATAAAGGGAATAAAGAAGCGGCAACACCGCGATGAAGGGGCCTAGAATGCCCATCCATGGCACGGACGTGTTGGGACCCGACATATCTGCCATGGTTGCGGACTTTGAGCAGAGCTTGTCGGAATCTGAAGAGTACTGGCCTGGGATATTTATCAAATGGCAGTGAAAAGGTCTTGCATCGCGTTGCAAAATAGAGCCATGCAATTTTAATACAATGCCCTATCGTGAGGAACTCAAGCCGACGGCTTTCAGTTGGGGTCCGCTGGAGCTGGAGCGTACAGTACCCGACGGAGCATAGAGTAGACCCGACGGATACGGAGAATAGTAGGCGTTTTGCTTCCCGGGCGCTAGTTTTCGGCAACCGGCAGTACCCCACTTTCGGGCAATACAGCCGGCCGGCCGCCGCAACAGATACTGCACCGCGCGCGTACTTAATGACTATGTATGATTAACGACTGCATACTCTAGAACCGGCTTCAAATTAGCTTTAGCTACATGGGTGCGATTGACTCTGTAAGTCTGATTAGACGATGAGCGAGGTATCGCCCGGATAGCAAATCTCTACGCCGTTCGTTATGCTGGGATCATGCGCTTATCGGCCAATGGTATGCGTTTCAAGAAGCAGTAAACATATAAATTTTCAATCTTGCCATACATTGCTGATGAGAATTTCAACAAAGATCTAAAATGGAATTGGTGTTGTCGCTTTTGTTTCAACGACGTGCAATCGACTCTTCGGAGGTGTTTACAGCAGTAGCCACGTTGGCAGTTGCCACTTTGCCCGCTGTCGCCTCGCCCTGAGATGCATCCGTGTAGCTGCTTTCCTGGCTGTGATCGTCCTCCAAATGTGTAAGTTTCGCCTTCCTATTTAAAGAAGTCAGTAGTTATCCTTGACAAGAATGGGGCTCAGATCAGCTTACTCTTTGCGTTTGATGTACACGTCCAAGATGTGGGTGGCAACAATGAGTGATATCACGCACCCCAGACAGAACGAGAATCCTTTCGGATATCGTGGAGACTCAACAGTAGGGAAGGTAAGAAGAGGCGTCCAAGCAGTTGAAGACTGTGCGATGATGGTGATCATGACGAGCGTGAAGGACCGCTGTTCGGGAGAGTCTCGGAGGATGGTGTTGACCCAGCCATGCAACACACTGGAGAGTGCGTTGGACCAGTACATCGTCGCGAAAGCGAACCACTTTGCGCCTTCCGGCGCATCCCAAATGACCAAGATAATCAATCCCGTGACGTTCCACAACGATGAGAACGTCATAGCCCACGCCGGCCCCAGCACCAAATCGGACAAGAAGCATGCCACAATGTTATAAAGGATGCCGAGGGCGGGAGCGATGGTCCCCATCTCGTTGACTTCTGCCGAGGTGTAGCGGCCCAAGCTCTTGATCCAAAGGAGGAAGCTGCCAGTGCTCTTGTGAATACCGGCGTTCCAAAACAGCACATCGACGAGGACGACGGTCCAAAATTGCGGGCTGAGGAAGATCTTCTTGATGTGCCCCAGCTTGAACTTGCCACGCGTAACGTGACCGCCCCTTTCCAGTCGGGCCTTGGCCACCTTGATGTCGTGGTCGTTCAAGATCCAGCGATTCGGCTGATCGACGGTGCCAGGGAGAAGGAAATAGCCGAGGATTCCAACGGGAATGGTGATGATGGCGCAGATGATGTACATCCACCGCCACCCAGCCATGCCATGGACTCCTTCCAGGCGACGCGACGCGCCGGCGGCAATCAAGCCAGCCGTTAGAGTTCCGAGATTGAGTCCTGTGTAGAATATGCCACCCCTGCGAGCGATTTCGTGACCGCGGTACCACGAGCCAAAGACATAATGCATGGCCGGGAAGAAAGCAGCCTGGATATATTGTCAGCCCCAATACGATAGACCACGAAGTCAAGATATTCCACATACCTCGAAGAAGCCAACCATGAACCTGTAAGCAGCCATTTCTCCAAAAGTCTGTCCACGGTACTGAAGAAGCGTGAAAATGCCCCACAGAATGTCCATCGCTGGGATTGTCCAGTACATCGGAATATAGGTGAAGAGAAACATGAAAGGCACCATGCCGACAACAGCACCGACGGTGTACATGGTTTGAAGCTCCACCAACTCGTTGCCTTGAAAGCCGAGCTCCTCTTTCATGCCTCCAACATAGGCATTGTCTAGTCATGTTAGTGCTTGCCTAGAAGAGCGAAAAAGCCGCTTGACCTACTAAGATTCGCCTGATCGATGTATTTGACCCAGTAGCTCAACACGGCATACGGAACAACAATCATGTCAAGCTTGGCAATAAGCTTGCGCTCCTCGGGTGTGTCATCGTCAGAGTACCATTGGATCTTCCACCACTTCTTCCTCGGGACGGTGTCGGCGGTAGGCATTTTCGGCAATCAGCACAAGGGATGGCCTTCGAAAGTCCTGGAGAAGACGAATGTCGCAGAGAGCCTTTCAATCCAAGAGCTTCCCAGCTCCTCGGAGCCGGGACGATTGATTGATAACTGCTGCCCACCCGCCCCTGCACGTCAAAGTTCTCCCACCTTATCGATTGCGCCAGAGTCCCTGGGCCTTGTGCCATGCGGACCGTCCACTGTCCAGGCCTGCATTTGTGGGAAGAGTCCCGCTTCCGCGCATCCCCGGATGTCGGACGGTGCCCGACCCTTGACAACCAACGAACCCTTTCTCAGAGGCTACCTCGTGGCATTTGTGCAGCCTGCCGGGAGTTGACCGATAGTTTGGCCGCTGGGTGCGCGTCTTGAACGGTCGACGGCTGAAAAGGGATGTGGGTGGGGCGTGTGGCTGAACGACGCACGAGGGGACTGCGCAAGATGATGGATTCTGGTTGGTGCTCAACTCGTTGGCCGACGGGCCCAAACATGCTTAAAGTCGGAGATAAAGCCTGAAATCGACTTTTTGATGGATTGTGGTGGCACTTTGCGGAGGATTCCGCTGCGGTGCGCGGGGTTGGGTTGGCTGGCTTCGAATGACGTGCTTGATGCTGGTGATGGTGCCAGACGCGCAGATTGGCAGCGCGATCACCGAGGCTGTCCCGGTCTTCGGGCGATCTTGCGCCAACCATAGCGCATGCAGACTTTGAGGACTTTCGGATTGATTTCCAGAATCATTTGTTGACACCGGTGTGGAGTCATTGAGAGGGAGGATTGCGGCGAACGGGCTATCACACAATAGTCGACCCTGAGAGAAACAGTTGGTCTAGAGTTGCACTGGAACCAATGATATTTCCTGGGTTCCTCTTTGTGACACAGTTGTGCGGCTAAGACCTTCGCTCAAAATCAACTTGATCGAAGTGGTGACACAGAAATTCGCTTTGCGCCAAATGTTTCGTGCCGTCAAGACAGAAAATCTGCCCGTAGTTGAACATCGCTGGAGTAAGGTTTTGGACGTGAGCAAACTCATGGTTTGGGTTATCACGTCAGCGCCTAATGGTTGCAACCAGCTCAAGATGTTCGGTTGACTATGCGTGTTGAACCTCCAAACATTAGAACAGGGCTGACGTTCGGTAGATTGATTGTGGCCAGTTCTTAAGAATAATCAGCTCTAAACGAACTTACATATTCAAGAACATCGAGGAAAATTGACGCAAGGGCTAATAATGTACTCGGCGACTTACTTCTCATCATTGCCTTGTACTGTTCTTTGAATAACAATCTTTTGTGTAGCGGCTCTGACGATCCTCGTTAAAGGCTTGTAACATGACGCTGAACATCTTCCACCTCTAAACTTCGTAGTAGCTGAGCCAAGCCACACCTTCAACGAAATGTGTCTCCTGTGGGTGTGTGACAAGATATGGATTTCTGAGCTTGTTGAGAGTTCGGACTGATGATGGGGGTGTAGGAGGCAGTGGTGCCGAGGTGTCGGCTACTGTCAGACCATGCGACCGCGATGTGTATTTTCAACTCACCGGTAACAGGCCAGTCGCTATCTTGTAAGGCAACAACTTCTTTTTAAAACTGCACCACCGCTTGCTCACCGAGAGTCATTTAATTTATCGGACCCGAGAAGACTGCCAACTGCCGACTTCTTAATCTCTCGACTTGTTTCCAAGCGGATCCCGCGGATGTAACACTGCCACTGAATCGTCGTCCCATCTTTTCTTCTCCGGACTGCACGCCGACGCGGCCTCCGTGTTCGCAACACCTCCATCGACCGGGCCCTAAATGACGCTACGTGGGGTCCCTCGGACGTTTCTGTCTGGGCAGAAAAGAAACCTTGGTACACCGGACGACTCCAGCGGTTCCCCCGCGCCACCCACTCCGATGGCGTGCACGAACCTTACTGGCTGGATCGTCATCCCAACGTCGAACACGGAATACGCAAACCGCCTCAAGACAGTTTCACACCGTAGCCCAATCTGCCATTGTTGCTTACCAACATCATGACTTGTCCGTAGGTACGGTTCTTCAGTTGGGGGTTTCCGAAGGACAACGAAGCAAGTGACGAGAAGAGCGAATGTACAATTATAAGATGGATGCATCTCCAAAGGGCGTTGAATGGTTGGCGTTCATGTTGAATGACTAATGCTGGTGTCTCATTGTGCTTGAAATGGACTTTCTCAAAACAAACCCCCTCTATCTTGGAGGCGCACTTGTGTGCGTCGCTCTAGCTACGGTAACGTCTTCTGCTGCAGAGCTTGACTGCAACTGGATCTAACAGAGAATGAAAGTACATATACCAAGGTCTCACAAACCCTTTATCGAACATACCGGGCCCATGGTATACACGGTTCACAACCCTAGTATCAACGTACTTCGTTATCACCGCTCATCATCCTGACTGGGTGCACGCCTTGCACGCAAAGTACGGCCCCGTGGTGCGAATCAGTCCGCACGAAGTCGACGTCTCCGATCCGACGACATGCCAACGCATCCACAGCGTCAAAGGGGGCTTCCTGAAGTCGCCCTTCTACTCGCTCCTCATCACAGACTCGTCAAGTGTGTTCAACGAGATTAGGCCTGAGATCCACCGCAAGTACAAACGCCTATTGTCGAACCCAATGTCGGAGACGGGGCTGAAGACGTTCCTGCCACGCATTGACGGCAAGGTACGCATGGCTATCGAGCGCATCCGAGACGAAAATAAGACCCGGGGAGCTGCGGACATTGCCAAGTGGTTCATGTTTCTATCATTCGACGTCATTGGCGACCTGACCTTCGGTGAAGGTTTCGGCCAGCTCGAAAGCGGCGTGGTGAGTATTCCCATTGAACATACCTTTACCGAACCTTGAAAACTAAGACAAACCCAGAAAAACAGGTCCGTCAACGACTTCATCAGCCTCGGCTTCGTCGGCGGCCTGCGCTCCATGTTCCCCACAATCGCCTGGTTCTCCCTCTACCTCCCGATCCCCGTCTTCCGCGACGCCACCAAGATCCAGTACCGCACCTTCGACTACGCGCAGGGCGCGCTCGACCGGCACGCCGCGCGCGTCGAGGAGACGGGCGAGGACCCCAAGCCGACCGTCTTCTCGAAGCTCTACACCGCCGGCGAGGAGGACAGCTGGTCGCCGATCGAGATCCGCGACAACGCGCAGGTCTTCATCGTCGGCGGCAGCGACACCACGGCCAACTCCATGATCTACCTCATCTGGGCCGTCTGCAAGCTGCCCGACGTCAAGAAGAAGCTGCTCGCCGAGCTGGCGACGCTGTCCGAGGACTTTGGCTACGAGGACCTCCGCGAGATGCCGTACCTGAACTGGATCGTCAACGAGACGCTGCGGCTGTATACGGCGCTGCCGTGCGGGCTGCCGAGGATCGTGCCGGCGGGCGGGTCGGAGCTTGCGGGGCATTTCATACCTGAGGGCGCGACGGTGACGACGCAGGCGTATAGTTTGCATCGTGATGAGCACGCGTTCCCGGACCCGTATAGGTTCTACCCGGACAGGTGGGAACATACTACCCAGGAGATGAAGGATTGCACCATGCCCTTTGGCGGTGGCTCGAGGAGTAAGTTTTATTTAGACCATGGTGCCTGTCTGATCATCGTGCTAACCAATGTAACAGCCTGTCTTGGACGGCACCTGGCTCGCATCGAACTTCGCCTGATCACCGCTCGATTCTTCCGCAACTTCCCCAACGCGACTGTGTCTGAGTTGGAGGGCATGTGTGATAAAGATATGGAGCCTGCGCTGCACTTCCTAATGGTTCCCAGTGGCCATAGATGCCTGATCAAGCTCAATGGTTAGCCGGCGGCGTCCTCGTTGCGACTCTAGAAAGTCGCTCGTCATGCTCATTGAAGGGCATCACACGTCGCTTCAACGAGCCAAAGGGCATTCCATAGAGTTCAATTGCCTCAAAGCTAAACTGACTCCTATCTCAATTTTGAATCTCGGACACCATGCAGAACTTCCCAACACCAGCTCCTCTCCGGACTTGATTTGGTATCAACTCAATACACCCCACCATCACCCACTCAACTCCTGAAGTCATATCCAGTCTCCACCATGCTGAAAGTAAAGAAACATTGTAACAAAGAAAGATGACAAGGCGTTGCCATGTTTAGTCCACGTCGATGACTACTTTGAGAGCACCATGCTGCGCTGCTGCCCCGAAGGTCTCATAAGCCTTCTCCATCTCGTTGAGCTTGAAATCTGCATCTGTCGTGAGCCACACGTCTGTTTGAAAAGAGAGGAAGAGGTGCCCTTACGGTGAGTAATCAGTTGTGAAGGCTGCAGCTTGCCGGACTGTACCAGCTTGAGAAGCATCGGCGTCGTCGTCGTGTCTACAAGCCTAGTGGTGATTGCTAAGATACGCTGTCAGTCCCACACTCAATGTCTCATTCACTCCCAGTCGAGGCTTACCAATGTTCTTGTCCCAAAGATTCTGAAGATGAAGATCAACCTTTGTTCCGTGAACACCAACGTTCGCCAACACGCCACCGGGGGCTAGCAACTCCTGACAGAGGTCAAACGTAGCAGGAATGCCGACAGCCTCGATCACCGAGTCACAACCCTTGCCCTCCGTCATCGCCTTGATATCCGCGACTGCAGTCCCCTTGGAACTATCCACAACATCGGTAGCGCCAAACTTCTTCGCGACCTCCAACCGATTCGGGTCCGTATCGATCGCGATAATCTTAGACGGCGCATACATCTGCGCCGTGATAATCGACGCCAACCCAATCGGCCCGGACCCCACAACGGCGACCGTCCCGCCGGGTTGCACCTTCCCGCAGAGCACGCCGCACTCGTAGCCCGTCGGGAAGATGTCGCTCAGCATGACGAGCGCCGCCTCGTCGGCGCCCGCGGGGACGGGGTGCAGGCTGCTCTCGGCGTGGGGGATGCGCACGTACTCGGCCTGCGTGCCGTCGATGGTGTTGCCGAGGATCCAGCCGCCGGTGGTGCAGTGGCTGTACATGCCGCGGCGGCAGTACTCGCAGGTGCCGCAGTTGGAGATGGCCGAGATGAGGACCTTGTCGCCCTCCTTGTAGCGCGCGACGGAGGCGCCCGTCTTGTGGACGACGCCGACGCCCTCGTGGCCGAGGACGCGGCCGGGCGAGCAGGTGGCGACGTCGCCCTTGCGGATGTGCAGGTCCGTGCCGCAGATGGTCGTCTTGGAGACCTTGACGATCACGTCGGATGGGTTGACGATGTCCGGGAGGGGCTTGTCCTGGAGGGTGACGGAGTTGTTGCCGTTGTAGACGAGGGCTTTCATCGTGGAGAGGTAGCGCAGGGTGAGGGGGCTTGCTGAGAAGGCTTTGTGGTGGAGCGGTGAAGAGGTGCTGGTGAGCGCTGGGAGATGGGATCTCGAGGCGCGGAGCAGGAAGGATTTGGCTGCTCGCGAGGTGGCTGCCATTGTGAGGACCAGATGAGTGAGCTGTGCGGGGTTGTTCGGCTGACCGGATGGTTTTCAGTAATGGTTGCAATGAATACAACACAAATTGCGGAGAGGGTGGAAAGTTTCGAGTTTCTCGGATGAACAATTCAATTGAGGACGTTCAGAGTTGGAGAAGAATAGCGCGTCAAGAGTTCTTTCAAGTGTAGATGTGGGTGGTGATAGACAAGTTATAGCGCCACTTACGAACCTACCGATTGATGTAAGATGGCGAGATGGGCCTCGGACTACGGTTTCCTACAAAGCCTGTCATTTATCAGATCATTTGACTGCCCAAAGTGCGTCGGGTGCGTGGTCTGATGTTCCATGTTGGTTCGGCGACGTCAGGGACGTTGGTGGGGGTATTGACCCGCATGTGGGGTGAAGCAGCTGATTTTGGGTCCGGGGTTGGCTCCAGCTTACTTGGTGACAGGTGAGCTGTCTCGTCAAATGAGGATACTTTACTGGAGCAGTTGGGTGACTTTTAGTTGCAGCTGGTCATGGGGATTGATTCCTTTGACAGGCGGGGTCTGTCTGGGGTTATGTCAAGTTTGGTGGATGATGCACCGCCCGATGGGTATCGTAGCAGCCCCGCGCTCAGTCACTTTTCACAAATCCAGCCGACTTGATAGGACAAAGTCCGAGATGGCCTTCCCACAGGACACGCTGGCTATCCGTTCGCTATGATGGTCGATATTGCAGTGGGTTCAAGCCATGCTGCTGCCTCAGATGGACCTGGATAGGGGTACGGGGAGGCATTGATCAATTGTTCGGTGGGGGCGGTACACATGCGGAGCCGCAGGTGCGGTTCCGCGAAGTGGATATCTCCGTGTGCGGAATGCGAACCGAGGCGGAGCCGGCGCCATGAATGGTCAACGACCCCGCCTTGCCGGTACATCCGGAGGATTCGGCGCATTCGGGATTTAATTGACGAGCGCCCCCCTTCAACATCGTGGCATTCCAAAACGATGCCATAAAGTAGTCTTTGGCAAATTCTGCCATCCGATCTTACGAAACGAATCGCCTTGGATTGACCCAACTTGGACCGCTTACTTCTACAACACGACTATGGTTCCTTCACGCTCTCCCAAGTAATCGGGGCGGACCCGGACAGGTGACGCGGCTCGGAGCGGAACCAATTCAAGCCCACACCGGAAGCAGAAAGGGTCCGTGGTTTCGCGGCGCGCGGCCAGCTGGCGGGCTCGAGCAGCTCGGTAAACCAACCTAAAAGTGAACAACAGTCAGGCACGCCGGGATCTGAGACACCTTGGCTATTTCCGGCTGAATAGCAAATCCGACCTGTGCATTCCAAGACATGCACAGGTGAACTCTGTCCGAGTCGTGTTTCTCCGGGCGGGACTCACCGCGAAAAGTGGGACATTCTCAGTAAGCTGACAGAGAGGTGTTGCACGACGTATGCAGGTCATAAGCATATGCTCTTTTCTTTATTGATCAGACCAAGTCATGCTTCTGCAACTGAATCAAAGAGTCAAGTTGTCAGTAGGACTTTGCAAACCATTCCTGTTCCGAATTGGCAAGCGGCTGCCAGTATTCAGCGCGCGCCTCACGGACAGCGGGGGCGGGTGAGCCGTTCGTCATTCTGCCGTATGGCCCCGCCATCGGCTGCACAGGCCCCACTACCCCGCCGTCGCCCCTGGCGGCAAGCTGACCCGAACGCGCCATGACTTCATGCTCAACCTCCCGTCGTACGTGACAACGTGTACCTGCCTTTCGTTACATTAACTCAATCTCACCGCCATCTCACTCTCGCTTCGTCTCCCTTCCTTCCTTCAACTCACGAACGCCTCTTCCCCATCGAACTCTCTTCCAACGCCTCGTTTCGTGACTCTCGTCTCTCGTAGCTGTTATACTGAATCTGAGTAATCATGGCCACCTCTCCCAGCGCCAAGCGTCAAAGGTCCTCCAAGGACGTCCCGTACGAGCTCATCTACTGGCCTGGTCTTCCCGGCCGCGGCGAGCACATCCGTCTCGCTCTCGAGGAGGCCGGCGCCGAGTACACCGACACCGCGCACATCGAGGACGGCGTGAAGTCGGTCCTGGCTCAGATCGACGCCAAGAACACTGGTGACGACCACAACCCGCCTCCTCTGGCCCCTCCGATCCTCAAGCACGGCGACCTCGTCATCAGCCAAACGCCCAACATCCTGCTGTACCTGGGCCCGCGCACCGGTCTCGCCCCCAAGTCCGATGATGAGGACGCGGACGGCATCTACCGCATCAACGCGCTTGTGCTGACCGCATTGGACGGGCTGAGTAACGAGGTTCACGACACTCATCATCCGATTGCGACGGGGTTGTACTATGAGGATCAGAAGGAGGAAAGCAAGAGAAAGGCGAAAGACTACCTTGAGAACCGTCTGCCGAAATTCCTGGGCTACTTTGAGAGGGTGCTCAAAGGCAAAGCCAGTGGTGAGGGCCCGTGGCTATATGGAGGCTCCTTGACGTATGCCGACTTGGTTCTGTTCCAGGTGAGTTCGTTTCGGCTTGAACAGGTTGGAGGGCGGTGCTGACATAAGCAGTGTGTCGATGGCGTCAAGTTCGCGTTCCCCAACGCGCTGAAGCGAATCGAGGGTAGCGGCGAGTACAAGGCGGTCTTCGAACTCTACGAAGCCGTCAAGGAGCGCCCCAAGATCAAGGAGTACCTTGCCAGTGACCGTAGGCAGAAGTATAGCGATGGCATCTATCGCCACTACCCGGAACTGGATGAGGAGGCATCTGCGTAGACACTTTTCTTTTCCGCATTGTGGACAAAGAGGGGAAACAAAAGTATTGTTTATTTGGCTTGATCGACTCACAGCCTCTGAAAAAAAAAAGCTCTTTGAAAAAAAAATCACTGAACTTGACTTGCTCATCCATTGCTGTGATTGGTCAGTGTCAATTGCAACAAACGGAAGGAGCTGCTCTCGACACTTCTTTCCCAAATTGCTTGACGGACTGCCACACCACATCTTGAATCTCACCTTCGCCACGTCCAAATTCAAATTTTTTAATCTGCACCTCAATAACAACAACCCCACGCAGACCATCACAACATGGCGCGCTCCCACTTGGAGGTGAGTTTTGCCAACAGTCAAAGTTCCTCTCAGCGCGTCTCTCACACATCCATCCAGACCATTAACGCCCGCTATCGATCAGCCGCAAACTCGGGCAACCTGAAGCCACGCGGAGTCTTCAATGCGAAGGATAATCAGTTCATCAAGGAAATCAAAGGTTTCTACAAGAAGTTGAAGAAGCGCGTCAAGGCCCATTCCGACAAGGTCGATGGTCGTGAGTCGCCTGTGGGCGATTCGCCTGACGAACAAGACCAGATAAGCGAAGCCACGGTTGACAAGGAGGACCAAACTGCCATCTGTGATGGCTTCATTGACCCCAGCCACGAGGTATGTGATTCACTTGCGCCTACCTCACTGACAAAGACCGCACGCCCTTTGAAAATTGTGCTGACAATGAGTAGGACTATCAGCGCCAGAAAGCTCGCGAGTACTTCAATGACCTCATGGCGAGAGGCTCTCCCGACGCTCAGTCCATCATTAGAGTCGCCCGCGACATGCTTCAGCCTCACTCGGAAAGAACGGTTCCTCCTCCTTGCCAATCGACCCTCAACTTTGACCCCGTTCGAATGGTCGAGACACTTCGTCAGCTCCATCTTCCCAACTCAGTCCGCCTTGTCGACGAAATGATATCATCAAAGTGTCCCGCCGCTGCCGCCCAGCACACTCGCTCAGGAGCACCCAAGAAAACCATTGCTGCTGCGAACAGCGGCCCCGCGATGTCTGGCTTCAGCTGGCAATCCAAGTTCCTCGAGATGGACTCATTGCCGGGAGAGCCAAGCGAGATGTTCTTTGCGCCCATCCATCACGCAGAGGGTCAGCCGGAGCAACAACAGAGACGTGGACATCGCAAGTGAGCCACTAGACGAGATCCATCAAGAGAACGAGAGCAAGTGTGTCTGATTAAACTACCGAGAGAGGTTTGTCCCCAAAGCTCACTGCCCCGAAACTATCGTCCAAGTCCCTGACAGAGGCATTTTACAGAGTACCAGTTTGTCCGCCGGCAGTGCAAGTATCCACCTCCCTGCCTTGGTTGAGGACAGAGGTCTCGTTGGGCGGGATCTCCTGCACACAGCGGCCAAAGCGGTCGCATTCGCCGTCCTGGTTGCCAACGCTGCATGCCTTTCCTACATTGCCGAAGAGAGCGCTTCCCTTGCCGTCAATGAAGTTACGGGGGACGGATGCTATACGAAAGATCAGTGTCAGCAAGTGCTCCGTTTATTGCACGAGGCTTTGATTCGCAAGGGGATGTGAAGCTTCATACCTGCGGCAGCATGGCCCATGGCGAAGGCAGCAACGGTGAGGAAGACGGCGGTGATCTGCATGATGACGATTGTTGGAATGTTGAGCAACTCGAAAACTGGAAATGAGACGAGGGTATTAAAAGTAGATGCACCGGGCACTGAGAATTGAAGAAATTTGAAAACAAGTCTATTGCGATGAGAGGACTGATGATTTGGATGATGAGCACGATGTTGACGGTGTTCTTCACGATGCTTTATATCTGCCATCCGCTCTATCCCATCGCCATCCTATATTCGCCCATTCTAAGCTTCAATTCTAGCTTATTTCTGCCCACTACGGGGGGACCCGGGGTAGCGCAACTCCCCCAAACAGTCTGAGACGCGTGATGATCGTTACAGTGGGTATCAGCTCAACGCCTGTTAAGACGTCGCATTATGGGTGGGGTCGAACACTGAAAGAAAGTTCGCTATCGGTAAATCATGGTGATCATCCCGCAAAGTCTGAGCGACTTTAAACGCTCCCGCGGCAGATCACCGTGAAATCTTTCCCTCGGCCTCAATCTGTATTCGTCGCATTCTATGAAGCCAGAACAGCATTGCAGCAATCACCAACATCGGGCGCCACCGTCGAGGGCCAAGACCTCGCCAGTACATCCACTACGTAACAGCGTCCCATCCTGGACTCCTTCGCTGCCACGACTGTGCCGTCAACTGATCCGTGCCACCAAGCTGCCAACGCAAAGCTGGAGGCGAGAACACCGCTGACTCAGGCCCACCGGTTGGATTTGCCTGGTAAGCAGGAGAGGCCTAGCGGTCATAAGCTTGCATCAAGGTGTTTCATGTCCCTTACGGCGACCCGTGAAACATCAGACGATGGCCTTATGCTCTTCAGCTCTGACAGCTGCCATCCAGTGGCACACTGCTTAAATCCATCCCTTCTCCACCCCGCGGCTCCCATGGGATGGTGTCGCGTGTCTCAACCGGCAGCGTTACCGGCTGGGCTTTGTGTTGGTGGATTTGTGACACTTGCTCGAGATGAGTGGGTGAGAGAATTCCGTAGCCACGCTTTCGTTGGTGCAACTGGACGGTCTCGGCGCCGTGAAGTGATCTTAATGTTTTGTGGCACTGGTGAGGTGACGTGCGTTTCTATGTTCCCACACGAGAAGGCTTTCTTGAGCACAATTTCCAACATGCTATTAGTTTGTCTATGAAGGGGAATATGGAATTTCAATACTGCATAAAGCTCGCATCGTGCACGTTTCTGCTGCTTGGTCCGGGATAACGAGATGGAAACTGCGTAGGCACAGACCTGCATCTGCGAGTTGCATGTATGGCAAGGGGTACTATTTCCGTCAACTAAGTTCGAATACCATTCTCTCTCTCTCTCTCTCTCTCTCTCTCTCTGTTTTTCCGACGTCATATTTCGGGGTTGTTGGCCGCGAGTAGTGTTTTGCAGGAAGTGACATGGAATACTCCACTAATATCCGGATGACGTCTCGCGCTACTGCACCCAGCTGACATCTACCACTACTGCATCTAGCTGACATCTGGCAGTATTGCGTCTAGTTAGCCCAATAGTTTTAGACCATTTGATATGTCACCTCTTACGTTGACGCACGGCGTCTGTCACCACTGGGTGTAGCCCGGTGTGGATGCGTCCCTCCCGCACTTAAATGTGATGTTCTCCAGGGCGTTTCTCAAACGCTTCGCTCGACACAATTCCGTATTTCGACCAGTGTACGAAAGACATCGTTTCGAGAACCATGGCTACCTATTTTGTTACTGGTGGGTCCCGGGGAATCGGCTTCGGCTTCTGAGAGGGTTTGTCTCGGAAAGGCTCGGACAAAGTCTACAAAATCTACGCCGCTGCCCGGACTGAGACAAGCCAACTTCGGGACCTTATCGAAAAATCTGCCGTGCTTGTCGAGTTTCTCGAAACAGACGTCACCTCGGAGCAGAGTGTAAAGCACTCTGTTCAAAGGGTCGAAAGGTCCCTGGATGGCAGGGGTCTTGATGTCCTCATCAATGTCGTCGGCAGTATGCCGAATACTCCCGGGGGCATTGCGGCAATGTATGATGTTCTCATTATGACACGGAATGCCATTTTCATAGAGCACTCACTGACCGACTCAGGAACGATCTGATGGAGACATTCCAGATCAACGTATTGGGCGTTCATTTGGTTACCCAGAAACTTCTCCCGCTCCTTCAGAAAGGGCAGACAAGGCGAATTGTCAACATGTAAGGGGCGCCGTTTCAGTCTGCGCGCAACTCAGCATCTCACGCGCACAGTTCATCCCCGTCAGGGTCCATTGCCATGGCCCCGACCTTTGAAAGGTTTGGGCAAAGGGCCCCGGCGTACCAGATCGCCAAAGCTGGCTTGAATCGTCTCACAGTTCAGTATGCTCTTGAGTATCAAAAGCAGGGATTTGTCGTTGTAGCAGTGTCACCTGGCGTATGTGCATCCGTTTCTGATCAATTTTTCTAGGAAGCTAACGCGCTGCTAGTGGGTGGCTACGGAGATGGGGGGAGAAAATGCTGACTTGGATGTTGAGACCAGTGTCAATGCCATGCTGAACCTCTTGGACAAGATCACCCTGAAGGACAGCGGCAAGTTTTTCAACATTCATGTGCCTGGTTGGGAGCATGCTGAAGGTTTGAATCAATATGATGGGAAGGAGCTACCATGGTAATAGACTGCCAATGCATTTCCACAATAGAATTTCTATTTTCTAGCAGTGAAATAGTCACAATATGTACTGGATCATCAGACGATCTTTGTGCTTCAGCATGTGGCATCTTCGATCCAGGTGGCTGCTTACAAGAAGCTCGCCGTCACAATGAGTAAATTGAGATTGCATCTGACATTTAATAATTACTGACACATTTTTCATTTTGCAATGAGCTGCTCAAGGATTCTCATTTTATGCTGCACGCAGAGAGAGCTATCCCGTTAACCCTTAATGCTCCGTCGTAGAGGCATCCCAAGACGGGGTATCTCGGAGTTAACAAAACCCTATTATGCCGGGCCTCAGGCGGAGATCACGGAGTAGAAAGGCGGAGTCAGCCTCTCAACCTTATTGTATTTCAAAGGTAGCGACACGCCCTGTCAGCTATTCGTGGATTCTACCGAGTAGCGAAAGGGCGAAATCCTGGTTATTGCATCTATCGGACTACTCGCCGCCTTGATATGTAAGCTGCGCCAAGCTCGCGCTCGCGCTGAGGTGCCTCCTCGCCATTATTCGGTTTTTCGCCGGAGAATGCGTGAAGCGCGAGCTACTTCACAAGTCAATGATAGGCCTAAGTTGAAATGAGTCGGGCAACTACTATGCCGAGTTGCTGTCGGCATTGCTCCCTCGTTCTTGGCCATAACGTGTAGATTCCGCTGCTGAAATCGCCTAAGCCCATCGGCCCGCCTCATATTAGAGGTCCTGAATCCCTCATACCAGAAATCGAATAAGCGTTGACTTCTTCATCGACAGCAGCTTTTCATTCCACCTTTTACTCGAACATCTTCAAGCTGAACTTTCGCCTGCTATGATTCAAACGGACATTCTTATTGTTGGCTCCGGTCCTTCCGGCGCTGGTTTGGCCGCATTTTTGGGACAAAATGGCACGCGTTATTTTTTAGGGCCTCCTAGAATACTCTCTTCAAGGTGTCACCACTAACCCCTGGCAGGGTTGAAAGGACTCGTGATTGCCGCAGCACCTTCCACGGCTTACACGCCGAGGGCACATGGCTTCAACCCCTTCGCGTTCGGTAGGTCGCGCCCAATCGATACAGGGCCTATCAAATGAGTTGACTTTCGAAGAATGTCTGAGAGACATAGGCCTCGAGGACGAAGCACTTCGACTCGCTATCAGAGGGCCATCTTGTCTTTCCATGCGTTTCGCACATAGCGTTACCGGCCGGGAATACGGAAGAGTACAAGCATGGGGAGAAAACCCAGCGGTTGCAGTATGTAACGAAACAGCTTATCACATCTCTTAGAGACCACTAAACGGTCCACAGGCGAAGGTGAAAGAAACTTCACCATCTGAATACTGCGACCTAACTCAGAGACATCTGGAACCGCTTCTTGTTCGTTTCGCTTCACACCATGGGTTCAATGTGCGATTTTCAACGGAGCTCATCGCCATTGCGCCTGACGAAAGTGAGGTGGAACGACGAGGTTTCGTTTGCACCGTCTACGATCACGTCACCCATCAAACCATCGAAATCCGCACCAAGTACCTGTTCGGTGCTGATGGAGCTCGCAGCACTGTTGCTCGATCACTCGACTTCAACTTTTCCAGCAAGCCAGCTGGAGTCAAAGCTTGCAATGTCCTCTTACGTGCCGACCTGACAAAGTACATGAACAAAGAGCGGGTGGCTGCATTGCATTGGGTAGCCAACCCGGGGTTCTCGACATTTCCTGGTCTCGTTGGACATCTTCGCGCCGTCCGCCCATGGGATGAGTGGGTCATGGTCGCCTTCGGCCCAGGCGGATCCAATCCTTTTGAGGGGTTGGAATTGAGTGACCCAAAGCTCGTGGCTTGTGTCAGAGAAATGGTTGGCGATGATACCCTACCTGTTGAGATCATCGCCATGGACCCTTGGACAGTGAGGGAATCGGTGGCAACAGAATATTCGAAGGCCAATTTTGACGCCTACTTACTTGGAGATGCTGCCCACCGTCATCCACCTGCATTTGGTTTGGGCAGCAACACTTGCATCCAGGACGCCTACAATCTAGCGTGGAAGATTGCATTCGTCTCCAAGGGTGTTGCCGGACCCAGTTTGCTGCAAACATACAATCAAGAGCGACAGCCGGTAGGCGCCGCACTAGTCCGGGAGTCCAACACTCAACTCAATGCAAATAACGCCCTTTGGAGTGTACTCGGACTGAAAGCTTCGTCGGCGGAGATTGGTCTACAGGAGGTTTCGGAGTTGGATGAGGCAACGGATGCTGGACGTACTCGGCGGGCGCATCTGCACGAAGTTCTAGAAACGAAGAGGCAAGAGCTGGAGAGCCTGGGTCTGGCACACAACCAGTGGTACAGATCCAGTGCAATTTATCTGGGTGACGAGACGGAAGCGCGGCCTACTTTGCATGGGGACCCAATCGTCGAGGTTCAAATCAGTACGTTCCCTGGAAGTCGGCTTCCCCATGTTTGGTTGGATACTCCCGAGCGAGGAAGAATGATCTCTACCCTTGACCTCGCTGGAAAAGGCCGCTTTTGCCTACTGACAGGTGTGGGTGGTGGTCAGTGGCGAAGAGCTACTGCGTCAATTGCTGACAAGTACGGCATTCCCATCAAAGCATTTGGTATTGGTCTGGGATTGGAATACAGCGACGTGTTCAGGGACTGGTACAAGAAACGTGGCGTTCAAGAGGATGGTTGTGTTCTTGTACGGCCTGATCGATTCGTAGCCTGGAGGTCGACTGTGTTGGAGCAAAATTGCGAGCAGAAGTTGATGGCAGTCCTCAACCAAATCCTGTTCAGGCATGAACTGTAGAAAGCATAGACACAATATGGACACGAACTGAAAGCCTGGTCTGGCAGTTGAATGGAGACTTTCAGGCTGGGTCTAATAGTTGCCATGAGACTCATGAAGCAGGTACAACTACGAAGTTGATGAAGCCGGTCCAGGCCAAATGTAGTAGTCACCTGGTGTCGGACTATTGCGGCACCCGCAATTCCGGATACGAAGTACGAGTAATCCGTTATTCTCGGCCGATTAATGATCAAGATGCAACACGTTGTGCTTATTTCTGGGCTGGCTGTGCGGCACTACCTAGCTTGTGAAACAGTGGGGTGCCGTGGGCCTCAGCTTCCTTTTCCGGCGTAGCTCTCTTGTTGGACATTGGGATCAAACATCGGCGTAATAATAGCAGCAAAAAGTATCCCATCGGCTCCCGACACGACGCTAGAAAGACAAGTTCTTCGCAAATTTCTCGATGCAAGGTCAGAAGAATTCAAGCAGGAAATAGAAGAAAAAAGGCAAGCCTTCTCGTTCGAACCAGTCTCCAGTTCGAGCTGTCCTCCGCAGGGTCATTTGGCAGCATGCGATCTTATGGGCTGCTTAGCCGGAAGTTGCTGCGACTGAGTGGATTAGGAAAGATACGAGTGGATCTGCAGATCATGATGCCTTCCCATCCACCACGATCCGCTTCTTAAGGTTGCGGTTTGTCCGATTGCCTGCCGCCTTGACATTCGCTTCTGCGGGATAGAACAAGGGCTGAGCAAGGCTTGAGAGGACCTCAGCTGAGCTCAGCTGGTGAGTAGGTGCTTCTTTGATCTTATTATTCAGTGTTCCGAAAGTCTTCATAGCTGGAAGGGAATCAACTTCACATGCCATCCGGAGCACATGTATGCTAGACAGCAGTCTACCGGTGATCTGTTGTGCCGGCAACGGTAGTATCACCATTGTCCGTGAAGGTTGCACGTCGATATTGAGGAAAATCATCAAAGGGCATTGGCTCGAGGTCTCAGTCATATTGATTGGGGTGGGCTTTGCGAGTCTTGCGGTGAGCGGCCTCTGACTCGTCCTAATCCCTACGCGCCCTTATGCGCCCCTACGCACTCTACGCACCCTTCGCATCCACGCGAGACCAGCATGCTTGAGTCATGAGTTAAGATCTACAACATACATATACAAACCAACAAGAATTACTCGCCGCTGCAGCCATCGCCAGTTGCAGAAACCCACCGCTCCGTCCTTCATTATTCAACTCTCGCTCACATACCTGGCCAACATGAAGCTCGCTACTTTCCTTTCCGTCGGTTCTCTCCTGCTTGGATCCGCCAATGCGTATTGGTGTACCTCTTATGGCAAGCAAGCAAACCATCTGAGCTGCAAGGCTTTGTACCCGGTATGTGCCCACGGGAACACAGTGACAGACATTACCGAACCTGCAATTGCTGACATGTGTCTGGTATGTAGGACCGCAACACCTTCTGCTGTAGCGAGGCTGAAGGAGGCGATCGTCACACCTGGCGGGGAGATTGCTTTTTGTCCGAGGACACCCCCTGCGGAGATGGTGGATTCGAGGGTTGCGTAAGTCATATGTCTCCCCAGATTCCAAGTATGCAACATTGCTAACGCTTTGAGACAGTGTTATTGAGAAGTAGGAAAGGTGCATGTTAATGAAGCAATTGTTTGAGCGGGACAAGGTGTACATAGATTAGATACCAGCCAGACACTGGCCCTTCCCGTCCCATCCAGCCCTTCATCTGAAGCCAACTTCTGTTTGATGCGGCAACGGCCATTCAAACCCGCAATTCAGTGAACTTGATCTTTGTTCATAAGCGACATGATCTTTTTACCATCCAGGCTTCCTTCCGGGTCGGAGTCTCTATGATCCGCACCCTCCTCGACGATCAAACATAGGGTGCCGTACGCGGGTAGACGCTGGCAGTGATCGTGTTATTCATAATGGAAGAATGATGTTCCCGTTTTGTCTCAATGGCGGTCGATATATCCATCATAAGTCTCATTCAGGACAACGTTGTCGTGCGAAACTTTGGTTGAGGTTATGTCTAAGACGTCGCAAAATACAGTCGTCATCACCACCACTACTACTCGATTGTGATATCTATATGGCGCCGAATGGGATTAGTTCTCTCTGGTCCACTTGGACTCTTTGCTTCAACCGCTTGACACCTTCTTCCATCTAATACCTCCATGAACTCCCCGTAGTAGTTTCTATCTGGCTCTTCACTATACGGATTGCTGTTCATATTCTCCAAATTGAATGACCCAACCCGAGAAAAGCGACCACTAACACCGGTATTTTGACCACAAGCTCGGAGAACGAGGCCGTACATTTCTAGTTGCTCCACCCATTCTTCTTCCACATCCGATTCATTGTACCCGTCGTTTGCGTCAGTCTCCATGTTCTCTTCTTGTCCACTTTTGTTTTTTAGCCGCTTCTGGATCCGTTTTCTGCCCATCGGTCCACCCCAGATCGGCAGCAAGTAGACCTCACTGCAACCCCTTTCTTCATCCAAAACGTCCATCGATATTGGCAGGCTAGGCTTTATTCCGTCCAAGCTGACAAATGGATATTCCTCGGCTTCATCAAAGTCTAGTAGATGGGCATGTACAAGTGCCGTACATCTTAACAAAAGCAAGCCGTCGCTGACTTTGCCGAAAGGATCCGGGCTGGATGGTGTCGCCCATGCGTCTAGTACGCTGACGTATTGTTTGATCCCGTCTGCGTTCAATATGTAGTTTTTTGCCGAGAAAAAGACCCGGCTATCGACAGCCATCCAGGACCACGACGGGGCCCTCCAAGCTGGCCTTTTACGGCGTCCTGAAACTGCCCATGTGAGTCCAGCGACAAGCGACTCCTTCCACATACCGACAAGATATTGGTGACCAGTGGCTTCCTGCTGGCGTCTAGCAATCCCAGCCAACGCGGGCAATTTGTCTTCAGGGTTCGTAAGGTCAGCGCCAGAATATTGTGAGACGATGTCACTCCAATCCCAAGCTTCATCTTCCGGGCAGATGAGATGTGACACCCACGGACCGGAAATCCCATCCGGGAAGAACTCGGATCGAATACCGGATCTGCATTCCCAGAAGATGCCTGTATTACCGAACGAAATCGTGCGAGCAGGAAGAAGTCTCTCCTGTAGAGTCCATGCTCGAGTGGCAAGATGCGTGTACGCGGTTGATTCGTCATAAATGCTGTTGCTTCGAATATTGTACACTACGCTGATTTTATCCGTGCTGATTCGAGCGCAGAAGCCTGCGCTGTAGTGCCCATAGTGCTCGGGTCTCCAAAAAAAGCCCTCATGCACATTGGTTGCAGAAGAAGCGGCGATGTTGACACAGCTGTGGCCGTAGACCGATCGCATGCGACCGGACTCTTTGGACCAATCTTCGGGGTCATGTTGAATGATGCAAAGGGCGTCGATCCAGATATACGACACTCCTAATTCCCCAGCGACAAAAATGGCGTCACGGAACGTCTTTGGAAGATCGCCCACAGCAACTCCCTCGAGGAATAACTTCATATTATCCTTATCCAGCATCTTGAATGGTTTGAGACCCCAGCAATAGCTCAGTGTGGCGTATCTAGCCATCACATCAAACATCTCGGTGCTTACGACTCTGACAATATCGCAATCGAACGAAAGTAGTCTCGCAGGGCGTTCATACTCTTTTGTGTTAAGGCAGGCCTCGTGGGAAACGTTGCATTCACGCAGCCACATTCTCGCAAGTGCCCACACATCAGAGGTTGCTTGCCAAAGATTACCTGTGCTTGATCATTAGTCTTAGTCCATTGGTAAATCAATACCTAAGATTGGGGGAATCGTTGTGATCTTACGTAAAGGCTTCGTTCTTTGGCATTGAAATTTAACCGCTCGGCCGCCAAGACTGTTACCCTCAGTGGCTTCTTTACCTGGAAGGCTTAACCACATGCTCTGCGACTCGAGTATGCCGTAGTAGCTGTTCTGAATACCCAGGGACGTGGATCCGTCGTGACCCAGGACTGTGAGACGCCATTCGATTCTTTGAAAGGCTTCAAGCAGCTCGACTTGGATCAATTGGGAATGAATAAAGGCACAGAATCTGCATCCCGCGCGGGCTGCCGCTTCGATCTCAGAAGTACTGCTGAAAGAGCGCCCTTTGGTATAACCACAGCCCCCAATCAACATGTCGGGCCAATTTTGTAATAAATGGCGGCATTTACTGCAAAACCCGTCCACGATGTCTGTCGTATGCAACAGTCGCCGCATCTCAGTCTTGAGACGCTGATGGTCGATCTCATCTTCCCCAACTTCTCTAACAAGGCTGGAAAACCTACCAATATCGTTCCCCCTTGCTGCCAGATATCTTTCAGCCCAGGATCCAAGTGCTTGGTAATCGGTCGTGGCGACGCTTTCGTCAAAATAGGCAGGGGATTCTCGAATATTGTGATCCATCTCATTTGGTGAGTTGACAATAGGATGGTGTACAGCTTGTGTTTCGTAAGTTGAAAGTGAACTTAGGTCGCGCCTTGCCTGCCTTTTTGTGTCATAGAAGATGCAGTAAGGACTTGGCGAGCCAGCGTGTCATTGGCTGATTGGTTAGCTGTCTCGATAGAATGGAGCAGAGTAGGAAAAACCACGTTCTTGTAGACCAATGAAAAGGCATGCTCGGAGTTTGACATGCGCCCGAAGTGATTCTCATCCAAAAGTTCATCGTCGAGTTCGGAGTTGATTTGATGGGTCACTGCTTTATAACGAGAACAACCAGACGAAGTAGGTAAACTGATTCAGGCATGCTACGGAGGCACCTCAGATACTGCAACTCTGGCTTGTGATGAACAGTACGGCACATAGCGTTGATATTACTTAGAGCTATCTGAAAGTTGGACTTGGTCACAGACTTTCACCCGAAGTATGCTTTGAATTAAACTTCTTGGAGGTGGTTGAAAGGCAAACACTAGATTGGACAGAAACGAGAGAACGGGAAATACGTGGAAATATGACATCCGGCGCCCTGTTCCGGAGGCAGTGTTCTATTTTCGTGATTGCGCGTAAGTTAGGCAAAGTTCATGCAGAGGATTCCCAAGGCAACATAACCATAGACTGGAACTGGCAAGGTTCAGACGTCTTGCTGGGAGGCAATGGTCAAGCCCCACTCTTCAACTGCGCTTGGAAGACGGAAGTCGGCCGGGCCCGGGCCCGAGGCCCGAATGCCGGCCCGAACCCCGTCTTTACGTAAGGCGTCGGCCACACCCCTTGGCAGGCGCGCCCACAGCGCTCGTAGCTAGATTAATCAAGCCACTTCACGCAGCGCTCAAGCCATAGCCTTAGCCACATCCGGACACGGTTCAGCCACACTAAGGGTCTCTGAATCTTTTGGCTGTTATCTGCCTACTATACTCAACAGTTGTTGTCCCTTTAAGAGGGTACGTTGTGAAAAACCTGTGCTTTCTCAGCAACATACTTCAAACATACAGAAGACATCGAAACAACGCCTCTTTCAGCAAACGTCATCGGTTCATCTCACGTGTCTTGGCCAATTCTTGATTGCATCTCCTCAGAGGCTCAGACCCGAGGATCCGGTTCGCCTTTCCCACGTGCGAAGTGGAGATGCCTCGCCGGTAGTTCGCGTCGGGTCGCGTCGGGTCGCATGTCGGAAGCGCCGTCACGCCCGTGGAATCATCAATCGTCAGTCCAGCGCAGTGGGGCCGCGCATAACATGATCGAATGTCGGGAACCATCAGCGCAATCACCTGACATTGATCGTGGCTGAAATCCCTTTCCACAGCTTGTCCTTGCTGATGATGGTTATGCGCAGACTCAGGTGTACGCGCTAACAAAGACTACCTCGGTCCAAGACCGCTTTGTGCCAGAACTTAGCTCCAGCCAGTACCCACTTAATCGGATGCAAAAACCCGTTCGTGGCATCGTCGACGGACGACTTCCGAAGGCCGGTCCCTGGCGATTCTGGGCTGTCAGTTGGTCACAGCGGCCACTGACGCGAGTCAAACCCACCCCCAAATTATCGTTGGCGCCGTCCGACGCGACCTGGGAGACAACTCCAAAGTCCTCCATGTTTTCTCCACCCGAGTACCCCGTGGGGATGGGATCCGACTGGTTACGTCGGACGGAGGGCAGGATAAATACTCTTTGACAGCCAAACTGGCCCCCCGGAAAAAGTGTCATCCCCGTGCGTGTCGAAGTCTAGATAATCAATCGGACGGCTCCCAACGTTCTTTGAGATATCCCACACCCGCTACGACCACCTCTTCAGCACCGCAGCAACGCAATCATGGGTGGTTTCAAGGCTGTCGAGGATCGGCCGACGCCGAAGGAGGTCTACAACTGGCGTCTCTACATCGAGGCTTCCATCATCGCAACCGGATCTTTGCTGTAGGATATGCCGAGGCTTCATTCAAAGGGTAACATAACTAACGTTTTATCAGATTCGGCTACGATTCTGCTTTCATCGGAACCACGATCGCACGCGCTGGTTTCAAGAGAGACTTCGGAATCACCTCGGAGAACTCCAACAACATCTCGAGTAACATCACCTCGGCGTTCCAGGCTGGAGCTCTCGGCGGCGCGCTCCTTTGCTTCTTCAGTATGATGATGTGCTTCTAGCCAAATAGACATGAGCTAACGTGTCCCAGTCACTGAGCGCCTGGGCAGAAAATGGACTCTGCAGGCTAACGTCATCATCTTCCTCGTCGGCGCCATTCTCATGGTTGCCGCGACAAACCAGCTGTCTTACATCTGTACGTAAACACTCACGTCCGTTGTTTTCTTAACAGCGACTAATATTGTGCGTTCAGATGCGGGTCGCGCGCTGACGGGAATCGGATGCGGTGGCATCACGGCCACCGTCCCCTCCTACATCGGTGAACTCTCCATCCCCTCGATCCGCGGCATCCTCACCGGTCTCTTCGAAGTCGCCTACCAGGTCGGCTCCGTCATCGGCTTCTGGATCAACTACGGCATCACCCAGAACATCAACCCCAACTCGGCAACCAGCTGGAGGATCCCGATGGCTTTCCAGCTTGTACCCTCCGGCATCCTCTTCATCGGCTGCTTCTTCATCCACGAGAGTCCCCTCTGGTTGATGCGCAAGGGCAAGACGGAGCAAGCGCACAAGGTTCTCGAGTCGATCAGACATCTTCCCATCGACCACAAGTGTAAGATCCTGTTTGTGTCAATTCCAGAATCAACTGCTGACCGAGTTGATGAACAGACATGCAAGAGGAAGTCGACATGCTCCAGAAGAAGATGGACGAAGAAGCCGCCGTCGCCAGCGCCTACGGCACCGGCCAGTGGGCCTACTTCCGCGGCGTCGTGAGCACGCTCTGCCGCAAGGGCATGTGGAACCGCCTCGTCCTCGTCTTCTGCGCCTTCGCCCTCAACAACCTCTCCGGCGCCGCCGCCATCAACTACTACTCCCCGACCCTCTTCGCGTCCATCGGCATCACGGACGTCGCGCTCTACACCGGCATCTACGGCCTCATCAAGGCCATCGCCTCCATCATCTACTTCATCTTCCTCATCGATCTCCTCGGCCGCCGCTGGCCCGCCATCATCTCGTCCTTCGTCTGCTCCCTGTGCCTCTGGGTCGTCGGCACCTACGTCAAGATCGGCCACCCGGCCGACATCATCGCCGCCGGCAAGGAGCTCTCCGCCTCGACCGCCGCGGGCGGCAGGGCCGCCACGGGCATGATCATGATCTACTCCATCTGCTGGTCGTTCGGGCTCAACGGCATCCCCTGGATCGTCTCGGCCGAGATCTTCCCCGGCGCGCTGCGCAACTTCACCGGAACGTACGCCGCCCTCGTCGTCTGGGCCACGCAGTTCGCCATCACGAAGGCGCTTCCCTACATCTTCAGCTCGTTTGGCTACGCGACTTGGTTCTTCTTCGCCGCGTGGATGGTTGTGGCGACCTTGTGGGCCTTCTTCTTCCTGCCTGAGACCAAGGGCCTTACCATGGACCAGATGGATGTCATCTTGTACGTGTCTTCTTCTCCCTCTAAAGCTAGCCCGTTTGTACTGACTCCTTTCTCCACAGTGGCTACGCGCACGACGCCCGCCCGGAACCGTCGACCAAGGTCGTCGACACTACTTTCGACGACATTGACAAGGCGAAGGGGAGTGAGCACACCGAAGATGTGTAATGTTTGTTGAATGATCGGGATTTGCAACGCCAGTTTATGGCTGGGACATGAGGCCTGAACAGTGACGAGGTGGGGAAGTGTGTTTGTAATAATGAGATACCACAATGTTGATATAAATTGCATCAAAAAATGATCGATTTCAACAGATGTCATGACGAAAACTGGCATCACGATCAAGCCTAATGTGTAAGAAAAAGCACTTCATGTCTAGCGAACTATCACGAAAAGAGGCATACGCGTTAGATGCTTAATCCATCACCTACTCTGAATCCCAACCAAGATTGAGTATTACGAGAAAGTGTAAGCATTTGTGCAGCTAAACTACATTCCACAGTAAGGTGTTTCGAAACAGCCCAGCTTAGACAAAGTCAAAGGCTCGAAAACAGATTAAGAGAGACCACGTCATCGGCCTCCCGACAGGGCCCCTTTACGGAATGGAGTCCTGGTGAGAACGAGAAGTAACCCCGGGAGTATACGAAACCAAACTTATGGTCTCATAGCAGCGTCTATTCATTATCTTTTTGCTGTTCATCTAACGACAACTGATTTCAAAGCATCCCAAAAAAACGCCAAATTCATGCCATTATTTTTCTTCCCCTTCTCTCTCAAACTCAAGCACGGGCGTTGATTTTCGCCTCCTCCTCCGCCAACGGCGCAACCAGGTCCGCGATCCAGGCCTGCTTCTCCGCGTCGGTGTACTGCGGGTACGGCCTTCTGCAGTGGCAGCTCGCAAGCGGGTATCCCAACGACTTGGCCACAACCCACTTGGTCCCGTTGATCCCGCCCTTGCCGAACGCCCACTCCATCTGCGCGAGCTTCAGCTGCGCCGCCGTCGCCTCTGCAAGCTTGCCCGCGTTGTACAGGTCGAAGATCTCGATGCAGTACTTGGGGTACAGGTTCGCGACACCAGTAATCGTGCCCGTGCTGCCGACGGACATGGCGGGGACGAGCCAGTCGCTCTGGCCGGCGAGGGCGAAGAACTCGCTGGGCGCGAACTCGGCGCGCACGCGCGCGACCTTGGCGATGCCGCCGCAGGTGAGCTTGACGCCGACGATGTTGGGGTGCTTGCCGAGGCGGGAGAGCATGTCCGAGTTGACGTCGAGGCCGGCGGCGACGCCCGGGAAGTTGTAGATGATGATGGGCACCGGGGAGGCGGCGGCGAGCTCCTCGAAGAAGGAGACGATGGCGGCCTCGTTCATGGCGAAGTGGAAGTAGGAGGGCACGAGGACGAGGGCGTAGTCGGCGCCGGCGGCCTTGGCGAGGTGGGTCTCGGCGATGACGGCGCGCGTGGACTGGCCGCCGCAGCCGAGGGTGATTGTGAGGTCGGGGCGGCCGGCGGCGACGGCGATGGAGCGCGTCTTCTGGACGAGGGCGGTCTTTTCGTCGGCGGTGAGGGTGACGGCCTCGCCGTTGGTGCCGGCCAGGACGACTGGGGATTTGTTAGCGATGCTGGCGGGATGGCCAACGGGGGGTGGGGGGGATGAGGTGACTTACCACCGTGGAGGCCAGACTTGACGAGGAACTCAATGTGCTTGGTCTGGACGGCCCAGTCGATCTCCTGGTTGGAGTCGTCGGCGAACCAGGTCAAGCTGGGGACGTGGATGCCGGGGGGGAAGGACTTGGCGGCCATTGTGGAAGATTGGATAGACGGGCAAAGGGTGGAGATGATGGGGACAGAATCAAAACTTGGCCGAAAAAGACACGGAATTTGCAGGAACGATAGGAGAGGAAGAGAAGATTTTTACAGATTTGGCTGGAGATGCTCGATACAAGTACGTGTCAAGCTCCGTTGCTCGGGCGGCCGTCGACCCCTCTAACCCCGCGCGCGCCTTCGTGTCACCATCGCGGGGCTCTCAGAAAAAGTGGACGACTTTCCGACAAGCCGACAATTCCTGTTTTCCCCACGGGCATGGACCCGATCGAATTGAGCGAGGGTCGCGTGGAGCGTGGAGGCGGCAGGAGTTGGTCTGGGGGCCACCAACATGGCGTGAGAATCACTCCGCCATTTCGAAGACCCTTGCTGCCATCGGTCATCTGCCCGGACAAGTTTGAGACGGTCCAATTCATGGTGTCGGATGCCGCCTGGGCACGGCCACTGAGTAGAGTACCCGAGGGAGTGGATCCGCCGCGGGGCCGAGGTGGGTCTTCCGATCGGCATCGCGTCGGGTACCTGGGCTAGCGTCCGACAGGAAGCACAACGACGGAACCGACGCGGCGAGGCCGGGGAACACCAGGAGTCGTCACCGACGCGTCTTTGGGAAAGAGCTTGGGAAAAGCAATGGAAAGAACACAGGTAGATGCGGTGATCAGAACAAACAATACATACATAGAAGCAGCATACTGGGTATCTAACAGAAGATAGCTAATGTCCACCTCGGCTGGGCTCATGTTGCGTGCCACCCGCCTTCCCTTCATCTCGTAGTGCACCATCCATCCCCCTGATGCCACCGTAAAAGGGCCGATTCCAGTGAACCAACAACCCCTCTCAGACGATCGCGAAGCAAGAGTTAAAGATGGCGTGCATCACCGACCGGATATCAACCCGCACCTTCTCGCTGTCCTGCCTGGCCTGCACCTCCTCCAGCACCTGCGCCGTGATCTTGGCATTGCCCGCCACCTTCTCCATCCGCAGGATCTGCGTCTTGATCCACAGCCTCTCCTGCGGCTCCTGCTCCTCGGAGCCCAGCATCAGCAGCGGCCACAGCATGTTCACCGGCAGCGAGTTGTCCGCGTCCAGCGAGTCCACCAGCAGCCGCGCCAGCCGCCGGATCTGGCTCAACGCCTCCTGCGCCTCCTTGGTCAGCGGGAAGGTCTTGTACGCCACCCGGTGCAGGTGCACCTTGCTGGCGTGGTAGTTGGCGAGGTACGTCCGGAACGCGCGCGTGATCACGAAGGCGAGGTGCGCCGAGACGTGCGGCTCCGTCAGCTTGCCCGCCACGGCGTAGTCCATCAGCGGCGGCCGCTGCTCGTACAGCGTGCGCAGGTCCGCGGCGATGGCGGCGCCGATGTTCATGACCTCCGTCTCGTCCTCCACCGTGCCGCGCGAGCGATGCCACGGGTCGATTTTGGATATGCGGCCCATGAAGCTCTGCACCTTCTGGAAGAAGACGATGCCGGGCTGGTACATGACCTGGAAGAGGACGTCCTCGATGTCGCCCTCGGCCAGGTCTTCCTTGGACGAGTCGGCAACGCCGCCGTCGAAGCTGGCCGGCGATGCCTCCACCAGCAGGAGCTCGTCATCCTTGGACAAGAGAAGGCCTTGGCCCCCCGCTGAAACGGCGCGGGCGTCGAGGAGGCGCATCCACTGCAGGAACTGCTTCTCGATGGCCGCAAAGCTGCTCTTGTCGCCCTGCTGGAAGAGCCCGTACGCGCGCTTCAGGAACGAGTCCGCCGCCTTGATGGAGCCGCGCAGGATGTCGACGTAGCTGAGGAAGAAGAGCGTCGCGAGCAGGTGCTCTCGCCGGGAGCTGCGGCTGTCGTCTCGCGGGGACGAGTCCTCCCCGTACGCAGTCACCTCGGCGACGGCTTTCTGGTAGTGGTCCTCGGGGCTGGCGAGCCAGGCGCCCTCGCGGCGCGAGAGCATGAGGTTGGAGAAGGCGAGGACGGCCCACTTGACCATCTGCGAGGCGCCGGCCATGTCGACGACGACCTGGCGGATGGCGAGCCACTTCTTCTGGGTCTCGACCTCGGCGAGGATGGGCGGGACCACGACGCGGCTGAAGTAGTCCATGAGCCTGTCGTCCTCGGTCGGGACCTGGAGGGCCATGGCCTGCTGCTCCGACTGGCTGCTGGCGTCGGGGATGGGCGACGGGTCCGGGAGGTCGTCCATGGTGGTCCGGTCCGGGAAGGTGAGGTCGGGAGGGCTGCTCATGGGCGCCGTTGGCCTGCCGATCACTGGCTGGGCAGCAGCATATTGAGGTCGCTGTGATAGTTCAGTGACTATGTTTTGTTGAGAGTGCGAGTGTGATGTCCATCCAGAACAAGACGTGAAGTGGAACTTACAAGAACCTGCCCGTCAAGGCTCATCTGCTGCCCCGGCTCGGGAACCTGCTGCCAGACATCGCCAGTGTCCCACATGAAGCTGGCGTAGTCGAAGATCTCGTCGACGGCCTGCATGGGCTGGAACATGGAGGCGGCGGGCGAGACGGAGGCATCGGTGGCGTGGGACCGCATGGCCGGGCTGCGGGCGCCGGCAGGGACGGCGGCGGCCAGGGTTGCGTGTGCGGCGGCGCTGTTGGACTGCGGCCGCCACTTGCATTCCAGATTCAAGCGCTCGCAATGGCTGCATCGGGGCCGCGACTCATCGCATTTCACTTTGCGGCGTCTATGGGGGGGTAGGTTGATGCGACGTTAGCAAGGGGGTGGGAGAGGGACGGAAAGTTTCCTCCAAGTGATTCCAGCAGGTAAGGTGTGGTGGACGGGAGGACTCACTTGCAGGTCAAGCACCCTTCCCGGGACCTCACTGATCTCCTCGGTGGTCGGGAGTAACTTGGCAGAGCCGAGGACGGCCCGCTAGTCTCCTGCATGCTTGCAATTGCGGTCGTCTCGGGCGGGCTCCTCGTTGGCGGCGACGGCGGACATTCTCTTTTCCCTCTTGCTTCTCAGTCCCGGTCCCACAGCGCGGCGCTCAACTGAGGTGTGTGCCGTCCGTCCGTCCTACCTCCCTCGGGCCTGGGGTTCTGCTCGCAGCGCTGATTCCAAAGTCAAACTGCAGTGTCTGGTAGGCAGGCAGTGTAGGTAGTGTAGCGCAGTGGGTGAAGCAAGGCGACAAAGCTGGGGAAAGGGAGCGCGGGGGAGGATGGAGGCGGGGACCATTCCATTCGATGTTTTCCGCCGGTTCCCCCTTTCGGTGGGCGCCCCCTCTCTCCGAACCAGACTCCACGATGTGGGGATGAACTGCGGAGAGCGAAAATTTTCAGGGGGCCCTTTTTGGGGGTTGCGGTGTGTGTGGACTGACTCGCGGGCGCATCCCCGCGCTGGAGGTTCCCTGAAGCAGTTTAGTCATGCCAACTGAACTTGGCTGGGGGCTATCATGAGCACCGCCACACGCCACACATTGAACAACCTACTTGTTCATGAAAGAAGTCGATGGAGCAGTGGATGATAATAGCCATCTCTCATGATTGGTGGTACAGATGTTTGCTGGCTCGCCATGATTCGGCGACACATCTCGAGGGTCCTTGGGGTATCCTCTGACCCAGAGTCAAGCAAGAGTTGAGTCCTTTGAGATCTGCATTTGTTTGCTGTATGGCTGCAAAATGTGGCCATATTCACCAACAACCACACTCCATCGGTGAAGTTCCGTTGGAGGAAGGAGGAGGCTTACCCCAACTGTCCAACACCATCTTGAGCAGACCCTGGGCTCGCTTCGTCGCCAAGGCAATCCTCCGCACCTAAGATTACGGCAGTGGCGTTCCTCGGGTGCGCGTGATGATCTCTCTTCGCAGCTTTTTCACAGTGAGGAAACTTCAACTTTCTGCCGGGGCGAATCGCGACTATGGTATTAGTGTTGCTATTTATCCTGATTCTGTCACCGAAGACGGGTTCACTGTGATTGGTCGTGAGGGAACATGCGGATCGCAAGTTTAGGACTTGATTTCTATCTGGAGCGCCCTTTGAATGCCGCAATCCTGGGTTTTTAAATTTGTCCTGAAGTCTAGGGAGTTGGTTGCAAGCGTACCGCTGTGGGTGGACAACTTCCTATTAGCCGGATCGGTGGACATTTCCGGAGGCGGGCTCCACAAATCCGGCGTGCATCTGGCCTCCGAAAATCAGAATTGGCTTCCGAGACGGACCTCGCCGTCTCCGCCTGACATCTTCCGGAAATGTGGATCCTTAGATAGATGGAATGTCGGCGCGGGTTTGCCTAAGCTGCTATTGCCAACTGACGCAACTTTGATTACTCTACGTTTCAACAAACAGAGTTCTTTCAATCCAGTGCAAAAAAACATTTATTTTGACCCAACCCGCACGATCCCCGGCGAGGTGATGGCAGACAAACATGCTGCCCTCCAACGGAAAAGCAGCCCCCACGAACCGTCGTAAATCCGTGCCAAGTCGCCAAGTCGCGCTTGCAAGTGAGGGGGAACCAAATCCCCAGACCGGGGGTGGCTGAGCACACTGCTTGACATCAAAAACAAGAGGGAAACACATTTAAATGATGGTATCCGACAGTCTGGCAGGAATAACCGATGCAACATAAGAACCGCCAGTCAATGTCACAATTCGCCAAACGAAATGTCAAGTGATTTTGATTCCGGGGTAAGGGAACCAAAACAACCTGGGGTCACGGTTCCATTGATTGGTGCAACAGGAAGCTTCAGTCCACCATGGCGCTTAGCGAGAAGGTTCAAAAAGCCCTGCATGCCCGCCGCAAGCCAGATCTGAACGAGATGGACAAGCAGCCAAGAGAACACCAAGACAGCGCCATCACCAGCTTTGGGATCCTCCGCCGAGGTGTTCGGGAGTTATGATAGGCTGCGTAGAGCCGCGTTCTTGACAGCGCAGCGGCGTCGCGTGGTCTCGGAAGTCAAACTTGACTACCGAGGAGGGAGGTTGGGGCGGGACGGATCCAGGCCCCGAGGGATGCATGCCCCCGGCGCTGGGCCACCCCCGGCTTCCGCCCTCGGTCCTGCTGTCGCGCCCGCAAGCCACGCCGCACACCTCTCATCCGACGTCGAAAGAGAACCGAGAACCGACCACCTCACCTCTTGTAACCATCCCCTTCCCCCGAAAGCTGTCTCCCGAATCCTTGGACCCGGACGCCCGTGGAGGTCACGCTCGGGAATCACACCTCAGATTTGAGATCCGGGCGTTGGGAATCTTAACTTGAGCGTCGCGCGCGCCCGACGTCGTCTGAAGTCCCCGAGTTCCTCCGGCGCTTTTCGTCTCGGCGTTCCATCGTGGTTTAGCGCTGCCATCAGCCTGCACCTCACGATCCACGAATTTGAGCGAAGCCCAACTACAGGACATATATCTGGTCTCCGTCCCATGCAGAGCACCTCGCGCGGGTTCTACTTTTGCGAAAATGTTTCTCGCTGCCGCCGGATTCAGTGACTAACGATTTCCTCTCAAAACAGAAAGCTCCGCGTTTCCGCGAGTCGTTTTCCTCGTAAACATTGCTTCTCGCTGATAGCCACGTGAATCACATCAAAACTGAACATCCCAACGAATGTTTTGCGACAGATCTCGGTCTTGGCTGCCTCCCCGCCACCATCCGTGCGAATCGCCTCTCAGGACTCCATGGAAGCGATCGCTCTCGGTTTTCCAGTCAAGCCATGTTCTGCAAATCTCGTAAAATGAGGCTGTGCAGTCCCAGATGTTACGGAACCGTGACTTGGCGCTTCATCTATTGACGGCGGGCGAATGATGGTGCATGGTGCATTGTCCGTGGAGACAACGTCCACGAGGCCCAAGCGAGCTGCGAGCAGCGCTTCGGGACGTGGAAATAACCTTCTGTCTTGTTGAACTCAATTTTGCAGTCTTCCCTACCGCCGTAATAAATTCAGACGAAAGAAACGGCTGTCCGCTTCCCCCCCATCTTCCTCGGCGTTCTTCTTGGCTGATCCACACATCTGCTGACGCCAAGTCTGCGGAGGGGTGTGTGTGTGTGTGTGTGTGTGTGTATGTGTGTGTCTGCCAACCCAAGTGTGCAGGGGTCCAATAGCCAACATGATTGTCTGGTTGGAAGCACTTCTCTTCCCATTATTCTCTCATTTCTTCCCCTCATGCTTGTAGAACCAGCTGCAGCGCGTCCAATTTGGGTGGAGGCACTCTGCCCTACCAAACGGCAGGTTTTAACGACAGGCCATGCACCCAGTTTTTTCCCCATGGGGGTCATCGCGGGGTAAAAGACGCTGATCCTGATCATTCCACAACAATGTCGCAAAACATGTCCTTTCATTCGACGGAGCGTACATCAAGCTTATTTTGGGTGGGCACGTCACAGTTGGCGTAATTAGATAAAGCTTGCGTCTCCTTCCACCCCGCTGTCCGTGGGTTTGGGTCCCTCTCGTGTTCAGTTGCGCAACCACGTTTCCCACGTTCTGAGGGCTTGCCGAGTCTTTTTTTTTTGGTTTCTTGCGTATTACGTCTTACCAACGAAGGAAGACCCACGAAAACCAGCCATTCTGCCGCCGCTCCCGCGCCACTTGCGCCTCGATCGCCCAGCATGGGCTTCTTCAGCACCCACGCGTCAGGGACGCTTGATCCCCCCGAGGTGCGCAACTGGCGCATCCACTTGATCGCGCTGGTTGCTAGCATGTCGGCTCTGGCCAGTATGTCATTGATTTCCCGTTTTCTTTGAGGTTGTGGGCGGACTGCGTCACCGCGTTCTAGAAGACTTCCGGCCCTGCGCCTCTTGCCTGAGATAAGGTTTGAGGCTTGCGGCCGGCCCGCGCCGCCGCATGTCGGGAGCCACGCCGTCAGAAGTGGATCATTCGGACCCGAAGCACGGCGTTTTTTCTCATTGGGCTTGGAATCCAATGGCTGACTCCGAATTCCAGTGGGATACGATACGGCCGTCATCGGCGGAACCATGGCTTTGGACTCCTTCCGGCGCGATTTCCATCTCGACGATGTCAGCACGACCTCAAGAGATACCATCCAAGGCAACATCGTTTCAACTTTCCAGGTACGCAAACACCTTTTTTCTGCCCCTGAAAACCCCTCAAGCTGACCGCTATCCCTAAGGCCGGCTGCTTCTTCGGCGCCCTCCTCACCTTCCCCATCGCAGAAAAGTTCGGCCGCCGCAAAACCGTCATGCTCGCCGGCACCGTCTTCCTCCTCGGCGGCACCCTCATGACCGCCGCCCGCGGCAGCCTCAACATGATCTACGCCGGCCGCGCCATCGCGGGCCTCGGCATCGGCGCCTCCTCGCTCACCGTCCCCGTCTACATCGCCGAGACCGCGCCGCCCTCCATCCGCGGCCGCCTCGTCGGCATCTTCGAGATCGCCTCCCAGGGCGGCGGCATGCTCGGCTTCTGGATCAACTACGCCACCGACCGCACCATCGACGTCAACAACCACGCGCAGTGGGTCGTCCCGCTCGGCATCCAGCTCGTGCCCGGGCTGGGGCTCGCGCTGGGCATGATCTGGTGCCCCGAGTCCCCGCGCTGGCTGGCGAGGGGCGATCATTTCGATGCTGCGGAGAAGATTCTGGTGAACCTTCGGGGCCTGCCTGCGGACCACGAGTATATCCGCCGCGAGATGAACGATATCCGCACGCAGGTTGAGCAGCGCACGAATAACCGGTTGACGAAGAAGCAGATGTTCCAGAAGTTGTTCCAGAAGGGTATTCGCAACAGGATGGGTCTCGGAATGGCGCTCATGTTCCTTCAAAGTTTCACGGGAGTCAACATTATTACCTACTGTAAGTATCCTTGAAGACGTTCCTTCAAAGTTCGCCTGCTAATACGTACGCTCAGACGCCCCTCGCATCTTTGAGAGTCTTGGTATCACGGGAACCTCGACGAAGCTCTTCTCCACCGGATTCTACGGCATCGCAAAGACTTTTGGCATGTTCCTGTTCACGTTTTGGGTTGCTGAGCGGGTTGGTCGACGGAAAGGTCTAATCTGGGGCTCGGCACTTGGATGCATTCCGATGTGGTACATTGGTGGCTACGTCATGCGTAAGTACAGTGGTTTTGTTGGATTCTCATGAAGCTAATTTGCCTCTTCAGGCGCGGATCCCGCTGCCAGAGCGGCTGCTGGAGTTATCATCCGGGATGGCTGGTCGTATTTGGCCATGGTATGCGTCTACATCAACGGTAAGACCTTGCGCATTCCGCATTTTGTCCCTCGGGTCCGCTGACGCATCTCATAGGTGTCATCATCTGCGCCACATGGCAGGGCATCACCTGGCTCTACGCCTCGGAAGTGCAAACCCTCGAGATCAGAATGCTTGCCGTCTCAATCACCACCGCCACAACCTGGCTCGGTTCCTTCATCATCGCGCGCTCCACGCCGTACATGATCTCCGACCTGGGCTACGGCGCCTACTTCTTCTTCAGCAGCATCCTCATGCTCATGGGCATCTGGGCCTTCTTCTTCGTACCGGAGACCAAGGGTACGTTTTCCCTCCTCATCTCACTCACCTCTCAAATCCCGTCGCTGTTGCTTCGTCACTAACGCCAGATGCCACAGGCTTGACTCTCGAAGACATGGATGCCCTCTTCATGCAGCCTACGCACAAGACCGTATGGGCACAGATGCGCGGCCGCGACGTCGTCACGGCCGGACGCGCGAGATCCCCGAGCATCACCGACGAAAAGCTCGAAGCCAACATCCAGGCAGCGCAGATTGAGGAGCGCACCAAGTCATGAGACTGATGGACGCTTTGGTGCGGCCTGACAATCGCGGCCAAGGCGTATGTGGCGGTGTTTACCTTTCTGTCGACCCTTGTTTTGAGACGTGTCCACCCTGACTGTCCTTGAGTTAAGGTGGTCTTGAACGGCGAACGAAGAAGAACCATTGGTTTCGGGTTGGTGAGAGGAGGCGGTCATGAAACCGTGAAATTGAATAGCGAATCACCACATCTCTACTTGCCCAAGGCGAGTAGAATATTGAGCGGCACACACAAAGAATGTTATCATTTGAGCCTTGCAATTGGCGCGCCTACCGAAATAGCCTCCATTCCTGCCCCTCTGCTTTTGACGTCGTGAGACTTTTGTACAAACCCTCGGGCCTCCTCCGCCTCTTGAGCCCGATTTTCAGCGCCTCGGACCCTATACTAAAATCCTGAAAATCCCACCCGTTGGGAAAAGCAGCATCACACGAATACAGAACTCCAGTCCTCATTCTCAACATATTCCTTGAAAGTGCGCGGTCGGCGTGCCAGCTTGGCAGGATCGATGTGACTACCGGCCGCATAGGCGGAGTTCCAGACCCCGTGAAATTCGAACATTTCGATCATGTCATCGACAACAAAAGGAGGGAGGCCAGCCTGCGCCATACCTGCCCTGCTTTGCTCCTCCGTAACCCTGTTGTATGCAATCTTCTTGCCCGTGACCGTGGAAATGTTCTTCACTTGATCGGGGAGAGTGACTTGGTCCCCACAGGCCCAGATGACTTTGCCATCTCCCTTGTTGAATTCATCCGACTCGGTAGCCAACTAGACAAACAAACCAAAATCGTGGTAGGTGTCGAGGAGCGGCATGCGCATGTCCTCAGGCCAGGTACCATCGACAACATAAGAACCGTCTCCAGCAGGTCTGGGACGGCTGAACGTAGTGAAGTTGTTCATGTACCCCGCGGCGTGGATGTCGACGAAGGGCACACCCAAGGCTCGCGCATGGTCGGTGATTTCCGCCTTCGAGTCGAAATGATAAACCTTTGTAAGCTTTCCATTTGTTACCTTAGTAGCGCTGGGTGCGGAGGAGACCAGGAGCAGTTCCACTCCGACTTTGTGGGCTGCCTCGACCAAGGTTTTGCCCTCGGCTGTCTCACGGGCCTTGTCGACGTGCTCCCAGTAGTTGGTCATGATCTTCAGTCTCATCAATCAGCGCGTGTCCGACGCATCACAATACAGCAGCAGCGCGGGAAGAAGTGGCTCTTACAAAGACATAGGTTGCACCCTGGAAAGCCTTTTGGATTCCTTCGGCATTGTCGGCGGACAGGTCAACGGTCCAAACCTCGACACCCCGCTTCGCAAGAGCCTGAGCCTTGTCTTTCTTCGCATCTCTGGTGAGACCACGAATACGGTACGGCTTGTCCGACAGCGCTAGGTTATTAATAACACTGCCGCCCTGCAGGCCCGTTAAGCCAACAGCGCTCCCCGCAACGCAATCAAGTCAATTATGAGGGTCAAACTTAACTTAATTACTATATTACGATACTATACTTAATTACTTATAATTACTTATAATTAATTACTAAGTAAAGCTATTTACACTTACTTAGTAGTGAAATTACACTCCTCTTCTATTATTACTTTATATATTAAAGCTTTTCTAGTATTTCTACTTTTATTACTAACTTCTATAAAGTCTAAATAGGAGATATAGTACTAAATACCTTTTTATAATTAGAAGATTATAAAAGTATTACTAAGATCCTTAATACTAGCTTATATAAATAAAGATATTCCTCTTTATAAATAAACTACTAATTAATAAGATTATAATTAGCTTATTTTAAAAAAGTAAAATACTTCTCTAATTTATCTAGCTTTTTATTATCCTGTTCTTTATTAAGTATTATAGCTTTAGTTTAAACTTATTATTTAAAATTATTTAAATTAAAAAGTTCTAAGTATTAATTAATATTCTTTATAACCTCCCCTTCTTTAGAAAAATATTATTAGTTAAAATATCTTTTAGAACTAATTTAATACTAGATATCTATTCTTATTAATAAGGAGATTACTAGTTTCTATTTAGATATTTTAAATTAAAACTAAAATAGAGAAATATTATAATAGTATATAGAAGTAACTCCTCTATTAAAATATAATATTTATCTAGCTTCTTCTATCTATTATTAATTAAAATCTTTATATATTACTAGCTATTATTATCTATCTTTTCTAAGTTTAAAATACTATTAATATACTCTTAATAAGTATAAATAAGTAAAAAGCTCTTATTAAACTATCTTAGAGATATTTATAATTTTTAAATATATAATAGAACTTATTAGTTTACTAAATAAGTAGATCTCTAAAATATTTCTTATAAAAAAGCTTATAATTTATCTAATTTAAGATCTTAAATATCTCTACTATAGATACTATTATAATAAGTCTTCTAACCTTTAAAATAACTTAGAAAATACTCTATTATAGAGATTACTTCTTAAAATCTACTATAGAAGCTATCTTCTCCTAAGCCCTATATTTAAAATATTATCTTCTAGATAAACTTTAAAATTATTATAATCTCTACTAACTATAACTAATTATTAGAAATTAAGATATCTTAAATTAATATAAAATCTTTAATATTCTAAGAAAAATAAAAACTTTCTACTTTATCTTTAAACTAAATAATATACTTAATTATAAAGTATATAAAGTTCTATTTTATAGTATTATTTTAAATCAATTTAACTTCTTTAAATATCTACTAAGAGAAAAGAAAACTACTAAAATAATTAGAAGCTTTTAATATCTTATAAAATAAAATTTTAAACCTCTATATATATTATAGTAAAGCTCTAATAAACTTAATAATATTATAAAGCTTACTAATAAAGCTAACTTTATATTAATACTTAAAGTTAGCTTTATTTTACTATAGAAGAATATATATATCTAACTATCTTTTAAAACTCTTAGAGTTCTTACTAAATAAAAAAGCTTTTAATATAAAGTTAAAAATATATTTAAAGTAATAAATCTTTCTAACTTAAATATCTTATTTTTTTTTAACTATAAAGTTAAGTTAAAAAATTAAACTTACTATATAAATATTATTTAAGCTTATATTATTAGAGATTAAAGTTTTTACTTACTTTATAATACCTTAATCTCTAATAACTACTTTAAAAATATTTATAAAATTAATACTATTATAAATACTAATTTACTTCTTTATAATAATTAGATATATTTAAAGCTTTTTACTTTTAATAATAAAATAAATAGTAATATTTATAATAGCTTAATAACTTAGAGAAATCTATAGATTAAAGTTTAAATATATTTTAGAGTTAAAATATAGAAGTTTTTACTAAATAACTATCTTCTATTATTTCTATATACTTTTAAAAGTAGTAACTATTAAAGTATTAAACTATAGTAATATTAATAACTTTATATTAGTTTTAAAAATTATATACTAAAAAGCAGAGTTTTTATAGATAGTAAAGAGAAAATTAATATTTATAATTAAGTATATAATAGCTTTTTAAATATTTTTAGTATAATCTTTTATTAAACTAATAAAATTAAAGTGTTATCTCTTATATAGAATATTATTAGATTACTTAAAACTTTTTAAGCTAATAGATCCTACTTATATCTCTCTAAAATAGTTCTTCTTTAAATACTCTTAAATAGAAGAAATAATTCTAATATTAAGAATAACCTACTTACTTTTAAAATTATAATATTAATAAGCTTAATAACTTACCCTTAGTTAACTATCTAGCTAATAGAAAATAAAATACTATTTATACTTTCTAATCTAACTTATCCTCTCTCTTATACCTTTTCTCTAAAAATCTAACTCTTATATATATACTTTATTATTTATTATAACTCTAAAGAGGTTTTTAAATAAAAAGTAGTTAGATAGAAAATAATTTTTACTTTACTTAAGCTATAATATAATTAATTTAAGCTTTAAAAATTAGTTAAAAATATTTAGAAGAGAAGTAGAAGTTAAATAGAGAACTACTAATATAATAAATATCTAATATAGAATTAATAAAATAGAAAAGAAAGTAGCTCTAGTAATAGCTTTACTTTTATAATATATTTAAAAGATATTAATAGATAATAGAAATAGAGGATAATAGTAGTAAAATAATAGCTTTAATATAAATCTTTAGAAAATCTTAAAAAATAAATTTTATCTTTTCTAAAAAAGCTACTTATTACCTAAGCTAAAAATAAGAAATTAGAAAATATTATTAATATACTAAGTTTATTATATTAGTTTAAAAAAAAGAAAAAAGCTAAATAAGTAAAAGGAAGTAATTTATACCCTACTAAAAAGAAATCCTATTAGAAGTAGAGGGTAGATAAAGAAGAATAGGAATAATAAGAATATTTAGTAATAGAATATTTATTTAATCTATATTATAATCCCTATTAAAAGAGTTCAAGTAATTAATTAAGTTTAAAGGCTATAATTAACTTAATTAACTAGTAATAGCTTCATAATTAATTAATTAATTAAAATTGACAAGTTTACTTACCTTACAGGGAGCGCTGTAAGCTAACGACGGCGATAAGAGGCGCAGTTAAATCAGAGGAGATAGTTATAGTGTCTCAGTAAATAGGATGCACGAAGTAGTCGATTTAGAAAAGTAGCAAGGATGAGGTGCCAAAGATGCCAATCTACGCAAACATATGATTAGGCTTGACAGAGTCGGGAGAAGCTATATACGCAAGCGGAAAAGCTGAATCTTGATCGTTCCCCAGGTCGAATGAGTATTGAAACCAGCGCGCGGTCACTGTTGCGCGCGGCTGTTCCTACATATGTGATCGGGCGCGCGGTGGAGGTCTCAAAAGATCGATGCGCGTGCGTCCTGACTAATATTACAGATTTCCGTAACGTTACCGGACATCACGGCGGCCGTCTTCCGACTGCCAAATCGAAGACTGCTGGTGGCATCGGTGTATGTGCCGGCGCAGAGACCGGAGATGCTTCGGTAGGCGTGCGAACTGCTGAAGCACGCCATCACGAGTGTCCGGGGTGGAACAGGTACTTAGTCCTGGCAGGAGACTTCAATCGCCACGACTACCTGCGGGTAAGTGATAAAGTGTCGGAGGATCGGCAAGGCGCGGCGGATCCGATCATCGATCTGGGGAGCGAGTACGAAGCACTCGTATAGTAGCCTCCTTCCCGAGGCTGTCCCGTCCCACCCGATCGAAAACAAAAGCAGAGAGTTTTGCGGGGTTTCTCCACATGCATGGCATAAAATTTGTTCAGCGAACAGTTCACCGTCTTGTCGTGGCTCAACTACGCGAGTCGCTTCAACACGGATGGCTCGGTCATGATTAAGACGAGCAACATGTTTAGACAGCCGGAAGATGAGGACGGCCGATACTCATCCCGCAACACGATAAACGAGATACAGCGTCCAAGCAGATGCAACACCGCGCCCGAGGATAGCCGCACAGAGCCTCAAGAGACCGAAAGTAGGTTGACAGCGGGTTCAGTCTCGAGCTCACTCAAAGGAGGAAGTTAAGTTCACCTCACTGAAGAGTATACGTTCCTTTCACAGTGCTGGGGAAGTCCCGAGTGACCTCGGTTTGAGAACCAGTATGAATGGAGTAGACCACTGTCTGCCCAGCTGGCCCAGAGGTTTGGACCATTAACAGAAGGACGACGTAAGGGGCGTTCGAGCAGAGCAACAGATCGAGGGAATGAAGCCGTGCCATAGCAATTACACGTACGAGGCCGTAGAAATGCCAACTCTCCTACCGTTAACTGTAGCCTCGTACCGCAGATTAGAGAGAGGACTGCGCTAGGTGAGACAAGTCGTGATATTCACACCAGACGGCCGCGGCGCAAGTACACAAGGATGGTCTCCGCATCTCCATGTATCGTCGCCGTCCCGCACTCGATGGAATAAGAGTACTTGGCCTGGTAATCGCTACGAGTTTCGGCACCGGCGCATAGTTCACAACTGGCAAGTACTCGATGCATATTGGTTTAAGTGGATAAGAAACATCATAATGAATCCACATTTTCGTATTCTTGGATATTTACCGTATAGCACCACGGTCAACGGCGACGACAAACTCCGAGCTACCCCATTGCCGCCTTTAGCTTCCCGACCCGCCGTACACTATCTAACATGTCATGTTGCGGGGCGCACGTCGGTTCGGACAATTTTGATATCCGGGTCCCGTCGCCTCGCCGAAAACCCTAACCCAGCGGCAAAGACCAATGGTTCCCTGGTCTAATGCCAAGGAAAACCAAATTCTTGGATGGCAGCTCTTTTACAGTAGGTGTTCAGATTGACGATTCCACTTGAAGTGTAGTCTTTTCAGTTCACCAAAGCCAACGGATGCAGACGATTCCATCGTTCGACTCGCGCAAAGATTTGTACTAGGAGGCATCAATAGTGCGCCTCATAGTTGGCATTTTGGAATCGTTGTAAGGTACGGATAGCCCTCCACAGATAGATCCACATCCATGCATAGCGGCGCTGGGGGAGAGAAGTGTCTTATGATCCGGTCCTACGCTACGGATGTTCGATGCTTGAACCTGGCCTCGGTCCCGAGACGTCTCCACAGTCCAGCATCCCAACATCGTCTATGACTCGTCACAAGTGATGCACCAATGATAGTCGTAAGCCGCAAGCCTTTACAAGTTCAACTCCACGACGGGCCGCTGACTGAATGCATACATGTCGACTTTAGTAATCGGTGATGATGCATGTTGGCCCCAAAATACGGATCCAGCATGCCTGGCATAAATATCTGTAGCTGATATTCTTCCCTTGTCCAAGAAGGCCTCGAAGTCATCAGTTGGACAGAGTGCGGTGCTCTATCAACCAGCGTTGAAAACTTCATCTTTATCTTCATCATACATCTTTGCAATGAGCACCCAACTAGCACTGGCCGCCGCAACCTTTGCGTTTCTGGCACAGATTCTTTATTCCTTTGTCCGGTGGATTCGCTCCCCCTTGCGATCAGTACCCGGCCCGTCGCTGGCTCGCTTCACCGACCTTTGGTATTTCCACCGCCTCAAACAAGGAGGCTTTGAGAAGGTCAATCAGAAGCTACACGAACAATACGGTAGGATCAAACATCAAGCAGCTGCCAGTATCATGGACACTCACGTTTCCTGTTTCTCCCCAGGCCCCATCGTCCGCTATGGCCCGAACCGATACAGCATCAACGACGCGGAAGCCCTCAAGACGGTCTACGGCCACGGCACAGAGTTTCAAAAGTCGGAGTGGTATATTTCGTTCCAGCCTAACGAAGAGCTATGGAATCTCTTCTCGGAGCGTTCGGCGAAGCGTCATGCGCGTAATCGACGATTCTACACGAATGCATACTCTATGACATCCCTTATTAGCTATGAGCCATACGTGGATGAGTGCGGCACCTTGTTTGCGCAGCGGCTTTCCGAGTTCTCAAAGGCTAGGGCGACGATAGATATTGGACATTGGTTTCAATGCTTTGCGTTTGATACTATTGCGCTAATGACCTACGGAAGACGTCTCGGCTTCCTAGACCGCGGCGAAGACGTTGCTAACGTTATTGACAACCTCAACCAGGGCTTAGTCTATATGAGCTTAGCTGGTGTCTTTCCGTTCGTACACATGTACATCACACCGATACTGAACAAGGTCGTTCCGAGTCTGAGTATGGGAGCCAAATTGCTATATATCTTGAGCTTTACGGCAAAAACCATTGAGGAGGAGAAAGCGTCGCCAAAGCCGGTCATCGACGTCGAGGGTGCCGAAGATAGCGTGACTGTTGGAGAAGCGTTCCTGACCAAGTTCCTGGCTAAGCACTCCAGCAACGCCGACGAGTTCACACAGTGGCATCTGCTGAACGGTTGTATGTCCAATATGGTCGCCGGATCTGACACGACCGGTATCAGCATCTCTGCTATTCTCTACCACTTACTTCAGAACCCCGACACTATGGCTAAGCTACGCGAAGAGCTTGCAGACTTTACTAGCCGCGGGGAGCTGTCGCAGTCACCGACATTCAAGGAAAGCCAAAGGATGCCCTACCTCCAAGCAGTCATTAGGGAGGCTTTATGCGTCCATCCTGCTGTTGGACTGCCTCTGGAACGCATAGTTCCCGCAGGCGGTGTCACCATCGGCGGACGTTTCTTCCCTGCAGGGGTATGTCTTCTCCATTTTCTTCGGCCAATCCGCACATCATGAGGTACCTATGATTCACTGACGCGTTCATGCTTCCTTTTAGTCCGTCGTTGGAATCAACGGCTGGGTTCAGCACAGAAACAAGGCCGTCTTCGGAGAGGATGCCGACAGCTTCAACCCGGACCGTTGGCTGATTGAAGACGAGCAGAGGCTCTCCGTGATGAATAGAAATTGGATGCCTGTAAGATCTTACCTACTTTGTCTTGCCCTTCACTCCTAGTCTTGTTGGTGTAGATGGCTTCTAACCTGATTTTGCCATTTCAGTTTGGACTGGGATCGCGTACATGCATTGGCAAGAACGTTTCTATCCTCGAAATGTCAAAGCTTATCCCTAGGATCATCCGCGATTTCGATTTCAAGCTCGAGGGCGATGCTGCTGCGCCTGGAGGGACGTGGAAGACACACAATGCGTGGTTCGTCAAACCTCAAGGGTTCCGCGTCAGTGTAAAGCCGAGAACGTCAAGCTACTAGGGGAAGAGGCATGGCGCACAACGACACCAACAACACTTGGTTGATTTGCATCTTTGGTCGCGGCTACGAAGTGAGCATGGTGAAAGCGGAGCATTCATTTCAGCCTTACTTCACGAGGCGCACGTTAGCATTTCGTAGGTAACTGGTTGGATACGTGTGGGAGATTTCTTTATTTAGTCCTAGAAATTACGGTACGACACTCAGAATCTGCGTTCGTGATCGTAACTGTTCCTTGGACTGTTTTGAAGTCGACAGAGAGGTGATGTAGGCAGCAGAATCTTGAGCACCAGCTTGACTTGCTGTTCTTTCTGTTCAGCCTTCCATGGGCTTGGAAGAAACACACAAAGTATGAGAAAGCTACCCGCGTATTACTCCATGCTCAGTCCAGTTCTCTAATGGCACGCCACTTGACAGGAGGAGGCGATGGTGCGTCAGGGGTAGTGATGGTAGTGATATATTGGTTTCTATCGCGGGCGTGTTGTGCATTTGGCGATGCAGCAGGGGCACCAGGACGTGGCCGAAGCGCTGCTAGAAGGCGGCGCGTATGTGGGGCTATCCTGTCCGGGGTTGCGAGACAGAGGTGCAAGTAAGACAGCGGGCGAGTTCAAAAGAGAAGTGCGCTCTTCTAGAGACAGCTGCTTGGTGTCTGAAAATATCGATTACATGGAACCATAAGACAACCTGATGTTTCGGACCTCTTCAACAATTGACTGTCATGAACATCTCTGTCTGGTCCTCTTGGTCAACTGGACTTTCAACCATTAAAAGGTTCTCAAATCCCGCCCCGATCTAGCTCATACATAATAATCAAGCCGATGCTTGCCACACTTGGACTTCATCGAATCCCCTGGCGACATCCATGATCACCATCCACCCGTTGAGAAAAGCATCCTCGCAATCAACCATATTCTATCGATTGCATCTTGTCAAAATGAAATACCGTAAATCGTGTTACAGATCATCGTGAATGTAGATCCATCGGCCAAAATATTCCCACGAGATTTGATCGTAGATTCTATCCATCTTTGACTGGCCTGATCCAGCTGGTGGACAGTGCTCTCTGGTGAGGCGCGGGCCTGGAGAAAGTAGGCAGCGAGGTTGCCATCAAGGTGATGCGCAACCGCTATGTCTGCCGAGTCTTTGATCAAGAGGGGCAGACAAGCAAGGACATGCACTGGATCTCGTTCCCTGAAAAGGCGGGCAATGCCGCCGACAATATTGAAAGAAACATGCCCGAGAATTACAGCTTCAGGGGATACAAGAGTCCCCGCAAATATCCGAAGAGGAGAAAATATATTTTGCTTGGATCCTTCGGATCCAGACCACCGGTTGAAGAGGGCGCAGGAAGTGCGTATCAAGTCGGCATGCAGTTCGAGAGTCTCGGAGTAGATCCACAGCAGACATCGGAGCCGGATGACGGAAGTCGAATGTTGTGCTTTAGCATCGCGAGCACAGTAGATATAATCTTCTAGAGACGAAAGAAACTCCTGCGGGGGCACCCACAGAGTCTGACGGTCAGTAGACGCATCTATGATCGACCGTAAGAACGTCGTCTCGGAATTCCGGCGGGCGCCCATTATACTGTTGTTGAAAATAGATGCCAAAGCTCTTGCGGGAAAGTTCTTTGCTTCTAAGAAATGCTTCAGGCCCTGAGTGATTGCGCGGGCCCTGTTGTCGTTCCAACTGGCTGCCGAAACCGCTCTGACAAGATCTGGCCACTGTTCGCTGCAAAGAGTGATTCGCCGAAAGTCCTTGATTTCTGACTTGTCGTTGCGAGCAGGTGCCTTTGGGCGAGAACCAAGATCTTTCTTATACCGAGTCAACGCGCTCGTAATCTGTTCATAGCACGCCTTATGGATCTTCATTCTTTCAGGGGCTGTTTCACCATGGCCTATCAGAGTTTCTTCGAAGAATAATCGCAAGCCTGTTCTCCGGATGTCCTTCAGCACCAAAGAAGTGATTGGGTCTGGCTCGTTGTCGAAGGAATCCATAAATCGTACGGAGAGGCCACACCTTGTACTATAGAGTGGTTGGATTCGGCCCTCAAAGCAACTTTCGAAAGGATGCACATACCAGAACATTTCCACGCTGAGTGGATTTGACCAAGGTCTTTTGCACTTGGGACAAAAGTTGTTGTAATCGGTATGTTTCGGAAACAGCATGCTCATTTCGATTTCATCTCCGTCTTTAATCGAGTCCTCCCAAGGAGGTACACTAGGACTATTGAGAAGGAACATATCTTCTGTCGTGTTGTTCCGTAGAATGTAGCTTCTGTTTTTCACGGCCAGGCACGATTGACTGCCGGTGGAGAACACCTTTTCGATGAAAGTCGCCAAGTCCTAGGACAAGTTATTTACGGCCTCGGTAACAGATTTTGGAAGACTGCAACATTTACGTATGAAGAGATGGAAGGTTAAACATAGAGATAGTACTTACGTCCCAGCATTTCACGCCTGCCATTGACAGGCCATGATATTTGCATCGAGCATCCACGAGGACGAAGTTGGGGCCAATAGCTGGGGGCCTAGATAGTCTGGCTGGAGGGCACGGGTTTATGATACGAATGGATGATCTTGTAGAATGCCACACCGGCCAGTTAGCAGCTTTCTACCAGGGCCGGTGCTACTCACCCATTGTTCAAGTCTACAATGAATTTGATCATGTGGAACTTGAAGCTTAGACTTTGACAAATTCCGCTCAGGATCTTGTCGTAAAGAGGCCATCGTATCTTCTGAAGAATCCTCCGAAACCTTTTCTTTTCACGATCTTCACCTAAGGACGATTGAAGTTGTTGGATCCGTGCGAGGAAGTCCTTCAAAAGACGATTTAGAGACGTCAGTTCCTCGCGAAGATGTGGCTCCAGTCCTTTTCCCTCGGCTTTCAGAAAGCTGCGCAAGTAGCGGGCTCCGTTGTTAAAGGACTTGTAGGCCTCTGCGTGCTCCGCAAAGCCGTTGACGGCCTCGCCGCGGAGGAGACTCCAACACCTCACGAGCCCTTGCAGAATTAGGACGCAATCACCGATACCGATCCCGAACGACATGTTTCTGGATTTGTTCTTCGTGGCGGACTTTGGCAATCAGCTCCGTTGTAGTCGTGTGATCAAATGGATTGAGGAGAGCCTCGAGAAGTGATATGAAGAGCGACCTGAGAGTTGAGTTGAGAGACTCGAGAAAACAAGGAAGAGGTTTCTGAGCGATGCTAATTGCGAGGAGAATTTGCCTCCTTTAGTGTCCCATTTTTTTCAATTGTAATTTCGAGAGCTTCAAGTGCTCTACTGCAATGCCAACTCAGAGCCTGACCGGCGCCCGCACGGTTCTGCATGGTCTTGCTTCCGGGTGGGCGGTGATTGGCTGTCCAGTGCTGATCAATCAATGCAGCATGTGTGGCCGGTCTGCATGCTGCGCATGGAAACCTGGCTCTCATGCAGTCGTGGTCTTATGACAGCTCTGCGTTCCAATGGAACATACAGGACTCACACTGCATGCTGCAGGGTGGGATGTCTGGCCCCGAGGCAGATTTTAAACTTGAGCCATCAAGCAGGCTGGCAATTAAGGGCCGCGTTAAAACGAGAGGCTGATCGTCGTTGGCGTTGAGCGACAAATCTCTGCACATTTCTTTTGGGCTACATTCAGTGCCTATAGAATACCCAGAGAAATGAGGAAACTATTGATTACAATCAAGCAGTGAACCTTCAATGCTCAGTATACCCGGTATACTCGATATGCTCGACATACCCGAATGCTCGGCATTGCTCGATGTGCTCGTTGTGCTCGGTGAACCCAGTTCCCTCGATGTACTGAATAGACCCCCTCTGTCCCTTTCTTAACTCAGCTCCCCGTGTTCAACGGACTGAGCGGATCGAACCCATGGCTTGAGATGACATCTGGATACATAATCCCAGCCCCGCGCAACACCTCATCCATAGTCTCCATCACCAGCACACTCTCCGCTCACGGCATAATCCCACTCTCCAATCTCCCATCCCGAATGCACCTCGCACTCTCATCTGCCTCCCAGAACGTTCCATTCCCCCATCCTCGCTTACCATCCTGCGGCTGCGGACACTCAACCACCTTTTTAACCCCATCCCCGTCGTCTCCGCGCTTGATGAGCTTGAATGAATTCGGCTTATACGCCGGATGCGCCACCTGAATCTCTCCCCGAGAGCCCTGTATCCTCACCGCCGGGTTGTTTCCCGTCTCTCCAGGATCCGTCGCCACGCGCAGCGACGCAGTAGCCACCCCAACCGTGCCATGGCGTGGAAAGCTGAGCAACATCGCTACGGACTCGTCGATCCCCGTGTGGTATTTCTGCACAGCGGCCTTCACCTCCGGCGCCTCCTTCTCCTTCTCAGGCTGCAGATGGTAGAGGATCTGAAACACCCACGTGAGCGCGTACATCCCCAACCCAAGCAGCACACCCCCAGCCAGCTCCGGATTCACCATGCGATGCCCATCCTCATAGTCCAGCCTCTTACCCGTCACATCGTCGCCGTCGCCATTTGCCCGCGAGAGGTCCGCCGAGACCCGATACACCGTCCCAATCTCGTCCCCACTCACCAACTCACAAATCCGCCTGCTGAGCGGGAAGAAGCGCGTCCACACGCCCTCCATGAAAAACAGACCCCGTTTCCTTGCAGTTGCGACCAAGCAACGCGCCTGCGCGGCCGTGACGCACAGCGCCTTCTCGCAGAGCACGTGCTTCCCCTCCGTGAGGGCAAGCATGGCGTTTTGGAAGTGGTGGCTGTGCGGCGTGGCGATGTAGACGATGTCGACGGCGGCGTCGTCCACCAGGGCTTGGTATGAGCCGTATGTGTTGACGGTGGAAGGTGCCGGGTGAGCGATGCGGGCGAGGAAGCCGGCGGCTTTGGATGGGTCGTTGGAGGAGGAGACGGCGGCGATGGTGTGGGATACATCGGTGACGTTGCGGGTCGATGGGTTGGTTAGAAGGTCTTTGCAAAAGTCTTTTGCGATGTCAGAGGTGTGTTCTCGGGACTTGGGGGGCTGGGGACTTACATTCGGACATGGCTCCGGTGGCCATGATGCCCCATCTTAGGACGAAGGGGTCTGCCATCTTGTTCAGGATAGATTCCAGCCTCTTTACTTGACACGTCTGGCCAAAAGTTGTACTAGAAAAAGGCTGCGACTGAGCCCGATCTTATTACACGCCATTCTTCCTCCGAGAAGCCCGTGACGGAGACGTCGGAGGTCTCGGGCTTAGTCATCGCCGAGATGCGGACGCTGGCGGGAAGTTTCCCCGCACATCACAGACTCTCGGCGTATTCATCACCGAACAGCTTCGGCTGACTCACACCCGAGCATCATCAGAATTGTGCCAACATTATCTTTTGGTATTCGTAACTATCCAGGCATCATAAATCATCAAACATGCCCGTTAAATTCCGATGAATCCCACGCCCAAAAATTACTAAATTAAAAGTACAAGCTTCCAGCATTGTTCAAGATCCAGTCGGAGCTGCTCTTCCTGAAATCGTCCTTGAGCGTGCTCGCCGAGTTGGCAAAGAACTGCATCATGTTCTGCCCCTGACCCCACTGCGCCCACGTCGGGTACGCCCCGTTGAGCCCGACGTTGGGGTCCAGCGCGTACACGAAGTTGGTGTAGTACGTGCGGATACTGCGCGCCGCGTAGTTGTCCTTGACGCCGTAGAACACCTGCAGCAGGTCTGAACCGTGGAAGGTGCCCAGGATCGGCGTGCCGTAGTCGTACGACGCGAGGTACGACCACGCCGGCACGGACGGGTTGACCACCGCGGCCAGCTGCAGGAACACGCGGCGGGTCAGCGTGAAGACGAGGTCGCCGAGCACGGCGGCGCGCAGCTTGAAGCCCGGGAAGATCTCGTTGAGCAGGCCGGTGCGGTGCGGGCTGCCGTTGATGATGGCGTTGAGACCCGTGTCGTAGGTGGCGACGTACGCCTTGATCTGGTCGGTCGTGGCGGTCGCGAAGTAGTAGTCCTTGAGGTACTGGATGAACTTGTCGGTGGTGGTGAGGTTCGCCTGGAAGAGGCCGAAGAGCGTGCCCTCGTCCTCCTGGTCGCCGATGATCATGGGGACGGCGGCGTACCGGCCCTCCTTGGCGAGGACGTCCGGGCTGGCGGGGAGGGCGGTGCCGTCGGGACGCGGGAGGTAGGACAGCGCGAGGGAGTTGTAGGAGAGGATGCCCGGGACGGAGGTGGCGGCGTTGAGGAAGGTGGTGTAGTCGACCTCGCGCAGGCAGGCGAGGGTGTCGGCCTTGCCCGCGCAGCCGGCGTTCTTGACGACGGTGTCGTAGATGGCCTGGCCCTTGGGGCAGTCGACGGGGTCGGTGGGGGTGATGCTGCCCGAGTTCATGATGGCGCCGCGGAAGAGCGGCTTGCCCTTGTAGTTGTTGTCGCCGCCGTAGAGGGCCATCTGGTCGAAGACGGAGATGGCGCCGGCGGACTCGCCCCAGATGGTGACCTTGTCGGGGTCGCCGCCGAACGCGGCGATGTTGTCGGCGACCCACTCGAGGCCCATGCGCTGGTCGAGGAGGCCGAGGTTCGCGGAGCCGTCGGCGAGGATCTCCTTGCCGGGGAGGAAGCCGAAGCCGGCGACGCGGTAGTTGACGGCGACGAAGACGAAGGGCTTGCTGATGTCGACGCCGTGCTGGACGAGGCCGGTGCCGTCGTACATGGAGGACCATCCGAGCTGTTGGGATGAAAGGTTAGCAACATGGGACGAACGCGCGGGTGTTCAGGGGCGACAACGTACCTCGAAACCACCTCCAAAGATCCAGTAGAGCACGGGCAGCTTCGCATCTGCCGTGGTGCCCTGGGGACGGGCCACGGTGATCGTGAGGCAGTCCTCGCTCTGTCCGGTGGCTGTCTGGATGAAGGGCAGGTTCGCAATGTCTCCGAGAATGTCGATAAGGGCGTTCGTGCTGGCGGAGGAGGCGACCATCTGGGGACAGGCTCCGGCCGGGCCGGTGGCGTCGAAGGTGCCGATGTTGTCGGTCAGGCGCACGGGGGGCTTCAGGCGCAGCGAGCCGGTAGGCGGCTTCGCGTAGGGAATGCCGCCGAAGGATTCGACATTGTTCATGACGTTTCCGATGACGGTGGCCGTGTCGAGGACGACGGTCGCGGTGGCAGCCCTGTCTTCCAAGGGCTGCGTGTGCTCTGAAACCGCCAAGGCGGCCCCCAGGAGGGAGAAGGACGAGACGAGGGCGGGAAGCTGCATGACAGACGGGACGGGGACTGTCGTCTGGGAATCTGGAGGAGGCAGGGAGGGGGATGGAGCTGGGGATGCACCTAGTCGGTGATGGCTTGGCTGTAGTCGATCCCGGTGAGCTGTCTCGAACGCCTCAGGACAAGAGAGGCCATCGTGGAGAACGGGGACGATTGCGGGCTATTTAAGTCCAATTGGACTTGGAGACTTTCGACCGTTTTGTTGTTGCTTTGCTTGTCCAGTTCCCACAAATGGGAGAGCAATTGGCTCTAGGGCGGATGGGTCGGTGGAAATCCAAGACAAACCGCACCCACCACGAGTTCAAGACATCATCCCGGGAGGGTGTGTGCGCGCGTGGTGCAAGTGGCCCGTCCATCGTGCTAGTGGGAATGGAGGGTCAATTGAGAGGAGAAGGCATCGAGTCCCCGCCAATCCCTGAGTCGTGATGATCCTCCATCGGGCGGGTATCGCTGTCGTGCTGGACCTTGTCGAGCAGGTGGAATAAGACGGGGCAGAATGAGAATGAGAGAAAGAAAAAAACGCAGAAAATTGGAAATGCAACGTTCCCCATGGGGTAGTGGGGCCTCCAGTGCCGGGGGTGCGAGGTGTGATGCATCTTCGCGAATTTCGTGGCCCGGTAGAGGGCAGCCGAATGACCACGGCAGTTCAAAAGGTCAGCATCTCTCGGGAACGTCAGGAAACCCGCAACGGGAACCCAGCCTTGTGACGTAGCAACTTCACATGGGAATATGCGCGTGTCGACAGGGCCATTGCATTGTCTGTTTGCCCACCTCGGTATGTCGGGCGGCAGAATCTGGGGTGGGTTGCATTGTCCATTCTCAGCGCAAAGTTGCAGATGCGAGAAGAATGACTGCTGTACGCGGTCAGCACAGGAACCAGGGGTGGTAAGGTAGACATGCGCAAGGCGGTCAACAGTGTCTGCGTGGAATTTCATGCATTTGGCGTCCCTTCTCCGAGCCGTGAGCATGTGATTGTGAGACCGTTCCGCCAACGGGGACACCAGGAACCAGGAACTCCGTCCGAATGAGGAACTGATGTTCCTCTGATCTCTCGAGATGTTGGTGTGTTCGTGTGCGCGCGACTCAGCGTGTGTGTCTCCAAACGTGTCGTGGTGGTTGCGAGCGGGTGAGCTTGGGGAAGCATGGGCGCCCTGGATCTCAGCAGCTACCACCTCAATAGGTTTTGGTTTGGTGCGCGGCACACAATAGCGTTGGGCTACAGACGCGGGCCAAGAGGGGAGGTCCCAATAGTGTCCGCCCAAATCTGGGATGTGCATGGATGCATGGATTGTCCGTAGTAGTGGGGGTGGAATGCGGGGTGATGGAGAATGGAGATGGACCTCACGCTTCACAGTTTCCACTGCGCATCCAGAAGCCCCATCCGAAAGAAGGTCGGCTGACGCAGATCGACGACCTGGATCCCTGTACCGGCACTAGTACGCCCATCCACGAGGCGCAACGACTTCGGATTTGGTATCCAACCACGGTAATGCGCTCCGAAAGGCTGTGGGGTTCTGGATCGGATTCATTGCGAAAGAATCGAATCCCCCCTCCACTCCCTCTCTTCGTTGTCGCCAACAGTTGCTTGACCAGGCTGCCAGCAACACTACTTCGTGGTCCGCTCGTAAATTGATTTGGGGCCGCCAAAACCGTTGGGGTTGCGCGCGGATGAGGCGGGAAATTCCACCAGTGTACTAGCTCCAAAGCAGAACATCCACAGAAAAAAGAAGCCGGGCCAGGGGGAAGTGAATGAATCTCCATCTCAAAAGTGCACCACACTACACTACACTAGCAGTAGCACCTCGGCGGGGAGCATTAGTGCCAGCCTGCAAAGTCTGCGCACACCTCGTACCCAGAACCTCACTGGCCGGCGGGCAGCGAGGACGTTCCCGAAAGCGAGGACCGGGCTCGCGATCTGCGAGGCACCAACCACATCTCGCCCGCTGCCCAATGAAGAGGGCCATCGACGAGGGCTCCCGGCTACGACGGGTCGTGCATATCTCCAAAAAGGACTGTCAGCTCTGTCTCTTTCTCGTATGTTTGGCAATCCGAATTGAGCTTCCAGCTCGTGCGGCACGTTCAATCTGTCCGAACACCTCGGTCCGACTAGTCCTGCCTACTAATCACTTCAAGAGCAAGACACGCGACTGCTTTGACGACGTTCCGGAAGCATGTGCCTGGCATGTCCGAGAGTCCTGGTAGTTCAGCTGCGCGCAGCCGTCCTGTCAAATGTCGAAAAAGAAACTCTCTCTGCATGCTCACTTTCTTCTTCTTTTCCCATGCAAGCTTGTTCAGTGGGAATCTTGGATTTCTCGGTACACCCAGGGAAATCCGAACCCCGGTACCTGCCGGGGCCCGTTTGCGGCTTTTCCACACCGCTCCCGGGAGTCGTTAATATAATGTTGCGGGGTCAATACTCGAAAGTGCGTCACTGTTCGCTTCTCAACGTGTGTGGGGCCGATACAAGCGCTTGCGGGATCCGTTTGTGGATTGCTTCTTGGGAAAAACTTCTAGCATCCCTTGGGTCGAATTTGTGTGCCCTGGGACCTGGGACCTCCAATTTTCTCTTCTTGTCGATGTGAATTCCGCCCGTCTGAGCGATTTCGAGTGTGCCAAGCAACACTTGGGGGGTCTCTGCAAGCATTCGTATCCGCAATTGTTGAGGAACTAAGGGCTTTAGATTCCTCTCAAAACCAGGGCGTTAGAAGCCAAGACTTGAGCAGAATTTTCTCATGGCCGTTGAATTCTGTTTGCAACTGGCATGTCAATGTCTAATCTCTTTGCAGACAACGTTGCGAACCACTCTTGGAGAAAAAAGCCGTGATCTGAGGTGGGTTGGGGATCAATTCCGCGTGCAGTGCCACGTGCGGGACGTTGGCCCTAGCTCCCGTCCGTTAGTTTAGGGTTCAGGTGTGTGTTCAGTGGATGGACGTGCTGAGAGCATTGTTTTCGTTGTCATCTGTAATGTCGCTAGCCGTGGGAAGCAGTAGAGTCCTGCATCGACAGATTGGCTAGATTCGTACCTGCGCTAGATTATCCAGTAAGCTCATTGAGGCGATTGTCGCGATCGAGGTATTCGGAGAACTACTCAGTTGCCCGATTCACCCTGAGTCAGAAGAGACATTCTCGGAAGAGACCCAGAGTGGGGTTCAGTGATTCTCCGCGCGCAAAAAGGGAGTCCTTGCATCGGTGTTCGGTGTCTTTTCACCCATCCCACGATACGCACAAGATGTTGGAGTGGTAGTGAGGCATGGAAGGGAGGCATGTCAAATTTGAGCCACTGTCACAGGGTCAATTGGCAGCTTTGCAGTGCTACGCAAGCAGGTTGGACCTCGTGGACCGCTGTCGATTGACACATAGCACAATGCACAGCACGTGGGGAGAGAAAGGTGTTTGTTGTGACAGGAGCATTGACGCTGCGACCGAAGAACACTTCATAGAATGTTCCAACCGGCGCTCTGTCGTGCCGGGGCTGCGCGAAGACGGGACGGCCTCCCAGCACGGGCGGGGCCGATCGGCCGAGTCGGCTGCAGACCTGGCGGCTGACCGAGGTTGACCGACACTGACCGAGCCTGTCGGAAACCCACCGGGCTCACCTGGGAGACACCGAAAAATAAGCAGAAAACACGCGGAAAACAATGCACAAAGCGCACGGATCGCTCGGGACCCTTGGACCCCCTTTTGAGGTTCTTCCAAACTGAAAAAGGGCAGTTCAGCGGGTCTGCACTGACAAACAAGCGAATGATAAGCGCCAATTAAGCGAGATTAGCTGCTCGAGCAGCGGCAATCTCGAGGGGTAAGGTGAGTCCAGTGTTGCGCCCGACATCGCGATCCAATTTTTCCCCTTCTCTCTCTTCTCACAATCCACACACCACCACCAGCACAAGCTGCAGATCCAATCCATGACCCTCCTTTAGACTCGCATATCGGCCGCAACCGCGGCTGGTCCATTCCTTATCTCTCATATCAGCCAACATACAGAGGCACTCAAACAACGTCATTCCTTACCTATCATATCCAAAGGGGTACGGCCGGTTGAACCCAGGCCCCCCTGCTCACTCTTTTGAAATCAACATGCGCGGCGCCTCTCCCTCATCGCCGTCGCATCTTCTCCTCCGCCCGCTGCTCCTCCTCGCCGCCGCCGCCACGTCCTTCTCCTCCCTCGTCCTCGCCGACGGCACCGTCTGGGCCACGCCCCACGACAGCTACTCCTCCTCCGTCGGCGTCCTTGGCTGCAAGATCAACACCGACCGCGTCGCCTACTGGCCCGGCTCCGTCGACTGCAACAACATCTGCATCTCCCTCAGCTACGCCGACCGCAACCTCAAGCTGCTGCGCATCGACCAGTCCCAGGGCGCCTACGACATCAGCTACGATGCCTGGAACTACCTGTACACCGGCAACTCCGCCAAGAAGCTGCCCGTCGCCGGCGGCCCGCTCGCCATGGAGTACAAGGAGCTGCCCGCCGACGACTGCAAGGACCTCATCAAGACCAAGAGCAAGAAGCTGCCCCTCAGCGCGTCTAACAGCATGAACTTCCTCGCGAGCTGCCTCGGCCAGGCCGACAGCTGGGTCGGCAGCAACTACGCGCTCTACAACATGCTCGACTCCATCTGCTCGTGGGGCTACGACGAGAGCTGCGAGCTCGTTGACTGGCCGAACGCGAACCAGCCGACGTGCCAGCACTCGCTCGGCGTGCCCGTGGAGCTGAAGGACGCGCCCGTGTATAATGTGCAGTACCCCTCCGGCGACGTTGTCGAGGCCTCGACGGGCGAGGTCGTGTCCACGCCCGGCGACAGCACGAGCGCCGCGGTGCCGTCGCCGACGACGTACAACAGCATGCAGAACGGCGCGTCGACGGTGGGGATGTTGACCATGTTGGTGTTTAGTTCCTTCTTCTGGACGTGTTTTGTGTTGGGGTCATGTTGATGTGTTGTTTTGTGAATGATTTTTGTGTGAAATGAAGTTGGGAAGCGAAAGATGATACCACAAAGATACCACTTACTGATGTCATACGACCTTAATGTCAAATATTATTACCACATCAAACTGGCGTGCCTTTGTCTCTGTGAATGTCTCGGGCGCTTCTTTGTTTGTGACGATTCCAACGGTCGTGGCCGAGACATTGGAAATTGGACTGACGCAGATGCATCGACGCCGTTGAGATGTCAGATGTCTCATCGATGATCTCGGGAAGTCCCAGGCTATCGCTCTGTAAGACAAGTTTGATCTTGGTCATGTTGCGATTTCAAGATCCGACCACATGGAGTCAAGTCCACTGGTCATCACCACAATCACAGCACGATTGGGCCAGACTCGGAAGGAAAGGACAACACGGCCATATGGGTGATGGAGTAATTCGTTTTTTTTAACTACCTGAAAGCGGCGATCCATGGCGATGACCATTAATGAGTGTATAGCTCAACATTCGTCTCGAAAAGCCTCATCTTGTACGGGACCGGATGGAGCGATGGGGCTCTCATCCTTTCCGCTCAAATCAAAGGGGTGCCGGCCCAGAACCATCTCCAGAATGATGCAAAAAGCAACGAACCCGAAAGTCATTGTCAACAGTCCAAGAAGCTGCGTGACCAGCCATCCCCAGTCCCCGTTGATAGCAACCCAGACGGGGAAGCAGATGAACCCGTATATGGCACCAACCGACATTGGAGTCAAAAACAAGACACCGACGACCTTCCAGCCAACAAGCACCGACCGGTAGCGATAGGCAAGCGCCGTCGCAAGGAAAACGCCGATGGAGTTGGGGCCCATCCACCACCAAGGGAACATGTTAAGAATGACCAACGGCTGGTTTCCGTAGTAATGATACACGCCCATGGGGAGCAGGATCTCCTCCACGACAAGGTCCGAAATCATCATCAGGCCGAGGAACCACCACAGAGTCTTCGTAGAGGCGTTGTTGGTGAGGAGCTGAAGGTTGATTTGCATCAACGAGCCGTACCCGAACCAAATCGGAATCCAGGGCGGCATCTCGCGGCCGATGAGATGGAAGGAGGCGTTTTCTGCGGTCCAAGGGTAGTATATGCAGCCGAGGACGTCGATGAATGTCTCTGGGAAGGCGATCATAGCGCCACTGAGAGGTAGGATCAGCGATAAGAGGCTGCGTTGCTTTTGGGCGTCCCTTGCGCCGAGAGCTACGGCTGAGAGGCCGACGAGTGTCATCACCACCATGCAGATGATATTGTTGGTTTGTGAGTATGGCAAGTCGGTTGGTGGAGTGGGTAGGTCGAACTTTGCGTCCACATCGTAATCAGGACTTCCTCTTTCGGGTAAGGGATGGCGAAATGCACCGATGAACACCAGCATCGCCGTCATGACTAATCCAACAGCAAACGCTGAAGTTCGGCGTGAATTCAGCATGATGGCGGAAGTGCAGGCAAAAGACTGCCTTTCGAGAAGTTTGGGCGAAGGGATAGACGTGATGTTTCGCCTAAGTGTGGTTGCGTTAGTGAACAGGAACAATTCAACGCATTTTCAACTGCTAGACAACTGGACGACGCATTTTCGACATTTATATAGTAAATTTCGAATATCCTGGGCGGATGCCTCGGTAAGTGGAATAATCATGAAACAGAGCCATCGCCACCAAAAAGACATGAAGGTTAGTAAACATCACATTGGAATAGGCAGCTCGGCGCCGAGAGGCGGGCGACGATCCACAACGCCGTCATATCAGACCCACCTCGCGCCCGCAAAGACCCGGGATCCGGACTGCAGAGATTGTTTCAAGTTTTAATTGTTCATCCATTTGTTCCAGTCGAATTCTCTGCCATCAATTGAATTGATTCACACAGCTAGCCAAAGTTTTGGTTCCTGACTACCACGAACTACTCCTCATGGAGGCAGCATCAATACTGAGTATCGCACTGCGCACTGGCAGGTGTTGATCCGTACTCGTTGATTCAGATGCCGCTTCACTGTCTATTTCAGTCTCTCCGGGCGTATAAATACCTATGAATAGGCTGGTCAGAAGCATGTCTTCATTTGAACGCAAGAGATGCAAAAAGAGAGGAGAGCCCATGAAGAAATTTCGCATGACGTTTGCTCACTTTTGGGGAAGAAAACTAGTAAACTTAACGAGAATTATGTACTCACGATCAACGGTAGAAGAGGCGGCACTGATGGTTGGAGTCGTTTGGACGTTATCAACCCCTTTCAGAGACTGCGCGACCTTTTCCAAAAACACACATTTCTCTTCAACAGCATCCCGCAGCCTCACTCTCTCTTCCCAGCTTCTGCCTGGTCCAGAGCGTTTATCAACGGCTTTAGCAGCAATTTCGTATTCCTTTCTGGCTCTGGGGATCTTCTGTTCCACTTCTTGTCGGATTTCCGGAATGCTACAGATAGCACAAATAGCACCATGTTCGAACTGAGATTGGATGTGATCGCGGAAGTGGGTACTAAGGGAACCAGAGGCTACCCGTGGCATCCACGCGTCAAAGGCAGAGGGGTAATACTTGTGAAGGATAGATCTTGCGAAGTAACCTCCAGTTTCCTCCAGCAGCTGCCATCCTAATTTGAAATTATGACCTCGGCAAACGTTTGAAGTCACAGCTACGACCTGTCCAGCGTGCTCTCGACTCAAGGTTGGGCGAACGACAAAGACAGCCATCGTTCGGTCCCCGCCTCCGTTGAGATTTTCATGAAGAAGACCGTTGATGTTTGACCTTCTTAGAGTTGACACATCGTCGTGGACGACTAAGGTGACGCTGCGGGAATTTCGTGCGTGGTCCAGTAACCAGCCTTTGCTGATTTTGTAGTTTGTGGAATTTGTACTGTCGCTGCCGACAAATTCACTCGCGCAGATGACTGGGGGAGGCCATCTAGGGAAAACCAAAATGATCAGTGGTTTCAGATCTTCATGTTGAATCTGAACTCTGAGGATGTCTTCAATTGTGACATTTTCAAACCTATTCAATTCCACGATGCTTCTGCCAATGAGAAATTCCAGCAGAGAACACCAATACGAATCGGTGGACACCAAGTCGTCTCTGAGAGCACTCATTCTCGTCTTTTCGTCCTCGGACCTGTGTGCTGCTGGAACAACTGATATTTTGATGAAAGCGCTCCCTGACGACGGCTCTGGCCGATTGATGATGAACTCCATTAGAAAGCGGTGATTTAAATACTCTGGAGGTAGCGAAATACCAGTCATGGCTTGGATGACGGTACACTTCGCTGTATCGCTGTCGCCACACAGAACTAACATCGGTAGACTGACGTGCTCGCCCAAGCCCTCGACAAAGAGATCTTGTAGGGTATGGGTTAAGGATTGTTGATTTTCATGGCTGAAAGACATTTTGAGGCGCTGATGGTAACGAACAATTGACTGCCTGGAACTTTGCTTGGAGAATGTGGAAGATGTGCCTTGGATATGTCGCCAGCATGTACGATCGCTTGATTGAATCTGAGTGATCCCCAAGAGATTTTGGTCTGAAGCTTAGTCAAAAAGGAACGCCGGTGCGGCTGATGAGATGGAAATTCATCTGAAGCGGCAGCACAAAGCTCTACCCGAAACGATAGATCAGGGCCAGCAACACCAAAGTATACGTCGTAGGTAAGCAGGCAGGTTATTATAGTTTCGCCCTCGAAACCTGAGACGAATTACGAGCGAGGGCGGCACAATACCTTAAGCGGGAGGCCCTCCAAACTGTATTTCAAGAGTTTCTGCCCGAGTATTATCACAAGAACTGCGGGGTGCAATCGAAAGTTTTTTGACATGCAACACCGAGTTGCAGCTTCGAGATCTGCAGGATGCCAAGCTATCATACCTCTCAAACCATTTACCGTGCATGTGGGGTCAAACGCATGGCTTCCTGCAGTGGTGCAGCAAACTGCGGTACCAAGCCAAAGCAAATGCTCCCTGTCAGGTTCCTGTGGCTCAGGCGGACCAGGTGCGGTACATCGATCACAGGCGAAAGACCCGCCACTTAGCAGTTGATTCCGAGTTTCCGTGGGTCGCGAGTCCCCATGATACCAGCCCGGGAGGTTTTACTTACCCATAACACCATAGAATGCTGCAGATACTCGCTTCCCGGTGCTTGTCAGAGCACAAGTTGCTCGCTCCTGCCGAATGCCGGGCCCCACAACGACGGATCGATGACTATACCCGTCTATGCACGCGGGAATCAGCGGCGCACGTACCAAAAAATGCAGGATGATCATTTCGGCATTGAAGGCTTCAAGGTAATTCATAGATTAGGCGAATAGCCCCAATCACCAATGGAAACAACAACAAACACGCCGTGATTGAAGTCGCCAAAGCTCGGTGGACACGGACCATTGGCCAAATGCCGGCCGGGCTTACGGCGCGGGCAAGATGGGAGTGCGCCGCTTGCTTCGGCAACGCAGAGGGCTAGGTACGTTGTCCATAGGGCTACTTAGACTCTCATACTCGAACGCATACTCGCATAGGGCAGTGAATGGCAACTATGCCTCGAGCGACATCCTCTCATGTTCTCAATACAGCGAATGCTGCCGGCCGAGATCAGCCTCCCATTACCCGGGATTTATCCGAGCTTCCATCGGAGTATCTCCGCTAAGCGGCTGTTCTTCGGCATGAGAGAAGTGGCATCTACGTCGTTTGTTCTGCGACAATCCGATCTTGGGTCAGCGATTGCTTCACAGAACCTAATTTAATTGAGCCTTAACGTTATTTGAAATCCCTGGGTTCGTATACCGCGAAGCTACTGGACTGAGCACTGACCGAGGTGCTTTTATGGTGTTATGGTCAGCTATCTGACAGTAGGGTCTGCTAACAGAAGTTGGGGATTGACGCTAGTAAACAGTATTGTAGTATTGTGGGTCTGGTTTGTAGGTTGTAGGCTGTATTATAGATTAATAGTTAGAGGCTAAGGTGATTAGTCTTAGACTTAATAAGTTATCTACAGTAAAGGTAAGCTAAAAGTATTTTGAGGATGAATATAAAGTTAATTACTGAAGAGCTATAAAAGTCTGACTAAAGCTAAGCTTAGGTTATACTATATATAAGTCCTAAGTAGTATTTTTTATCTAACTATAGGTGATTACTTAGGTGTATAAGGTGATTATAATTAGTAAGTAAAGCTAATTAATTACTAAATACTCTCTAATATACTTTACTAATTATTTTTTATCTTATTATTATATAATTTATATTATAGTTTTTCTGTTTCTAAATAAGTTCCTATTATTCCTATAATCTTATAGTATAAATATTTTATTATAGCTGCTTAATACTTAAATAAGTTATTTAGCTGTTATTTTTATTTATAGGTTATAATATTAGGTTCCCTCTCTAAAGGTTTTATTCTTAAGACTTAATATAAGTAGGTTATTAGTTTTAAGTTAGAGGTCTATTAATTATGCTTTCTGATTTACTTATAATACTAATACTATATTAGGTTATATTTAAAAATTAAAATTAAATTCTATTTCTACTCTTTATTATTATAATTATATACTGCATATTACTAAGTTTAGGTTTATTATTAATATACCTTATTTATATTATTATTTCTTAGAGAAGTGTTATAAACTACTTCTTAGTGGTGAGGTTTATAGTAAATATACTTATTTAGAGTAGTTTTATAATATAGTAGTAAATACTATTTATATATATAAGTATTTAGGATTATATATTATACTTTTTGCTAACTTCTTTAGTTAATTATTTATTAGATAAAGCTATATATTTAGAGAATATTAAGGTAGTTAAAGAGGAGGTATTAAAAAAGAAAACTACTGCTTTATATACTATATAGGCTAAGTTAGATAAATCTATAGTGTAGTTAGACTGTTTATAAAAATAAAAGAGGATAGTATTCTATAAAGGTTAAGAGGTTACTAAAGAGGAGTTAATATCTCTAGTGTCTGAGGTTTAATTAATAGGTAGCTTTAGGGTGTTAGATTTAAATTTAGTTTTTAATATTTAGAATCTTAGTATTTTAAACTTCTTATTAGGGGAGTTTTAGTTATTTTTTAGTATTCCTAAGTAAATAAATAGTTTTCTTTATTATAGTCTGTCTGCTTCTATTAGTTATTTAATATATCTATATAGATATTAAATATATAAATAGCTGGTATTATTTATTAGGAGTGCTATTATTAGTGCTATTAGTGTTATTTCTTATTCTTAGTGTTATTACTAGTAGGTTATAAGCTTATCCTTTATATTAGTAATATTCTTAGCTAGTTCCTATATATTATCTTTATAACTATATTCTTTCTATTTAATAAGGTATTAATATCCTTCTAGTTCTTTAAGGTAGTTAATAATTTATTTAACTTTATACTTTAGTTTGTTATCTTCTATAATAATAAGGTTGTTTATTTATAATTCTTATAGTGTTAGTTTAAGTAGCAAAATATAAAATATTAGGAAATACTTTATTATATTAGGTAGGTTAAGTTTATAGTTAACTAGTGAAACTTTTCAGAGGATTTTAAAAAGTCTAAGTTTTTTGAAGTTTAGTTTATTATTTAGTTATTTTATTTTAATATTTTACTGTATAAGATAAGTGCTATCTCTCTCTTTTAAGGTTAGTCCCTTAATTCTTTATTTATTACTAAAATATACTATTTGTTATTATATAAATTTAAGTTTTTTATATATATTATTTTAGATATCTTTAATTTATTTAATTATAGTAACAGCTTTTAGAGCTGCTAAGCTAGTATAAAGTTCTCTATAAGTAGTTAGTTTAAATCTATAGTTAAGGTAGAAGGGGGATTTCTTAGTGCTTTCTCTAATTATGCTGTTATAAGTAAATTAAGCTATTAGTAGCAGTATTACCTAATTATTTTAGTTATAATTAATATAAGTATGGAGGTAGGTTTTAAGGATCTAGTTAATTTTTTCTGTTTATCTGTTAGTTTATAAGTAAAAAGCAGTAAATATTGCTTATTTAATACTAAGTTATAATATAATTAACTTTTAGAATTTAGAAGTGAAGATCTTATCTCTATTTAATATAATTTCCTTAGGTGTTCTATGATTAGTAAAAATATATTTAAGGAATATATAAGTAAATTCTTTAGCGTTACTTATTTCCTTATATAGGATAAAGTAAGCATATTTTATAAGTTTATTAATAATAATAAGAATACTATTATAATAGACTTCTATAAGGGGTTCTTAAAACTTTAGTAGTTTAATAATAAAGTTAAGAGATATAGAGTGCTAAGCAGTTTGTAGCATAAATAAGAGTTATAGCAATTTATAAAGTTAGTATTAAGCTGGTTTGCTTTTTAGGCAAACCTTATAATCTTTAATTATTATTATAATATATTCTCTAGTAACCTCTTCTCTATATTACTGTTATAGTTATTTCTAAGTTTTTATAATTCCTTAATAACTATATACTAATATACTGTGAAATTCTATAATTGCTGCGTTATTTAGTTTACTAGTTAGGCTAGCAGTAGATTATCTAGCTATTATTAGAAGCTTAGTAGTAAGTATTATATCTCTTTTATTATTATATTTTAAAATCACTTAGGTTTCTTCTAGTACTAAGATATTATAGTTTAGTTATTAGCTAAGAGTGTTAGCTCTTCTGTTATCTATCTCTTTTTAGTAGATAATCTAAAAATTAAATTCTAATAGGAATTCTAACTATTATACTTATTGTTTTTCTAATACTTTAGAAATAGTGAAGTATATAAAATTCTTATAATTAGAGTATATAAGTACTTTATAAATAGTCCCTAAAAGTTTAGGTCTCTATTCTTTAAAAGCTTTAATAATTACTATTAGTTCTTTATTATATATTTTATAATTAAGCTTAGGTCTTTTAAGTTTTTTAGAAAAGAAGCTGCAGAGATATAGGCGTCCTTCTGCGTTTTATTAGGAGAGTTATACTCTAATTGTATAGTCTAATACGTCTAGTTCTACTTTAAATTATTTTATAAGATCTAAGATAATAAGTACTAGTTTGCTAGTAATTAGGTCTTTAATTCTTTAGAAGGCTATTTATTATAGTTCTTCCTATTAGAATAGTTCGTTCTTATAGCTGAGGTTAATAAGAGCCGTATTAATCTTTCTATAGTTCTTAATAAATTTTCAATAGAAGTTAATAAAACCTAAGAATCCTTAGACTTCCTTAAGGTTTATTAATATAAGCTATTTTTAAACAGCTTTAATCTTATTTTTTAATATACTAACTTCTCCTAGTATAATAATAAAACTGAGGTATTCCACCTGTTATATATAGAATTTGCTTTTCTCAGGTTTAACTAAAAGTTTAGCTTCTTAGAGGGCTTATAGGATATTATATATATCTTCCTTATATTTCTTAAGTATAGAGGAGAAGATAAGAATATTATCTAAGTAGATTACTATATAAATATTAATATATTTCTATAGAATAGTATTAATTATATTTTAGAATATAGTAAGTATATTAGTTAGGCTAAAAAGCATAATAAGGTATTTAAAATATCCTTTTTATATCTAAAAAGCAGTTTTCTATTCTTCCCTATATTTTATTTAGATTAAGTTATATACTCCTTTTAGGTTAAGAGCTATAAACTAGTAAGCTTTATAGAAGAGTTATCTTATTTTATTAATAAGAGGTAGTAAATAGTAATTTTTAATTATTATTTTATTAAGTATATAATAATTAATATATAGTTATAACTTTCTATTCTTTTTAGGTATAAATAGGATTAGACTTCTTACTGGTGATATTAATAGTCTAATATAACCTTTTTTTAAGTTTTCTTTAAGGTACTTATTAAAGGCTTCTATCTCTATTAGGTTAAGTCTATAGATTTTATTAAACTTTAGTTCCTTCCCCTCCTTTAGGGGGATTTTATAGTTAAAATTTATATATTTAAGTAGTCTAGTTTCTAGTTTAGCTATAAAGAGTTTCTTATAAACTTTATATTCTTTTAAAATAGATAGAAAGAGATTATTTCTTTATTTAAGATCTACTTATTTTAGTAGTTATAATATAGCTTCTTTTACTTTAAAGTAGCAGATATATTATTTTACTACTCTATAGTAGGGGAATCTACTTAAAGCTTAGGTTTTATAGGGCTACTTAGAGGCTAGATTATTATTATTTTAATAGAGTTAGCTTATTCTCTAATCTATTTATAGGTTATTCTTCTTAAGCTATAACATTCCTAATATAATATTATATATATTAAGTTTAGTAATATTAAATTAGAGTTATTTGTTTTAATCTAAGTAACTTATCTTAAGGAGCGTAGTTTTATTACTAATAGTTCCTCTTTTATATTAAACTTATTCTCCTTCTATATTACTTAGTTAGTATATATATTTCTTTTTCTACTATAATAGTTATAGTTTATTTACTACTTAAGGTAATATAAAATTTATTTTAGCTCTACTATTAATAAGCATAATAGTTATTATATTATTAATAGTAACTATAAATTATAAGTATATCTTTTAGTTTAAAGATACTAGATAGATAGACTTTATTTTTATTATTTATCTTAGTCCTTTATTAGTAAGTAAGTTTAATTTTTTAATTACTCTAGTTATTCTAAATAGGTAATATACTTTCCTTTCTATTATACTTTTATAAAGTAGTTCTTTTAGAATTAGAGCTTTAGGGAGTTTAATCCTTCTTATAGAAGTCTATAAGCTTTAGCCTTTTAAGTTATATATATAAGGTATTTATCTATTTAGTATTCTTTCTACTTTATAGTATTATTATATTAATACTTTATAAGGTACTATATATTTAAGCTAAATACTGCTAGATTATTATTAAAAGTAGTTAAAATCTATCTAACTATAATAGATATAGTATAGATATTTTTAATAAGATTCTTATTATATCTTCTAGGGTAGAACTAATATTTATACTTATTTCTAAAGTGCTTTTTATATTTATTAAAAAAATATTAAAGCTAGAAGAGATTCTAGTAGTTATAGTAGTTATATTTAAGTATGAAATAGTCTTCTATATAGAGCTTTAAGGTGTAATCTCTATCTCTCTAATTTACTAAGATATTATAAAAATATTATTACTAGTTATTACGTTCTATATTAATTTCTTAGTACTAAATAAGTTATTAGGTTTCCTCTTTATTATCTAATTCTTCTTTAGAACTAATATTATCTACTCCTAGGATTAGTCTACTATAGTATTATATATTCTAATTAGTAATATCAGTATAAGAGTTTAAGTTATAGGAGATCCTATTAGAGTTAAACCTAAGTTTAGGTTTTCTAAAATTCTAGTTACTAATTAAGCTAAGTAGTTATTATTCTTCTAGGGGGTTATATTAGTATTTAAGTTCTTTATTAGATTTTTCTTTAACTTATTTTTTAAGCTCCTAATTAATTTATTTAATCCTAATAGGGTTTCTATATATATTTCTTTATTATTTAAGGTATACTGTTAAAGTATTAATCTAGTGTTATTATATAATATTATTTAGTTCTTCTTAAGCCTATTATAGCTAGAGTGTTTAAGCTACTTTAAGGTGCAAAATACTTTATTTATTATTATTTATAATTTATTATTTTACTTTATACTAGCAAATTTAGTCTATTTCTTATTAGATCTAAGCTTTAAAGTCTTAAATTATTTACTAAGTTCTTATATTATAACCTATAGGGTTTAAGTTAATTATTTCAAACTATTAGATATATAGTAGTTCATCTAATTATTTAGTAGTTTTTCTAGTTAGCTTACTATTAGCTTAAGAAGCTATTATAAAAGTTTTAGTTTTAATTTCAGAGATAGTTATATTATAACTAGTTTATCTACAGTTTAAATTACTAAGCTAATATCCTAAAACCTCTTTATTACTATAGTGTATAAAGTATTTATTATTATAGTATACTAGCTATAATAGAGATATATAAAATATCTTAGTTACTATATTAGCCTACTTAGTTTATTCTAATATAAGCTTCTAGTTAAATTTCTTAGGTTATCTGCAGTCTCTAATAATATATCCTATCTTTTTATAGTTATAATATTTAGAGTTTTAGGGTTTTTTATTATTACTTTTAGTAGTAATATTAAGATCTATAGGTCTACTATACTGTTTATAGAAAATGCTTTATTAGGTGTTATTTTAGTTATTATAAAGTTTATTATTATTCTGCTAATTATTAAATTTATACTGTAGTTACTATTAGTATTTATATTCTAAGTTTAAGTTTTATTATTTCTCTCTTTACTCTTTTTATTACTTATAAAAGTAGTTATTAATCTTAATAATATATTTAATATAAGCTAAGAAACTAAGAAGTATTTCTAGTTTAACTATTTTATTTTTAATATTATTTTTAAATCCTTAATAAAAAGTAAAAACTTTACTTTTATTAGTTATATAAAGTCTAACAGCTAGTTATCTAAATTTAGCAGTATAAAGTATAATAGATTTAGTTTATTATAGGTATAATAAGTCTTATTTAGCCTATCTTTACTTATTAAGGTTAAAAAAGAGGGATTCTAAAGCTTTAATATAGCTTATAAAACTAAAAAAGATATTTTTCACCTCTTTACTATATTTTTTAATTAAATTATTAAACTATTCTTATTATAAAGGCTTAAACTAAGTAAAAGCCTTTTCTTATAGGAATATAGCTATATATACTATATATTTAGTGTTATTCTAGAAAATATTAATATAGAAGGCTTAATAGGTTTATATTTAAACTAAATATCTTTTAAGTTATTTTAGAGTTTTATTAAAGATAGAAGGGGTATTAAGCTTAAGGCGTTTATATCTTTTAACTAGAGTGGAAATAATATTAATAGTAGCTTAAAAAGTATTAACTTCTTTTTTAAGTTCCTAAGTTTTATACGCTTATTCCTAGAGTTTCTTAAAAGTAGTAATATTCTAGTTAAATATATTACATATTTCTTTAAAGTCCTTAATAGTCTTATTAAGCTATTACTTAAATTCTTTAGTATTATTCTTACTATCTGTTTTATCCTTTATTTTCTAATCCTCAATTTCTTAGGCTAAGCTTTAAGAAGCTTTTCCTTTAGAGGTAAATAAAGATCTAAGGGTAAATAATTTAATAGAGGCATAGGAAGATATTCTATACTATTTAGTAGGTATTAATAGTTAACTTATTGAATAGAAGTAATTAAAATGTTATAGTTAGCTATCTAACAGTAAGGTTTACTAATAAAAGTTAGGGATTAATATTAGTAAATAGTATTATAATATTATAGATCTGATTTATAGGTTATAAGCTATATTATAAATTAATAATTTGAAGCTAAAGTAATTAGTTTTAAACTTAATAAATTATTTATAGTAAAAATAAGCTAAAATATCTTAAGGATAAATATAAAGTTAATTACTAAAGAGCTATAGAAGTCTAATTAGAGCTAAGCTTAAGTTATACTATATATAAGTTCTAAGTAGTACTTTTTATCTAACTATAGGTGATTACTTAGGTGTATAAGGTGATTATAATTAGTAGGTAAGGCTAACTAATTACTAAGCGCTCTCTAATATGCTCTACTAATTGCTTCTTATCTTATTATTATATAACTTATACTATAGTTTTTCTGTTTCTAAGTAAGTCTTTATTATTCTTATAATCCTATAGTATAAATATCCTATCACAGCTGCCTGACGCCTAAGTGGGTTGTTCAGCTGTTATCTTTATTTACAGGTTGTAATATATAGCTTTTTCCCTTCTGCAAGAACTGCTACTATATAGGCTTAAAACTTTCTTAACAACGTTACTTAGCTCTCTTCTTGTTGACAGTGCGTGCTCCAGATCTAAAGTAGCAGGCCTCCCGCTGTGGAACTTAAACTTAAATCATTGGACACATTTGCAGTTAGACTTCAGTTGCAAGCACTATTCCAAACTTCAACCTAAGAAGACAAAATCATAGTTATTATATGTGCCTTTGCTGCCTATTAAGCAAGTTCTTCTTCCACCGCTGCCATAAGCATCTCCAACAAGCATTTTGCCGTAGAAATCGAATCTCCCTAACAAACTTCTTCGACACATATTTACTAACTCTTTTCATTTTATTACAGAATCAAAAACGATCAATAACCCTGGCTTCCCTACAAGGTTTGCATCAGCATAAATATTCTATGCAAACGCACATGTTGACACTTTCATCGCTGCAACCCCAAACGTCGCGTCTTTCTGTTACAGTCAGCTATCCAACAGTAGGGTCTGCTAACAGAAGCTGGGGATTAACGCTAATAAACAGATTATCATATTATAGGTCTAGGTTATAGGTTATAAGCTATATTATAAATCGGTAGTTAGAGGCTAAGGTGATCAGTCTTAGACTTAATAAGTATTTACAGTAAAAATAAGCTGAAAATATCCTAAAAATAAATATAAAATTAATTACTAAAAAGCTATAGAAATCTAACTATAAACTAAGCTTAAGGTTATACTATATATAAATCTAAATAGGATTTTTATTTTATTACTATTTTTAATCCTAATAAGGTTTATTTCTTAATTATATAAAACCTATATATACTAAGAATAGCCTCTATATTCTTAATATATAGATTTAATCTCTTATTTTATCTTTATATAACTTATACTATAGTTCTTCTATTTCTAAATAAATCTCTATATTCTCCTATAATATAAAAGCCTTATTATAGCTGCTTAATGCTTAAGTAGGTTGTTTAGCTATTATTCTTATTTATAGGTTATAATATTAGATCTTCTCTCTAAAAGTTTTACTCTTAAAACCTAATATAAATAGGTTATTAGTTTTAAGTTAAGGATCTATTAATTATACTTCCTAATTTACTTATAATATTAATATTATATTAGGTTGTATTTAAAAATTAAAACAATCTAAGTTAGCATTTTATTCTGTTTATAAAGATATTTTCTATTGTTTTAGGTCTAATAATATTATACTTTATACTTATTATTTCTGCATAAAGTATATATATTAAATAGCAAAAAGCATAAAGACTTATTAGAGCTATAAAAACCTAAAGCATTCTTATAATAGTCTAATAGTTATATTAAATTATAAGTTTATTATATTTCTATATATATATTTATACTAACTAGTTATAATAAAGAGGCTAAGTAATTAGTATTAAGAATAAGAAAAAAAAGAGGAGTAAGCTAGTAATATATTATTAGATCTCTATAAGAAGTTAGTATAAGTTTAAGCTAAAATAGCTAAAGTAGCTAGTTATTTATTATAGATTTATATAATCTAAAAAAAAGTAAAAAAGTATTATATAAAGATATTTTCTTAAGAAATATAGAAATTAGAAGAGGATAATATTCTTCTTATATTAGATACTTATAAGAGTAGTATAGTTAGTAATCTTTAGTTTTAAAGTATTAAAAATAATTTAGATTAAATAAGTTTTAATATTAGTAAAAAGTTTATAGATCTTAGTCCTTTATTAGGAGACTTATAATTAATATCTTCTAGAGGTTCTTAGTTATTTTTTAGTATTCTTAAGTAAATAAATAGTTTTCTTTATTATAGTTTATCTACTTTTATTAGTAGTTTAATATATCTATATAGGTATTTAATATATAAGTAGCCTATAGTGTTTACTAAGGGTAGTATTACTAATACTACTATTATTACTTCTTATTCTTAGTATTATTACTAATAGGTTATAAGTTTATCTTTTATATTAGTAATATTTTTAGCTAGTTTCTATATATTATTTTTATAGCTATACTCTTTCTATTTAATAAGGTATTAATATCTTTTTAGTTCTTTAAAGTAGTTAATAATTTATTTAACTTTATACTTTAGTTTATTATCTTCTATAATAATAAGGTTATTTATTTATAATCCTTATAATATTAGTTTAAATAGTGAGATGTGAAATATTAGAAAATATTTTATTATGTTAGATAAGTTAAGTTTATAATTAATTAGTGAAACTTTTTAGAGGATTTTAAAAGGTCTAAGTTTTTTAAAGTTTAATTTATTATTTAGTTATTTTGTTTTAATATTTTGCTATATAAAGTAGGTGCTATCTCTCTCTTTTAAAGTTAGTCTTTTAATTTTTTGTTTATTACTAAAATATATTATTTATTATTATATAAATTTAAGTTCTTTATATATATTATTTTAGATATTCTTAATTTATCTAACTGTAGTAACAGCTTTTAGTACTGTTAGGCTAATATAAGGTTCTCTATATATAGTTAATTTAAATCTATAGTTAAGATAGAAGGGGGATTCCTTAGTATTTTCTCTTATTATGCTGTTATAGGTAAATTAGGCTATTAGTAGTAGTATTATCTAATTATCTTAGTTATAATTAATGTATATATAAAGGTAGGTTTTAAGGATTTAATTAATTCGTTCTATTTATCTATTAGTTTGCAAGTGGAATACAATAGATATTACTTACTTAATACTGAGTTACAATATAATTAACTTCTAGAACTTAAAAGTAAAGATTTTATCTCTATTTAATATAATTTCTTTAGGTGTTTTATAATTAGTAATAATATATTTAAGGAATATATAAGTAAATTCTTTAGTATTACTTACTTTTTTATATAGGATAAAGTAGGTATATTTTATAAGTCTATTAATAATAATAAGAATGCTATTAAAATAAACTCCTATAAGGGGTTTTTAAGATTTTAATAGTTTAATAATAAAGTTAAGAGATATAAAATACTAAGCAGTTTGTAGTATAAATAAAGGTTATAATAATCTATAAGGTTAATATTAAGCTAGTTTGCTTTTTAGGTAAACCTTATAATCCTTAATTATTATTATAATATATTCTTTAGTAACCTTTTCTCTATATTATTATTATAGTTATTTTTAGGTTTTTATAATTCCTTAATAACTATATATAAATTAAGCGTGAAATTTTATAATTACTTTAGTATCTAGTTTGCTAGTTAGGCTAGCTATAGATTGTTTAGCTACTATTAAGGTTTTTATAGTAAATATTAGGTTTCTATTATTATTATATTTAAGAATTACTTAGGTTTCTTTTAGTACTAAAATATTATAGTTTAGTTATTAGCTAAAAGCGTCAGCTTTACTGTTTTTTAATTCTTTTTAGTAGATAATTTAGAAGTTAAATTCTAATAGGAATTCTAACTATTAGATTTATTATTTATTAAGCACTTTTAATATAGTAAAATATACTAAGTTCTTATAGTTAGTATATATAATGTTATAACCTATAAATAAGGATAACAGCTGAACAACCCACTTAGGCGTTAGGTAGCTATAACAGGACATTTATACTATAAGATTATAGGAATAATAGGGACTTACTTAGGAATAGAAGAACTATAGTATAAGTTATATAATAATAAGATAAGAAGCAATCAGTAGAGCGTAATAAGGAGCGTTTAGTGATTAGTTAGCCTTACTAACTGATTATAATTACTTTATATACTTAGGTAATTACCTATAAATAGATAAAAAGTATTGTTTAGACTTATATATAGTATAACTCTAAGCTTAGCTTATAATTAGACTTCTATAGCTCTTTAGCAATTAACTTTATATTTATCCTTAGAATACTTTCAGCTTACCTTTACTATAAATACTTATTAAGTCTAAAACTAATTACTTTAGCCTCTAACTACTAATTTATAATATAGCTTATAACTTATAACCTAAACTTATAATATAATAATCTATTTACTAATATTAATCTCTAACTTCTATTAGTAGACCTTATTATTAAATAGCTAACTATAATACTTTAATTGCTTCTATTTAATAAGTTAACTATTAATACTACTAATCAGTAACACTAGTATAATATCCTTTTATAACTCTGCTAAATCACCTACTTTTAGATTCTCTAGTTCCTTATATTAATAGCCTTAAAGCTTAGTTTAAGAACTTACCTATACTAAAGACTTTAATATACTAAACCTTTATTATAATTCTAACAGAGAAGGGTTCTTTATTAAAAAAAGATATAATAAGTTTAAGAGGATTATCTAGAGATAAAAAAATAAAACTAAAAATATATAGGAGATTATTAATAAAAACTAATAAGTTATATAGAACCTTAATAAATAACTCTAAAATACTGTAGTAGCCTACTAAAAACTTAAGAAAGATATTAAGAGAGATATTAATTTTAAGAAAATCTAAGAACTTTAGAATAAACTTAATACTTTTTAAGCTGCTGTTAATATTATAATAACTCCTACTAGAGGATACTAGAAACTTAAGTTTAATACCTTAGTTACCTATAATAGTATCTTTAAAACTCTTAAAGGATTCTTAATTTAAGTTAAGAATTACTAAAACTTTTACTATAGAGATTTTACTAATAAAACTAAGAAAGTAATATATATAGCTACCTACTTCTAAGGAAAAGCCTTTAAATAGTTTAAACTAATCTAGGAAGAGTACTTTAAGTATAAAACCTTTAATAAATATATTACTAAAACTTATAATATTTATATTAGTTTCTAAGGATTTAAGGATATACTTTAGTCTCTCTTTTAGGACTTTAATAAGAAATAATAAGCTAAGTATAACTTTATATAGTTTAAATAGATTAAATTTACTAAGGATTATTCTATTAGTTTCTAATAACTTAATATCTAACTTAATCTTACTAAAGAAATTAAGATCTTTATATTTTACTAAGGATTTAAAGATAAAGTTAAAGATAAAATTATTAAGATTAATTAACTAGAAGATTTCTTTTAATATACTAAACTAGCTATTAAAATTAATAACTAACTCTTTAAATAATAAAAGGAATAAAGTGATAGATAATAAAACCTAAACTTAGGATGTAAATACTAATAGTAACCTCAGTATAAGTTTAATAACTAGCAGAATAATAATAAACCCTATAATAATAAGAATAATACTTAACAGAGCACTTCTTATAAATAATATAATAAACCTATAAACCTCAGTATAGCTATTAAGAGTAATAATAAAAAACTTTAGAACTTTAAGTGTTATAACTATAAAAAAATAGAATATATTATTAGAGATTATAAATAACCTAAGAAACTTAATTAGAAGCTAGTACTTAAATAGATTCAGTAAGCTAGTATAGTAACTAAGATACCTTATATATTCTTATTATAAACTAAATACTATAATAATAAATGCTTTATATACCTTAGTAATAAAGAGATAATAGAATATTAGCTAATTAATAAAACCCTAGTAATAGCTTATTAAACTAATAGTAAAATAGTTTAAAAGACTATTAAATAACTTAATAAGATGATTTAAGTGTAATAATTAAAGCTTACTAACTTACTATTACTACTAATTACTAATATATAAAGATAAGTCTCTTATAACACTTTAAACTATTCTATAAGGGAATAAAAACTAGAAGCTAATAATAAATAGAAACTTATATACCTATAAAGGGCTAAAACTATATACTTAGTATAAATTTAGTAAGAACCTTATAACCCTCTATAGTAAAAGCAGCTTAGCACTATAATATTATATATAGAACGACGTAAGTATATATATAGAAACCCTATTAGAATTAAGTAAATTAACTAAAAACTTAAAGAATAAGTTAAAGAAGAATCTAATAAAAAACCTAAATATTAATATAACCCCTTAACTAAATAATAAATTCTTAGTCTCACTAGTAATTAGATTTTTAGAGAAGGAGAAAGTTTACTTTATAACTTAGATAAACCTTATAATATTACTTAATAATATATTTAAATAGAAATCACTTATAAGTTTACTTCTAGTATAAATAATATTAGCTCTAAAGAGGAATTTAATAATAAGGAAGAGACTTAATAACTTATTTAGTATTAGATAATTAATATAAGCTATAATAACTAGTAATAACACTTCTATAGAATACCTATTAATATAAGAAACTAAAACTGTACTTTAAAGCTCTATATAGAAGATTACTTTATATTTAAATATAACTACTATAATTATTAAAACCTCTTTTAGCTATAATATTTCTTTAATAAATATAAGGAACATCTTAGAAATAAGTATAAATATTAGTTCTACTCTAAAAGATATAATAAGAACTCTATTTAGAATATTTACACTTAGATCACTATAGTTAGATAAATTATAACTATATTTAATAACAATTTAGCAACCTTTAGCTTAAGCCTATAGTTTCCTATAAGATATTAATATAACAACACTATATATTAGGATAAATATAAATATAACGCCTACTAGATCTACTACTAAAATAAGGCTTAGGTATAGAGAACCCTAAAAGATAGACCTACTATCTCCTATACTAAAATTAGAGAGAATAGCTTAACTAATGCTTAATAAGAAGGAAAACAGATTACTTACCCTAGAAAACTAAAGTAGTTAAAAAACTAAACTTACTTATTAATAAAAAACTAAAATAAGTAATAATAATAAAATCTATCTATTTAGTATTACTAGACTAGAAGATATATTTATAACTTATAGTTACTATTAATAATATAATAACTATTACACTTATTAATAGTAAAGCTAAAATAAATTTTATATTACCCTAAATAGTGAACAGACTATAACTATTATAATAGAAAAAGGAATATATATACTAACTAAGTAATATAAAAGGAGAATAAATCTAATATAAAAGAGGAACTATTAGTAATAAAACTATACCCCTTAAAATAAGTTATTTAAATTAAAATAAATAACTCTAATTTAATATTACTAAACTTAATATATATAATATTATATTAGAAATATTATAGTTTAAAAAGAATAACTTATAGATAGATTAGAGAATAGGCTAACTCTATTAGGATAATAATAATTTAGCTTCTAAGTAGCTTTATAGAAACTAAACTTTAAGTAGATCTACTTACTATAAAGCAGCAAAATAATATATCTATTACTTTAAAGTAAAAGAAGCTATTTTATAACTACTAAAGATAATAGATCTTAAACAAAAGAATAATCTACTTCTATCTATTCTAGAAGAATATAAAGTTTATAAGAAACTCTTTATAACTAAACTAAAAACTAAACTGCTTAAATATATAAATTTTAACTATAAAATCCCTATTAAAAAGGGAAAAAAACCTAAGTTTAATAAGATCTATAGACTTAACCTAATAGAAATAAAAGCTCTTAATAAATACCTTAATAAGAACTTTAAGAAGGGCTATATCAGAGAATTAATATCACTAGTAAGAAGCTTAATCCTATTTATACCTAAAGAAAACAGAAAACTTTAATTTTATATTAACTACTAAATACTTAATAAAATAATAATTAAAAACTAATATTTACTACTACTAATTAATAAATTATAATAACTCCTCTATAAAGTTAACTACTTTATAGTATTAAACTTTAAGAGTATTTATAACTTTATCTAAATAAAGTAAAGAGAAGAATAGAAAACTGCTTTTAGAATATATAGAAGATATTTTAAATATCTTATTATATCTTTCAGTCTTATTAACACTCTAGCTACCTTTTAGAATATAATTAACTAAGTTCTCTAAAAGTTTATAAATATCTTTATAGTTATCTACTTTAATAATATCTTTATTTTCTTACTAATAATAGAACAGTATAAAAAATATATTTATCTTATATTATAAGCATTTTAAAATACTAAACTCCTAGTAGAACTAGAGAAAAATACTTTCTATATATAGAAAGTAGAATACCTTAGATTTACTATTACCTCTAGATATATTAGTATATCAGAAGAAAAGGTCTAAGCTATTAAAGAATAGCTTATACTAATAAACCTTAAGGAAATATAAAACTTTCTTAGACTAATTAACTTCTACTAAAAGTTTATTAAATACTATAGTAAGATTAATATACTTCTTATAGACCTTAGCTATAAGAACTAACTATTTAAATAGAAAGAAGCCTAAAAAACAGCCTTTTAGAAAATTAAAAACTATATCTCTAGTAAGCTAGTCCTAATAATCTCTAACCTATAAGAGTAGTTTAAACTTAAAATAGATACTTTAAACTTCACCCTCAGAGCGTAACTATCTTAATAAGATTTAGAAAGATATTTATACTTTTATACCTTCTTCTTATATAAGCTCTATAAATTAAAACTTAACTATTAGATCTATAATAAAAAACTTATAGCGATTATTAAAGCCTTTAAAGAATAGAGACTAAAACTCTTAAGAACTATTTATAAAGTACTTATATATATTAACTATAAGAATTTAGCATACTTCACTATATTAAAAGTGCTTAATAAATAATAAATCTAATAGTTAGAATTCTTATTAGAATTTAACTTCTAAATTATCTACTAAAAAGGATTAGAAAATAGTAGAGCTAATACCCTCAGCTAATAACTAAACTATAACATCTTAATACTAAAGGAAACCTAAATAATTCTTAAACATAATAATAATAGAGACCTAATACCTACTATAAAAACCCTAATAGTAGCTAGATAATCTATAGCTAGCTTAACTAATAAACTAAATACTAAAGTAATTATAGAATTTCACGCTTAATCTATATATAGTTACTAAGGAATTATAAAAACTTAGAAATAACTATAATAATAATATAGAGAAAAGGTTACTAGAGAATATATTATAATAATAATTAAAGATTATAAGGTTTACCTAAAAAGTAAACCAGCTTAATACTAACTTTATAGATTATTATAACCTTTATTTATATTATAAACTACTTAGCACTCTATATTACTTAACTTTATTATTAAACTACTAAAGTTTTAAAAACCCTTTATAGAAGTCTATTTTAACAGTATTCTTATTATTATTAATAGACTTATAAAGTATGCTTACTTTATCCTATATAAAAAAGTAAGTAATACTAAAGAATTCGCCTATATATTCCTTAAATATATTATTACTAATTATAAAACACTTAAGGAAATTATATTAGATAGAGATAAGATCTTTACTTCTAAGTTCTAAAAGTTAATTATATTACAACTTAGTATTAAGTAAGTAATATCTACTGTATTCTACCTATAAACTAATAGATAAACAGAATAAATTAATTAAATCTTTAAAACCTACCTTTATGTATATATTAATTATAACTAAGATAATTAGGTAGTATTACTACTAATAGCTTAATTTGCTTATAACAATATAATAGGAGAAAGTATTAAAAAATCCCCCTTCTATTTTAACTATAAATTTAAACTAACTATATATAGAAAACTTTATGCTAGCTTAGTAGCACTAAAAGCTATTGCTATAGTTAAATAAATTAAAAATATCTAAAATAATATATATAAAGAACTTAAATTTATATAATAATAAATAGTATGCTTTAGTAATAAATAAAGGATTAAGGGACTAACTTTAAAAGAGGGAGATAGCGTCTACTTTATATAGCAAAATATTAAAATAAAACGACTAAATAATAAATTAAACTTTAAAAAACTTAGACGTTTTAAAGTCTTCTAAAAAGTTTTACTAGTTAATTATAAATTTAACTTATCTAATATAATAAAGTGTTTTCTAACCTTCTATATATTACTTCTTAAATTAGCATTTTAAAGATTATAGATAAATAACCTTATTATTATAGAAGATAATAAACTAGAGTATAAAGTTAAATAGATTATTAACTACTTTAAAGAACTAGAAGGATATTAATACTTTATTAAGTGGAAAGAATATAGATATAAAGATAATATATAGGAACTAGTAAAAAATATTATAAATATATAAGATAAACTTATATAGTACTAATAATAATAATAGAACTGTAAAGCTATACCTATACTAATTATAAACTAAATACTAATAAATATTACTAAGTACTAGCGTATTAGATAACTATATAGATATATTAAACTACTAATAGAAGCAGATAGACTATAATAAGGGAAACTATTTATTTACTTTAAAATACTAAAAAGTAATTAGGACTTCCCTAATAAGAAATTCAGAGTATTAGGGTTCTAACTACTTAAGATAGTATTTAAGTCTATAGCACTAAAACTACTTATAGACTAAACCTCTAATATAGGAGATGCTACTAGCTCCTCTTTAGTAACCTCCTAACTTTTCTAAAATACTATCCTCTTTTGCTTATATAAATAGTCTAACTGCGCTATAAACTTATCTAACTTAGCTTATATAGTATATAAAGTAGTAGCTTTTTTTCTTAATATTTCCTCCTTAGCTACTTTAGTATCCTCTAAATAAGTAGCTTTATTTAATAAGTAATCTATTATAACTAATTAGTAAAAAGAATAACGCTTATAGTTTAAAACACCTATAAATATAAATAGTATTTACTGCTATATTATAAAACTGCTTTAAGTAAGTATATTTGCTATAAACTTTACTACTAGGGAGCAGCTTATAATGCTTCTCTAAAGAATAATAATATAAATAAGGTATATTAATAATAAAACTAAACTTAGTAATATATAAAGTATAATTATAATAATAAAGAGTGAACGTAGAATTTAATTTTAATTTTTAAATATAATCTAATATAGTGTTAGTATTATAGGTAAATCAGAAAGTATAATTAATAGATCTCTAACTTAAGACTAATAACCTATTTATATTAGGTCTTAAGGATAAGACTTTTAGAGAGGGGATTTAATATTATAACCTATAAATAAAGATAATAGCTGAACAACTTATTTAGGCGTTAGGTAGCTATAATAGGATATTTATACTGTAAAATTATAGAAATAATAGGGATTTACTTAGAAATAGAAGAACTATAGTATAAGTTATATAATAATAAGATAAGAAGTAATTAGTAGAGCGTAGTAAGGAGCGCTTAGTGATCAATTAGCCTTACTAACTAATTGCAATCACCTTATATACCTAGGTGATTACCTATAGATAGATAAAAAGTACTATTCAGACTTATATATAATATAACCTTAAGCCTAGCTTATAGTTAGACTTCTATAGCTCTTCAGTAATTAACTTTATATTTATCCTTAGGATACTTTTAGCTTACCTTTACTATAAATACTTATTAAGTTTAAGACTGATTACTTTAGCCTCTAACTACTAATCTATAATATAGCCTATAACCTACAACCTAAACTCATAATATAATAATCTGTTTACTAGTATTAATCTCTAACTTCTGTTAGCAGACCCTACTGTTAGATAGCTAACTGTAATATATAAATACTTTATAGATAGTTTTTAAGAGTTTTAATCTCTATTTTTTAAAAGCTTTAATAATTACTATAAGTTCTTTATTATAAATCTAATAGTTAAGTTTTAGTTTATAGAGCTTATATAAGAAGAAGGTATAAAGGTATAAACATCCTTCTGAATCTTACTAAGATAGTTACACTCTAAGGGTGAAATTTAAGGTGTTTATTTTAAGTTTAAACTATTCTTATAGGTTAGAGATTATTAAAACTAATTTGCTAGAGATATAGTTCTTAATTTTCTAGAAGGCTATCTCTTAAGCTTCTTTCTATTTAAATAGTTAGTTTTTATAGCTAAGGTTTATAAAGGGTATATTAATCTTATTATAGTACTTAATAAACTTTTAGTAGAAGTTAATTAATCTAAAAAAGCTTTATACTTTTTTAAGGTTTATTAGTATAAGCTATTTCTTAATAGCTTAAACCTTTTTTTCTAATATATTAATATATCTAGAAGTGATAATAAATTTAAGGTATTCTACTTTCTATATATAGAAAGTACTTTTCTCTAGTTCTACTAAGAGTTTAGTATCTTAAAGTGCTTATAATACAAAATAAATATATTCCTTATACTACTTTATTATTAGTGAGAAAATAAAGATATTATTAAAATAGATAACTATAAAGATATCTATAAACTTTTAGAAAACTTAGTTAATTATATTCTAAAAAGTAGCTAAAGTATTAGTAAAACTAAAAGGTATAATAAAATACTTAAAATATCCTCTATATATTTTAAAAGTAGTTTTTTATTCTTCTCTTTACTTTATTTAAATAAGGTTATAAGTACTCTTAAGGTTTAATACTATAAAGTAGTTAGCTCTATAGAGGAGTTACTATAGTTTATTAATTAGCAGTAGTAGATATTAGTTTTTAATTATTATTTTATTAAGTATTTAGTAGTTAATATAAAGTTAAAGTTTTCTATTTTTCTTAAATATAAATAGGATTAAGCTTCCTATTAGTAATATTAATTCTCTAATATAGCTCTTCTTAAGGTTTTTATTAAGGTATTTATTAAAAGCTTCTATTTCTATTAAGTTAAGTCTATAGATTTTATTAAATTTAGGTTTCTTCCCCTCTTTAATAGGGATTTTATAATTAAAATTTATATATTTAAGCAGTTTAATTTCTAGTTTAGCTATAAAGAGTTTCTTATAAACTTTATATTCTTTTAGAATAGACAGAAGTAGATTATTCTTTTACTTAAGATCTATTATTTTTAGTAGTTATAAAACAGCTTCTTTTACTTTAAAATAGCAGATATATTGTTTTACTACTCTATAGTAAGTAGATCTACTTAAAGCTTAATCTCTATAAAGCTATTTAGAGGTTAGATTATTATTATCCTAATAGAGTTAGCTTATTCTTTAGTCTATTTATAAGTTATTCTTCTTAAACTATAATATTCCTAATATAATATTATATATATTAAGTTTAGTAATATTAAATTAAAGTTATTTATTTTAATCTAAATAACTTATCTTAAGGAGTATAGTTTTATTACTAATAGTTCCTCTTTTATATTAAACTTATTCTCTTTCTATATTACTAAGTTAGTATATATATTTCTTCTTCTACTATAGTAGTTATAATTAGTTTACTACTTAAAATAATATAAAATTTATTTTAGCTTTACTATTAATAAGTGTAATAATTATAGTATTATTAATAGCTATTATAAATTATAAGTATATTTTTTAGTTTAAAGATGCTAAATAGATAAACTTTATTATTATTACTTATTTTAGTTCTTTATTAGTAGGTAAGTTTAGTTTTTTAACTACCTTAGTTTTCTAAAGTAGGTAATTTATTTTCCTTCCTATTAAGCTTTAGTTAAGCTGTTCTCTCTGATTTTAATATAGAAGATATTAAATCTATCCTTTAGAGTTCTCTATACTTAAGCTTTATCCTAGTAGTAAATCTAGCAGGTATTATATTTATATTTATCCTAATATATAGTATTATTATATTAGTATCTTATAAGAAACTATAAGCTTAAGCTGAAGGTTACTAAATTATTATTAAATATAGTTATAATCTATCTAACTATACTAGTCTAAATATAAATATTCTAAATAGAGTTCTTATTATATTTTCTAGAGTAAAACTAATATTTATACTTATCTCTAAGATATTCTTTATATTTATTAAAGAAATATTATAGCTAAAAGAGGTTTTAATAATTATAGTAGTTATATTTAAATATAAAGTAATCTTCTATATAGAGCTTTAAAGTACAGTTTTAGTTTCTTATATTAATAGGTATTCTATAGAAGTGTTATTATTAGTTATTATAGCTTATATTAATTATCTAATACTAAATAAGTTATTAAGTCTCTTCTTTATTATTAAATTCCTCTTTAGAGCTAATATTATCTACACTAGGGGTAAACCTATAGGTAATTTCTACTTAAGTATATTATTAAGCAATATTATAAGGTTTATCTAAGTTATAAAGTAAACTTTCTCTTTCTCTAAAAGTCTAGTTACTAGTAAGACTAAGAATTTATTATTTAGTTAAGAGGTTATCTTAGTATTTAAGTTTTTTATTAGATTCTTCTTTAACTTATTCTTTAAGTTTTTAGTTAATTTACTTAATTTTAGCAGGGTTTCTATATATATACTTATATTATTCTATATATAATATTATAATACTAAGCTACTTTTACTATAGAGAGTTATAAGGTTCTTATTAGATTTATATTAAGTATATAGTTTTAGCTCTTTTTAGATATATAAATCTCTATTTATTATTAGCTTTTTGTTTTTATTCTCTTATAGAATAGTTTAAAGTGTTATAAGAGATTTATCTTTATATATTAGTAATTAGTAGTAATAGTAAGTTAGTAACCTCTAATTATTATACTTAAAGTATTTTATTAAGTTATTTAGTAATCTTCTAAATTATTTTACTATTAATTTAATAGGCTACTACTAAGGTTTTATTAGTTAGCTAATATCTTATTATCTCTTTATTACTGAGGTATATAGGGTACTTATTATTATAATATTTAGTCTATAATAGAGATATATAAGGTGTTTTAGTTACTATATTAGCTTATTTAGTTTATTTAGATATTAGCTTGTAGTTAAGTTTCTTAAGTTATCTATAATCTCTAGTAATATATTTTATTTTTTTATAGTTATAGCACTTAAAGTTTTAAGGTTTTTTATTATTACTCTTAGTAGCTATACTGAAGTCTATAAGTCTACTATATTATCTATAGGAAGTGTTTTATTAAGTATTATTCCTATTATTATAGAGTTTATTATTATTCTACTAGTTATTAAACTTATACTAAGGTTATTATTAATATTTATATCTTAAGTTTAAGTTTTATTATCTATTACTTTATTCTTTTTATTATTTAAAAAGTTAGTTATTAATTTTAATAGCTAATTTAGTATATTAAAGGAAATCCTCTAGTTAATTAATCTTAATAATCTTATCTTTAACTTTATCTTTAAATCTTTAGTAGAATATAAAGATCTTAGTTTCTTTAGTAAGGTTAAATTAGATACTAAGTTATTAGAAATTAGTAGAATAATCTTTAGTAGATTTAGTCTATTTAAACTATATAAGGTTATACTTAGCTTATTATTTCTTATTAAAGTTTTAAAAGAGAGATTAGAGTATATCCTTAAATCTTTAGAAACTAATATAAATATTATAGGTTTTAATAGTATATTTATTAAAGGTCTCACACTTAAAATACTCTTTTTAGATTAGTTTAAACTACTTAAAGGCTTTTCCTTAGAAGTAGGTAGCTATATATACTACTTTCTCAGTTTTATTAGTAAAGTTACTATAATAAAAGTTTTAGTAGTTTTTAACTTAAATTAAGAATCTTTTAAGAGTTTTAGAAGTACTATTATAAATAACTAAGGTATTAAGCTTAAGTTTCTAATATCTTCTAATAAGAGTTATTATAATATTAGTAGTAGCTTAGAGAGTATTAAGTTTATTTTAGAGTTCTTAGATTTTCTTAAAATTAATATCTCTTTTAATATCTTTCTTAAGCTTTTAGTAAGCTACTATATTATTCTAGAGTTATTTATTAAAGTTTTATATAATTTATTAGTTTTTATTAATAATCTTCTATATACCTTTAGTCTTATTTTCTTATCTCTAGATAATCCTCTTAAACTTATTATATTTTTTCTTAATAAAAAACTTTTTTCTATTAGAATTATAATAAAGGTCTAATATATTAAAGTTTTTAATATAAGTAAGTTCTTAAACTAAGCTTTAAAGTTATTAATATAAAGAACTAAAGGATTTAGAGGTAAATAATTTAATAGAGTTATAAGAGGATATTATACTAATATTACTAATTAGTAGTATTAATAGTTAATTTACTAAATAGAAGTAATTAAAATATTATAGTTAGCTATTTAATAATAAGATCTACTAATAGAAGTTAAAAATTAATACTAATAAATAGATTATTATATTATAAGTTTAAGTTATAAATTATAAGCTATATTATAAATTAGTAATTAGAAACTAAAATAATTAGTTTTAAACTTAATAAGTATTTATAGTAAAAATAAGCTGAAAATATCTTAAAGATAAATATAAAGTTAATTACTAAAAAGCTATAAAAGTCTAACTATAAATTAAGCTTAAGGTTATACTATATATAAGTCTAAATAGTACCTTTATCTTATTATTATTCCTAATCCTAATAAGGTTTATTCCTTAATTATATAAAACCTATATATATTAAGAACAGTTTCTATATTTTAGTATATAGATCTAATCTCTTATCTTATCCTCATATAACTTATACTATAGTTCTTCTATTTCTAAGTAAGTCCCTATATTCCCCTGCAGTATAAAGGCCTTATTATAGCCGCCTAACACCTAAGTAGGTTGTCCAGCTGTTATCCTTATTTACAGGTTGTAACACTTTCGCCAAAAGTTTAATAGTCACCTCAAAACTCCCTTTGGCTGGTGCCGCTCACAGGGGCATCATGCCACGATCTCCAGCTTGCATGGATCGCAACTCAAGAGTCAACGTATGACGTCACCTGGGTACTCTCGTAGAAACTCTGTTGGCAGTCTCCGCGGATTTCATCCCCTCGTCCGCAGAAAAGCCATCCTTTCCCATGATGTCTCTTATTCTGTCCCATTTGCTAATGCCTCTTTGACACGAGCTCATCTGTGAAGCCAAGTTATCAACGAGCGCCAAAAGCCCCAATCATATCACAAATCCACAATGTCTTCTCCATTGAACAAAAAGAACCAATTGCTTGAGAAGCTGCTGGAGTTACACCTTCAAGGGTTAAGTCAATACATTGATCTCCCAAGGGTGGTTCTTTTAGGGAGCAGTGACTCGGCAAAACAATCGGTAATCATGGCATTGACCGGACTTCCCATGCCGAAAGAGTATTTAGGCAACGACTTCACTATGGAATTCATCATAATACCTTCAGACAAAATATCAATCAAGATGTCAGTAATTCCACAGCCGTTCACGCATCTCGGTTCCGGTCGGACTCAGTCAGATTCTGAGCGAATCCTTGCTCTCAAAGATGAGGTCAGTTCGGACGACCCAGACTGGGAAGGCCTGTTCGAATTTCTCTTCGGCCGGATCATCGTGGAATTGAGAACCGTTGGAGAATACAGCTTCTCCGTGGGAGACGTCCTCAGATTGGAGATCCGGCGGCCTTCTCCTGGGCCAATGGTCATTCTAGACATTCCTCGGCTTCCCTGGCGCGAAAGCACATGCAAAGGCCACCTTTGGACAATCTCTCAAATCCAGAAGACCCGCAATACGATTATAGTCGCGCATGACGATCTTTCAACGCTCAAGCTGTCTAGGCTAGACTCTACATATCAGAGTCAAAGTCATCTTTGTGGAGGACGCAATCGAACCATGGCAATTTTTGTTGCAAATGCAACATGCTTAACAACACGCGATGCTCTCCAAGTAAGAGCTGTTGTCCAGAAACGTTGTCGTGGCCATGATTTCAGTTTTGGTTGGTTTGTCTTGGAAGATAGGCAAGGAAAAGCTGGGGACAGCTTCAACTTCCAACCCATACACTCAATAACAGACAGTATACGGTCGTCGTATCAGAGTGTCAACTTTTTTAAACACGTCAAGTCAAAACTGGAACAAGACGAAATCCTTAACGCACCGCAGATTCTCGATGAAGTCGAAAAGACGATCCACATCGTTGCAAAGAAACACAAGATAAGCGGTAAGAAATCTCGGTGTACCCTTTTGGCGTGGGATTTCTAACACAGGGTGTTACTGCAGAAAAGAGAATCATTGCTGTTGAAAGTGATTCTCTGAAGAAGAGCATGGATTGTCTTAAAACGGCTTTCATAGTTCTGTGCAGTTTTGATCAACAACACCCCACTCAGCCACCGAGCTCGGCCTCCTCTACAACAGAGCGTAAGTCGGCTCCCAACGATGGAGATGCCATCTGAGCACTGGGCTGAGTGACACGCATTACTTGCCAGCTAACGTAATCATCGATAGCCATGGACACGCCTACGGAGAGCCAAGCAGATGAAACGGAATTGCATGATCCCAGCGAAAGAACGTCGACGCCGACAGCAGGGCGTGGAAAAAACGATGAATGGCGGAGGAGAGCTATGCAGGCTTTTGCGGATGCGGCAGCATGGAACAAATCGTGAAGGAATCTGGGTGATTTGCTCTTGGGATGAGGAACGGGCTTGAGGCCTGGCGAGCAGCGGCGTTTTAAGTAGGTGGTTAAGATAGGCTTTTCTGTGTATGAAGACATTGTGAAGCTATCTCAATGTGAATTATCCGGGCGAGGCTGTTAACTTTGCTGGTAGTGACGCTATTGTCTAAACGAAGCTGATAGCTACAGTAGTATGGCAGCTACAGTTCAGGTCGGCGCGGGTATTTATTCTAGACCTCTTAGTGCGTACAATGTAAAGCTACTGGACTGCCTACCTAGGTTTTGACCGAGGTGCTTTTACTGCTAGGTGGGTTTGAAGCTGCCTCAACATGCAGATTCTTGCAAGGAGCACATGAGTTTATTAAGTCTTGTAAATGTTAGCTGTTCAAGATGGCTCTTTTGAGTTTGTGTGGGAATCTCGCGCCATTTCTGCTCTAGACTAATCAAATTAACAACCAAACATATTCTCTTGGCATCTTGCTGGGCAGTTGTCATAGGTTATGAATTGCTGTGTCTTAGCCCGCACATTTTCAAATGCAGTCGGCGCTGAAGTCCAGACTCGCCTCGGTCTAATGTGTCTCATTCAACGTATGAAGCACTAAAACAAGAATTCTGAGATACAGTTCTACACGCATTGTTTAATACCACAATTCTTGTTCTAGCCTCTCATGGATAATTCATTCTCTCTGACTAGCTTCCTGATGTTCTTCGTCGTCATAAATGCGAGCGGATGACTCTTTATGTCATGATCACCATCAACTTGAGCGGCAACACTAGTGTCTACTACAGCTGATCGTCCCGGCAGTACAGGCAGATGAGTGTGTGGATCATATGTCGTACCCTTGGGCAGAGGCTTGGTCTGGACCGTCGCCATTCCCTCTTTGAATAAACTTTCCGGTGTTCCTTTTGTGATCAAATTCTCCCCGAACACCATCGGAATTGTTCCGGTCGCGATATCCACGCCTTTGATCACGCGTTCTTGTATTCGGCGTGCAGCTTCAGGCTGGCTAAACGCAGAGTCGTGTCCCGCAAAGTAAAGTCGGGTGAACGAAAATCCATCGGCTTGCTTTACCTGTCCAGGAATCTGCCCGTCACTGTTCGCTGACAGGTCCACAAACCCCGCAGAAGCCCAATTCGCAGCTCCAACTTCAGCCGCTACCATCTGAGCGCCGATGATGTTACTGTCGTAGTCGGCATCGCCGGTGAAGAGCGCGACGGTGACACCTTGTTGGAGCAGATTCTTCATGGACTGGACGACAAGCGCACCTGTGCGGCTGTCGTCACCGGTCGAGCTGAATGCGATGCTGGTCTGCACTGAGGCCGCGGTGAAGTTGTTCGAGGCTCCGATGGCTGCTTGGATGTCGGCTCGGTTAAGATATGCGATGAAATCCGGTGCCGGGTAGGGGGACGGCGACAACAAGCGTATGTCGTTTTCGAAACGACCAGTGTTTACATCCCAGAACTCTTCGACATTCTTAATGCAAAATGCGTCGGCATCTGCGCATACCTTATCGGCGGGGTTGCTATTACATGTCGTCTGTTTATCCTGACAGCCTCCGGTGCCAAACATGTTGGTGAAAAGCTTTTGACGGAGTGTATCGTTAAACGGCGTGAGATCGTACGGGTTGCCGGGTGATACCGAGTAGTTGAAATATGCACCAAATTGGACGCGACTATCCATGAACCCATCTTCAATAGAAATGGATTTCAGGGGTACATTGACGGTGTCGGGTACTGCAAGCTGGTTCTGCAGCATGATATAGTCGGCAAAGATGGGTGCGTAGTGGCCGCCGTACGATTGACCTGTGATGTGCACACCGTTCGCCGCGTACTGAGGGAAAGCCCCCATGATTCCTTGCATCACCTGATAGAACACTTTGCCCGCCTCCACGGTTGAGTTCGGCGTCAGAGAGAGATCCATAGATGAGTACGTGCCACACATGGGATCTGCCAACGTGCATTGCTGTGGAACAATCTCTGCGGTCTTGGGGTTGATAGTGCCATTGACCAATTTGGTGTACGAGAAGCCAACAGTTGCGGGTTGGTCGATGAACAGCATGTTGCTAATGGCTGACCAGGAGTTTGGATTGTTCACCACCTTTCCACTCGCATCAATAGTACAAGGCCCGAGCTCGAGGAAGAGTCCGCCCATGGACGAAGCCCCTGGGCCCCCATCCAGTCTGATCGTCATAGGTGTGGAGGTCGCATTTTGCTTCGCTTCAATCAGGTAGAAGTAGATATGTTGAGTCGGGCTGACGTCCACATAGCCGGCGAAGGATTTGACGTTCGGGTCGGTCTCGCATATTCCGTTGGGTACTTGTTTAAATCGAACTGTGGTTCCTGCCGCTCCTTTGACTGTCTTGAGATCTGCTGGCTGGGCAACAAATTGTCCATGAGCAAAAATAATTAGCAAAATAATGCTAAAAAGTATTGATGCGAACATTCCGCAACGCCGTTCTGCAGGAACTTTTCGGTGATCGACAACTTGGATAGTCGCAGTTAGATTAATAGCATCTTCATAAATGCAAAGCCATGGCCGTAGAAGTTTGACAGATGTTGTCTCTGTTGCGTGTCGTTCGAATCTAGATGTGTGGTTCGATGTCTTGAGTCATTTCAATCTATCTCGGTTTCGGTTTAGCCCATTTTCTCGGAGGTGGATCGACGGACTTAATTGAGTTGATTCCAAACGAACCAGAAACACTAGGCTACTTCTTATCAACCACTGCATGTCAAATCCAACTCCAGACGCGTTTCTCTGCGCTTCGTCCTCTACTATCTTAACAGTCTTTCGAGGCAAGTTTTTAATTTTACCTTCACGGATGGCTCTTCCGTTCGACGGCCTCTTATTGGGGTCCGAACCCGAGTTTGCTCATAATTTTACTGTCATCCGAGCCGGATTTTGACTGACGTGACCCCACCTTCTTCGAAGACTTCGAACTCTGAACAAGGCTGATGCCAGTACTCTAGCACCAAGACTTGTGCATGGGTAGCATGTTTTGAGGCTGAGTACCGGATCTTGCGGCACACTTTAAATGCATTAAGCAATCGGTACTCGGCATTTCTTCTGTGGTCTCTGCCGCGTCTATTGTTTCTGGCCTTGCGGTTCTAGTCCTACTTGCAAAGTGGGAAGAACAGTTCCGATTCTAAAACCATGAATACTCTTGCGAGTTACAAATCAATGTGGGTGTTAATCGCTTTCTAGGCGAAAGCTTCTACAATACAGTTGCCTGTCAGATTCCTGTTTGGTAACTGGAGAGCCCAACTGGACATGAAAGTAGGTTTGAGACAGGGTTGGAGGTCACCCTTGCTTCCGGAAGAAGGTTCCCGGAAGCGCCGCACGGTGTGTATGATGGCGCCGACACCATGTGACTGAAACGACACACCTGAATCGAACTGAAACCTAGTTGCAAAGGATTTGATTCCAAAGACTCACGATAAAGAGTGAGTTTCTTCTCGGAGCACATCAAGTTCGTGCCTGCTCATAGTCGCTTTCCACATTTGAACTGTTCCCGCTGCAGTGTTACTTTAGTCTGATGGTTGTAATCTCAAGTACCCGAAAGGTGATAGTGCATTTGATTTTCTTATAAACGTCAAGATGTACTCTATCATACTGCTAGGATCATCAAAGGATTAATTGCAGTGTTTGTTTCCTCTGCAAGCGAACTGCTCCATTCGATGATCTCATGTTCCTCGGGACCCGCCGTGGTCTTGGCATGCCTTTTCCGTCGGATGAACAGAACTCAAGCACTCGAAGAATCTTGGCGATGCAACACGGAACCATTACATCAGCAGTTCAACCAGAGATCCGATGAACTCCACATCTCCAAGAGCTCGCAGCTAGATGAACCGAATGAAGCATATCGGACCACTCCCGATCATCGATGGCCTTAAACTTACACACAACACTGCATCGGAGTCTTAATGGCCCGATGGACGGTCACACCACGACCCCTGCCCGTCGCCTTATTCCCCGCTCTCGTGTCGATCGCGGGGGTAACGGGACCGGACACACACAACAACGGTCCACCGATTGCGGGGAAACAACGGAAATATGCATATTTTGACCCAGACTTTGCTTCTTCTCCCCCGCTGCCCAGCTTTTGGGTTCCAAGCATCACCGCATAAACGAGGACTTTTGCATCGCCGATGCTACTCAGAGTCGTCATATCCGCCCACGTAACCCCCGCGATCGAGTGGCACTCCGCAGCCGGGTTGGACGACCGGTGCGCAAGTGAGGGGCAATTGGGATTCTTTTGATTCTTGGCGCAGCTACATGATCGTGACATGCGCCCAGCCGGAGTTGTGAGAATTACCCGGCAATGAAAACCAAAGAGATCATGGAGCGCGTTATAAAGGTCGCGCGGCGGTTGTTGGCGGCAGCCAGGCCCTAGGAGAGCCACGGCACCAGTAGGTCTTCCAAGTCGCTCGCCAGAGCTCGTTTGTGATCATCATGGACCTCATCTCAGGCCTAGGGTTCCCAGGTGCTTTACCGGACTGGACGAATCTGAACGTCTTGCACAGCAATACTCTTGCTCCGCGTGCACACTTCTACTCCTACGCCAGCGAGGACGCCGCTCTCTCCTTCGACCGCTACCAGAGCGAGTATCTCAGTCTCAATGGGACCTGGAAGTTCCACTACGATCAAAGCCCCTTCGAGGCTCCCATCTGGGAAACCGCGAACACGACTTCATGGGACGACATTGAGGTCCCGGGCATGTGGCAGCGCCAGGGCTACGGCTACCCTCACTACACCAACATCGACTACCCCTTCCCAGTCACCCCTCCTAATGTCTCTTATGTGAACCCCACCGGATCGTACTGGAGAGAGTTTGAGATCCCCGAGGGCTGGGACGAAGACCAGCAGATCCGCCTCCGCTTTGAAGGCGTCGATAGCGCGTTCCACGTCTGGGTCAACGGCGAAGAGGTCGGCTACAGCCAAGGAAGCCGCAACTCCCACGAATTCGACATCACGGACTACCTCACCCCGGGCGAAGCCAATACCCTCGCTGCGCGTGTGTACCAATGGTCCGATGGCTCCTACATCGAGGATCAAGACCAATGGTGGCTATCCGGCATCTTCAGAGACGTCTACCTCATCCCGTTCCCTCGCTCCTCGATTGTGGATTACCAAGTCAACACCTACATCGATGACACCTTCTCAAGCGGCACCATCAGACTCAACACGACAATCCAGGGAGACCAAGGCAACTTGACCGTCAAACTCCTCTCTCCAACCGGCGACACCCTCAACGAATGGACCGGCGCCTCGTCTTCCGTGTATGAACACACCCTCGCCGGCCCAGACTTCCAACTCTGGTCCGCCGAGACGCCCACCCTCTACACACTCCTGATCACCTTCAACGGCCGCACCATCAGCCAGCGCGTCGGCCTCCGCCGCGTCGAGATCGTCGGCTCCAACTTCCACGTCAACGGCAAACCCATCACAATTTACGGCGTCAACCGCCACGAGCACAACGCTATCTCGGGCCGCACCGTGCCGTACGCCAACATGCGCGCCGACCTCATCCGCATGAAGCGCTCCAACATCAACACCATCCGCACCTCCCACCAGCCGCCGCACCCGGACTTCTTCGACGTCGCCGACGAGCTCGGCTTCTACCTCATCTCCGAGGCGGACCTCGAGTGCCACGGCTTCGGCAAGGTCGAGGAGACGGACGAGAAGGCGGCCGAGTGGACCTCGGATAACCCGGAGTGGGAGGCTGCGTATATCGACAGGGCCCACGCGCTCGTGGAGCGGTTCAAGAACCATGCGTCGGTCATTATTTGGTCGCTGGGCAATGAGTGCTTCTACGGGCGGAACTTGGATGCGATGACGACTTGGATTAGACAGCGCGACCCCAGCAGGATTATTCACTATGAGCCGGACCGGAATGCCACGTCGGTGGATATGTACAGCCAGATGTACAAGTCTCCGACGAGTGTTCGTGAGTGGGTTGGTAACCACACGGACAAGCCCTTCATTCTCTGTGAATACGCACAGTAAGTTGCTTCTTCACATCTCTTGAACTCTGCTAACAACACCACAGTGCAATGGGCAACGGTCCCGGCGGTCTGAAGGAATACATCGAGCTCTTCCGCTCGGAGCCCCTCGTCCAGGGCGGTCTTGTCTGGGAATGGAGCAACCACGGCCTTCTGAAGAAAAAAGGAGACATTGAGTACTACGCCTACGGAGGAGACTTCGGCGACGAGCCCAACGACGCCGACTTCATCATGGACGGCCTCACCCTCTCCGATCACACCCCCATGCCCTCGTTGATCGAGTACGCCAAGGCCATCCAGCCCATCACCGTGGTACTCTCTGAAGACGGTCACCAAATGGTCGTCACAAACCATTACGACTTCCTCGACGTCAACTGGCTGGACGCCTCCTGGCACATCATCCAAGACGGCCAGGACCCGACATCCCCGCGCCCCCTCGACCTGGGAAGCATCCCCGCCGGCGAACAACGCACCCTCGCCCTCCCAACCGGCAACTCGACGCTCTCGGGCGAGGCCTGGATCACCGTCGAGTTCGCACTCAAGAACGACACAATCTGGGCTGAGAAGGGCCACATCATCGCCTGGGACCAGCTCCACGTCAACGCCCCAGCCGCAGCAGCAAACCGCACCAAGCGCGCCACCGCCCTCACCACCCGCCAATCCTCCTCCTCCGCGCTCAACTTCACCCAAGAAAGAACCCACCTCAAAGCCTCCACATCCTCCTCCTCCTTCGACTTCGACCTCCTCCAGGGCAACGTATCCTGGACCGTCAACGACACGCCCATCTTCACCCGCGGCCCGGAGCTCTACTTCTACCGCGCGCAAACCCAAAACGACGCTTCACAATGGGGCGACGGGCCCTTAGTATGGGACGACGCGCGTCTCGGCAGCATGCACACCCAAGTCCGCGACGTCTCCTGGCAAGAAACCTCCGCCGGCCTAACCGTCCACTACCGCGTCCGCGTCGCCCCCAAAGCGCTCGAATGGGGCGTCGAGGCATCCCTCACCTACACCGTCTCCTCCGCCGGCAGCCTCAGCGTGCACGCGCGCGGCGACTTCGTCGGCAACAACACGCCCGAAGTCGTCCCGCGCATCGGCCTCATGGCGGTGCTCCCCGTCGACTTCGACGCGGTATCCTGGTTCGGCCGCGGCCCCGGGGAGAACTACAAGGACACGAAGCAGGGCTGCCGCGTGGGCCGGTACGAGGCGAGCGTGGACGAGCTGTTTACGTACTACGACTACCCGCAAGAGAACGGCAACCGTGAGGACCTGCGGTGGGTGAGGCTCGGCAACGGGGACGTGACGCTCGACGCGCGGAGGGCTGAGGGGGAGGATGTGTTTAGTTTTACGGCGCGGCGGTATATGCCGTTCGACCTGGACGACGCGAAGCACCCGCATGATTTGGAGGCGTTGGATATGACGGTTTTGAATCTGGATTATGATAATCATGGGATTGGGTCGGCGACGGTTGGGCCGAGGCCATTTGAGGAGTATAAGTGCTACTCGAAGGCTTTCGACTTTACGTTTGAGCTAAGTGTCGAGTAGATGCAGGAAGAGTGTCTGTGGTACGTAATTTCAATCAGGTGCCAATCGCAAGAGATGTCTGAGGGCATAATTATCATGAGCGAAAGGGAGAGCAGTGTTATGAGAAGCGAACAGCACGATGTAGCCATGATGTTCGATTCTTCTTCTAATGCAATTCTATGATCCTGATCGGCGATACTCTTCCCAGCCGTGATCGTGTCTTGGCATCCCGCGAGACATGAGCCCTAGCAAAATCCCAATCCGCGACTCCAAACGAACGCGCAGTCCCAAAGTAAAGAAAGTAATCAGACATAGTCTCATATCCAGCAGAGTTTCCCGATGTACCAATCCATCCCAGAAATGAAAACTTCATGCGAGGTTCAGAAGCCAATCTGTTGACTGGAATGGGCCAAAGCCCCGAGGCGACTTGCAAAGACAGATCCTCCTACTCCAATACCTCATTAGTCACCATCACTGTCCGAATCTTGGTTCATCCAAATACCTTGCGTGGACATGCCGTTTGGCCTAGAGGCGGCGGCAGCACTCTTCGCGCGTCTCTTCTGCCTGCGTCTCTCCTTCTTCTCTCGACGCTTCTTGGAACGGCGTTGCTGATGCTCTTCGGGCTCAGACGCAGGGCCCGTGCCCTCGAAGAAGTAGCTCGTTGAGTCCTGACTTGAGACGGCGTACGGGTCGTGCAAAAGCTGCATTTCTTCCTCGGTGACGGGGGTGGCCGGCAAAGGCTTCGAGACTTCTTCGCGAGGCCGCTTGAACTGGAGGACGCGGTCTCCGAATTTGCGGATGGTCTCGTCGGAGATGCGAAGAGGAGGGAGGGGGTTGGAGTTGGCCTGGTCGATAAAGGGGTCGGCTACCTCGCGCGCTGGGTAGACATGCTCGTCGGGATCAACCTCATCAAAGCCATTACGAACAATCGCCTCCCAATCATCAGGGTATTTCTCAGCAAGCGTCAGGTCCAGATCTTCACCTTCGGAATCGTAGTCGTCTGCGTCTGTGTCTTCGCTTCCGCCGTCTGCGCGAGTCTTCTTCAACATCTCCTTCTTTTTCTGCCGCGCGGGCACCGTCCCATCCAGAATCAGGTTGTCCTCCCAGTGATGTATCGTGAAGTCTATGCCTGTAAGGTAGGCAAGTCGCTGGACAAAAGGGACGCATTTTCCGGGCTTGTGAGGCACGCCGCAAGGCTCACGGGTGAGGTGAATCTCAAAGCGAGGCGCCAGACCATTCTTTCGAAGACAGTTTTTGAGGTCCTTGAGGTCTGTCATGGTAACCCGCTTGATCTTTCGGTCGCCGAACACGTGCAACTGTAGCATCGTATATATGGCATATGCCGACAGCTTCTTCTCTGTATGACCCGCGGCCCAGTTCCCGACATCGTCCTCGGTAGGCATCTTGCTATGCCCGTCGTAGGGCGAGCCCATCTTGAGGCCCAGGAGCTCAGCAAGGTGCTTGACCCGCTTGACCCATCTCGGGTGATGAACGATAAAGGCGTGATCTTCGGGCCGGGCCAGCTCAAACGTGTTGCCGGAGAGCGCTAGTTTCAGCACTTGGAGGTTGCCGTGTAAGTCTCTGTTGGCCAGAAATGCGCATGTCTTGAGACTGAACAGGTGCTTTATTCGGTGGAAAGACCTCTCCGGAGACGTGTACTCGGCAACGCCCACGGACTGCAGAACTTTGAAGGACAGCCCGGCCTGACGGTACAAGTAGAGGCCGTCAATAAGTTCCCAAACTGCGTTCTCCAGGCTAGTCTCCACTGCGTCCGGGCGCAGTTCCCCTTCGCTGACTTGGATCATCGCGTCGAATCTGGCATTGTTTCCTTCCATCCTCTTGAAGAAGAAGATTTTCTCTTTGGGCTTATGGATTGGAATGATGGGGAGATTGTCAAAAATGATGGGCTCGTCGACTTTCTCGGTCTTGATGATGCGGTCTGGAGTATCAAGCTCCATCGGGTCGACCTGCTGAGGCTCGGGCTGCGCGTCCATATTGTCGGATTGGATTGTTAATACGGGAAATTGGAAATGGCTGAGTAGCCGTGATTTGAGGCTTGCTGCGGTTTGCAGAGGCGAGTTGAGTCGGTAAGGTGATGGTTTGAAGCGGGAAGTCGCCAACAGAAGGAAAGAGCCGCCGGCGCGAGAGAAAATCCAGAGGATATCGACGATTTTAACGAGGGAAGGAGCGCGGATGGCAGTATGGCGAGAACGAGGGAGTGAGAGCAGTGAAAGGTGGTGGGTGGTGATGACTTCAAAATTGGGAAGGCGGGGCTCAAATATGTGGAATGCGGGAGGAGTAAAAAATGACAACAGGGCACAGAAACTTGATTTTCCTCGGTGAAGGTACTGGACTGTTGTGAGGCGACGGGTAGAATGAAAAAAAGGCGAGAGAGGTTGAGGTCGTGGAGATGTCACCGGCAAATTAGACGTCCGGATTGCAGGGGTGGCCCAATCCAATAAGGAAGTCGCGACGCAGGGAGGCAAGTAGAAAGCACCAACAAGAGGACAGAGCGTCCGTCGGTCAGAAGTACTAACCAAGTTGCGTTGGTGTTGGTCGATCGAATGGAGGATGTGGGTGTGTGGGAAACAGTCAACGTCGAGGTTGAGGTGCTGTCGCCGAGAAGAAGCTGGCAACCCCCAAATTGACCAGGAAGTCGCGACGTGGGAAGATGGAGGAGAAAGAAGCGAAGAATGAGAGAGAGAGGCGAGAGGGCGTCCGTCAGGCTTTAGCAGACCGGCGCGATGCAGTTGTCTTCGATCGAAGGTTGACTGTGTCAAGGAGAGAGTGTGAGAGACACGAGGTAGGGGTGGAGGAAGTATCGCCGGAAGAGCTCTGATATCGAAACCGCAGGAAGGGCAAATTCGACAAGGAAGTCGCGACCTGCAAAGTTGAGGTAGAGGAAGTGAGATTGCAAGAGGTCAGAGAGAGTCCGCCGGGCAGAAGTAGACTGGTGCGATGGGTTGCACCTTGTCATGAGGTTGGCCGAACCGAGAGGAGAGTACGGAAGAGGTGAGGGTTGAGGCCAAGGTGCTGTCGCCGAGAGATCGGGACTTCGGTATCGCAGGAAGGACCAACTCGAACAGGAAGTCGCGACGTGTCTCAGAAGGAGCCACGAGTTGATGATGAAGACGGGGAAAGGGTGCGTGTGAGAGCGGTCGGTCGAAAGCAAGTGGTCTCGCAAAGTCTTTGTAGGGGTTGATTGGGTCGATCTCCAAGCGTCGAAGGCGGCTTCGAGTAAGGCGGCTCGGGGCAAGAAGGGATCAGGAAGGCGCGATGGGATGAAATGAGTGCAATGAGCTCGGGCAGCTCGCCAGCGCTCTTCTTGAGTCCCAGTCGACGAAGCTGTCCAGCCCTCAAGGGACCGAAACGCCTACTCAAGCATACACCTCGCCCGGCATCAAGGAGGGCGTGAACCACAACGACGGCAATCAGCAGATGGCAGATGCCGGGGGAGGCATGCCGTCAAGTCTCCGACAGCACGAACGAATCCAAATGGCGCGCAGGACCACAAGCAACAAGCACTACAACACACAGACACCATAGCTCCTAGACGACAACAAGACACGCAGGATGGGAAAGGCAGGCAAGCGGGGGGACTTGAATTCGGGATATCTGGAAGGAAAAGGCATTTTCCAACCAAAAAAGAATAAAGTCATTACTCTCTTCTCAATCGTGAAAACATCCATTTTCAGACGCCTAAAACCCCCCCAGTGAAATTGCCCATTTTGATTGTCCGTGAAAGCCCAGAAAAAAGCCCTTGCCCTTTTGTTTTTTATTGCGACAGTACTTCGTCCAGGGGAATAATCTACTCGTCATCCTCCTCATCCTCCTCAGCCTCGGCGGTGGTCTGGGCGATACCTGTTCCAAGGAAAGTCAGTAAAACAAGCCAAAGATGCAATGAGACATGGGGGTGGGGGCCAAGACGTACGGTCCAAATCACGCTGGCCGGACTGGGTGATGCGGCGGCCACCCTTCTCCTCGTCCTGCTCAAGGACGCCAATCTTCTCGAGGGCCTGGCAGACCTTGCGGTCGACGGAGCCGGAGGCGTCGACGTGGTGGCCGGGGCGGACACCGCGGTTCTTGGCGGAACCGTGGACCTTGCGGAGGCGGCCGACACCGACGGTCTTGCGGAGGTAGATGTGGCGGGCGACGGAGGCGGCGCGCACGTAGAACCAGTCAATGTCCTGGGGAGGGAGCTCCTTGGCGGGACCGGTCTTGACGATGTCGACCCAACCTGTTGTGCGGCGACAAGACGTCTTTGGTTAGCCAGCTGTCATTCCGCATTGCCGCCCCCAATGCATGGGTGAGACGACGAAGGGGAAGCAGGGGAGAACATACCGGGAATGGGCAGCTTGCCCTGACGCTTCAGGAACGCAGCGTAGGCGTTGATGAACTTTTGCGCCTGTCGCGGGAGGAAAAAAGGACCAATTAGCAATGATTCCGTCATCAGAAGTCTTTCGACTCCCTCACGCCTGCTCCATTGTTCCTCTCATGTGGTTGTGGTTGGCCGTCTTCCCCCCTTCGTTCCTGTGATGCGTCGAGTTCCTCGCCGCGCAGACTGCCCCTCCGAACGACCAGGTTACCTCCCAGCCATCACTCCATCAAACATGCCCTCCGTCGTGGTCAGCGTCGCCGCGACACCCCGAGGGAGGCATGACGAGAGGAGGATCAGGTCGGAGAACCCGTGTCGTAGCCGGCACCATCTCAGATGCAGGACGGTCGAAAGGCAGTGGCAGTCGTGCGCGGCGTCATCGAAACACACACATCTCGAGGTCGGAAGGATGGAGAAACGGTTGGTTTTTTTTTTCGAGGTTCGGAAATCGGGCTTTTCTTCAAGGGTAGCGGTTGGAACCTACATCGACATCGCGGACAGAGACACCACCGGCCATTTTTGCGGTATTGATTGGGATGGGTTGGAGGGGGGAGGGACTGGTACGGCGCTGGGCGTTTGGAAAAAAAAAGTTGGGCGATGAAGTCGGTCGGATCAACAAGCTGGCTTTCGCGATCACGGGGAAAAAAGTTGTGGTGGTTTGGAAAACTGCGGGCAGGGTTGGAAAGCCCTCGTGGTCTGTGCACTGCATCACGTAAGTCGATCTGAAGTGGATTAGGTAAGATGAGACGCGCTAACCTCAATTGGATGCGGGCACTAGGTGGGGTAGGTTGTGCAGCTTCGGGGTCGGCGTGAAAGCGTTTGAACATTGACGTCGTCAAGGCCAGGAAATCGAACTCAATGTTGACAGCCTTCTCAAGAATGTTGTCTGTAATACTGCCTATATCACATGCTAGTCTTGCATAGTTGAGACTTGGATGGATACCGTCAAAGTTACTGATCACTCAGCTCATCACTTACGACATCACCAGTCAAAACGTTTGAACGGATGCATCGAGTCTCGAATCAATAATCATTATTACGTGCCATCAAGGCAGGATGCAGAACTCCTGCTCATGCTAAAAATCCAAAATGCCTACGACAGGAATCCCTCAAACCATACAGCAGAGCAGGCTCATAAGACCCAGGTATCATTCTCCATGCCAATCCCATACATATCCCGTGTCCCATATCTATCCATTTTCAACGTCTAGTTCAGTTCAGTTCAGTGCAACGGCTTCCGCCACCAGCTATGCTCCTAGGCCCAGTTGGCCAGGACGGCCATCACGCAGGCGCCGAGGGCGACGCAGCCGAAAGCGAAGAGCTGGATCTTGAGCGGAGAGTTGCGCATCTGGGGGTTGAACATGAACTCGTGCGCCAGCAGCTCGACGAGACCCGTGTACATGAGAATTCCGGCGCTGATAGAGTCGAAGATGCCGTTGACGAGAGTCTGCGTCTCGGCGCTGCTGGGTCTGGCGGCAAGACCGACGGCGATGGCGACCGGGGTCGAGAGTCCGTACAAGCAGGCGAGGATGTGCGGCCACCACTTTCCGTGCGCGGGCCATTGAGCGACAGCAAGACGGGAACCGAGACCGAGACCCTCGAAGAACTGGTGGAAGGTCAAGACGATGAGAAGGACGACGAGCTCATCGCTGGTGGCGAGGACGAGACCGATGAAGATGGAGTGGAACACAACGCCGAACTCGAGGATGAAGATGGCCGTGAGCTGACCGGTGAGACCGGAGTGGCTGTCTCCCTCGACGTGATCGCGGGCGTGGCCGAGGTGATCGCGTCCGCCGGGAGGGTAGCTGACATCGTCCGGAAGTCCGGGCACCTTTCTGGGGTCGACGAAGCCGTTGCCTCTCTCAGCGTCGCCGTTGTCATGGGGGCAAACCTCGCTGGCGCTACCGTCGGTGGCCTGGTCCTTGGACTTGACAGCAACAGCACCAGTGCCGTTCATCTCATGTTCGTGGCTGTGGGAGAAGGCGCTGCCGCTGGTCATGTTGGAGGCAACCATCTCGATGAGGAACATGACCATGACGGTCATCAAGCCGATGGCGAAGGCCCAGTCGTAATCTCCGAGCCTGGGAGCCAAGCACTCGTTGTGCAGAGCCTCGACACCGGGGGCGAGCAGGTGCATCCAGGCAGTGGCGATGATGACACCGGTACCGATATACTTGAAGATGAAGAAGGTCATCTTGGGAACGTGCATCCTGGTGGTCCTGGCGAGGAAGATGGGCAGGAAGCCGCCGAGAAGCGAGGCGACGAGAATGATGAAGATGGAGGCAATGCGCAGGGGCATGTTGCTCACGTCGACGGCGGCGGCGCCGCATGCGTTGGTGGTTTCATCGGTAGCATCAGAGCCAGCGTCCTGGCGGGCGGCGAGAAGCCTCGCCGCAGAAATCTGAAGAGGATTCATGTTGGTTGTTGTTGGTGGTGAGTGCTGTGAAGCAGCAAGGGAGGCAAGCGTCTTCTTCTAGGATTCTGTCGTTCGAACAGGTAGGAGCCCTTGCGGCGGTGGCGCGCGGGGTTGAGAAGCAGCAAGGGACGAAGAAGATCGTGCTTGGTGATGGATCCTCGTGAGTCTTGGCTTGCAGCTTGGCGTCTTGGTAGAGAGAATGAGGCTCTGAGGCGGATCTGGGCAGTATATAAAATGTGCCACGAGCAAGGGGGTCCTTCTGGAAAAGGTTGAAGAAGGGCGTGTTCGAGGTTTTCCTGGGCGGAGGGGTGGAAAAGAGGAAAGGGTGGTGCGACGCCGGTAGTGGGAAGAGATGTCGAGAACCCGGATGGTCGTCGGTCGCGGGGGTTCGTCGGTTTAGATGGACATAAGAGGACGGACACACCCCCCCGCTAACGGCAATGGACTCGACGAGGGAACGGGAGAACCACAAAAGGTCGGGAAACCCGGCACCTTGCAGGACAGGAGCAGGATCTTATTTCGTCGTCTTGTCCGGTTATTTCTTGTGGTTCTCTCTTGTCGGGGGCGCGCGAGACCTTCGGGATGAGGACGATGTCAAGGTGCACGCAGCCGAGGCGTTTCTGTGTGTCCCGGGTAAAGTACAGACGATGCAAACAACTGGAGCCGCTTTGGGGGGAAGGACGAGCCGAAGTTGCTTTTTTACAGTTTGGAGATGTTTCCTGAAATGCTCAAGAATAAAGAATCGTCTCAAGATAGAGTTTCGACGGTTGGGATGTCGTTGCTCGTGGCCGGGAAAAAAGGGCAGAGAGAGAGCAGAGCAGAGGAAAGGGTGTGCAGGGAGCTGAGCTGTTGACCATCTGGCAGAGCGGCAGCGGCCATGCGCGCAAAATCGTACACACAAAAGTGAGGACCTTGATGGCCCAGCTCGACGTTGGAAGGTCCACTTTAGCAGCTGGGTCGTTACCTCACAGGCGCGCTTCCCTTATCAGCAGAGAAGCGAAGCGCAGCGCTGCGCAGCACAACGCATGGATCAGGACCAAGACACTGGTCGAGACACCACTCCCTGCAGCGCATGCCCGAAAACAGCAGGACATTGTTTATTTTTCTTGGTTAATTCTGTCTAATTGCGTCCTCGGCCCTATCACCATTTTCAGCAGAAAAAACAGGGGAAATAAAAGAACAAGAGAAACTCTCTTTTCATCGGCGCATCCCTCAGCTTCTTCGTCTCCTCAAAAACTGGACAAGACAGTTCGTCTCCACGAGTCCCAGCAGCAGCTGCGCAGCTGTGCAGCACTTGTGTGGTAGGAGCGTCAGCTTTGAAACTGGCTCCATCCCTGCTCCAGGGCGCTAGCTCCGCCGCGCCCGCTCCACCGTCCGTCGCCATTCAGATTTTTCGAACCAGAATATGCCCGCTCTGATTGGCCCGAGAGCTTGGCCATCAAGGTTCTCCGCACTAGCTTGACCATCAAGGTCCTCACTCTACTCATTATTTCCCGCGTCAGTCACCAGTGTGCCCGGGTCACGCCCGACGACGACATACAACCTAACCTCCCGCTTCTGTAGTGCACGACCCCATGACTTCACTCACCCTGACTGGCGGTGTCTCTGCTGATTGCGACGTGCCCATCATTTGACTTGACGCTGGTACGGATACTGACTGGTTGCATGAGGATAGACCTGAGATGGCGGCGCACTAGATATCAAGTGTGTTTGCGTCGGTCACTCCGCGGACTTGGTAGTAATACAGGATGCGAGTTGGGGTACCTTCTTTATCGTTGCGATGGACGATTCAGGAGCTGCGGTGCTTTTGACTCGACGCGGGTCTGCATTATCTATACGTAAAAAGCCATTCAACCGTTTTGACATATGTTCCTTGAAGCTTGTCAGGCCAGGTACATGGTACTGCCGGACTGATCAAGTAGTCCAAGAACACCGTCCACAACCCACCGATGCACGCAACAACCCCCGACAGTGCCCAGGCCCTCTCACTATCCTGAACCAACAAGCCATCTTCAAGTCGTAGAACCGACTCATCGCCAAGGAAGCTTGGCAGTCAGCTCCATCAACGAACCAAGCTTTAGCCAAGCCGGCCGCCTCCTCCACTGAAGGGCCTCCCATGCATGGCTTGGCTGAGAACATGGGAAGAGGAATCTCGAGAGATGAACCCTCCATATTGCTGCGCAAACCGTATGGAGACTCTGCTGGTGAGGAACTTTTGATCCTGGTCTCTGGGCGTAGCCAGCCAACCAACCATACGCACACCCCCTAACCGTGGGACACGGCATGGGCGACGACCGTCGTATCCCTTTCCATTCCAGTTCATGCAACCACAATATCATCTCCCGCGCGCCGCTTGCTGCAGCGGCGTCACCTCGGGTTGCGCCCAACAGACCCAGTCCTGCAATGTCGGATCCTGGCAGCAAAAGGCAATAGCATTCTGCAGACTTCAGCCGTGCCACCCAAATGAGGATACCACGCTTCATACTTCTAGATTGGTAGACCGAGGCCGTGGCGGGGGTTGAGACCGCTGCGTCGGAGCTCACGTCGTATCGGGTAATACCCTCTTCTTGTCATCGCATCTCATCAGTCCAACAACGTGGCAGAGCAAGTGGGCGCCGCTCCTCTCATGATGAAAACTGGATCTCCACGCCCAGAGTCCTGAACGGCGAGTCCAGCTTGCGCAGGTCAATGGCGCTGCCGAGGCTGAACAGCAGCGACTTCACCCTACCCTCCCACAGCACCCCAATCTTCATGTGCTGGTCGATCCGCGCCTTGATGACGCTGGTGTACTCCTCGTCCACGGCACCCGCACCCGGTGCCGCTCCCGGCATCGTCCTCGTCGTCCCATCATCCACCGCCGCAGGATCGTCCAATCTCCACTCCATCTTCGCCTGAAAGCTGCGTTCCCTCGGCTTCTCCATCCGCTTCTCCTCCACAGCCAGCCTCGGCTTCTTCACCTCGGGCGCCGCTGGCGGGTCGTCCAGCCGCCACTCCAGCTTCGCCTGAAAACTCCGCTCCTTCTTCAAGAAATTTTCCGCCGAAAGCGCTGGATGTTGCTGCTGCTGCTGCTGCTGCTGCTGGTCGAGGTCGCTCCGCAGCAGGTTCTTGCGCCAAAGCTCCATGCCCACGGACCAATCGCTCTCGTAGCTGTACACATTAAAGTCCATCCTCGTCGCGAGGCTGCAGTGCCTGCCCGCGACGACGGCGTAGCTCGCGCTGATGTTGCCCATGAGCGGGTTCAGCGTCAGCGTCGCGGTAAGCGGCGTCCCGCGGTGCTCCGGCAGCGTCGCGAAGCGCCCGCCGAGGCTGACGCCGCCCGACTTGTTCAGCGTCCCGTAATAAATCTCCCCGCCGGCGCTGAAGCGGCCGTAGATGCGCTCCTTGGCGTCCTCGGCCCCCGGTTTGCCATTCGCACCCGTAGGCCGTGTCGTCGTCGGCGTCGGCGGCGGTGGCGGGGGTGGGATGCCCTCCGCATCCCCGCCAAAGTTGTACACGCCCCTGAACCCCAGCAGCCCGCCGTCAGACGAGGCCAGGCCTTCCACCGCGTACCGCCCGACGTCGTACTGCGCGAGCCCCAGCAGCGTGCCGCCGTTGCGCAGGTTCTTGCTCGAGACGGCGCTGAGCTGGAGCTGCAGCGCGGGGGACACGCGCTTGACGACGAGGGCTTCGAGGAGGGACTCGGGCAGGTACAGGCGGCCGTAGAGCAGCGAGGCGGCGGCGGGGCTGAGGAGCGGGTATGGCGTCGCTGCGGGCAGCCGTCGGGGGAGGTCGGCGAGCGGGCGGTAGGAGCGGAGGAGCGCCGGCAGGGGGACCGCGTCGGACTGCGGGGTGAGGCTCGCGCGGAGGGGCACGGAGGAGTAGAGGTAGGAGATGGAGCCGTCGACGACGCCCACGGAGCCGAGCTGGTACGAGGTCGCGTAGTGGGGGGTTGCGAGGGACGAGAGGGTGAGGCGCAGGCCCTGCGGTGTTGGGAAGTTGAGGAGAGCTGGAGATTGGGTGGGCTCAAGTCAGCCTGGTTGAACCCAAAAAATAGCCAGCAGCGGGCAAGGTTGGTGGGGGAGACGCACCGTCGGCGGTCGAGTTGAGCGACGAGTAGGAGTTGTCGCGGTTCCAGCCGGTAGCCTCGTAGAAGGCGCCCTGGACGTAGTTCATGAACTCGCGCATGGTGGGCGGATGTGCCGTGTTGCTTCGCGGAGCAACGTGCTCTTTGGTACTATTGTTTCTGTGACATTTGCTATGTTGCGTGGGTGAGCTGCGAGGATTGTGATACCGAAAAGGTGGAAGGCTGTGATTGTTTGACTTTGCCAATTGCGGTGTTGTCATGGGTGGGGCTGGCTTGTGACGGCATTGGATGATTATGTAATCCATGTCACCGACGAATGCCGCCTCTTGAGTCTTGAACAGTTGAAGTCGTTGAGCAAGGAGTTGGGAATTTTGCTGCCAGCGATTGTCTAGTTCAACTGAAACCCCCTCTCAATGAGTTTTATGGGCATGCTGTTTATTTTCATGTAAAAACTGGTCATTTTCATCCATGCTTCAGTGTTGTATGATTTTAGACATTGTTTTATTTGCCATGTTCAAATGAGCATACGTCTTGTGTCATTCAACCCGACGAACATCAACTCAAATATTTAAAGCTTCATGGCAGACACGGAGCGCTTGCAAACCCGTTATGAGTTCAAACAATCATTGCACTATTTCCGATGAAACCATGGTGGCCAGCGACGCTCACAGCCATGTCGCCATGCAACCCCAAAACTCACATGAGCCCAACAAATGTGATGTCAAAGTCGTGCTGTGTTCCGACAATTATTGACTACTCAATGCTAATCTAATATGCTCTAACCACAAAGAGAATCCGAAGAGAAGGGCTTCTTTAATGCTGCTTTTTTTTCTTTTGTTTCATCGAGTGAGATGGGAGGGACATCACCAAATCACTCTCCTAGGTTCCTCGCTCCACTCCACCTCGCCCTCGCGCCTCACCCATAACTCGTTATACCTCTGCCCGTTGTCGTCCCGGTAGCACTCCGACCACACCTTGCCCGCTATCCGCGCGTGGCGCGGCACGTCGCCCTCGCTGCGCACCACCACCACCGCCTCCTCCGCCGCCTCCTCCGCCTCCGCCTCCGCCCTTGCCGCCGCCGAAGCCTCCCGCAGCGCGCCCTCCTCGATCTTGACAATCTCCTCCGCGAGCGCCGCGCACGCGAGGCTGTCGTACACGGCCTCCCGGCGCGGCCACCGCTTCAGCAGCGCGATCGCGCGCCGGCGGATGTCTGGGTTGCGGCACTTGACGGCCGTGTGGTACAAGCACGAGATGGCGCCCATGTCAACGCTGAAGCGCCACTGCGGGATCTCCGTCGTCTCGATGAGCCGCTCCGCGAGGCTGATCTGGTACTCGAACTGCGGCACCATCGTGTCGTAAAAGTTCTCGCCCTCGGTGGTGTTGTTCTCGCCGAGGAAGAGCAGCGTCGCGCCAATGTGCCACAGCCGCAAAATGTCGGCGCGCGGGTCGGCGGACTCCTCGGGGTGCCGCGCGAGGTACTCGTTCAGCGCGTCCTCCCAGCGCCGCAGCGAGCCGAGCGGGTCCTTCTGCATCGTCGTCGTGTCGCCGTAGAAGTCCGTCGTGTAGTACGTGATGAACTCGGGGAAGATGTAGGCCAGCAGCAGCACCAGCCCGTCGCGCGCCTCGGTCAGCGTCGCGAAGGGCCCAAAGTGGCCGTCGTCGGCGGAGACGACCTGCACGGGGATGGTCGGCGGCGAGGGCAGCGAGCGCGTGTGCAGGGCCATGGTGATGAAGATGGGCTTGAGGGCCTTCTGGATGAAGCGGCCCTCGGGGGAGTCGACGGGGGTCATGGAGGCGCGCTCGGCGGGGGCGAGCGGGGCGGTGTCGGAGAGCCACATGGCCATGGTGTTGAGGCTCGTCTGCAGGTGGATGTTGGCGTCGGCCTCGGTGCCGCGCAGCCAGTCGAAGGCGACGCACAGGGCGGCGCAGGTGAGGGTGACGTGCAGGTCGGTCCACTGGCGGGCGTGGATGTGGCGCTTGAAGAGGTGCAGGGCCTTGGTGTACTCCTCGTCGGCGCGGCGGCACAGCATGACGGCGTCCGGGTCGGGCTGCTTGACGACGACGTCGTTGCGGTAGCCCTCGTGGCGGGCGCCGAGGGCGACGAGGATCTGGGCGACGCACGGCTCGGCGTGGGCCAGCTGGAGGACGGTGACGGCCCAGAAGTCGTTGTCGAAGTAGCCGGCGAACTGGCGGGCAGACTCGGTCTGGAAGTACTTGAAGGCGCGCTCCGTCTTCTGGGTGAGCTTCACGGCGGAGGTGGTGAGGGCCGGGCGCAGGGCGACGGTGAGGTGCTGCTGCTCCGCCGCCGGTCGCAGGGGGACGTTTGCTGCTGCTGCGCCGGCGCCGGCGCGGCGAGGCGGGTCGGGCCACGTGCAGCCTGATTGATGTCTGATGCAGTTGTTGCACTTTGGCTTGGTCTCGTCACATTTCACACGCCTCGTGCTGTTGGTCGCGAGAACGTCACAAAGTCAGCCCTTGCCACTGCTGAAGTGTCTGCGCGCTCCACATCCTTCTCTTGAGAGAAATGAAAAATAAAATAAAAAGGGTACACGGCGCGTGCGCATGGGCTGGCGCGAAGTGGCCACTCGACAGAAAGGAGCTTACCGGCAGGTCAAGCAGCCCTCTCGAGAGCGCGGGGTGGATTTCCTCTTCCTCGGGGGCGGCTTCTGCTGGAGCGATGCGGCGGCAGCATCACGGGCGGTGTTGGTGGTGATGGTGATGGTGGTGGTGGACGTCGCGGGCGGTTGGCTGTTGGCCATGATGGTGCGAATAGCCGGCTGCGGTGCGCGCGCGCAGGAGGGGGGGGACCGTGCAGTGAAACATGAAAACCCACTGGGACTACCATAGATGGAGAGATCTCGCACTACCTAGGTACGGACACGCAGCTAGATCTGTCTCTCCCCTCTCTTGCAGCTACGTATTCGCAGCTAGCTTCTGAGAAAGGATCGAGGAGGGGGCCGGGCGAGATGTGACAGGAGCACCGCCGCTCCACTAATGACGCGGGAGAAAAGAAAAGAAAAGAAAAGAGGAAAGGGGAATTCTTGTTTAAATTGTCAAGGGGGGGAAGGTTGGTTGCGAGCGGCGGGCGACTAGGTACGGATAGGCGAGACCCTTCGAAGGAACTTACCTTAGCAACTTAGGTAGGAAGGGGGGGGGGAACGGGCAGTTTTGGGGGCTTGAGAGGGGGGAAACGAGAGCCCGGATTGCGGATGACCCCGGGCTGCCGGCCAAGCCATCTCCGGCCCCGCACTCCGTCGCTTGCGGACCAATTAACGGCGCCCGCTGCCATCGACGGGGCCCACAGTCGCCTGAGGAGGACAGGGCTGTCATTGGCCCGTTGCCCGCGCGGTGCGCCAGTTTTTGCAGCGCTCGGCCACCAACGGCGCTCATGACAATTTCCCCTTATTGGGCCTCTTTTTGCAGAGACTGCGAAAGATATCGCGCGGGCTGCAACGCGGGCGGCCCGCTTGAGTCCTGTCCTGTCTTGTCCTGTCCTGTCCTGCTGCTGCACGGGGTCTGTTGGTTCTTATCGTGTCACTTGTCAGTTGGCGGGCTGCAAACATGCAGTGTTTCGATCTCGGAAGGGTGGGGGCCGGCAGTCAACCGTACCCAGTGTGCGTCTGTGGCGTCGACTGGAGACCTGTCAGGCTACTATTACCTAACCCCGCGATGCAAGCTTCGTGGGGTCCCTTTCCGTGAGATTGTTGACACGGAAACCAGCCAACACCCGCACATTTCCAGCAACTCTCACAAAAATTTGTACACGTGTTAGGTTCGATTTGGACTCGCAACAGTGGTTCTGCACGCATTGGGTAAGTGATCGAGTCGTTCGAGTCTCTGAACGGCAACTCTTGCTCGGCGGGGCCGTTGACATGCTTGTTCGGAAATCGGGGCGGATCTCCAGAGCCCTACCAGCCCAGCGATGGACTCTTCACGCACGATTCAGGAGACGTTACATGAATCAGCTCTGGATCGTGTTTGAATCGCGAGAGCATCGTACAATTGCTGCTTCCAAGATTGCAACTACTACATGGCGTGATATTGTCTAGTAACACAACGGAGACCCAATGATTCGGGGTGTAAACCGCAAGGAAAGGAAACAGAGTTAACAAAAGAGAACATTCCAAGAAAATTCTGCCCCTCAAACAATCCTACTCCCTCTCCCCACCCTCGACCGCAAAGTCCAACGAGTCAACATCCAACTCCTCCTTCCTCCGCTTAAACATAATCACCGTCTTGGGGTTGATCTGCCTCGCGACCCCCACCACGAACGGGTCCGCGGTGTTCCCGGGCGCCAGCTTCCAGTCGTACTTGAGCAGCAGATGGCACAGCGCCACCTTGACCTCGTTCGACGCGAAGAACCGCCCCGGGCACGCGTGCTGCCCGTGGCCGAACGCCAGGTGCTCGGGGCTCGTCGTCACCAGCTGCGCCTTGTGCATCTTGCCGGGCTCCTCGCGCATGCGCCGGAACCGGTAGATGTCGTACGTGTCCACGTCCGCCCCGTAGATTTTGGGGTCCTTCATCGCCGACGCGTCGACGACGACGCGCTCGCCCCGGCGGATCGTGATGCCTTCGTCGAGGGTGATGTTCTTGGTTGCGAGGCGGCGCATTTGGACTAAACAGCCACTGTCAGTCTGCGTGTTAGAAACCATGAGGGGGAGACAGCTTACACATTGAGTTCGGCTTCATCCGCTGCGTCTCCTTCAGCGCGCTATCCATCAGCTTCATGTTATACAGCGCCGTCTTCCTCCACCCCTCCGCCTTCAACACCTGCACAACCTCCTCGCGCAGCGGCGCGATCAGCTCAGGTTGATTCGCGAGGAACAGCATCGTCTGCGCCAATAGATCCGTCGTCGTGTGAATCGCAGCGAAGCTCAAAGTCAACTTTTCGACGTCATCAGTCAAAATCCAGCACCTAAGATCCGTCACGTCGATCGAAAGACCTACCTGGAACACGGCCGCGTCGTACGCCTGCCCCTTGCACTCCATCTCAGCCCACTCAATGGCGTCGTTGTAGCTCGGCACCTCCTCCCCCTTGGCCGCGGCCGCCCGCTTGGTCGAGCGCCGCTGGTCGATCACTGTGCTGATGAGCGCGCGCGCTTCGGCCAGGTACTGCCGCACGAGACGGCAGTCCGGGAGGAACCAGTGCACCAGAGGGCGCAGGGGCCGGGGCACAAAGGTGAGCTTCATCGCGGCCATGAAGGAGATGACGGTGTAGTCCTTCGTGACGCGCAGCCAGTTCTCGTTGCGGCAGAGCTCGTCGCCGAGGAAGACGCGCGAGGAGAGGCGGGCGACGAGGTCGAGGATTGCGTCCTTGGCGGGGACTTGGCGCCATTCTTTCGGAGCGTTGTTAGTTCAAGACTCGGGTTGGGAGGCAACGGCCGCGTGATATGGTGAGAGGGACCTACCGGGAGACTCGCCAAAGATGTGGCTTGCTGCAAAGGCTGTTTCGAGAGAGAGCGGCTCGGTTACTGTGTCTGAAAGTCCGTCTAGTCAGCTTGGGTGCATGTCTGAGAGCTGGATTGCACTCACTGAGGTACTTTGTAAGCTGCTTCCTCGCCACACTCTGCAAGATCTGGGAGTCGTGGTCAACGAAGCCGAAAGGCTCGAAACCCGAGATTCCGTAATGGAAGTCCTACGGAAAATGAGTTAGTCTACCTACTGTGACGTTCACAACGCAGGTTTTAACGGGCCAGAATAGGATGCTCATCAACCCGACGACTACATACCGACTTGATAAACGCCCCAAAGTTCAAATCATCCTCGTTCCGGATGCTATGAGCGAACCGCGGAGGCAACACCGTCAGATCGCCATTCTCCGACAACACCCTAAACGGCTTGTCCGCAACTGAAGACCTCGCCTTGTCGAGGACGTTCATCCCCGTCTTCAAGAAGTCCATTCTTGCCAGGGGCCGGGGCCGGAGCCAAGTCGGCGGATCGACGAAGGGGATGCTGTTGTCCCATTTCGCCAGTTTGAAGGCGACGGATGTGACGAGGACCACGAGGAAGGCGGTGATGATATAGCCGTGCGGTCGTAGTTCGAGGCCCAGCGGGAGAGCGGTGTCTGCCCACGAGGACGGATGGGCTACGGGCGATGAGGATGCCATCGTTGGATGTTTGATGGCGATGGTGATGTGAGTGATGCTGGATTTGGTGAGAGTGGGAAGTTTGTTGGATGACTTATGTGAGGGATGAGTAAGAAGAGCCTGGGTGTTTGAGAGGGGTTCTCTCCTTTTTTTAAGGATTCTGAAGGTCGACTTGTTTTCTTGCTGTCGTGCACAACCGTGATCGGCTTCATTCTCACGGAAGCCTCTCACTCCGAGATATGCTGCAAACGCTGCATTAACAGACGGATTTTGGGCAGCAGAACTAGTAGTGGTTTCTGTGGGTAACATTGTCGACAGCGAGACCTTGCTTGTGATGAGCCACTCGCGAGCAGCTGTATCATGGTGCAGTGACACCCCCACCCACCTTTGCAGGACCATGTTCGGATGACAGGCATTGACATGAGCAATGACTACGAGATGATTGGCTGGACCTCTCAGAGTCGACCAAATCAGGCATGTGGACGGTTCGCCGACCTTGGTGGAACGTGCATGCTCCCAGCTACGACATCCTCAGATGCTATGGTTGAGGGAGAAGGATGAAAGAGTGGCAGCCCCAAATCAACTGCCGGCGGGAGATCACCTACGACGCTGCGTCATCCACCAACTCGATTGGATGCTTTGACTGAACAAAGTATCACCGAGTTGTGCAAAACATGCGAATCCAGTGGATCTCGGCTTTTCAACCGCATCGGATTTTCGCTTCTCATGCGTCGGATTTTCGTTTTCAAAAATGTTGGAGTTTCAACCGTGATACATCGGGTTTTGAATTGCCATCCATCGGATCTTCAAGCGCCCCCAACATCGGAATTCCGGAGTGCATTTAAGCACCGGAGTGGAGAGAGCATGCACAAACGAGGATCAACGTGCCAAGCCAAGGCAGATCTGAGGCGCTGCGCATCTCGTTATCGTATAAGATTTACGAGGCTAGATTTGCACAAAACGAGTCAGGCGTGGAACTGTAAAAATCCCCGCCATCCCTCCCGCACATATTTATCCAGCGTTGATGAGCTTGTGGCTATGAAACTCAGCCTAGTGGAGAAACCTCTGCCTTGACGGTGAGCAATGTCTCAACGCACCTCTTGGTACACGCTGCCGTTGCTTCTATTGGTTGGGTAACGAGTAACCCCCCGTCAACGGGACGGCAATTAAGATCATCCCGTTGGGCGGCAAGGAGCCGTCGGAAAGTTTGTCTTGACGTCGCGCACGGGGGGAGGAGGGGATAATAAGTAATAGACCCGGTCGTCAGTGGTCTACATTCTACTTCCGTGATATCGAAATCAACATTACGACAACTTTCTTTTCGTTGGCAGTCAATAATCACGACGGTCGAAGTTATCTGGAATTGAAGAGGATTGGCTTTGGCAAGAGAGCAATTTAAATTCCTCCGTGGAACCAGCGGGCTATTGACTTCCGAATGGCGAAGTGCACAGAACACCCTCTCAACGTGCCAAGTAAGTTATCCAAGAAACTTGTCCCCAAAAGAGAGCGCAGCGTGTCTAATACTTCATCCTCTAAGTCGTCGAGCAGAAGCTCACGAGCGGCATCCGAGTCCACGGCCTCCTACTCTCCCTCTCAACTTCCGCGACCATCGTAGCATGCTGCCTCACAGCCTGGCAGGTCTTCCAACACGCCAGACACTACACGAAACCAAGCGAACAGAAACAGTAAGATCCCCAAGAAGCCGCGTGTAAACCTACAGTTCACACCAATCGCCCTCTCAGAATCATCCGAATCCTGTTCATGGTCCCAATCTACACCATTGCCTGCACCCTCAGCATCGAGTTCTACAAGCAGCACGTCTACCTCGCCAGCATCTACGAGTTCTACGAGTCCCTCGTCATCGCGGCCTTCTTCCTGCTGCTGTGCCGGCTCCTACACCCGGATCCCACCACGCTCCGCCGGGCGTTCTCCCTGGTCGAGCCGAAGCCGTGGATCCATCCGATACGCTTCCTGGTGGTCCACATTGGGCGCAGGAAAGATCGGAGCGTGGACGGGCTGAAGTGGTTCAACGTATGTCATGAGATTGAGTCTATGGTGGGCAGGGATAACTGACTTGAGCAAGACCATCTGGTTCTGCGTCTTCCAATTCTGTATCGTCAAGTTCCTCGGCGCTCTCGTCAAGTGCATCACAGAGGCCGCTGATGTGTACTGCGAGGAGTCGAGCAGTGCCAGCCATGCTAAGATTTGGGTACGTCGACATCGTCCGCGAAAATACAAGGAAACTCAATCGCTGATTATGATGCAAAGGTGATGGTCATTGAGATCCTGTCGCTGGTGACTGCAATGATGTGTCTCCTTCAATTCTACCAGCAGACCAAAAAGGAGCTAGAGACCCACCAACCCCTGCTGAAGTTCCTCGCCATCAAGTTGGTGGTGTTTCTCTTCTACGTCCAGACCGTGAGTCAAACACAAAACAGCTCCGCGCTACATCCTTCCAACGAATGTTGCTAACGACCCTGATAGTTCATCTTCAGCTTCCTCATGAAAGAAGACGGCCCAATCAAACCCTCCGCGTCAATCTCCTACCCCTCATGGGCCGTCGGAATCCCCAACACAATCCTCTGCTTCGAGATGGCAGCCGTCTCCATCTTGCACATCTTCGCGTACCCCCACGAACCATACCGCTCCCGGCCCGACACCAAAAACGACTCCCACAGCGACGGCAGCGCGGTACGCGATACCGACCAGCACCCCCTCCACCACGTCCTGGTGACGCGCAGCCGCGACGGCTGGGCCCGCCAGCACGACGACGCGGCCGGGGAGCACATATGGGACGGGACGCAGAGTGCCACAGAGACACGCGTCCCTGCTGTCGGGTTCAAGTGGAAGGCGTTGGTGGACGCGCTCAACTTTGTCGATGTGGTGTTTGCCGTCGTGACTGCGTCGCGGTGGCTGGTGGCGGAGCGGCGGAAGGATGCGGCGCGGGCTTCGGCGGTGGAGGATGGGTGTGACTACCCGTACGGCCCTGGAGACACCAGGAGACAGAAGACGGGAGATCTCTCGCAGGCGTTGGATAGGGCCCAGGCGCAAACATCCTCCACGCGGTTAGGATGACATCCTTCTCGCAAATCGACAAGCACAAGTTCAGAGAACCTGAACCCAAGAATTTTCACACCAAACAAACAGCCACCAACCAACTGACCGGAAAAGAAGAAAACGCTTTTTATTGTGAACCGTGTGACTAGAATCGAACTTTTCCCTTCCCGCCGAGGTGCCCTTCATGAGGCAGCCCAGGCCGCGACCTTTCTGAAGATGAGCTCGCCGTCCTCCTTGCTGTCGTTCATCTGCGCAAAGTAGCGCTGCAGGTCCTCTTCCGTCGGCAGCGTCTGCCTGTAGTACGCCACGTCGTGGTCGAAGAGCTGCCGCGCGAGCTCGCCCTGGATCTCCGGGTGGCCCTGCATGGAGAGCACGAGCCCCGAGTCGGCGAAGAGGATCTCGTTGTCCGGGGCCAGTGGCCTGAAGCCCGCGGGGACGTCTTTGACGAAGCGCTTGTGGAACTTTGTGATTTTCTGGGCGGGTGGCGGTGTGAGTTAGCTCGCTTGTGCGTGAAGAAGGGTACTCTGGGTTGGTGGTGGCTTACGATGGAGTTCTTGCCGAAGAGGGCTTGTCCGTCTTGGTTGAGAGGGAGCTCTTCCACGCCGACCTGCCGGAGATAGGTTGTTAGTCCCGAGCCCAAAAGTTGTTTGACAGTTTGAACGTGGAGGATGGCGTGAACGTACCCTGGGGAACTCGAAGCTGCCGATGGATCCAGACAGAGCGGTGGCGATAGCCTGGTGACCCCAGCACACTCCCATGAGCTTCGTCCTGGTGATGGGCTGCGTCGAGACGACCCCGCGGATCCACTCGAGCACGGCGTTGACCCAGGGCTCGTAGAACGAGGGGGCCTGGCACAGGTTGCTCAGGCCGCCGGTGATGATGATGAGGTCGTAGTTGGCGGGCTCGGGGAGGTCTCTGATGTCTGCCATGGGCTGGTAGGCGTCGACGAGGGCGTCCGGGACGTGGCGGCGGATGTTGTCGCGGAAGGACTGGACCATGCCCCTGTGCTTGGGCTCCTCGAGGTCGTACGCCTTGACGATGGCGACGCGCAGGGGAGTTGGCATGGAACCCATTGTGAAGATGGCTGGTGATATGAGTGATCTTGGCGAAGGGTTGTTGTGTAAGTGGTTTGTACAGCAGCTTCAGCAGGAGATTCCCAGACTTGACGAGAGGTTGAACTACAAGAGAGAGAGACGAGCAGACGGGAGCCACGGGGACTGAACGATGGTGGTGTGCAGGCGCCGTCTCTTATGCCACACGGACGAGGTGGGTCTCACGGTGGCAGATAAGCTAAGAGGTGTCTCCGCAACGCCGGAAAGGTGGCTCCGGCTAACATCGGGGCGTCCACATTATCTCCGGCAATCGGTCACTTGGGTTGAGGCTAGTCATGAGGCCCCCCCGGGAGCACCGTCCCCCTTGGAAATATTACTAATGAAATTGGAGCGTTGCGAGAGTTGTTGGCAGCCCGAAGCCCCGTCCACCGCTCCGGGCGATTTCGGAGTGCGAGGGGGAGAGGCAGGTTGAGGGGAAGATGGATCGAGGCAGGCAATAAGCCAGCCAGTCGCCTGCTGCAACTTTCAAACACGGATGTTTCCACGTGAATCCATGGTCATGCTGACCGTCTCTCGTCCCCTCTTACGGGCGTGGATCTCGACTGCTCGACCCCGGGTTGGGCACCTCACCTGGTGCATCCGTCAATCACGCCCTGCATAAAACTCACGCCTCCCCCCTGCTCTATCTGCCCCCAAAAAAGCATCATCAGCCGCCACGAGAGCCAAACAGAATGTCAGCAAACGCGGTTATCTTATCTCTCGCTATCAGATCCCGTCAGTGGTGGACCTGGGCAGCTGTTTCCCCAGACTTTCTTATACGTACCTTTGACACGGGCGCGGCTGGACGGCGAATCACAGCTTGCACTCCGATAAGCCTCGGCCGATGGCCCGTCCGAACTTCAGTATCGGGCGCAGGACCCGCCGAAATAGGCGGCCGCCGCGTGAGCGTGTAGGGTCTTATTTCCTCATCCGGAAGGGTTTGCCTGCGCGCCGCCCCGCTCCGAGCGCACTGAAGAGGCCGGGGGCGGGAGAGGGCGTCTGCTTGCCCACGTGTAAGTGCAGCATCGGCCGATGTTGCCATTGCAAGTTGCAATCGCGAGAGAGAAAAACCACGTAAAACAAAACCCAGCTTACCCCTCCTCTTCGCGCTCGCAATTTCGAGGTGGCTTGCATCCGAGGGGACACAGGACTCCATCTGAGGTGCTTTCTCCGACTCAGGAGCACCAGGGCGCTCGGATGGCCCTCTTTCGCCCACACAGTGCTGGCAGAACACTGAAGCACCCCCCCGGACAACGCTTGGAGGCTTATTCTTGTTACCCCCATTTTACCTAAGGGATTCCAGCGCAGACAGCGAAAAAGCCGCCGACAGAGGCCACATGATGCTTCAAACCTGTCCACGACATCAGGACATGAGTTGCGTCCGCCATGAGAAAAATTTTTCTTCTCTCCTCCTCCTCCTCCTCACCGTCCTGCCGCATCATCCCTTTAATTTATGACTCTTCCGTGAGTTTCCGAACGATCCCCCAGCTCCATCCGCAGCACTGCCCCCAGCCAACTCAGCCAACTGGACAAAGCATACGACTCCATGTGCTGCCTCGGTGTTCTCTCCATGAGCCAGCCACGCATGGAGTTTTGCTCCAACTCGCAAAGTCGTCGTCAGTTGAGAACAATGACAAACGTTCGATGACCGGGGTCCCGTCTGCGGACCCATGCACATGCTACCCTGCTGCAGAACCTGAAAGCTTCTTCCAAGCTTTTTTTTCCCCTTCGGCAAGCTGTCTCAACACAACACACCTCTCTGTGCTGACCCCAACCACGTTGCATCGGTCCTTTTCGAAAACCCCCCACATCCCCCGCAACCTCTGGCAGAGCCGCTCATTATTGGATTTCCCGCAACGCGCAATTGCGGTCTGTTCAATTGGGTGAGCTGGGGGAAACGAGTTGACCATCCAATCACGTCTTCGCTTCCGTGTGCTCAGTTGGAAGAGCGTTGGTCTCATAGCAACTGTCTGTGACTCTGCCCCAGGTGGAGACATCCAAAGGTCGCAAGTTCAAGCCTTGCCGGGAGCACTGTGATTCCTTTTTGATGTGCATCTACGGAGGAGCTCTTCAAAAGTTTCTGCCCGAAATGCCAAGACTTTCGTACCCCAGATACCCCGTCAACGTTATCAGTACCTAGAGGTACAAGGATCCGGAATAACCTCACTGCTCAGCACCTACGAGGGTCCCTAGAAGCCCCTATTAGGTCGGATTATCTGATAACGTATGTACTTTCTAGGATCTTAAAGTACCTATGATTTTCCGGACCCACAGCTACTTCTGAGCGTGGGCAAGGACTTTTGAAGAGCTCCTCCGTACGCCTGTTTGCTTCTGAGGATGAAGCCAAGTCGAATCGAAGAGATCAATTGAGTCAGTCGAGACAACTGGTTTGGATTGATGAGACTTTAATGATTGGCTCCTCTACTTCAATTGAAAATTTTGGTTCTTACGACGGGGGCTTCTGAGTCTTTGCGATAGATTCATCAATAGCAACCGCAAAAGCAATGCCTCACACCTGCAGATGAAAAAAAAGCTACCCAATTACACAACGGATAGTGGCAGGCTCCATCGCAGTTGGGTGCCCGTAGACCTTGGGGCTTCAAGACTTCATTTTCGCTCAGCAGGTGCGATAGACAGGTGGTTTTGGCAGACTTGAAAACGTCGCTGATCGTGAGACAAGATTCTCGCTATGCCGTAGAGCCAATGTGAACAACCGCTTTTCAATCTCGCCCGCTCCCATGCGATCGCACCGCACTCTGCACGACGTTTCGGCGACTGGTTGAGACCGAGTAGTCCACACTTGGCGCCATTGTCGAAAGATGCTGTGATTACGGCTCAATGTGCCTCTCAGCGATTGATTGACCAAAAACAAAAACCATAGTATAGATTCGAAATTAGCAGCGAGGATGATTACAACGGAAAAAAAAAAAGGTCTCCATTGTCCCCAATCTGAAACCCACACCTTATCGAACAACTATGCCAGAGACCTCCTCCTAACAACCGGAAGGAGAGACAGCGTGACAGCTGCACAAGAAGATTCTTGCTCATTTCAATTCCATTTCACTGGCAACCCAACCATTTTCGATGAAGAGGATGACACTGGAGCTTAGAGGGAAATTTCGAGATACGAGAAATACTTACCAAAGATCGAGATTTAGGGAACCTCGCGAGTGCCTCTCTCTATACAGTTACAGGTGCGAGAGAGTCTGTTATTTCAAAAGTTATTAGTTGAATTTATTAGGACTCCACCAAGCCTTCTCCTTGAATCATCTTGGGCAAAGCCTGTTGCGGTCAGGTAGGCTAAACCTGAAAGATGGATTCGATCTACTTCTTGGGGTCATGAGACGTTGCTTCAATAGATAACACGGTATTTTGCAGGCTCCTCTGAGTGTGTGGTACGTGGTTTGCGTCATAAACCTTTCTAATAGAGACGTAAGATCAGCTACGTCCAGGGGCCTCAGTTCTGAATCATACAGAATGAGAACATTCAGGCCAAAGGTATTAAAATTCGACTCTGGCCATTGAAACTGTTTCCTCTCATATAATTCGAGTCGTTCTACCTCCTTCGTCACATGTAACCAAACACGCCGCTCATGTGTCAGCACGAAATTCAGTTGTTACAGATCTTGGCCTTCAATAGATCCCTTCGAGAGTGACATATGGGCTTAGGTTTGACTCCAGTAACACATGCATCTATCTGGCCTAGAATTCAACTCCATACCACGCGTGCTGGCTTCGAATCGGGGTTCAAACCCAGAATGAGCGTCAAAATCACTAGCGCATACCACTCACCCCCTTTTCGACGACTTTGGCCTCGGAGGACATCCAGACGTAGCTGAATAATTGCAGCCTGCATCCATCCTACAGTGTCAGACGTCGAAAGGCCCGCAGCAGAACCGTGATATGATCCCATTCGTCACAGCCGGCACTCGCACTTACACCAGCACATCAAAACGTCACCGACACTAACACGACGACGGCGACGATAGCGACCAGGTCAGCGCCCTTCAGCTCGCTTATCCAGCCCGCGAAGCATCATCACCGTTTCCGTTCGATTTGGCCGTTCGGAATTGTATTGCGATCAGACTCTAGCCCGCTGTTGACCTTGACCCTACCGGTGAACGAACACCGGGACTGACTGAGATACCCCCCATCGCGCAATATGGAGAGACCCGCCTGTACTGCATTAGCACAGAAAGACAACGCAATCACTGAAAAAACCAGAAGCCGCCAAAGGGACTTGCGCTCCACCTTAGATGGCACGGGATTTATCCCGAATACCAAACAGGGCTAGGAAACAACTACAGATCTAATTGGAGAAGACGCAGGGGGACCTAACATACAAACAGCGGACTCAATAAGTCAGATAGAACGGCAAAAGTTCACAACGCGGCTGAGCACCAGCGAGAGAATATCCTTCAACTGATTGAACCTGCGTTCCACACTTGTGACGCATGTCTGACGAACAAGGTGGATGAAACCTTCGCGCTTCGAACATCACCACATGCCTTGACGTTCGTTGATCCTTGACTTCTAGGAATGGTTCAGAAGATTGAGTTTGATCGTGCGGGAAATCATCTGGGTGTCAGCGCTGCGCGCAGAAGTGCCGCAAAGTCTGTGGGGTCAAGCCGCGAGTCGGGTCTCCCTCAAGCTCCTATTGGAACCCGTGCAAAAGACTTGGATCAAAAGGCAAGCAAGTTGGTGACTGGCTGTATGGAAACTCACGACGAGGTCGGGTTTCACTTCAGACCGTCGCACTCGGTATTTCTACTAAAAGATTGGGTAGTTGACCCTTCAGAAGCTGACTTTCGACTTCAGCGTCGCCATTGAAAACGACTTACTGCAAAATCTCCCTGGGATTTTCAACCCAGTAACGATTTTCCAGGCGACCGACATGCAGGTTTAGCGAATCATGGATGCGATCGAAATGTCAATGGCTGGACTGCGTGAAGTGGAGGAGAAGACAAACTATGGGTGAGACTGTCTGAGGCGGCTGGCTCCTTCCGGTGCGGTTTGGGGTTCTGAGAAGTCTGACGCAGACTCTTGCACTGTTGAAGGCTATTCTTGTTTCTCAAGACTCTCAAGAACGCAAGACGAGTTTGCTACAGCAGCGACGTTTTTGGACTTTGTTAAACTGATGGCGATACTCAAGTACGCGACGGAAGATAGCTAGGTTGGCGGCTGCGCGTCTTCGGCTATGTCTGAGTTGAGGTCCTCTGGCATGTCAACAAGTACTAATTGGAACAAAACGGGCCACTACCTAATGCCCATCAATTGACTGACTTCAGAGACTGACACCTAGGAGACTGCCAAGCATCTCGATCTTGAAACCCCCTCAGCAAGTCAAGCAATGGCGCCGACTACGACGGAAAACCTATAACGCGGAATCCCTTTGCATGCGGTATGACCTGCGCGCTTTGTAGAATCCGGGCGTTTAGTCCTTGAACCTCTGAGCGTTTGTCTCCGAGTTTCAATAGACGAACTGCACGCGAGAGTCGCATCGATAATGCCTTGGTTGAATCATCGTTGCCCAACGTCTGATGCCACCAGAAATCATCCAAGTGCGAAATGGCAATTTCTAGTTGACTCATGAGAATACTGAAGCCCGATAAGCGCAGGTGAAGAATGGTGGCATTGTATGTGTCTCAAGTAGCAGCAGTCGGCATCGCTCATGTTCACTTCGTTGTTCGATCGGTTGCGTGGGCTTCTGATGATACTTCTGCTAGAAGCAATCAACGATGAAGGTCACGCGTCTGCTTTCTGCAGTTGAGACGTGGCCAACGCACATGTCGCTGAGACTGAAATCCGACAACGGGCGGCTGATCGCTCCGGTCAGATAACGCGGGGCCAGGCCGATAGCCGAGGTGTCGTCATCCAGGAATGCCCCACATAACCGGACGAGAAGCCGGAGGTCACCCGCAGCCAACACTGGCGCCTCCGGATGAAAGTAGACACCACGGGCAAGACGACCTAGACCAAAAGCTGCAGGCTGGGAACGCAAAGAGTTGAACACGTTAAAGGAGAGAGATTTTCTTCAAAAGCTTTGGATCATGACGCATCCGCATCTGAGAAGCCTTACATGGGAAATATCCAATCGCGTAAATCTGCCCGGGCGGCCGGGGGATTCCTGAAACACATAGCCTCAATGTCATGGCTGTGGCCTCATATTATGTATGGGGGGGCAGAGACTACGATATCATATGTTGTTCTTTCACCTTTGCCCTCGACTTTCCCCGAAAGTGCGCGTGGATCACATACCTTACCGGATTTTCAGTTCGTTCAACTGCCCAAATACCTGTGTAGCAGGTCGAATGCTTTGCTTAGAACTCTCTGGATTGAATGGCTCTGCGTCTTCCGTGGAGATGCTTTCCACAACAGGTGAAACCTAGAATCAGAAGGAAGTCATTGTCATTTAGGCATACAGTATGCAGATGGCTGGCCTGTTGAGGAAAGCACCCCACTACCTAGATGGGCAATAGGTTATCTCAACTCCCTCAACCGGAAGTCAATAGCTGTTAACACCTCATTATCAAGTTCTCGGCGAGTCTTTGGTCTGAGAGCGAATAGGCATCATCGGCAGAGAAATCCAGCTCTATAGACGTGCCAAGTGACCTCTACATGACGTATTGTGGCGTTCAATAGGGGCACATACCATTGCCATTGGATGTTTTGATACTACTTTACTCAAACTCTGCATATACCATGTACACATGCTTTACATCTCCATTCCCAAAACGGTTTTCTTCCATGTACAATTTCCACTCATACACAGACACTTTTCCGGATTTGCCCCCACGATCAATGGACATAAAAGTCTCTGTGGACGTCTTCTGTTGATTTAATCAAATGGCAAGTCAGATTGGTAACTGTTGTCGCATAGGAGGTCAATCCAGCTCCCCGAATCCGGCCGGAAAGACTCAGGTTCGTGACCCCACCAACCCTCCTTCCAATCATCCATTTTCCAGTATCTATGCTCTCTGACCAATGCCTCCGGGTCTATTGTCTTTCCCACATCGAAGTTGCATCTGACGATGGAGTCGCCAGATGTAATGTCGCGTATAGCTTGCGGAAAGTCCTCAAACAAGTACCACATGTTATCTCTGCCGCAGTACTCCCCGAGCGCGGGCGACCGCCAGTTGTGTCTTGGATCGCTCCGCCTCTCGCCCCAAGATAATGCGGGGAGAATCTTGCGCTCTAAACAGAGATCAACGGCCTCCTGCCATGCGGCATCCCGTTGGACGACACTCTGAAAGATTTGCGGACAAGCCGAGTCTCCGTCCAAAACCAAAGAAAATGAGCCAGCCGGCATGCCAGCGCGTTCAAGCTCTAGCGCTTCAAGCACCCATGCCCCCACACAATCCGAAATTGATGCCGCATCGAGATATTCGTTTCCTTGTCGTTTTTGTGGTACAGTATGCGGAGGCGGGCTATTTCCAGTCATAGATTGAAGAACAGTCCGCCACATACTGGCTCGGCGTTCCACACGAAGGCGCGGGTTTTCCTGACAGTATGGAATAAGACCCAAACCATGGCTTTCAGCACGACCAATGGCGTATCGGTTTTCATCGAGGATGATATTCCGTATGCTCAAGCGACAAGTCAAGGGCAGGGATTCCAGGAAACGTATGGCGACAGCCGCAGCGGAGTAATGGTACTTGATCTGACTCTTGTCAGGCGGGTCGCTATAGCTCAGATCCCATTCCTGAGAAAAGTATTCTTCAAAAGGGTTCCCCAAACTTTGTATCAAATCGTTGACTCTTTGAGGAGAGGACGGAATCTCCCAGGGGTCAGGGTTGACGTTGACAAGACTTGCGATTTGGTTTTCCATGAAGCGGTATTTACTCCAGCCCGTTTCGAAGAGAGTGAATTGTTCCTCGCCAAAGCGATGCCTGTGCTTGAAAAGAGTCTGCAGAACAGAACGGACCCACTTACGCGAAGTCGATGGTGTTTCGCCGCAGGAACCTGGAGGTCCTATTGTTGTTGCAGCCTTTGGGGCCCGTTCCCGACGACCATCCTCCATTATTTGCCAACCGTTGGATCGACGCCTCAGCAAATCCAGATAAGGTGCAAATTTCGGATCAATATCCGATAGTGCTTTCCAGATATCTTCGGTGATGCTGAGGACATCCGGGAAGATTTCATTAATCTTGCAATCTCGACGGCAGTGTAGGAGATTCAAGAACGTATCAAAGCGTCCAGCTGTGATTCGATGCTCCTCAGAACAGACAGTCGAAAAGTTGAGAATATTGGTTGCTAAAGCGATGCCCCTAGCTTCCCTCGCCACACGCTTGCAGGTGAGCATAAACGTAAGATCGATCGATTCTCCATTAGCGCACTTGAGCTTGTTCCTGCTAAAGTCCAGGATGTAGCCGCCGTCGGAGTAGACGCATTGCGCATAAATCAAGTCCCGCACCTCGCGAGGAAGATCGAAAAAATGAATCATGAAAATGAGCGTATATTGGATGTTGTCAATGGGAGTCAGAGGGTAGGTGGTCGATGGATTGAAGCAAAACAAGACAAGCGTGCAGGGACCGCGGGCCAAGCTTTTCAAGGCAGAAGATGGAACGGATAAAGCTATCTCCGAAGAACCCGTAGGGCCCTCGAATGGCTTATGAGTCACAACCCAAATCTGTGAGTGACGAAGCTGGCACGCATTGAGTCACCGCATCACCCAAAATCATCGTTGGAACCGTTTTAGGGGCCAAAGCATTCATTTTATGTTGAGGAAGTTCCATAGCCCACCCTATAAGAGGATCCACAGTAGATAATTCTAGTAAGAGCACTTCGGCCAGTGCTTCGTCCAGTAAGAAGATCGCAGTATACGTACCCAAAAGCCCGGAATAACTACCTGCGCCGAACCCGACTGTAGCCGCCCTAGGGGAAGAAGCGTAGCTTCAGTTATCACGCACCACAAGGGGGGCTTACCGCGTACAAGCGAAAGCATCTGCGTCAGACGTACATACCGTTGTGGCTGTCAGCCTCGTTGACTTTGTGGCAGAGATCAGTCCACGAACATCGTTCAAGGTTTGCATAACATACCGATGGCTGACGAATATCAGTCGCTAATTACCCAAGAGCAGACCACCAAAAAAAGAACTCACAGCGAGACACATACCAGAGTTGGCTTCACAAGGTGTTTAGCCACGGAAAAGCTTGTTTTGGCCGCGTACTTAAGGCCGCTGCTTAGAGAACATGTCAGCGATAGCTAAGATTCTCACCCACAGGCTTCGATGACTTACCTGGCGCCAAGCCGTGAGCCCATTCCTCATCCTCAATCTCAAGTCAATATCACCACTAACAGACAGGTGTGTGAGCGCACAGCATCAGACAAGACGTGCGGCATACCTACAAGCAAACCACCCAGATTCCTGCAATCTTCTTCGTCAGTACATTCGCTTTTATGTGACGGAGTCAAAGGACTTGCCTTCACGATGTGTTCCATCCTGCCTCATCCATGGGGCCTCATGCCGCAGGGCTAGAAGGTGTGAGACATCTGACAGATTGTGCATGAATAGGTGCACAAACCTTTGCCCGAGGCACGCCTCAAGACACCAAGATCGATACCAACCACAGGGCCAGGCTTGCTGCGATCAGCAAGACGACGCCCTTCAATATGCAGAGCCCTAAGGACCAGATGGCTGTCATCTAAGAGTGAGCAAAAGCATCATGACACATAAACATAGGTATCTCGTACTTATAGCCAAGTCATGCCTCACGGCCCTGAAGGCCAACGTCGGCAGCAAGGCCGCGGGAAGTGCCCGTATGTCTCGGCTAAACGACGTAGCCGCGTTCGCCGCTAATCCTGGCCATTGCGCCTACTTTGACGACGTCCTTAGTAAGGCGGCATAGCCAGTAAGTTGACCAGGCCCAACTGCTCCAGTGTTAGTTAGCAAAAGACCATCTCCTCATTGCGTGTTGTGACTCACTGACATCGGGGGTGTTGCTGACGAATGTAGAACTGCTTCAGGACCAGTTAGCTTCAGGCCATTCTCTCAGCAATTGAGCAGCAAGTCTTTACCGAGGACGTTAGCCTAGTCGACAGAAGGCTTGGCCTGCTTCAGCGAGTCAGTGGAGTGCAAACACATCAACACCGAAGGAGTTGCTCACTGGCGACGGCACAACGGCCCCCGAGAACGTCACGGCAGATGTTGGCCTTGGAGGGCGTCTGCGACTGGCCAGTCAGCAGAGCTCCATAAGGAGAGTGTCTGCCGTGTAGATAGATAGAAGAATAGAAGAATAGCAAGAGACTTATACTTATAGCGTAGGCGGCGGAGAAGACGGCTGCGTCCTGATCAATCGTCAGCGGTGTCGTTCGAATCAATCCTGCGCCAAGAGTGTGGGCTTACTGACGTCGGAAGGTGTGCGTGAGGGTCGGAGGTTGTTGCAGTACAGGTTCCAAGTAGAAATCACACTAAGTGACCAGAGGCCTGAGAGGGAAAACATGTTTGGATTGAAGACAACCACCAGCACTAGCCATACACAAGACGAAAGATGTCCTTCGTCCTCCATGGCGGCGAAGAGCTCTCGCCATCCTGCTCCTCCTCGACCAAGTTACCAAATGCGGGGTTCGGCATGTGCTTCGCGGTCCACCGGAACTGTGGAATACCAAAGTAACGGATGGCTAAGTCTGCAGCAACCCTGGGTCGACGCGTGACGAGATTTTCAAACGTCAACCCGGGCCAGGCCTTGAGAAGGTGCTTGCGGGCGTTCTCCACCAATTTGCAGGAGTGGAACAAGTGCTTCGCATTGTGCGCACCTTCGCCACATGGAAACAAGTGAGACGGGGCCAACCGAACAGGATCATTGGCGAGTTTCGGGTCCGCTCTGATGCGCAACTGGAGCTCGTCATCTGCCACCATCCAGACCCAAGCCTTGGCCTCGCGGTAGGCGACATTCAGCGGATGCAACTCCATAACCTCAGCGGTGAGGCCACGGCCGTTGGCTACCAAAAGCCAGGTCCGCAACCGCTTTTGGCCCTCGGGCGTGTCGAGGTTCGTCGCCCGGTGCTTCATCGCATATCCAGCGAAAAACACCGCGAGCTTCTCGACGAAGAAGTCCTTACAGAGGATATTGCCCGATACGCGTTGAAGGATGGCCATATCGGCTCTGCTCTCCAAAGTCCGGACGCGTCCAGCCAATCCGTCAGCCTTTCCGTGAAGAGCTTCTCCAGAACCTTGCCAAAGACAGAGGACAGGGCAATCGTGTGATAGCTCTTTGGCGAATGCTTCGGCTTCCGAGGTTCAGGTAGCACAACCGTCACTGCCGCCTTGAATTCCTCCGGATGGTAGGAGAGATCTAGGTAGGCTTGCATAGATCGTTCGAACACAAGCGTGATAAAGTCTCCGGAGTCCTCCTGAGAGGACAGCAGCATATTGAGGGAGTCGATCGAGATAACACACTTGCCCTCGGCCTTGTGAGCTGTCACGTCTCTATCTTATGACGCCGCCAACTGTCCAGGCTGCTGCAATCGCTTTTCCGCCGAATCGTCTGCACAAGGATCAGGGGTGTAGCCACGAACGCATGATCCGTGCAGATCCCGGAGGTGTGGACCTTATCGCAAGTAAGGTACTGTGCACAGTACAAAAACTGCGGGGCGACGAAGTACAGCCGACCGACCGTTTCCTCCGCACTGGTTCGTCAGCAATGCTCACCCTGCCCAGACCTCCGAAATGCAACCAATGCCTGCAAACCTCCACTGGCCACGTGGGACTACAGGGGAACGGCCCAACACTCGTGCAGCGGACGCCCCAAAGGTCGCGGTACGGACAAGTACGCAGCTGTACGCAGTACCATCGCCAAAGTACCTGCAACAAGAACGATCTATCCTTCGCGCAATCGAGTACACCACCAGCAGTCTCAAAATAAACGACAAGCTCCCGCACTCGTCAACTCTCCAACAAGAGCACCAATCCCACTACAAAAGGAATCATCTGGAGAAGTGAGCCGAAGACAGCCCTGATATCTCCCGGAGTTTAACCGAGTTGCCCATCGTAAAAAAATGTTACATCTCAGTCGGCCAAGGTCGACAAGTTCGCCGCGCCAACCAGCACGTTTCTCAGCACTTTAGGACATGGCCACGAGGATTTCCGCGCAGACAGACTCAGGCCAACCGATAAGATGCCAGAGCCTGCCCGAAGTTTAACCGACTTGCCCCGCTGAAAAAAATGCAACATCTCAGTCGGCTAGGGTCGACAAGCTCGTCGCGGCATCTGGCATGCTTCTCTCTCAGCGCTCGGAGGCAGAGCCACAGCAGGATTGAATTCGATAAGTGACCCGGAAAGAAGCCAGACATTCCCCGAAGTTTAACCGAGTTGCCCCGCCCAAAAAAATGCAACATCTCAGTCGGCCAAGGTCGGTGGCTGCGATTCTCAGGATAGATGCCGGTCCACGACTTGCATTGTCTCGAGTGTCCGGCACTGAATGTCACCAACTGCTCTCACGAGATACCAACACCAACACAGATCGGTGCTGGCAAAATTTCCTTCATTTTAAGCCGCTTATTTGGTTTCCCGTGTTCTGTCTGCTTTGAATCAATATCCGCCAGATGGTTCGTGCAGCGCCGACTTGCATTGTCGAGCGGTCTCACGCAAAAACCCCTCTCGTGTCGTCGTGGGACCCCTCCTCTGTTTACAGCCTCATGCTGGCTTGGTCACGTCATTTCAATGGTTCGCCTAATGAGCGTTTCGTCTCGTGTCTTACAAGCACCGGCAACCTGGGTTGCCGCCCCTTTCCCCACAACAAAACATCCTGCTCCGCTCCCACCAATCTTGTCCGTCTCATGGGATGCAAGTGCACTGCAACCTACAGGAGCATCTCCGGATCGCGGCCACAACATGCAGGCAGCAGAGCTCATATCCTTGTCTTTCTTACCCTCCAATTCGCACAATGTGAGATTGGGAGACCGGTCCCGGTTCGCCGCTAAAGGGCACTTCCCTCTCGGACCTCGTACCTTGCATCTCTGAACACGCCCCATAGTGTCGTAAGAGAGGGCCAAGTCCCGACCCCTTCATGCGTGTAGTGCGGCTGGCTGTGTAAGCGCCACGTCCGCTGCCCAGATCACTCACTTCGCGAGAGGCCCTGTAGATGCGCTGCGTCATTCTCGGAATCCGAAACCTGCCACTCTCTACTGGTTAGTTGGCTCTCTGCCTGTTGGGGTGCCACCTGCCCCTTCATCTAATGAGCTTCATCTTTGAGTAGTAAAGGGAAGGCTACACAATCAGCACAGCGAGTAGGGCCATCTCACAGCGTACCAAACTATCGAGGTTTCCTCAGCAGCAGAGGGTTACTTTGAACGCCGCAGCACCAAGCCGCGAGGTCATCAGTCGCCTATACCCAAGCGCAGAGCCCGTTGCCCGTCTTGAATTAACACTCGTCGGGATTATGCAGAAACGGCATTGTACCAATTGCCTAGACAGGGCAAGCTATTGTCCAATATGTTCATTCTGTTATCATTTTCTTCTACACTGCCAGCATTCTGAGAAGCCGGAGATAAGGTACTAAAGCGCACGGAGAACCCGTATGGCCATACAAACGGGCGGACTGAGACACTCAAACGACCTCGCAGGTTAGAGACTGGCAATTGAGTCTTCTCGAGAACAATGCGCCACGGAACACGGTTCATGTCATGCCGCACAGCTCGCTGCCCGGCACCCACAACCATCCAGGGAGAAACCAACTTGAAACGATTTCCAGTGTTGAAACCTTGTTTGCTATTATGTCATGATCTATCTAGTCATGCACTCTCATTACTTTATACAGGTGAAGTGTTGAATATTGTCTACAGTGTAAATGGTCGTAGAGATCTCTCATCAACCCATCTCAGTCCCAAATCCAGCTGACGAAGCGAATGGGCCCCGTCTTCTTGACCTCCGGCTCCTCGGGGTACGCGTCGGCCTGGTCGAAGGCATCGTGTAGTGCGATGCTCTCCAGAGGCACGATCTTGGTCTTCTTGACGAACTTGTAAATGAGGTAGGCGCCGAGGACCAAGGGAATGTCACTGGCAGGTTGGTCAGCAAGTCTGCATCAGAAGGGTGGCACTACGAATACTCACAGGTAAGAAGACACGAAGCCGCTGGCGCTCCAGTTGCCCTTGGTGAACACCTCGAAGCCGCTGGTGAGAAGGATGGTGATGCACATGAAGAGCGCGACGGTCGAGGTGTAAACTAAAACGCAACGTTGTCAGCAAAGCAAACACTACAGACCCATGACTTCTTACCTGTCCACGAGTTGTGCCACGGCAGCCTTTCCACGGAGATGTTCTGCTTCCTCATCGCAGACTTGAGGCGCAGGTGGTTCAGCAGGATCGCCGACCACGACACCAGCACGCCCGCCGCCGTCAGGTCCACCAGCCACCAGAACACGGTCAGCGCGCCGTTCGACAGGCTCATGAAGCTGAGGAACATGAAGGCCGCGAACAGCAGCACACACATGTAGGGCGTGCCCCACGCCGTCGTGCGCAGGAAGATCTTGGGCGCCTGGCCCTTGAGCGCGAGACCGAAGAGCACGCGCGTGCCGGCCAGCAGACTCTGGTTGGACGCGGACCACGCGGAGGTGATGACGACGGCGTTGACGACGCTGGGGATGGCGGGGATGCCCGCGGCGGAGGCGGCGATGACGAAGGGGCTCTGGGCGGCGGTGCCGTAGGCGTCGTCGAGGCGGGTGTCGTTGCTGGCGACGAGCATGCCGACGACGAGCACGGCGAGCATGTAGAAGAGCACGATGCGCGCAAAGACGCGCTTACAGGCGCGAGGGATGGCGCGGCGCGGGTTCTGCGTCTCGGCGGCGGCCATGGCGAGCGACTCGACGCCGGCGAAGGAGAAGACGGCGCTCGTCATGACGCCCCAGTAGCCGAGGAACTTGCCCCAGTTGCCGGTGGCGATGTGCTCGACAAAGGGCCCCGGGTCCTGCCAGTAGCGGAAGCCGATGCGCGGGGTGCCGGGGACGCCGCCGAGGTCGATGACGAGGCCGAGGATGATGAGGAAGATGACGAGGAGGATCTTGAGCAGGGCGAAGACGAACTCGACCTCGCCGAAGACGCGGACGAAGGCGAAGCCGACGACGCAGGTGAGGATGATGAAGATGACGATGAAGACGGAGGGGTTGAGGTCGGTCCAGAACTCGAAGAGGACGCAGATGGCGGTGATCTCGGAGGGGATGGAGAGGATGTTGCCGTAGACGAGGTTCCAGCCGATGGCGAAGCCGAGGGCGGGGTCGACGAGGAACTCGGCGTGGCGGACGAAGGAGCCGGTGACGGGGAGCAGGGCGGAGACCTCGCCGAGGGCGAACTGCACGGCGCAGACGATGAGGCCGACGGTGGCGTAGCCGAGGAGGGCGCCGAGCGGGCCGCCGGTCTGGATGGCGCCGCCGAGGCCGAGGAAGAGGCCCGTGCCGATGGCGCCGGCGATGCCCAGCATGGACAGGTGGCGCTGCTCGAGGCCGCGCTTCAGGTCGCGGTCCTCGGTGGCGGTGACGAGGTCGCCGTTGTGGTCCTCGCGCGGCTCAAACGGCCCGCCGCGCGGCGCCGAGGACGCCGCCTCGATGTCGTCCGAGGTGATCCAGGCATGGCGGGTGACATCGGTGATGCCCGGGGACTTGGCGCCCGGGAACGGGATAGTCTCGGTGCTGCGGCTCATGGCGGCTGTGATTTGCTGCACACCGCAAGCCAAGGGAATCCTTCACCTCTACTCACCGAGGTCTGAGAGGCAGTAGGACGCGAGGGGAGGGGAAGCAAAGATTGACCGCGTCCGACAATGATTCGCGCCGTTGAGCTGTGTCGCGATAACACGGGCTTACGTAACTTGAAACGCCGCGATCGGAAAAGGCCTGAGGGAGGGAAACTGGGCGTGGAGGAAGAGAGAGGCTGGTTCACCGCACAAGAGGACAAAAAGAAACGTACGTCCTACGCCGATCTCTGGTTCATGCGGCTCTGGGCCATGGCGGGCTTGGAAGGGGGATCAAACAAAGGTGGACGACGTCGGAGACAGAAGAAGAGGCGGCGCGAGTGAGAAGAAATTTCGGCGTCCTCGTCTTATCGCGACTCCATTTCGGACGGGAAGGTGAGATTTCTCATTTGATGATGCCATTTGCGCTAAGCGGGGCCCGTCCCACCCTCTGCTGCAGGAACGATACCGCAACCGTCCAAAGTGGTACGTACATCCCTGTCTTATCGGCTTATCGCCTGTTTCGAAACCGAGGCTTCTTGGGAACTTTTGGGATGGAACTGACTCGGGTCCGCAGCTTTCGGCTCCCACAGTCGGGTCTGTCCATCTGGCAGAATTCAGGTTCCGTTGCGATTGCTTCTCTTTTTCGGGAGAGACTGCGAACAGTGTGCGCATGCGGTATGTACGAAGCTGTTGCTAACGCGGGCGCGAACATCTGGAACACCACTACCGCCACTCGAATCAAGCATTTGCTAACTAATCGCCGCCCGCGCAATGCGTGAAATCGTAGACGCGGAGAGCGGGACCGGACTTAGCTCCGTTCCGTGTTCCCGGAGAACCGGGGCCGTCTGTGGGGTTCTCGGCCCCACCCCGCCGAGTCTGTGTATCGTCACGAAATCCGGCAGGTTTGGTCCAGTTTTGTTTATCTTCATCGGAATAACGTCTAAAATTACAAGAGAATATTCTTACCAAGGTTGTAGAGATATTTTTGGAACTTTCAAGAGTAAGCTTGTCGGAATCCATCTTTACTATTGAATGAATCATAGGACGCGGCAAAAGGCTCCTCTCCTAAAATCACGTGACCTGTAATGCGTAGGGCGTAGATAATGACACGCGAGATCTGAAGGATTCAAGAACCCCTGCAAATGACTCACTTCGGCCAGGTTGCTTCCAACCACGACTCGAATGTCTGCTTCTGCCTTATAAGCACCTTCTCACAAAGCTCACATCCATTGGCTGCCAGCGTACTTTCAACCAAAACCCGCCGCATCAACAGCCATGGCGACACAGACAGCCACGGAGTTGGCAACCTTTGAGCCCGCGGCTTCACCGCTACACACCGCTCTAAGGAAGGACCACGAAGCTCCGGCGAGCGTCAATGTGCCCCTGGTCGCTCACAACCCTGCCGAGGCCACGACGGCGCCGGCGGAGGCCGTGGTCCTCTCCAAAGCCAGAGCCGCCATGGTCATCGCGCAAGTCTGCGGCCAGCTGTTCTTCAGCAGCTTCTGCAACGGCATCATCGTCGTCGCGCTGCCATCCATGCAGGCCACCCTCGGCCTCGCGGAGGGCCTCCTCGTCTGGCCCAGCTCCAGCTACTTCCTCACCGCGGGCTCGTGTCTGCTGCTGGCGGGCTCCGTCGCGGACGTCGTCGGGAACAAGCGGGTGAATCTGGTCGGGTCCTTCTTCAGCGCCGTGTTCGCCATGGCCTGCGGCTTGGCGCGGTCGGGGGGCGAGATCATCGCCTTCCGTGCCCTCCAGGGCGTCACGAACGCCATCATCACCCCGTCTTCCATATCCATCATCTCGAACAACGTGGAGGAGGGCCGGCCGCGCAACATGGGGTTCGCGTTCATGGGGTTCGCCCAGCCGCTCGGGTTTTGTTTCGGTCTTGTGCTGGGCGGCGTCTTTACTGATACCGTGGGATGGCGGCCGGCGTTTTACCTCGCTGCGGCTGCGAGTGGCACGCTGTTTTTGCTGAGCATTTGGGCTTTGCCGCAGGATGCTAGGTCAAAGACAGGCCCATCCATCTGGAACAGACTGGTCCACGAGATTGACTGCGTCGGCGTCGTGTTGGCTAGCACGGGGCTGGCATCTTTGTCTTATGTGTTGGCGTGAGTATCTAGTCCATCGCGATCACCGTACTTTGACTGACGATTCCCAGGTCGCTATCAGCTGACATTTACAACATTCATAAACCATCTAGTATCGCTCTCTTGGCTATAGCAGGCTGCGCGATCCCAACCTTCGTTGGCTGGATGCACCGCCAAGTCAAAACGAATCGCACAGCTCTGATTCCCAACTCGCTGTGGAAAAGCCATGTCTTCACCAGTTGCTGCGTCATGGTTCTTCTCACCAACGCTTTGACCAACTGCATGGAGCTGTACAGCAGTCTCTTGTAGGCTATTCTATCCTCCCCATCTCTCATACCGACATCGCTGATGAGAGTTCCCAGTTTCCAGCAAGTCCAAGAAGCCTCCGCCATCAAGGCCTCGTTGCAAGTCGTACCGTCCCTCGTCGCCGGCGCTCTCACCAGCATCGCCACAGGGATCTTCGTGCACCGCATGCCGGTCTTGTGGATGCTGCTGATCTCGTCGGCCATGAGCACCGTTGCGCCACTCCTCATGGCTCTGGTCCGAACCAACCAACTGTATTGGGAGAACGCATTCTTCGCGCAGGTGAGCACGAGAAACCGCCGCTTATTGTTACTCCTATCGCCATCTTTGCGAGACGACTGACATACCTTTGACCTAGATCCTCACCCCAATTAGCTGCGATCTGCTCTTCACCGTCGGCCTTCTCATCATCTCGGACGTCTTCCCGCGGCACATGCAGGCTCTAGGTGGCGCCGTGTTCAACACCTGCGCACAGCTCGGCGCGGCGATCGGCATGAGCGTGACGCAGGTTATTGCTTCGTCTGTGACCAGGGAGTCTTCCCATGTGGATAAGTCGTCACCTGACGCTCTGATGACGGGATATCGAGTCGCGTTTTGGACAATGTTTGGATGGATGATGGCCGTCTGTCTTGTGTGTGTGCTGGGTATGCGACGGATCGGTGTCCTTGGCGTCAAGAGGGATTAATCTGTGAGGTTCTGTTGCAAAATATCACATTTTTGACTCCCCTGATGGCCACAGAAAAGTTCCAGAATTGAAGGTTGATTCGTAATGACAATGGCTTATCAATCACCATAGCTGCCCCTCTACGGACCACAAATGGCATTCCACTAATATCTTACGAGTCAAGTTAGACCTAGAAAGAAAACAAGACAGAAGGGCTTCGATCATTGATGCGTTCATATGTCTTGGGCCCGCTCATGGAAGCACATTCCTTCCGTGTGTAGGCTTTTGTCCCGGAAGAAGCACCAGCCCGATGATGGTGCCGCGGAAATTGTTGCTGATACTGCGGATAGTCATTTGCTAGGAATCTTGGCACAATCTTGTCTCTGCTCTAATCATTTTATCCTTGGGTATTTCCCGGTAACCAATCCTGGCTCTGAGGACCCTCATGGTTCTCATCACTGACGCCTACTGAAAGCCATAACCAATATCGATACTTCCAGAATGCGTGCACTGTCGCCTCAGCCGTTGGCTGTTGCTAGCACTTGTCCCGTTGCGGTTGCAAACGACAGCAGCATCAAGGCCATCAAGGGATTACCAGTCAGTATACTCCTATCTCCCAAATCTGTTGTCATACTTGACAGAGCAAAGTGGTTATCGTCACATAAATTGTCAGGCACTCCTGTTGTCAACATCAACTGCCTGCGGTCTCTTGAAGCCCGTGGTGCCGTTGTTGTCGTGGGTAAGAAATCCAAAGTCCTCAGAGCAACCACTCCAGAGCCAAACATGGATTCACCAACAAAGAAAGTTTCGGCTCGGATTTGAAACAACGGTATGAGCATCGTGGTCATTGCCTGGGTCAATGGCATCCACACCCTGTTCATGCATTCTAGACCCAGCTTCCCCAGCAACAAGTCTTCGCGAAAGTGCAAGTCAACTCTGCCGATGATGAGCAGGTAGTTTCAAACTACGTGACGGCTGGGTTCGTGGATTTCACGACCCTGTTCCCAGCGAAGCCCTTGGAGCCTCACTTAGACAATCAATACCCCGAGAGTCAGAGCTGGCGAGATCTTCCTATCCGAAAGTCAGTTCGTCATTTAGTAGAACTCGAGCTATGTCTGAAAGGTCGAAGACCACGCGCGGGGTCTCCTCACTTGGATTAGTACAAGTTGCGGTTGCACATATTTGCAAGTGGGCCAGTGACCCGAACCTAGGTAGATCACACCATACACATTGATAATGAACGACGCTAGACCGTGGGAGTTGTGAACAGTCTCTTCGAAAACGGTGTAGCATCGCCATCGGCAGCAGCAACTGAAGCTTGTCCCAAATAAATATCGAAGTCACATAATCGCCCTGGGTAGCGCTAGAGTGGTGGATGTACGCAAGGGAGGCAACACAGGAGTTCTATGACTTCGCCTTACCTTACTTGTACATGCTCTTAGAACTTGATGAGTCAAGCCTTCAGTGCTCTACCGATGTCTCAATGATCACGCACGACAGCAGCAGTTGACTTCCGGTTGAAGCCCATCTCTTCAAGTCATACCATGATTGTTGTCTAATGCGAGGAAGTTGTGAACAGGATGAATGTGGCAAAGGGATGAGGCTGGTTCTTTCATATCTTGGGATGCGATAAAGGCTCATCAATCAAAAGCAGCCGTTCCAGCCACTCGAAGGAGACGATGGAAATGATCGATTGTTGTATGTCTCTGAAATACGCGAGGGAGAGGCTGAAACCAGACTAAACGTGGTGGCGTTTTCCAACATAGCTGAGGATAGCGACGGGAGAAATCAACGGAGTCATCAAGTCATCACCGTAGTACAGGCCCATCTCAAGGCACAAATGGTACTTAGTCCAACGTCAGTCCCAGTGCCGAGAACCCCGTCGCGTGAAATTGAAGATGCATTGTGAAAAGTCTTTCGGAGAGCCTTGTAATTGACTCCATGGGGATCAAGCTGTTAAAAGGACTCTACCTTCATCACCAACACAGACAATCCGCCCGGGACAATCCGCCAAAAGCGAGCTGCGAACCGGAGATGTTGGAATGTCGGTTGGTAACTCATTTTAAAGAAATGGGTTCCTGCAGGGAGCCATGGTTGACCCCTGCACCCGTAAGGCAGCTTCTCCCAAAGTGGTGCGTGGGCCGTCGACGGTGAGAGAAGAAAAGTCAAACTAATAAACTACTCAAACCCGAAACATCTCGGAAGACCGGCTCGTGGGGACCCACCGGCCCCCTTCGGATCCGGCACGGCCTGGCGGCACGCAGGCCTGGCCAGACTCTGCCCCAGAATGATCGTCCTCGGCAGCAGAAGCCAAGACTTTTGACCGATCGGCCAACAAATAACAGAAGCGATGTGACAGGTGAAGACATTTTTGACGTTTCGGTGTCGGTGCGGGCGGTGAGACAGGCTTAGATCGTGCACACCTTCACGTCAGATTGAGACACTTAACCTTAACTCAAAAGACATGTGTGCTGGAAAGTCTGCTCGCAAACTGTCAGGGAGTTGCGCTGATTTGAAAGCAACCCGCTCATTTTGGCGCATGGCTGACCCAGTATTGCCCCATCCGCAACTTCGATCCCTCCACCCGCTCCGGATGTCAACCCGACGAGCCAACACATCGGACGAACCACCAGAACACTCCAGAACGCCAGATGGAAATGAAGGAGCGCAAACCAAATGAAGGGCGAGCAGGCAATATCCTAGTCTCACCACAAGATCGTGCCCACAATCTGACTGTGGTGTCCCTCACGTCACCCATGGGGCGATTAGCCGGAGGGAGTGGCCCCACGAATCACATCTGCACGACAGGGATCTCGATATGCACTGTTCCGGCCAGACGGCACCGCGGTTACATTGCGAGATTGTGGAAGAGCAATCTCGAGTTCAGGAGTCAACCTGGATATAAAGTCCACGGACCGTGATTCCCTCAGCGGTGGGCTTGACTCTTTCGCCCCCATCGTCTCAAGCTTCTTTTTCTCCCCGACACTCTTTCACGGCTTTACGCCACCACACTCATTTGAATTCAGTCACTCATTCTGAACCCACTTGTACGCTCCCTCTCGTTTCGTGAATCAGGCATTCATCATGAAGGGACTCATTCTCAGCGCCGCCCTCGTCGGCGGAGCCATGGCCCAGGCCGGCCCCTACATGCCCTGCGGTGGCAAGGGATGGACCGGAGCCACGACCTGCGTCTCTGGATACACCTGCGTGAAGCAGAACGACTACTACAGCCAGTGCGTCCAAGGCAGCGCCAGCGCCGGTGCCGTCAGCGCCCAGCAGGTCACCACCCTGAAGACATCGACGAGACGCAGCTGTAAGTCGAAGACCGCCGGATCCGCCGCCGCCAGCGTCGTCGTGCCGCAGGCGCCCACCTCGAGCGCTGCTGGAATCTCGATGACTTCTGCCGGTGCCGCCGTCAAGCCGTCCATCCAGCCCGTTGACACCAAGACAGCTCCGTCGACTTCCTCCAAGGCTGCCAGCAGCCAGGCCCCCGTCAAGTCCGTTGCCGCCGAAGCCGTCTCCTCTTCAGCACCCGTGGTCAAGCCTTCCACTACTGCCGCCGCTCCCGTGACGACCTCCAAGGCTGCCGTCACCTCGGCCGCCCCTGCCACTTCCGCCAAGGCCTCTTCCGCCCCCGCCGCGTCGGCTTCCACCACCCCTGGAAAGACTGGCAAGTTCAAGTGGTTCGGTTCCAACCAGTCCGGTGCCGAGTTCGGCCAGGGCACGCTCCCTGGCACGGCCGGAAAGGACTACACGTTCCCGGACACCACCAAGGTCGATGTAAGGTGGCACACAACTTGACATCTGAGATTTACGCTGACACAAAAGCAGACCCTGATCAGCCAGGGATACAACACCTTCCGTCTCAACTTCCTCATGGAGCGTCTCGCCCCCAACGGCCTCACCGGCAGCTTCGACGCTGCCTACCTCGCGGGGCTGACCAAAGCCATCACCCACATCACCACCGCCGGCGCCAACGTCGTCCTCGACCCCCACAACTACGGCCGCTTCAACAACAACATCATTACCGATACCGCCGCCTTCAAGACCTTTTTCACCAACTGGGCTACGCTCTTCAAGTCCAACGATAAGGTCATCTTCGACACCAACAACGAATACAACTCCATGGACCAGGACCTCGTCCTGAAGCTGAACCAGGCCGCTATTGACGGCATCCGCGCCTCTGGCGCTACGAACTACATCTGGGTGGAGGGCAACTCCTGGACTGGCGCGCACTCCTGGGTGAGCACAAACGACAACATGAAGGCCCTCACCGACCCTCTCAACAAGATTGCCTATGAGATGCACCAGTACCTCGACAGCGACTCCAGCGGCACATCTGAGACGTGCGTCTCCGGCACCGTCGGCGTCGAGCGGGTCAAGGACGCCACTGAGTGGCTGCGCAGCAACGGCAAGGTCGGCGTTCTCGGCGAGTTCGCCGGCGGTGCCAACGACGTCTGCAAGGAGGCCGTCACCGGTCTCCTCAACTATCTCCAGCAGAACAGCGACGTGTGGATCGGCGCTACGACTTGGGCCGCCGGCCCTATGTGGGGTTCCTACATGTACTCTTTTGAGCCTGAGACGGGTGTTGCGTACAACTACTACAACGAGTTGTTGAAGACGTACCAGTAGAGGCGCCAGGATCGATACGGCAGCGTTGGAGCGGCGTGCAGGGCTCGGAGGCTCGTTGGAACGTGCCGAGCATTATTCTACAGCTTTGGATAAGTGTAGAAAATTTCTTTCTCTTGTATATAATAGCATTGGGAGGGTTTTTGTAGTCGGCGTCCCATGTCGACCCGTCGCGGATTCCACCTCTTGTATCTATTCCTCAGCAATACCTCATCTTCATTGAGGCAAAACCACTTAAATGGGGGCATTATTTCGATTGATTTGTTGTGGCGGAACATTACTGTGATGCTTGTTGTCGACTCAGCCGGCAGACATCCGGATTGTCCGATATTGCTCCGATCGAGACCTACACCGTCGCGCCGCATGGCCCCCACCCACCCGCCGACTCCGGTGTCAAGTCCGGAATGCACGGTCATCGGAGGACTTCTGCGCGTTGATAACCCCGAATTCTCATTGACTCCAGGCCCAGTGACCGATTTCTGAAAGTGCAAGTTCTGTTGACAAGATTGATCCCGAACATGTGACAGACTTCAACCAAGAGTTACCCTGTTTTAAGAATCCTTCGCTTCTGGATTTCTCGGTGGCCATCCACAACCGAGTTCTCCGAACCATGTGACACCATGGCTGTGTGGGGTAGGCACATTGTTCCTGCATCAGTCCCACCGAAGCCACAAACGTAACACGACCAAGCTTCGCCGCCTGCGCCGCCATGCACGGTACTAACGTAATCTAGGACTGTGGCACGACGCAATTTCGCTCCTGCCTGTTGGCATTCCTACCGACCGGCATGCCGAGAGATCGGGACGAGTGAAGTTCGCTTTAATAATAGGACACCGTTGCAAGTGGGCCGATTGCTGTTGGTGCGCCGCAGCTGCCTGGTGTGGCGGCTGAGGATCCCTGTCGAAGCCTCTCGAAACTGTCTAGCTGGAAGCAGAAGGATCTGGTACAGGTACTCGGGCGATGAGTGTCACGGCAAGGCAGCAGCCAGCCTGGCAAAAAAGGGCACAGCTGTAGCCAGCAAACATAAATACTGAGCCAACTCTCGAATTGCACAGGATTTTGTTTGAGAGGTTTGCAGCTTGCCTTCCTGTGGTACCTTAGTGTCGAGGTCGAAGCTTCTAGCTCACCGTTCGCGCCAACCCGAATCATTAGAATCCTAGAAACGCCCGGAGTTCCCTTGCATCTCCGACTCCGAAATAGAAAATTCCAAAGAAAAGGGCACCAAAAAAAAGCAAACCGTCCTTCAATCTTCCTTCACGTCCGACAAAATGTCCAAGTTCGACGGACCCGCGCCCTCCGCCGCGCGATCCCCGCGCACCCCGCCGTCCGCTCCGGGCCCGGATCCACAACCGGCACCTTACAGCACGTGGTCCAGCCCACCCGGCAGAGCAAACATCCTGACTCGCCAATTGGCTGCCGTCGCGCTCATCGTCCTCCTCTACACCGCATCCATCCCCTTCACGCCCGTCGTCTGGGTCTTGAACGTGGAGGGGAGCTCCTTCATCGACCGCCTCTTCGCCGGCATCGTCATGCTGTCGGCCTGTTACTTCCAATGGCAGATTGCGGGCCTCACTCGCCCTCTCGCCATCGTCTTTCCCGGAAGCAGTGGCAGCGTCATTCGGAACGGTCGCATTGAGAGAGGCTCGACCATGGGATTTGTGTGGCATCCGTCAAATTACTGGCCGTACATCATCTGCGAGGCGATGCTTCTGGCTCTGGCTGAGTTCGGCACCAGCGAGATGCTGAGGAGGAGCATCGTCTGTGGGGTTGTTGCTGGTTTGTGGGCTGTTGGGTACAGCGCGACGCCAGAGTCGACGAAGAGGTGGGCTTACGAGCACCTCAAGGCGTGGATGTTCTGGATGGTCTTGGACGAGATCATGCGAGTTGGTCGAAGCAGTGTCAGTGGCCGTCGTCGCCGGTATTAAAGGCCACAGGTGAGCTTGTCCTCCCAGCAGGTGTTGCATACCTGTGGATATTGTCAAGGCACATGCCATGGGGCAGCTGTCAGGGTGGGGTGAAACTCCACGTATTATGTACGACGCGGAGTAATTCTATTAACAAAAAGCCCCAATAGCATAACCAAACCCCTTAGTTTCAAAAAGTCATCATGAGCGGCATTCAAGTCGTTAATAAAAACTCTTGCCAACTTAGCAACTTTGCCCGATGTCAACGCAGTCCGTCTGCTGCTAAAATGTCTTTCGACCCAGTGCCATCGTCTCATCGCGTATCAACCCAGCAACTATCCGTATTAGCTGCTGTGTCATGACGTCGTGTAAATACGGGGTTTTCTTCGGATTACGGGGGGAATCCGACGCCGGTGTTCCCAGCAGTTGCCACCTCTAAGGTGCTCGCGCGCCATTAGCCCCATTAAAGTGTCCAACATGTGCGAGCGATGGATATTCGTCTCCGTGTCCCAGATTCAGCGCATCAATCTGATTGCGAGTGTGTCGTTACTTGAGACAGGGAATGCCTGGCTGGAAAGCCCCTTGTAAATCCAACGGCCAATGCGCCATCGCAGCGCCAAAAGGTTGGCTTGACCACAAACTTCCGGCAGCAGCCGCTCTCTGCGAAAGTCAAAAGTATTGCCGAAACCGCGCGGTAAAGGGCTTGTTTATTGCCAAGTCTCTCAATTTTGCGTTTCTCGAGCGAAAAGGGAAAGTTACTCAATCGATTTCTTGTCTCAACCGACGACAACTGACTCAAGGAAGTGGTTCCGAGCGCAGCTCTTTTTCCTCTTCTGGCGCAACACAAGAATTATACTTTCTGCGCAAATCCACGACTCTCCACAGTCTGGGACGAACATGCTAGGACTACGTACGCCTCATAGGCCGGAGATCAACCGGGCAGGTTCCGGATACCAATGGGAGGCCTTCCAAAGGGGCGGTGGTGTCGCAACTTCTAGGGTCCATGCTTCCATTTGCGAAGATCGCTGTTTCCAGATGTTGAATGATCCCTGCAATGCTATGCCCCCAGACAGTCTCGAGGTGGGTACCAAGGGGTAAGGCGCATGACGATGTGGGCGGTCCATACCGACAGTCTGGATATAAAGGAGATTGAATGTGAGTTGCAGGTCTTGCATCATCTTCTATCGATATCGCAACGTCATTCCAAATCAGCACCCCATTGCAACCTTGTCAAGCTTCTCTCGAAAATAACACCAACATCGTCAAAATGAAGTCCTCCGCCGTTGTCGCCTTCCTGTCCCTCTGCCTGGCGCAGACTGCCTTTGCTGCTTGCAGAACCCGCACCAACGAATGCGTGAGCAAAAAAAACCCCGATGGTCTGACATCTTTGCTGATGAACCAAACCCCATAGTCTCCTCAATACGTCTGCGATGCCATTGGCAAGCCTGGCGCGTTCCCCTGCGCCTCTACCGAGACCCAGAGCCCTGCCCAGTGCTCCCAGGCCGCCTCCCCCGGTGGTCCCACCTCCGTCAGCGTATGTCTATCGTCCGACATCGACAATACATACACAATTCTAATACTCTATCTAGTGCGAGTGCTGCGATCTGTGATCGGCTACAGCGGAGCCCTTGCCAAGTTGGTGACAGTTAGATATGACTTTTGTAGATACCATTCTCGCTTCCTCATTACGCAGGGCTTCATATTTCGATAGTATAATGTGCAAATAGCATGATAATGAACGAATTCACTGAGTCTAGAACAGTATTTGTTTTTCTTATAGCTGTGAATAGAGTGAGACAAAGCTACGCAAGACTTGAAAGCGATGTAACCTCCACACAAGGCTGTCGAATGGGCTTCAACGAAGAGGGCCACCAGAGAGACTATGCCCCCCTCCCCCTCCTCCATCATTGATCACGAGAAGTGCTTCACTGATACCCAGGGTTGTACCATGCTGAATTGTCGAATGCAGTGCTGGGAATCTCGCCATCAGCTTCGACTTCTCTCAAATAAGTCTTTTGTGCAAGATCTTTGAAGTAAGGTAGGCTTCAAAAGAAGAGAGAATTAGATGCATTAAGATCAGGTAGGCTTTGAGGATAGCGAATGTTGCAATACTTGTTAAGTCGTATTGTGAAGAAGCGAGCAGACTCTCAGATACGACCGAGCTCCTTGCACTTTTCAGTTGACTTATACTACCCAGGCTGGTAACTGACGTGGCGGACTAGTACTGCCTTACATCTAAGCTGCATTAAATCGTGCTCCCCTTTTATTATTGTCCTCGCTATTATTATCATTATCGACGTCGTCGTCGTCGCCTTTGTAGACCTTCGTACTTATTACTGCTATTATCCTGTTATCACCATCCTCCTAAATAGCAAAAGTCTTTCAGTTATGCCTCAAAAGTGATGCATATCTACAGTAATGATCCGAACCAACCGCTAGCTGATAGTTGCGAGAGCAGAGATGGAAGTCCAAGGACCTCGCTACCCGGGCCGAAAAGAAAAGAAAGAACTGGTCCCGATGTTTGTGGTTCGCAGGACTGAGAGACCCCAGCGGCCGCGTTGAAATATGATCCGGGGAGCTCTGTGGAGCTTCCAATCACTAAAGTTTGGGAACAGTGCTAAGTTTTCCGATGATGAGCTCTGCCGAAGCTGTTGGTGAATAGACAAAAGCATGGTACTACTCATGATTGCACTATCTATCAGGACCAAGAAGTATTGTTGATTATCAATGGTCAATGATTATGGTCGTGATCAACTAATCTGACGCGTTTGGTGTGATGAGCCCATGCCGCAAAAGACCTGCCATCAGCACCGGCCTCTCATGAAACCCAAGTCTGCTGTAGTGAAGCCGCCTGTAGGCTTCCGTTCGTGCTACTCTTCGACGCAGTCTTCACCTGACAGTAGTCATCCATGAAAAACGGAGACCGGCTAGTCAACTAATGGGGCTCTTCATCGGACTTTTGGTAAACCTCTGACTACGCACCTCGAAAGTCCCATGTCATCGATTTATGAGTATGGGAAACTTGCCTTGAAGGGAAACTTCGTATTAATCGCGCAGAGCATTCGCCTCCGCTCGAGTAAACTTTCGCAAAATGGAGATCAATATACTTAGTGCTTACAGCATCGAACCGAACGGCAGACACAGCGTGACATCGCTCTGGCAATTGACAGAACCGCTGCCCAATCACCGTAGTCGCTGACATGGACATGTCCCACTATCCGGCAGGTCCCTTGCGGCCATCAACCGAAACCCATGTGTTCTACGGGGTTTATGACAGGGGTCCGCTGGGTGCTTACGGGGTTCAACACCACTTATCCGAGGTGCCCTATGAGAAGCTCCAGGGACGCGGAAGAACAGCCATCTCTGCATCGGACAGGTAGCCATATTTGCCGTGTGCCCGTGACTTGGCGGTAAAGTCGATATATCCCTACACGCACGCCACGGAAGACGATGCGGTGTAATTGGACAATGGCCTTCGTTCCCGCTTTGCGCTTGCGCAGTCTGAAGAATTGGCCGTCGGCAACTTCCCACTAGGCGATGTCTGTTCTATGGGCCGAAAGCGCGATGCCAGGGGGCAAGGGGCGTCGAGCGATGTGCGGAAATGAAGTCGTGGTCTAGACTGGCTCGCCACTCAGTCAGGTCACGACTCTTAAGGGATCGAAGTGCCGCCATTGTTTCGCTTTTCTCTCCTCTCCCGCTCGTCTAGGCAGAGCTTTCCGTCCCACACTCCCGGCAATCATGGACGTCACGCGAAGCTTCAAAGCCGCGGCCTTGGCTGCGCTCATCTCAAGCCAACTGGCAATCGCCGAACCAGTCTCTGCCAAGTTCGCAAAGCGGAGCACTGCAGAGCTTGCAGATGCTTACGACTATGTCATTGTTGGCGGAGGGTTGAGCGGTCTGGTTGTAGCCAATCGCTTGACCGAAGATCCGGATGGTAAGTTGTTTGAATGAAGGAAGCCGAAAGCTCCCGACTTGCTCACAACTGACCGTGCTAGTCTCGGTTCTGGTCGTGGAGTACGGCGAGTTCGACGGAAGTTGGGACGTCATGATTCCCTACTATGCCTCTAATACCCACCCCAACGACATGAGACAACTCCTGTCCACCCCGCAGCCCGGTCTCAACAACAGAACATCGGGAGTGCAGACAGGCACAGTTGTTGGAGGCGGCTCCACAGTCAATGGCATGGCTTTTGACCGCGGTTCGAAGGCGGATTACGACGCCTGGGAAGAGCTTGGAAATCCTGGTTGGAATTGGGAAAGCCTCTTTGAATACTTCAAGAAGGTAAGCATACCTCAAACCTGATTTCGCTGGAGGCCTGCGGCTGATGAGCGCCAATTTTAGTCCACTACGTTCCACCTTCCCGCCCAGGAATACGTCGACAAGTACAACTTCTCTTACGACCCGAGCACATACGGCGACGGCCCTATCCAGGTCGGTTTCCCGTCCTGGCAGTGGCCTGACGTAGGTTTGTTGCATATTGGATACTGCATATGCGAGGACCAGATGTGCTGACAGGTTGACAGCAATCCAAAGAGACGCGTGGATCAAGGACCTCGGAATGCCTGTTCTCGATGACCACGGAGCTGGCGGCAACAATGTCGGAGTTGCTCAGCTGCCCCAAAACTCCGAAGGAAAGAATGTCACACGTTCAACTGCCCGAACGGGTTATTACGATCCCATTGCAGGAACTCGTGCGAACATGAACCTAGTCATCAAGCACTACGCTTCCAAGGTGGAGTTTGAGGACAAGAAGGCGATTGGCGTCAACATTGTTTCCCGCGATACCGGAGAAACATCCCTTATCAAAGCCAACAAAGAGGTCCTGCTTGCTGCTGGCGGAGTGCAAACCCCAAGAATTCTTCAGCAGAGCGGTGTAGGACCCGCTGCGTTGCTTGAATCCCTCAACATCGAGGTGGTTGCCGATCTTCCGGGAGTTGGTGCCAATTACCAAGATCATCCCTGGATGCTGATGTTGTACAACTGTAAGTATTGAACCACCTCGCTGATGGAACGGAAAGACTGAATCTTCTCTAGACGGCAACCCTCCCGAACTTGGTAGCGATGCGATGAATGACCCCGCTTTCTTCAATGCCTCCGAGGCGGAATACTTTGCTAACCGCATTGGCCCTTTCACCCATGCTCGTGGCAACAACATCGTCTTTTTGTCACTCCAAGACCTCACTCCCGAGTATGAGAGCCTCGCCGCCAGTATTGAAGCCCAAAATGCCGAGGACTTCCTTCCCGAGATCTACAGCAAGAATCCAGAACTCGTCGAGGGCTTCCTTGTGCAACGCAAGGCTCTTGCTAAGCTCTATCGCAACCCCGAGGCAGGCGTTCTCGAAGTACCCTTCGGAGGCTTTGCTGGAGCAGGCATCGCCTTCCAGAAGCCTGTTTCCCGTGGCACGGTCTCGATCAACACCACAGATCCAGACCCTGCGACGACACCGGTCATCAATTTCGGCGTCCTCCAAAACCCTGCCGATCTTGAGATGCTTGTATTGAGCATCAAGGCCATGCGGAAGTTTATGGGCAGCGAGTCAATTGCCGTGCGCCAACCTATGGAGATACTTCCCGGCGCGAACATTACCAGTGACACAGCTATCGCAGAGGCAGTGAGAAACTCCTTGTACGCCAGCTTTGCTCATCCAAGCGGCACCGCAAGCTTGCAACCCCTGGAGCATGGCGGAGTGGTAGATCCCACGCTTCGCGTCTATGGTCTTGAGGGGCTAAGAGTGGTGGACGCCAGTGTCATCCCGTTGATCCCCGCTTGCCATCTGCAATCCACCGTATACGCCGTGGCTGAGAAGGCTGCGGATCTCATCAAGACTACTTGAACGGGGCTGTAATAAACGCACGTTCGCCGCCATCATGTGTGTTGGCTCCGGGCGGATGAGACAGGCATGGCGATACATGATTCAGGTGAGCTACCGGTGTAGGCAAGTCTTTGTGTAAACATTGAAAATAATACAATCACCTGTTTTGCTCCCTGAACTTCGTTTCAAAGAACCCAGAAGGGGTTGGTTGATGCGCTGCCTGGCGAAGGGCTTGAAGGCCTGTTTGAATTCACAGCAAGCCACATGAAGTCATAGCTGATGCAAGGGCTCGGCAGATCGAATGTTTCGAGAGGTTTTAAGTGATGAAGCTGAATAAGATTCATATTCACACAAGATTTGTATAAATTAACCTGGGGAGCTCTAAATGAACCCGCATCTCTTCTGTCTGTCCGTTAATGGATTTCGAGACCCTTTGGGACACTGGCCGCAGGATCATTCACGATCAAGGCAGTGATGTGCACGTCGCCAGGAGCCTGGTTTTCCGAGTGTCTCACGGAACCTTCAACAGTGCAGGTGAGACAAGGCAATGAGACATTGGACAAGCCGAGTACCGGTGCCCGAGTCTGTTTTCCGCATTGGTGACAGCCTTCCGTTTCCGGAGGCCTGCCCCCAGATCTAGGCTCTCCTAGCCTAGTTCCTCCATCCGTCTCCTACAGTCATTGGGTGTCGCTAGATCGTCCGGTGATCATTTGTGATTTTTGAACGGATGCGGACATCATTCCCGCGACGGCTTCCCCTTCCCAGCATCTTAGTACCGATGAAAGTCTTCCGCAGAAGAAGCGCTTTGTTCATCTGCCGGTGCAGAAATGCTTACACTGTCTCTTTTGCTCCGGCGCAAGCCAATGAGGCAGTGTCTTGGTCGCCACTTTGTCAGAAACTCGATCCGATGCATAGATATTGAGAGTGAGCCCCGCAGTCCCTGTCTTGAAGTCCCAACGTCATTTTGTCCGTGTACGACTCTCGGAGCCGTAGGAATCATGAGGAAATCCCACCTTCTCGCGGCATTGGCTGCCAGCGTGAGAACGGTGATCGGGTTTGGCTATTCGAGCTATCCAAATTGTGCAGTAGGTTTCGAGGCTCTCTGATGACGTACCAACACGAACATGGCTCACATTTTTGTCAGGTTCTCTGTGTGATGGACGCGTTGCCAAGGTCGCCATGCCGCGCGCTCGACGCCGCTTGCCTCTGCGCCGACAACACTTTCACGGATCTAGTCGCGCCTTGCATCAAAGCCAACTGCACAATAGCAGAGCGCTTGGGTGAGAGTCCTTCATCCTAGAGTTCAATTCACAGGGGCAGAGTTGGTGCTAATGTCGGACGCAGATTCCGTGAGAGTTTCGGCAAATGCCTGTGGGGTGACAGTTGCGGACAACACAGCCCTTCCGCGATATCTCACTGGCATACTGTTTGCAGTGCCAACTGTGTTCATTGGCATCAGAATACTCAACAAAGTCTTGAATCCAATTCCTTGGGGTGCAGATGACTTTATGGCGATCACTGGATACGTCAGTAGGCCCGCTGTCATGATCTCCGGGACTTTGCTGATACAGACGGCGCAGGTTTGCACTGTTCCTTTGGTTCCCTTGATATATCGATGTGAGTGATTCAAAAGACCTCGCTGTTGTAAACATTAACTTACAGTCTTGAAGCCGTGCATATTGGTCTTGGAGACCCTGTCTGGACAGTTGCGCCCACCAAGATGGTGGAATTCCTTCAGGTAAGCGGTAGCTTGACTAGACAATCGCAGTAATGTTTCTCCTGAGACGGCGCAATGGCTAATATTTGAAAAACTTCAAGATGCTATTTGCTACACAAATCGTATACGTTATAGGGCTCATGACCCTTAAAGCATCAGTGTTGTTCTTCTTCCTTCGAATCTTCCCAACACGCGGTTTCCGAAAGATCATTTGGGCCACCCATGGCCTCAACTTTCTGGTCGGATTCATCTACATAATCCTGACCTTTGCGCAGTGCCGGCCCCTTTCACTGTACTGGACAGGGTGGGATAAGGATGAGAGCTACAGGAATGAGAGATGCCTCGACTTCAACAAATTCATCTTATCACACGCTATCATCAACATCATCCTGGACGTCTGGATGCTGATTCTGCCACTGACGCAGCTTTACAAGCTGAATTTGGTTTTGCGGAAGAAGATTGGGGTCATGCTGATGTTTAGTGTGGGATTATTGTGAGCTTACATCCATCAAACAAATTCCTTCATCACTAACAAATTTCAGTCTCACTGCCGTCAGCGCCATCCGGATCCATACAATGGTCCGCTTCATGACAGACAGCAACGTAACATGTGAGTCTGAGCCGCGATATGCTCACCATTCCAAAATGCTGACCGAATTCTCAGCTCAAGCACTTTGGGTCTATGTCTGGACGTTCACCGAGCTCTGCGTTGGCGTATTCGTTGCGTGCATGCCAAATGCCGGTCAACTGTGGAGAACACTATTTATGAAGCCAAAGACAAAGGCGATGGGAGAGTCCAAGTCCAGACGGCACTCTGCATATGGAGCAGAGATGGTCTCGTTGCCGGAACAAGGTCAGAAACATAGAGAAACTTCGGTTGCGTCATGTAGTGAGGGATCAGAAAACGCTGTTCCACAGTCTACTCACTCGCCTGTCTGACACATTCTTTCGACGTATAAGCAACATTGTAAATATTCATCATCAACTGCGAGTATATTATCATTGATTGACGACGCCAGATATTGATGACAACAAAGAATCTCCTCATGTGCTTTCCTCATCATCACTACGCTTCCTGTTCAAGTCACGATCCACCACGTCGTCGAGAACCGCCAGTCCTTCCCTCTCGGCGCGAACCCTTGCTCTCTTCAACCGGCGAGTATCCGATTCCGTCTTCCTAGTAACCCACCACGTTATGCAGGTGATGATAGCACAACATCCAACTAACGCCATCGCAGCAGCAAAGCTGGTCTGATAACGCGGCGCGTACTTCGATCTGAAAATCTGGGGGCCGATGGCGCCACCAATCTGACCATAACTGTTCACAAACCCAATACTGAATGCAGATCCTGTCGCTCGAGAGGTAGTTTGCACACGCCAGGGCCACATCAACGGGAAGAAGGCGGCAGTGAAGGCATTTCCGATGAGGGTCGCAGCATATACGGCGCCGTTGGAGGGGTACGCAACGAGAACTCCGTAACAAGCAAGGATGACGGCGAAAACTCCAAGAGGGTACAGAGGTCTTGGAATCAGGCCCTTGTCTGCGAAGAAGCCGGTGACGCCGATGACGAAGATTGCTAGTATCGAGATCGGCAGGTTGAGCAGCTGAGCCCTGGCGATTGTGGTGAATCCGAGGTTCGCGATAACGGTTGGCTGGTAGAAGCGGACTCCGGAAGTGCCGACGGTGAAGGTAGCCCAGATCGCCGTGAATAGCCAGAGCCGGCGATCCTTAAGCGAGTCGACGATTTCACTCCAATTGAAGTTCATCTCCTCGGCCCTCGGTGCGTTTGCTGGTAATCGGGCTTGGATGAAGGCCTTTTCCTCGTCGCTTAACCACTTCGCGGTTGGTGGGACTGGCCGTGTCAGTGCATGCCCTTCGATATCGACGTAGTCAATAGAACATACAATCAGGAAATAAGAAGTAGACAGCTGTTCCCAGTACGATCGTGACAAGGCCTTCCACCAAAAATAGCCTAGAAATGATGTCAGTGCTCTAGCTACTTTCGCTGCATTGCGACATATTGCAAGACTCACCACTGCCATCCCGAAAGCCCCCTGCTACCGGAAACCGTGTCGAAAGCAAAGGCTAGAATACCGCTGAAGATCCCAGACAAATTTCCTAGAACGTCTCCAGTATTCGTTAGTTTCAGGTTCAGTTACTTGTTCCAGGGCCTGATACTCACAGAAATAAAGTAGACGGATGGACATTTCATCGGGTCTGTACCAATATGTCATCTGAAGAATGACTCCTGGGAACATTCCAGCCTCAAACTGCAGGATGAAAGCATTAGCATCAAACCCATTTGGCAATTTTATGGGTCACCTACTGCACCGAGAATGAATCGTGTTGCATAAATGCCGCCCTTATTGCTTACGGGCACATGGCAAAGCAAAGCAATGCCCCACGAGATCATGATCCTTGATTGCCAAGCACTTGGTCTGAACTTCTTTAACAAAAGGTTCGAAGGCGCCTCAAGAACGATATACGGGACCTTTTCGCGTCAGCGTTTCCGCACCTTTCACGACCTGGGATATATCTTACGTAGTACAAAACGTTGAGCAGATTGTACTCATCCGAAGTCATGCCCAACTGCGTCATGATGTTCCTAGAAGTCCCCTTATTCATAATGCGCGCGTTTGAAATATTGTCGGCGTCGATATTCTTCATCAGAAACAACAGCGAGCAAATCGTCATAATGCGGAAGTCCACGCGCCTCATGAGGGCCTTCTCCTCCGCAGCAGTGAGGAGTGACCGCGCCCGCATGCGCTCAGCGTCGAACCCGGAGACATCGCTGACTGCCGTTGTCTCGTCCAATTGCTCTCCGCGCCTGGCAAAAGTCAGTCCGTCGGCCTTGCTGGGCTCGCCGTGGTCTGGCAATGATTGGGTCGGCGTCGATATGTCTTTTGAGTCAGCCATGTTGGGTCAGAACGACGACTTTGGTGGCCAGGAATCCTCTCAGTAGAATGGAAAGGTCAGGTCATGGAAGCGGGAAAACCGTTGCAGTGCGAGTTTTGACGGCGTCGATGCTCACCTCATCGATTTGGCGATGGCCGACATGCCAAGAACTGCATCATCTTCAAAATCACAACGACCAACGGAAATAAGCCGAGCTCACATCTAAATGCCGATCATGTCATCGAATGCTAGAATCGCGAGCAAGGTGTACGCGAGGGGATGATTCGCTGCCTCTTCTTCAGCGTGGGATGGAGCAGGCGTTCGGGCTGCAACTCCGCGATAAATCCTCCATTTCCCACCTGAACGATCCTTTCGTGGGGGGCGCTCAACCAGGGCAATGGATATCCAAACCGCATTTGTGGTTATTGAACGAGGTTGGTTGCAGTGAGCGGGCGACGTCCGACGATAATCCTTGCATTCGCAATTGGACCCCGCGATGACGAGACGCGGATGCCGAGCCCCTGCACACCCATTCCCATGACGGCGGGCCGAGTACGGAGGATGTATATTTGTCGGACATTAAATAGTGAACGGCTCAACGGTGATATTGTGGGGTTGTGAAGAGGCTAAATGCTGCATCGCGTGAAGTCGTCTCGAGCGACAATCCCAATATTCCAAGCTCTAGAACTTTATCGTGACCAGAAATCCAGACATGGCGGCAGCTGTCCAAAGAGCACCAGCTAGCGGTCACAAGACCTCGCTGCCTGTGTATCATCAAGTCCCCGAGACAAAACATGAACGTGAGTGTGCATGGAGATAGCTTTCACCTGGAAGTCCTTCGCTCACACCTCAGCTTGCAGTGGAGTGGGCAGACCTTGTCACTCTGGATCTTTCCAAGTTCGACCAACCAGGCGGCAAAGAGGAGTTAGCCAAAAAACTGTTTGATGCGATTCAAAATATTGGATTCTTCTACATCGTCAATTTTGGACTCAGTCAAGAAGAGGTGGACCGTCAATTTGCCATCGGCAAGTCTGTCTTTGAGTTGCTAACGGAAGAAAAGCTCAAGTACCGAGCTGACCTAGAGAATGGGGGTTACAACGGTTATAAGCCGCTAGGTCTGAGGGTATGTTGGCTGCAATAAGACGCGTTCTCCTCAGAAGTCAGAAATATCACTCACATTACTGCCTCCAGGAAGTCCGTCCCGGTGTGTTCGACAACACCGAGATCTTCAACATCCCCAAGTTCATCCCAGCCTTTGAGCGTCCTCAGCCAAGCGTGATCAACGAGAACAAGGAAGAGATCGAGCAATTTGCTCGCCACATTCACAACAACATTGTGCAGAAACTCCTCACCCTCTTCGCAATCATCTTGGAGCTCCCAGAAGATTACTTCGCGGGCCGACATAGATACGACGAGGCTTTGTCAGACTGCCACCTGCGATATATGAAATACCACGCGCGCGATGCTGAAACGAATGAGAAGCTAGAGAATGTCTGGGTCAAGGGCCACACGGACTTTGGAAGCCTGACTCTTCTCTTCCGACAGCCTGTCGCGGCATTGCAGGTTCGCGGGAACGATGGCAGTTGGAAGTGGTAAGCTTCCGGCCAATGCACTGCATGAAGACATGCCTAATACTTGGTTATAGCGTCAAGCCGTATGATGGAAGTATCACGGTCAACATTGCGGACGCTCTGGAGTTCTTGACCAATGGCTTTTTAAAGAGCAGCATCCACCGAGTCGTGGTACCGCCTCCTGACCAAGCTGGCATTGATCGCTTGGGTGTTCTCTACTTCGTTCGCCCCGAGGATAGTCTTGAGCTGAGGCCGGTGCAAAGCAAGGTCCTTGAGCGACTGGGGTACGACTCAAATACCAACTCAGAGCTGGCTGGTATCACCGCAGGCGAGTGGGTCAAGGCTAGAGTTCGGGCGGGAGTCAACAAGACTAAGCAAGCACGAAGCGAGATCTCTGAGCAGGAGATTGTGAAAGGGGTCAAGGCAAAATATTATGACTAGGCAGGAAGTTGATGTGCGCAAGGGGTGTGGAATGGAATCTTTATTGGTCATCGTTGACATATTTATCAAACACGTCCGCGTAAAACTTTCGCCCTACATCGCGATGACTGCGAATCTTTGTCCGCAATTGATTCTCACCCCAAGTGTCATACTTGCCCTTCAAAAAGGCCGAGTCGATCTCCCTCCCTTCCTCGGACTCTAGTGATAGACCTCTGATCTCGGGCTTCTCGAAGTGCTCCCTCAACGTCCCTACTGCCTCCTCTTTTGTCAAGTTTCTCCGGACTCCCTGGAAGAAGGGCACGCTGTACCTCTCCAGAGAGCCAGAGAGAACGCGATGCGTCGTTGCTTTGCATACTCCATTCGTAACAACCTCAAAGGCCTGGCCGATGTTCACCACGAAAGATCCTGGCAAAACAGGCACATCAATCCAGTCACCGTTCTTGTTGAGTGCCTGCAGGCCCTTGATATGTGGCGGAGAAGCTTGCAGTAAGAATGTCCACCATCCCGAAGAGTCTTTGTGAGGCCCAACACCCTGGCCTCCAGCCTCGCTCTCCGGCAGCCCTGGGTAGTGAACCAGCTTCAGCCGATGCTGATCCGACAGGAACGGCAGAAAGGTGTCTGGTGGTAACGAGAGCGCCTTTGCGACCAGGAGGAGAAATATCTCTCCGAGTCCCGTCATCTCAGCAATGTAGGCTTCGATTATTGGACGCAGTTTGGGAAAACCAGAGGGCCACTACACTTATTAGCCAAGCTCAATCCTCATCACAACGACAACCTACCTGGTTAGGCCCTCTCAATCGTTCTCGCAGAGGCACACCCTCCTTCCACACATTTTCAAGCTCAGTCGCGAACTCGACCTGCTCTCTGCGATCACTTTTCCCAGCAGTAGTCTCTGACCCATCCCCGCTATATCCCAAGAAGTGCGGCGAATTCCTCAACGCAATTTCATCCTTCGCTTCGGCGGGCAGGGCGAATAATGTTGGCAAAGCTTCGACGATGTTTAATACGGTTGTTTCGGGAACGCCATGGTTGATAACATACAAGAAGCCAACGTTGATGAGCGCATCTCGGAGTTGATCGAGGAGAATCGGCTCCGTCGCGGGGTTAGACGCGAGGGAAAGGTCTATGCGGGGTATCTCGGTGAAGGTATGTGCTTGCGACATGGTCATCTTTCTTGAACTCAGTAACTAGATGTCATCAAATTAGATCAATTTTTCCGGGACCAAGAGATGCATGCTCAAGATATCCGCCGGCTACCCGCCCGTACGAGCGGCGTGTCTGGGGAAGGTTCCGTTGCCGGCGCCGAACCCCTGCAGCGCGGGGTATGGCGCGACCTCGAAGGAAGCGCACGTCATCGGCGAAGCCAATCATGACCCGCGAATCAGCGCATTCTATAGTTCATCTGACAACACACACTTCATCAGAAGGCATCCGATGAACACCGTCCCATGTGTGTTGTTACCGCACAAGGGCCGTTCGCGTCCGGCTCTGTGCGTGCTCTAAGGCATCGGCTACAGGGCGCGGCGTGAAGCTTATCTCGGCATCCCAGGCCAGCTAGTTCTACAGTCGCGGTCGTCTGACTTTGAAGAGTTCACTTCCGCCCTCCATGCAAAAATGCTTCGCGTTAAGACGGGCTCGATGAGTGCCAAGTCATGCCACTGAAGCGGAATATCGACGGTGGGAGTAAGTAGAAGTAGCCTGAAAATGTCCACCCGAGTTGACGACAAAAGGAATATTATCCAAAAAGGATTGCGATGCTCAGAGGCGGATTCGAACCGCCGTCAACACGGAGCGCTGTGTGATGAAGACCACAACGTATCATCCTAACCAACTAGACGATCTGAGCGACTGGATCTCTCTGTGAGGAACCTGACAGGGCGGCCGGATTCCGAGTTTGTGAGCCCTAGCGGGACCCACAGCGGATTCAATCCCCTGGAGCCGAGAGGCCCCGTCTCACTCAGCGTGAGCTTGCCCAAGTCTGAATTCGACAATTGAGCAGTGCCGACGGCAAGTTCACGATACCTTGTGAAGTCTTTCCCAAGGGTGTACTTTCTTTTACCTGCAAGAGATGAGTGCCTACCTTCGTTGCTGAAAAGAGTTGCCGCAGGTCTAGCACGGTCGCCTAGCGGCGGGTTCTATGATCCCGATCGAGAGACCGAATTGCGCATTCGTTTTGTCCATGGACCGCAAGCACTCCACATGTCCCGTTGTGTAGTCACCAGAGAAACTAAGTTGAATCAATCCCGCCAACTGTTGGAGCGTCGAAGAATGAGGGATGGGAAGCTCCTTCACTATGCATCGTGTGGTGTGATGCAACATGAAGGTTTGAACCGTTCGCTGGTTATTGAGATGATGTGAAAGGACCGGTTCCCACGTTTCGACAACATGTGTTCATCTTATCCAAGACGTCCTTCCAGGCGGAGTGAGCTGGCGGCAAGCCTACCGGCGCCACGCTCATCCTCCAAGGCGGCTCCTCGGAGGTTTCGAATCGGCCAAGCCGATCCGCGAGCTTGATTCAACCACCATGTGTCATGGAAAGTGCTCCGTCGAGTCCGCGTCCAATCAGAACTTGCATAATCATTTATGCCTCACTCCCAAGATTGCGATTTAATATCGAGGGACATGACCTTCATGATGTCACCACCCTGGACCGTTCTACAAAAGAACCCTCCCTCGATAAGATAACACCACGAGCTAAGTAATGACTTAGCTGACGTGCCAGAACCTAATTTCCTGAACAGGCAGGTCGGGGTAGCGCTGCACGAACATGCAATGGCGGTTCACAATTTCGCACCCAAGCCCGTCCCTCGCGAAACCCTGGAATACGGGGGACTTTTGTTCCCACACCGTGTCTTCGATCGGCAGTTTGCATGAGCTCTTGCGCCCGACGCTATCCGGACACAAATTCACCTGCCCCAACTGCCCTGGGCCAACCTTGGAGCCTCACGCAATAAGCAAAGGGACCATGGCCCCCAATGCCGACATTGCCGATGCGGGGAAGTGCCCGGTAAACAAGCGAATAAACAGCGCTTCACCGTCGAGATCTCCACGTCCACAACGTGTGCCGTGATCCGGTCACCTACTGTTGTGACATCAACGCAAAAGATGGCGCGAGTCTTATCAAGAAAGTGGATGATGATGATGATGGCGACGACGATAATGCTGCCTCTTGATTGCGACCTTGTAGGAGCCCGCTATATAAAGACCTAGCGCCAAGCTTGTTGGTTCTTGGCGCATCCATTGCGACCAACAACGGGATCACTTGAAGCCATCTTCACCATGCATCTCAAGTTCGTCAGCGCACTGTTGGCGTTCGGGACCCTGTCCCAAGCGACCTTCAATCAGGGCGCCCTCAATGCCTTCAACCGCGAGCACCCGCGACGACAGGGCCACACGCGCATCCCCTCCCCCGCGCAGCAGCCCGTCGAGAAGCGCGACACGTCCAAGTTCTTGACCGAGAAGTCCAAGAAGTTCGTCGTGAACGGAACCGCGATCCCGGACGTCAACTTCGATGTTGGCGAGTCCTATGCCGGCCTGCTGCCCATCTCCCAAGACCCCAACGAGGAGAGGCAGCTGTACTTCTGGTTCTTCCCGAGCACGAACCCTGATGCCGGCAAGGAAGTTCTCATCTGGTGAGCCGTGCCGCGTGGGATGCGAAAAGAAGATTCTGACACGGATCCTACAGGTTGAACGGCGGACCGGGATGCAGCTCCCTCAGCGGTCTGATTACCGAGAACGGCCCGTTCCTGTGGCAGGATGGCACCCTTGCGCCCACGCCCAACTCCTACAGCTGGACCAATTTGTAAGACAAACCCACGATGCGTCGTCGCATTTGCTCTTTGAGCTAACACGCAACCTCAGGACCAACGTCATCTGGGTCGAACAGCCCGTCGGCGTCGGCTACAGCCAGGGCACGCCCAACATCACCAACGAAGTCGAGCTCGGCCTCCAGTTCATCGGTTTCTGGCGCAACTTCATCGACACCTTCAGCCTCGAGGGCGCCACGACCTACATCACCGGCGAGTCCTACGCCGGCTACTACGTGCCCTACATCGCCGACGCCTTCATCACCGCCGAGGACGACAAGTACTACAAGCTCGGCGGCGTCGCCATCAACGACCCCATCATTGGCGACGGCACCCTGCAGCAGCAGGCCGTCATCTACCCCTTCATCGAGTCCTGGCAGAACATCTTCAACCTCAACCAGACGTACATGAACGCCCTGCGCTGGACCCACGAGTACTGCAACTACTCGAGCTACCTCGACGAGTACGCCACCTTCCCGCCCAAGGGGCCGTGGCCCGTCCTGCCCGACCCGTACGCCGACCCCTCGGGCAACTACACGTGTGACATGTTCGACTGGGCTTACGAGGGCGCCCTCGACGCGAACCCGTGCTTCAACATCTACCACATCACCGACACGTGCCCCTTCACGTACTCCCAGCTGGGCATCGTGAACCAGGTACGTCACCCTCTCGCCCCCCGGCTTGTCCAACAAGGATACTGACTCTGTTTCCACAGGGTGACTACAGCCCCAAGGGCGCTCAGGTCTACTTCAACCGCACCGACGTCCAAGACGCAATCAACGCGCCCCACGTCGCCTGGTACCAGTGCACCCCCAAGAACGTCTTCGGCGGCGGCGACCCCAACTCCAACCTGAGCGACACCTCCCCGGCCGCCGCGCAGAACGAGGTCCTGCAGCGCGTCATCGAGCACACCAACAACACCATCATCGGCGTCGGCCGCCTCGACTACATCCTCCCGCCCAACGGCACGCTCTTCGCGCTCCAGAACACCACCTGGAACGGCCTCCAGGGCTTCCAGAAGTACCCGCAGGACCAGGAGTTCTACGTGCCCTTCCACCCCGAGTACAACGACGGCCGCCTGAGCGAGGCCGGCGTGGTTGGCTCGTTCGGCTACGAGAGAGGTTTGACGTACTACGAGGTCCAGCTGGCCGGCCACGAGTTGCCTGGGTACACGGCTGGGTCTGGGTACCGTGTGGTTGAGTTGTTGCTGGGCAAAATCAAGTCTTTGGGTACCATTGAGGACTTCACTACCCAGAAGGGTGATTACCAAGGGAACGCCACGATCCCCAGCCTCTGAGCTGCTCAGAAGTAATGGCTCGTGAGATATAATTCTATGTAGATATTAGTACTGCATGTACGAAAGAGAAGTACCTCTCAGAGGACATTGACGATGCATGCTTCCACGACTAGTCACCGACGAATAGAAACAAGTGATGTAGAAGGTTTAGTATTATTAATACTAGCTTTAGATATTAGTAGATTGCAGTCACAATACTGCAACAAGGAGTCATCGCCCTTTCAAGCTTTCGACACTTTGCACTGAGCCGTTGCAGCAACAGAAGGATCCGACTCTGAGGTCGCCTTCAGCGTCACCACAGCTTCGTCAGCAGCATCAGCACTCGCACCAACCGATACAAACGCCGTCTTCACCTCGCCAAACTTGGCCGTGACCAAGGCATTAGGAACCTCGACGCGCCAGCCGGCACCCTCAACCTCGGCGCTCAACCTGTAGACGTCCGATGCGAGGAACGCCGAAACATCCTCAGGATGTTGTGCGTCATTCGGGTCCACCGCCACGTATGCGCCGCTGTTGCTGAGCTGGAAGGAACACGAGACGCCTTGCGCCGTGGCCGTGTTGTGTTCCAGGGCCGTCACCAGGCCCTCTTCAAGGGATATGTCATGAACGCTAGCACCCCCTTCGCCGCCGATTGAGCGGACTGCAACGGTGTAAGAAAGAACGCCGTCGTCGTTCCGGTGGCGGTCAATGATGTAAAAGTGAAGATCGTTGGCCTCGTCAATGAACTCGAACTCGCTGCCAGAGTTGGTACCCGCGTGGAACAGCGCGTCCGCGAGCTGCCGGTAGTCGCCCATGGTGATCATCGCGATGGAGCCGTTGGGGCGGTGGAAGTCGACAAGCTCAATGTCTTCGGGGTGGGCGTCGATGACCCACTGGAAGGGCTGGTTGTCGACGTTCTTGGACTTGCTAATCAAGACGCCCGAGTCGGGGGTGAAGCTGTCCGATCCCATGCGGTCGACAACCTCGATGTCGTAGTTGTCCCAGCTTCCGCCGTCGCAAAGTGGCTCAGTCTGGATATCGCAGGCGGGCGACCGGTCCGAATCCATGATGATACGGATTCCCATGAGGCCGTCACCAGGATCCACGGATCGCGCTGTCAAATCCGCGACGGCGATTCCTGAGGTAGCCAGTGCCTCGCGAGACAGCCAGAGGATATCGGATCGTTCGATGAGTCCTAGTTGGAACTTGTCCCGGAGGGTGTGGAGCGAACCCATCGAAGAGCCTTGCAAGGCGGGGATCTGCCACCTGGTGTGAGGTCCGCCTGGACCATTAAAGGAACCTCTAGACATCATGGACCAAATTCCAGTGTAGGCTCTCCGCAACGGGGTACCATATGGGTTGTTGTAGTTGTCGCCAATATCGAGCAAGTGACTCAGCTCGTGAGCATAGACAGCCATGCCAGAGCTCTCGCCTTGAGTGGAAGAGCCACCACCGGCGTTGGGCCACAGCGTGGAAGCCGCGGCCCAGGATGTCCAAGGAACGTAGCGAGTACGCGCCCAGTTTGGAAGAGATGTGTTACCATTCTTGGGAGGACCGAATTCGTCAGGAACATTCTCAGGCCCGTCAAACTTCATCTCGCCGAACTCCTGCCATGTCGAAGACTCGTCTTGGCCCGCAGATAGAATGAAGACCAGCTCAAATGCATCGGCAGTCTCGTCGCCGACGTCATTGCGCCACGCTGACAGCGCATCCGTCCGGATGTTGAGGTTGCACGTCTCTCCAGTCGGACAGGCGCCGGGGTTCATGTCATTAGACACACCGTACTGATACCCGTTCGCAGGCAGCTGATATGCGCCAAAGGCAGTGAGATCGACACCAAAGCGTCCAGCTGAGTCTTCCATCCAGTATTCGTGGAGCGTGTGCCCTTGGTTGAGGTCATTCGGCGTGTTGAGAAGGTCGCGGTAGAACGTCGGCACCTTCTCCCGGGCAACGTCAGCGGCAGCGGGTTGCGGGTTGCTGAAGATGGTCGAATGCGCCGGCTGGCTGATCGTGAAGTTCCGGTCGGGATAGTCCACGACGACAAGCGCGATGTTGAAGTTGCGGTTCGAGCCCTTGCGAGCTGGGTTAGACCAGTCCGTGCCGGGCGGCTTCACCCAGTCGTCCCACGTCATGTTGTCGGGGTTCACCCAGTTCTGAGGGTCAATTGGCTCGAACGGCGTGTATGAGCCGGATGAAGCCGAGGCCACAGGGCCGGCGAAGAAGGCCCCGACCGCGGCTGCGAGGACGGCCGAGAGGCCGTTGCGGCCGTCGCTGAGCTTCATCTCGTCGGCGATGAGGCGGAAATTGACGGGCGATGCGCGAACGATCCACCACCAGACACTGGCGCAGGTCAAGAGAGAGAGGATGAAGACGCGAAGGCGACGGAAACTGGACGACGAATAAGTATGTTTTGCTGCGGATGGACGCCAAGACAATACCGCGGACCTTGTTCCTCTGACCTCATGATGGTTCGTTCCCCGCTCCAACGTTATCTCCTTCTCCTTCCATGACCCTGGTTCCTGCATCTTGGTCGCACCTGGCGGTTCACCAAGCGGAGAGGTGCGCGTTGAGTGCCAAGAGATTCTATCCTGCTCGCCGTCCTTGTGCGATGGCACCTGCTGCTTCAGGAAAGCATCCATGTCCACTTGGACGCGTTGATCGGCGTGCACATGGACTGCTTGCCAAGAGTGATCGGATGTGTCGGTTGTGACGCCGAAAAAGACTCAAGATTATTAAATGAGAAGGAAACGTTGCTTTTATGTTTCTTCGTCTCGGCTGAGGAAGTCAGTGATATGAAGGGAGCAGGCCGGGATGCATCGGAAGGGAGGCCCGGAGTCATGATAAGCCAATCGTTTCAGACTGCAGAACGGGTGGCTGGGGAAATGGGCCTACCAGAGTGGGGTATTGCGCGAGTGGGTCCGATCGGGTCCGAGTCCGACCCCGGTGCCGGTTCGGTCTCGCGCCCCCGCCTAGGTGTCCTGTCTCCCCGCCGGCCTGCCACCTTCTCCCGACCTTTGTGTATTCTGTGGAATATTGTGAATATCATTATCAGCCAGCTTGTACTCAAGAAACTCATTCCTCTCAAATTTTGTTGGGGAGAAACATAAATAAGAAACGGTGGGCCACTCGTGATAAATGTAGAGATAAGTATTGAAGTGCTGCACAATTCGCTTTCTCTCCCCTGGAAAGTACTAGTCCCTACGGAATGGCTTCTGGCAGACTTAGACAAGCCACATTTTCATTCCGTCCTGAGCATCAAGCTCACAATCGACGCTAGCACCGCAAGCCATACGAAAATGAGTCCAGTCGCGTGTGCAGACTTGCCGGAAATTGACCGCCCCATATCTCATCAACTGGTCATCCGCAACTCGTTTCACTAAGATACCCACTCCTGAATATTGAATGTCGCCGCCATCGCCAGGGACGACGGCATCGCTCACGCCGTCGTCGTCCTCCAGTTCTCCATCCTCCAGCTCGTCGTGCGCTTCGTCGTCGTCTTCCGCCTCATCAGCATCTTCAAGATATTCTGTATCTTCAAAATACTCATCATCTCCAGCATCGCCAACCTCGCCGATCTCGCATCCCAGTTCGTCTAACTTTACCCCAGATGCTGCCAGAACAAGAAACTCGCATGGAACCTCGTTATTAGATGGTTGAATATCCGGAAAAGCCTCAATAACCGGATTACCCCGGACACCATCAATGGCAATCACCCAATCCTCCTTTCCGGATATAGAAATCAGAGTACCTCGACAAATATGTCCCTGGACGGGGATGTTGTCAGATTTCAGCTTCGACCTTTCATCTGGTCTCCATGTACTGGCTAATTGAGCCTCTCGATATTTGTCATCGTTGTCCGGGTCTAGAGCCATGTTCCCAAACTTCTTGTCCAGAGGCACATTCTCTCCCGCTAACCAACCACGGTATGGACTCTCAAATTGAAAGCCGATGTTGCCCCCGATATGATCAGTCACCTTGTAGAACCGATGACGTTCGCGGAATCTTGGTATAACTTGGATCGGTATGTCCAAATAAGTCCAGGACCAGCTTGGAAAGGAGGTTTCACCCTTCTGAGGGGTCCTATGAGTCGTAGTCGCCTCTTGGGTTTGCTTCTCATTTGTCTTCTCAGTCGGAGAAACTACCACTTTGGGACCACTAGCCACTCGCCATGCAAGCTGCTCTTCCAGGGAGCTCGACCACAACCCGTGAGCGTACTCCTGACGCAGTATGTCTCGTGAGAGCTTCGCGATACCCCACAAAGCATTGGACTTATCGGAGTGTTTGGTGAGGTTACAGGAGGTATAGGTCCTAACCATGTTCTTCCACAGCTTCTCGAGAGAGCCTTCGGAGACTTTAACAGGCGCTCGCACGGAAATGTCGGCCTCTTGTAGGCGTTGACGCCAGTATCGGTCTGTGGCAGCCTTTTCGTCGAGGGAAAGCGGGAACCCCACAGGAAGAGCTTCGCACGCGGAGATGGTTGCGCAGTCCCAGAACAGTTGGTCCCGTCCGAATTGCAGAAGGCGGGGAGAAAGCATTCGTTCTATATGAATCAGAAACCATAAACAGCGAAAAGAAATAATTCGGAAGGCATTACCTTGGAAAACCCAGCCACGGGTGTAGAGAGGGCTTCCAAGGAGGTCTCGGTCCCAGAGATCCGAGGAGACGATTCTCCAGTTGCGGCCACTGAATCTGGGGGAGGGGTTCTCAGATATAAATTTGGCCGGCAGCACGTCGTTTGCGCGCTCTCGGAAGAGACCTCCATGGCAGTCTTTCGAATCAGCAGCAGCTAGGTTGCAATAGGAATTCCGATACACCTTGTGCATGAGCTTCGCCTCAGCCTCCCAATCGTCCTTCTTGTTTTGGATAATACAAATAGAGTCAATCCAGATGTAACGTATTCCAAGGTCACGAGCGATTGTAATAGCATCTGAGAAGTTCTTGTTGCTGCAGATATCCATTCTCGTAGTCTCGGAAGAGGGGGTTTCCCATGGGATCCCGGTCGATTTGAAGCTGGCTAGATTCTCTGCTGTGAGCTGAACAAACTCCGACTTGCCCCAGCAATGACTCAAAGTCATATAGCGTCTGTCGTTGCCTTCGATTGTCGCTTTCTCAGTTGGAACAACGCGGATGTGTGATGGTGACCCAGCGCCCGGGACGCCAATGTCCAGAACGCGAGTCGGCATGAACCTGCGGTCGGGATGTCGGGCCTTGCATTTGGGGTGATTGTCTATACATTCGTGTAGCCAAATCTTCATCTGCCTTCGAGACGCCTCAGAGTCGGTTCTATCACCAAAGGATTCCACACTCGGTATGGGGCCTAAGTCTAAAAAACGTATTAGGATCTTGGCCTGATGCAAAGGAACCAAAACACAAACCTTCTTCGGGGAACAAATCAAAGCGTACTTCTGGAAGCCGGTCGGTCATGTCTGCTTCATGGTCCAGACTGGACACCGGACGGAAAGTGATTGAGACGTAGCTCTTTGTCTCCCTAATTTGAGCAGTCTCACGCATGGTCCACCGATAGAATGCGTCAACAAGAGGCTTAAAGTCGAGTGCCTTGACAAATCCACCAAGCTTTCGACAAAAAATGCAGTCTGATTCTGCGGCAGCATCGAAGGTATCGGTGTTGATGTGATGATGGTCCCATGTCTTGTTTGACTCGAGGACGTTCGTCCGGCAAAGTTGGCAGATGGCCATCGTGCATTAATGCTAGTTTTGATGCAATACGTCGCCTAGAGTGTGATGGGGAAGTGAGAAGATGAAGAAGCTGACAGACGAGGCTCTGACTTGTTTCTTCGGAGGTGTCAGCATGTAGGGGGCGCTGCAGGGGCCCGGGGGCCGTGGAGCCAATCTTGGCGGGCCACGGGAAGTGGGTATTCCTACATCCGACGACATATGGTTTCTTTGCGAGGAAGCCGCATCTCACATCTGTAGCCTACTTGTTTCTCAATATCGGGTTCTGTGGGCGTTTTGGACTGGACTGTCTCTTCTCTTTTATCCTGGCACATACATAAATGACCGTGACGGCATACAACCCTTTAGAGATGGCAGAATCCTTGATTTGCTACCTACCGGACTCAACTAAGCGACCAAGACCAGAAGCATCAAATCGAATTCTTCCAAAATCAAGACCTTCCCGAGCCTGCATCAAAGCCTCATTGTAATTCTCCTTCGCGTACATGTGAAACGTTTTACAGTAAGCAACCATCGGATAATCTGTGAAGGGCTTGACCACCACAAAACCGCGCGTGGCATGCAGCATTTCTCTGAGTCTAGGACCTAGCACATGGGCATCTGTATCCTCTCTATCGTTTTTGGAAAGCGAAGTCGTTGACATGACGGGGACTGAAAGCGTTCTGTTTGCTTCATGTCTGGCGTTTGGTCGCTCTGCGTTGCGGAGAATCTCATCCAAGACCTCGAAACCCAGACCACGTTGATCGAAGTCGAAATTCGTTACTGCAGCAATAACGCGGAGGCCTAGTGTGCGCCGAGGTGGTGTCTGCTCTTCGATACGCCTCATGCTAGCGTCAAAGAAGGCTACGATATTGGCTGGTAGGACATCCGCCACCGCTGGGTTGATAACGTCCACAGGCCGTGCTCGATGAATGTTGTCGAGGCGTAAATGGGCAAGACTGATGTTCATCTCGGCCTGTTCCACAACTTTTCCCGGGAGTTCTCTGAGTGTTTCGTGGTTTTGGGGTTCCATAAGCCGTTTGCCTAGCTCGGAATGTGGAGGCAGATTCTGGGTCCCACTGCGTAGGCCGAGGTCTCCGTGCTCTCTCTCGAGGTCCCAGTCAATGTATCGATTGAATTGATCATGGTGATAAAGATTCACCTCAACGTAGTCGAATGGTTGGATGAAGTTCGAAGGATCACAGCTTGGTGTTTGAGAAAGGTGTCAGCATTGGTCCCGTCCAATATGTGTCAAAACCCAGTGAAGATGAAAGTACAGAATCGTCAAGTAGGTAGGGACCTTGCCCGTAATGGGGTGGGTTGGACGTGGAATCGAGAGAAGGATGTCGGAGGAAAAGGAATGGGTTTCAAGACAACTCACCCAGAATCACAGAGCTTCTTGTTATCTCTGCAGACTTGACACAGGACATGTGCCTTCTTCGACTCTATGCCCCTTTCCACGCAACCCTTGCATTTCCAGTACACGATTATCTCCGTTCCATTCTTGGGGCATGAGTCGCATTTGACGTTTCGTGGAAGCCTTTTGAGGCTAGGAACGCGTGATGTGAGGAAAATCTTCAACCCTTTTGCTGCCATGTCAGAGAGCTCCTTCTCAAGTAACAGGCTGACGGCGACGTTGCATCTGTCAACATCATCAATGACCAGAAAGGCTCGAGATAGCTTGTGAAGACGCAAGTAAATGGCCTCTCGCAGATGCTGAATTCGCACGCTTTCGGGACTGATTTCCATCCTAGCATCAGGGAAATGTTGATGCTTTGTCAAGTAGTCCTCGCTCGCACCAGTTTGTGTATGATTGGCTTGTAGTTGCTGAAATATGCTGCGAAGAAAGTTCTCTAGAAATCCTCCAATGGTAATATCGTCTCGCAGAAAGATGGAGATGACAGCGTCCATCTCGCCGCTGTACGTATCTCGGAGCGCTTTTGTCGCCATTGAGGACAGTGTTGTCTGAAAGGGACCAGAAATCCCCGTGCTATTAGTATCAAAATACTTAGTTGAGCGATGTATAGCTATTTGTAGGAATGTGTTATCGACGAAAGAATCGCGAGGAGATTCCAAGACCCACGGCTTGACGTTGCCGATTCAAGAATCATGCATGTTCCTGAGGAAGAAAAGAAATATTTCTCACCTTTCCAGAGCCCGGAGCCCCAACAAACCATATCATCCAAGTTTCGTTCGGATGCTTATGCCAGCACTGAAAGGCAGCACCGCTCAAGATTCCATCTCCAAGTGGCGGCCAGGTATCTACGGTTGGTTCCTGCCATTCGATCAATGCCATCTGCATTTCCTGTTCTACTATCTGCTTATCTTTGAATGTGTCTGCCGCAGTTAAGGAAAGGCTTTCCTCAATATCGGTCATCTTCGGAATAGTAGAGTCAGAAGATGGTTCAGCAGAACGGCGGCGTCGAAGATTTTGATCCGGAATGAATCGTCCGAGCTGAGATGGAAAGGGGGGTTAGAGGACCGGGAATTCAGAGGTCTGCCAAGAGAGCTTGATGCGTTATGGGCGCGAAGATCCTTACAATCAAAACGGCCGGCCAAACACAGCCCATGCAGAGGATGTAAGCAATGCCGGGTCACACACCAAGAGCCCTGGAAATTAGGGCTTTCGGCTCTCGTGCTACCACACTCTACGTCTAGGTGCAGGCCATAGGCAGCAAGCAGCCTGATTCGGCTGATTGCATGTCTATGTTCATCAAGATGTGTCGCTGTTACGACGCGCCGCATCTGGAAAGGCGGTGGTCAAGCCAAGCGCCTGCAAAGGCCTGCGCCTTGCAGCACCTTCCAACCGCTGCCCACGTTGTTGGTTCCATCTAGGACTGAGTGTGTCAGCTGGCGATTTCATTCCTCATTTTTACCGTTTGCTGTGTCAACTTCTGCGCCAGGACGCAAAGACTTTGTAATTAGTTGCTCCAGAGACTTCAGAGAGAACTGGCGGCTTCGGCAGCAATTTTTGTGATAATGCCATCAGAACCCCATGTAGTCTCAAAATAGTTGTTCTACCACCCTCCTAGGATCAGGCTGTCCCAGTTCTTTGCCAGCCCTCGTGTCTGACCGACTCTAATTTCGGGGCATCATGCAGGTCATGTATGGTGGGCCCACTTAAAAATGAAGATGCCTTGTTGGGTAAGTGAGTCGGCGGCCGCCAGCCTTACGCAACTTTGACTGCCAAGCCGGAGCTTTGGAATACCCCTGAAAGTAAGCGCGGTGCTCTATACCCCCTGTAAGTGCCATACACAGGCGGGCCTGGATTTGACGACGAATGAAGGAGATGGGTGTGCTTGGTTCCAAGAGAGGCATCCTTTTTACCAAGTCGCTAGATGTTCGGTCCGCGGGGAGGCTGGGATATCTTCCATCAAGCTGTGAGGGTATGTGCGGTAGGGTGCTTAGCCGGCGGGATGATGTTACAGTAGAACTGGAACACACGGGGCCAAATAACAGGCCTTGGGGGGCCGTGTCATACCAGGGCCAAATTTCAAGAAGTACCAGGCATCCAGCGACAACTGCGCTCAAGATAAACGGGAAGCGTACCCAGAACCAGGAGCCGACCACAGACGCCGGCTCTGATCAGGCTGCGACAGTCAACTGAATAGACATGAAAAAGGAGACATTATCCACCACTTGGGATTGAAGTTTGTGGGAGACCTTGTGGTGTAGTTTCGTGTCAACCCAGTCACTCGTTTGGTTACATAGAGGTCTTGACACACATGATGCTTCTCCATTATTTCACAGTGCTTTTGAGCGCCTGCTGCGGTCCTGTTCTCGCACGACCATCTGTCCGCTCGCCAAGAGAGCTTCCACGCCGTCAAGAGGCTCCTGTTGACGACATCGAGCACCTGTCAGTATGCGGAGTCATCATTGACGAAGTCAACCAAGGTGAGTCAAATGTATTTAGTCTACTATGTATGTATTGAACGAGGAGAGTTGACAACAGTAGGATTCAACACCTTTTATGCGGTCGATGCATACGACTGCTTGACCAGCGTTCCGTTCCATCAGGCTCCGGCGTTGCGTTTTATCGAATACTACAACACGACGATGCAGTTTCAAAGCACCCTGGCTCACTTGAAGAACCCACCTCCTGGATACCAGCAGCCCGCCTTCGACTTTATGGGTGGCCTGGAAGAGCTCAAGCGCAACGTCACAGCGGGATTCTTCACGAGACAATACGACTTTGAAGTCGCTCTGCAATACCTGGTTTACGCCCTGAAAGATGCCCATGTTGACCTGTATGCGGGTATTCTATCTGTGTTCTCATTCGCAAGCCCTGTTTCTCTAGTGTCGGCATCGATTGATGGGAAAGAGACGCCCAAAGTGTATCTTGCAGGTATTCAGGATCTCACATGCACGTACGGGAATGAACTCTGACGGGCTTGCTAACTTGTGACGCATAGACGACATCCTCAACCGCCAGGAGAACAATCTTGAGACCCCGATATCCGCCGTATCGCACATCAATGACGAACCAGTCGCTGAGTATCTTGCAAGATTTGGGTCACTCCAATCAGTTGGCATGCTTGAACCCCATGCCGACTGGAACGAACTTATGGATAGCCCTGTTCAAGACATCCAGGGGATATTCAGTATCTTCTCCGGCGCAAGCACATTCTTTCCGGGCGAAACCATCACGTTTTCCTTCGAGGACCCGAGCGTGAAAAAGGTGGAGTTACATTGGCTCGCTGTCTACAACATCGCAGAGTTTACAGGCCCCCTGGACACTCCAGGCGACTTCTACAATTTCTTCGTCCTCGGTCTGCTGCCTGCTTCATACTATGATGTTCCGCTGCCAGCAGTTTTCGGAGGCCCATCTGGTACAGAAGACGTGTCCGCAGATGGTGCAACGGAAGACGCCCCCGCAGGGACCACAGATGGTGCAACCGAAGATGGAGAACCGGACAGCGGCTGGTACGACGCGAGCTTTCATGCATTTCCAGCGAATCCAGATGTTGTCCAGGAGGATCTAGGTCTTTACGAAGGTGGGATTCTTACTGGATACTTCTATGAAGATATGTCTACAGGTGTGCTTAGCATACCCCATTTCAATCAGTATGGGGTCGAGGTTGAGAGCTTTGCCCGTTCGCTCGCCAAGTTTATTGCCGGAGCTAAGGAAAGACAACTCTCACATATTGTAATCGATCTTCAGAAGAATATTGGCGGGTCGACAGGCATTGCCCTTCTGCTCTTTCGAGAATTCTTTCCTGGTGTCGACCCTTTTGCAGGTAGCCAGCGACGAAGCCATGAGCTCGGCAATGCTTTAGGTTCTGCCACGACGCGATACTGGCAAAGCCTCGCAGCCAACACTGATGAGAGTTCGGAGCTTGTGGCAGACGAGTGGGTGATTACGACGCGGATAAACGACGAGACCGGAAACAACTTCACTTCATGGGAGGAGTACGAGGGGCCCAGAAGACAGGCTGATGACGACTTTTCACTCGTGGTAGGGCATGCGCATTTTCTACTGAAGTTTCTCTGCTGACTCTTGCACCTTTCAGGAACGATACGACCTGAAGAACCCGAGTTTTCATACTGCTGCCTTTGATGGATGGCTTCTCACTCGGTATCTGGATGACAGCGAGGAGGATGATAGAGCGATGTGGAAGCCCGAAGACGTAGTAATCGTAAGTACAGCACAAGAGTTCTAGGACACAACGGCACCGTCTAACACAGCGCGAATTCAGCTCACCGACGGCACTTGCTCCTCAGCCTGCGCTTTGTTCCTTGAACTGGCAAAGAACCAAGCCGGCGCCCGCACCGTCGTCGTAGGCGGTGCTCCGAAGGCTGGTCCAATGCAAGCAGCTAGTGGAAGCCGTGGCGCACGCGTTTATACCGGCAGCTTACTCGATTATGATATGAGCTGGATCGGCGCGAAGGATGAAGCTGCCCTGCCCCTGTTTCCTCGCAATCGGAACGACACAGGCATCTTCATTGATCACGTTACTTTCAATCTTCGTGATCAGCTGCGCAAGGACGACACCTCTGTACCCCTTCAATTTCGCTACGACCCAGCCGATTGCAGACTGTATTTTACTCTCGACAATGTTTACAACATGACCGCTCTCTGGCATGACGTTGCCCGCGCTGCATTTGAGGACTCGAGTATCTGTGTGGAGGGCTCGACGGAGTACGCTTCGCAGGGTGGCAGGGACAAGCCCCCACCAGACTCATCTGCAGTCGCGGCCCCTGCCCCTAGACCTGGGGTAAGCTTCACCGTCGATCACGATCCGTCTACCGACAACGGCCTCCCAGCTGGCGATGTTTTGGCCCAGCACAGCCCCAGAAGCCCAGACACATGGGGACCATGCCCAGCGGGCACAAGCACATGCTCATCAGACGGCCGACGTTGCCGGATCATCAGATATACCTGTGATGAGGGAGTGTTCGATGAGACAGCTTGCGCGCCGTCATGTCAAGTCCAACCTGGCAAGCCATGTATCGCTTTCAAGGCCGACAGCATTGAGAATTCATCTCAGTCATCATCGAAGCAGAAAAGAGCTGTGCCACCGACCCTCGCCCAAAAGAATCACATGACCCCTCGTCCGTCAGATCATGTAAAGGGCTCTCAAGCGCCTGCCAAGAATCGCATCCCTAAGAGTGGATACAAGAGGCCCAAGCATAACGAACCAAACTTGTGCTCTGGCAGGAACCAATTTCCAGGCGTTGGTCGAAAGAAAGTGGGAGTGTGGCCACCACGGACGAAGTCTTCTTGACAACTTGACTTTTCAGGTAACTGGATGTGTAGACCGTGAGTTGACTTTGATGTGTGTTTCTTTCGGGGCCCTTGGGTATCCTAGAATGCCAGGGGCAGACATCGGCGGTCACATAATGCAGTCATACATAGTGCACTCATAACCAATCTTAATCTCTCTGTATTCATAATTCATCATCGTTGGTCGACGGTGTCGCGATTGAAGAAGCGAATAATGAAACACGTCGCTAAATGCAGGCTGTGTATGGCCCACACCCAAGTTGCTCAATGTATAGACGCGTTGTTTCCCGTGGCGCACATGCATTTTAAAGTGCTCACAGTGTCCATCCCTCCCTCAAGCCAAGGCACCGCTTCTTCCAAGTCTTGCAGCTCTTGCTGGCGTTGCGGCCAACATTAGCTGGCCAATCGGGTCCGTGATATTGTCTGCCTCTAAACCGTCGGCCGCACAAGGGCCACGCAATGTCGCTTGCTCAATTTCTTCATAGCATCTTGGGCGTTCTTTGATGCTTACTTCAATATTCTCCGCAGAACCCCTACGCATCCCTGCTCTCAGACGTTGAGAAAAGATTTTCATGGACTCCACGGAGTTAAGGGATTCCAAACCACCATCCACGAGAGTCTGGTGTTCTTTGTCCCCAGTAACAAGGAGTAGCACACTGGCGCGAAACACTCTCGAAAGGATGGAGATCATTGCATGAAGTATGGCACTGTGACTCCAGAAGTCCAGGACTCCAATTAGGCTTGTGATCGTAGTTTCGGAGCACAATAATGACTCCAAAGAGTGCGATTGCCGCAAGAACGAGGGATAAATTCTCGTAGATCAAGCTGTAAACCGAAGGTGGTAAACGATGCGGCCTAACCTCCGATGATCGCATTGGTGGCTCGTCTTCGTCACTTGTTGATGATCCAGAATCATCAAGAAGTGGATCGTCACGTCTGTTGAGTGGTCGTGGAACGGCAGCAGTAAATGCGCTGGTCGGTCTAGGACTATGAGGAGGCACTTCCCCACGACCAGAGATCGCCGGCATGGTTGAACGATTTAGAGAGAGGAATTAATAGGTGAATACAAAGGACAGGGAAGCTTGTACATCCGGGGTTTACTCATAACAGTAGACCGGCAGTGATGGACTAGGAGGAAGACGCGCCATTTAACCACGGGAGATATTTATTTTTAGACCAGCTCAGCCTGCTCAGTCTGCCTACTAGTTGCTTACAATTACATGTTCGTGGAGGCTATGCGAAGGTGTGCACACTAGTGAGTACTCCGAATACGTAAGGCTGGCCAATGGCAACGCTTCTCCATGAACTGTGCCTCATGCAGTCCTGAAGCTGGCACATAATGCATCCAGCTCATGGAGCTTTGGGATCTCATTAGCTTAAAACTTTATTGCGAAGATAATTTGAAGGCCAACCAGTTACGTACCGTTTTCAGGGTTGAAAGGCGTTGTCAACGGGATAATGCTGTCACTCGTCTACATAACATATGTCGCAGCCTATGTATTCGTGGCTTTCATGCAGTCTTCCTGTTTTTAATGTGGCGAGGCCAGAGTCCATCAACACTAAGTATAATCTCCCCAGGGAAGGAGTACACATGTATTGATAAGACGCTCTGTCCGGATCGCCGCAGAGGAAGAAGCGTGTCTAATCATGTGTGAGTAATGGCCGCAATAGTCTTCTTTGTGTTTAGGCGGATATTTCTAGCTAACTGGACCAGAGCAAGATTCCTACGATCAACATGGTTATCTTGGCTCCTATCCCCATCATCTTCCTTATCGGCTGTGTTGCAAAATAAAAGGAGGGAGATTTAACAAGCATTTAACAAGAGTCACATACATTGTGAAGGTTGAATCTTCTCAATCAGCGCATCAAATCATCAGGATCATCATGAACATTGCTAATTTTGGTGACTATCTATCAGTTGAGTCCCAGTTCCCAGCATAAAAACTCATGTAGTGCTGTCGATGTAGTGTTTTCAACACCACCTGCTTGTGCGCAGGGTTTTTGATGCACGAATGGCTCGATGGTCGCTATCCTCGGCACATCAGCGTAAAAGCGCGATGTGATGGCAGTGCGATCGTTTGCGAATAGTTCCAAAACGCTGACGTCGAACAGGATTCGCAGAGAGAGAAGCTCTTGCTTCATGTTACTGCCGGACTCGTCGACGTATGTGAAAAGTGTATGAGGCGCCGTCTCTTCCACGACGACTACCCCTGACTCCTTTGTTGACTGATCTCGCTTTATTGTGATTCTCTCGGTTGAAGGATCGAATTCTATTGTTGCCTCTTGGGCATTATCTGTGTACTTTGGTCAGTAACTACGCTTCTTCCTCGGAAAAATAGGGTAGAACTTACTGCCTGCAAAGGTGAACTTCAGTCCAGCCGACTGAACTTGAGGTGAAATTTCGAACGATGCGATGACTTCTAGGGTTGAGCATCCTTGGGGAAAGATGAATCCATCTCCTGATCTGACCGGTTGCATAGACCTCCTCAAACCCCTCAGTCTGTCATCGGGGACAGCGCAGAGTGTTGTTACTTCAAAGGTGGGTTCGTCGCTTCCTCCCTGAACACCGTCCTGGCGGAGACCGATGGATGATATCTCTTCAAGAGACGACACCAGAGCCTTTGTCACTCTCCTCAGTCTCTGCATCTTCAAAACTCGTGGTACTGATAGGAATCCAGCCCAGCCTTGCCGCCTCTTCAATTCAATCGGTAGGTCTTCCTCGACGACCCATCCCACCATGATCCGTTGATTTGTCTTCGGATCCCAGAAAGAGTTGCCGGCGTAGTAGGCTCCATGGTCAAGAGGTCCACCATACAAGTGCTTCATCTTCGGTCCCCCCTCGTGTGCTTCGATAGTGCCGCACATCCAGAGTTGACCGTGGTCTTTGTCGAAATCTGAGCGCCCTCTGCTCTTTTCCGTATCCAACAGCCCCTCAACTCCCATGATCAGGAAGTCATGTGTCCTGTCGTCGTCCGGATCCTGAAGGCTGAGGAAGTTTGTCACTTCCCAGTTGGCGCCGTGGTCGGCTGACCATCTCGGTGACTGAGAGAAGTTGCAAGGAAGGGATACTAGGGACGAAAGAAAAGACCACTTCGTAATGTCTTCACTATCAAGGCGGTATATAAATGGCGTCGGCCCTTGGCCAAGAAGTCCACCGGAAACGATGCCGTAGAGTGTTGTTTCTGGGTCTCCCAAAGCTTTAGCCATGGAAGGCCATGTCGAAACGAAGGGATCTCTCCATCCAGTCACCTTGAGATCTGTCGGTGGACCAGGCAAGATCGGGTTTGCGTGGCGGTCCCAAGTCCTCCCACTATTTATTGATGTTGCCAGATGCAATCCTTCTGATCCATAGTTGTAAGGCAACGTGTGGTGAATAGGGAGTATCCTGGCAGAGGTGTAGAATGTCGTCAATTCCCCAGGACGAAGCTCAACAGGCGAGAGACAACCCGTGAAAACACCACCTTGATCTTCCGCTTCGGTCGGGACGATCGATGGTTCGATAGAGACATCCCATGAGAGTAGGTCGCGAGAAGTTGCGGCTCCCCATTTGATGTTGCCCCACTCAGGAGTATCTGGGTTCCATTGAAAGCCGATGTGGTAACAGTCGTTGGCTCGATCGTAGCCAGGTGCACACGGGTCGTTGAGCCATCCTTTCGGCGCAATGAGGTGGAATTTCGGCCTCCATTTGTTGAATGCATCTTCTTTGTTGAGAAAGACGTCACCGTCATCGGGTTCCGAAACAGAGGTGGATCTTGAGTGTACACATGAACCCCCCTCTGAAGCTGAGTTCCCCGAGGATTCGGGATGGGCAAACGAAGGACTGCTGGGCTGCTCTGACGACATGGCCAAAAATGCAATTGTCGAATCTGAAATATCAGAGTAGAAACATCAGTCCCGTAGGGCATTTTTGATGCGAACATCCGCTTGATATTTCCGGCAGGTTGACATGTTGCTTTGAAAGGCCCCATCGGGGCGGGAGCGGCTCGCCGCAATCGTCGCTAAATTGAACTTGCCATTTTCGGACAGTCGCCGACCACGTTCCACCTAGACAGCTGAGCCACTTCACAACGATCAGTAATTCAACCTGTGGCAACAAACAACGTCTGCCCGGAATCAAGGAGCAAGTGACCACTCCGGGATGGTGTGCCCTGTGCATCCGCGGAACGACTGGTTGTGGCCGTTGAATTCCCATGTTGTGTAACCTGGGGCACGCTGCAGAATTATCGGGCCTACTGGGCCAGGGGTTGGTTGGTTGGCTGCTATGGAACGTTTCCGTCGGCTAACAATCACACTGCCCGGCTTGGAGAGGGTTCGGACTCTGAGCGGGTTTGCATGGTCGGGGAAGGCTCCGCAAGCTTGTTTTTTCTCGCTGTGCAACTTTCTGCTGCTGTTCTCCCGGCTGTGGGTTTCTCTGCTCGACGATGACGCTACATCGCGAGGTTTTCTTTTCACGGTGCGTGCTTGATTGATTCCCACCCCTCGCCATTCAATACAAAGAAGGGGCCTCCCTGATTGCATAATCGAAAATAGTTAAGCGTTTCAGCACGGAGCGGGATGCCCGCACTGGCACCCCATGTTCTTAGTGCGGAGGCGGCGAAACTTTCCTCATCCCGCACTACTCTCCGACCTCATGCAGCCCGGCGGACGCGGTATGTCTGCCCAGCCCCAACGTCGCGACCAGTCAGCACCATAAGACGGCGCCCCGGGTGACGTTCGTCGCGAGTTTTGTTTTTTTGCTGGCTCGCCATGGGCGATCAATTTCAGATCGTCTTGGACCAGACCCTCTCGCGCGTCCTCCAGCCACGCGCGTGCGACCACTGCTTCGTGCGCAAAGTCAAGGTGAGAGAGAGAGATACGGGGCCCCTCACCCACAACCCCGGCCGGCCCGGCAATGTTTATCCCGCCGGCGCAGCACTAATACTGACATGTCGCTACGGTACAGTGCGAAAGGACTGTCCCGTGCCAGACATGCGTCGACACGGGGCTCTCCTGCTCGTACCAGCGAAGGCCGCAATACAAGTTCAAGGCCTCCGCTGAGGGGAGCACGAAAGCGAAAGCTAGCACGAAAGAGCCTTTGCCGCGCACAAAGAAAAAGGCGGCTCGGAGACTGCAGGAGTCGCAAGATGGACAGGCCGCGATTGAGGTGACTTTTGACAGTAAGGCCACTTCTGTTGATTCAGGACGCGAACACCGGACTGCGCCGCTCATCAGTCAATATTTCGACGATGGCGCTCTTGCTGCTGACAGCGGGGACTGGTTTGGTCAATCCGGTATCGTGCAGTTGGACAACGATAATGAGACACATCACCGCCCATCGACAAGCCTAGTCCCGATGGAGAGAGTCTCCGGTTTTACACCAGCAGCATTCCCAGACTTCTCACTGGCCGGCATGGCCAATCTTCCAGACTCAATGCGGCCTCACACATCTGATCCACTTTCCATGGTGCGGATGCACTCATCACCAAAACTAGCTACCGCTCAACTCAGATGGCGACCGCCTTCACCAAAGCATTCATCACCAGCTCTCAGCACCGCCTACCTGTCGCCCCTAGGGCCAGCTAGGATATCCCAACTCATCTACATATTCCTGGCTCGACTCCATCTATCAATGCCGTTCTTTAGGAGGTCATTCTTGCTCGTAAATCTGAGAAGCCGCCGGCATGAGTATGACCGCCAGTTCAACGCCTTGGTGCATAGCATCTGCGCCTATACGCTATTCCAGGCAATACACGCTCAAGACAAGCCTCTCCTGCCGGATCGGCTGAAGCTAGCCGAATCGGTACTATCATACGTGGCAGAACAGCATGGAGGAGCGGACTTTGGGCAAGACCCGTCAGTGGAAGCCGTTATGACCAGTTTCTTCCTATTTGGATGTCAATTCTGCCGCGGTAATCATAACGCCGCAACGGTACGGTTCCGTGAGGCACTTACTTTGGCAGAGATCATGAGGCTACACGACCCCGCCACCTATGGCAATATCAGCCCCGATGAAATGGATCGCAGAGTACGAACCATAACGGCGCTGGCGTTTGTGGAAAGGTGAGTCTTCCTCAAGTCGCTTTTCTCACAGCAGACAGAGGGCGCTGACAGTTCCATGCAGAATATATGCGCTACAACATGGCTCTACGCTGCAGATGCCGCGCCTAATGGGGTTAGATATCATGGCTTTCCACAAACTCATCAAGCGTGTCTCCTCAGCCGAAGAAGCTGTAGAAGACTTGGCTGTTGAAGGCTTGGGCCGCATGATTGACCAGGTTGACTTTGTCGACGAGACGGTCGTACGGTGTTGGAAGTCCGACTGCAACCTGGACCCAAATGCGAACCACATCTCCGCAGAGAAGCTGGTGCAGCTCCTTAGAAGATACAGTAGGCCGTTAGAAGCGAGCCCGTCCATGGAAAAGGGAGGTGCTCAGCACGCGGACATTCTGCTCACCCGACACTGGATCCGCAATATGCTCTGGAACCTCGCCTTCCGTCACGGCTTCACCAGTCTCTCTGACCCCAACGTGGAGCTACGGCCTGATTACGCCATCGACATCGCCGCCGAGACAATTGATGCCTGCGACTTTTTCGACATCCGTTGTTTAGAAACGCACGGAGTCGGGCTGGCAGAAAAGCTGTATGACATCGCGAGCAACTGCGTACGAATTGCGCAGACATTCCCGGTGAATGGTGGCGCCTTTGCCGGCGCAAACGGTGACTTTGGAATCTCCACCTCGGACCATGATTCCTGCGCTACGTCCATCAGTGGAACTCTCGACTCAAGCTCGTCAGCAAGCGACCCGTCGGGATGGGTGACCCAAATGCCCTCCCTCGAGATGGACTGGGCATCCTCGAAAACAGCCCAAGTGATGGAAATCCTGAACAGGTTCCTCGCATTATTCGCACTGTTCCGAAAAGGAAAGCATCCGTTTCTCAAGCCATTCGTGCAGCTCATGGCAGGCCTGGACTTTCCCCAGCTGGCGACGGGTAACCCGCCATGGGATGACGGCGTGCATATGCCGCTTGTTATGTAGATAGCACTTTCACCAATGATATGTCAGGGCACACGGGACTGGGATTCTATTGGCTTTGAAGGGTAAATTATTCGGCAGTGGGTAAAATGTTCGGTAAAAATAAATGGAGAGCCGTTCCTATTTTTCGTATTGGCGAGTGCTTGCAATTCCCATACTTGGATGATGGCAAAGGGCTGAAACCGCCAACTGGCCCCCGCACACTGCCCCGGGGCGCTTGTCATTCAGCCGAATATTTTGCGCGAACACTTTGCCCGAAAGGCTATCCCCAGGCCGTCGATTCGAAACCTTTCCTAATCGGGACAGTTCCCGACAGAAACTGCCCGCTGTCTTGAACGTGGCATCGCAGGGTGCTCCCGGATGATACTTGGCATGCTATTTGTTGGTCCGTCCCTACGATGGCATCTTGCAGATCCGCGGCGGAAATGTTGCTTGGGCTTTTGTGGCGGGCGATAAGTCGGGGTTGTGGTGTAACCGCCTTTGCTAGTCATGGCGGCGTCGCTTGGGGCATATTTCCGTCGTCTTTTTTGACTCGGACACTAAAGGCGTCGGGGCATCCCCCGAACGCTATGAGAGCCCTGCGATCTGAGAACTTCTCTCATCTGACGTCAAGAAGATCCAAGCCCCAGCACAGTCAGCAAGGCTTTTCAGCTTCTGAACTTCTCCATACTCGTTTTCCCAACGACACAACTTGGGGAATTTTGTGATTGTCCTTGGGGAACTTTGAGAAGCAGCTGGCTGCTGTGGCTGTATGCATGATTTGAAGAACTACATATATGTCTTGAAGTAAGACTCGAAACTAGAACCAATAAAAACACCATCTCTTTGAGCGCGAAATCAGGTTCCTCCGCGTCCTTGTCCCCGAGAGCATCGGCCACCGCAATCCAAATCGCCGGCCAGTCTCGCAAGTCGGACCGCGATCTGACGGTGGATTGTGGGGCCGCAAACGCCGATTTCGGACGGACTCCGCCCGCCGGAGAAAAACCTCAATCGGCACACGTGACCCATCTTGTCTCACTCAACAACCTGCACCTCTTGAACCTCACTCACAACTGTGCATCTTCCAAACGGCCAATCTCAAAAAACCAAAACCCCCCAAAACATCAGAATAGTCCGGCGTTGTCCTTCCAGCATTCACAATGTCGACAACACCATCGCAACCCCCAGCCACCTCCGCCGTCCCGGCGCAGTCCGACCCAGCGGCCTTCGCCCACATCGAGAACTACATCGAGACCCGCTGCAACGCCTCCCCGATCTACAACTTCCTCTTCAACCCCGGCCTGAAGCTCACCCACGTCTCCAAGGGCCTCGTCGTCGCGCGTCTGCCCGTCACCGCCAACCACCTCAACACTTCCGGCAGCATCCACGGCAGCGTCTCGGCCACCATCGTCGACTGGGCCGGCGGTCTGGCCATTGCGGCGTGGGATTTGCGCGAGGCAACCGGCGTGAGCGTCGACATCAACATCAGCTACCTTTCTGGTGCGAAGCTGGGTGACGAGATTGAGATTGAGGGCAAGGTTGAGAAGGTCGGGGGCAGCTTGGCGTTTACGCATGTCAACATCTACAAGGTTGCTGCGGATGGATCGAGGGGTGCGACTGTGGCGAATGGAAGGCACACGAAGTTCGTGAGGAGCAGGTAATCCAGCGTTCCGTGTGGCACAGAAGGAGCGCGAAGTACTGGCGGTTGTCTGGACTGGAATGCATGGCACTTACCATACCTAGAGGTTTTGCTAAGAGGAAGACATACCTATATAATCTACTGAACTAGAAAGGCTTAATATCATCATTGGTTTCTGGTATCCCCATACTGTACACGGATTGTAGAATTTGTAGAGGTTTTCCTTAGATTCAGTCAAGATGCTAGTGCCCCAATAATTTATCACAGACGTTGATGAAGCATTCGTTGTCCCTCCAGCCGATAAAGAGCGAGTTCCAAGTGGGTTTCATTCGTCAATGAATCCACTGATATCGAAAGAAATTACATGCCATTGGGGATAATCTCGGGGAAAGGCCAGCGCCCACCGTAAGGCAAGAAAACTTGTCAAGCTCAATTAATCAATCAATCAGTCAATTATGAAGCGATCGCCAGTTAATCAAGTCAATTTGAACCTCAAACTTGATTGATTGCCTTGGGGTGGGCGCTGGGAAAGGCGCAACGGTCAATGGACATATGCAAGGCTCTCCAATGGAATTCGCAGCAGCCGGGGTCCTTCGTAAATGGTTTGATTGGTGGAATGCTGTCCCTAAGTGGCTCAATATTTAGGCTGCAGCGCGAGCTGTTCCAGATGATTGGCCTACGCACGATTACGTCCTCACCACTGACCCCTCAAACATGATTCTTATGATGCTGGGTTCTCACGCGTCTTCAAGCCGGTCTTCGCCGTTCATCTGCCTTCAGCGGGAGGCTTTATCAAGATCAAGTTCAGTCCTTCGGAGCCTCTTACCGGCCATGAACGACTCAAGTTCGTTCGCGATGGCCGGTCCAACGGCATCGGACGGCGACGATGCAAAAGGTCAGGTAATGAAAATGCAAGCCACCCTAAAGGGTGACAATTTCTGGGCTTTTGCATTGAAGCGGCTTGCAGAAAACGATGCCAACCGGCTTTTGAAGGCGGTTGGGCCACAGGGTGACCAGGACGCAACTCTTCGTGGCCTCCTCGACGCAATAAATGCCCGAAAAAGGGAGTGCATGGACAGGCGCTGGAAGGTAACCATCAAAGGTCGCACCATCATCCTACGCGATATTCTCGAGAAGATTTCCGTCTGGGTAAGCAAGGTGATTGTAAGTGTCAAAATATGAAACCGAAAGCATTTACTGAAAGCTCGGAGCAGTGCTGATAAGTGTGCTCATAGAAAATCGGAGACGTAGCAGTGCAGTACGACCCTATGAGCGCAGCTCTCCCGTGGGCTGCTGTCAGACTCGTAATGCAAGCTAGTGTCAACGATGTGGAAGTATTTGGTTTTGTCATCGAATCCGTGGAGAGCATCACGAACGTCATTGCGACGTCCACCATATTTGAGCTTCAGTATTGCCGGCAATCAAATCTGAGGTAGGCCGTGAGCCCGTTTATTTCGCACTATCTTACTCTTTCCCGAATATAATAACTAAGATCTTCCTGCTTTTTTAACCCAGCTCGGAACTCTTGGCTCAATTGGGCGATGGGCTAGTCAAGCTATATTCATCCATCCTTCAATATCTTGCCCGCGTTCTTCGGTACTTTCAAGACGGATCTGCCATACGCTTTGTCAAAAGCACTGTTTTATCGAAGAACGACTTAAAGGAACTCCATCAAGGAGTTGAGCAAGACAGGAGTAGATTGTGGGATTTGTCCAAGCTCGCTGAAGCTGAGAAAGCCAACTCGATCGTGGTATGCATGAACCAATTGGCTCTCCAGAACAACTCGGAGACATCTTTTCAAAAAAGACAAATGTCAGACTTTCAACAGATCTTGAAAGAGCTTGCTGAGCCGATCAGCCGGGTATCCTCTGGAATTGAAGCTATCCAAGATGGGTTGCAGAGAACTGAGCGTCTACAAATCCTAAAAGCAATCTCCAACATTCCATACAGGCTGCACCACAAGACGGCCAGAAACGATCGCCTAAAGGGCTCTGGAGAATGGCTTCTTAAGAAGAGGGCATTTAAGGCGTGGAAAGCAGACAGCAGCTCCTCTGTCCTTTGGCTTCACGGCATTCCAGGTTCCGGGAAGACGAAGCTTGCGTCGTTGGTTATCGACGAATTGGAACATTCCGAGACTGTTGCATTCTTCTACTGCATGAGGAACCCAGCAGAACCCCAAAGAGGTCAAGCGAACAAGGTCCTTGCAAGCTTAGTACGCCAACTATCTGTTGTAAGCTCAAGTTCGATCGTCCTGCCCCCAGTGGTAACCAAGTACGAAGAGGCTCTCTCTGGGTTTTCCGAGTTTCACGATGTTGCTTGGTCTTTGGACGAGTGCCAAGAAGTGTTTCTTGAGTTGATGGAATATCACCCTTCCGTTACAGTCATCATTGACGCTCTGGATGAAATCAATCAAGAAGATCGGCAAGGGCTCATGGATTCGCTGAGCGGACTCCTTGAAGAATCACCAAACCTTCTCAAAATCTTCATTTCTAGCCGGGACAACCATGATATCTCTCTTCGCCTGAACGGGTCTCCGAATATTTACATCGAAGCCGACGACAACAACGACGATGTTACAGCTTTTATGTGAGTCTCTCATCTGCAGTAAAAGGCTTGCTGCAAAAGGCTGACCAGTCTCCACAAAGCCAAAGCGAACTAGAAAAGGCCCGGCTCCTGAACGGCAGATTATCAGAAGATTTGCGGACAGAAATTACCGACAGTCTCATACATGGCGCCCACGGCATGTGAGAAGCCCTAACTGCGCCCTCACTGTTTAGACAGACCGCTGACGACCCTTTCTCATTTTTCAGGTTCCGCTGGGTTGCCCTCCAAATTCAGTTTCTACGTCCTCTGAAGCTTCCCGCAGATGTTCGAGCAAAACTTGGATCCCTCCCAGCAACGTTGGAAGAATCGTACTGGGACATATTCCAACACATACGAGCATCAGGGGAACATGCTTCCAGACTAGCGACATTTATTTTCCAATGGCTACTGTACGCTCAAGATTACCTGCCGACAACCGAAATTGCCGCAATTGCATCAGCACATCTGTCAGGTGCCTCTTTACGATACGATTACACCCCCTCCGAAATCTTCGATGTGTGCGATAATCTTGTCACTAGACGTTCGAGCAGTCAGTTGGGCAATGAATATTTAGAATTATCTCACCTCTCGGTCCGAGAGTTCTTTGAAAGTCTCACAAACCGAGGTATTCAAGAGTTCCTTCCATCTACTGGTAATAAGGCCCTCACAGAAGCCTGTTTACGTAGCATCTTGCGTTCACCCCAGATCACTGTCCTTGAAGGTTCGAGATCAAAGACTCATTACCCATCATCCTTCTGGGACAAACATGTTGAGATGTGCGGGAATCTTCGCACTTCGGAACCTCTCAAAAGCCTCGTTGTCAGGTTTATATTTGGTGACGGGTATGTTTCTCGTGCCTTCGAGCAGTGGTGTCAAAAGTCTTCACGGTACAAAAGGGCACAAAACAATCTGGAAGCAATGCTCTTGGATGACGAACTGCCTGTTGGCATGCAATCCGTGATTGTACCGGAACCCTTACTGCTGGCATGCGAACTCGATATGCCTGAGGTCGCTGAAATGGCTTGCCAGCTACGGATGCTTTACTCGAATAAGTCGTCGCTTGATCCCAGAAGCCTTTCGGCCGAGGACTTCTGGAGGAAGCCATTTCTTATATTCAGGCTTGCTGCTGCTCGCTATTGGCTCGTGGATGTCGGAGTTTGTATCGGACGACACATCGTCAGGCAATGTATCAACGGATTCTCTGATGGTTTGGAGGGTCTAAATCCTCTCAGAATGGCAGCTCGAGCAAACAACTTAGACCTAATCAGCGGCCTTCTCGCACAAGAGCATGGAGGACTTCAAGCTGAATTAGTAGCCATTGCCGAAGCCATAGAAGAGGATCATTCCGCAGCCCTCCAAGTGTTGGATCACCACATCAGTTGCGTAATGCAAACAGATGAGAGGGCATACATACCAGCCGCCATAGCTACGGCTATGGAGTATCGAGACATGTACGTCAAGCGCAGAGCTCCTCACAGTAGGACTTTGGAAATCGTGGCATCGGCCATTGAGATCTCAGATATAGCCACAGGTCAGTTCAACGAGCTAGGACAGACATTGTTATGCGCCGCAGCTTACAACAAAACACCGCTATTGATTCGATTCCTTTTGAACCGGGGAATTGGCTTCGAGGCACTGTCCAAAGCTCTCACAATTTCGATTGCGAGTGACGACCCTGACACCTCGAAGGTCCTCCTTGAATATGGAGCCAAGAAGGAGCTCCATCTGGCGGTTTCTGGGGCGGTGATCAACAGTGACCGGTCTGCAGCTGTGAGGCTTATCGCGGCTGGGTATCCAGTTGACGCCCAACACCCTCCCGGGCATAGAACAGCTCTGCATTACGCAGCAGAGAAGGGATTTCAAGACGTCATCAGCTGCATTCTCCAACGGAGGATAGACATCGACCAGTGCGACAGCGATGGAAAGACACCACTTCATATTGCGGCTGAGAAGGGAATGACTGAGTGTGTTTCAGTTCTTTTGGATCATGGGGCTGATGTTTTGGTAAGGGACCGGGCCGGACGGCTTGCTTTAGACCTAGCCAAGGCCAGATTTAAAGAGTCAACTGCAGGTTTGATCACGGGGCGACTTCAAGAATTGATAGAATTCAACACTCGATAACGATGGGCGGAACTGATAGTTGAGAATGCGGATGTTTTGTTGTTTTACACACGCGCACTTTTGATAAGACAGAGGAAGAATGTGCGCTAAGCGTACGCAAGTTGAGGGTTTCTCAATGAAATCCGTACCATTTCTGCATGAGCCCGTTTTTCTTGGGGTCTGCGAGCTCGTATTCGAGGTTTCACAAGACAGAAACGATGATGAAGTGTACTTTGTGGTAAGCAAGGCTACTGGCGAAGTCAGCATAATTCATGCGAGGAGCGCAGTAAACTGTAAAGCTTTGAAGGCCTTTCTCCTGCCCAGAGAGTTGAGTTTTCTCTGAACCATGAAGAAATCCGAACCGGGCTGCGACCTGATGCGTACTTGCGACAGTCGAGTACGAACTTCACTCGTACAATCTTCGAGTGAGTAACGACACTGTGAACTGCTACTGCGAGGGTTCTTAACTCAATTAAACCTTTCTACATCAATAATCAATAATTAAACACTAGAGTAAAGCCATCACATAACGACGACTGTTCGGCAGAGCTTGCAGTTACAGCCGCATAACAAGAGACACTGGTCAATATCCAACGTCCTGCACCAACGCCGTGGAGAGGGATCGAATCATTGTGCGTTATACCTTCGGTAGGATTCATATCTATCTGCTAATGAGAGCACTGGCCATCAATTGAAACCGAAGCGCTTTATCCTTCCCGAGTGGTTGCAGCCCCGCATGCTAAGGATTGTGTTCCACTAGCACCCGGTGGGATGGCGTTCGTACCTGTTCAGAGCCTGGAATGCCTTGCCTGAGCCCTCGAGACATGCAGCACAATACACTTGGTAGCGAGAAGAGCGAAGAAGAGCCCCGTGATCAATAGCCCTTGATCACACACCATTTCGGAAGACAGGGCGCCCGAGTGTACCATGATCACTTGACCAGAATGGCAGATTGTTCAAGACAGGCAGACGCAGAAAATTCTGCCCCTAACCTAGGTCGAGTGATGTGGACTCTCGGAATGCCATGATTTTGTACGAAGCCATTGCACTGTAGGTGGGGTCGCCATCGCAAGATTCTTTGGTCGCTGCTAACAGCCAAGATACTGATTCCCGTTCAGACTGTTCTGCTATATCACACAACGGAATGCGCGGGATGCGTGCTTAGGATTCGGTTCTGGATGTCACCTCCTCTGGCCAGGTACGAAGTCCCTTTTGTGAGCGGCGCAAGGTCCGAGATCAGGCTGAATAGGCGCGAGGCGGTAGAAACAGGGAAATGCCACAGGAGGTGGGTCATCATACACATTAAAGCTTCGGATGCAACAAGCGTACCTGTAATCCAACGCTTTTGACAGGGAGCACTTGCAGCCAGGAGGATGGATTCTTGCGTTGCAGGGTTGAGAACTCAAATACCTCCGAGTAATTGTCGTGGCTTAAACGCAAATCTTTCGAATGCAGGTTTGTGGACAACTCTGCCGACGAGCGGAATGTGAGGGTAGCAATCAAGGGTCCCAGTACGCATATTTGTTGGTCCAAAACAGGCAGCTCGTGGGTAAGAAATAGCTCAACCTTAATTCCAGGGGGGTGCTTTATCATCACATCTAATCAATCTATGTAGAGAAGGTGAGGCTCGGGATCACCCTCGGATATGTGCCGGGGGTCCTCAGAAGTCACATAAACTTAGCACCCCCGCACAGCATTCAACAAGCGAGTTCAATATCAACACATCCATCGATCATACCGGAACAGCCATCCTGGCATCTGATTCTCGGTTAAGTTGATGCCCACAGAGAGTGGCGACTTAGCTGGGGCTAGCCAGTGCTTGCATAGACAATACATCACAGCCGAGGGGGTCCGAAATGTCCTCAATTCCAAGTTACTTGCTACCGCTTAACATGCTCCCCGGTCAGGCTTCAAATTTCATGTCAATTTTCTCTTTTAGGTTCTTTCTTCTCTATTCGTCCTTGGAAACAGGAATCAGAAGCACTTGGCGCGAGAAACGAGCCCCTCGTCTTGCGAGCACACATTCTCAGACAGCTTGTTGTTATCTTAGTCACTACTGATTCCCGGCCGCGTACTTACGAATGCATGATTGAGACGACCATTTCCCATACCAGACCTTGGACGCTGAGTCCCCAGCGAAACTACCGGAGCGTAGCCCTCTCACCTGCCCCCTTGACTGCCCCTTAACTGCCCTGCCAACTGCCCTGCCAACTGCCCGCCCTCTTAACTACCCTACTAACTGCTCTGCTAATTGGCTTGCTAACTGGCCTGCTAACTGGCCTGCTAACTGCTAGTATGGGCAGCTACGGGCACTTGGCATACACGGCATATGCAGGTTAATGAGCCACACTTCAGAAGCGAACCAATCCGCGAAGGAGAGATTGTGGCTTAGCCAATGAGAGGGCTTAGATTAAGCCGCCTATATACCGTTTTCGCGCCCAAGCTTTGGTGGTTAAGCTATATGTAACTCCCTCGCTCCGCTCCGTCGGCTCCGCTTCGCTACGCCTCCGGAGCTACGCTCCGGATCAACCTACATGAGAGCGAACTCTTTACCCCCAAGTTATCATATGCGTCTCTTACCACAACTTGAGGTGAATCCTGACTGCTGCCGTTTTGGCTCATCATCTGGAATATCCCGCAACCGCGTGTATCGAAATCAGGAAATTGGCATCCAAATAACCATACAATGGCACCATTTTATGACTTTTCTACCTAAGCCAGGACCATTATACCATGGGTGACAAACAAAGAACACTCGTCTGATCTTTCTGTTCCGTAACGAGAACAGACCTGACCTTCCAGAACAGGAGGCTCGCCGGCATAGTTACCTTGCATTCGGGCCAAGAAGTTAGTGTGCCTAAAGTCTACAGCTGGCTTCACGCATATGCAGCTGTGCGGCTAGGCAATACCATGGAACCTTCAATGGCGCCCCTCTCCGTCTGCATGTCCAATTGTTAGGATCATGCGAGATCTAGGTGGGATGAAGCCGTGGCATCGTAGCATGACTGCGCCTAAATCCGACATCGCCGAGAGGAACTATACTGCATGAACATCTCCGAGAAAGACTCATGGTTCAGAATGGAAGAGTTCAAGAGTTCAAATACACTGTGGGAAACACTCAAAGATTCGAGCCATAGCAGCAGCTGTGCCTCATCGTCTTTGTCGTTTTCTGCGACACTCGTTCGTCTGCCCTTCACCACGACAGTAGTTAGCATTCCGACAGAGCTATATGGCGGCGAAGCTTCTTTTGACATTTGCAGCATCGCTGACCTTGGCCGGTATAGGCCAGAGCGCGACTGTGCCTGGCAATGATGCTGCTCTCGCTGCGGCAGTGGCCGCTCCAAGCCGGTATATCGTGCTGTTTGAAGAAGGGGCGATCGCCAACTTTCAAAAGAGAGATGGCACAATAGTACGACACTCGAACAAATGAGTCGTTGTACGTAAACGCTAACGTCTTTTAGGATGTCAGGGCCTTCGCAACGACGGTCTCGTCGCAAATCCAGAAGAACACGAAGCCGGCCCTGACCTTCGATTCCAGCCTTTTTCGTGGCGTCTCAGTCGACGTGCATGATGCGAACTCGACTTCAGTTGACCAGATCAAGGCTATCGAGGGCGTTTCTCAGGTCTGGCCGGCGGGACTGTTCACCATCCCGCCCACTTCAGAAGCTGTGATCTCCGATTTCGAGCGGCCCACTTGGTCGCCGCACAACACCACCAGGGTGAACGAAGTCCATCAGAGAGGGCAGAAAGGTGACAACGTCGTCGTCGCCATGATTGACAGTGGTGTTGACTACAACCACCCCGCACTCGGCGCAGGATTCGGTCCCGGTTTCAAGGTCGAAGGCGGTTACGATCTGGCAGGCGATAATTACGTTCCCGGGGGACCGATCAACCCGGACTCGGATCCGATGGACTGTGCGGGCCATGGTACTCACGTTGCCGGCATCATCGCAAGCAACAACGAGTATAACCCCGGTGTGGCGCCGAACGCGCGCCTTCGCATGTACAAGGTCTTCGGTTGCGACGATGGCACCACTGAGGACGTTGTCATTGCCGGCTTCTTGAGAGCCTTTGAGGAAGGAGCTGATGTGATTACCGCTTCTTTAGGGTCGGCGCTTGGTTTCCCCTACATTGCTGCATCCATTGTGGTATCAAAGATTCAGGCCGCGGGTGTGGTTGTCACTGCCGCCGCTGGAAACAGTGGCAGCGCGGGTATGTTTACAAAGTCCAATCCTTGCACGCCCGAGGAATTTTACCGATTGACCACGTGCAGGACCATTCTGGACTACCAACCTGGGTAACGGCTTCGGCACCACAACGATCGGAAGTGTTGAGCAGAGCGACCGTGTTGTGTACACCGTGAAGGCACGATCAGCAAACGGCACGACTCGTGATATTGTACTATCTTCTACATAGCAGTCCAAGATACTATCTGCTGACCAGCCTCTGCAATCTAGGTCTACATGGAACCTACCGGGCGTCCCTTCGATCTTGTCGGCGATCATGGTGCTTTCTTCTATCCGGATGTCCGAACCCGTGACGTTTGCGACTTCTTAACTACCCAACCAAGAGTTCCCAAGGGCAATGTTCTGGTGCAAAGGTATCCTCGATCGCAAGGGCCCTCCCCATAGCTTTGCTAATGTGGTATTCTACAGACAGGGTGACTGTGACTGGTCGAGAATGGACTTAATCACTTGGAATCGGGTCGAATGGGTGTTCTACTACGGAAAGCAGGGCGAGGGATTACCAATTCCAAATCGCTTTATCCAAGATGCTGGAGCTCAAGCCAAAGGATGTAAGTGGATATCATGCTGAGACTGTCATGACTGTAAAAGCTTATTGTAACTCATAGTGGCCGGAATCACCTACGAGGACGGGCAATGGCTACTCCAACATTCGGACAACAACATCACTGTCACGTTTGAGTTTGAAGAGAACCCTAGGCCAGTCTCTCATCGTTGGACCGATGCCAATGGAGTCAGGACAAGTGCTTTCAGCTCCTGGGGCCCAACATTGGACTGTAGGATGAAGCCAGAGATTGCTGCGCCCGGTAAGTACAAGCCTTTGCAGAAGACCTCTTCTTATTCAGATGCCTTCTAACAAAGTCCCATAGGCGCAACCATCCTGTCGACTTATCCGCTCGCGCTTGGAAAGTGGGCCACACTTTCGGGAACTAGCATGGCAACTCCTTATGTATGAATCCAAACTCTACACCAAAATGATTCCATGTACTGACGAAGATGAAGATTGCTGGCGTTGCGGCTCTTATACTAGGGTCTAAGGGAGGCCGTGCCGGCTGGGGCCCTGATGCCGCACGATTGGTGCACGAAAGGCTCATTGCCAGCGGGCAGCCCGTCTCCATGAGAAATGATAACTCCGCTTACACGTAAGTTCTCGGCCGACATGGCCACATTTCGCCTCACATAAAAGTCCATATGCTTACATGACTACAGTCCCGTGGCCAAGATTGGGGCTGGTATCGTTGATGCCGTCAGGGCGGTAGAGTACGACACGTTCGTGTCGCCCGCCAACCTCAACCTCAACGACACCGTGCACTTCAACGGCGTGCACACAATCAAACTCACGAACAGAGGCCAAGAAGCAGTGACGTACAATGCTACCCACCAGAATCTGAATGGCTTTCAAGCAGTTTCGATCAGCACCAAGTACGTGGATACAGATCCCGACATCGCTGGGTACTTCGCGTCGGTCACCCTGTCGGCCGAAAGTGTCACAGTCGGGCCAGGCGAGACGGTTGAGATAACTGCCTCGTTCACGGAACCGGACAACGGCGTCTACGGGCTCATGCCTGTGTACGGTGGAAACATTCATTTCTGGGGCTCCAATGGAGAAGACGTCAGGGTTACTTACATGGGTACGAACTCCAGTCCTGTCACTGACTCTGGTCGTGTTGCTAATCTCTCCCTCATTTGAGCAGGCGTCAAGGGTTCTCTTTACTCGCAAAACTCATGGCTCTACACGCCGTTATTCATCCAGAACAAGAATTCGGACAGTCTGATTGGTTTCCCGGACGGAGAGGAGTATTTCATCGGCCAGTGGGAGAAACAGCCGGCAGCTCTTTACACCAACAGCTGGGCCAGTGAGGAGCAGAGTTTTGATGTAAGTCAGGAACCCCCCGATATGGAGAATTCTGAAAATGAACGCTTTTGGCTGACTGCGATCTGATTACCTAGTATGTGGCCAAAGACTGGACGCCTGAGGACTGGGTTTACCCTCCTGTTCCGGGCAAGAACAAGTGGTTTGGATCCATGACCAGTTCCGAACGTGTTTTTCCCGCTCTGTTTCAGCCACGAATTCCCACTGGGAGGATGTTTGCTTATGGATCCATGAACATCAGCCAGGGCACTACTCTGGTACCCGGTGAATACCGTCTCCTAGCCAGAAGTCTGCGGATATACGGCGATCGGTCCAATTTGAATGATTGGCAGACAGCTTTATCCAATTGGTTCACCCTCAAGGCGCTGCCCCCATCAAACTCCACCACCACTACCGCATCTCAGACGGCCACTTCTACTTCAACCACTGCACCCACATCCGCTGCGCCGCTCCCGCCTATCGCTGTCTGCGGCGAGTCCGTTCCCATTAACCTCACGGCTTACATTACGGCAGAGACCAGCAGATATGGTCTCATGATGAGCTCCGACTTTCTGGTCTACGACCGCCGCGGTGACGGTACCCATTTCGAGTGGGCCCTGACCAACGAAGGCTACCTCAAGACCCGCGACCTTTCGCGTAGTACACCAAGCGACATCTATGCAGCTGTCCATTCCAACAACAACAGCTTGATCTACATGTACACGCCTGGTCAGATATCGGAAGCGTTCTCGTATCTCACGTGCAAGCGACAGGGAACTGAGCTGATTTGCACAGCCAACGCGAAGTCCTCTTTCTACGACTGTCAAGATCCCGAAGACAACGAGGCGTACGTTCACATCCGCAACGGTCCGGAAGTCCGGAGTGGCTGTCGGCAGGTAACTTTCAACTTCGAGGATATTCCGCAGAATTGCGACGCACCAACTACTACTTCTCCTACGACGATTAGCGCAGTTCCAACGGCGAGCCTCATGGTTTGAGAGTGGAAACTTTTTGGGGGGAAGGGGGTTGGGATCCATGGGATCGGTGCTTGCTCATTTTTCTCTTCACGAACACGTGCTCGTTCGTTGTTGTCTACCTCGCCAGGGCATTTAAGTTGCTTATTTGTGACCTGTTGTCATTTGTTTTACTTTTCTTCCATGGACATATTTACAGATAAATTATACGAGACGTAACTTGGGTCACGAAGTCACTGCAGAATTGACGTGTTGTGCTGTTATCCGTGCAGAAATCTGTTCAGACCAGTTCAAGGCTGAAGTCATGGACATTCGTTCCTTTGGATAAATGATAGAAGTATGACGACTTCATAGGAGGTATTGAGGGGTGCTTATGTTGGGTGCTATCTGTGTGTGGTATTGAGGTCACAGCATCTTCTGTTTCGCACTTCTCAGAAGACTGGGAAATGTTGTAGTTGCCATTACCAGCTGGTCACCTTGAATTAAGTAATGAGAATAACGTGTTGATTACTATTCTACTGTCGTTATTAACATGTTTCGTGCCGAATGCGAGCTCGTGTTCTGATGGAACCCCCACCCCCGGGCTTGGTCCGCTCGATTGTTGTCGCTGAATTGCCTTGTGGCTTTCGGCTTCATTCGTGAGAGAGCCGCCCGATATGATTTTCTATGATCGTCGCCCCGCTAGCAGCCTAGGAGGAAACCTTATCTTCTGCCACATCCAGAACTCGTAAGTGTGTGCCGATCCCCGGGTGGCCGTTCCGAGACCAGGTCAGAGGAAGAAACGGGGATGTTATAAGTGCTCCATGTGCTGTCTTCGAGACCACCCCATCCATGTGCTTACAAGACTAAGGAGAGGCGCTAGGCCATACACCTGATCCCGTTTCTACACACTACCCTGGCCCCATGCTGCATCAATCTCCTGCTGAGCTTCTAAGCGTGAGAGGCTAGTTCACTAGCATCAATAATGCTCGAGTCTCAGAGCGAGACGGACCCTTTGCAAGATTCTCCGGCCGAGACGACCTAGTTTGGCGGCCTCCAATGCCGAGACGCCATACCCATACATGACTTAAGGGTCTGATTAGTATGATTTTCGTGTTTTGGAGACTCTGCTAAAGGCTACTTCGCTAGCACTATATATAGTATATATATTACGCTAGATTACTATTAGCTTAGATTATTACTATAATATAAATAGTAAGTATCTTACTAACTCCTTAATATTTCTAAGAAGCTAGAATTATTTAAAAATAACTTTAACTTACTTAAATATATTATTTTTAATATTAAAAACCTCTATCTTTTATTATACTAATTATCTACTTTATAATTTACTTTATATTTAAGATAGTAGTTAATAGATAATATCTTAATAAAACCTTACTTAATATATAAATAGAAGAGGTAATCCTAAATAAGATTAAAGTTACTATATTATTAAATAACTCTAAAGAGAATTAAAGCTTCTTATTAATATTATTTCTATTTTTAATAAGTTAATTAATAATATTTAAACTTTACTAAAAGTTTATAATATAATAGAGGTTTCTCTAGCTTATTCTTAATACTAAGAATAAAAGCTTTTTTAGTAATAATAATAAAATATATATACTAAACTATATATTTACTTCTATTATACTTATCTTATAGAAAGAGTTTTTTAGAAACCCCTTTATAATTAAAAACCTATTAATAAAATACTATAATATTAACACTTTATACTATAAAGTTAAAACGCTAAGAAACCTATTTAATATTAGCTATAATAACTATATAGATATAATATTAATATTAGAAGAGAGATAGTTATAATAATATTAACTTAACTCTAAATATAAATAAATAGAAAACTATAGCTTCTCTAAAATAAAGTTATTAATAATATATTTATAGCTCTCTAAGATATAAGGGATTAGGCTAAGGGCTAAGCTAGGGAAGGATTTGAGGGTAGTAATATAGGGGTTAATTAGTATTAACTAGGTAAGTTAGCCCTTTTAGCTACTTACACGTATAGTACCTCTTTTTAGAGCTTAGTTAACTAATCTAGTTAAACCTTAGTAGAGGCTTAGTAAAGGCTTAGTAAGAGCTTAGTACTAGTACTTAGTATTATAATCCTATTTCTTTATAATACCCCCTCTCTAGAAGGTTTAATTTTTAAGTCTATTAATTCTAAAAAAAAAACTCCTACTTATATAGGAATTTAAACTCTCTATAGTATTTATAATTAGTTTTTTTACTTCTAAAATTTTAGATTTTTTATTTATATATATTTAGCTTTACTAAAAACTTCTTAAGCTCTTAGTAATATCTAAACTACTAAGGATAGTCTATTATTTTCTATATAGTCTTAGGTTTTTTATTTATATACTAATAAACTAAGCTAACTTCTATATAGCTTTAAATCTTTTACTTATATACTAATAAATTCTATTTAGTTTTAGGTTTTTTACTTATATATTAATAGGCTTTTATTTACTATCTCTTAAATATTTAGTAACTAATTATCTTCTAATAAATAACTATATAGCTCTAATATATTATCCTTTTTACTCTATATACCTCCTATAGTAAGTATACTTATAATCTTACTTATTAGTAATATAATTAGTATTAAGTATATTTATATAATATTAATATTAGTATAAGGATTACTTAAGCTTATTAAAAGCTTAATAACTTACTAGTAGTTATAATACTAATTAATAAAATAACTCTTTTTATAGTATTCTTAATATTATAAATTAGCTTAATAGTTAGCTTTATAATAGCTTAACTTATTATATTTTAAATAGATACTACTAATATTAAAGCTATTATAATCTAAATAAACTTTCTTTAGAACTAGCTTAGTTATAACTTCTTATACTAATAATATTAAAAACTTACTAACTATTTTATAGTTATATTACTTTAGATTTATTTCTTATAACTACTTTATAGTAGTAGCTATAATATATAGCTACTATATATTAAACTTCTAATATTTAAAGCTTTATTAAAGCTAAAATAAAAACTAGAAATAAAAAGTAAAAGTTTAAATTTAAAACTTTTTAAAATTTAAAGTTCTAAAAACTTAGTAAGTTACTACCTACTTAGTAAAGAACTAAAGAAGCTACTAGTTTAGTATTTACTATAATATATTAAAGAAGTTATAGAAATAATATTTCTAAAAACTAAGATTAATATATTTTTAGTAAATAAATATAGAGAAGTTAGTTTATATTAAATTAGTAAAGCTAGTATAGTAATAATATTATTATATTTAGAAACTAGAAGTTATTTTTATAAATACTTAGTAGACTTTTTATAATTTAAAAGTTTTAGACTAAAAAGTATTACTATTTTTTATAATTATTAGCTAGTTAGAAATTTAAGCTAGTATACTATTTTTAATAAAGATTTTATAAATATATATTAGAGAGTATTTATATTTATAAGCTTAAGTCTTAGAAATTTTAGAAACTAGTATAAAGTATATAGAGAGAGCTTAGATTAGTATATTATTCTAATTAGCTTAATACTAAATAATTATAATAAGTTTAGTAAAGAAAGCTATATTAGAGCTTATAATAGCTAGAGAGATTTCTAAAATAAAATTTTTATTATCTAGTACTATAGAAGTATTAATAAGACTTTAGTAATTTAATCTTATACTACTATTTATTCTAAAACTAGTTTCTTATTTTAAGTAGAACTTATCTAATTATAAAGGATTAAACTAAAAACTAAGTTAGAGAAGGATTTAAGAGTAGTAATATAGAAGTTAATTAGTATTAACTAAGTAAGTTAGCTTTTTTAGCTATTTATATATATAGTACCCCTTTTTAAAGCTTAGCTAACTAATCTAATTAAACCTTAATAGAAGCCTAATAGAAGCTTAATAAAAGCTTAGCACTAGCACTTAGTGCTGTAATTCTATTTCCTTATATAAGACTACTATAGATTAGAATATTACTAAGCTTAGTTTTAGAAGTTAATTAGTATATTAATTAAAATTTTTTAAAAAAGAAATAAAGTTTTTAGTAAAATAGTTAACTTTATTACTACTTAATATAAATAGCTTACCTCTCTTATAAGCTATAATAATATTAGAAATAGCTAATCCTATAGTAATATAAATACTAACTATTATTTTAACTTAAAGCTAGAAATATATAACTTAGTAATAAGATTCTAACTAAATTAATACTACTAATATAGCTATCTTAGAAGTAATATTTCTAAGAGAAAATTTAATAGCTTTACTACTAGTATATTAAAATAAATACCTTTATATTAAAGTAATAAAAACCTAAAGTTATAAGTTATAGTAAATAAGTATTAATAAGCTAGTATTATATATAATAAGAGTAAATAATATAAAGCTAGTGCAATAGGGTAAGGGAGAAAACTTATTAATCGTGCTAGGCGCTCTACTTCAGGGGGAAACACCTCTGAAGATACCTAAACACTTATATATCAATTTTCTAGCTAACCATAAAAGATATAAAGATAAATGCATAAATATAAGCCTAACTAAATTATGCTTTATCTATAACTTCTATTCTTTTTATCTTATAAGTTATGTAACTTTTTTAGAGAAAATAGGCTACTGAGAAGAAATTTAGTAGTGTTATCCCTATAGTATTCTACCCTATCTTAGCTTTAAATAACCTAAGAAGTATAGTAAGGATTGAAAAAAAGGACGAAAAGTAAAACTAACTAAAGCTAGAAGAGCTTAAAAACGCCTATTTTCACTTAGTTTTTCAAAAAGTAAGTTTTAATAGATTTTTACTATAGGTTAGATAGAAGGGTTTTAATAGCTTCCTTAGAGAACTAATTATTAAAGTTATTAAGAAAAATAAGAATTTTATAAAAATAAGTATATTTCTTACTTATTTACTTACTTATTTAGTCTTTTTTATTAAAAGCTAATTAGACCTCTATTTATTTATATAAGCTATTTCCCTTTAAGATAATACTTAACGCCTAAGAAACTATCTATACAATCTATTACTTTAAAGTAAAAATACTAGAAATTTTAAATCCCTACCCCCTTCTATACATCCCCTAAGTTTTTCTTTAAGTAAAAAGAGGAAAACTTAATTAGCTCTACTTTATATATATAATATTCTTCTATACTCTAAAAGCTCTACTATTAGAAGCTTTACCTCTTATAAATCTCTTAGCAGTTTCCTACTTAACCTAAGTATCTTCTATATCTTTTTCCTATACCTCTTTAGCGCGTTATATACTAGGTTTAAGCTATCCTTTAGGTATAATTAGAGGTAGATAAAAGTCCTAAGCTTATATTACCTATATAATATCTTCTATAAAGTTATCTTAATAGATAAGAAATTCTTCTAAAGTATACTTACTAAGCCTCTACTTTAAAAGAAGATTAAATCTCTAAGTATATTGCTTAAGCTTAGCATAGCAAAGCCCTTATTATATATTTTCTATATATACTAGCTAGTCTACCTCTCATCTTTAGCATTTAAAAAGGTAATCTTCCTACATAATAATATTAGTAAAAGTTAAATATATTAGATCTTCTAGTTATAAATAGATATTAAAGTTATAAGTATTTAAGCTTAATCTTATATCTTCTTCTATAATTAATACTAATCCTTCTATAACTAAAAACTAATTAAGCTATACTAAAAGTAGTCTTTCTTTCTATTACCCTTATACTGCTTAAGTTCTATAAAACCTTAAGTTCCTTACTATAGCTTCTTCAGCTTCTAAAAACTCTTATAGAGATATATTAAGCTTAGCTTAAAGTCCTTTAACTATACTATTATAAAAGCTAAATTTATTAATTATAAACCTAACTTAATAATTATAAAGCAGTTTATAATAGTTTAAATTAGTAATCTTATTATCTAAAGCCTATTTTAACTAAAACCTCTTAATATTAGAAATTCCCTCCTAAAGAATATAGCAGATAAAATTAATAATATAGAAACTATATTTCTATAAGTTATAGAACTCTTTAAGTTCTCTTTTAAGTTAAAGTTAAGGAATAATAAATAAAATATAATTAATAAAATCTTAAGTCTTTACTAATGCTCTATAGACTCTATATTAGTTCCTAATTATCTTCACTATATCTTAAAAAATTATTTTAGAGGTTTCTACTTTAGAGGCTTATATATACTTATTCTAAATACTATCTAAATAGAAGTAAAAGCTATTTTTCTAGTTAATAACTATAGCTATAGCCTAACTACTTTCCTTAAAGTATCTAATAAAAATAATAAAGTCTCAGCTTATAAAGAAATTATTATCTTTCCTATAAAAAAATACTAAGTTATTACTAAACTAAAAGGTTTACATAATAAAGATCTTAGTATATCTATCACTTTTAATATCTCTTATTATAAGTTTATATACTAACTTAATATAATCTGCTACTAGTCTTTCACCTCTCTAAAAGTATTCTAATAAGTTATAAAAGTTTAAAAATATCTATTCTTATATAGCCTGATTTTAATAACTTTAATATTAAGTCTTATTAGAGTAATAAAAACCTTTACCTTATTACTTAATTAGCTTTATATTTATTATATTATAAGTTCTCTATATCTATTAAAGTATAATAAGCTTTCTAGGAGTTTTTAGCTTAGAGATATCTCTTAGGCTATAAAAGTTAATTAGCATTTTAATTAGTTTTATTATATTGAACTAAATACTAAAAAGGTAGCTATTATTAATAATAAAAAGGAGATAATAAGACTTTTCTAACTACTTATTAAGTTCTCCCTCTTAGTTTAAATTAGTATTTAGAGTGAGATATTTTTAGCTTTTTATAAGTTTTTCTATAAGTTTTTAAGTCTATTTAGTTATTTAAAGCTTAACTAACTGCTCTTTATGCAGATATAGAATATAAGTCTGAAGATCTTTATGTATAGCTTTAATCTTTTTAATATTCTATAAATTATTCTAAAAGTTATATTAAAGAGGGGATTAAGGGGAAAAAAGAACTAGAGAAGATTAATAAGATATAGTAAAGTTATTACTAAAGATAAGAAAAGAGCTTTATTAAATATAATAATACTTAATTAGGCTTATATATAGTTAAATAAATAGGAAACGTTTTGTAATAAGCAGAAAAAACGTTAAAGTTAAAGTTAAGATATAAAGTAACTTAATAATAAGTTATTATAATAGAAGGATTACTAATATAATTAGTAGAGATATTTTAAGAGCTAAAAAAGAAAAAATAGGTAAGTAAAGTAGTAATTAGGCTTAATTAAAATATTAAAGTAAAATATAAAAGCAGTTATTATAGAAGGAAAGTTATTATATATAAAATAGTTTATTATAAGTTATTTAAGTTAAAATATTTCCTTTTATAGATAGTAGTAAGGAAAGCTTTTAGCGCTAGCAGTTAATATACCTTCTGATTTTATGCTTTTTAAGTATAAAAGAAGCTAATTAGGCTTATAAAGTAGTTTACTAAAAGTAAAGTTAGTTTATAGTTATTAGTTTAATTATAAATACTAATAGGGTTTTTAAGTGAAGTTAAATTAGTAAGAAATAAAAAGAGGAGAGATATTTTAGTTATTAATTATAACAGTTAGTCTTACTTACTAAAGTGATTTTTTAGGTTAAAAAAGATATAGTTAGACTTATAATAATATATTTAGGAGGAGAAAGCTAATATTTATAACAGCAGACTGCTTAAAGTGAGGTGAACTTTTAAGAACTAATTATAAAATACTTAAAGTAGTAAGCTTTCTTTTTATAAATAACAGCACTTTTTAGATAATATGTTCCCTATTACTTTTGCTGTTTATACTTAAATAAATATGTTCTTTTTAGCTTAGTTAACCTTAAATTAATAGTAAAAAGTTTTTTAAGTTATTAGTTTTCATCTTATTAATAAATTAATACAGTAAATATACCCTTTAATTATTATAACTGCTGTTTATTATTATTAACTACCCCTCCTTTTAGATATAAAAAAGCACCTCTCTTCTGCTTAGCTATATCTTTTCTTTCTTCTATATAATATATCTATCTTCACAAATCCTAGCCTAACTAACCCTTCATAATAATAACTTTACTCTTCTAATTATTATAATATAAACATTAAGATTAACCCTAGCAACTTCTATAAAACCACTCTAAATAGCTTATTTAAACCTTTTTCTTTCTCACTTATCCTAGCTTCTACCTTCTATAAGAATAAAAATAAAAAGTATTATTAGTATTAAGCTATTATAACTGTTTTAGTTATAATATATTCTTTTTTAGTTCTAACTAAATCTTTTACTAACCTATAGGTAAGCTTTTCTTTCTCTTAAATAGATACTTATTTTAAGCTTTATTAATATAGTTTAATATAAAGTTAACTTTATAGATAAGCTAAAGCTAAATAAATATAAAAAAGAAGTTATTATATAGTTTTAATATTTATTTATAAAGTTTACCTTAATATATATAGACCTAATTAAAGATAAAAAAGTATTTCCTAACTAACTATTCTTTACTTAAGAGGTATATATTACTAATAGCTATATTAGTCCTTTTAGTTAGATATACTAGAAGTTTAATAAGTCTAAAGCTATTAAAGCTTTATTAATCTATATATATAATACCTACAACCTCTAGCTTTATAACAGCTACTTTAAGTAATAGAGAAAGATATTATTTAAGAAGTCTTCTAAAAGAAAAGCTATTACTACTACTCCTCTATTCTAAGAGTATATTTCTTATTAAACTAAATAAGATAGATTTTATTTAAACTATATCTACTATAAAAAGAGATTATCTTACTTATATAAACTTAACTATAACTAAGAAGAGATTAAATAAGTAAGCTATATTAAGAAAAGTAATAAGAAAAAAGGTATCCCTAACAGTATACTTTAAGTAGATAGTAATAGAGTTATTTTATTTCTTAATAATAATAAGAAGTTCTCTAAAAATAAGCTTTATACCTAAAAGTATAATCTTCTTCTTAATTATCTTTATAACTTAATAGCTTAATATAAATATAATATCCTTAAAGATACTCTAGCTATATCTTACTCTATTTTAATTTTAGTTATCTCTAGATAGATAAGTCACTTAAAGAAGAAGTTAGCAGAATATAAAAAGTAGGATAAAAAGTATATGCAGTTATAGCAGCAGTCTTAATAGTAAGATTATTTAAAGAGGTATTTAGTCTATTTTTAGTTTAAATTTTTTAGGAATTAATATTAATTTCTTTTAGTTTTTTAGTAGTTTTTAGTTTTTATATATAATTAGTTTTTATTATTTTTATATCTCCCCTTTTTTTATAATAAATATATTATAAATAAAAGAAATAATATAAATAATATATTATTATTAAAATAATATAAAAATAACTAATAATAAATATATTAAATATAAAGTTATTTACTTAAAATAGATAAAAACTTATAAATATATAGATTTAGCTATTCCTTAGTTTCTTTATATTCTTATATTAGTTATTAAATTCTTTATTCTTTATAAGGATGCTTATTACTAATTTATTCTTTTTCTGCTATTTATTAATTTTAATTTATAAAGTTTTATTTTATTCTTAAAGTTACTTAATTTGCACTTTTATAGCTTTAATATTATCTATCTCTGCTTCTTCTAGCATAAAAAGTTTATTAAAGTTAGAAATTTCAGCTAGGCTTAGCATATTAAGGTCTAATTAATTTACAGCAGGGAAAACCTTAGCTATAGCTTTATTAAGGTCTAATTAGACTTCTATTTCAGAGATATTATCTAAATAGCTATCTTTATTTACTATAAATTTCTTTAAGCAGTTATTAGTAATAGTTCTCTTAATAAATAACTTAATAAATATTTCTAAAAGATAAAAAGAAATATAAAAGGAAATTTTTTAAATATAAAAGAGGCTAAGCTAATAAACATTAAACTTACTAGAGGAACTTTTATTAATAGATAGCCTTACATTATATATAAGAATAATATCCCTAACTTATAGCTTTTAATATTATATCCTATATTTATTTCTTTAATTATAATCCTTAGCTACTTATTAGTATTACTTTATAACATATTTAAGTATAACACAGCAATTAAAATTAAGTTATTTAAACGTTTATATATATAAAAGAAGCTTAATCTCTATATCTATAGCTTTTAACTAATTTAATACTCACTAAATAATACTTTTTATTTTAATTAGAGTAACTAAATTATATCTATAAATAAAATAAAAAAAAGAGTAGCTAGTAGAAAACCTAACTAATATTTAATTAGCAAAAAGAGCTATATAAAGAACTAAAGTTTAGTTCTTAATACTAAAGTCTAACTAAGTTATTAAGGTGTAAATAAGAAGTTAATAACCCTTTTTAATAAGTTTGTTTACTTTTAAGTTATATACCAAAATAATAAAACGTTATCCCTTATAGATTTAATTAAGCTTTTTAATAAACCTCTTATTTTTAAAACTTCTATTAACAGTAAGAAGCTTATAGATTCTATACTAATAGATAATATCTTCTTAGATAAACTTAGCTATTATCTTAGAGTTAATATTTTTTAGCAGCTAATAAGCTTTAATATAGCTAGTTAATATATTATAAGCTTTAGCTAAGAAGTAATTACTAATCTTCTAGATATCTATATAGATATATTAAAAAGAAACACCTAGAGGTATAATAAAAGTATAAAAGTCTTTAAATTAATATAGTTAAGCTTAAGCATATAGGAGGTAGCTTTTTATTTAATTACTTATTATTTAATATATATTTTCCTAAGCATACTATTCCTTAAGCTTTATATATATAGCATCTCTTCTATAGTAGCCTCCTTTAATATATATATACTAAATAAGTTTCTTTTACTTATCTTTATTATTTACTACTCTTCTTAGCATAAGATTTATTTTTATACCCTTCTAAAAAAGGAAGCTATCTTAAAAGATATATCTTATTATATACTACTTAAACTTACTAAAGTTATATTAAGCTATTATCCTTAGTTAGCTTAAAGAGACTAGATATTTAGTAATCTACTGAGATCTTTAAAACTAAGCTTATTTAAAGCTTAATAAATCTCTTCCCCTTAAATATAGATCCTTATTTAGCTCTATAGTATAAATAGAGTTATTAATTATCTTATTTAAATCTTTCTCTTATTCTGCTTTATAGATATTAAATTCCCCAGCTAGTTTTCATAAAAAACTATTTATAGCATTATTTTTTATACTAAGTATATATTAAATATTAAAATTAAATATTTTAATCTAAATAATCTATTATATAAAAATAGTACTTAATAAATCTAAAGCAGTATTACTAATCTAATCTATAAAGACTTTTATATTTATCTCTAAAATAAACTATACTTTATAGAGATAATTTTAAAATCTTTTAAAAGTAAATAAAACTAATTAAAGCTTAAGCTTACCTATATTATAGTTAAAAGCTACACCTATCTAAATTCCACTCTTATACCTAGTAATATATTTTTTATTTTAATAGTATTACCTAAAGATAACACCCTATCCCTTAAAGCTTATATTAATAGAAAGATAGATCTTATCTACTTCTTTATTATAATTAATAAGCTGAAGTAATAGAAGGCTAACTAAATAAAGCTTAAAAGTTTCTATAGCTAATTACTGCTTAAAGCCCTATTTAAAAAGTATATCTTTTTAGAAAAGCCTCACTAATAAGCTTAAAATAGTACTATAATTTTTAATCTATACACAGTAAAACTTAATAATTCTAAATAAGCTTTTAACAGCTATAATATTATTATATCTTTCCTATTTAAAAATCTTAATAACTTTATTTTAGTTAAACTTATATCTCCTACTACTTACTATATATCTAAAAAAATTAATAGTAAGTTAGTAAATCTAAAATTTCTTAAGGGAAATAGTAATACTAATAAGTTTAAGATTTTAGAGTACTATATTAAGGTTTATAAAATACTTAAAAATATATAAATATATCCTTAGAAGCTTAATAAAGTAGTTATTATTATATACTATTTTTAGCTTTTTAATAGAGATATTATTAAGAAAAAGCTAATAAATATTTAGAATAAAGTTATAAAAAATTCTTATAATAACCCTTATAAACTGAGCAACTAAATTTATTACACCTTACAGTAAGATATATATCTTAAATAACCTAAAAAGAGTAGTAAATATAGTTAGATCTCAGCTTTCTTTATTAAAAGAAATTTAGTTATATCTAAAAAATAAATCTAAAAAACTTATAATCTTATAATTAGCAAAATCTTCAGAGAATTTATCAGCTCTAAGGGGAATAAAAGCATCCCTAATACTGATCTTATTAAGCTTTATATATAAGTTAATCAGCCTTATATTACTATCTTTTTTAGTAATAAAAAACTAAGCATTTCTATATAACCTATAGAATTCTTTAAATACTCTCTATATAACTTATAATCTAAATATATTAATAACCTTACCTTATAAAACTTTTAGAATAAAAATTCCCTTCTCTTACTAAGCAATATATTAGATAGTTCTAATCTTCTATAATAAAGCTACTTATAGATTAATGCAGCTATATTTAGTAAAATCCTATATAAGTATTCCCTCTCTATTTATAAAAATATATTCTAATATCTTAATCTCTCTTAGCAAAAAATATAGCTAAACAACTTTAAGCTTTAAAAACCTCTCTAGTATAAGCTAAATACCTTAGTTAAACTTTATAAATTATAAATATATATAGCTAGTAAAAGAGAAGTTAAATAGCTAAAAATAATCTTTAACCTCTTAAATTAAAATCTTCTTCTAGTCTTTCTAACTATCTAAAACTAAGCTATCTAAAAATAAATTATTAACTAAATATACTTTTTTATCCTTCTACTTATATAATATATAAACCTTTATAAAGCCTTAATTAGCTTTAGAATCTTTATAGCAGAAATTAAAAAGCTTTTAGTTTTTTAGAATACTATTAAGATACTATTAGCTTTTAGTCTTCCTAAAAAAGTAAGCTTTAATAATTTCTATTACTAAAACAACTACTGCTTTTATAATTATACTAAAAACGTTAAATACTGCTAAAAATAAAATTAAAATATAATACTAGCTACTCTAAAAAGTCTCTATTTCCTATTTAAAAAGGTTTTCCTTCCTTTCTTAAGCAAAGAGGTACTCTTTTTTATAGTCTATCACAATATTAACATAATAAGTTTAAACTTCATCATATATATTATTTACATCTTAGTCAGTCTTACTATAGTTATAAATAAACTCAAAAGTATTATAAATATTTTATATATAGTCTTCCTATTCTAAAAAATAGCACTAAATTTAATATAAGGAATCTAACTGCATAAAACTAACTAAAATGCTAATTCTTTTAAGCCTCTTATTCTTATATTCCTTAGCTTTTATTACAGCAATAATAAAGCATTTAAAATACCTAAAAATAAGCTTAATAGAAACAGCAAAAAGAAGCCTAAGAAGCAGGTTATAATTAACTATTTTAAAGTTAACAACTATTATAGTTATTATAATCTTATAGTTATTAATCTAAATAAGTATATAATAAGCTCTAATAAAACACAGCTTTAGGTTACCTTTAGCTATTATTTTTATAGTTAGAGTAGTTATAGAAATAGAAATATTATAGTCTAAAATATATTTATAACTAATAAAACTAAACTTAGTACTAATATTAATAACACTTTATACTAGAGAGTAGTCGTTAGAGTGCTCCTTACTAACTGCAACCTTTAAGATAAACTGTAGTATAATAATTATAAGCGCTATTTAGTTTATAATTATAAAAACTATAGCTTTAACTATAAAGATCTTTAAACAGTTTTATATTTAAATTATATTATTATACTTAGTTACCTAATCTGTTTATTAAGCCTTTTCCTTAGAGGTTTTAGTAAAGTTAGTAAAATTAATAAGAATAAATATATAAACAACACCTTTCAGATTATCTGCAAAAATATATATTCTTTTAATAAACTTTTCTCTATACTTAAGCTAAATCTCACATACTTTTTTAGCTAAAAAACTAACTAAGCTATAAAGCTTATATAAAATAAATTTATTAATTAATTCCTTATTTTTAATAGTTTTTCTATTCTAGCTATTAAAAAATATAGCTAGCTAAAAGTTATCTTTCAGATAAAATATTTTCAAAATAAGCTTTAAGAGAGAAACTTTAATTATATTACTAGTTATTACTTCTCCTTCTAGATTATCTACTCTTTTTAGTTCTAAAATATTAAAAAGAGCAGAAGCCTAATCAGAAAGTAACTCTTCTCCTATTTTAATATCTAAATCTCCTCCTTACTTTTCTAAGTTATAAGAAACTCTTCTATTTTCTACAGCTCTTTTCAGTAAAACTAAAAACTTTTTAAAGTAAGTTTCTATAGCTTAAAACTTTCTCAAAATAGTAGAAATATCTTTAATATTCTGAATAGTAAAATAAACCTTCTTAAAAGGAGATTTTAGCACCTTCTTCTCAATCTTTCTTAAATCTAAAAGCTTCAGCTTCTTCTAAAAAAAAGAATTAACTCTATATATCTTTAATTAAATAATTATAAGCCTAAAAGCTATAAAATTAAATGCATCTTCTTTTATTATACTATTAAGTTATAATAAATTATATAAGCATTTTCCCTATTTATCTTTATTAACAGCTAAAACCTAAAATATAGAAGCCTAACTACTTACTTCTTTATTAAATACTACACTTCTTTTTTCTATAAACCTATAAAATATCTTAATTAAGTTAAAGTTATCTTAATTTTAAAGAACTCCTATAAGTATAAACTAAGGTTTACTAATATTCTATTTAAAGATCTTAGTAGCCTAAGCTTTTATAGCTTTATAGCTATCTTAATTCTTTAGATATATAATAATAGCTTCTTAGTTAAACTTACTTTCTTATCTTAATAAAATAATAATTATCTAAAGAATAAAAAACTTATTATTCTAAGAACTATAAAAATACTATCTTCAAAAATATCAAATTAAACTATTTTGCTTATTAGCTATTTTTTACAGATAACAGCCTTCTTTAAAGTTATAATCTATACAGCCTATATACTAATACTAACTACATAATCTATAAAAAAATAGCTTAAAGTTTTCTTTATTAACTTTTATAAAATAAACTAAAAATAATTAGTTATTTTCTGCAGCTAGTAAAGCTTAAGTAACTCTTCTAGAAGATATTTTTTAGTTATCTATTATCTTCACTAAGTCAGAGAGTTATTAGTTTAAAAGTTAATTCTAAATACTTTTTACGCCTTAATTAAACTTAAATTTACTCCTTTTTACTTATAGAGGGGGAGAAATATCCCTTCATAAAACTTTTAGAAGCAAAAGAAATAAAATATAAATAGAAGCTATAATATAAAAAGTTTACCTCTAAGTAGCTTTAAAGCTAAGCTAATTTATTAAGTTCACTTTAAACTTATTAAAATCTCCTTTCTTAAATAACTTATAGATATTTAACCCTATTAATAAAGCAGTTCTATCTAAAGCTAACTAATTAAATCTTAACATAGTTATATAAATTATTTAGAAGCTACTTATTATATTAAGGTTATATTTTACAGCTTTAGTTTAAATATTATTAATCTGTTAAAAAAACTTTATAGCAGCTTTATAATTAAAATTATTAATTATTAATATTAAGGAAATAATCTAACTAATCTAGTTATCTAAAAAGTTTTAATAGTTTTTATCTATAGCTCTATATCACTAGATTAAATATTCTTTTATCTATTACTAAGTCTTACTAAAAAGTTAAGCTTAGTTATTAGCTTAAAAAGAGATATCTATATAAAATATAATACTTAATACTTTAAAAGCATTAGTAATACTTACTGCTTTAATAGTAGCTTTATAGCTTTTAATAAAATCTAAAATATTATTTCTAGAGAAAAATAATACCCTAGCTATACTAAGCCTTAGTATTTTAAATCCTTAAAGCTTATACTTATAAGGTTTTAACATCCTCTATTATAATTTAATAAGCTCTAAATAGCCTTATATAGCTCTTACTTTAGAGGAATCCTCTCTAGATATCTTATTTACACCTATAGTACTACCCTCAGAAGCTATAGCTTTAAAGGTTTTAGCTTTAGTAATTACTTCTAAGCTTTAGTTAAAATTAAAAATTAGAGGAAGCTTTTCTTATTAAAGTTAATAGAACAAAAAACCTATAAAAAGACTTATTAATATATTACTAAGGCCTAAGTTAAGCTTACTATCTATTAATTTATATCTAAAACCTTTATCTTAAGCTTAAATTAAAATCTTTAGAACTCTAAATTCTAATAACACTATTCTAAAGTAGATATTACTAAATTAATAGAAGAAATAACAAAAGAAAGCTTTTCTAAAAAAATACTTTATAAAAAAACAGAATAAAACTTAAATAAAGAGGATAATTTATTAATAAAAGAAATAAAAGAAGAATTTTTATAATATAAGCTAAAAAGGGTAATAAGAAGTAAAAATAAAGATAAAAAAAAAAAGAGAGAACTCTACTGTTATTTTTATTTTTATCTATCTCTCTTATCTAGCAAATATATTTATATTTATTATCTTTCCTCTTTTCTATTATTTTAATAGTATAATTACTTTATACTTTAAACTTCTTTTTTCTCTCTCCTTATAGAGAGACTAACTGTTATTAGCAGCATCCTCTATAACTTCACTCTGTAGTACTCCTCTTTCACAGATTAAGCTTAAGATTTAACAGAAAACTCAATTAAACTCTAATATTAACTATAAACTTTAAAAGATATACTTTATACTAGCTGCTTATTTACTATATAAGCAGGTAAAGAGAGGAAGTAATAAAAGAGATATATATATTTTTCTTTCTATAAAGTTAGTATAAAATTATTCTTAAAAAAGAGAAATATTCTTAGTTAGACTTATAAAATATTCCCCTTATTCCTCCTTTAAAAAGCTAATATAATTATAATATTTTTCCTTTTTAGCTCTTTATACTTTTATACTTATAGCAGCTTCTAATTTAAAAAACTTAGTTTTTAATATTTCTATATATAGATATAACTTAAATTCTAAGTTTTTAAGCTTTTTTAGCTTCCCCCTTACTAGTTAATATATTATTAGAAACCTTCTAATAAGTTTAGCTAAGAGGAAATTTCTTAGAATAAATTAATTAGTTTTACCTTTTTTAAGGTTTATAAAGTAGACAAAATAAATTTAGTTGCTCTTATATCTTTAGCTTTTAGAAAAATAAAGAGGATAGTTAACTTATCTTAGTTAACTTTAGATTATTATCATAAAAGCTAATAAAGATATAATATATAATAATTTTTAAATAAGTAGATAGCAAATTAACAAAAAAGATTATTTAAACTTATTAAAACCCTACCTACTCTCTTCTACTAAACTGAGCACTCTTTTTCTTAAGGTTTTTTAAACTCCTATAAGCTTAGTTAATCTTAGATTTTAAATCTCTAAGTAGTTCCTCTTCACTTTAAGAAAACAGAAGTTAAAAATATATTAGCTAAATTTCTTCTAATATAGTATTATTTAAATTACCTCTTCTTCTAAGCTTTTTTCTACCCTAATTTAATAAAATAATATAAAATAACTATAGAGGGGATTCTTCTTTAGTAATCTTACTTACCCCCCTATACTAGTCACTAATTTTATAATAGAGTAAGAGAGAAAACTTATTAATTATACTAAGCGCTCTACTTCAGAGAGAAACACCCCTAAAAACACCTAAATACTTATATATTAATTTTCTAGCTAACTATAAAAAATATAAAAATAAATATATAAATATAAACCTAACTAAATTATACTTTATCTATAACTTCTATTCTTTTTATCCTATAGGTTATATAACTTTTTCAGAGAAAATAAGCTACTAAGAAGAAGTTTAATAGCATTATCCCTACAGTATTCCACCCTATCTTAGCTTTAAATAATCTAAGAAGTATAATAAGAATTAAAAAAAAAAATAAAAAGCAAAACTAACTAAAGCTAGAAGAGCTTAAAAACACCTATTTTCACTTAGTTTTTCAAAAAGTAAATCTTAGTAGATTTTTACTATAAGTTAGGCAGAAAGGTTTTAGTAGCTCCCTTAGAGAACTAATTACTAAAGTTATCAAGAAAAACAAAAATTTTATAAAAACAAGCATATTTCTTACTTACTTACTTACTTACTTAGTCCTTTTTATCAAAAGCTAACCAGACCTCTATCTACTTATATAAGCTATTTCCCTTCAAGATAACACCTAACGCCTAAGAAACCATCCATGCAATCTATTACCTTAAAGTAAAAATGCTAGAAATTTCAAATCCCTGCCCCCTTCCACTAGTAATAGCTAATATTTAGTAGCTATTTAAAAATAAAGCTAAGTTAAAAAGCTTCACCTTTATATTAAACCTCTTTTTAATAATACTAAATAAGATAGTTAGATTTCTAGTATTAGAAAAAAAAAAGTTAAAATAGAAGTTTTTACTAATTAATAATATATAGATATTAATACTATTACTACTACTACTACAGTATTAATATAGTTATAAAAAGTTAATATAGTTATAATAAGTAGTTAATAAATTAAAAAAAATAAAACCTAATAAGTAAACTAGAGAAGTAATAAGAAGGTTTTTTTTTAGCTTTAATTAGAGCAGTATGTTTTAAATAAATTACTACTTAGATTAATATAATATAAATTTAACTTATTAATTACTTAAAACTTATTCTTATAAAATATTAATAGTAAAACTCCTACTATAATATAGTAATATTAAACTATATCTTAAACCTTAGTTATTAACCTACCTATACTACTACTCTCACCTTAGCTTTCTTAAATATATTAATCTCTTATAATATTAACCTTCTTAGCACTTCTTCTTTTTTCACTAAAAAATTCTATAATACTATCACTATATATACTACTTTAACTTATATACTAAAGTTATACTTATATACTATACCTTTTATAATTTTAAACTTCTTCTTTAATAACCTAAAAATATACTTAATAATACTATAAAGCCTTATATAGCTAAAGTTATATAACTCCTTTCTTATCTATAGCTACTACTAGAAATTAAAATAGTTATATAAATAATACTACTTATTAATAAATAGAGTTATAACCCCTAAATACTTCTTACTAAAGCTTATATTACTAAAATAAAATCTACTTAGTAATAGAATAAATAACCTCACTAAAGTATATAAAAACAGAGATTTATTATTTATACTACCCTCTATATTAATAAATATATATATAAAAATATAATTAAATCTTACTATTATAAAGATATTCTATAAGAAATTCTCTTTCTTATTGAAAAACTAATATTACTAACTCTAAAATATATAAATAGATAGAAAGATATTATTAATTACTAGTTATTAAACACTTAATTTTTTAGCTTTAACTTAATCTCTACTAAGATATTATCTTCTATTAGTTAAATTATAACTTCTTCATATAGCTTTATAAATATATTAAATATAATATAGAAAATATTTAATATTATACTTTAGATAATTTTAAAGTAATAAAAATATTCCTCTAAAGCTTTTTAAAGCTTATAATATATAAAACAATTATTAATTTATACTCTAGTATCTAAAATTTAAAGTTTTTAATATTATAAAGTTAAAGCTATAAAATTAATATAAAAAAAGTTAACTTTAATATATAAAAAGTATTAGTAAACTTTATATCTAACTTTATTAATATAAAGAAATAGGATTATAGCGCTAAGCGCTAGTGCTAAGCTCTTACTAAGCTTCTATTAGGCCTCTACTAAGGTTTAACTAAATTAGTTAGCTAAGCTTTAAAAAGGAGCGCTATATATATAAGTAGTTAGAAAGGCTAACTTACTTAGTTAATACTAATTAATCTCTATATTACTATTCTTAAATCTTTCCCTAGCTTAGCTTTTAGTTTAATCCTTTATAATTAAATAAGTTTTATTTAAAATAGAAAACTAGTTCTAAAATAAATAGTAATATAAAATTAAACTATTAAAGTTTTATTAATACCTCTATAATACTAAATAATAAAAATTTTACTTTAAAAACCTCTCTAGCTATTATAAGCTCTAATATAGCTCTTTTTATTAAACTTATTATAATTATTTAGTATTAAACTAACTAAAATAATATACTAATTTAAACTCTCTCTATATATTTTATATTAGTTTCTAAAGTTTTTAAAACTTAAATTTATAAATATAAATACCTTCTAATATATATTTATAAGATTTTTATTAAAAATAATATATTAGCTTAAACTTCTAACTAGTTAATAGCTATAGAAAATAATAATACTTTTTAGTTTAAAACTTTTAAACTATACAAAATTTATTAAATATTTATAAAAATAACTTCTAGTTTCTAAATATAATAATATTACTACTATACTAGTTTTATTAATTTAATATAAGCTAACTTCTTTATATTTATTTATTAAGAATATATTAATCCTAACTTCTAAAACTATTATCTTTATAACTTTTTTAATATATTATAATAAATACTAAACTAGTAGTTTTTCTAGTTCTTTACTAAGTAGTTAGTAACTTACTAAGTTTTTAAAACTCTAAACTTTAAAAAGTCTTAAACTTAAACTTTTATTTTTTATTTCTAGTTTTTATTCTAGCTTTAATAAAGCTTTAAATACTAAAAGTTTAATATATAGTAGCTATATATTATAGCTATTATTATAAAATAGTTATAAGAGATAAACCTAAAGTAATATAACTATAAAATAGTTAATAAACTCTTAGTATTATTAGTATAAGAAGTTATAGCTAAGCTAGTTTTAAAAAGGGTTTATTTAGATTATAATAGTTTTAATACTAGTAGTATCTACTTAAAATATAATAAGCTAAGCTATTATAAAGCTAACTATTAAGCTAATTTATAATACTAAAAGTATTATAAAAAGGATTATTTTACTAATTAGTATTATAATTATTAATAAATTACTAAGTTCTTAATAAACTTAAATAGTTTTTATACTAGTATTAATATTATATAAATATACTTAATACTAATTATATTACTAATAGATAAGATTATAAGTATATCTACTGTAAGAAGTATATAAAGTAGAAAGAATAGTATATTAGAGCTATATAATTACTTATTAGAAAATAACTAATTATTAAGTATTTAGGAGATAATAAATAAAAACTTACTAGTATATAAATAAAAAACTTAAAACTAAATAGAGTTTACTAATATATAAATAAAAAACTTAAAGCTATATAGAAGCTAGCTTAGTTTACTAATATATAAATAAAAAACCTAAAACTATATAGAAAGTAATAAACTATCTCTAGTAGTTTAAATACTACTAAAAGCTTAAGAAACCTCTAATAAAGCTAAATATATATAAATAAAAAACCTAAAATCTTAGAAGTAAAAAAACTAATTATAAATACTATAGAAAATTTAAATCCTTATATAAGTAGGAGTTTTTTTTTAAAAAAAATTAATAAACTTAGAAATTAAGCTTTCTAAAAAAGGAGTATTATAAAGAAATAAAATTATAGCGCTAAGTGCTAGTACTAAGCCTTTACTAAGCCTCTACTAAGCCTCTACTAAGGTTTAACTAGATTAGTTAGCTAGGTTTTAAAAAGGGGTATTACGCGTATAAGTAGCTAGAAAGGCTAACTTACCTAGTTAACACTAATTAACCCCTATATTACTACCCTTAAATCCTTCCCTAGCTTAGCCCTTAGCTTAATCCCTTATAATTAATAGCTTTTTTATAATCTAAGTTACTACTAGAAAGCTACCTAAGTAGATTAGTATTTTATTAAAAATAGTAGAAGTCTTATTATTAAAGTTATTATTATTAGAGTTATTATTAATATATTCTTTAAAAATAATTAATAAAATTATAATAAGCTACTATTTCTTATTATTATTATTAAATATTTATTTAAAAGTATTAAAAATATCTATATTAATAATTACTTCTTCTAATAGTTAAGTTAATAAATAGTATACTTTATTAATATATTAATATACTACTATATAAATATCTTAAGCTAGAAAAAGCTCTTAGCTAAGCTCTCTCTAGCTATATATAGTATTACTACGTTATTAAAAACTAATACTCTTATATAATTATAGTCTTAGTATTATTAGAATTATACTTTAGAATCCTTAGTAACTAAGCTTTTATAAATAGGTTTATTATTAATCCTATTACTTAGTAGCTAAATTTTAGCTTAGTATAGTAGCTTAGAAGATTAATAGCCCTAGAAACCTTTATTAAACCTAATTTTAACTTATATAGACCTAATATAGTAAAGTAGCCTCAAAAATACTATTTTTTGTTATTTTATACTGACTGTGGCGGTAGTGAGCCAGGGTCAGGAATCATACCAATCACACCCTAAGAGCAGGTAATGATGACAAGTACATCAGCGTGAATGATTGAGCGATTTTCTGCAGTCCATCCTGGCCCTCAAAATTGCGTTCGGCAGATTCATCCGGCGATCAACAACGTGTGCCTGCAGGCGTTTATTTGCCAGGCGAAGGAATTAATAAATGGAAAAGTTAGAAGGAAAAATCAGGGTTCTCCAAGGCCCAGATCGGCAGCCGAATTTTGAAATTCTGATTTTGAACATCAGTCCACCAGCATAATTCAAATGTGAACATGTTGATTTACGATTTGGTTCCTGAATACATAAAGCGACTCAAACGCTAGTTGTAACGGCTACGCGCTGAGATGTAACCTTGGTTTTCAATACGCAGTAGTCAAAAGGACGTTCGCGCGAAACTGGTGTCGCTTAGGTCAGTCGAGCAATGTCTTGCATAAAACGTCCCCTGTGCAGGCTTGTCATATAGCCCCGAACTTTCTGTGCGCCTCACACTTATAAGAAGGAAGTGCCGCGTTAAAGTCCATTGGTGTGGTTCTCTGCAATTTTATACAAGCCAGTATTCAGTATTTAAAACCCAACGTTAGGCTGCCGATTTGACTTTCAGTCATTGACATCAGCGTCATCACCAAGTTCACCGAGTCGCTCATTTCGAGTTTCACAAGTTTATGCTCGCCTCTCTTCTTTTTCTCTCCATCGCTGACAATCAAGATGGAGCCTCTCGAGGTTCCCTTGGCGCCAGAGGCGACGTTCGCGAAGATGAGGAAGGACTACTCCCGGTCTCTTATTCAACTTGAGCCTTCGCAGCAACCTACTTGGGGCAGAGCAAGCCGCGGATCCTGGATGCGCTCAGTCGGATCACTCTTTCTTGTCATTTTTGCGCCAACATTGGTCATATCCACCACTATCACTCTTTCTGCGTTTCAAGGCTCTCTCTCCGAGTTCCTGAAGGCTATTATACAGGATGGATTGATCTCTATTGTGTGGTCGAACTGGCCACAGTCTAGTCTCAAGGTCACTGGCGTGTTTGCGCTCTGGGTTATGTTCCAAGGCATCCTCTTTCGATATCTGCCAGGCCCAACACGCGACGGCCAGAGAAGCCCCGCTGGACACTTGTTGACCTATCGAACCAATGGACTAAATGCTTGGTTTGTTACCCATACATTTGCCGCTGCGCTTTGCTACTTCGGCGTGTTGGATCCTGCCTTTATCCCGAAGAATTGGGGTGGTCTGGTCCTCTCAATGAACGCTGCTGGCCTAGTGCTCTCAGTCCTGGCTTTCATCAAGGCGCATCTCAGACCAACGCATGCGGATGATCGGAAGTTCAGTGGTGAGCCAACAGTGAAAATATGTTTTAATGGTCCAGTAACGATTAACATTTACCAGGATCGGTATTATATGACTTTTACATGGGAATAGAGCTCAATCCAAGAATTTGGGGTGATTTTGATATGAAGTTATTTATCAATGGTAGACCCGGCATCATTGCATGGACGCTCATGTATGTTTCTGCAAAGATTGACTCAGATTCACACAAGTATGCTGACTCACTCTCAGCGATTTGTCCAACATAGCGTATCAGTACGAGATCCATGGACAGATCGACCCTAACATTGTTCTCGTTACCATACTGCACGCAGTATATGTTCTTGACTTCTTCGTCAACGAGTCCTGGTACCTGCGCACTATCGACATTGCGCATGACCACTTCGGCTTCTACCTAGCTTGGGGATCCTTTGTCTGGCTCCCTAGCATGTACACCATCCAAACCCAGTATCTTGGACTCTACCCAACAGCCACGTCAACCACTTACCAGGTCGCGATCTTCTCTATCGGAATTTCTGGGTACATCATCTTCAGGTCCGTCAACAGCCAAAAGGACCAGGTTCGTCGCTCCAATGGCCGCTGCTCCATCTGGGGACAGCCGGCAAAGGTCCTTGTTGCCTCTTACAAGACTTCGGACGGTCAGAGTCATCAGAGCCTTCTCATATGCAGTGGTTGGTGGGGCTGGTCGCGTCATGCCAACTACTTTGGAGACTTGCTTTTGAGTAGCGCGATGTGTGCTTTGGTGGGATCTGACAAATGCTTGGTGTGGTTCTATGCAATGTTCATGACGATATTGCTGGTACACCGGTGCATACGCGATGAGGCAAGGTGCTCGGAGAAGTACGGACCGGTGTGGGAGGAGTACTGCAGAACTGTTCCGTGGCGAATCCTACCTGGAGTTTGGTGAGGTTTTGCTAACTTCACCCCGGTGTATTTCGACTCTAAGGTAAATAGAACATAAGAGTGACCGCTACCACTTGTGCAAAACCAGTTTATTCCTCTGATGTCTTTGATGGTCATGATTGAAAGCCAGTATCTATCGCAAAACGTCGCCATAAACTCCCGCCAATAGACCATCCGTGCTGTATGTTTCCGATACTTGACACTCAGGTAAACTACCGATTCATCCAGAGTACAATGAGTTTTGACACGTTAATCCTCCTCAATTAATAACTGTATTTCCTTTCTCAACTGAGTTAACTACCACAAGAACTTGGTCTTCACATGGGATCGAGACATGGCCTTCAGGCCAATGCCCGGGGCTCATCCCAACAAGAGTTGGACATGTTGTCTTCAAACCCAACCAACTCCGTGAGATGGAAAACTTCTACGTCAAGTTCCTGGGCTGTGTTGTGGCTTTCAAAAATGAGGCTCTCTCTATTATACTACGTTTCGACGACGCGGACGATCATCATCGAGTTGCGATTGATGAGGTTCCCGGCTTGAAGACCGCAGATCTGCAAGCAACAGGCTTGGAACACGTCGCCTTTTGTTAGTCCACGCTGGCTGATCTTTTGCCGCTTAACAAACGCACAGGACCAACGGCATCACTCCTTATTGATGTGCTTACCACGGCTCAACCACCAGTCTCTATTACACTGTCCCAGACGGCAACGGAGTTGAACCTCTTGTCGGCAATGTTGATACGATTCTGGAGGCAAAGAACTTCTTGGAATCTGCTCTCTTCATTGAGAACTCCATTGGCATCGAACATGGACCGGAAGAGCTTATCAGAAGATTGGGAGAAGGAGAGAGGAACAGTTCACTGAAGTGCAGGGTGAAGACAGGACCACGGAAAGCATCCATTCGGATGATGAAGCCATGCATTGATTGCGGAAGGCATGTGGACACCAAGAAGCCGGAGGAACATCATATTAAATGCATGCTGTTCTGTAGACTTGTCAAATCCCTCGAACATAAACATGTCTTTTGCCATCCAATCATTCAAAAGTTCACCCTTAGTCTATTTACCACACTGGGCGCCTGTCAAGATTAATTGTAGGTGTTTGTGTGTCCCTGCTCCCGACTGCGATAGGGCGCACTTGTCACCTGGATTTGAACTGTTCCAGTGATTTCGTGGGGCCGAGCCGGGCTTTGCACCGCCAAATAATGAGTCACTGCCCCGAACGCGGTCCCCGAACATATTTTCAAATGCCGGACTTCCGATTCAAACAAGACTTTCTTACTTCAACTATTTTTCCGCTCAAATCGATCTGAAGTCCAACGTATCGTTGCTTTGTCATTATGAGTCTCTCAACGCGTGCGACGGTGGCCTCAGCGCCCGCCAACGGCTCACTGCTATGGGATGTCCAAGCCAATCTCTGGAACCCAGACAGCAACCCTCAGGGCTACGTGAGTTTGGGCATGGCAGAAAACGTCTTGATGCAAGAAGCCCTCCTGAACCGCGTTGCGCAAGTTCCTCTCATTCCAGCTACGGCCTTTACTTACGGCGACGGCACAACTGGGTCGAAGCGCCTCAAAGACGCCCTCGGAGCGTTCTTGACCAAGCACTTCCACGCCCATCGGAAGTTGGAAGCTTCACATATCACAATCACGAACGGCTGTAGCGCAGCCATCGAGCACCTCGCATGGGCCTTCGGCGACCAAGATGAGTTCTTCCTGGTGGGCAAGCCATTCTTTCGCGCTTTCGTGCCCACGACCGGACTGCGAGTGGCCACAAATCTCATATCAGTCCCATGCGAGGATCTTGATCCTTTCGGCACCGACGTCATTCAGAAATACGAGAGAGAAATAGTCCAGGCTCACCGGCGTGGCCAGAAAGTGGCGGGCATCATTCTCTGCAACCCCCACAATCCGCTCGGCCGATGCTACACAAGGGATGCAATTATTGGTCTTATGAGACTATGCCATAAGTATAAACTTCATCTCATCAGCGATGAAGTCTACGGTCTGTCAACATTCACAAATAATATTGACTCTATTCCAACGCCGACACCGTTCACATCTTGCCTCTCCGTCGACACCACGAATATCGTTGATCCGGCTCTCGTCCACGTCGTCTGGGGGGTTTCAAAAGATTTTGGTGCCAATGGAATCCGTCTCGCTGCCATTGTTTCTCAGGAGAATCCGGCACTTCATAGGGCCTTGGTCCCCGGTGCACTCTACAGCATGAGCTCGTCTTTGGCAGACCACACCTTCTCCAATATTTTAGAAGATGAGACCTGGGTAGATGATTACTTGGTAGAAAACCGAAGGCTACTTGCTCGCCATCACGAGTTCATAGTAAACTGGGCCCGGGATCACAACATCCCATACGCTCCAGGTGCAAATGCAGCCTTTTTCCTCTGGGCTGACCTTGGCAAGGCATACCGCGACCGACACCCCGAAAAGGTCATTGAAGACCCAGAGAAGGAGATCATGGCAATCATGCTACAACACAAAGTCTTTGTTGCACCTGGACAGGGTTTCGGGGCGGACGAGAACGGTTGGTTCAGGCTTGTGTTCTCGATCGACCTGAAGACTCTCGCAGAGGGCTTGAGACGAATCATGGCTGCCCTTGAACACCGATGAGAAACGCTTAATTATCATATTCAAAAATAAATCATAACGGCATGTCAAACTGATTCAGTGAAACCGAAACCTTCTCAATGACCGACGGACAAGCACATGCTGGAGTAGCCCACAACAGCCGTCCGACTATCCTGCCATCTTTGACCAGGATTCCGACACCCTCGGGAGAGGTAGTGGATTCAGAGTAGCGAAGTCCAGTTATTCTATAAGCAATGGCACCAAATGCTTCAGATCGCCGGTTGTAGATAGCCGCGCGGTACACAAAGTTTCTGCTGCATGTTGGGCACTGCGCTGCTATCAGCCATCCTTGATGGCGCATGTCGCCATGCGCAGTACCTCCGAGCGCGTACACATGGTGTATTTGGGGCAGAATATTGGCTTCAACCCAAGGTGGAGTTTGAAGTATGTACATGAGATTGCCGATCTCTGTCGTTAGTTCCGGGGGCGGTCGTTCGTGGCCCTTGGGGCCCAAGTCGTAGCATGTCGTCAACAGCTTGTCCAGTCTATTTCGGCGATCTTCGTCACTGAGTATAACCTCAAGAAGCGTCTCTGGTAGCTGAAACCAACGCCCACCAAGAGCCTTGACGAATTCCTCGACATTCGGTCCGATGAGGTTGAGGGCGTGGTAAATATGCATCTAAAGGCCTTCTAGATTGGGACCTTGGCGAGGTGCTCGCTCAGTCCAGAAAACCTTCCCAATTGTTGAAAGCGTCAGTTGTGGTCTTCCAGAACCGCTCTCAAAGTTGACTTTATGTGAAGGGTCTTTCGTCCTTGGGCCGAGGTTGAACGTGGCAGCATCGAAGTACCCCTGCCGCTTCATCACAGGAGAGTCTGCCCCAGGACCGTCGCTGGGAGTCATGAGAAGCGGGCTCATGTCGCCGTTCTCTAAACATGCTCTCTGAATAATGCGAGACGTCTCCTCCAGGTTGTCGGAAGGTAGCTCAGAGAACTCTGGACCAATGAGGCCAAGCAGGGCATAAAAGAAGTCTCTCTGGGAACGACAGCCTCTGCGGCACAGTAGGGAGAACGCCATACCGAAGTCCAGTCTTTTTCCCTCCTTGATGATATTCCGCGCTTCCTCAGGCTTGCCAAGATTCCAAGGAACGATGTTTTCTCCCAGCTTGGCGTAATCCTTCTCGAGGGTATGAACGTCACCGACTTCATGGACGGCCTTTGTCCAAGCTTGGCGTATTTCCTGAATGAACACGTCCTTCACTTCCGGCTGAATATGATAACCATGTATCATAACTCTCAGATGATTTGCTCGGACAAATTCCATCATCGTCCATACTCGGCTGAACCACTTGGCATTGCAAACACCCGTAATGCCTGAGACTCGCTCCTCAAGTGACTCCCCGCCACGAAGTCTGGCAAGTACATCAGCCGTAATATCTTCCATCAACACTAACGTAAATCGAGAATGTTGAAAGATCTTGGGAATTAGGGACAGAATCTTCCTTTTCAATGGATCATGCCACTGAGGGACACTGAGATAGTCGTACCACATCTCGATGCCGGAACCCGTCTCTTTTTCCAAGCTCTCGTATATAGATTTTGCAGATGAAAGCACTTGGATGGCTATCTTCTCGTCGGTCACCGCGTTCGTTAAGTGTCCATGGTTTTGCACGTCGGAGACTTCGGGATCCCAGACATGGGAAATTGTTGCGAAATTGACGTCCTCCATGCAGCCTAGGTGTCTATCGAAAAGCAGAATCTTTTTGTCGATTGCTTCGTAGGCCCTGCTGAAGTTCGGGGTTGTTGCTACCGTGTTGGAGTCGAGTACACGGAGAGTTCGAACCAGTGCATCGGACCCGAGTGGGAGCTGGCATTCGATGCATCGCAGATCGTCTGGGCGCTCCTCGCACCAAAGGGCTGACAGCTTTGACATTTCAATGTTGTAGCTTGCTGACGCTGAATCTTTGTTCTTCGTTTCTACATCTGCGATATTCGCGATGCTGTCCGGTCGATGTCTTCGTGTGCTGACATCGATGCGCGGGGTCGTTACTCAGACAGGTTGGGGCCTGGAACGAATTGAGCAGTCGCTGTGGTCACACAAGATTATAAGAACCCGTCTTAAATCAGGGACCTTGTCTCGCCATTTGCCCAAATAGTTCTCAATTGGTTACCACTCTGAGATTATCTTCCACATCCTCAACCTAGTCAGTTGCCCTGAATTGGACCAATTCCCCGGTCCAGGTCCTGTCTGATTCGTCTATGTGTGGGAATGGGCAGGCTTATCAACAAATCCCCTGAAATTCCGTAAGCATTTGATGGAGATTTCGTGCAACCATCAGCAAGGCTGGCAAATCATAAGTATGGAAATGACGGGAATGTGGTCTGCTTCTCCCAGAAATTTCGGAAGATGTGGGCGCACCCCGGAGTTCAATGGGGGTCAGCAACTTTCAAGGTCTACGTCGGTGGACTCACATGCTATTTTTCAGGAATATGAAGCCAACATTTGACCCATTTAAATTGACCTAAAGCCCAAAGTATTGCATTCTCTTTCTAATATTGAACATGACGAAAGAGATTTTGGCGGTTTCAGAAGTTACCTCGTAGGAACTTGGGATTTCGAGCAGGTTTAACTGAGTTATCAATTGTGTGAGTGACTACATGTAGCTCACATTTGCCGTAACGAAATGGTTTTCTTCTGTTGCTTGGAGATTCCTCCTCTTTGTGTGATTGAATTCAGTCCCGATAATTACTTTTCGTTGTCTCCACCTGGTTTGTGTTGTTTTATGAACCTCGAGTCCCGAAGACATTGAGCCTCAGGGCCTTAGTTTCATCTCTTCCCCGGTTACTCGATCTTTCTGTGGGCCTGCGATCATCCCAAATGTCGTTCAAACGACAAGTTAGTTTTGTCACGTTTCATGCTTTTTTGAGTGATGGAAATGACACATTAAGCATAGGTAGGTACGTAAGTATGATGAGAAGTTGTCCTTCAAGGCTTGCAAATTTTGACACTTATTGGACATACATCTTCTATGGACTTTCCTTGTCGGGCTCAGAAACGGGCACAATATAAATTAATTTGAAACTCTTATGGGGAAGCAAGGAGAATTCTTATCGCGGTATATGTACACACTTTTCATATTGCTACCAATTAAGAGGTACCACCATTATAGCAACCGCCCCTTCTTATCTTTTAGATCATACTGCTTACCACTTTCAAGCAGCGGCACTTTGGGCATCGATCTCACCAGATGCAGTGCCAGTGAATCCAGCTCCACCACTGAAATCGAAATCGAACTCTTTTGCTCCCTTGACGGTGACATCACTTCCCCCAAGCTCAACAGTCTGTGTCAACGTAACAGTCGCAACAGTGTTGGCTTGACCTAGAGTATCATCATTAGTCATGGTCCTTTCCATGACCACTCTATTCACAGAGGTAATACTTACGGACACCGCCAAAGTCGTACGTGAAGCTCGGGTCCGAGCATGAGGCAGTCGCGTTCTTGGTCTGCGGGTTGTAGAGGTAGCTGCAGGTCACCTCGATCGGTGCCTCGAGCTCGCTGTTGTGGTACGTCGCATCGACCCTGTATGAGGTGTAGCCGCTGACTGGGTACGACGCCGAGCCTGTGAAGTCCCAGTAGCCGTAGTCGGCGCGGGGGAGAACTGCAGCAGTAGAAGTGGCCGCGAGGGCGAGGACAGAGGGGATTGTGAAGCGCATGTTGACTGTTGGAAAGAAGTAGTTCAATCTGAGACTGCTCTGATTTATTCCGTTCAGCCCATGGAAAGATTGGAATTTAAATAATAAAATCGACCGTTGTATTTTTGTGACGTTGAATGGAAGTCGTATTTCCCCCACTTTCACAAACAAAGACGCGGAGGCCATGCAATGATCACCATCACCGCATCGCGCTAATTTCTCACTAAAAGCCGCGCAGAGGGCCAACACAGCGCTACGTCGCCTTACTGCTGCACTTACAGGCATCGGTACAGGGCGAGCGTTCCGGAATACGAAGGATAGCCGACCATTTTTACCTCTGCGGGGGCTAGGATGCACCCGATGGCGTGATGGCCCGCCACCCGTCCCCCGGAAGGCAGACGCTGCTGCAAGGTACTGCAACGGTGCGGCGCAACTCTAGTACCAGGCAAGGCCCAAGATCTGTTAAGCTCTTAGGCGACTGAAATTGATGATTGGAGGGAAAACAAGATTGCCATTGACGAACAATGTAATGTTGCTTTACAGCGCTGCATAACCTCTAGTGCTGCTGACCGACTGTATGCAGGGCGGCATTCGTTGTTACTATTCAGGTGAAAGCGAAACCGAGGTACCACCTTCTCGGCCGATAGGTCGTACAGGCTTGATTGACCAACCATCCCATCGGCTGAAGCGGCCCGGTGAGCGTTCTTATGCCAGCAGCAATGTCGCGAGTCTTTTCTTACCGTAAATCAGGCACAGCAGAAGACTAAAAAAGTTTCGCAAATACCTACCCAAAGACGTCAGTCTTCCAGTGCTATGTGGGCGGGAGAAACGCCTGCCCTATGAGAGTTGAGGAAACGTTCCCTTTACGTCACTCTATGTCATGAAATGAGTAAGGTCTCCCACGTAGAACCTCTCAAGTGTATGGAAGGTCCTATCTTGGTCAGGACGAGATGTGGGCTGAATGAATCGGCTTTCTCCGAGCTGTTGTCGCAATGAGGACCATTTGAGATTGAAACGTTTCATCTTCGCCTTACACAATATAACGGATAAAATCAAGTTTTCCTAGACAGATCAACTACTTAAGTATTTCCCTTTGAACTCTGTCTAGAGATTATTCACTTTCAATGAGTGAAGCTGATATTACTTGACTCTAAGGTGCAGACCGAATTACGAGGGGGTTCTTTTCCCAGTCGTTCTCGCCCTTCAATACAAGACCTGAACACAAGTCTTCGACGGTTTCACCACGAATACTTGAAGAGGTTCTGCCGCAATTATCTGTTGTACAAAAGATGTTAATGTTGTTCCACATCCTGCACACAGTTTGGTGCCTCCTTCGCTAACTCACGCACACTTGTTACGAGGGAGCAGAAGGGGTTTGGGTTTCCTTCACTTCAAATAACCATATGACTAGTTTGATCTTGCTGCCTTACAACCCGGTTTCCGTCATATTAGCACTTCCTGACAACGTACTGCGAACCTCACCCAGCTTCTATACAAGCAAACCCCTCCCATACTTAATCGACTGACATACGTCATTCTTTCCATTCCTAGTGCTTTGAATATTAAATACTCGGGCCGGCGTTCCGGTCGCTTAGCTCCAAAATTCGGTCTCGGGAGATGCAATCACATCCATCTAATCAGCTGGAAGATTTAGCCACGGTGTCGAACTACGAAAAAGATCAAAGTACTAGTCTTAATTTGTCTTTATCTCTAACGTACCGCCCTTACCTAAGGTACGGAATGGAAGATATGAATGCCACGAAGAGGTCATAAGAAACAAACAGCTTCGCAGAGACCTCGGTGGGGATGTCCGCCGCTTAACTGCTAATTCTGTATTGATGAGATCTTATAACGGTCTGTCTCACTTTTCTTGCGTATGGTAGGCTTTCACATGGGCGCAGATACTGCAGCATGAGCTCGACGCGTTGCCATCATCGATGACCTGTTCTCATCCGAACAATGAACATCAATACTAACAACTTGATTCAATGAATGAGTGCACCATTTTTTTATTCATTTGTCTAACAGTGTCTAAATCTACCAACATAATGCCAAATGTGTGAAGATGACAGATGTCCCACTAGGAAGACCACCCTGAAGTCTGACACGTCTGACATCTAGGCACTTCGGGCAGTCCAGAGGTCTCATTTATTCGCATTATCCTACGCCAATCCCCGCCAAAAGTACGAAGACAACATGAATCGACAGTTTTGGCTACGACCCAGATTCTGTTTGGCTTAGATACCTTGCTTAATGATTTCCGCAGCCTGTGATAGGGGAAATAATGTTAGCACACGAAACGCATCAAAGAAAGGGCAATCCAGGCATCAACTCACCTTCTCGGCCAGGGCATAAGTGGGCTGGCAAGTGTTGGCACTGGGAACCATGGGCATGACACTGGCGTCAACGACTCTGAGGTTCTTGACTCCGTAAACGCGAAGGGTCTGGTCGACAACACCGCCCAACTCCAGCGGGAGCATGGACGAAGTGCCAACGGGGTGGTAGTCGGTGGGCGACATAGCACCGGCGATGTATGCCTTGAGGTCCTCGTCGGAAGTGACATCAGGGCCAGGGGCGTACTCGACAGGCTCATACTCGGTAGCCAGCGAGGTCTCGAAGTTGTAGCGGCGGAGGAACTTGATCGCCTCGACGAAGAAGTCGGCCTCAACGGGGTTGCTGAGGGCGCGGTAGTCGATGACGGGCTCGGTGTTCCACGGGTCGGTCGTGTTGATGTTGATGGTGCCGCGGCTGAAGGACTGCATCGCCACGGGGCCCTGGGAGCCGTGGTCAGGGACGAGCTGCATGCGGGTGAAGGCGGTGTCCTTGGAGCGCATCTGGGCAGCCAGGATCTTCATCTGCGCCGCGAAACCAGCGACGACGGTGGAGTCGGCGTCGGCAGGGAGCAGGCTGGCGAAATCTTGTTGCTCCAACTTGGTGGCGAGCTCGTCGGCCTTTCCAGACACGACAGTGAAGGGTAGCCAGCCGGCCAGGTTGGTGAATGTGAGAGAGTAAGGGCCTGTGCAATGCAAGTCGTTGGATGTCAGTCTTGATTGAACACACATATGCTTGGTATGTTGGGTTGGAAATTACTGACCGGTCTTGTTGGCTGCCCACACTTCTTCAGCCCAGTCCTTGAATTCGTTGCCATCAACCAGGTCACTCGGGTTCGGGTGGATCGATGAGAGCTTAGACACTGCATCCACATTAGGATCATCGACTTGCTTCCTTTGGATTTTGTCACTTACGCGTAATGTTCATAGCAGACAGACTGCTGTGGTCCTGGAAGTTCTGGCCAACACCAGGAAGATCGACGCGCACATCAATACCTCCGGCTTCGAGAACCTTCTTGGGACCGATACCGCTCAGCTGCAAGAGGTGAGGAGTGTGAACGGTACCGGCAGAGAGAATGACCTCTTTCTTCGCATTGACGGTGATCAGGGTGTTGTTTCCGGACGGGAACACGACGCCAGTGGCAGTGAGGTCATCATCTACTACCAGCTTGCGAGCCTGGGTGTCGAGCAAAAGGTGGTAGTTGGGGCGGGTAGCGTTGACGCTGAGGTAGTGACCGGTACCAGCGTAGGAGCGAGTGACAGTCCGGGGGTCCATCAGTGTGGGGAACCAGAAGACACCGGGCTGTCCGGCACCACTGTCGGGAGGGAACTCAACGCCCTCGATCTCCTTGAACGCTTCCACCAAAGGCTTCACGCCGGGGTAGTAGAAGCGAGGCCAGCCAGCGTAGATCTCCGAAGAATCACCCCAGTAGGAGGCATCATACTTGACGCTGTCGAAGTTGTCGGTGAGCTCGGGAGTGGGCGCGGTAAAGTGGAGGCCCTTTCATGGGGCGGTCAGCTCGTTGTCTACCTATGCCAGGGACCCTTTCAGGGCGGATCTCTCACCTTCTTGAAGGACTGCAACATGCCATCCCAGCTCCAGTCAGCGGCTCCCTGCTGAGCTTCGGATCCGAATAGGGTTGCCCAGCGGTCGTAGTCCTCGGCGGAACCTCGCATGTTCATCATGGCGTTCACGGAAGAGCCGCCTCCGACTTGCTTGGCAATCCAGACGGTGCCGACTCTGCCGTTCAAGTTGGGCTGCGGCACAGACTCCACACCAGGCCAGAGGGAGTTCATGAGGTTGGCATACCGAGACTCAGTGAAGTAGGCCGCAAGATTCTCGCCCATGTCGCCCCAGTTGCCGGCCTCGAGGACCAAGACACTCGTTTCGGGGTCCTCAGTCAAACGGTCTGCCAGGGTCAGACCTGCCGTTCCACCTCCGACAACGACATAGTCGTAGCTTTGCAGCAGCTGAGATGACTTGATCTGGCGAGGGACAGCCAAGGCGTTGGCGACGGAGCTCACTGCGAGAAGAGCTGTGAACGCAGTCCGGGGCCACAGGGGCTGGGACTTGGACTGGCGAAGGAACGGCATGGCGATGAACGGATCTTCGTCGCGTGAGGAGCTGAGAAGAAGAGAGTGGAAGGACCGAGGTGCTCGCAAAAGCCCTTAGAAGCCAGCTCGGTTACGCGAGGGATAGCCATACTTATACGCGGGTGTTGCTCGTTTTCGCATGTTTTCCGACAAGGCAGAGCATTTTCTTGGCGTTGACCCGCGACTGCCTTTTTCGAGCGCCATCTATGTCACCTGCCATGACTCCTTAATATCGCGCGCTCATGCTTGATTGACCTTCTGGTTTAGGGAACCAATCCGTATCGCGTACCGACGAGAAGTGAAAGTTGGAACTGCGCCCAGCCGGTTGAGTGGACTACCAAGACAAAAAATGGGGATTCACAACAGATCCAAGCGAAATTATGAGGGCGTATTCTGCATCCTGTCTGTCTAGTTGCTACCAACAACATGTCTACGGAACCAACTGCTGAAGATGGCAATTGGTTCGCCTGTCAGCCGGAACAAGGGCGGTAACGCCGTGCTCCGTACTCCTGCATGTAAGCTGCAGGAACCAACCATGCTCTCACTTTTATCCACGGATACATAAGCTTAGATAACGAGTAAAAAGACGGGGCCGCGGTAGCCGAAGTCGGCGAGTAAAAAGGTGTGATTGTTGGTTGGAGCTGATTGATAACCTAATAAATGCAGGGCAGGGATGGCGGAGCCTCTTTTCACCCCCACGGGACCCCCAATATCAACGAATAGCAAAACCCCGGGCCCGTTGATTTTCTTCCCCGGCCTATTTGCTTCCGTGAACCTGCATTTGAGCATGTCACCTTGAAGAAATATGACAAATTGAGAGAATTGACAAATGAATGACAAACCTGACATCGTGAGCAGCATCGCCAGGCCAGGGCAGGTTGAGTCTTGGCATTCGACATGGCCGTTCTCCCTCACCTAGGTAGTATATCCACACAATGCGAAGAACAACATTCATGACTCTATTCATACAAGCGCAGCGCCATTTTGATCTTTCATGACTGATCTTTCATGACTAGAAGGCTCAGCCTCTCAGGCGGTGAACGCGAACTCGAACTCACTGGGGCCCACCCGGGGGTTGGATGTCGATCAAAATCTTTTATGGGTTCACGCGACTCGCGATCGTCTTTATGTAAGCTCCCACCGGCTTGGCTTCCTTACCGCGCGGGACCAACAGGAGCGGGCCTCCGTGATCCCGATACGGACTATCGTATCCATCTTTGCGGCTGTACAAGAATCTTCGCTCCGGCAGATGCGAACTAGTTCGTACCATGATCCATGTCATCATGCGTACTGGGCATCACTGGTACTGCTGTAAGTGCCCACGACCGTAGCAATTGCCAAGAGATAGGGTAAACTTTGGTCTTACTGTAATATCTTTGACTGCGTACTCGCAGCTTCTGTAAAAAGCGGATGCCGGGGAGGCCGTAGAATTGATGACTACACGTTCATTTGATGCGTTCAGTTTTGAACGAGATGCGATTCATTGATTAAGCCTGTATGATGCATCTGATGGCAGGCAGGGACGTCTAATTTAGGGGCTATCTCAACTGACTTCCTCAAACTAGTGCCTTATCACGTCTCCCCTTTCACGCAGTATATTAAAGATAGAAATGCAGCTGTTTTTGCTGACTCTCACAAACCAACGCTTTCCTTTTCTGCTTACCTACGATTGGAAAAGGATGAGATATGCGATCTTCGTCCTTGAAACTCTCTCGCCGCGGCTTCCGTGTGTTCCGCGCAAAATTCATTTGCTGGAAGAACTCAAAACAATCCGCACCACCTTCCTTCACCTTCCAAGGTTCCCGGATTAGTAGTGACAGAATAATCACCGACTGACAGAAATAACGTCTTTCCGAACGCTAAATCCAACCCAGGGAAAGAGAATAGACGTGCGATGCCGTCATGCGCAGCCTTGGGCCCAAAAAAGCATCAAAAGTCCCAGAACTCTGCAGTTCCACTAAGCATGCGGCTCTATTCAATTAACCCGTCGTTTGTTTTTGCCATTGATCAAGTCTTCTTACCCTTTTCATTACCATCATGTGCCGATATCTTCTCTGCTATGTATGCAACAAGGACAGTATATGGTTTCGTTCTTAGACACCACATTATAAAAGTGCATCCCATCTGTCTATTGGATCCTACTATAGAAACAACCGCAAAGAATTGACTTATTGTTGAAGATTTTCTCCCTATATGGACTTTCCTCTGGTCCGTTGGCACTAGACAGCGGAAGCTTGCGTGCCAAAAGTTCATTCGGACACACGCTTCGCCCCTCACAGGCACAACTCCATGGACATCACTCTCGTCGCTTTTGATGTATTCATAGCCAAACACATAAAAACAGAAACTCTTGGGAACTGAAGCGCGAATACTAAAACTCTATTTGACAGAAATCGACAAATCTAGCTTGTGGTGTATTAGAGCACTCCTTATCTGAGACGCTTCAACGCTAGCCAAATTTCGTGGAATCCTTCTCACAGGTCGTCTTCGGGTTGAGGCCTGTAATCTTTATCACAGTGAAACAGTTCGTATGAATCATGACACACGAGATTTCTCCAGCATCATGCTCGTCGAATAAGCTGCCGAGCCACTTCATATAAAGGCATAGTTCCCAAGCATACCCAACTTCCCAGCGCAATATCATCATCACTGCGCCCGTTTTTCACTTCAAAAAACATCTAACCTGCTCTCTATTGGAAGCGAATACATTTCTTGGTACCGGCATGACGATGTAAGGCGAGCTCTGGGTCTGCCCTGCTGTTCTTCCTTGTAATCCTTTGACCTATCTGCGTGAATACCTACACGACAACACATCATCAAGTAATTGCTTGTATTGGCAAGCGAATGGTCCGTATACACATCCAGATATGGTCTATGTTCAGCAGGAGGAACCATTTGTGTTGACGACCTTCTTCATTTGCTCATCAGGAAGAGAGTCGTGCATTTTGACGACTTAATTCTTCCAATTAAATAAATAACCGGTTGAAATTCACATGCATGTAAAGGGAAACCAAATACTTCTCCTTCTTTCGCTGGGGTTCTGTCGAGCCAGGTAAAACTCATTTAATGGTGTCATTTTACCATGTGGTCAAGCTTGGGAGACTTGAGTTCTCATCTAACGTCTTAATGCTTGGGTAGCAGCATCACTTTAGTCCTTGCCAACAAATGAAGAAGTGAATAGTCTCAAAATGACAGAAAACAAGCCCTTGCAAGAAAGAAAAAAACGCGGCAGAGACAGACAGACGTAGCGGTTTGCCCCTGTATCCCCGATAGGCTCTTTTGGGAACGATGTTCAGCCTGATCCAATACAACACTACATTGGTTCACTGTACCTCTCCTATCTCCAAGTATCTTACTTATATTACGTGGTAGATATCGTTGGGGTTGGCTGACAGTCTCAAGAGCAGTCAATGCCCACACCCCTAGCCATACTGCACGCGAGATGTGGTAGTCATGTGATAGCGGCGTCATCAAGTTCGTACTGTCCCTCCAGTGCGTGTGTCCATTCCCAATCTTCGTGTATCTCCTCATGCTCGTTTTCACGCTCCTTCTTCGTCTGCGCGATGAGACAGCAGCTCCATTTGAGAGGACTTCAGGCTCTAGACTGTGGGTATTTAAGACCGGTTCAGACAAGATTGAAACGGCATGGACAATTATGTTTGCCGCAATCTAACGTCTTCAGAGCGAACTTAGCAATGCACATCCTAAAGGGTTTCCCTTTCTCATTAGTGTTGGGGTGGGAGAAATGGTCTTACGCCGCCATTCATCACAATTCAGCTGCAGTTGGTGCCGTCCCAATCGTATTCAGAACCGCATAATCAAAGGGGGACAGAAACCACTACATCACGCGCGCAGACCTAGACCTAGTGATCCAATTGACATGTCCAGACCTTCCTTCTTTGAACCCGCAGACGAGATCTCAGTGGTGTTATTTCCCCGGGTCTTAATTAAACAGAAACATTTGCTCGTTCCAAAATCTCCGAATCTGAGATCGAAGACCGCTTTGTGCCCCCCCCGGAGTCTTTGTGAAATTGCACATGTAGACTCTCGAAGCAGTCAATGAGGTCTCCCTTACAGCATGTCTCGTGCCTTCAAGTCCAAAGAGACGCCACGTCGGGAGACCACATGCTATGCATTCAAAACTACAGTTGTGTTTAAAACACATCACTGCACCATCGTCCGGCAGAAAGGAACAACGTGTATGACCTCCTACGTCATCGTCTGCGGATTGTTCAAGATGATTATAAGGTGGTTTATACGAATGGACAAACGAGTCCAAATGTCAAATCTAACACGATCTACGATCAGATGGGTATCTCGAAACGCTGCATAGAAAGACGCGACTACAACAATATACTCGACGTCACGGTCCGTATCCCCAGGGACGGAAGCTCTTAATCCGACTTGCCCCGCGCCTTCCTCCTCTTGTCCCTTCTCCTCTTCCTCTTCTTCCTGTCGGCGCTGATCTTCCTCCTCTGCCAGAACATCTCGAACCAGGCAAAGATCCAGGTCCGCATCATAATAATGATGGTGCAAACGACAACGGGGACGGCGATTTGCCAGCTGTGAAGGGGCCTCAACGTTAGCATTCGTCACCTATTTGTGGCAGCGAGATGATGAGTGAGGCGACTTACAAGAAGAGGATACCTTGCGGCTTCTGGATATCGCTGAAATTTTCAAAGTTCTGCCCAAAGTAGCCGGTCAAGAAGGTCAGGGGCAGGAAGATGATGGTGATGATGGTCAACTGCTTCATGCTCTCGTTCTGGTTGGCGGAGATGGTGTTGAAGATGAGATCGATCAGGTTGTCCGCGGACCGCTTGATCTGCTGCATGGCCTCCGTCGTGATGACGCAGTGATCGAGCACGTCGCCGAGGTAAGTGTGTGTCATCGGCGTGACGATGACACCGCTGGCGGGGTTCTGCAGCTCCCGTGCGGCCGCTTCCTGGCTCAGCGGTGTGCGGTGATCGCGGAGGACGTTGACAAGGTTATCGATCGGGTTCAGAAAGGTGAGCATCTTGTTGATTTCCGAGACGCAGATGTAGAGGCTACGCGTCTGCTTCATGTTCGGACTCGTCAGGACATCGAGCTCGAGGTCGCCAATGACATCGCTGTAGACCGCCGTCAAAGGAATGGCTAGATCGATGATGGCGTCGATAACGGCCTGCACGACCAGTGAAGCGTCGCAAGATTGGCGGAGGATGGTGGCGGGGTCGCCCAGACGGACGGTGATGGGACGCTCGATGTCTTCGGCTGACATCTCGAAAAAGGAGATGACGGTGTTGTCCGACGTCAAGAAGATAGCGACCTGCTCAGCGGAAACGGCAAGACCACGCGAGATCAGCGAGGAGTGTCGCTCCATGTACTCGGTGCGCGTCTCGTTCGCTGACGCGTGGTAGCGCTGGAGGGTTCGCACGAAAGCCGTCTCTGTCAACTGGGACAGGTTGCTCGGGTGATTGTTCAGAGTGTGCCCATACGGAGTGTTGCCAGTGGACACGCCCGTCGCGTTGCCCTTCTCGGGGTCTTCGCGCTTATTGCCAGCCCTGGTGAACGCGCGCTTCAGCTTCTTCTTCCTGGACTTGATCGTTCGAATACTCGCGTCATCCGAGTCGTCGTCGCTACTGCTGCTGCTGCTACTGCTGTCGTCATTAACCAACAGCACAAGCTTCTGCAGCGTGAGGACAATGAAGGCGTGGTTCGAGTACCAATCCGCCTTGGTTCTGTTGCGCGTGTTCATAATATCCTCAATGGCGAGCTTGTGCAGGCCCTTGTACTGTCCGCAAGCCGAGATAACGTCCCAACTGAGCCCGTTGATGTTGATCCAGCGGCACTTCACCCACGGCTCTTGCGGCTTTTTGACAAAGTCGATGAACCCCTCGTTGCTGAAGTTGTGCTTCACCATATTCTCCTGGCTGAAGTCATACACAGAGATGTCGCAGTCTGCGTGGAGCGTCGGCATCGAGGCGTGGCCTCCATCGGACTTGTTCGGGTCGAAACCGGGCTCGGAGCCGGGCTGCCATCCTGGACGCGACAGCTCAAAGTCGTCAAAGTCCTCGACGGGCTTGAACGTGCCGGCGCGACGTCGCAGGGGAGAGATTGCTTGGTCGGTCGATGCGCGCGTCAAGGGCACGCCGATGTTCTCGTTGGGCACCGAGATGCGCACGCCTCTGGAGGGCGGGGGCTGGGCAACGACGTCGGCATAGTCGTGGGCTTCGATATCGAGACTCGGAAACTTGACGTGGCGGGAGGAGGGATCGTCGGGGTCGGTCATTGTCTTGGACAGCGGCTCGCCGTAGGAATCGATGTTGGTTGAGGACGACATGGCGACTGGCGAGGGAGGGGAGAAGCGCCAAGGAGGACTTGATTAGGGCGAATTAAACCATCTAAGTATTATTGAAAATCGACGTATCGCGTGGCGCGACATGCGCTCCCCGTTGGTGATATCCAGGGACTCGCAACGGGCGCCGAGGCAGTGTCTTGGTTGTGAGTCGACCAGGGTTTCGGGTGCGATTGGTGGCGTTTGGATCAGCACTAATCTCAGGGACAGTCTTTCAGCTGCCGTCTAGAAGCTGAAAGGGTCCGAGGTGAGCGGTAGTTTGTGCATCGCAATGTAGCGGTGCTCTCTCTCCAGTGCTGGTGTTGCGATGAGCTGATGCAGGATGTGTGGATGAATGTGGGTTGAATGGATGGAAACCGGATGGAAAGAAGGGACGTCGTGCGATCTTTCAGGAGGGAAGATCCTACCTAAGTTTTTTTGTTGCCGAGGGGGAACCTGTGGCAGGAGGAATCTTCCAGGTCCAGACGGGTTATTTTTGTCCGCGCTGGAATTCTGCCCCTAAATGACGTCGCTTGGTAGCGAAACCTCGCTAAAAACTCGCTGCCGCACCTCCACTGGTTATCATCGCGACGCCCATTGGATGCAGACTGAACTGCTGAAATTAAGCTCTCGGTTGGTGCCGCATAGCCGGTCGAAGCTTCTCACATGTGGGTGTTTCTTCGAAGTGCGGCCAATGATGGTGAAAAAGCGGTTAGTCTAGACTCTGGAGCAACTTCAAGCTTTTGCCTAGACGCTTCTCCAGATCTCTGTCGGGTTTGTGTGCCGACAGAGGTTGGCAGTGTGGACCAAAAAGAAGCTCTCGGCAAGACCAAGTGATGGAGGAAGTGGCTGTTCATCATTGCTTGTGGCCGTCTAATCCTGAATTCTACAGATTTCCCCAATTCCATGCAATCCCGAGTAAAACGGCTTCCGAAAAATAAGAAGACTTCCAAACACCAAGTAACCGAACCCCCCAAGAGTAGAAGTGAAGATGAAAATGGAAACCATTAGACGCCGTTGCCGGCGACGATGGTGTAAGTCTCGCTGTTGTCTCCCTTGCACGCCGCCGTGACCAATCGCCCGTTGTTTCCCGGAACGACACATGTAGCCTTGTCGTTGACCGGAGTCCAGACGAAGGTGTTGCCCGTGATCTTGACCAGCTGTCCTGTGTTCGTGAGCCCCTCGCCGGCGGCGCGTCCACCGCACGAGAACATGGTGACGGTGTCGCCGTCGGCCCGGCGCCCGTCGGTGCTGACACATCCATTCGTCAGGCTGCTGACAACCAGCGCCGCGCCGTCCTTGCCGTCGTTGTGCTTGCCCTTGGTCACGATGTCGAACTGCTCATTGGCCGCCCCGCTGCACTCCACCAGCGAAACCGGGATGAGGTTCTGGCGGAAGTCGCCGGCCGTGGGGTCGATGAAGAGGCACTGGCCGTTGGGCGCGCGGATGAAGGCTTTGGTGAACGAGCGAGTCGCGGTGTTGTCAAATTCGTTGGCCTCGGCCGCGGCAGTCGGGTTGAGAGTGCCGCCGGCGCGGGAGACGGGGACGGGGGTCGTGGGGTTCGAGGCGGGGATGTTGCCGTTCTTGGCGCCGTTGTCCCCGCCAGTTCCGGCTGCCGGGGCGGCGGATGATGCTGGTGCAGCGGCAGCAGGGGCGGTCGTCTCGGGCTTCGCGGTCGCGGCAGGTGCCTCGGCGTTTCCTTGGCCAGGCTTGACGGTCGCGGTCGCGGTCATGGTGATGGTTGCATCCTCGCCGCCGCATCCACCCGCATCAGGGGCCTCAGTTGCAGCTGGAGCAGCATTCGAGGATGCCGGCTTCTGGGCGCCATTCTGTCCGTCATTGTTGGTGTTTCCGTTGCCTTCAGTGGCACCCCCAGCACTTCCGGCCGCTCCTCCAAAGGTGAAGGCCTGGTTCTGGTCATTGGCGTTACAGTCCGCAATATCCACGACTGCACCTTTGACGGTAAAGCACTTGCCCTTGTCGCTCTCAGGCTGCAATGCCAAGGGGCCAGCACCGCCGCTGAAGGTGAACAGTTGCGAGTTGGTTACTTGGCCTCCACCATCCGCTCGTCCGCCGCAAGAGAAGAGCAGAACTTGGTTTCCTGCTGCGCGGCGAGGGTCAAAGTTGGCGCAAGCTTGCGTCTGTTCGACATTAGTGACCATCTCTGGAATTCACTATCAAATTCCGACTCACCAAAGTGCTGACAATGAGCGCCGAGCCCGCCTGATCATTATGCTTTCCAGCTGTAATGACATCCCAGCCCTCGCCGTCCTTGGTCCCGCACTGCGCAACCTGTATGGGTGTCAGGTTCGCGCGGAAGTCGCCCGACAGCTTGTCGACGAAGAGACACTTTCCGTCGGCCGTCTTGATCTGGACGTTGGAGAAGGCCCGGGTAGCGGTAGCGTCGCGCTGCTGGGCCTCCTTGAAAGCGTCCTCGTTCAGCTCCGTGACAACTCGACGCTGGACGGGAGTGGCGGATACAATCGCCGCGGCGTAAGCCAAAAGAAGTGCCGATCTGGAAACCATGATGACAGAAGAAAGAATGAAGGTATGTAAAGTTGAATGAATGATTGTTAGTGAAAGTGAATAATAGCCTGCTCAGCAGGGTTAGAGGCAAGAAGCGAATGGATTGGAGAAGGGAAACGAGGAAAGAAAGGAACGAAGACCACGAAGAACCACAGTCGATGTAGCGATGCTTCCAAAAGAGAACTCGTGGTTGGGTCGGCTGCATGGCAGACCTTATACTCAACCTCTCGTGGGCCGCAGCCATTCGTCATCTGTCACCCGTCATCCAAGCGCCATCCCATGAAGCCCCTCGAGAAAGCCACCGCGCCTCCCTTCATCTTGCCATCCCAAGTGCATGCTGCGCGTGTTCCCCCAAAGCGCCCAGTTTGAACAGGGTTTCACGATCTTCCTGCCTGCAGCGTCGTTTCGTTTGGTGGCCTGGGCCCGACAAGTCGCGACCTGTCAGTAGGCACTAAGATAGGTAGGCAAGGTCAGTTGGCCTGCTGTCGCCCGCAGTCACCCCTGTCGCCCATCACTGAGCGGCCGTCCGAACACTCGTTCAACGGGTAGCTCGGAGCTAGAGCTGGTGGTGTAGACAGAGAAAACCTCCGTCGTCCTCGAGCTTGGTTGCCGACTTTCGCGGTAGAGACGGAAGCCCAGGGGTTCAATTACGCGCAGGACAGGACGAGGGGGACTGTTGGTTGGGATGGCCCGGCGCGTGAAACGGCTCGTGTTGCAGGGCGGCAGATCCTGAAGGGATGGCGCGGTGCTCGTGGCGGAGAGATGAGACGGAAAAGGGAAAAAGGGGAGAAATCCCATCGCGGCGAGAATTAAGATAAGGTCCGCGCTTGCTCGACCCCTGCCTCCTGAAGAAATGATTGGACGGGAGCGCTGCCGGACGCGTGGGGTCTCGGTCGGTGCCGGCTGGCGGGGTCTTGGTGGGCGCTTGCCGGACTGTCGGGCCATCAACCTCGCCCTCGCCTAGTAGAGCCCAGCTTGCGGGTGCTACTTTAAAATGGCCATGTGCCTGGAGATCATTTCAAGCTTAATGTTTGACTTGAGCCTCGTCAGACAAGCGCTTGTGTGACGCGGGTGTTGTAGTGCCAGTCGGGAAATTGCGTCTAGCATTTCTCGGTCATGCCATCGATGACATCGACGAGTAGCGCCAGACTGATGCAGCGGTGGTCTCCGCACGTACGGATGATATTTAAAAGGATTATTAGTATTATTTAGATTGTGACATTTCAGTTCGTCATCAATCATCGCTGCATATGCATAGCAAAGCTCAATGCTCCCATGGTTTTAGACTCCAGTCATCCCATATTGACTTGACGTAGTTCATTCCGTCCCCATTCTATCATTCGTTGGATGCCGACCTTAATGCGGCTTTGGTGCTGGGACCCAGTACCTTTGAATAGTGAGTTAGCGGACAGGTGTGATCATCAAGGCATTCAAGATTGGGTACTCACTTGCCGTATAACGCATTCCATCCAGCTTGCACCAGGCTGTCTTTTCCTGAGCGGTCGCCGGAACCAGTCCAGTACATCAGGCCACCGAGCTTCTTCATCTTGGCGTAGTTCGCCTTGAGCGTCACAACTCTCGGTGTATCAAAGGTGACGAAGCCGTTCACCGGGTCGACGTACGAAGCAGCGATGGCCGTCTCGTCAACGGACGCCTTGTCGACCCACTCCTGCGGTAGCTCGCTGTAGTCCATCTCGCCCGAGCCTGTCGGGCTCTGTCCCGGACCCTTGGCCGACGGGAATGTACGCGCGTAGACGGGAATACCCATGACGATCTTGCGGCTTGGAAATCCATTGGCCGTCAGGTACTCGACGCCATCGGAGCAAGCGAGCTTCAGCTCCGCATCCTTGGTGGCCAACGTCGACGAAGCAAACAGTTGGGCGTGGTTGCCAGAGACAGACGCCCAGGGACCCGTCAGGTCGTAGCACATGAGATTCATGTAGTCGAGCACAGCGGCTGCTCGCTTCGCGTCAAAGTTCCTCAGCGTCCACTGCGCCGGCGGGAGCGCTGAGGTGAGCTGATACCTGCCCGCCGGCATCTCGGAACGGACGGCCTCGAGGAGGGCAATGTAGTTGCTTCCCATGGTGGGGTCGGTAGGATGCTCCCAGTCAATGTCGACACCATTGAACTGGTACTTGTCGACGAATTCGTGGATTGCCTTTGCGAAGCGGGTGCGGGCTTCGGCGCTTGCTGCCATGACGGGGAACTCCCTGCTGTTGTTGGCACCGCCGACGGAGATGAGCGTCTTGAGACCAGGGTTCGCTGCCTTCACCTTGGCCAGAGCCATGAGGGCGCCCTGTGAGCCATCAACCACTAAATCATTGTCGGCGTGGCTGTCAATAGCTTGCAGAGACCCGTCCGTGTTGACTCCAATGAAGGAGTACAGGACGTGGGTGACCAGGCTCAACTCCATCTTGGCAGGCGTCTGGCCCTTGTAGGCGTGCCAATTGGGGTAGTAGATCATGTTGACGAAGCCGTTGTCGCACATGACGGGCTGTATGAAGCTGGATACGGTGATGATGCTGAAGATGAAGAATGCCAGGCGGCTCAGCGATGTTGATGTTGATGTTGATGGGGCGGCGCGGGGGAGGGGTGGCCTGGCGGCCGTCGCGGGAGCTGCCGTCATTTTGTAGGGGTCGTCCTGGGGCGCTGCGGGGTGCTGACGTCGTGGGCTTAGGGGCTGTGTCTGCCGTCCTTCCCGCTGTATAGTGCCTGAACAGCTCGCTATTGGGGGAGAGCTACAGCTGTTGTGGGGCGCCGAGCTGAACCAGGTGAGGCGGCACGGGGAACTCCTGCCGGAAAGAGAACGTAAGTCCTTCCTTCCAACTTCAACAATCTGTTTTCAGGAGACGTCCTTTCAGAATTTTCCTTCTGGAACGTGTCGACAAACGATTTTCCCACCTGACAGGATTCCGTTTCCGTGCTTCGACACAGAGATTTTTATACCGGCGTCAAGATGAGGTTGCCTCCGAACTCGACAATCCAGCGCCGAGAGTTCCTAATTGACGATTTGATTGCCGGCAGATAACCGGGCGAGACAGAGGTCGTGAATTCCGGAAGATGCAACCCCGAATTAGCCGCTTCGGCCGTCCCTGAGCGATGGCACCTGGAGACGCGGCACAGTGATTGCGAACGCGGAGACCAGTCGGCCGTGGTCCTGATCTGGCGGGAGGGTAGACCGGGTGCTAGACCGCGATAGTCCTGTCTTGTCAACTCGTGTCAACTAAACCACCAAGGCCGTGCGGTGAACAACAAACGAGAGAATCGAACAGAAAAGAGAGGCTGGTTGTGGGCCAAAGATCCGAGAGATTTCCCTTTTACTTATAAGGGACGAACACCTGAAGGGTGCACGATGTCGAATCCCCGATGCCTGGCGAGGTCCATGCCCTCAGGACAAGCCCACGATGCCCGCTTCACCTTTGGAGGCGCATGCAGACCGGACGATGCCATGACCGTGACAGCTTGAAGGGCTGAGAGGGAAGCTCTCGGTCGATCCCCGACATCAGAATACCTTTCCGGATGCGCACCAGGAATAACAACACGGCATGCGGTCAGCATCCGCTCAGGGACATCAGCCGTGTTCGATGCCTGGAAGGCATCGTGAAGTGGGCAGGCGCCATCGCACGCCCACGGATTCGAAATTACGGCTTTCTACTGATGCATTTTACCGGCAGAATTCGACTCTGCACATAGCGGGAGCACGCAATCCAGGCACCGCGTTTAGACGGATGGCATTGGTGGCATCGAAGCACTTGCAGGAACCGCATATTGGGGTGACATTGACATCTCGGCGTCAAGCACGACAACAATCAGAACGAAACTGCCAAGAAAGCCGTGCTGATGACTCCGGTTGATCATCTTGAAGATTGCTGGACGTCCGAAATTCGCGCTGCATGGCAGTACCATTGGAGCAAACGAAATCGGACCTTCAGCTTGTCCACGATCACGGCCAAGATCAAGGGCAATCAGTCGTTTGATTTGACTGTCTTCCGACTTTCAACGCAGAGATCCAGCTCTGTAGGAGGTACCTTGAGACAAGCTCGCATTATTGCTACAACAACAGCCACGGAAGGAACAAGGTGTTTGCTGACCGAGGCCTGAGCGAGCTGACGATGCCCAATTCATCGTGACTACGATCCGTCAACTGGCACGGCCCAAGATCTCCGCAAGCCACCGGTAAGACCTCAAAGTCAGATTTTGTCAGCTTTCAAGCAAAGCATCTCGAAAGAGAAGCAACAAAAAGCAGCTAAGTCTCAGAATGTGCACAGCCATCAAGTTGCGATCCTGTTGTGCGGGGCCTCCTATCTTCTCTCGAGCATTTTCCAAGGGTATTCTACGTTCACGAGAGACTCAGTTGATCTACTTGAACAAAGTTGGTGTATTCGCGAGCACGGAATGGGGGCAAGCTGTTTGAAGAGAAACAGCAAGCCGACGAATTTCGTCCTTACCAATCGTCGACGACTCACGGTTTTTCGGTTTGGCAAGTCCTGATGGTGATCTCTGCCACGGATGCGACGATGCTTTCTCGTCAAAATGGCTTGTTTTATGGGCTAGATCTCTCCAAATCCCTCACTGTGAGACTTATCACATCATCCTCAACCTTCATCTCCGTAAACTGACGCAGTGCTGATGCAGTGTTTCGGGCATGATAGGCACGAGTACCACTCCTCTCATGCCTATCCGTCTGGCAGCCTTCGCTTAGCAATACAAGAGATCAGACGCTGCGCAGGTTCCTCTCTACTGCACCATATCGAAAAACTACATCGGGGCTTGGAATGGTTCGTGTGGAGGATGAGCTAGAACCATGCGGGTTCTCAGAACACGGCCGCGCTATTGGAGGGGCGAGAGGCGCGGGCTACGCTACGATTCTAGCTCGCCCGACGACACGGACGAGCGTTGCCAAAAAGGATGCACACTCGAGTGCGGTTAAGCATATCTCCATTCTTCGTTCAGGGGACCGGCGACCCCAAGGATCGTGCCATTCTTGCGCACCGGAGAACAACGGACCTTTCTGGACTGATGCGGACGTCCGCGCCGGCTCCGATTAAAAACTCGAGTGCGGAACTACGTTCTTCTGCGATGCTAGTCGTGGTTCTCGAGATGCGTCTTCGGCGCTATGTTCAGTCTAAGCTGGTTGACAACGCTAGCGGAAGACACCAGCGGCCAGAGACAGCCATCAAATTCCCAAGAGTGCATCTGGCTTCATTTGGCTTCATGCAAGGAGATCCACTCAGAAACTCTCGCAGTATTCGCAGTCAGTCACGGTGCCAGCTTACGAATCGTGTTCGCGGTAGCAGAGCGTCGAAAGCGGTGCCGTGGTCTAGCCATAGTGTCGGCGATGTGCGCACGCGATCGTTGGACACTATAGAAGTCTGGGCGATTCTATACTACTCCTGATATGGCATCGAAACTTTCGTCAACTCGTTTTGAATTGTCGCATGAGGTCCAGAAAATAGTATTCGGCGCAGAGACGTTGGCAATGTCGTTCAGACTTGACTCGTTAAGGGGTTCGTATTGGGCTGTCAATTTCTAAACGAGGACGTCTTGGCAAACTATGCGGTGCGGATCTTGAAACCTCATCGCCTTTGATTCAGATGCGCATCTTGGCGACGTCGGGGTATCCGGTGAGAACGAGGATGTGTTCTCGGCGGACGGTGGACTACTCCGCACTGAACCGGACTCTTGGGGCCGTTGTCTCTGATGATGGCGTTGGTGGTGGCAGCCGTCTACCATGCCGCCGCCCGTCATTCAACCCGGCCGTCGATCTCGGGCGACAGCAGGATCCCGTGAACCGAATGCTACTCCGTCTGCTCACCGTTTGTGTGCGATGGCCTCATCAGTCAGCAAGACTCCGTAATTCGGAATTGGATCTGGCAAAGGTGGTCAAGCCGGGCGATGCCATTACGAGAACCAACACCACACCTGACGTGTTCTTGCATCGTGAGGAGAAGCCGCCCGATCTTCTCTCGACACGGGGCTGACGTCAAACCAGGTCTTGTCCTATGTCTCAGAAACAATATGTCTCCACTCGGCCCGCCGAAGGGAATGACGGTCGCATTCGTTCTCGAGGCGTCGTTTCCACGGGATACCTGGGGTACCATTGTGCTCTCGCCATGGTCTCAGCCCGACGGTCGTCATTTCTTTTTAGTGGTCTCGCGAAGGAAAGCCTGGCCGCGGAACTGCAAGCTGACGAGTGCGGTCTGGAAAAGTCGCCTGATCCTGTCTGCAGTATATTCAGTCTTACAGTCTGCAGATGCAAACAAGCATACATAACGGCTGCCGATCGTGAGCATGGGGAAGATGCGTCGGTAGTTGCGTCGTTGCGCGGGAAGCCTGATTGATGACCTTCAGCGAGAAGATGAGATGCCGCGCCGGGTCAGCACGTCCTCCCTCTCTCTCCTCCGGGGCCCTTTGTTGTTGTCTTGTCGATGCATCACAAACCGGGAAATCAGCGCACCCTCGGCAGTGGTGGCACCAGGACCAACGGAACCAACACAATCACACGCAGACGCGGTGCGATGCGGGGTTCCGACGGGCTGGGGTCGCCCCTGGCAAGGACGTCTAGCTTTTATCAGCCAAGAGTCTTGGCCCCCAAAGATGGAAACCTCTGAAAATTAGGGGACCCAGGGCCTTGAGTCTGATGTCGCAGTCGCAGACCCAGCATCATGGTTCTATTTTGCCGGCGCACGAAATGATTTCTCCAATCCCCGTCCCAAAGCCAAAGTTTAAGCGGTTCAACCAGTCGGCAGAGAGCGAAAATAACCATGTTCAGGTTCATCTTTTGTTCTGCCACGATGGTGGCGTAGAGCGCTACGCTTGTTTCAGCCTCTACCGGTTCCCGACCTCCCTCTTTTCTTGAATTTGCGCATGGTTATGAAGGTCGACGAACTGCATCGGCGAGTGGGCAGAGAACTGAAAACTTGCTCCGGCCTGCAGCAAACTGCAGCAATGCAGCAGCGCCGAACTGCTCGAGAACAGGCGCTCACGGTCTGCATCCGGTGCGAAAATGCGAGCAGGGATTATTCTCACCCGACCGTCAGCTGCTGCGCAGCAGGCACACAGACGGAGAAGCAGAAGGCAGAAGCAGAAGCAATTTGTACTGTAGCCTACCAACGAGTCTTCGGCGCCCAAGACATCCCCCATCAGCTCAACACCTTCCGCTCACTCAGCAATATTGGATTGAAATCCACAAGTCGCCTCTGCCAAGTCACTATGCAGACCGAGAGACCCGATCCCTGACTTGGGGCTGAAAAGCTTCATGGTCTGGAGAGCTAATGGGATCTGACTCGCCGCAAGTCACTGCCGTCGACTCTGGGCAGACTGATGACACGACAGGCCAAGCTTTCAGTCGCACCATGACAGGTCTGAAAGAGGGAGGCACTTTTGGCGCTCTATGCGCCCGGTGGAGGAGCCAAGATTCCCGTCCCAACGTTCGCCTTGCTCTGTACAGATGAGTTGCGACATCTTCAAGGCGAGATAGGGCACATCTCACATCCCACGACGAATGGACCCAACATTAGTTGCACAACAGACTCGTATTCCACGCCCGGCCGAGTCCTCTTCTAGGCTCCGGGGTCCAGAAGGCTTTGGGACGATCACCATTCAAGACCTTCGAGTGACCAGTGACAGCAGTTGCTCAGGCCTTGGCATACGTTCCAATGCATTAGCACACTCACCGACCACAACACTTTGAGTGTGGTAGACGCCGGGCCTTTGGCCGTCCCGGGACGACTCATCGTTCAGCCTGCTGCCGTCTGACATAGCACACCGTCTTCTCTTGCCTTCTTTCCTTTCTTTTTCCCCTTTCGAACCCCCGCGCTGGAAAATACGTAGCGTTACCGCATCGTGGGCGCACGTTGTTGGCGCTAGCGCTAAGATGTTAACCTTGCCATCCATTCCATCCCAATCCCACTTCGAAGCGAAGTCGACTAAGATAATCCCAGATAATCAGCGGGACGATCTATCATTATCCGCGGTGGGCTGCCAGGCATCCGCATCCCGCTGCCCACATTTCCTCCACGTCTCGAGGTCCTTTTCAGCCCGACGGCGCATTCGCAATGGGGCGATGAGGGGAGTGATGGATTAAGCGCGAAAGAGCCTCTGACTCCCTTCCCGTTCTCTCAAGGACCTGGTTCGGCAATCGATTCGCGCTATTGCCGTATCACCTAAGCAGCATCAACAGCAACAGATGCAGCCGCGCCACACTGCAGCGTCCGTGTTGTTGCGACTTCCGACTTCCTCTGGCGGTCTTGGTGCCATTGGGCATGCTCCCCTCAGCACAAGCATTTTCTGCGACGAGAACATGTTTCCGTGCTGTGACAACGACCCCGTGAGAGGCCACCACCCCAAGTTTCCAACAACCCCTTTGAGCAAGGAATATGAGCAATGGAAAGCTTCAAAGAGGCGCGGTGTGATTTAGCAGTTCCATCGGTTTCTTGGTACTGGGACCATCGTCAGGAGATACGAACTGCGGTCTTTCTCCCTCAGCGGCGTTCCAATAGCCTCCACAAGGTGTCATGGTCCATCCCGAGACAGCAACGACGTGCGCTTGTGGCTGACTCCACCCTGCCAAAGTTTCGCGCTGATCCCTGTGTGGCCTTGCGGTGCGGCGTGGACGTCAACGTTGGACCAACACTCTTTCAGTCGAGCACACACACTCCTTTCAACTCCGTTTACCTAGTGCCGTTCGTGCCCATCCCAGCCATCTCTGACGGATGAACCTGGGTGCCTAGTTTTTAACTGTGCCGCACTCTTAGGACGAATTGCAAGCTATCCCTGTCGACGTTGACGGAATGACAGACATTCGCACCCCAGGCTCGGGCGTGGTTCATCCCCACTCCTCCGCCATATTGACAATCTCTCCTTCTCCGATCCCGCGTTGTCCACCTACGGATACAAGGTGCATACAGCCCATGACCATGGATTTCCGTCAGCTTAGAAGTCTCTAAGCCCTCTTGACGTCAAAACGTACAGCACACTGCCCATATCCTCCCACCGCTGGTCCTCTGTTACCCCAGCTTGCCTGGCCGGCTCTCGTATCGGAGCCTCATCGGGTCTTTTCCTTCATGCTCGCCAAGATCATCGAGGCGCCCCAGGGCTGAACGGTCCAGGGCCTTGAAGCAAGTGCTCTAATGGGGGGAAGCAGGCCGTCATCGTCCCGTTCCCTCAAAGTTCTAGGTGCGATTGGGTAAGGCAATCTATCCGCCCCTCCGTGACCAGGCTGTGTATGGTTCTCTAACCGGAGACACCTTAGAGTCTATTCTGGGAGGGGCACAACCCGACCCACGAAGGTCTTGGCTCTGGGTACCTTCATGAACTCAGTCTGGACTGTTCAAGGTTCCTCATGCACCTTTTCTACCTTGCATCCCCTCTTGTTATAAGTTGATTCATTTTCCACCTCGTAGTTCCTAACTTCTTGCATCTTCATCCTGCAAGCCACTCACTTTTCTAATACCCATCAGCGTCTGAGCTTTACCACAGACTGTAATTCTCTGAATTCAACACAAACATCCATTTCCACAATGCAGATCACATCATCTCTCCTGAGCGCCGCGGCTGTCGCCGTCCTCGCCGGTACCGCAAACGCGACGTACGTCCCCTAGATTCCCTTGCTCAACTTCCAACTTATACATGAAACTAACACCCTCCCAGCCCAGTCACCCGCCGCGCTGCTGCCGGACAGGTCGTCTCCCAGTGCGTCCAGCCTGGTCTCGTCGCGCTCACATTCGACGACGGCCCGTTCCAGTTCACCCCCCAGTTGCTGGACATCCTGAAGCAGAACGACGTCAAGGCGACCTTCTTCGTCAACGCCAACAACTTCGGCAACATCGAGACGGCGCCCAACCCCGACACCATTCGCCGCATGCGCGCCGAGGGCCACATGGTCGGCTCCCACACCGGCACCCACCCGGACCTCCAGACCATCTCGACCGCCGAGCGCCAGGCCCAGATGGTGCAGGTCGAGGAGGCCACCCGCCGCATCGACGGCTTCGCGCCGCGCTACATGCGCGCGCCCTTCCTCTCCTGCGCGGCCGACTGCCAGGCCGACCTCGGCGCGCTCGGCTACGTGATCGTCGACACCAACCTCGACAGCAAGGACTACGAGAATAATACCCCCGAGACCACCCACCTCAGCGCCGAGAAGTTCGACAGCGAGCTCAGCACCGACATTGGTGCCAACTCGTACATTGTCCTCTCCCACGACGTCCACGAGCAGACCGTTGTCTCGCTCGTGCAGAAGATGATTGACACCCTGAAGGGCAGGGGGTACCGCGCCGTCACGGTCGGCGAGTGCCTGGGTGATGCTCCCGAGAACTGGTACAAGGCCTAGATGAGAGGTGTCCTTTTCTTGCTTATGATACCCTTGCGGCTCTCGAGGACAAACAAGAATTTCTCGGGGGGTGGCATGGGAGGGAAAAGTTTGATTCTAGGAGCGCATTTTCATTTTCACCTTTTCGGTTCTGCTATCTTCTGGCTTTTTACACCCCCATAGACGTATACCACAGTCGCATGAAGTCATGGGTATGCATGGAGCGGCGCCAGAAACAACGTAAATATTTCTTCTTCGTCGGAGATACCATATATCTAGTCTAGTATAGTAATTAGATGAGGAGTCACGTACTTTCAACTCTTGATCCGTCTCAACCCCATCGTGAATTCCGAGTCCCTGACTGAGTGCGATTGAGAGGTGCCTTGTGATTGAGTAAGTGAGCAAGCCACAAGTTTTCTTCCAACGCGTGAAGTTGGCCAGTGAGGTGATGACGTGCCCATCCTGGTCTGGACCACGCCGTGCCTGAACCCAAATGGTCCTCGACAGAACTCTAAATATCCCTTTTTTGTGCCCTTTTTTCCTTCAACGTTTCTTCAACGGTGCTCACGGATTACATAAACGAACCCAGACACACAACACAAAAGCTTGTTCTTACATGTCTTGAACTCTGTTTCATTTTGTTTCTCAAAATATTCGTTTTTCTCTCGGTCTTAGGTGCCTGCCCTATGAAGACGGGGACTAATGCGCCATGGCACTTGGCTTTTGGGGGAGATGCATATCAACACTTGGCGAAGCATTTCTATCCGCCTGCTTGTCTCGCAACGCATGGGCGCTTGTTCTTCCCGCCGACGCAGATCTGCAGGCACCTGGGATCCGTGTTGTGCACGTGTTTGCACGAGGCTTGAGGTGCCTGGAGCTAGAGCGGTGCTCAGCCTTGGGAAGGACTCCGCCGTCTTTTGAGTAATAGGTACAGACAGTACCTCTGTATTCGCCCCTTCAGCTCTCACTACCTATTCAGGTTGCTTGGTCCCTTTGGGTTTTTTAAGTTGTGCGTTGCTGCCTTAGTAACCCTCAGCTCAGCCTTGGCCGCTGGTTCGTGGAAGGGTGTCTAAAATAAGGTGCTGCGCCAAGATCAAATAGTGTTCTATTCCTTCTGCAATCCTTTCGGACTTCCTTGCGCGCGCGGACGCGGGCTTTATCGGATCGGGCGCCGGGGGCGGAGTAAATGGGCACTAACGCGGATGTAAGCGCTTGGGCGACCGGGGACGGGGCCGGGTGGGGCCGGGTGGTTGCCCGATTGCTGTGGTCACCTTCGGCGGGCATGTTGGTATTGCTTGTAGACCCATGAGATGGGAAATTATTGTTCCCCCGTGGAGCTACCTTTGTTTCCCTTTAGGACTTGCCTGGATTCGATGCTGAGGCAGTTGTGAGGTCTGGAGGCTGTGTCTCGACGGTAAGCTCTGTTGTTGTTATTCACTGGGCGGGGATCATCAGCAGGAGAAATACAGCGCATCATCGCCATCGGAATCGACCAAAATGGCATCAAAGCAATATATTGCCTGCGACGTCCTACGAGAGTCTACGTGTCGGTTTCCTATCGGCGAAGATTCCGTTTCCCCCAACCAATTACCACACAGGCACATTAAACGGCATTGTCAAGGCGTTCTAGCGCAAGGCGTCTAGAAGGCAGTCAGCATTGGCGGGCTATGAACCAAACAACTTGCTTCGTTCTTCTGGGACGCCTGCAGTACGTGAACGCGAATATGTGGCACATTTCAGCCAATTACCCGTTTGAGCTTAATCTCCGCAGCAAGATCAAGACTTTCCATGGTCTGGTTTCTTTCCCCCTTGTCTATCTTTTCTCTTCTCTCCCCTCGTTCAATGTCGATTGGGAACGACAAAGAGTAAGTTCGACTTTTCGCCCATCACAATGGAGGACAACTTGAGTAAGACAGTTTTTCCTCTATTGGGAGTCGAAGACATCGAAAAGGTGAACGATCTTTGGAAATTCAGCTTTCAAAGGTCCACTACTCAGACTTAGGCATATCGCGACATTAGATTTCTGATTTCGCGCATGGCAGACCGTGAAATTCATATGTGCGATACGCAGGAAGCAACTTTGTCGTCAGAGGAAGCAAAATCGTCTCCAGAGGAAGCAACATCGTCGGACTGGTTGAATACAGGAAGTATGGCTTACTTCGGCGATGCTGTGAGCCACGGCATCTGGACTGCCCAGGCGGACGAGGCACGCGCACGAGATGTCGTGTCAGTCTTCGATGTTGATGGCCCCTGTACTGTAGCTACCCCATTCAACGCAGAATAGGAAACGCTACCGAGTCCCATACTGAGAAGCATGAGTTCTTGCTGGGTGGTTGAGAAGCTCGATCGAAATGGACATGGAAGAGTGCCTGAGCAAAAGCCAGAAGGTAAAGGCAAGGACAAGGGAGAATTCAACTCAGCAAACGAGGAATCTGAACCAGGCCATGATGTGGATTCGACTGAAGGCATGCCTCTATACAGGGTGTTGCATCAGGTCAAAAGGCTCTGGCGGTTGATTGATATTCCTTTCGGCAAAGTCTTATTCATCTAATCCATGAGGTAAGTTTTATTCGTGATGCTCAATACCCTGATGTACCAACAACAAATCTAACATTCTCGGGAGCCTGGTCGGTGCTCCCGGTCAGATGAGATTTGCAAAGACGGATGAGAGTTCGACATCGTTTGGGAAGCGGTTATATTCGTTAACAACAACGTTGCTCCACGCCTGGGTGAGCAGCGTTCAAGTGGTATCAGCTATTAAATAATCACAAATTGCCTCTTGCCATATAATATCCCTCTATCAATCAATCTTGACTGATGTGTTCTCGTTCAATGGCCTGGATGTTGACCACTAGTCCTCTCATGCTGTGCCTCGAAGTTCCAACTTTACATCGGCGCTGCTGCTTGGTCCCCCAGAGGCTACCGTGTTTCTTTGACGTGGCCCATAGCTAGTCATGGGATGTCTATGATCGCTTCGGTAATCTTCCCTGACACTCGTTGACGGTCATCTCCCTCTTTTGTATTGGCCTCTTTGTGGCCAGTCCGATGCTGCGTAGTAGTCGCAGTCGTTCAATTTCGTTCCACATCACCCTCAGAGCCCAGCTATCATGCCTCATCTTTCATCTTCAGCATGCTTCTCGTGCTGTCGTTGCCTCTTGAGCTGCCAGAACAAGGTTCCTCCTTGAACTCGATTCGACTTTTCGGGGTTTTCGGTGTGCTTGGTGTATCTGGTTCTGATGGAAGATCGTTCAGGTCGATGTTCCTGAAGTCTCCGACCAAATGGGCTATTGATGCTTCCTCGTAGGACACAACTCGTGCTCGCTCGGGGGGACTGGATATGGTTCTGGAGGCTTGGGACTCGCTGTTGGATCCCTTTGCTGATCGTCCAGTCCTCGAGAGTTGTGTTACTATCTTGGGGAAGAGGATTCGCCAGACTTGGCGAGTACTCGGTAAACAGGCAACAAAAATGCCTACACACAGCTCAATGTGTGACCAAAGGGAGCTTTGGAAGGAGTCGGCTGCGTTGTGTTAGTGTATTCTCATATAGTGGGCAACTAAGGCTTACCTGTGACATTGTAGGACGTCGAGAAGATCAATAATGCCTTGATCCTATACGCACTGACTGCTGTGAGGCTAGTTATGGTCAGAATCAAGGTCATATGTGTCCAGGTTATATCAACTCACAATACCCCAACGCCGAACATGAGCATCACTCCGAGTTTCCTCATGAGCGGCATCCTCAGATCATAGACCTGGGTTGCAGGAAGAACGAGCATCCAGACGTCCAAGGCTACATTAAGAGCGCCGTGGCACATGGCAAAGGCGTTCAGGTTGATGCATTGGCCCTTCATCTCCCCCGTCCATCCATCCCAAAAGTAGTGAATAGGTTGGCACGCCCCAACAGTGCCTCCAACGAACGCAATGAGGATGAGCAGGTTGAACACTTGCGTGCACCAGAGGACTCGTCGGAACCTTTCGTCGGGGAAGATGCGCAAATAGAGAAAGAGAATCGATGCCTTGACGGAGGCGAGGGCAGTCAGATAGAGCATCCCGAAGACATAGAAGAGCTGGGAGGTGTCAGTTCATCATCCTATAAATGCGCAGGTGCTTCATCTACGAACTTACCACCAAGAAGTACGTGATTTGCTGGGGAGTAAGACTCCAAATGTCTCGCCCAGCGCCTGTCTCCTCAGCTAGGAAATGTCAGTGAAAGGAAACAGCAGAAGGAAGGCGTTGGGTTCCTTACCAAGATAGGCTGCTGGTAAGAAGGCTGCAAGAACACCCTAGGTGAATGTCAGCGCACGTCGTTATAAAGTCAGGCAGCATTGTCATACATATGCGACAAGACAGGTCGTGTCATCCCAGCCCCAAGGCGATAGCTTCATGTACTTGTTCGTTATCCGTACGATGATGAAGAACGTTGGAAGGCCGAATAGAACAGCCCTAAACCACTGCATAACAGTGTCTTGCTGGGCTGGAGGCACATCGCAAGCCGCGAGCGACTGGTTCTGGGCGACTGCAAAACGATCAACATGCTTCCTCAGAATATCACGAGGTTGAAGTACTCACCCAGCATCTCTTTGACTGTGCAGTTTGCCATGACGCAAGTCTGCACGTACCCAGCGAGAACCTTGTCGTTACACATGCATGTCTGATTCGTGAGGGCACATGTCGAGTGCCCTGCCCCGATCTCTTGAAGAATGCAGGAGATCTAGACCCCGTCAGCAATCGCGATACCAAACATACCCATCGATCATCCTTACCGCGCATGGAGGGATTCCGTTGTATGACAGGTCAGCGGCAGCAACGTAGCTACTCAGGCCGAGAAAACAGGCCAGCAGGACGAGAAACCGAAAGGCGGCCATGTTGTGTTCGTGTCCCCTTCCTCAACCCCCACAATACCGGTCGTCGTGGTTGTCGTCGAGAGCGTTTGTCGATGGAAAGCTCTGTCCGCAAGGGTTCGACAAGCAGGAACCAACGTCAAGGTAAACCTCGGGAACCAGTCTTGGCCATGGTGCCAACTACCTACAGATGTTGGGGGAAAAGGAAGAAGGCAAGGACCAGCATTTAGCGGGACAATCTTTCCCCAGAAAGCACGTACTGACGGCTGTCAATTTGCCCAGCTAGCTTAGCAGACTAGCCTAGGCCCTGGATCCAAAAGCTGTGCACTGGTCTGTGGCTTTCTTACCTCAGTCCCCCTCTCTCTTTCTCGAGGACACACACACAAACACAAACGCTGCATTTCGCCGGCCGCTGTAGCCGGGCGGACCGGACACGCGAGCCTTCAGTGATCGTCTCCGCGGTATTTGGCCCGGCTTGCCTGAGTTCCTTTGCGTTTGCGGAGGGGGTGTTGGCTAATTCCACACTTTACCCTTTCATGTCAGACCAGTTCCTTCCTCACTGGTCGTTCCCCTGTGCTCGCGTAGCCGAAGGACGCCGCGGCTGAGACCATCAAGAAGTCTACAAGGTACAGGTGTTTTTTGGCCCGCCGAGATTGGAAGATGGCGTCTGATGTGTGGCTAGCAAGCTAGTACTCGAGCTAAAGCAGAAGCTTTGGCACTCGGGATCCCACATTGGCGTGGCGAACATGGAGCTAAAGTGAGATTAGCTGTGGGCTGTGCGCGCCCAACGCAGGGGCATCGTGACGTTTGCGGAATGTTGAGGGTATCTTCTCAAGAGGAATGCCGTTCGCGTGCACCCAGGCGTCTTGGCATGTGAACGGAAGCATTAGACTTGTAGATGTCCAGGGTCGGTAATTTCTTCATGGAGCCTTTCTCGAGGTTTTTGGTGATCAATGATTGGAGTTTGGGAACAATGGAAAAGCCGGCATCGAAAGCCCTTTTGCTGACAACCACTTCAGATGCTTCTCCGTGATCTTCAGAGAGCTTGATCCAAACCGTGGAAGTTCGCCAGCAAGCCTCGTGGTTGCGGGGCGTAAACACGGAATGGCGAGCTAGAGAAGAATGCAGGAGGGGTCCTGTCTCATTGTTGTTACCAGCTTTCTGGTCCTTGGCCTCCAGCCTCATTGAGGCGGGCAAATTGGACCGTGAAGACCCCGACAAGAAACGAGGAACCATTTGCCGGTGAATACTGAACTGTGGACGATGCAAGCCCAATAAGTGCCGTATACACATGGCTTAGCTTGATGAAGACACCATATTAGTATGCTGTTTCGCCGTTTAAGGCTGGTCTTCCGAATACGCGTTTAGGCGAGCTGTCGATGCGGTTCCAGATTCCTGGGTTCGTTCCATCTCCTTAGCGACTGGAACATGGGAGTTTTAGGGCCCCCCGCTTCTACTTATAACGTCTGCCTGGTTGTATGGACGGTGATGTAGAGGCTTGAAGCTGGTGATCCTATTCGCTACCCTCGCCGCTACTTGACGTTTCCAGCCTCTTAAGCCCTCGTGAGCCCTCTCGAGATCCCCTCAGTACCTCACGAGAAGGTAGCTTAGTACTGTGGATAGGAAAGGCTTTCCCCTACTAGCTATACCTGGCGGGAACTAAAACTCCCATGTTCCAGTCGCTAAGGAGATCCCAAGATGATCAGACGCTGACAAACTCTGAACAAGGTAGAGCAAGCTTTTGAGCAGGCGGCGGCCGTGGCTCTCCAAGTCTGCGCAGCCACTTATTCATCAAAGAATGCCAGCACCGCCCTGCGCTTCTCCACGCATCATAAGTACGCCATTTTGCCTCCGATTCCTTTATCTGTGGTTGATCTGAGCGTCAACGTTTTCTGCCTCCCGAGAGACACATCGACAATGCGGTGGAGGATCCTGCCCCGACGCCGAATGTTGGCATTTTGCAAAAGGCATTGACAAAGAAAATCGATGGTGATCGAGAAGCGACATGCCAGTCGCAAGTCGTTGCTGGCAATCATTCTCCTTTCATGTCTCGCAAGGTCCATTGAAGGCAATTTCGCTTGTGGCCTGAGACTGGCGGATACTTCCCTTTCAATTTCGATGCACAGTCTCTTTCATCATGCGCCGTAGAACTAAAAGACTAAGTATGATACGGCGAGAAGACCACCCCGGAGCGGTTTTCTGGGGACGCGCTCCGGTAAGAGTGGGTCACATTCTCGGTGCTGGCGGGGGCTTGTCGGAGTTCCGAGTCTCTGCTTTCAGCCGGAACAGTTGACCTAAAATAGGTAATGAGAAAGTCGGCCTTCAGACATCTGCGATGCGTCAGTCAAGATGACATTACCCGTTGTCAGCAAAACTCGAGATAGCTATGAAATGCTGCAATCGAAGTAAGAGACCAGGTTAACAGCTGGCTGTCTCGCAATCCAAAATTCACTTCAACCTGGGAATGTGAAACAGAACATCAAAAAGCAAAAGAGAATATTCCCAGGTGGGATTTAACCACTGAATCTCCCCGAGGTGGGCTCGAACCACCAACCTCCAGATTAACAGTCTGACGCGCTAGCCAATTGTGCCATCGGGGATGAGCTCGAATGAGCTGATTGGGATGTTGTTGACGACCCAGCCCGAGTTGGGGCTTAAGGAGGCCACGTGTGATGGAGACCGCTCGGTTGTGCGAGTTTCAAACCCTAGCTGGCGGAGTGGCAGGTTTTTTGTGAAGCAGTGACAGTCTTGATTGGCGGTGCAGAGAAAAGTTGACCCACGCTGATGTGTCATTGTGTGGCCCGGCCTCAGTCATTGTCTGTGCTGCATTGTGTTAGTTCGTGGGGACCTGGAGGCTTTCACGACTCGGTCTGGCTTCAAACCAGTGCACACCTCTTCTCGGTTGATAAAGATTGCCAAGCTGTCCGTCAGGAAGCAAACATCAACCTAGCAAAGTCGCAGGAAACTCACAGTTTCAGGAGAGAAAGGAATTGTTAGCTGCTCATTCTCATCAGCCATGTCTCACTTCCCCCTGAGCTTGTGCTTACAGGCAGTAATTCTGCCCAAGTGGCGCCTGCTGAGACTGCTCCAGGTGACAGCCAGACTGCGAAAGTGGTGTTCACAGTCCATGGGCACATTTCATGGCTGAAAACTGGCAGATAACAATGGCCTGTTTCCTCGGATGCAAATCTTTCCTCGCTGTGCGTGACAAAGGCTAGTAGGCACTCAACGTTCAGCCGGCTCAGGCACTAGGAACGGGCGGAAGAGATGGCCCACGGCAACCTTTGGTCCTTGTGCTCCTTCGCGTATCTTCATCACCTCGTCCATTGGACTCACCCGCCGATAGTTCGAAGCTAAATGTAACACATCATCACGGCAAAGTATGATCCGCGGTTTGGCAGCCAACGATGAGCAGCCTGGCTTCAGTCAGCCATGCACGCAGCCCTGGGACGGGGATGAAAAGCCCCAAACATGGCTACAAAGGTCTGTGGTAGGCAATTGTTTCGAGTACGTCCCGAAATGAGATATTGTCAACTCAGAAGCTCGAGAAGCTACTGCAATTGAATCCCATTCAATAGATTGAGATGCTACATACACTCAAGCAATATGAATTTCTGTACCATGATCCGTTTGAACATGTCCTCTCCATATCGACGCTGCATTTGGCCCTCTCGCATCTCCCCAAAGGTGGTGGAACATGGACTCCTCGTCCTCAAGATAATCGTTTCCGTGCCACGATCCTCCGATATCTGCCAGGTCTCTTACCTTCACCGCCAAGAATCTCAACAACTCCTTGATCCGCATGGTAAAGGAGTCTCTCCCAACCTTCTTCATCGGTGGAAGCTCGGCGGGCGGCACGCCGTGGTACCAGCTGTCCCTCTCCTGAGACGGCAGACTCAGCAAGAACCCTCCACGGCGACGATGGCATCCAGTCTTCTCGATCCACTCCAGAATATCTGGTGCGGAGAACCGCGTCATTCCCAGAATAGTCAGGCCTTTGAGGTTCTCGAAACCCTCTAGGGAGCCCAAGACCCAAGCAGGCTGTTCTACTCCGCTTTGAACGAAGGACAGGAATTCAAGATTCGGTTGTGCCCACGCCAGCGTTTGGATCTGCGTATAATACAGCGAGAAGGATGTGTGAAGCCTCAAGTCGCGCAGGTTCTTCATGGAACATACTGCGTCCATGACTAGCTTGCGACATTGGAGATCCCTAGAAGGAGGAGCGGTCGATTGTTCCGCTATAAAGAGGTGTGTAAGATTACTCTGCGTTTTCAGTGCGTGGTAGAAGTCAGAATGGTTGCCTGTGCCGTAAACATGCAGCCTCTCGAGTTGGAGATGAGGGAGGGCGTCCGCGATGGCAGGGATCAGGTCAGGCAGTCGGAAGAGGTGAAAGCGCTTCAGACTTTTGCACGATGTGATCCAATTGGCAATCTGCTGACGTTCATCTTTGGCCCATAGCTCATACTCCTCTCGGAGTCGCGAGCTGAAAACATGGTAGTTGAACTTCAGCGTCAGCGACGTCAGGTTCGTCAGCGGACTCAGCAGAAGCAATTGGATGGGCGGTTTTTCGACGAAGTGGAACTCTAGACCACGTAGTTCTGTCTGCTTCGCAATGGCTCTAAACACCGGGGCCGGCACTTCCCCGACTCCGCACTCGAAGTAGTGAAGCTGGTCTGAATTCAAGTGGGAGAGGAACTCGCCCAGCCTTTGTGAGGCCGCCGTGGATCGCGCCGCATTTGGGAACTCCAGATGCTTCAGCCTCGGAAGACTCTTGCTGATTTGTTTTCCGGCTTCAGCAGTCAAGCCCCGGGTACAATCCATCGATAAACGCTCCAGCGCGTGACAGGAGAGGATGAAGGAGCCTCTGTCTTCCCAGCTATTTATCGAGACTTCTCTGAGCATCGGGTGCCGGCCGTTCTCGTGGCTGATTATGACCAGGTCCTCGAGGAATCGTATTTCAGATTGCGTGGCATCATAACAGAAAAAGGGAAAGGGCGATGTTCTTTTCTTTCTCCATTGGGGGTTCTGGTCCGCAAAACGTTCCAAAGACTCTAAATCCATCTCTGGAGCGTGAATCACATTAGAGCCGTCATAACGTCGGACATAGGTGAGATATGGGCGTGAAGTGAGAGGCGGCGTGTTCAGCGGGCCGTTGGTGAACGTCGATGAACGGTGGAGAGTTTCCCACATTCCAATTGAGTAATTTGTTTTGTCTGCCAGAGGAAGGAATGTCAAACTAAAAGAGTTCAGCAACATGTTCATCCACGGTTTCATAACAAGCCTCAGGCTATGTGATCCAGGCTCGTGAGAATCAACTTACTCATAAAGTCGCCTGAGCGCCAACCACGCGTTTCCTTTACTTGTGAGAGCGCAGTTCACCAAGGTCCTATGGTAGCCAAGAAAAGCAAGTTGGTCGAAGAGAGCCTCCCAGATATCGATATGCACCACCGTCTTTACTGGCGCATTCAAAATAGTGAAATGGGTCGCTGAAGACATTGCGGCTAGAAATCTCCCGCGTTTGCTGCAAAGTAGGTGGTATATTGGAAGATCCAAATGATGTGATTTTGAAGGAGATACATCCTCCATTGTAGCCATTGTAGCCATTGAAGAGTTGGAATATAAATGAAGGTCTTTCTCTCGTCGCCAGTGATGTGGTACTGCGTCCGTTAGTCTCCGTGACAGGTGAATCTATGACTTGCTGCAGGTGAATCAAGGACTGATTGGATGACAAGTGATGCTCGAATTGCGAAGGCTCAAAGTGCAAGCTAGAGGGGCTGATATGCTCTTCGATCTGAGCCGCAAAAAACAACGTCGAAACCAACCGCCGGGCAAGGTAACGGGAGCACTGTCCAGCTCTGTCCGCGCTGGTAATAGATGCCCAAGGATGCCGAGAAGGTAAGTAGTTTGCTGTCTGAGGCACATTGGTCTACCCTTTTGGAAGCCCTAATAACCTTTTTTGCGAAAAGACTTTTCGCAGAGCCGTAAGGGTGAAGAACCAGAAAAAGTCTGACAGTAACCCTGATCACCAGGCACCTCTCCAGCGAGAGAACTATCCAAGCGGCCTTCCCGTATCTCTCCAGAGGAGGAGATTCAAGGCACGCACCCGTGTGGGTAGCTTAAGGTGCGAAAACTCATCATAACAAGGCAAGGCGACGTAAAATTTGTAGTATCACATCGAGATGTAAATTGAACTGGTGGTGTTTGAACTGCTACACCCCCGAATCATGAGCTGTTCGTGACAGGAGTCAAAAACATCGGAGAGGGTATCTTCAAAGTCAAGAATGTGTGCTGCCGAGCTTGCTGGCGTGCGCATGCAAGCCAGAGATCTCCAAGACGATGACACGGAAGAAAGACAAGAAAGACTACAAGCAATCCAGATCAAGAAACCTCCCACCCCTCCAGTTGCCCCTGCCCCCCACTGGCACCTTGCCAGACTCCTTCTCCACCGCCTCCAGCCGTTCAAGGACCTTCCCCATCTCTCCCTGCACCTCTCTCAACCTCTCCAGCACCTTGGCACCCTCGCCCTCGCCCGAAGCCTTCCTCGACGAAGCCAACTTCTGGCGGATGACATCCCCCTCGTCCATCTTCTGAAAGACGCTCACATCGAACCCGATTGCTTTGTACAACGGACCCAAGAGCTGGCGGCCGTCGTCTACGATAGATCCCGGCACGCCTACGTGCCTCTCGATCCGCTCCGTCGCGGCTCTGGCGCTCTTGACCAGCGCCGCCAGCTTGTTAACGTCGGACTCGATGTCCGCAACTGGGATGGTGGTTTGCTGCTGTGCCGGCTTGGGGGCCGGCGCAGAGCCGAAGTCGTGGCTGAGCTTGCACGATAGGAACGTACGCGGCGTAGCGACGGTGCCCGAGAGGGTCTTGGTTGCGTAAACTCTGAAGCGGTTCATGTTGGTATTTTGTTGTTGTGGTTGTGGTTGTAGTTGTACTTGTAGTTGGGATAGACTTGCTTGGCAACTCGTGTTAATCAGAAGAAATGGTGATAAGTTCTGCAGGAATTACTTACTGATGAGCGGTGTTGTAAAACTTGGAAGAGAGGATGTGAAGGCTGGAACAAGATTCGTTGCTGAACCCCCCCTTTTATCATTCTCTGGGAGGCTTTGACAATCAAGGTTGATGGATCAGCTGCCTTGAGGAGATACATTAAGTTTGACCAGGCCGAGGACATAATGGTGAAGTCGGGGTCTCCGACATTGCAAAGAGCAACAGAGGCACATGTCTCGAGACTTGTATGAGGCGCTAATGGACCAACGAGATGGGTCATTTCAAATGTCTGCTCTAATGAGCTATCAAGTCATAGCTAAAACGTGTGGCAGAAGCCGAGACGTGAGCCCAGCGCTGATAAGGGTCTTGCCAAAGGTGTAATAAATGTTTGTGAATACTCAAAATCGCTGTCTCCTAACCCTTCCGTTCCCAAAACCTAACAAAACCGTTCCTCCTCCTCGCTGGGCAGCTGTGCCGCTCTCACAGAAAAGCAAGACATGAGATGCCTGCCCGGGAACCGACTATGACGTTTCCGCCCCGTCGTTCGTCTTCTTCGCCTCTGAATATCGTACATGTAGTTTGTCCAAGAAATGCGAGTGTCGGATCCCATTAGGTCTCGCCTCCGCAAACGTGTCGATCGCCTCCTGCACACCTAGTCCGCACCGCTCGACCAGGTAGCACACAATAAAGTAACCCGTGCGGTTGAACCCGTAATGGCAGTGGACACCAATGACCTGGTTTTCTCCGTTGACCTTTTCCCATCCTTCCTCCTCAGCTCTCTTCTTCTGCTGTTCCCTCAGCTTGTCCACGAGCGCCACAAAATGCGCAACCTCTCCATCACTAGGCGGAACCTTGGATACCGTGGCGAACTTGTGGTAGCGCACACCTCCCTTCTCCATGCTTCTCGGGTCGTAGACAGGCTGATCGTGACTGATGTCGACAACGTCCTTGATAATCTTGCCCCAGTTCTTGACGAACTCGGCAGGGCAGTGTACATCATCGGCTTCTCGCAAAGTCTTCATCGCCCGGAAGACGGCAGGCTTGCCCTTGGGCCCGATCGGGAGCGATACCGGTACAACATTCTTCCACTTGGCTAGGTTCTTCACGTCCCACTTGCCCTCCCGTGAGAGGTACTGCAGCTGCCATCCCAGGGAGAAGCGACCGGTGACGTGACAGGCTAGGAAGTCGGAAATACGACTGGCGAGAATCCGAGCGGTCGAGGGCATGAACAGTAAAGCGTGATTGGCAGGCGCAGGCATGATGATAGACTTGACCACCTTCGTGGGATGTCGAGGCTGAGGCGGAAGGTTTGCCGGAGATGATTCTTCTGGCGTAGAGGGGTCCTCAGTCGTATCTGCACCTTCATCCAGTCGTCTGTCTCTCTGGAAGTCCTCATCTCGGATGTCGTCAATGCTCTCGGGCACATGATCGGTGTCATTTTGGGAGGTGTTGATTGGCGCAGCAAGGTCGACGAAAGTCTCATGGCCATCTTCCGAACCCGTCTCTGACAACGGTGCCTTACTTTGAAGATATTCCTCGATCTTGCCGACTTCACCAGGAGGGGTTAGTTTGTCTGCCTCGCCGCCAACAAGATATACGGGTACGTCTACGCCGGCCCATACGTCCTTTCCAGGCACACCACCCCTGGCAACGCCATCCTTGAACGTCGGTAGAGACCCCCAAGCCATCCGGCGCCACACCGGCGTGCGACTTTGGTTGTTGAACCGGTCTTGCAGCTTGCGCAGCTCAAGGTCTGCTCCCGGGCCGACGAACCGACTCACGCTGGCACTCTGCGGTCCTCCCCATCGATCATAGGCCCTCCACAGATTGAAAATCCAGCCGGGAACCCACAGCAGTTTACGGAACAGTGCCGTCTTATCAGCCGGTGGAGGTCCAGAGACGGGGCAAATCGCCACGAGTCCCACGATGTGTGTCCTCAAATCTGTTCGGTGCGTCGTGGTGCGGCTAGCCAGTTGTGCGCACATCGTCGTGCCCATACTATGGCCGATGAGAACCACGTTACGGTCAGGCTCCTTCTGGCGGTACTCGTCAATGATGACTTCCAGCAGCTCGGCCAGTGCTTCCGGACTGTAGGCATCCCATGACGTCTGTGCGAACTTGGAGCGCCCACATCCGGGCAGGTCGATGGCCAGACATGATGAGATGTGGACAAGACTCGTCAGCAGCGGGTGAAATTGCGCCACTGAGCCTCCCAGCCCATGAATGAAGACGAGCAAGGGGATGGGCGGCTTGGGCAGCTGGTCTGCCTGTTGATGCCGTTTGTAGAATATGCGAATATCAGCATAAGTGTAGCGATCTGTTGTGAATGTGCGTATCTCTGAGTTCTGTTTTAACAAGGTTGGATCCGTGGACTCGGGGTCGTGGGGGTTGGACCACCACCCGCCGCGGACCTGTTGTTGGTCTCCCATGTTGACCGAGGGTATGTGGGTTGTCGTTCCGGGATCCAGACACGTCTTGGCCACCGGCACCGAAAGGGTTGCGAATACAACGGTAAGAAGACGAAGAATAAGTCTCGCCTGACAAGACAGAAGCCGGAATAAAGCGCGGGTATCTCCAAAAAGTAGTGCGCTGCAAGGAAAAATGGCGATCTTTGTGTGTGTGTCGTTCCAGGAGGGTATGACAGCCTGACGATCTCCCAACCGTTCGCTATTTGGGGGGAGGGAGGTAAACAAAATGGAGTATGGGCGAGATAGACCGAGATAACGACGAGATCTGGTCACACGGAATGTGACTCAAAATCGGGTAGCCGCTGTGAAGTAAGGACCCAGTTCCAGTTTCCTCTTCCGCGGGTTTTCCACCGTCGCACCTGCTGTGTGCAACTGGGCGCGAGGCCCAGAGCACTGCAGGGAGGAAAGAGCAAAGGCGGCTTCCTTTTAACAGACCGCGCAGGTGGGCAGACAGCGCCGAGATCTGAGGGGATCGACTGAGACGGAGGCAGGCCAAAACGTGGTCGGGGCAGGCCAGTCCTAAGGCAAGAGATGCGCCCCCAGCTGCTCCGTACAAATACCGCTGCGATGGGAAGAAACTGGGGAAAGTGAAAGATAAGATGCGTCTACCTAGGTGGTAGGCAAGAAAAGCGAGCCTCACAGAAGGCACCACTCAGGCGGGCAGCGGGCAGCGGGCAGCGAGAGATACTTTCAGTGGGGAGCAAGGCACCAAACTTTTGTCTTTGGGCAATTTATGTCATTGCCCATTCTCAGCCAACAGTTCGTCATGTCTCCTCCACCTGGGCATGGGGAAACGCTGCCATTGGTTTCCTTGTCTCTGGAATTTTTGGCCAATTGGAGCTTCGCTGCGAATCACCGCCCGCGCTGGGACCTGGCAAGGCTGATTACGTACACGATCAAGAGGAAACTGGGAAATTTGTACATGAGAATTATGTAAATTGTGGTTTTATTATTACACTTTGGTCTATGGTATGAGTTTTCGCAGAGTCTTTGCGTCTTCTGATGTCTTAGCAGTGGTGGCAGGCTTAACAAGACAGGTGTTGGTACAGCGTTCAGCGAGAACCTTGAGGGTAATTTCGCCAGGAATTTGCATGGCGGGGTAGCGAGGAGCAGTGAGGTTTGTGGACGTGGCCGGCCCCGGGCATCCCGCATCATTCAGAAAGCTAGATCTCGATGCTCTGTGCAGTCCCCATCTAATGGAGGATCATCGTTAGTCTGCCGTCTCGAATGCTTCTCTCCGTCCACGTGCGCACTCTGGCGAGGAGCCTATCCTCAACCCGAGTCAGGGCAATCCATATGGTCTCCTCATCGTGAGCACGTCACGCAGCGCCCTTGCCCTCGACCCATCCGATGGGAATCAAGGCACCCGCAACTTCATCGACGCCCCTCTCCGTAGCAAGCAGATTGAACTGTGATGCCGCATTTCCCGTGTCAAGCACGTCTACGCGGATTCCGAGCGAGCTGAGGTGCTTTTTCGTAGACGGAGCAAGCGGAACGATCTTGGGGCCGACGCCGAGGATGAGGAGATCTGCAAAAGGCCACGTTAGAATAGTGTCCGATTATCGTAGACATCGTCAGAAGGGAGACGAACCAGGTCGAGGCCAAACAAGCTCCAGCACGCCAAACGCCTCTGGGGGAATCTCAAATTGGCCCTTGGCATTGATCAAGTTCATCGTACCCTTGGCCTCCCACGGCCGCCACTCGAATGCCTCGCCGCCGATAAGGAGGGCAGCGTTTCCATCCAGAATCTTGAGGCCACTGTTCAGGGAGAAGCCGTCCGACATGCAGACGTCAATTGATGTTGATGGAGTCGGCGTATTGCCCAAGACGTCGAGCTCGCTGAAGTCGGTACCACCTTCGTACTCGTTCGTGCTGTTCTTCTTTGACCTTGGCGGTGCCGTATGGAATTGACTGCGTAAGCATGCGATTTGCGAAGGAGCTGCTGAGGGTCGTAAAGGCGTCGAGACTCGGGGGAGCGATCGAGGAATCGTGCGCTGGGCGCGCGCGAATGCGCGGAGCACGCGAGTGCTTGCGGGAGAATTCATGAATACGTGCCAGATACTTGCGTCGAGTGAGTGGTCGGGTGCAGCGGATAGGAACTAGGAGCTTGCGTCGGGGTGGTCGGCGTTGTTTGGCGGAAGAGTTGGGTACGAGCTGGATTTTTTTCCCGGCAGAGCTACCTCAGTATCTTGAACGTCATGATTACAAGGTTGAGCTGCCCACTACCAGTCGTGATGGCGGGGAACCATGTCAAAAATAAGTCACGCCATCACCAGTGTCACGCAACATGATATACCGTGGAGTTCAGAGCGCGACGGCGCCAAAAGTTCAATTCGCTGTCATAATTCCGATACTGGGGGAGAAACCACTTTTGTTTTTTGGGCGCCTCGACTCGACTGAAAATCGCGGGGTCGTCACTCAGAAAGCAACGAAAAAATGAGATCCCACGTTTGACAATCAAACAAAAAATTTGAAAGGGCTCGATTTCCGTTTTCATTCAGGTATCGAGGCCTAAGAGTGCCCTAACGCACAGCAGCAGACGAACCGTCATCAATCCGCCTGTGGCCGACGATTCTTGTGTATCATGCAGTTCCTTTTGCCCTTATTGAACACCTAAGCAATGAACCAACCCCCTAAAATTTCCCATTCCGGCCAGCTGTGGTTTTTGACGTGTGACGCAAGAAGAGAGGACGAGACGTTTATTTCTTCTTCTCGGACTGGCTCTGCTCCTTGAGCACCTTCTTGACGATCTTCTGCTCCTCGATCAGGAAAGCGCGGACGATACGGTCACGAACGCAGTTGCCGCATCTGGAGCCGCCGTAGGCACGCTGGACGGTCTTCTTGGGCTTGGAGATCTGGGCGTACTCGCGGGGACGGAGGGCGGGGACCTGTGACGGGACTGTTAGCATTATCCGCGCGCATGTGTGAACCCGTGCTGAAGTTCGACTTCGTAAGAGTCCCATCTGAGAGCGCCGTCGGTTTCGTTCCTCCTGCTCGTCCTTGATCTGAAGACAGTCGCAAGCCTTTGCTGATGACAGCCATCCTTCCTCCATGTCCTCCCACTACAGTCCAATGCGCTCCCAGATGGTGGTCCCTCGAGTTTCGTTTCGGCCGTGGTGGATGGATCGAACTTACGCCGGGCAGCTTGACGCCGCAGTCACCGCACTTGGGGGCAGTACCACGCTTCTTGATGTGAAGGATGCGAAGCTCACCACCGGGAGTCTTGACGATACGAGTCCGGTTGGAGGTGGTGTTGTAGCTGCAAAATTTCCCCAGTCAGTCTCTTCATTTTCTTCTCGACATGTACAGCGTGCACGCCGACGCGAAAACAAGCGCCGTCTCTCGATAAATGCGATCGCGATGTTTTGATTCGGAGTGGGAAGAGACTCACCCGTTACGGCGGCGGTAGGTGACACGGGCTCCGGCCATTTTGACTGATTGATGGTGCTGCGGACGTTAGTTGAACAGAAGTCGAAAATCGCAAGCTGATGGAAATTTTGTTTTTTGGGAAAGAAAGCTGTGTGTGCGTAGTTGCCGATCCACAAGCGCCCCCTCATTGGCTCCTAAGGTGAAGCCCATCTAGTCACGTGCTTGGATATGTCCCCTCTGATGGCCCCACCTACCGATTGTGAGTGTCGACGGCGGCTCAAGGCTCAGTGACTCTCTACTTGTACGGATTGAATCAAGAGACTACCTACTTAATTCTGCTATGCTAGAGCGACTACTTTTCCTGTGGGCCGTATGTACTCTATGAAACCAGTGTTATCGTCGTCGTCCTTCGTCGTCGTCCTTCGTCATCCGTTATTACCGTCCATCACTATTATTGCCTCTCTTCGCTTTACTCCGGATACTATCATCCTCAGTCGGAGCGACTTAGTACACAGGAAATACAGTCGCTCTAGCACGTGAAAAATAGACAATCTCATAATCAAATATCATCTTTTCATGGGTCCTAGCACTTTTCCACAAGGAGAACCGAAGAAAACATTTTATATTCTCAGAGTCTTTTTCCAAGACCTCTGATACCGATTGCCTCAAAGCAACGCCGCATAACATATCCCTTTCCCCTGTAAACCCCCAACGCCATGTGCAACAATTCAAATCAAGTGATGCCAACCTATGACGACTCTGGCTCTATGGTTGTCCAGTCGGGGTGCTCAGTTGCGCGCCAGGTTTTGACGCCGTTGGGCTCTTCCCTTCGTCTCTGAGAGGCATGGTTCATGATCTTGGTCATCTCCTCGCTCTTTCGAAGATCTTGGAAATCCTGCACCTCCTTTTTGGCTGCCTCTACTGATTTCATGAAATTGGTGAACTTGTCCTTGGCTGGCGGTAAACGTTAGCTGACCAAAATGGAAAATGCTCATGGCCGTGGATGTGCAGCACATACGAGTTGGTTGATGCGCGGACAAAGGGTCCATCATCCGTGGGATCGTGGTGCGCAAACCACGCAGCTGCGAGAAAGGGTTAGTTCGACTGAAGTCGGGCAGGACTGCAGGGGACACCGACCTGGGTGTGCAACAGCTTCAGATGGTTCAAAGACTTCTCTAGGCGTTCTTCATCCCACGCCTCATTGCCAGGCTCGGACTTGATGGCTGGGTTGTTGTTTGCCATGGTGATGCGGGTTAACACGTCGCCCTTGGAGACGAAAACCCTGAAAGGCCGGCTCGGTAATTGTTTCCTCAAGGGGCAGATTGACGTTGAAGCCGGGACGAATAGATATGTCGAACGCCGCGGGCCGAGGTTGCTTTGAGAGCCTGGCCCAGAGGGTGGATGCAGCGATGGATGTAGGTAAAGATGCAGAGTCGGGCACACTGGCAGTCCGAGAGAGATCCAGGTGTAATGTATGGCGCAAAATTGTTTGCGCGCCGCCTCAAAACCAAATTGTGAATGCAAACGTAACACCTTTCATGCAACTAGCCACTTGGGGTCCAGAGCAGGCACTGCGCCGGCAGGCAAGTCAGAGATTTGTTGGTGGTTTAGGTGAGCCAGCTTGGAAGCGTTGGTGTTTCCGATGCGCGGCGTGGTGCGGTGACAGTGAGAGCTCACGACGGGAATTACCTTAGCGTAGGGGCCAGAAGCCGCTCCAAGCCAGGGACCGTGGTGGAAAGACGCTGAATGTGGTCACCGGCGACACGTCAATCTGGAAGGTGGTTGGCGCGGGCCACAGATGGCCCCACTTCATGCCGTCTGGTGCAGCGTCAAGGTCGCTGTGCCTCAAGCAGTGAAGGGCGGTACTTGTAGGGTCACGTGAGCTGCAAGTCCAGCAAGGAGGTAAACAGTCAAAGAAAAAGAGAGAAGCGGTAACAACGGGAGGAAACAAAACAAAAGAGACCTCAGCTGCAACATCAGTATCGCTCTCGGCCCCATCAACTTCCTCAGACCACTGCAGGACACGAAGTGCATACGAACGAATTGCGCATCTCTCCGGTCGAGGAAAGTGCAGCATCGTTGTACAGAAGCAGCAGGGAACATTGGTACCTAAAAGGTACGCTGCCGCGCCAAGGTGTGCAGGCCTGCAGCTGGGATCCTGGAAGCTGACACTCGCTAAAAGCTAGCCGGAAGGCGGATTAACTGCGAACCTAGTTCAGACCGTGCGGATTGGAATTCTCTGACTCCAACCTCTCCGTGTCTCCTACCTTTCCGTCACGAACCCGGCTAGGTATTTACCAACTGTGGAAAGCTACATCTGAGCTAAACCAACAAAACCTCGCCGCCCGCACTTTGTTTTCACTTCACTTCAGAACAGCTTCATCATTTCTTTTTCGACGCGTCCCTTCTCTCCGGACCCGTCGCCAGATACACTTTTCCCCACCTTCCCTTCACATCCGCCAAGCTGGACTCTTCCGCCATCATGTCGAATGCGCCCCCGCCGGCGCTTTTACCTCCGCCCGAGGGTATATTCCGGTCCTTCGAAGATCTTCTGAGCTCCGTCCAGCGCGTCGCCAAAGACCAGGGCTACGGTGTCGTCAAGCTCCGCGCCTCCAACTACCGCGATGGCAAGCCCACCCGCTACGACTTGGTATGCGACCGCGGCGGCGTCAAGTACAGCAGCACTGCAAAGAAGCGCAACCCCTCCACGCGCAAGGTCGACTGTCCCTGGCGCGCCAAGGCCGTCTGCGAAGTTCAACTCGGCAACCAGTGGCGTTTCGCCGTCCAGGAGGGCAGCCACAACCACGAGCCTCGCGTCGCGACCGCCCCTCCCGGCCAGGAAAACACGCCGCTCGCCCAATCCATGCGGTCCTTTACTAACAAGATCGACCGTATGAGCCACGACATGGCCCAGGGCTTCATGCGGATAGAGCAAGCCCTCGATCAGATGAACAAGCGTTTGGAAAACCTCGAGAACCGCGCCGGAGGCTACGAGCCCCGCTTCCAGAACATGGAGTCGCGACTACAAGGTGTGGAGGCACGTGGCAGCATGGAGCTCCCCATGGACGATGTTGATGCCCGACTCCTGTCAACCTCGGTCATGTAGGATAACGGCCAAGTCGACATGTCGGGCATGGGAGCTCTGCCGGGCGCGAATGCGCACGGCGGATACGCGACGGACAACCACGCTGGTTTGTCCTAAAGCACTCCTATGTTAGTCGACCCGAGGCCATTCACATCGATATCCACGCGCTACACGGAACCAAGACAAGGAAGAAAATGAGTAGACGATTCAGGGTCACATTCTCTCGGAGGATGAGACCTCAGGCAAGGAGCCAGACCCGGGGCTGGATGGGCAGGCATGTCATGTTATCAGGGCGTTGAAGGGAGGCTTAGGCGTTTTGGACTCATTCATCATCTGTTTTTTCAACCTATTACCAGCCAGATGACGATATCAGTCATCGTTTGGTCTGGGATTGATGCTTTTCGAGGTCATGTTATTATACGAAAATTTCTTGCGCAGGGCGGGGGCCGGCTTTTTGCGATTTGGCAAGACGAGAGCAGCAGACAATGGGTATTCATTGTAGCAAGAGAGGCGCACAGAGGCGTATCATAGGTAGAGCGCGACTGCAATACCAGCCAGTACATGTCCACAGTTCTTTCCCGTTGCTTGGTGGATGCGTTGACTCGCGGAAGGTGAGGTGACATTCGAGGCAGCTGAGCCGCGTGCCGAAGCATGACGTAACAGGAGACAGCTTAAACATTGCGATTCCCTTTCTTTGCGGACCTGACCGTTGCAACTCTCGCCTCACCCGCTCGACGTCGCCATTCCGCCCAGGTACAAGAGGCATTGTCTCGTCGGCTGCTCCAGACAACGATCGTGAGACACACTTCCGTCCTGGCTTACACGGATTGCACATCGGAGACCAGTCCGCGGCACAGTATCAACTGACACCCCGGATTCCAACTTCGCACGTCCGCAAGGCGCACACTGTGAAGGAGTTGGCCAGCTTCCCACACACCCGAACAAACCCCTCCATGACAAGCTCCGGTTGGTTTCCTTCTTGGTAAGGTAGCAAACAATGTTCCCAATCGAGATAATGCAGGCCGGGTAGAAGAACGCCACGCGCGAGATTAGCAGGCAGGTAGCCTGACCTGATCGCTCGGCAACCCCTCCGCCCCCGCGCCCCCTCCGGTTTTCTTTTCGGTGCTCTTTCAACGGGTTTTTTCACGACTGGCCACCCCAACTTGCGAAACGCATCCCAGCATCCCAACGGACCCCGGTCCTGCATATCCAAAGCTCCAGACCACGCCCTGTCTGCACCACCACCACCACTTACGCAACCGCGCGCAACCACTTCGTGTAGGACTCATTTCGGTCTTCAGGCCCGGGCGCGTTGGACAGCCCAGGATGTCATGCACGTTTGTGCGTTCATCCGAAGAATTCGTCGCCTTACCTGCACATTCCGGTCAACATTTCGAGCCCGAGAACCAGCCAGCGTCCCTCGATCGCAGGCGCAGCAGTCACATTGCACGGCGTAATGAGTGACAGCCTATCAACAGCTTGGAACCCGCTCTTCGAGTTTGAGGGTTTTCGGCGACAATGCATCGCTCGTAAGGGCGCCTGCATCAACTCTACCCGCCGAGCCCAGTCCCAGCCGGCTCAGACTGATGAACAGCGGCAAACTCCTGCCAACCAGCTCCGGTGGCCATGTCTCGAATATCCAAACGAGACCTCGTCATGTTTGCCTGCCCGCCTTTGCTGTCCTTATTCAGACCACCCGCTTTTCCCGGTTATTACGAATCCATCGGGTCGGTAACCAGTGAGGACAAAGCCGTTGGCTGCTTCGTCCTGTTTTCCCCATGCACATGATCAAAGCGCACATTCGGGGACCATCAGGGATGATCGGGACTCGCTAACTGCTTTACATCACGGCAATGAGGCGTGTCTATCTACGGCCACTGTCGGAGCCGGCGACTCGGGGTCGTGGTGGAGCACCATGACACGAACAGGCAGCTGGAATCACCAACACGTTTGCCCCCTCCTGGTCCCGAGACATGCATTGTCGTCGTCGATGCTGTTGTCTTCTAGGGTGGTGTGGGTGGGTTGCGAGCGGCCCTCGAACTCCATCGAACAGAGAACGCATCCCGCCGAGGCGGCGGCGGTGCCCGGGGCCGGTTTGTCACAGGTGATTGACAGCGGAAAACCCGAGCCTTATTTCCCCCCAACGTAACCGGCCGTAAGAAACTAACCAACCGCTCGGAGGGATTGTCTCTATAAATCCCAAAAAGGGCATTGCACTCCCCATCCCCCTCACCTCCTGCAATGACCTCCTGGCTCAGTCACACACCAGCAGGAATACTCAGCTCGAAAGCAACCCAGTCTGCGAGCAACGTTTACCGCCGACGAATGTCCGTCTAGGCCTTCCAATAGGGTCACTCGAAACGTTCGCAGCTGGAAGGCAGCAGCCTCTGCTCGCCTCTAGAACCGGTGTTTCGACGCATGTCCATGGAACGATTCCTTGTTCACAATTTGCTACTTATCGTGGAAGCCGCCTAGAAGCATGCGGCCCCAAGGGACCCAAGCTTCTAGCATGTTTGCCTGCTCGACTAGGGGTTCTTCCCGCGTCGGGCAGCAAACACTGTTTCCTCTTTTCCCATCCCTCCCTCTTCGTCGATCCCTTCAGCAGCAGGTAGACGCACACCCAAGGTGGTATCCATCTCGCGTCTAGCCCTCGGGTGTTGAGCTGGGCCTGCGCAAACCGCGAGGCCCAAGTCAGGCAGGCCCCTGTACAACGACTGTCGCCTGCGCGTCCAACGAAATCGAGAGAACCCTGGCCCCGTCACATCACATCGCTTTGTAAAGGTCGATACGCGACCCCGCGGTACACAACTGTACAAACAGGGGCTGAACAAGGGCAGAAGGATGAAGCGCATGAAGAGCCAACGCCAAGGTTTGTTCCCGTTTCTATGAGGCTGAATGCGGGAAAAGTGCGGGAAAGGCATAGGCCTCAGGTGAGGCAAATCAAAACGGCAATTGCACATGGGCCAACTCGCAACTCTGGAGGCGGACGAGTCGAAATATGCGTCTTTGTCTCTGGCATACCTCTCCTACGACACGGGACGTGTTTGAAGAATGCCCTTTGGACCTTGGTCAACGGCAGCTTGCTCTCTTTTTACTTCTTACCGCCGCGGTGAAATATGGCCTGCCACGTATGCGCCTCGGACTTTGCACCCAACGCGAACGGTCAACGACGGATTCACCACAAACATGTCGACCTCAACGAAGAACGATCACCGCCGGGCATACGAAAACAAGGTTCGGAAACGTGGTTCCATTCAATGATGTTCACACAATGCTTCTAGCTGTCGTTTGCTGCTATGATTAGAAATGGTCCAGCGTACGTACTGGTCCCTCCAGCCTTCCCCCCTATGCAATGAAAGAATTCACAGACGCTCGTAAACTCCAGAATATGCCGAATATGCCCAAGACAACCAATGACTCATATCACATATAGGCTTACAAGAGGTGGGCGTACTCCTGCTCCTGGCTCCAGCTGCCGGGGTCCTCGGCAGGCAGCTGCTGCATGCTCATGGCACCCAACTGCTTTATGTTCATCTTCTCCCGCAGCTCGTCCGTGATCTTGTCGACGTCGACGTTGAGGTAGCTGCGCAGGAACTTGCCGACGTCGGTGTTCTCGATATTGCCGCGGATCTGCATCGCCTCCTCGCCGCCCGTGCTGTATACGTTGACGTCGAGCGCCGTGTGGCCGTGTGTGCTCCAGCCGATGTGCGCGCGCAGGCTGATCATGGCGGCGAAGGTCTGCACCGACACGCCCGGGTCGTTGACCAGCGCGTCGAGTTCCTCCGGGTGGGCGTTCTGGATGCCGAGGCCGGGGATGACGAGCTCCTGGTTGACCCACTTCTTGAGGTCGTCCTTGCTCTTGGCCTTGTTGTTCGCAACGTGCTGGATGAACTTCTTGGAGAGCAGCTCGGCAGAGGCGGTGGCTTTGGCGAGATGGCGGGGGTACCAGTTGTACACGGGCAGGTGGCCGGGCTCCTGGAGGGCCGTGGCGAGGCCGCCGGTTTCGTGGTCGCTCGTGGCTACCAGGAGAGACTCGGTCTTGCTGTTCTTGACAAAGTCGGACACGTGCTTGAAGGCCTTGTCGTACTCGAGAACTTCGTGAACCTGGGCGGCAGGGTCGTTGATGTGGCCGGCGTGGTCGATCCTGCTGCCCTCGATCATGAGGAAGAAGCCGTGGTCGCTGTTCTCCGTCGCCTTCTCGAGCGCGCGCAGCGCGGTGGTGGCCATCTCGCTCAGGCTGGGGTAGACATCGCTCATGTTGCGGCGGTCGAGCTCGAAGGGAATGTCGCCGGGCGCGAAGAGACCAAGCTGGGGGAAGCTGACTTTCTCGCCGAGCTGGAGCGCATCAAAGGCCTTGCGGTCGCCGGCGTAGCTCCAGCCAAACTCGTCCTGCGCCTTGGCGACGACGTCCTCGCTGTCGAGTCTGCAGCTGCCCTCGGTACCGTTGGGGAGGAAGTGGCAGCGTCCGCCACCGAGCATGATGTCCACAACCCGGCCCAGGGGACCGGCGCCGACCTCCTGCAGGGCGATGTCGTCGTTCATGGCGCGGGTGAGGACGTGGCTGGCGAAGCAGGCGGGGGTAGCATCGGTGATGTCGGTGGTGACGACGAGACCCGTCATGAAGCCGGCGCGCTTGGCGGCCTCGAGGACCGTTCCGCAGGGCTCATAGTCGGGCAGGACCGAGATGGCACCGTTGTAGCTCTTCTTGCCGCAGGAGAAAGCGGTAGCGCCTGCAGCGCTATCGGTAACGAGGGAGTTTGAGGAGCGGGTGCGGCTGGAGCCCCAGAAGTGCTTGTCGAGGGTGAGGACGTCGTCTTCGGGCAGGCCGTGGATGTGTTGGCGGAAGCTGCGCGTGAGGGAGAGCGAGGCAGGGCCCATGCCGTCCGAGACCATGAAGATGAGATTACGCTTGGTGGGGTGGCGGAACTGGCCGCCGCCGGTCTGGTTGCGGTGCTGCGCCCAGACGGCGAGGACGATGACGGCGGCGGTGGCGACGAGGGCCCAGATGAAGAGGATTATCTCGCGGAGGCGGGAGGGGCCTGGGGGAAGAGGGTCGGCGTCGTCTGAGGCATCGTCGGGGTTCGGCTCACGGCGAGAGTCATCGGACGGGTTTGAGATGAGCGGTGTCCTCTCAGAGGTCGACTGTTTGCTCGGGGACGTCTTGTTAGCCATTTTTTTCTATATCGTGATTCATACACTGCGCGCGTGCGGCCGTGTTTCTCGGAGAGAGATGGCGAAAGTTTCTGGGTGACGGAAGCTTGTTTTCCTTGCTCGGAGAACGTTAGAAGGGGTAAAAGGAGGGAAGTTCTTACCATGTTTGCAAAACGTGTTCGGCAAGTCTTGCCCGTGTCGTAGCAAGCTGCTTCAGATGTTGTCGCAGGATTTTGCCTTGCACGCGCAGTCGCAGCTGGGGAGGACCGCCGGTTTTGAAGGTTGTCGCTGACTCCCACACTACGTAAGTACCCCCGTCAGATTGATAAAGGAGCTGTGTTGATTGCACCACCGAACCACACCGCAGAGGTGAGGAGGCTGGGGGGGTCGATGGGGTAGCACCTGGGAAAGCTGCCTTGCCGCCTAAAGTCTAGCGCGGTGGACAAGGTACCTGACCCTTGGGGAAGCGAAAGCTCCAGACTCCAGGCATGTTTTGGGTAATGGGTCACGGGCTGCCTGCAGCAAGACGCTGGAAGACGGGGTTCACATTTTTGGGGTTGAATTGCGCGGGTGGTGATTGGCGCAGGTCTGCAGCCCATGTGCCGGTGACATCACGTCCCGTGGTCAGCAAGATTGCGTTTTTTGTTCGCATCTTCGACTTCGGATTACTTTCGACCAGCATATGCGGGACGAGCCTTCTCGCTCTCGCTCTCTCTCACACATCTCTACCTACCTACGCAGTACTGTAATGAACTGACTGACTTGCACGCACAGCGCGCACCAACCACATCCGCCCTCCAAGGTTTGAGGGGACTTGGTCTGTGTGCAGCAAGGAGCTGTCACCTGCTCGTCGCCGTTGGATGGGATGGCATCAGGTGGTTTGGGTGGCATCTGCGGGGAACGGGCTAAGCGGGCGATCTGCCATGCCAGCGAAACCCAACTCGGCATGGCCTGGAATTATGGAGGGTTGAACGAGGTGTGGTTGGATGGGGAATGTAAGAAAGGGTATTGTCGGTTTGTCGGTATACCGTTGTGTGCCGTTGATGTTTCTCGATGATATCCGCCGGCATGTGGGACGGTCGGTTGGTTTTCATTGAACGGGTTGCAGTGTATGCTCTGATTGTTTGCTCGGAGACGGGGACCCGGAGAGGTTTTTAGATCTAGTGGCTGTGGCAAATGTCTTGCTTCATCGTGATGCACAAGCATAGTCTGAGATTCCCGTTGGGTGTTTGCGGCTACCTTGATTATATGAAGCAGTGGGAGTTGGCTGTGAAAGCTTGCGCCGCCGTCATGTCACAACAGCCTCATTCCGGCTGCCATACATCAACGTTCCGTTTATATGCATTCCCTCAGTTCCTTGACAGTTTGATGTGTCAGGATTTCTTCGTTTGCAAGAGACCTTGACGATTCATCTGTGTGCATCTAACTCCTTGCTAGAGATGTAGTTGTCGTACGAGGATGAAACATCCAGTGGATAAGCATCTTGCCAAACATTGCCGAAGAACCACGATCCAGGTTTATGGACTCTATAACATGGCCCGGTTCTCTGTGAAATATCATCCTCTTCGTTTGTTCCCGGCATATGTATACCATCACCGGTCAAGCTCCTGGGGAGCTCACCGGTTCAGCCCTGGACGGCTTCGCTTCAACCATGTGCATCTACGTTCTTCTCATACCGACATGTCATCATAACCCACTCCTCCTCTTTGACACTTCTTGTCATCTTGTTATTGAAGAGTTACAACGTATTAATCAACCGGCCGCCTGGGAGGGAGACGCCCGCGGTGAGATCCCTTTCGACATGCCCGAAGCTTGCACTCCTAGACCGGACAACATTCAACCAATCTATGCGAGCGACTCATGTCATTGGAGCTGTCTCCATGCTCCCCAGCAACATGTTTCCGGTCATAGATCCGGGCAATTCCTCGGGCCGTCAGAAATGGATTTTGGTTCAGGTTGGAGCTGGGAATGACTTTGATAAAAAGGGACAAAAGTCTACATATGCTCAATCACATTCCGATACAAAATTTTACCTCGACAATATCTCTTGCTTGAGTCTGTAGTTGCGAGTTTATAAGTTGAATTCTATACAGCTAGGGCCACCTAGTTTAAGTTGTTGGAACGTAGAGAACGAAGATCGGAGACAAAAACATACGGAGAGTGGCGCTGATTGCCACCTTAGGACCGATGAGGACTCTGATATTTTATTGGCTAGAACAGACTCAAAAGATATCCAATCTACTTGCTCGGACACTTTTTCTCCGGACGGCAGTCAGATGCGTAAGTTAGTATTTGACAAAGTATGATTGCTCAACTTTGAAGCGCTGGTGTCTGCGACGATATCTCGTTGCAAATGTCTGCTTAAATGTTGCACTTCTGAAACACTTGGATTAAATGAAGAGCTGATCTAAGATGGTGCAAGTGTAGCAGAAGTCTCAAGGGAGAAATATAAGTGAATAAGCTTGCGAAGTTGTTGTGTTACATGTTCCCATCAGCAGTGTCCTTTCCTGCATTCGCTCGACCTGGCCATCTTCTTCAATGCCCGGGCATGTCCTTCGAGAGCGTCTTGGGGGGCACCTAAACTGCTCGTTACCTTAGGGGGCTTGTGCCGCTGTAATATCCGATTGGGTGCCCTCCGTTAGCGCACCCGAACAGCGCCAGGGACCGCAACCGACGTCGCCCCGCACCAGCTCGAACACTGAGGACCCCACCACTTTACGCGACCAGACGCGTCCTCCTCCAGGCGCCAACGACGACATCGTCATCGGTGTCCCGACATCAAGCTTCATACAAGTGATTGCAGCCTCAATGACATCATAACAGCAATCGAGCAACTCATCGGATGCCAACATGGCCATCCTCAACTTCACACTCAGCGAGGATGCCGTCACCGCCCTCCGTGAGGTTCTCACCTGCCTGAACAAGTTCAGCGACGAGGTCTCCCTCGAAGCCAAGAAGGACCAGGTTTGTCGCCAGGGTCGATACAACACGGAGCCTGAAATCTGACGGTGCTCAACAGCTTGTACTCTCAACACTCAACTCATCAAAATCTGCCTACGCCTGCTTCACCTTCGCGGCAAGCCGCTTCTGTTCCCGGTATCAGTTCGAGGGCAGCGCACAGTACCGCGAGAAGTTTTACTGCACGCTGTACACACGTGTATGTCACCACATTCGGATCTACGGGGAAGAACTACCATTGACTCTTCGTAGGCACTCATCAACATCTTCCGTAGCCGCGGCGGCGGCGATCCCACGCGAGACCGCGAGAGGGAGACCTCGATCGACCGTTGCGACGTGGCAATTCAAGACGGCCCCGGTGTCAAGAGCCGATTCATCGTCAAGCTGTTCTTCAGAAACGGTAGAATCACCTGGTTCCTAATCAGCCTTCGCATTGAGCTGACGCCTTGTAGGCATCACATCCGAACACAGACTCTCCTTCGAAGTCGCGGTGCCAGTCCGCGCAACTTTTGACCGCAACGAGGCCGTCCACCACTGGAAGATCCCCTCGCGGACCCTGAGGCAACTGATGGATCATTTTGGATCCGGCATCGACTTCCTCGAGGTCGTTTCGGATGGAGAGCATGTCAACTTTATTGGTACAGCAGAGAGGACGACAAATGGAGACGGTATGTTATGTTGTCCACGATGGAGTGGATCTAGCTAGTGTCCTTGCTAAACTTGTCCCAGAGGTCCTCAAGAAACCCCTACACACGTCTATCGCCATAGAAGTAGACGAGTTCGAAGACATCGAGGTTGAAGAGAACCTCCGAATCGTCATTAGCGTCAAGGATTTCCGGGCCATCATCCAACACGCTGGCATCGCTGGCACTCATCTTTCCGCCAAATACTCCGCGCCAGCCCGCCCTATTCAGTTCGCGTACCAGGGAGACGGCATCAATTGCGAATTTCTCCTGATGACAGTCGGTGAGAGGGGCAACCCGGGACAAAAGACGAAGAAGGGCAGGGCCGGCAGCAAGGCCCCGCCCCGGCCACAGCAGCAACTCGAGGCTGCCGCCGGATCTAGGAGACAGAGCGCTGCGCCTTCCGAACCACCCGAACAGCCTGCCGCGCAGATCATGCCGCCACCGCCTCCAGCTGCGTCTGCTGCTCGAATCGGTGCTGCCAGGACCTCATTATTCGATCTCCGGCCATCCCAACGACCGCCCCCCGCTAGTATACGGTCCGAGGGTTTGTTTGTGGACGACGACCAGTGGGAACCCGTCAGAGACGAGGAGGATGAAGAGGCTGAGGAGGATGCAAGGTTGGAGTGGGATCACAGCAACCAACCCGTACGTCCCCAAACTCGCCCCACGATTATATTTACTGACACCTTGCAGAACCAATCCATCATGCACCTAGACCGTGGCGCCACCCAAGAGAACGGCGGGATCGATCCGGCACCTGAAAGCAGCGCAGGTCTCGCGCCTACACAGCCCCTGGACGATGTCAGGCGTCTGGGGTTGTTCTACCGGGGGTAGAGGAGGTAGTCGAAAGAGTAGCTTAGCATGTTGCAGTCCGGGACTTGTATCTGTCCGACGATGAGGGCATTCGCCCACTTGCTCAACCGGTGGTGATAGTCACCCAGCTAGTAGCGCAGCCTGCGCCGATACCTGTGATCTTCGATCCAGGGGGAATGAATCTTGATGATGCGATGACATTCCATCGTCCCTTGACGTCGTTGTTCTCGACCTGCGGGCCGCAGTTCCCATGCTCTCCCCATCCCCACGCAAGCACATCGCCCTTGTCTGTGAAAGCAATAACATGCTCGCTTCCGATGGCGATCTTGCTCAGCTTGGGGAGACTGGGCGGCGGTAGCTGTCCATGGTCGTCTCGTCCCCAGGCAAGGAGCTCCCCGTCCTTCTTCAACACGTAGACGTTGCCCCAGCTTGCTCCGACATCCTGCCACTCAGGCACGGATTCGGGGGCTGATGACTTGATGCTCCATTTGTCAGATCCAAGGATGAGCAGCTTGCCTGAATCAGGTGCGCCGAACAAGCAGGTGAAGTCCTTTCCGCAGACAGCCCGAGTAACTTTGAAATCGACGCCTTCGATCTTCCTGGGCGAGTGAATGACAGCCTCAGGGCTTCCAGCCTGGCCTTTGCGCACGTTACCCCACCCATACGCCTCCCCGTTGCTCAAGACCGCGATGATGTGTCCCATGCAACCTGCCAGGTCCACGACTTCAGTACCCGTCGGTGGGAAATCCTTGAACAGTGTAGCGGATGGCGAACGGACAAGCAACTCCCCCAAGCCGAGTTCACCCTTCAATCCCGCACCAAAGCTGTACACTCTCGTCGCCTTGCCCTTGCCATCCTTTTGTGCAATAACCGAAGCTTCCCAAGTGGCAGCAACAAGGGCAGTCGTGGCATTGTTCTCCCCGCCGTCCTTGCTCAGCTGAATCTTCTGGAAGACAGGTTCCTGAGTCTCAGCCGTCGAAGTCAGACCGCAAGCCCCGCTCGTGGCATCTCCACTCCACCAAAGCTGTCCGCCCTCAGTGAGAAGCAGCGTGTGATTTCCTCCAGCAGCGACCTTGACCACGGGAGATTCTGGCTCGTCGGGGTAGAAAACAGCTTGCTTGGGAACCGACACGTCTTCTTTGTGGCCGATTCCGAGTTGGCCGGATCCGTTGGATCCGATTGTGAAAAGGACCGACATTTTGGGAAATTCTGTGTTTGCGCTGGTTCAAGCTCTCCACGAGATGGGCTCCTGCAGGTGTAGCTTCAATGTGGATATGACGACAACGAGGATTATTGCAATAACGGAATTCGTCCCCCACCAGTTTCTTCGCATGCATCTAAGCAGCTCAATGGAGGGGGACCTCCTCTCGGCCAATCATTCCCGCGTCTCCGGCGACCCTCTCCCACGGGCTCCACACCCAATGGCCGGCGCGAGATCAAAAAGCGGAAGTCGAACCGCCTGCAACTTTTTTCTTCTCCTCTGCATCCCACCATACAGCTTCAGCTTTCGTTTCTCGGTCGTGACTCAGCGCCCCCGAAACCAAGCTTTCAAGCGGAAAAAAAGTTTTCCTGTTCTTGCTCAGGATGTGAGAGCTTGCTTCGCGCAGACTTTTGCAGTCTTGACAGAAATTTTTTCAGCACCAGAGAGAGCATTTACTTACCCCCAGAACAGAACCACCATGGCATCTTCCTCGACTCCCAACACGCCGCAGGCCATACCCGCCGAGATGGAAAATTTCGTGGTCGGCCTGATAGGCATGGGAGACATGGGGAAGATGTACGCGCAGAGGCTTTCTGCCGCTGGATGGAAGTGAGTAATTTGTTCACGTCTCCTCTCCCAGCTGGGCCTTTGCGCAACGCGATTCCTTCTGGTAAGCTTCACATTCTCTTTTTTCTCTCTCACGACGCAAGGCAACTTGCTCCCCTTCCCCTTGGTAATGATGACAAGAGCGCATTTGGCTAGAGTATCGCCCGAGGCCTTGCTGGCAAGCCATTCTGGCCCCGGCTATGGCTGAAGGCTTTCCATGATGATACACCTAGCTACCTTAACTTTACTTTGTCTGAACCTTCACCTCAAATCTGCTTCAACAAGCTCTCTCATTACCGAAGCATATGAGCTAACAATTGCTCCCAGGAAATTCGCAAGCATGCTCTTACTTTTGCTACACCTGCTGGCGCTAGGAAATGAGGAAATTGTTGGGAGGAAACCAGAGGCTAACGTCGCGGGTTCCGGCAGGATCATGGCGTGTGACCAGGAGGAAAAGTACGAGAGCCTGAAAGAAGAGTTCTCCGGAAACGTATGGGAGCTCCTGCCTGCCCTTCCGGTCAACGCACCCGCTGAGCCATGCCCTCTCTTGAACTATAGAACAATATACAAATTTGCCGAAATGGACACTACGTCTCCCGAGCCAGCGACTACATCATCTACAGCGTTGAAGCTGCCGCCATTGACCGCGTGATCTCCCAGTACGGACCATGTACGCCTTGCCTACACAAGAACCAGCCTCTGTCATACGTTCCCCCCAGTCTAACTAACCAACCTCTGCGACAGCAACGAAACTAGGCGCCATCGTGGGCGGCCAGACATCATGCAAAGACCCCGAGATCAAAGCCTTTGAGCGCCACCTCCCCTCCGACGTCGACATCGTCTCCTGCCACTCCCTCCACGGCCCCAACGTCGACCCGCGGAACCAGCCCCTCGTCATCATCGCCCACCGCGCCTCGCCGCTCTCCGTCCAGAAGGTCGAGACCGTCCTCTCCGTCCTCGGCTCCAAGCATGTCTACCTCTCCGCCCACGAGCACGACCGCATCACCGCCGACACCCAGGCCGTCACCCACGCCGCCTTCCTCTCCATGGGCAAGGCCTGGCACGCAAACACCCAGTTCCCCTGGGAAATGTCCCGCTACGTCGGCGGCGTCGAGAACGTAAAGATCAACATCATGCTGCGCATCTACTCCCAAAAGTGGCACGTCTACGCCGGCCTCGCCATCCTCAACCCGGAAGCCCGCAAGCAGATCTCCCAGTTCGCCCGCTCCGTCACCGACCTCTACAAGCTCATGCTCGAGGGTAACGCGCCCGCCCTCCGCGCCCGCGTCCTCGCCGCCAAGGAGAAGGTCTTCGGCCACGACGGCAGCCCCAAGTGGGCCGACCGGCCCCTGCTCAACCCGGACCTGCTCGAGCGCTTCTCCCTCGGCCGCAAGGAGGACCAGACCGAGCCCCCGCGCGCCAACAACCACCTCTCGCTGCTCGCCATGGTCGACTGCTGGGCCGAGCTGGGCATCGTCCCGTACGACCACATGATCTGCTCGACGCCCCTGTTCCGCTTGTGGCTCGGCGTCGCGGAGTACCTGTTCCGGAGCCCTGAGATGCTCGACGATGCGCTGAGGACCGCGATTGATGATCACACTTACCGCAGCGACGACCTGGAGTTTACGTTTGGTGCGAGAGGTTGGGCGGAGTGTGTCTCCCAGGGACACTTTGAGACGTGGAAGAACCGGTTCGAGACAACGCAGCAGTTCTTCCAGCCAAGGTTCAAGGATGCTGTTGCTGTTGGCAACGCCATGATGAAGGCCGTGTTGGAAAGTACGAAGGACTGAGACAAGATGCGAAATTGATATGTAGGAGTATGAGACAAGAGACCGAGCTTCGGGGTTTTCAGTGCCGGCACCACTGGGAGAATTTGATCTGGGAGTTCCCACCCAGGAAACAAGAATGTTGTTGTGGAAATACGGATGCCCATTGCAAACTGACGGTATGGATCTATAACTCGTTCTATGGAACCCGCAGAGGCGACTCTAGGTTGCAATCTGAATTCTGCTGAATATTCCTGCCCACTATCCGTTATTGAAAGAATACAGACGACGTCCTCTCACTCCATCCAACACCGGAACAACCAAAACCACACTGACAAACACTTGGCCAACCAACCACTAGCAACGCGCAAAAGCTGGACTACCTTGCCGCTGCCCATCGTATCGCCAATCTTATGGACCGGTTTGACCATCCGCATTTAGAGCGTTCCTCTCCTGCGATCAAACTTGGGTCATCACGTCCGGCACGTGTAACTCAACGCTCTCCTCCAACATAGCGACTCCATTCTGCACCTTCAGCGGCTGGGCTGAGAATTTGCCTTCCTGTTTCTCATGCTCTTCCATCGCAGTGGTGATCTCAGCAGTCCTGTTTCCCGCGCCAGAAGGCAGGTTAATAGACGCAGTCGAGCTGTCATGCATGGACGAGTCGCCATCCAACGACTCTCGGCGTCCAGCTTGGGCGGCAAGGTTTGGAGAACCGGGAGATCGGGGCAAGAGAGGCTGCGGGCTTGGGTATGGCGAGGCCGTGTCGGGGTTGCGAAGTCTGGTAGGTAGATCGATCTGTATATTCAGACTTGCAAGACGTGACTCGAGGTTATCTTCTGTGCTCGAAGTGTCTCGGCTGTCTGTCGATGCCGGAGACGTGGAGGTAAGAGAAGGGGCCATCGACTGGAAATGTGTCAGAAATTGCGCAGATTTTGATTTCCGATACTCACGGCAGTCTGCGAGCGAAGACCCAGCTTGGCGACTACCTCAGGGTTGCAGATCGGCCTGCGACCGAAGTTATGAAATCCCCAACCCGTCGCAGCCGTCGCGGGAACGTCGCCGTTAGCGATACTGTCAAGGCTGAGATACGCTCTGTCTGCGCCACCAGGGCGACAGCAAGGACAAATTCTGTACTTGCACAACTCTTTCGGATTCGGAACCCAAGGTTTGGCGCTTTGGGTCAAGAACTCGGCCAAGTCGGACGTATTGGATTCTTTGACAGTGGCTGCCGTCTTGCGATCAGACTCTTGCTGGAGAACTTTGGCAAGCTGAATCTTGTCAGCACCCAAAACATCTCAAACTAAGTGACAGTCACTGACATGTTTGCGTTGGTTGAAGATGGTCATAAGCTGTTCGCTAGTGTATGTTTTGGCAATAAAATCCGAGGACATCTCCTCGAGAAAGTTGGCTGGGTTTGTGGCCCGCTGCTCCGGTCCGCGAAGCCTGGGTTTCACATTGTTGACCATTTCACGGCCCAGCTCGTCAAAGTTGCACTGTCCTCGTCAGTCAGGTGGCCCTTACCAAGTCTTCAGCACCTACCTCTTCTCCGCGGTAAATGGCCTCGCGAAGAAACTCCTCGTGATCTTGAGTACAACAGTATAGCCAGCCCAAGGGGCCAACGTTGCCACAAGAATCGCAGCGGAGATGGTAGCTATAGACGCGGATCAACGTGACATGAGTGCAGGTCGCATAGGTTCGCGTCTGGCGGGAGGAACCCTGCGGGCCCGTCTTGATCTTGATGCCAGCCATCGAGACAAGATCTCGAGGAAGTGGGCGTCGGATGGCGGTGATGGACGTTTGTAGGAGGTCTGTAGATCAGGCTGTCATTTGGTGATACTCCAAACCCAAAAAGTCCCAGGAGGAAAGGGCCAACAGCCTTGGAGAGTTGAGAAGGAGCATGCTTGGGCCTTGGTAGGAGGTGAGGTGAAAAACTAGACTTCTGGGTAGGGGCACCCGCTTGAACTTCACATTCACTTAAAGGCGAAATGCGATGACATCGTGCTTTCATCTTAAAGTGCAGGAGCTCCCGAGTCCTGTCACCACCCGCCTTCTTTGTTTGGACTGCACATTTCCCTGCCGGCGATGCACTGACCAAAACCTCAGATTCCAGCGCCAACTGATTATATACTGACTGAGAAGACATGATGGCGACTGGCCTCCATTGAGCAGCTTCAGTCACGAGGTCTTCGTGTAAGCTTCTTGGGCCGTTTGGCATCACTTCCTGACATGCGGTTACATTGGCATATTTTTCATAACCGTCGGTAGGCTGACAGGTATGAATAACATTCCATGCAAAAAGCAATCCTCTTACGCACCTCTTCTGCAAAGCCCTTAAGGATGTGACTCATGTTGATCGGTGCGAAATCTTTGCGTGTTATCGCCGTTGGGCTCGAGTCTCCCACCGCTACTTGCTCAGGTTCTCTTGCCTCGATGTTGTCCAGCTCTCTGATATCATTTTGCTGCACCTGGACGCGTAGGGTGACGCCTTTGTCGCCAATGATATCCGCTATCTGTTTCCACCGGCCGGCAGATGGACGAATTTGTCGACCAACATGCCACTCTTGCTGAAGAACCAAGGGCATCCACAATCTTTTGCATACGGTTGACAAGGTTATTCGTCTAGGTAGAGTGCGGATTTCGCCATAGGCGAGAACATGTCGCCAATCGCATAGCTCCCCGAGGTAAGGAAGTCTACTTCTTCCAATCGCCTTGGCATGTCGAACAATGCTAACGCAAGCCCAGGACCACTTTAAGTATTCTCCGTGAAAAGCATGTTCGAGCTTTAAACCTGAGGCTCGTTGATGTTGACTTGATATCAGATGTCACACCCCAGCTCGCTTATCATTCTGACCCAGGTCAACAAGTGCACACACAAACTTCGTTTCGATGAAGGAAAAAAACTTTGGCGGGATTGGTAAGTGTGCCAAGCTGGTGGGATGCAAAGCGGGAAGAGATGGGTGGTTCAGACGACTTTCGGACGATTCGGCATCTCCAAAGCATGAAGCTTGATCATTAAACCATCATCTTTGGGGAAGGGTTCACTAGGGGTCAACCCAGCACGGACACTGCCGGCAAGTGCATGATTTCAGCGACTGTCAGGATGAGTTGGCGTGCGTCTGTTCGCTGCCACCACCCAATTTTTTTTTTCCTGGCCGGTCGTCGTCCCCTCCTCGGGAGGTGAAAACAGACCTCGGGCCATTGGCTATGTGCAGCCAATCATAGCTCCCAGTTGACACACCCCTGCAGCTCCGTCCAGCTCTGCCCCATCATGCAACATCCCGGTCGACTAGCGCTCGAAGACGAATGAGCTTCTCCCAGCAGCGAGCTCCAGGTCCAGCAGGTCCAGCAGGTCCAGGAAGAGTCCAGGTCGAGGCACCACCCCCATCTCAGGCAAGCAATCAATCTCCCTCCCAGTCCCGTCCCTCTCTTCCCATGTTGCCCAGTCCAGTGTCCAGCGTCCCCCCCCTCCCCCCAGCCGGTTCACATCCAACCAGTCACCCAGTTTCCAGCCCACACAGCTTGCCTGGTTCTAGTTTCCCGTGTCGTACCTAGGATCCGATCCGCACGCACCAAAGGGGAGCCCAGAGGGCCCCAATTGTGTCAACCTCCTCGACCACTCTACCACACATCAACAACCCACCCGCCTTCTGCTGCTGCTGCTGCCGCCCAACCTCCCCTCCGAGACGGCCAGACTCCCACCTTCTTGTCATCTTGCAAGAAACACTCAGTACGTTGCCCTAATTTTTCGTCGCGCACTTTTCCGACCATCGTCAAGTTGCAATTGCGGTTTTCCCAGTCCTCCAAGCTGTCGCCGCGCAATTTACTGCCCACTCCTTGTCGGTCGGCTGAGCGACGCGGTAAACAAACCATTGGCCCCCGGGGTCTGGAAGCTGGAGCCGCAAATCAATTGACGAACACCCCCCCGGAAAATCCATCGCGAACACAATCGAGAAGACCCTCTCAGCTAATGCTCATCCCTCACCGCAGTTTTGTCTTCCCCGCGTTTCCCATTTCGATAGCGATACCCCCCGACGCATAGCCCAAAATGTCCGTCAAGTTCGAGAAGGAGACGAAAGAGACGCTGCAAAAGGCCGTCGACAAGGTCCAAGACACCTTCCACCCCGAGAAGCCTCTGCCCGGCACCAGCGGAAAGCATCCCATCTCTGAGGCCATCGGCACTGCCATCACCGGAGGCAAGAAGAATGCAGGCTCCAAAGGCTACCTCGCGGTTCGTCTTACACTCCCTCGATTCCGTCATGCCTGCGAAATCGCCGCCAAGACGCGGCCAAATCCCACGAGAATACACCACTGACGCGGTTGCAACCAGGCCTACATCAAGCAGCTCGAGGAGAACCCGCTGCGCACCAAGATGCTCACGGCTGGAACCCTAGCCGGTGCCCAGGAGCTGCTCGCGTCCTTCCTCGCCAAGGACCGCAACAAGCATGGCAACTACTTCACTTCGCGCGTGCCCAAGATGGCCGCCTACGGTGCCATCGTCAGCGCGCCTCTCGGCCACTTCCTCATCTGGGCCCTGCAGAAGACCTTTGCCGGCCGCACCAGCTTGCGCGCCAAGGTCCTGCAGATCATCGTCAGCAACTTGATTGTACGTGGTCTGATTGCCGATATATCGCGACAGAAGAGATTGCTGACTTTCTGTAGATTGCGCCTATTCAGAACTCCGTCTACCTGGTTGCCATGGCCCTGATTGCTGGCGCCAAGACGTACCACCAGGTCCGCGCCACTGTGAAGGTCGGCTTCTGGAAGGTCATGAAGGTCAGCTGGATTACTTCTCCTCTGTGCCTGGCCTTTGCCCAGAAGTTCCTCCCGGATCAACTCTGGGTTCCCTTCTTCAACCTGGTTGCCTTCATCATCGGCACCTACATCAACACCACCACCAAGAAGAAGCGCCTCGCGGCTCTCCGCAAGAAGCACTTCGGTGACGGTCGCTCTGACGGTCGCTCCCCCTCGATGGGAGGTCGCCCGGAGGACTACCCCCCTCCTCATGGCGGACCTCACGGACCCCACGGAGGGCCTCACGGAGGCCCTCACCCCGGCCAAATGGGTGGCCCCAACCCTCCTTACTAAAGGAGACTGCTATGGTGAGATGGCTGAGACGACGGCAAGATTACGCCCCCTTGATGAGATCTAGTAACATCTAATACGAAAACGAGTTCCGTCCTTGGGGCGGAATTCTGGAGTTGAGGGGCGGGGGGCAGTGTGAATGATACGCGAGCAAGAGGCTGGCGGCTTGGAAACGCTGCAACCGGCCGTTGAGTATCTTTGTACAATTTGCTTGCTTCGTACGTTGCGTCATGTTATATGTCCTGTGTGTCGGTAGATAGGTTCAATGCGCTTGGTTTTATGGTTCGACGTGCTGCACTGGCGTCTATTGTGACTAACTATTGAGTGAACTGCCTTCTAGGCTGGCTTGGCTCGATATCTTTCATATCTTGGTCCTGGCCATATGCTAATGATCTACCTAGCACTATTAGGTGCTCTTGTGTAGCATGCGCTCTCATGGCCTCGGAACAGCTGTAGGACTTTGGTGTCTCTGAACAATTAGCCCGGTGTAGACCTAGTCATGGACGCGATGTGCCCCCTTGTCCGAATTTTGGACTTGGTCAATCGTCGGTGTGACGTGATTCCGCCGGTTTGTCGAACGGAGAAGTGGATATGTGGCTCGTGATGTCTCCGCACGCGGCTCTCACTCCCCGGCCGTGGCCTCTCCGGTGTCCACCATGAATCCGGGACTCCAATACTCCCATTCCGGACATTGCTTGTCAACCCACAACATACCCTCGCCCAACAGGTCCTCCAACGCCGTCTGCGCCCGCGCTTTCGGCCACTTCAAATTGACCATCAGCATGGAGATGCTCACGTACCCCAGCACCTGAACAGCCTCCAGCACGGCACTCTGGTCCGTGTTGAGCTCCTTGGGTATGCTCCGGATGTAGTCCTTACTTCCGACCTTGATGACGCTGAACGAGCTGCCCAGCGGCTTCAACGTGCCGACGGCCCTCAGCACATCGTCCTCCGTAACCTCGCTCGCGCCCTCCATCCGGCCCTTCATGATGCGCTCCCGCACCTCGCGAACACCAATCAGACCGCCGTTCTCGTCCCGCGTCGCGCCGCACACCTCGACGACCCGCACCGCGAGCTCAAAGTAGAAGTCGTTGACCGACCTGCCCAGTAGCTGCGCCCATATCGACGACGAGCCGCCCCCGCTGCCCGAGGAAGACGACGACGCGAGGGGGTCGACGCCGATGGCGGAACACATGCGCGCGAACTGTGCGCGGAAGGAGGGATCGGAGCGGATGTCTTTGGCGTGGGTCTGCGCGAACTGCTGGAGGAGGGAGCGGAAGACGGAGAGCTGCGTCTCGAGGGCCTGGGCGTTGCTGCTGCGCAGGTTGGAGCCGTGAGAGGCGTACTGCGCCGAGGTCAGGCGGGACCGGTCAAAGGCCGCGATGCCGATGCCTTTTCGTGACATGCTTTCGGTCGGTCGGTGGTTTCGTGAGGAGGAGGGCGGGAGGAGTTTGGATGTGGAGGACGAGAGCGGGAAAAGGGGGGTCTTGGTCGGTGAGCTAACTTTCTGTCGCCTGTCTTTTTGGGGGGAAGAGGGGCAGAGAGGGAGGTTAATAGAGGGGCGGATATCTTGGTGGACGCTCCGCCATGTCGGCCTTCGTTGGCGCCGACGTCGACAGCAGTTCCGACTCGGCGGGTCTCCCGCTTCGATGTCGCGGGTGATGACATAAGCCATGGCTCTCCGGGTCCACGCCACCCGACAGCAGCGACGTGGTGGAGCCCAGATCCAGATCACGTGAAGTCCAACTCCGGATCAACTCCGGGCGATGTCCAGCTCGCCCTAACCTCTTTGAGCCTAGCTTAGATAGGGCAACGCACAACAACCCTCGCGAAAAATCCCAAATCTTGTCCGTTCAGATCACCACCAAGTGCGCGCTCAATATCACGCTGCGAATTTCCTCACAGTCCCCCCTCCATCCCGCAGCAACCATGTCGTCCACCCAGAGCGTCCAGTGCTTCGGCAAGAAGAAGACCGCCACCGCGGTCGCCCAGTGCAAGGTGCGATCCCGAAAATTACCTGCCTCCCCCTGCCGAACGAGAAGAGAAGAGGCCGCCCCAGAGCGACTGGGGTGGTGAACGAAAATTCGACATCGAACTTTGGAAGGCTGACTTTGGTGTTGCTTTAGGCTGGTAAGGGCCTCGTCAAGGTCAACGGCAAGCCCCTCTCGCTTGTCCAGCCTGAGATCCTCCGCTTCAAGGTACGAACAAACCCGCGCGAAACAAACCCCAATGCAGAACCGGTCGACAAGAGGAGGAAACCACCACGTGTATCGGGACTCGGGAGCGAAGAGCAAGGCGCTAGGATGACGGAGCACTTCAATGGGAGAGGAAGAGAAGCATCGCGGCGCCTTGCTCTTCGCAGCCAGGAAGGGAATTGGGAAAGCAAAGACCGAGAGATCGCAAAAGACATGATATCGAAATTCCACAACGACAAACGTACTAACGCACTCGCCCACAGGTCTACGAGCCCCTCCTCGTCCTCGGCCTCGACAAGTTCGCCAACATCGACATCCGCGTCCGCGTCACCGGTGGTGGTCACACTTCCCAGATCTACGCCATCCGTCAGGCCATCGCCAAGTCTGTCGTCGCCTACTACCAGAAGTTCGTCGACGAGCACTCCAAGAACATGCTGAAGCAGGCTCTTGTTCAGTTCGACCGTACCCTCCTCGTCGCCGACAACCGCCGGTGCGAGCCCAAGAAGTTCGGTGGTGTTGGTGCCCGCTCCAGATTCCAGAAGTCTTACCGTTAAACGGTGTCTCTGGCTGGCGTCGCTCTTTCTCCATTTCGTCTGTCGCAACATGGGACATCTACCTCTCTCGGTTTCGCGCAGGCAGCTGGGGAAGGTGTGAGAGTGTGGGAAAAAATGGAAATTTGGGCAGAGTCGGGGTTTTCCGGTCCGGTCAGCTTTTGGTGTTATCCCGCGCAGCAAAAAAAGACTCTTTTTTAAAAAACCGGGAGGAGTCAACGTGGATCAAAAATGATCTGGTAGCGTCCTTTTCACACGAGATTCGATGGAGGACGTGTTTCCGGAAATGCTCGGTGCGGGTTCGTCCACCGCCCTCATCGACGCAAAATGCAAATGGCATGCCTCGCGGTATCGCTGCTTGGCTTGGGTTTGTAAAGGGTCAGGCAGGCAAATGAAACATTGAAACTTCATGACACGGCGTTTGGGCTCGAGCTATGCGTGTGCCGTGTTTCTTTTTCCTTCAAGAGTCGACGATCCGCATAAAAGTTATGGTGTAGAGGGCAAAGGGAAAACGAATGACTTTCAACCTTCAAGGTCCATGGACACAACTTCCTTGTGATTGCCGACTTGTTTGAGAAGGTCCTCCCGCCCAGTTGTAGCTGTCCAGTTGCCTCGCTCCATGCCTCGCTCCCCCATGCACCTCAAGCGCCAGCCATTGAATCCACACCAAGGCATACGCCCGGAAAGCATCTAACCATCTTTCTCTCGTTCATGCACGCAATTCCAATCAAGACCATCGTGCTTTGTGCCTGGCAGATTCCGATGCTTCCTGTCAATTAGAGACCGCCTAATTTTCCTGTATCTGCGCGGCTATGTCCTGTGTACTTGATTACTCCTATCGGAGACGAGAGTATCGATAGAGACGACGACGGCGACCACGATAGAAGCGACAGTAACGACAGTGATGTGGTGTATAGCCACAGCGAAAATTGTCGGCATGGCACGGGGAAAATAGGCGGTCTCATCGATTATTCGTGCCGCGCTGTCACCGAATGACTGAACCAACACCGTCTAGCAGTCCTTTCTATCACAACTCATGCTAGCCATTCGCACTTCACCACCGCACCACTCTCGCCTACCTCACATAAAATCTCATTGGAACTTCTTGACGCGACGATGCTTACACGAATAGGGACTTAGCAGGCATGTAGCATAACAGCGTCGCCTGGCAGTAGGCTGCGTTAACGTCGTCGAATCATCAGCAAAAGATGAACCAAAAATAGAAAGTAGAATCTACCCCGCTAACGCAAAGGTAGACGACGGGAGAGGCAAAAGCAAAAGATGTGATCAGTGGGAGGCTTGAACTCCCGGCCTTGGCATTACTGAACATCTCAGGTGAGATATTAGTACCACGCTCTAACCAACTGAGCTAACCGACCGAACTGAGTTGTTCAGGTGTTGTTGTGGGAGGAGACGGGATTGAGCCCTATCATGTGCCCACGGATGTAAAGGTGGGGCGGAAATGACTCTCCCACACAGGTCCCCAGAGGTGCACGACATGGATGGGCATGGGCTTCAAGAGACTGAAAACAAGTTTGAGTCAAGCTAGAAACAAGAGCCAGGGCCGAAATTGCGTATTTTCGAAACTTACAAAAGGATATTCGAGGCAATGAAGTTTATTGAGAAAACAAAAGCATACACAATGGTCTTCGTCTTTGTTTGCGTGGCTAGGAATGAGCACAAAAGCATGTTTGAAGACCGCGTCCACAACTAACTCTCTGTGATGAAATGTTGTTACAATCCATTCTTCCAGGGGTAGGCGACGGGATATTGCTCGAATCACCGAAAAACGAAGGACTGTAATGGTGACCGAAGGGTTGTTCATGGACCACAACCCCTCGCTCTGCCGGACCACCACGCGCCCGTTTTTCGTGGAATGCGATACGTCAGCCTGAAGAGACCCAGAAGAAGAAGCGAATGGAAGATTTTCAAAAATGCTTTACAGCACTACTGGGAATCTATATAAGGTTCCAGCTTCAATGTTGACTTGTCTGTCTGCCGACAGAAAGCGTTCTCGAAGCTGTTTGACGTGCGAATTACTTCTTTTATGTGAGAGCGAACGTTGCACCATGTCTGTGAATTGACCGAAACCTCGCTCTAGAACCGAGGGCAAGCTGCGATAAGAACATTGGAAAGCCTTCAGTCTTTGACGACTCGGTCTCGCGAATTGTGAAGGGATGAAGTTGATCGGACAGACTACTTTGTATGATTGATATGTTTGAAAGATTAACTCCATTTCTAACGTATCATCAGACATCTGATCCTTCCAGAGAGGCTGAAGTCTACCTTAACATTGCCTTATCAGGAGTAATGGGTCAACAGCACAACAGGCCCTTATTCTTAGATGGTGAACTTTTACAATCAAGGCTGGTCTTCTTGTTCAAATTTCAGGCCGTTACTTCAACTCGTCTCAAACTGTGGTTGGAGCCGCGCCGTCTTCTATGCTCTCATTCTCCATTGTCATCTGATGAAGATCCCTCGAGTCCTTCAAGTCGCGATGAAAGAGATGGTTTCCCGCATCATTACCACGACCATATCGGTCATCCATACGTTGGGTATTAGTTGGCTTCTTCGTCTGAGGTACAAGTGGTCAGAATACATCGCTAGACATATAAACGGAACAAACAAGGTAAGCGTCATGCCTGAGCCTCAATACCGGTATACCAGCACATCATCTTTGGGATTATACTGAGCAACGGACCCGACGACCAAGATGACCACTTGATTGTTCAATTTATGGGGATTTTCTTTCCTAGCTGTGACTGCCGTCGACTTACCTCTGCCTTGAGGGGAGTGAGAAAGGCGCTGCTCCCATTACATATTAGGAGACAACATTTGAAATGTTCAAACATGGCCAATCAGATCGTGTTTGTAGCCATTTGGACAACCTTGAATGTTGGCATCACAAAGAGTCCCTGCCATAGATGTTGGAAGGGCTGCGACGGGATCGTCGGAGCTGCGTTGCACACTTCAACCCTCCCGTATTCAGCAACGATACTTCTTCGAGGCAAGCCTCGGCGAGAGACAACACAACTCTTTCATGAGGCAAAGTGGGAAATGGCTGTTGTCTTCAAAAAAGACTACGTCGACCATTCTCGAGTCCTGAACTTCGCCCCCAACTCTCTTTGAACTCAATTATTACTTTATGTTAAGGCCTGAGCCCTTATTTTCCTCTCATCGTAGGGAAAGCGAGCAACATGACGCTGGCCAACAGAACCGATAAGTCCTCTTGGGGGTTTCTCAAGCTGGTTCTCGTAACACACCACAGACTTTGATGACATCGCATTCTGCAGCAACCCCCCGTCCAGTTGATTGACGCCGATGTTAGCTAGCTTGAATTCTCCAACACTTCCGTATCCGGTCATCCATATATTAAAGCAGTCCTCGACGGTCTTCTTGAGCTGAACGAGACACCCGAAACCAGACAAACCATGGCTCCAATCAGTTTGACCTACAACCCACGAACAAGCACCATCACGCCGAGAGACGTTACGTGAAGAGACGAACGACGAATTTCCAGCAGGCCTTGTGATGGCGCCTCAACGTCAAATATCAAAGGCTTATAGCCGAGTACTTACCGTCATAAGTCCGTTTCTCTAGATGTACCACAAGCCCTTCATACGAGCCATGCCTGCATCGCAATGTCTTTCAAGCGCTTGTGGCTTGCCCTTTTGCCTCTACACGGTACCATGAACCGTCGTCAACAAATAGATGTACGTCAACTCTTCGCGGACGCTGCAAGATCTGCCGACAACAAATGGGAAGATATCGTCTCCTGGGTAGACTTTTTCGAGACCTAGGCTCCATCAACAACATGCTTGCCAGCAGATGCTGCTGCTTTTGATCAATTTCGAGTGCCGTCCTCAGCTGTCGGGGTGTTACTCATTCGATCCACTTGCTAATTCCGACTGCCAGATGGAACGAATCTTCGTCACATAGTTTTCGGCATCATTGCCATCTTGACTAAGACTCGACATAAAAACAAGGCATTCAACCCCCCTTGTTTCCGAAGCATCCTGGCTATCAGTCTTGGTACCGCGGATATTTCCAAATACTGCCAGGCTTGATCGCGAACCCTCTCCGTCTTCCATTCCACTTACGTCGCTCTTATACCCCCCTCTATGCCTCTTGGCAAGACGTGATGCCCGAGTATGTTGTGTCGACGAAACAAAATAATAGATCATCGCAGCTGAGACTGACACATACAACCGTCTCTTGGAACAACAGCCCATCATGGTTGGAACTCCTCTTGATTCTACTCAGGGTTGTTCTTCATCCAGACCAACACAGTCAATGACCCTGCTACGGTTCCAAAAACAACACGCATTCGACAGGGGAAAGGGGCCATTGTCTGAACACATCTCGTTTCCGAGGACAGTCAGTCAAACGCGTCGTCGTCCTCGCGCCCCTGGCCGAACGGTTCGTCGGCTCCTCTTCTTCTTTCCGCCAACAAATCAGCAGGATGGGCTCGACATATACCTCGGATAAGGCTAAATCTACGTCTTCAGCACGCCCGAATACTGGGCTCGCCGTCATGGCCCATCGTCGAGCCGTCGTCTGCCCAGCCCCTGAGCGCTTCTCTACTACCACAATTGCAAAACATAGAAATTTCGAATATCGTACTTCTCGCTGTTGCGAAAACCAAACCTCAGTCTCCTCGTGGACCGGAGCGTAGCGATACACGCCAAGCAGGCTTCAATTCACCAAAAAGCCTCACCAGCGCGACCTGTGTCCTTCAGATCCAGCCTTCTCACCCCTGAATTCCTTCTTGCACACACAATCAGCCGAATCATACATTCTTTCAACTCAATTGAGACTTCCCTCGATTTTTCCGTTTATTGTCTACAAAGGGCAATTTTCATTCACCTATTTATCGCTATCAACGCGCTCGGTAGAATATCTGCCACGATACCCACAAGCCTCAAGATGCCCGTCAAACCTGTCAAATCTGCCCCAAACTACGCCGCCCGTAGCTCAGCGACGGCACCAAAGACCGGACACTGAACGAAGAACCTGTCCAACACCAGGTTCGAGCGGGCTTCATAGACCATCAAGACGGTCGAACGCCACTCCCTCGCCTGGGTCGTTGACGGCGTCAATCAGGGTCCTCCTCCACCACAAGATCTTGACCTGAGATCTCTCTATCTCTGCCTCTGTCCGTCTGCATCTGTGTTTATCCGGCTTCAAAGATCAATATCACAATTATGGAGGCTGGAAGGGGGCCTGCTTCACTGCTGCTCGACTGCACTTCACAGGGGGCTGGCCGCGCCAACCAATTCATCGCCGACTGCGTTCAAAAATGCACATACAACGGCAAGCATGATGCGCTCAAGCTAGGTACCCAACATTTCCCAGCCTTCAACCCAGCACCAGCAGCACCACCTTCGCCCGAGAAAGTCCCTCCCTCTCTGCGCTGGTCGCGGCAACAGCTGCACTGGACGATCCTGCCTCACACAACTGGATGAAAGCACCGGGTCACCCGTCACATTCTGCTCGAGGCCGCCGTATGCACAGCACGAGCACCCAGCCCAGCCCCAGCCGTCCGACGTGGTGCCCGCCGCCCGCGGACATCTGCACCTAAACTCCTGCTTCTGCAGCAGTATGATCACCCTACTCAAGACGACAGCCAGCGGATCACCAGTCCGGGCACCAACTCACGGCAGGAAGGCAAAGCTACGTGTACCGCCGCCGCCAGAAAAGTCCGTGACACCTCCTCCATCTCTTTTTTTGGCGCCCGCGAGCCCCTCGGACTCTCGAGTCCGTGATGCGCAAATGCGATAATGTGGGAAGAAATGTGATCAGGTCGAGAGGCCACCGCTCTTCCCGCCTCTCCCGACCTCCTTCAGGAAAAAAGAACACCAGATGACACGAACCGCAACGCCAAAGCGCGAATATTGAACAGACGGGGGCGGCATGAGTCCTACGCGCGTCGTGTGTGTATTGTGTGTTCTTGTGTATCGTGTCGTTTCGTGTCGTGTCCTATCTACACACTTCATCTAGCCTCTCTGTCTCTCTCCCCTCTCTTTCTCTCTGCCTTTGGGAAATACACACCCCCTTGGCGCCTCGGAGAGAAGCCCATGGCGCGCTTGGCCGTATCCTGTGCCAATTCACGATAGTCATGCCGTGTGTCCATGTCTCTCCGCCAGTCTTACCGCATGACGCCGTCGTGTTTTCCTCCACGGCATCCTCTTGGCCCAGCACGCGACGTGCTGTACGTGATTTCCTCGCCCCATACAGACTAAAAAAGATGGCAAAAACATACTTTCCGACTTTCTTACACTCACACACACACGTACACTCCTCTAGCCTCTAGTGTCCGTCGTAGGCGGCGGGTGAGGGAAAAAAAGGGGGTGAAGGAGTGAAAGAGCGAAGTAAACGCGGCGCCGTCTCGAAATAGGGGCGCTCACTAAACCCTCACGCCGTCTCGTTTCTCTTGCTTCCCTCATCGCTGAGGAAGCATGGCTTGCCTCTTTTCTCTACTCCCCAAGAGGGGAAAATCACGAGAAAAAAGGAGGACGCTACAATCGCCCGCTAGACACGTCTACTCTGGCCGCCACCAGGCGGCGCTAGGAAGTCGCGTTTTGAAAGGAGGACAAGCAAAGGGTCGAAAGAATTAGCCACAGCCCCGGGCACCGGCACGCAAAGACGCCAAACAGCGCCAGTCGACAATCATCAGCGCCGGCAACAACACCGTCGACGGGTGTGCGAGCGTTGGCAGCGTGTTCGAAAAGAACGGACAAGGAAGGGCAAAGAATCGAGACGACGATGCCGCCGGCGGACAAGAGACCTCGAAACAAGCCAAACCCGCTTGACGGAGGGTTCATGATAGCGCTGGGGTTCTCTGTACGCTCCGTTGACTACGGAGTCGACTCCGGAGAAGTCCAGCGAACGAGGGCGGGAAAAGCCTCCCCGTTGTGGCCGGCTATCCGTAGAGACTCGGAAGAGAGGCAGTACTAAGATGAGGTTGGAGGTTATTTGTCATTGATCTCCATTGCAAAAGATCCCCTCCCCTCCGTACCCTCTATTCTTTCAAAATGGTCAAGTAGATGAAGAATGAGGCTTGCTTCAACGCCCGTCCGCGTGCGAACGCCTCTTCGCATGTGCGTAGACGCCTTGCCTGACCTCCTTCCTTCCTTCCCGCAACGGCAATGATTCCAAAGGTCCCTTTGACACACGCCCATGTCACGGGGGAGGCAAATTATCGCGGGTGGTAGGTAGTCTATTCCAGCCAATTGTCGTATCTATGCGGCAGCGCATGCTGAGCGTATCAGATGAGGAGGGGAAGCCATGGGTGAGAGGAGAGGGAATTGCACGGAGGAAACCAGTTCCCCTCGAGGGTGATCAGCGTTCGTTCGCACTGCCACCGGGTGCCCTCGGATAGCCTCCGGCCAAGTGAGCAAAGATCTTCGGCCTAAGGTAGCGGGGCGGGGAAGAGAAGGTAGCGGGCCATCATACATGGGAGAGAGCGCGATTGCAACAGGAGTAGGGGGCTGAGAAAGGACCCTGCCCACGGATACCATCTCTCTTCGCTGTTGCTTCCGTGGCCCCCTTCCCTTGTCCACCTCTCTCCCGCCGCCGGACTCAATCTATCCAACGACAAGACGCGGTAGGTCTTCATTATTGGACTGACCCACACGTACACGGAGATGCGGATGCAGCAGGTCACGAATCATTGATATGCGCCACCTGCGACGCTGGGGGAAATTGACAAGTTTTCGGGTTAATTATCCTTGGTTGTGTGAATTAGGCCGAGTGGGTAGAGGGCCTAGACGCGGCTCGACGTGCGTGGTGTGGCTCCTCTCCGCGTGTGCAGGACTCTGGGGGCCATATCTCCTCGGCGCTATTGCATTGACATAGCGACTTGCTCCTCCTCCCCGCTGTTACCGCGTTTGGATGAACGGCTGTGCCGTCTCAGAAACGGCATGGATCGGTTCCCAAGGAGAACACACACGATATCTCTGGGATCCAGTACCGAGTAGAACGGGGGCGAAAGACGACGGCATGCCGTTTCTCCCCCCCACGAGTCAGTTAACCTCGATGGCTTACAGAATTGCTTGAGCTGTTGAAGAAGCGCCTTGTGGCGCTCTCTTTCTGTTAGGCAAGTCGTTTGAGAATTGAAGCCGGGGAAAGTCGAGAACAAAGAGAAGCCCTTTCCCGAGCACCAAACGCGAGAAGCGAGGGCGCCATCTTGGAGCCAAACTCGGACTCTTGAGCTCGGACTTTCCGCTGGCAGGTTCGTTGGTGGACAAGCGGGAGGCAGGCAGAGAGTGACTTTGAACAGCAATGATGGGTGTGGGATTTGAGATTTTCCTTCGACTGCCATCCTGTTAGAATCGTCCCCAGTTTCGTCCAAATTGGGAGCGGTACGGACGTTGGGTGCGGTGGAAGTGCAAAAGGCCCACGGGTGGGAAACTCTATTCGAGTCTTTGTCTTGGAATATCTGCAATGATTGGACGCGTATGCCTGGAGGGAGATGAGGTGGGCGCGGCCTCAGACCTCGCTGACAGATTGCGCATACCCGTGACTGTCCCAATTACGGTAGGGATGAAGTCGCGAGCAGTGACCGCATCTCGACACCTCTCAAAGCATTCCGGGTCGTTTTGTCACTGGTTCAATTGCTTGCGATGGTCTTCCCGTCCCGGCCTGGAAGAGCCGCTGGATGAACATTGACGAGATTTTAGCAGAGACCCGCCAGTAGTCCCGATGCAGTACGGCCAAGCTCATCATCACCTTGAGTGTGTAATTAACGTAACATCGGGGATCTCAGCAGGCGGGCTTGTAAGCAAGCGGCTTAGTGCACTGGTTAGTGCTGCCGTGGGCCGCCAGCGCGTGTGAGGACAAGTCTTTGGCCTATGTTGAAGAATCCCTAACTTGATGAAGGCATATTTACGTCTGTGGCGGCGTGAGCGAAACTATGTCGGGGAGCTGGGAGATAATGCTTTGGAAGTCGGGTAGAGTTCGCAACTTGGCGCGTAAGCAGGGTGCAGAGTGGCAGGGTGCAGGGTAGGAATCGCGACTCGACTTGACGTACAACCGCAGTATGCCCGATTATCAGGCGAAAGAGACTGCTAAGATGTGATATCAGAAGAGCTGATAGTCTCTAGGGCACGGTTTGTATCGAGTGATATCGGGTGGCATCGACCGATATGTGCCTGTCTCGTCCGGTTATCTTTCATTTTTACCTTTATGAAGACATGGCATGGAACTTCCCCGATTTCTCCAGAGCACTACCGCGACCAACCGCCTGGGACGCGATGCGTCTTCGTTGGCTTGCTGCGGGACAGGCACTTTTTGCCGTAATCCGATGTTTACAGTTTGAGCCCCTCTCGTAGCAGGGCATGCCGAAGTCAAAGGAGGAGAAGCATTCTGGTTCCCCTCCTCTCGAGGCTTAGCCCCCGCCCCTCCTCCTCCTCTCGCCGAACCATCCCCCAAAATGCCGTCCCAAGTGGCAGGACGAGCTATTGAGGCGCCATGTTACACTCTTTGGCGTTGTCTTTGTGCAACTTTGGTACGCGCGAAGACCAAGAGGAGGAAAAGAAAGGATTGCATCAGGTGTGTAACCCAGACCCAGGTTCCTGGAGCAGCGAAGGGAGCGGCGTCGAGGGCGAGACAGAACCGACAACGTGGTGTCCCGGTCGACGGATGATGTTCACAAGGATCTGCACGATCCCGGTTGGTCGAGACGGCCACGGCCCACAATAGCCCACCCGGGGATATGCAGCCAAATCCCCTTTTTTGACGACATCATACGTGTTTTGCGAACTGATTGATTCTTGTGTCGAACCAGGCGCACCTTGCGACAGACTCAATCTCCTTCAACGCTCGGTTTTTCTTTCTTGTTGAAACCCCTCTCGTGTTCTGGCCCGGCGTAATATAATTGAAATGACCACACGTACCGGGCAGTCCCCTGTTGTTCAGGCACGCAAAGCTGGAGGGAAGCCATGGTTCCTTAGCACAAGTAGGTCGGTTGACGTGCCGTTTGGTAATGTTCTGGTCGCGACTACCGCGTGCTGGCATATCGGAGGCCAATTAACGCGACATGTCAACGCGACAGCCACGCCGATAGCAAAGCCAAATGCTGAGATCGACTACCCAATTCCTGCCCGCAGCCTACTAAGGATACGACTGGTTCAGGAGGTCTCGGCCTTCACTCGAGGAAACGTGGGCTAATCGCAGTGCCCCCAGGTTTCACGAGCCACAAGACAAACAGCTGTCCAACGGCGGAGAAATATCATGGCTCAATGTTTTAGCCATATGGCAATGCCTTTTCCAACACAAACATGTTTCCGCTTGATTGCATTTGATGACTGATACGCAGACGCCCGCGATTGCAAGCTAGGCCACGATAGCGGCCTGCCCACTTGTTGACAGGAACTGAAAGACGCCGGCTGATCGGAGAAATTCGTAGTTGGCGTTGCCTCAACCCTGTCGAACCAGGCGGGCCAGAACTTGCTTGACCATTGCGCGCGTGATTTTCCGACGGCGTCAAAACCGTCATCGGGAGCGAAAAAGTGGGGTTGATTAGGAGGCCAAGAAATAGTGATGCCGTGGTCACCAGGAGCCGCTAGTGCCTTGATGGGGTTAGGGTTCTCTCGTGCGCTGGCGTCTCCATGGCATCGTCAGTTCGGCTCACGACCTGACCGATGCATCTTTAGCGCAGGCTGGTGATTAGCTGCACTAGGGGTGCTTCTCTTGTGCAGATAATGGCGGAGGTATTTGGTTGCAACTGCAACCCTGCCCTCAGAATGATCCGCCCCTATTCCTTGTTGGAGACGCTACAGACAAAGGAGCTCGAGAGGCTTCCCATCGAGCTTGACCATGTGGAACGGCCTACCCATGGTTGACGGGAGCTTTCGATGGATACACATCTAGGTACGGGAGCGACAGCTAGAGCGGCCGGATGCCACCTCCGTGACTTTCCTGATCTCGCCGCATGGTCGGATGTGTGTAGTTGGTCAGCCCAAGAAGCAGCGACTAGCTCCCATGACCGCGCGCGGGCCATGAGAGAGCCACGTATGAGTCTCTTCTGATGTTTGGTAGGCGCTTTCCTATTCGAGTAAAAGTCTATTCTTCAGAGCTCTTAGTCGTGCGGACTTTGGTCTCAACGGCGGTGAAGAAGACAAAGACTGTGTGCAACGCAAGGCAGTTGGAAACAGGGATGAAGCTGAGGCTTTCATCAGCACGGACAATGTTCGCTGGTTAGTTTGAGTCCCTGTTGGGACGAATGATTCTAGTAAGTAGCCCCAAAACCAAGCAGTTTCACTGGGTGCAAACGTGATGCTCGTATGGCATTGTGACTGCGTCTCGTTCGTGCTTGGATGCCAACAGAAAGCTCCGCCACTCAGGGGTAGGTCCAAGATGGATGGTGCTTGCGTCGCCCTGAGGGGGATGATCATTGTGCAGACGCACACATCCATGACATGAGACTTGACCTCATCATACTGAGGAGAGAAGCAAGTGCGACTGAAAAGGGGGAGTACTGTGGGGGATGGAACCTTCATCCGATATCGTCTCCAAATCCCGTCGACAGTGTCGCAGTTCCTTGCACCACGACGCCGTACGCGCGGTTTGGCATACAACAGACTTGTTCGAGCTTTGTGCGCAGGCATTAACGATGCCATAACAAGCAGATACTCCGGGGTTGGTGGCCTCGGTCAAGAACTATGATTTGCGTTGCATTGCAGGGTGATCGTTGGCCGCGGTGAGCACTCGCGACAGCAGCCACGGAAAGACGGGGAGACGACGAGACGGGCAGAACCTTGCCAGGAGTGTGCAATTGCCAACCACTTCAATCGAGATGAGGATATTCCTGCATGCTCAGTGAGCAAGTTTCAATGTGCAAACCCCTCACCATGAAAACATCCTCTCTCAAGGTGTCTCGGGCTGTGATGGTTGGACCATGATGCAGACTTGCGAGCGTCGCTGCCAATCGATAGCCACCGTTGAAGACATCTTCGCGGTAGCTGCAAGCCAAGTGCCTCATACAGAGAGACAAAAGTCCCAAAGCCTTCAACTAGACCCATCGTCTTTAAGGTGGGTGACAAGCAGCCCGGGTCCAAACAGCCTTGTAAGATCAGATGTGATTGACCAGCCCGTCAGCTTAGATAAGTGGCTCTGCAGGCGTTGGATATCTAGAGTAGTACGAATAATAAGGCTAAGGCTGACATTCTCTGGGATGATAAGTCGCCCGCAGGAGGAGTTTGTCATGTGCACCAACTCGAGTCGCTCGATAATTGATGACGCTCATTGGATGAAGTTAGTTTGCCGCTACCCGATCGCGTTCAGTCTGCCATCCTCTGAACGATGAAAGAGACTGGCCGACGTATTGCGGATAACCGTCCACCTGTTGTTGGTCTTGGCAGCAGCAGAAATCGATGCTCGATCACACATGACAATCATTGTGCTCTTTTTTCAGAGATCAACATTGCCCACCGCTCGGCCTCTCGCGCTCAAAGGTGGATATGTGGAGCGCCGAGGTCGATCAATGACAAGCAAGCAAGGCGATCGACAGGGCAAAATATCCCTGAAAATACGGAAGCGCATGCGCTCCTCCAAACCGTCGATGAAAAGACACGAGTCATTCTCTCTTGATTTTCAGCCTAGAACACCTCACCGGAGGCGTTAAGAGGATTGCGCGGTTGCAGCGATTTGCGTTGCAACAGTGGCGAGGCGAGTTAACCGCATGGTCTACTGGATGAGCTTCAACTGTCGTTGACTCAAGCCTTTCGAAGAAGCATTTGAGGCTGTTTTTCTGAAGCCCTAGAATTCTTCTGCTCTTGTCTTCTGCAGACCAAATGATCGCCAGATAGGGTCTACCATCGCGGCGGATCATCAAGCTAGTCGGCTTTCGTCAGCTTCCCAGCTGTCGGGAGTCCTAGGTGGTGTTCTTTCTTTGCCGCACGCATCGTTTGGCAGTCAGAGCGCCTAGTACGTAGTTTGTAATCGTTCTTGCGTACGAATACAGAGTGCTCTGTACACTTTGCACACCACGCTAGCAGCGAAGCGAAAGGGCTATGCAGGGAACAGTGAGTTTGTGGGGGTGCGGTTGTTAGTGGCCCGCTTGCCCAGAGTCGACCGGATAGCGGAAAGGAGTTGGCTCCTCTCTTGGAGTTTGCGCGATGATACCTGGGAATGCAGTGTGAATGTGAAGGTTGTGTCCGAACGTACTGCGTAGGACGAGGCGGATGATCCAAAAGCGGGTAGCCGAGGGTTAGAAACCGCCTTACCTGAACCACTATCGATGACCTTCTGGGGTTTCGAGGGGTCAGACCGTCAGAGGAGAGGGGCTGTATGGCATCGCGATAGCCCTGTCCGTATCCCATCATGCGGGAGATCAGGCTGTATGCGACATAGCAGGTTGATGGAGGGCACAGCTGAGCGGTGGGCCCCAGGCAGAGGACGATCTTCATGAGCCAGCGTCAGCAGCAAAATTGGCCCACGCCGCTGTATTCGTGGCTGGGGGACATGGGAAATCGACTTTCCCACTCTCGCCGCTCTACTTTGCTCTTTGCCTCCTCGTACCTCCACTTGGATACTCCGCTGCCGTGGCTCTCGGAGCGTGGCATCTCCGATATTGGCCGTCCGTCGTTGCCGACCCGGATCAATCAGCGAAGCAATCGTGATAGGTGCACCGGCTTTGCAGCGCGCGCTGCAGCCTGGAGCATGCAGCTAGCCAGGCCTCATGGCGGTCCAGTCGTAAGTCATCTCTTGCAGGTACGAGCGCCAATGTTATTCCTTTGTGTCGTCTTGCTCACCGCCAACTGTTGTCATCCACAGAAGAAAGATCCGAGAACAAGTTTGAACAGTCCATCGCCCGCTGCAATTCCGTAGAAATACCGCGCACGCGTTCCTGCTTGGCTTTGGTGCGGGTACCGCTTTTCGCGGTCGTCTGTTGCCGCAGTGGATGTGCAACCTCCAGCCAACTGGCGATGAGTGAAAATAAGCCGCTTTCCCATCATCCATGGCTTCTTCGCCCATGTCCGTTACATAAGGGCATGCACCTCTGTCCCATTTCAACTACAGTGCGAAGCCCGTCGATTTGAACACTGTTTACCGCTCCGACTCATCAGCTCACACTAGTGGGAACAGGGGTATCGCTGCTCTTGTCCGTTGGGGGCTTAAAATTGGCCGTACTTTGCTTGACACTTGCTGGGCTCGCCAGACCCCCCTGAAGGATGCTTGTTCATCGAGGACTGACCGCCTGATGGCCTCATGACTTCATCCATCAGGGGTACCATATGCCATAGTTGCATAATGTCCCTGATGAGCCGGGCTTGCCTTGTCTTGCAAATTCCCAGAGACATGTGAGACGCGTCGGCTAGAGCATCTTACCAGCGGGGGATCACTTGTCGACGGTCGAATACCTCGATAAAGATGTCTTTCCGGTTTGGTTCCTGGAGCTTGGCAAATGATTCCATGGGCATTAGCGGCGCCCGAAGCATCCCCTTCGTCTTAGCCGCACATACGCCTCGAGGTATTGGGAATAGTCAGGAACATATGTCTCAGACAAGCCTTGAAACTTGCTTTCTAGCCTTCCCGAAAGTGGTTGCTGGCACCTGCTCATTATGGCGGCGATCCTCGAGTTGATTCAGTTGCCCAGCCTAAAGGAATGTCTTTTTCGAAAGAGCAGCAAGATACATGGCAGACGCCCTTGGCTATTGCATGGCTGTCAATGTGCATGATGCTTGCGCTGCCATGCCATTGGACGAGTCAGTGCAAATGCTCTGTCCTGCTTTGCCGCGAGGAAGCGATTGAACGACAGGCAGCTTGATGCTGAAGGCCAAACACGGCGACGGCCATGGCTAGAAAACGAGAGTCTGTGATCAAGGTCGTAATCGGTCGAATAGCGTTGTGTTTTGTGTTCTTAGAAGGCCCGGCCTGGAACCAGCGAGAAACCCGGTGCGAGAGGGAAACGTGACCTGTGCGGATGATGGTGCGTCCTGCAAGATTGGTTCCAGCCTCACGAAAAACTCAAAATCCCACCCTTTCTTTGGGCATCAAATGACAAGAGGCGAGAGACCTCCCGAAATGCAGAGAGCAGCCGAAAGTGACCCCGGTTTTCATCTTGTGGTGGGCCCAGAAGATGTGCGAAAATCCCTGCTACCGAAGTCTTGCGATATTGGCTGGGAAGTCCTGCGACGAAGAGGGACAGCCATGTCGCGAAAGTGAGGGGCACGACGACGCGGCAGCGTACGGCAGACGCGAGAGCAGCTGAGGAAAGGTGAAGCATTGATAACATATTAAAGGTTAAAGGGTGTACTTGTAGACAGACGTCAGATGGTTGACACTGACAGTCCAGTGTGCGATGGCAAGTGATTGAAAGAGCAGGGAAGCATAAAATCTTACCCTGCGGCTGCGAAACCAAGAGCGAGCATGACCCTGCCTGATAGACACCAAGCCAACTCCAACTTATGCTGCAACAAACTCGGCATGGCAGGCCGTGGTAGTGTCTGCCCTGAGCCGGCTGTTTTTGATGACGGATGCTATATTGTGGCCGACTTGCGAGATGCGTCGGTCACTGTGCAATGTTGTGGACGATTCCAACAGACCGCCTCAATGACGATAAGTTCCGATTCAGTCTGTCTCTTCCTCGGCCACTGCACTGCGCATGGCTCGCCCAGCTGCCACGGCTGGCTCGACGGCTTGACGGTTCGCGGTGCTCATACGATTGTTGCACAGGGTCAAGCCACTGTCCTTGGTGCGTGGATTGGACCGTGGACCGTCGCGCTGAACGGCATGGTCTGCACATCAGTGGATACTCCACGTGAGGCAGTATGGCCGGACTGCAGACATCGGGCGCACAAAGTTTTAGCCTGCACGTGGAATGCTGTGGTGAGGTAGCATTTCGAGCTCGAAAAGGGACGTGCGAACAAAATCCTAGGTGATGTGAGGAGGGGTAGACAGGCCCCAGAGGACTTCGATAAAATGGTGTCTCGCGACCTGGTCTAGTCTGGTCTGGTCAGGTCAAGCCTGAGCCTGTCAGTGACAGCGCTCGGTCATCCACTGGGCCGGAGAGGAGGGCCATGACTGTATTTTTCAGCGCTGATCTGGCCGGTACTTTGTACTGGGCGGTGCGTGAACCGTAGAGTACGAGCCAGCATGTCACGGCCAAGACACGCAGCAGGGGTGTCGACTGGCAGGCCGCCGGCGACGGAGGCGACGACATGGCGAGTAACAAAAGGGCGGCAACGAAGGCGGCCAACCAGCGCTCAATGGCATGGATAGTACCCGTAGACAAAGGGCAGAAAGGCTGCCGTCGTCGCTGCTCAACTGCTGCAGGCTTCAGGCAATGGAATCATCGCATGGGTAATGCGGTCAGAAACTTTGGGTCTGATGACCGTGTCTTGCTTGTCGTTCCGAGGTATCCGCGCAATCTCAATCCTTTCTCGTGTTCCTCGTTCCCTGGGATCCGTGGCCTAATGCGGTCCTATCCTGTCAAAATTTCGTGCGTTGCCGCCGCCATTCGTATCGGTGTGCAATGTACACGGGCAACAAGAGGGAGTCACAATATTTGCCAATGCTGGGCCGCTCGGCCAATGACGGCAATGCAGTGCCGCATTCGGAGCGACAACTCGATTTTTCGAATTCATGGATGGGTGACCGATGCAAGAAGATGAAATCGGCGGAATTTGGAGGGATATGAGGTTCATGGCCGGCTGCAGCAGGTCGTTGGGAGTGTGCATTGGCCGAAGGTTGCTTTGCCCTAGTCGATGGCGGCACCACTAATTGAGGGAGGATCAATGGGAATGACTTGACATGGGACGACGTGAGGGTGATGTGATACCGGTGACCGTTGAAATGGTGACGGCTGGAAGCGGGAAGCAAGATTGGCGGGGGCCTGCTGCTCATTGACAATCACTTGTCGTTTGTGGTGTGCTCGCACGGGTGGTCGTAAAGGTGCGCGTGTACTAGTACAAGACATTTCGTTTGACCAGTCGTTGGTGTTGCAGTGTTGCAGGTGGCTGAAGTCGACGAAGTCGACGAGCCGAGTCGTCACCGACAGCAGCCCGGGTTTGCAGGTCGGTGTGGCACGTCTTCGTCGAGGACGGAGCAGCCTGTAGCATGACGGTATTGAGCTTGATAATCGTGTGCTGTCGGGATGCTAGCCGCTGGCCATGCCAAGGCATGCTCCTCGTGGCTTCTCTGCCCCCAAATCCTTCAGGATGAGTGACCGAACGGACTAGCGTCCTTGTCATTCAGGGTTTGAGGTGGTGCGACTGTCCAAGGTGTTGGGCCTGGAGGGCTGTCGTTGGAACAAACAATTGGCGATGGCGGCGCTATTCGTCTCAAGGATGGACCGGCGGTAGATGAACAGCCAGCCAGCCAGGCCTGTAGGTGCGAGGTCAAGTCGGGATAAGGTGTTCGCCCGTTTGCACGGCACTGCTCCTCTGTGTGTGCGTGTGTTGGTTTGGGTTCCTCGGAGGCGGCCAACTAAAAGACAAGACCAGACACTGTGCCCCTCCGGGGCATTAACGCTTGTTTAGTCGATTCCCAGCGGCTTGGGTCGCTTGAGATCTGTCGACGCCCTAACCTTCGCGACAGATCACTCTAGCAGCGGGCTGCGTTTCTTGGTGAACCCCCAAACCAGGGTGTCGGGACTTGCTTAGTTTGTTCGAGAATAGCCGTAGATTGGTCCTGAACTATTCGGACAGCCCTAAGGCACGTTGGAGGCGGTTCCTGGCATTGGCTTTGGCTCATATGCAGCACCTGGTGCTGAGGCCTGAACCAGCCTAGAAAGCCGTAATTGTCGGTACTCGGACGACCGACCACACTGCTTCGACGAGGCTGTCGTCTGTAGACTGTAAGGGGTGTCGGAAGGTGGGAGCAGTGGGAGAAGAGCAGCGGCCGCGGCGGCGGCCGCCATCTGGTCATCAGCGTGCCCGTCCGCCGTGGACCGCGGGCCGTGGAGCGTAGATGTGACGCATGCAAATGCTTGCAGGGCCCCGGGGGAATTGCATCGTAAGCTGTCGGACACCGACCGACTCGGCCGTGAACTTGAGCGGTGAGGACAGGGTACGGTCCCATCAAGCAGGGAGGAGTCCAACACGGCCGACGCATTCGCAATATCAGTCAGACTCGGCTCGACACGGTTCGACAGGCCACACTGACACGCATGCGGGCTGCGCGATGGCAGGTGGCGGATTGAGGCTCCATGTTCTAATGTGGCAACCAGTGCGGGATTGAACAGAGGAGAAAAAAATTGCAGTCATCGTGGCGGAATTTCACCGAGGTCTTGCCATTTGAACGCCGAGAGAGAAAAAAACATCCTTCCCATCGGCATCGACAGTCCAGCAAAGCAGGCGGAAGCGGCCGTACAAGTCCGCATCGCGCTCCGTGCTTGCTACTTCTCCGACAATGTCCAGCTGAGGAAGGACACTGCACACTGCGCCGTAGCCCGCCGAAGGGACGGGAAGATGAAAGGTACGCCGCTGCCTGCTTCTGCGGTACAAGTGCTCAGGTAGCGGTACGGGTGCATTCCAAGGCAAAGGGCGCAGTCGACATTGTTGGAGGGCGGCCTGACCATGTACCGGGACTTTTGCCCCGGTACTACCGTAGTTTGGTACTTTCGAACCAGAGTACGAAGTACCGTGCTTCCCTCTCGAAACAATCCCCTAGGTTGGTTGCTGGTCCGCTAAGAGCTGGCCAAGGTGGCTCGCAGATGCTCAGCGGCCCTTTCCGGCGGTCGTGTCACTGCCTCGTCTTCGCTTCGTCCACCTTCACCGTCACCGTCAACGTCGCTATCGCGTCGCCGTCGCCGACGGCCGCCGATTCCAATGTCATTTACCAGACAAGGTGTTCGATCGTCCCTCATCACTCTCGGACACTCCCTCCCTGTTTGCCTCGGCTCTCGAGTGCACCCCAAATTTTCGCGGGACCCAGTGCGCGCGCGTGTGTCTGATATGACTGAGCGAGAGAGCCCGCCTCTGAATACCCGTGTCGATTCGCAACTCCGCATGCATCTGCATTGCGGAACCCAACCTTCTGTTCTCAGTGCCCGCAGCCCACCCTCGCAGGGCAAATTAGCTTGAGGGGAGCAGCCATCGTCGGGCAGGGTTGCAGGCTGTCACAATTAAGCGAGGGGTAGACAAAAGAAAGAACACCTCCCCTCCTCCCCCCCTTGCCATCGCAGCGCTCCAGCCCTCTGGAAATTCTCTGAGGCACCAGTGAACTGCAAATTGCTAGGTAGTCGCTGATCGGGCTGGAGAAACATGGTTGCGACACATAAAGAGAGACACTTCCGAGAGCTATCCCTAGCGTATCTGGACGGCACCACATCGCCAGTAGAGGAGACGTTTAACGCAGTAACGCAGGGCAGAGCTGGGCTGGAGCATCTTCCTAGCTTCGACTTCAAGTTGCAAGGAACCCAGGTGAAGCTGCCTAGAACCTTAGGCCCTACCCCTACCATTCTCACCATCACCTTGGGCCACCCTGAGCCACACCTTCGACCTTCGGGTTTGAACTTGGGTCCCCGGCCCCCGACCCCCGGCCTCGCGTCTGGCTCGGTATTCCTAGTAAATCCGCCCCCGGCAGATCTCAGCTGCGACATGTCGACGTGGAGGTGTGGCCCGTCCGCCGTAGTCGAGGTGCCCGACGACAGGGAACAGGAGGAAATCCCATTTAAAAATCGAAGGAGCGGATACCGCTACATCCTCTTCCAGTTAGTCCCGCCCAGTTCTCATCCCCGAGGCTATTTTCTGAATTCTGATGCTCTCCAGGAAACCCACCGTCAACCAAATTGGAGACAACAGGGTGTCAACCTCCTGGCTTTCCGCCGTCAAGATTTCTACCTGCAGTCGGTACAGACGGTACAGCACAGATGCTCGGCGCCTTCGAATCCCGGTGTGCACCTCTGTATCTTGTTGAGATACGATCTCTTCCAGGTCGGTTACGCCGCAGCAGCTCCCATCAAGATTGAAGCGAGCCCTCCACGGCTTTCGGCAAATCGATCGCAATTACGCGCTCGCGACTGCAGTCGTTCCCGACAAGATCGACACTCCAAGATCTCTGGAATCATCAGAAGGCAAGGTAGAGTCCAGTCTTGTGCGAGGCAGGGTAAGGCAAGTTGGTATCCCCCTTGCCCCTACTGCTGGACACGCAACTCCTCTCGTAATTGCAAGCTCAGGCAACGGCGGTCCTTCATATCCATGGATTTGTGATGTCCCAGTAGCCTATGCGTCAGAGAGTACGGCGCGTCGCGTCTCAACTTTGATAGTGGTGGTAAGCGGCAATGACAAACTCGAGACAAGATAAGACGAGCGGCGTCAGTGTCCCTGTCTGCGCTCGCGCCCGCCCCTAGCTCGAGTATTCGTTTGACAAGTCGAACTTGCGGGGGAAACGCTAAGGTAGGCCCCGAACCTCTTGTGGGTGACAGGGACAAGCGCAACATCAGACAGTGTCAGGAGACACGTGCAGACATCTTGGTTCCCTACTCCTTCAGGGGAAAAGCAGCCTTCGACAAGACTCAAGTCGCGGAGCAATCTCTAATGATGGGGGGTCCGTTCAGGTCTGTCCTTGCCTATCTCCATCTTCAGCTCGGAGACGTGACGACGCAAGATGTGCCCTTGGGGAGGGAGGGGGTGCGGTATTCGTAGATAAATCGACTGTTGATGATGGACAGCCAGTTTCTATTCTTCTCCTCTGGCCTCCCATTTGTCTTGACATCGAACACTCCGCCACACGGGCCTCGAGCCATCCGATGATTGTCGAGAGGGGCGGGAAGCAAAGACAGTTAGAGGAGAACGGCGCTTTCGTCCCATAAGTGGCTATTCTTGTCTTGACTCCTCCATCTGTCGTCGCAGCTCAGGAAACGAATGTTTTAGGTCCACCTGGAGACAGAACAGAACAAGTGTAGGTGGTTAGGAAACCGGCGAACCCCTAAACATCGTAGTGGCAGGGCGATCTCTAGGTCAAAGAGTTTAGACCACCGTTTGATCCCAAGCCCTGGGCGAGTACGCCAAATTAACCTTCGAGACGCCAGCAAGATCCCCAAAGGCTTGATAAACGCCCCTGCCTCGAGTCGCAGTAGGGCACCTCGTGTTTTGCGTGGTCCTCGTATCGCAATCGGCGGCACAACTTCAGTTGTCTGGTAGATGCTGTCGCGAGAGGCGATGACAAGCCCCCAAGTATGATGCCATTGCATTCGTACAAAGCAGACAAGGAGACACGGGTCGGATTGTCTGTCGCGGCCCAAAGGGCATGGACAAAAGGTCAAAGCCCACAGCACAAAACACAGACCATAGCCCACTGGAACCCACTCGTTGTATCGCGTCGTACAATCTCTGTCGCGGGCGGAGAATATTTTGGTAGCAGAGCCCCGTCCGTCACGCCCGTCGGGGCTAGTGTTGTGCTCAACGCGCGGGCTCAGAAGTCCCCGAGGAGCCTATGCTCTTTTTGTCCACTGGGATCGACTCCAGCGCAAGCATTCCTTCGACTCCGCCCGAGTCAGGGTCCCACACTCGGGGAGTCTAGATCGTCCCTCTTTGCTGTGTTACCCCCCTTGGCCGGCACCATGGGAAGAGGCGGGATTTGCTTCTTTGTTTCTTGTCTCTTGACGTTGTTGTGGCTGTCGTCGGAAGAGGACTCGGGATCGACGGGGGTTTCGAGACACGGGGCAGTGCTTTTGGGTGGGCAGTTACCGTAATCCGGAAGTGCCAATGGCAATTGACATTCCTCGACTGCCGCGCCGAGACGGCCCCGATGCTCGCGTTGACCGTTCTGACTGAACGATGATGATCACTGGCAGCTGCACGACGGTATTTGGGATTTGCAGAAGGTGATGGACTAGTTGGCTTGCTGGTCTATCCGTACCTAGGGAAGAGTTGTAAGTAGTCAGCAGCATGCACGTACGAATAAGGTACACCCCACGCGCGCAAGACAGGCCTCGCCTGCAACCTGGGACCTAGTTTCCCTAGCCCTGGGGCTCTGAGGCTTGTCGTTGTCGGCCTTGCAGACAGACAGGTCGGGCGTGCAAGTGGTGATTGGTGGTGATAGTGCGTCGATGCTTGAAGTTTGGGGGCTTGAAGCTGCTACGCAGTGCTCCTGGTCCTGCAACTGCAACTGCCAATGCAATGGCAACCGAGCATCTCGACGATCGACATGGGCTTCTGCTCTCAGTGGCCAGTGACGGATGGAAGAATCGGCACATCAAACCCCCCTCCCAAGACTCGAAGCCAAGACGAGGCAAGGTGCAGGGGATCATCAGTCTTCACCTTGCATTGCTGGAGCTGGTTCGCCGATGCAATGAGAAAAAAGAGAGTGGGTCTGCGACAGGCATCCCACCTCATCATTCAACAGGCTAGCGCCAAAAAAGACGCAGATCTCTGTTCTCTGGGGCCTGGGCTCTCCCGCCCCACTTTCACATCCCAGCAACACCCACGACTGGATGGAGACACTCAAGGGAAAGAACACGGACCCGCATTTCGCACTCCCCTGGTGAGCGCCTTCCATTAGAGGGGAGAGAGCGAGAGAGACCGAGGGGGAGACTCAGAGAGAGAGGATGAAGGCAGCTGCCTTCCTGCCTTCCAACACCACTCCACTGACACCTGCTGATGTGTATACTCCCAACGAATACGCACAGTGCCGCATCAGTGTGAGGTGATTCTGCGCGCATCCCCATACCTGGATACCTAGATAGGTACCTACCTACTTTGCAGGGGCCAGAGCATGACCCAACCAATGCACACCGGATCCGACATTCACACTTGCCTTGCTGTGCCCAGGGGGTTCCAGCAGCAGTGCTCCGCTCCAGTTGAGCGCTCCAGGGCTTCCATTTCCAATTCTTCTCTGCTTCTTCCCTGAGACGTGACCACCCATGAGATGCAGGTCAAAGTGGGTTGAATCTCACATCACATCTCGCTGCTCGCCGGACTCAGCTCATACGGTCGCAGTGCAGTCCCACACCGCCCACCAGACCATTGGCAATCGACCATAGCTGTTCCTTTCCCTTGCGTTCAGCAGGATTGGCAACAACGTCCTCAGGCCTGCCTACCGCGGGTTAGGTACCTTACAGCAACCAAAAGCTGGCAGTCCTGGGCCAGCTGGTGGGTTTGGGTGTACATGTACCATTTTGCTGTTCCACGAGGAGCGGCAACTCCCATGGAAACCCAAAGTCAGGGAACCCTATACCAACAACACGAATTTGCGCCGTCCGCTGTGCCGCCGTACTTTCAGACTTCTCTGTCTGCACGGCGCACCACCACAATGTCACCAGATGTCGACAGAGAGGGGCCAGAGGAAAGGCGGGAAGGGCACAAAAACACAAGAATCCACCTGCGGTGCGCTTTCCCTCAGCTCCGCGGCCGCGGTTATCTGGCCCTGGACCTTGTCTGCGCTTGCTTGTCCTAACCTCCAACATCTCCGGTCTTCCATCCAGCTCCCAACCCTCTCCCGCCTCTTCTCCCTCCTCGCTCGGTACCGAGGCACAAGCTACCCTCCGTTTCCCTGAGCCCACGCTCCCGTTCCGCGGCGCGGCCAACCATCTCCTAATTGGGGCCTAACTCCTTTTCTCGCAACGAGCCCTACCTTGCATTGCAGCGAGGATGGCCTTACCCGTCCATCTCATTCTCCAGACTCCAGGTTTCCTATGCAAGACGCTGCGGCGGCCGTGTGCTGGTCCCTTACCTCGCTTCCTTGGCGCTACGCATAATCGACCCCTCCCAGAACTTCGGTAGACATTCGGTGTACAGGCCAAAGTATTCGACACCATTACGGTCCGCTTCACTCACCTCCACCGGTACGTACAACCTGCCATGCGGCCTTCACCTCGTACAATCAGCAGGAAGACAGAGACGTAATCTCTCAAAAGCAAGGCCAAGACCTCGACCAAGACCTGGACTTCGCCGTCTTTAGGGAATGACACGCATTCGGAGGTGCAGCGACACTGCCAACAGACCCAGCATTAGGTCGTGCAGCATCCAGTTCGGCATGTCGTCGTGTCTGGCTATCTGAACCGCAGGCACATGTCTTGGGTGTGTGTGTGTGCGAATGTCGGGTCGGCCACTCAGAAGGCTTGCCACGTCCTTCATCCGTCACCCACACCCCTCGCCGCCACAATTTAGTGATTCCCACCGCTGGGGACCTCGACCGTAGAAATCCCAAAGGTTGTGCCGCAGGGGGCAGGGGTCTGTCCCTGGGGCAGCTTACGGATATGTTGTTGTTCTGCTGCGATTGCTCATTTTTCGCATTGGCACCTCCTTGCCATCATACTTGTGCCAAAATAACGAGAGCCAGGATCAGCCCCGATCCGCCATCTATCCTCGGCATCCACGGACAATTCATCACCAATCTTTTCCTCTCCTCTCTTTACCTGGTCACAGTCTCAAAGAGAGGGGCAGAGGAACAAAGTGGAGGGGCGGTCTCAACCACCATTCCTCGATTGAGAATGGGAAATCCAAATACCACAAATCCACACCGGCCGCCCAGTTACGTACAGCCATCGATCTAATCCACACCATGGTGATATCCTGGAAACATCATCGATCACTTATAATCCACCAGGTACGGGACTTTCACCCAAGGTGTCGCACGTAACGGATAATCGACCTCTTCTTTGTTTCGTCATCTCACCAACCCACGAGTCAAGACGGCGGATCCGGCATCGGGCGATTCCTATAGCTCTACGGAATTCCGATCTTGAGCTCCAAAGGCGGAGGTGAGGGAGGGATGGGAAAAAGAAGCTTTTTTTTTTCTTGTGCTTCCAGCAGGTGTGGATTTCTCTCAGTTCCCGTGCCGTCGGCGTTGGCCGCCGTCGGACAGCGGGAATAACGGGGCCTGCCACCGCCGCGTACAATTCCCTCTTCACCTGTTGTCGTCGAGTTGATGACTCGACCTGACTTGAAGATTTCCAAGAACATGTCATTGGACAAAGGTCGTGAGAGTCAAGTCAGACAAGTCGACTACAGTCCACCCCTTTGCTCGGGCACGCCCCTTGTCGTGCGGTGTTTTGCGCCTCGACAATTGCAGGTGAGTAATGATATTATTACGGCAGTTGCAATCGATAAGCATTACAAACGGCAGGACGCAGAGCATAGCAAATTTCCCAGCATCTACGGGCATCCTGGGAAGTCAGGTGTAAGAGGTATGCAGTATGCAATATTCAAGTGGAAAAATAAAACAGATTGGGCAGAATTCAAAGACAAGACAGAATCTGCCCCAACTTCTAAGGCCCCAAGTCTCCATCGGGAAAAATAAATCTGACACGCGACGCGGCAGCCAATTTCTTCGCTTTGTTAGGAAATGACCAAAGAAAGAGAAGGTGTTCCTTGGGAGTGGTTCTGGGCTATGGTGGTCATTCCATTGATTCATCCGCTGAACCAATTCATTTCATTTCACTTGTAAATGTCCAGCTCGGGCACGATGAGAAAGTCATAACCGAAAAAAAAAGAGACTACTCAGTAAGGTACTTCATCATGGCTTTTCAACAATCGATCAAAGAGTTTTCTTGGGGGGGTTTGATACCTTGGCTTTTCATGTTGGATGGCGTGGTTGAGCCACCAGCCACTGGGGATTCCATTCGGTCTAGCGCCGGCATCGAGCGCCGGGCGCCCGCCAAGCATACACCTCTCGTGGTTCCATGGACCATGAAGGAGTAACACATCATCGTCACCATCATCATCGTAGGCTCGTAGCGCAGCGGCGTCAACAGCCAGCGACTGCCATACAGTGCACAGAGCCGGACGGGTCAAAGGGAAGGAAGCACCAGCTGCCGCCTGCCACCTGCCTGCCACCTCTAGCAGAACATAGGTGAAGCCCCTGCCACGCTGATTGCTGGCTGCTGCAGGAAACGGTACGTACTTCCGATTGGCATGGAAGGAACTCCCTCCACGCCAAGGAAAATTCGGTACCTCATGAGGTATCTTTTTTTTCCTGGCTCAACCTGCCATCAACCATCAGCCACAAGACGCACCCCCTCCTCTTGGATCCTTGGAGACTCCCCGGCCAGCAGATCCTGGCAAGCAGCATCCAACCCATCCAGACAGCTGCCTGAGCAGAGCCCTGTGCTGAGGAAGGCTCTGGACTCGCACGCACAACCTAGACAACCGCATTTGTACCCGCCGTCTGGCTGCATCGGGGAGCGCCTCCTACCGCCCCAAGCATTGCGTTTGGGATCGGTACGTATCTACTCACATCGACATTTCGTCCGTACCTCTGCGTCAGGTACATTCATTTCAATCTTCCTTCACTCACAGGGCTCTACATGTCCTCGTCACCTCTCAGATCAATTGCCTTGAGAACGACACATGCGGTACATCCCATGCCTACGTGAAGGCCTTCATCCGATACGTACCTCCCTCGAGCTGAGGTACTTTCTCTCCCCCCCTCTCGCTTCTATACACGCCTCACACCTTACGAAAGGAAAGCGCAAATAGCAGCGAGAATTCAGACTGAGAGTGAGCACGTTCTGCGGTAGAGTGTGAGGTAGAGAAAAGCGGAGGGGCAAGAAAAAAAAAACACGGGCTTGCTGCTTACACTCCTCCCCCTGGGCCGGTCCGCGCAGTCGTCGTCGTCTTCCATCTGCCACCCATCAGACGGGGCTCGCAGCGCAGACTCGGCGGCCATTATCGTAGCCCCTTCCCTGCTCTCGAGTATCTCATCTCGCAGGAAGTGACAGGGGGAAAAGAGAGGGAGAGTGAGAGAGAGGCATACGACGCACCGCACCACTTAGGCACGGCAGCAATAGCCCTCGCCCGTCCTTCCCACTTGCACGTTCGGTTCGAGGATCCGCCTTCACCCAAGAAATACAGGCAGACAGGAAGACCACAGGGCAAGCTCTTTCTCCTGCCGTTTTTTCTACTCGATTATCCCGTACACTACTCTAATTCTCATCCCTCACCCACTTCGAGGCTGGATCTTTCAACATCCCCCTCTTCCTTCCCGCACACTCTCTTCCTCCGTGGGCCAAGGTATTCTTTGACCCTCCGCTCCACGTCCAGACGGTCCAGGTCGACTCCAGGTTCATCCTGCTGCCTTTTCACATTCGCACCTACCCTACCTACCACCCCTCCTCTCCCGAGTCCCCTCCATCTCTGGCGACTCCCTTTCCCCTCGCCCAGGCTGTCGTTGCGCGTCTCCACCGCGACCAGCCCTCGTTAACATACCCAGGCGTTCCCATAATTGCCTGCGTTACCCCATTATTTGGTTTTTTTTCCCTTTCCCTCATCCGTCCGAGGAGTATTAAATTCGTTCTTTCTCCCGGGAACGGCGCTAAGATCGAGAACTCCCTCCCCTCGTCATAGCCTTCATTGGGTTTACCCCCTTACCCCCATCCGTTAGCTCGTCTCTGCCCCTTTCCCTTCTTTCCTTGACCTCACTTGCCGTACCGTACCGGGCGAGAGTCAGAGAACAGACACCAGAAACACAGACCAACAGACAGAGAGATAGCTTTCTCTTTCATTGCCGTCCACATCCACACTTCCACTTTCATCTCACGCGCAACATCCGTACCTTCTCCGTACGCCGCCAGCGCTACTACGACGTGGACTACCTTCCCTTAGTGCCAACGGGGGAATCGAATCGCACTACCAACGCACGCGCACGACGCTCATACCTGCTGCTACTGCACAACCAGCGCGTCTGACTACGTCTTTCCCGCTGCCGATACGTTCGTCACTCGAGTAAAAGTCGGGAAGAAAGAAGGAGCAACACACACCCTCCACCAACAGCCAGCCCACCACCACCGCCCTTCACCCACCCAACCCACCATTGGTACCAAGGCCAAGGCGAAGGCCACCACGCCCCCCTACCGCAAGCACCGAGCACCACCAAACCCACCTCCAGCAACCACCACTACCACCACCACCACCACACACCCAGCTGCCTCAACCTCCCCGGCCTACCCACGCTGCTCCCAAGTTCACACCCACGCTACGCTATCCGGGCTGCCCTGCTGAGCTGTGCTGCCCTGCGCTGTGTACTGCAAATCACACACACACACACGCACAAGCTCCCGTCAATCACACCTGGAGACGCAGACCTTGACACGCTTAACGCGCATTCAACTCACACTTTTTCCGTCTGCACTGCGCCCTCGCTTCTGCTGCTTCTTTTCCTCTGTTGCATCTGCATCTTGCGTTCTCCTGCATCCGCAAGCCAGATCAGACAAGAGTCATTCGCTTTCTCGGGACTCCCATCTCCCATTCACAAATCTTTCGCATACCGCAAGTCAGGTCCTAGCCTAGACCACGCCAAATCCAGACATACGCCTTCCCGGTCAAAGACTGCTCACACCCTGCGCTATACGCAAAGAGGAACAATTCGACATCCCATCCCCACTCAATCGCCGCCCTCCCTACCTCCAGCTTTTGCAGCTGCCACTGCCGCTATAGCGACTCCTCACTGAGCGTGTACCTACCCACGGCACTCCTCGCCGCCTCTGGTTCCCGGGGCTCCATCAGCTCGTGGGCCTCCCCCCTGTTCTATCTCCGATCAAGACGCTAAGCTGCTCGGCCTGAACTTTAGAGGAGCCCAGCCCTTGACCTCTCTAGCGCACTATTTTAGTGCCGCTCTCCCCAGGCATTACCGTCAACCTCCTCTCAGCCAGGAAAGAGAAAAAAAAAGAGGCGTCCTTTCCGTGATCTGGCAAAGACAACGCTATCCTTGCCACATTGAGAGATCCTCGCTCAGGGCCGTGGCTAGTCGACTTTGTTGTCATCACATCCCCATTTAACCATAAACCCGAGCCCTTGGGTGGTCCGCGCTATCTTGGCCGCCATCTTTATACACCATCGCCGCGCCGCCTCAAGTCTCACTTCACTCTGGTATCATTCGCTTGTTACCATTCTTCCATCATCCTTCTTTCCATTCTTCAAGTACAAGCCAACCGCCGCTACTTGAACCCGTCGCGCCTTGGACCAATTCACCTACCGCTCTCGACCTCGGAAAAAAAGACACGGCCTGTCACCACCAACCTACGAACCTGCCGTTGGCTCGAGAACTAAGGACTCTCCGGCCATACTTTGCGACCAAGACGTTCCACTGAACTGTAGCATGTTCTTGGTTCCAACGCAACATCAGTTCGTTGACAACCAAGCTTCACTGCTCTCTTCAGGCTCTCCCCAGCTTGGAGGTTCTCGCTCAGAAGCCGCTGCCATCAGTTCGCTTCTGTCGTCCATCAGCACCTCTATGGAACGCAGTGCTACCGAGTACTCGCAGTCAGGTTTGCCTTCGCCTTACCCAAGCAACTGCGGCGACACCCGTTCTGAAGGTTCTTCTGCAGATCACGCATCTGCTGCGCAATACGCGACCCAGCAAGAGGTTCGCCCCAGCAACTACTCTACCTCGGCCACTCCCACCTCCGAGTACAGCGTCTACCCGCCTTCTGCGCGGTCAGGATCCTTCCCTGAACATATTCAGCGATCATATCATCCAGCTAGCAACCACAACGGTAGCAGCGGAGGCATGGCGCAACAAGCAAGCAGTCCGTCTTTGCCCCAGCAAGATGGGCGTCACCATCAGGTCCCTCTGGCCAAGTCTGACCACGATGTACCCATAGATCCGTCGATAGCGGCGCCGAGTCCTACCTACGCGTACGGACAGCACTCTCCGTACGGCCCTCCGCCGGGAGACATGTCGCACTCATACCAGCACCCTTACGCGCAACCCCGTCCCGACTGGACCGGCTACGGTCAGCACAGCGCCGGTCCACTGACACCCGCGAACCACGTCTTCCCCCCGACGCCGAGCTCAGCTCCTCCCCAGGGACGACCTAACCAGGTAAGTTGAGCAGCGATGCGTGTCAAGCCAAATTGGCCCCGCGCTGTAGGCAGGTGTTGTGATGTCAATTGGGTCCCTGATTTGGCAATTTTCGCGAGAATTACCCAGTTTAGGCTGGAAATTCAGCGAAAATCTCAGGATGAGGGGTCCCAGACATTGTGGCAGCGCGCCATTGACGCGGGATCCGAGGCTGGCACGCGCATTGCCTTCTACCTTTCATCATAAGATACAGTGTACTGACGTAACAGTTTGGACATCAGGTCTATTCTTTCGTTCCGATCCCCGGTGCCCAGCAGCACAAGCGACCCCGCCGACGATACGAAGAGATTGAGCGCATGTACAAGTGCGGCTGGAATGGCTGTGAGAAGGCCTATGGAACCTTGAACCACTTGAATGCGCACGTCACAATGCAGTCACATGGTCAAAAGAGAACCCCTGAAGGTACGTGAACTTGAGTGATGACAAGTTTCGCGACAAAGCATCGCATCTGGCGTGTGGGAGCGTCTTGAAGCGCGTCGCCTAGCGCGCTAGTGTCTATGAGCTAGTCTGTTACTACAGACCGACTTTGACAGAGGAGCATACTACCATCCAATTGACAAGAGGCTGACGACGTTTTACAGAATTCAAGGAGATTCGCAAGGAGTGGAAACAGCGCAAGAAGGAGGAGGAAGCTCAGCGAAAGGCCGAGGAGGAGCGTCAGCGCCAAGCCGCTGCCGCTGCCGCAGCAGCCGCTCAGAATGGTTCCGCAGACCCCCAATCCGGCGCTGATGGAGCATCGTCGGCACCTGCATACGGCACCAGCCGTCAGGTCCAGCTTCCGCCCATTGGCTACCAGCCCTCGCAGTACCCGGCACCCCCTTCCGCAGGAGCCGTGGCCCAGCAACCTCTCCCTGAGTACAACGGGTCTCATATGTACTCGGCCAACTACCAGCCTCAGTCACCTTATGGCCAGCCGAACCAGAGCATGTACAGCTCACGTTAGTTCAGACCCCCTGCGTTCATCGAGCACAGGAGGCTAACTGCACAGCAAGATAACGGCGGTCAGACTGCCAGCCACTGAGGCTGGTTGACTTGCTTGGGGACGCCATCGGAAAGGACCCAATATAATCATAGAGGGGGGAGAGGGCTTGTACATTAAGGGCTTTTCTTTCACACGACGACGGCAGCTCAACGGCATCTGTCCATACGACTTTCCTCTCGTTCGGTTTTTAGACGCGCGGCAAAATTCTGGTTCACGAAGCGATATCCTATCCGTCATGGGCTTGGGACTTTCACATTTTGATGGAGTAAACGCACAGCATGGTGTCGACGCGTCACCCGTTCTCACCGACTCGGGAATACCCCCACCCCTCGAGTTGCTTCTATATGCGCATCATCACTCGACAGCAATGCGTTTCTTTTCAATTTTCTTTCTTCACATAACATGATGCATTGGGAAATGGTTTTTCTTTGGACCCGGTTTCTGCATTTACGAGGGTTTTGAGGGTGATGATTTGACGAATCAGGTGGAGGCTCACTCTGCGCGTTTTGGAGAGGCTTTGGAGGAATTGAATTTCCTTCTCAGTGTCACGAATTCGTCTTCTGCGGCACATGCGTCAACAGATTGACGCGTGTTGTCAGCTTCTCTACGAGCGCCCAGAACGGAACTTGTTGATGGCGGCTCCATCCTCCAAGTACACCTTTCCCTTTCCTTTTTGGACTTTGGTCCCTTGAGGAGGTCGTGGTCTTCGAGAGCGGCGATCGGGATTTTCGGAAAAGGGTCTTTTTTTCTCGGGAGAAGGCGAACGCATGGGGTTGGCAAGGACGGACCTTTGGAGTGGCGAGATACCTACATACACGAACGGGTCAAGGGCGCGCGAGGGAGTCGAGATTGATTTTTTGGTAGTTGCGGAAAAAAGGGAAATGTACAAGACGTTTTTTTTGGCAACAAATCACATACCCGGTTCTCTAAACATACAAATTGACGGTGAAATCTGTTCGGTGGCTTCAGGGCGACAGGACAGCTTGCTCTGTACAAATCAAAGTGCAACAAAACCGGGCGGCCCACGAGAGTGGTCGGGAAATAAGAAAGATCCCTCCATGCATCCCGCCGGCCCCAAGCTGTCTTTCCGCCTAGACGATTTTAGGACGAACACCGTGTGAGAGGTAGGGCGGGCGGTGGGATAGTGAGGCTGAGGCTGAAGCCGCTGAAGAACATTTTTGGCGGGGCCAGGGGTGCTTGATGCTGTCTGTTGGTTTGGGGGTTGGATGACGCAGACGCGCGGGCTGAGAGGCATGGATATGGATGATGGTGGTGGTGGTGTGTTTGTTGGTGGAGGTGGTGACACCATTCCGTTGCGAGTTTAGGTTCTGCGTCTTGGTAGTCTTTCTTACGTGCATAACCTGGAGAGAGAGACAGGGTTCACTGCTTTGCCGAGTCCTTCTTTTTTTTTTTTTTTCTGTGTCTTTAGACCCGAGCCTTGGGCTTGGGGGGGACTTTGTTCAAAATGTGACTAGTGTTGGATGGGGATTCATTTTTCGTTGGTTCGGAAAGAAAAGATCTTGTGTAACTGGCGCTACGGAAGTGGGATGTGGGCAAGGGTGGTTTTTGTTGGTTTACGTTAGTGCTTCTTCTGCTTCTCCCGGGGCCTTGTTTGCGTTGTACGCGCGGGTAGGTACAGGTGGCTTTTTTTTTGATTTTTCATTTAAGGACTTCTTATTGTTCTGCGGCGTCTGCTTTGCATGAAGGGGACATGAAGGTTAAAGATGGAAGGGTGTGGAATATATGTGGTGGGGGATGGGGATATGAACATGCTTTCCCTTCCCTCCTCCCCTTCCGAATTGGAATTGTCTTTTTTGTGCGGTGGTCGTTGGTGGCGAGAGGGTGTGTGTAGATTAACAAGGGGATGATGGATGGGAAGAAGGACCGAAGGATTTTGAGTGTGCATATCGAGGATTGAGTTTTTGCTACGATGTATTCCTCTTCTTCTATTGAGGGGTTGACACGAGGAAAGGCCAGCCGGTTGGGAAACAAAAAGGCTTGTTTCTGCGCGGGGTGACGGGTGAGGTCGAGGTTTAAGTTGAGTTGAGCTGACGTTTCGCTCCGCTCCGCGGTGCGCGGTCGGTGTACCCGAGTTGCCGTGACACCGGTGCGTTGGTTCCATTTGGAAGGCTTAAAAAAAATAAAATCTTTGTGTGAGGTTACGTTCTGCCGCTTATTCTTTTTCGTTCTATTCTTTTTCCAGTGTCTTTAGAGCGACTGGATTGTGTTACTTTTTTTTTTCCTCTGTGCCGCCACAACTACTAGATACGTATGTACCCTTCGCGTGCTCGTTTATTGTCAAGGTAGTTGGGCGTTTGTGCATGCCGCGCTCCGGGATTTCCTACCTTAGTGCAACCATATAGTCGGAATTCTAGGCGCATGAGGGCGGGAATGTTAAGAGGAAAAACGATCGCGATCGGAGAAAACGATGTTTGTTTAGTGTTTGTCTGGTGCGTGCTGGCTGCAGCGGCGCCGTAGTATTGGGGGCCGCAATTGAAAGAAGAAGAAACGAAATGGAACACAGATCGCGGTGGAGTTGGATGCAACAAGTGTCGTGTGCCTTGTTCCTCGAAGCGTCTTTGCGCGCGCGCGGCGGTAGCGGCAGCGGCAGCGGCAAGCGGCAAGTCAGTCAAGCGTCGTTGTGGGTAAAACCTTTTTTTTTGGTGTCGAGGGAACCCCAGATTTTGACGGGCGGTGCCGCGCATGTTTAGCACGTTGCTTGATCTAGGTAGTCCTCGTGGGTTGGCTTCTTTTAAGAATATATTCCCATGCGAGTTGCGAGGGTCTTTGCCTCTTTAGCGTCGACTTTATTAGGTTGTTCGGGATGTTGCGTGGTAATGACTTACTCACGTACCTCGACGAACCGGCGCCAATGTACTGTACGAAGGGGAAGGGGGTGGTGGGTGTGGTGTTGGCGTGGGTTCGTTTTTTTGGATTTTTGGCCCCCAAGGCAACGCTTCGGATTGTGGCGGGCGTTTTTTGGGTTTTGTTTTTCCTGCGAGGTTGCCGTTTGGGAGACGGTGTTGCGGGTTCCATTTTTCATGTCAGTTCCGGTTGGCGTTGAGCGTAACGGTTCAATACCTACCTTAGTTGGTTGACAGCCCGAGTTGCTGGTTGCATTTGGGACTCTTCAACTTGGTAAGCTGACAGCAAGACATAACGTACTGCGTAGTAGGTGTGATAATGAATTCAGAGTCTGCTTTCTCAAGTCTAAGAATATGAGTCATATTTTTTTTTCCAACAATTGGTGGCGTGTTTGTTCCCAATTGACAAGTGATTCAATCCCTGTGTGGAAACGCTTTGCATGGTCGGTTGTCAAGTTGCGAGACGTCTGGAAGGGTCCATTGTGTGGCGATGCTGAGGCTCGCTTATCGCTGTGGCTATCGCCGCGACGCTGCAAACCAACCTAGCCTACCCCTCCAGCGAGCGACGTTAGTGCTTCAATGCTGTTGCAGTGCAGACCAGACCAGAGTAATGTGAGCACCCGCAATCTTAGCAGTGCGTCTAGTGTGTGCTACCGATGACGTAGTCTGCAGTCCAGCGACGTCAAACCTGGAACAGGAGGGCCACGCCCAACGGCAACGGCGCCCGAGTTCCTCTGCGCTGCAGTGCCAGTTTGCCGTGCCGTGCTGCTGTCTTACACAGAAACGAGAAGGGGGGTCTGGAACGAAGGAAGGCGCTGGTCCTCTGGGGAAATTGAAATTTGCCTGCGGTCAGATTTGTCTTGCATGTCCAGGAGGGAGGAGGGAGCAGGAGCAGTCTGTCCGCCGCCTGCCGCGCGCCCTCTCCTCTCGCAAACCACCGTATGACTGCAGGAAGCGACTCTGATGGCGCCGAGTGGGAGTGAGTGCCGTGCCGTGCCAGACTGGAATAAATCTTGGTTGCCTCCTCTGCAGCGTCACATTCCACGATCTTCTTTCTCGCTCCTTCCCTCCACCATTTGAATTTGTCCCGTGCAACTCTCGTTTCTGCTATTCGACACCTTCGCTCGACAACGTCTGTCGTTCGCAGCTCTGGGGCTCCTGCGGTTTTCGACTGTTTACGGCCGACTGCTTTGAACCCGCCTCGACAGCATCTCCTCCCTTGCTGGGTGTTTTGTTTTTCTCGCCTTCCGTCTCGCGCGGGGAGAAAAAGAAAACACTTCGCCGCCTAACCCTGCGCTGTTTGGAAGTCGCAAGCAGACACGAACCTGATTTCTATCGCCCGTTTCCACCCTCATTTCCTTCGCGCTGAACTTACCTCTACAACACAATCACAGCTTCACTACCGACTCCAACGGATCCATCCTAATTTCTACCTTGGATCCTATTACGCATCGTTCTGCAATATTTTTGCTACGACACGATCGATATCCAGCAGGCTTAATCGGCAGCCATTCAGCAGTTTCTCGCGTACCCCTTCGCGCCTCTTCTTGTGTCATCATTGGACGGTGGTGGGACCGGACCCAACGCCTCCAAAATGACCGCCGCCGCCTCAATTGACTCCAATGTTCGGCCCGCTCTGTTCAGACCTTCGGGCCTGCACAAGTCCGACTCCTCCGTCTCCACCACCGCACCATCCTGCAGATCCATCCGCGTCACCGGCGCTCATCCGCTCGGCAGCCTTCACGTCCATCAACCTCTCGATTCGCCGCTGTCCCAAGAAGTCGCCGCCATGAACCCCAACATCACACCCGACGACGATGAGCCGCCCCCTCTGGCCGACATTGAAAATGAGGACACCATGGACCTGGTTCCACAGGACCACCTTCAGCATGAGCACGCACTCGGCGGCGGCGACATCGTCCTCATCATGGACCTGCCCGCCTCCTTCACCATCGGCTACGACTCAGTCTCCTTCACGGCCCGCGAGTTTTTCGGCGTCAGAGACATCCCGCCCGGCCCGCACTTCTTCTGGGTCTCAGAGACTGAAGCCAGCACAACCCGTTGCGGCTTCTGGATCGTGAGCTCGGCCACCGAAAAGATTCACGTCATGCAGTGGGACAAGTTCAACGAGGTCGTCGGCGAGCCCGCCAGCCAGGTCGAGGCCCGCTTTCAGAAGGATAACATCCGCGACGTCTACCCCAAACTAGCGCCCTACCAGTTCCGCGCCCTCAACGCCAACGTCAAGCCTGCCGCGTCCGCCTCGCAGCGGCAGTCACAGAGCCCAGACCCCGAGTTCGCAAGGAGCACCAACATCTGGCAGCAGCTCACTAATGCCATCTCCCCAAGTCTGCTCAGCAGGATCACGGCGCGCCAGGCCGGCGATTGGGCGGTGCACACCTCCGACCGCGTGAAGGGCGCACTGATGCTGCCCGCCGAAGTTGAGCTCGAGAAAAGAATTCCCAACGTCGTGGCGAGCACCGAGCTCAACTTTACCTTCAGCCAGGCCGCGAAAACTTACGACGTGGAAAGTATCGGTTCGGCGCGGACAGAGCAGGCAGTTGATGCGACTGCACACCTCCTCGCTGCGGGCATCAGCGACGACGACATTATTGGCGAGTTACAGTTTGCTTTCCTCGTCGGTATGCACCTGGGCAACGAAGCCTGCATCCAGCAGTGGTGGCACATGCTGGTGTCTCTCGTCCTCAAGGCCTACACGTTACCCCTCAAGCGCCCTGAGCTCGCTCGGTCCCTCTTACAGACTATTACTGCCCAGCTCGTGTACAACGAGCGTTATCTCGACGGCTCCGTCCTCGACTACGGCCCATCTTACGCTCGGGATCTGCGGATGGCTCTGATCGTCTACAAGCGCCGGCTCAACGAATTGCTTCTAGCGCTCAACTCACTCGCCACGCCCGAGCAGGCCCTCGTCGGCCAGGCTTTCTCAGACCTCGAAGCTTGGGTCTGGAAGTTCGGCTGGGACATCCGGAGCGACTATCTCCGCAAGGGCAAGATGAGGCTCGAGGACGGCGAGGAGGTTGAGGTAGAGCTGGACGACCTCGAGGCCGAGGACGAGCGGGGCGAGTTTGCGCCTGAAATGGTTGAGCTGGACGAAAGCGGAAAGCAGAAGGATCTTGTCTCGTGGGATTAGAGCTCCGGGGTCAGGAGGCGCTTGTTGGAAGCAAAGGAGAGGCGTCGTCGCAAGTCCCAGGCCCAGCAGGCAGCCAAGATGCTGGCAGATGCTGAGCCAATGCTGCCTGTTGAAGCAAGGCAGCGTCGATTCTCAACTCGGAGAACGTCCATCATTGATACACTGCGGCCTCGGTCGTCGAGGAACTCTGCTGTGTTGCATGTTGAGTTTTGAAGTTGGAGTAATTGGGCATGAGAATGGATTTGAGTTCACACACGCGCACCATGCATGGAAAGTGGAGTTTGGGAACGCAAGGAGTTTTGTTGGATTAGGGACCTCTTTTTTTGGCATTTGGTATTTCAGCATGGGAGTCGTCTTGGCCGTTGCTTTGTGGGCAGGGAGGAATTGGTGAGGGCGCGCGTGGCTCTTTATAATGACGGGAGGATGGTGTCCCTGTGTCTTTGATAACAATCATACATTTGCACAATGAGCTCTCGGTCTTGATGTAACGGTGTGCGGTCATGTCTGGGTAATCTTAACCTTGCGTAAGGAGACCGAAACACTCCTCTATTTAAAGTGAGTCGACTTGGTCAGTAAGAAGCCAGGCAATGACGATGATAAAGACGAAGACGCAGCAGAAGACAAGGAGTTTGTGAGGCAGATTTTCCATGGCCATGACAGACTGAGCACCGGCAGCTTGCAGGTTGTCCAGCTTCTTCTGCTTTGGGGCCTGACAATAGCGTATTCTGCGTAGATATGAAGACGACGGAGATGCCGGCGGAAGACTAGATAGAGCCTGGGGTGTTGGAGGTCTAGAGTTGGTATGTCTGCAGCTATTATGGTGCTGTGACAGGATAGCGCTCCTGAATGTTGGCTGATGAAGAGCTGAGCTGAGGCGAGCAAGTGTTTGGGATGCGGAACATTACCCGACGTCTAGTGAGAATAGAGCCGTCGATGTTTATATATGGCAGCAGAGGCAAGATTGAGAACTCGAGACTCGATCGTACGTTGGCAGGCGAGGTGGGAAAAGCGAGATTGATATCATGTTACATCGTCTCAGCGGTCAAGGTTGAGCAGACGATCGCTTACGACGCCAAAACTCGTTACGAAAAGAGGCTATTACACTCTGCTCTTGGCGGTAGGGGACAGAATATGATGATGTCGAGATCTGAGCCGACTATATGTTGCCTGCTAGGAGGCTGTCGGTGATTTGTTGAACGACAACCAATGCAACTAGGAATCGGCACGTTTCACACCTCCTCTCTCGGCTGCCCATGATGGGACTGCATCCAAGGGTTTTCACACTATCGTATTTGCTCGTGACAAACCACGAATCTCACGTATGCTTGGAGTTTGGTATGGCAATACGCCAGAGACGGTGGAAAATAGTACCTATCTCTCTCGCGCTTCTGCTGTCCCAATCGTGCTAGTTAGTGGCCTCCTGTCCTGTCAACTGTTGCGTCCGTATCACAGTGATGGAGACAATTAGATTGTGCTGATGCTTGGAATTCAATGTACGAATCGAGTATTTAAGTCACCGCCGACGGTATGATCATGGGCGTCTGGCTCCTTGCTGGCATCGCTGGCCAATTCCTTCTTACCTGGCAGCAGTGCTGACCTAGAGCACCTAATGAGTCGTGGAGGGGGCGGCTTCCGACTGACAGCTGGCCATAACAACATCTCGCTTCCGAAGTATATAGTAGAGCGTCTGCCGTTTCACTGGAAGAACAAGTCGGGATTTTCTTCTTCGAAATGAAGTGTTCTTAGGAAGCCGAATGCTGAAGCAGCTTGGAGACCGGATCAGTGGCTTCGCACTCGCGACGCGATCTCAATTATATTGGAGATTTCCCAGCTGTTGTCCGGCGTTACTGTCGTTAGATAAGTATTTGTTTCGATTACATGAAGGGGGCAGTGATCTCTGCCATGGAGCAACCAAGAGGGCGGTGCTTCTCACCATCACAACGACATCGTATTCATGCCAGCGTTTTATCCTTAATCGTGCTCCGGTGCTTTTTCTCTTTGATTTGGCTAGTGGGTTGGAAGCCAACGTTAGTCCTTCAATATATAGACTCACCTAGGAGAGGAGAAGTCAGTGGTCTAGCGTAGCTAGCTTTTGGTGCTTGAGCGCAGCTTTAAATATTCACCTGGATGCTCTGAACCGACGAAACCGCAGATCAACTACCCGGGTGTGACGGTGGCGTTATATCGATCATGGTCGAGGTCACTTGACCCTCCTCCGCATGCCTGTAGTTGTTTCTCAAGCGCCAGATCGAGGGCCGGCACACACACCAGCTTTCGTTCGAGGACCTTGGTCGTCTGTGTCGTTGCGATATTATACACGTGGGATACATATTAGAAATGATAGGATAGTTATACTTGACGGAGCGTCGCTCAGAATTGACTAGCCTCGTACAACTACAGTCTTGACTTGCGCCATGCCACGCTGATACTCTGTTCACAATGGCGCGCGATTGCCTTCGCAAGTCTACGAGATAGAAAGAGCTACATTTTTACCATTCCGCAATCTACGAGACAGCTCCTTCATAGGAAATATCCAGGCCTAACTATACACGGCGGTGGAGAGAAAATGATCCGCCACAGCAAGAGTGAGGCACGTTGATGCTCCGCTTCATTCAAGCCCAACTTTGCAAATGAACTGCACGAACAGAGTTTCAAACTGGTGTGAATCACGACGTGATAACCAGGCTCCTGTAGGACGGGCATGAAGGCGGATCTGCGCGGACATTCGAGAAAGATTTGTGACGCGAAGGTCTCGAGGACCGCCAAATCAAGACATTTCCGCTGTTGGAGAACAATGTTAGACATGACAGTAACCGGACAGCCTTGGAATAAACCTTCCCTTCGTTCGCAGATGGTCGAAAGACTGGGAACCCCGTTGGATGAGCGCAGATTCGGAATACATTCGGAATACAGCATGGTCAGGACGTGAGAGCAGACGGTCCGAGAAAGAAATCAAAATGGAACGGAAGTGCGGGTTCTGGTGTACACACGCTAGCATGATGACAGCCATCGGGAAGGAAAGGTTACAGTGTTGGCCCGGGAAGTCTTTCCCGAAACGCGATCGGGCAACGAATCCACAACCGGAGCTTCGGTGGCCCTTTGTATCGCGCAAACATCATCACAAAAGGGGAAAACCAGCCAGCATCACACCATTGACAAGTACACGTCGTTGGATGATTGTCCTATTACTACCTAGCAGCATACCGCCCTCACGGCGAGCCTTGCCTGGCATACAGTCATCTATCAATACTGCTCGACTTCAGAGCCAACCCAATCTTTTGCTCGTGGAAAGAGCGTCAAAAGTCACTGGACCCAACGGAGGGGGTCTCTAATGCTGTTCCTCTCTCGGCATTCTTCGTTGTGGTCGTCCTCGTTCCCTCTCTAATTTTGTTCAACCTGATCCACGTTTTGGCCATGCCTAAAATAACAATCGCAAAGCCCGAGGCCGATATGGGCCCAAATAAAAGAAACACTTAAGGAAAAGAAAAGCCTTGAAAAAGATACCGACTGCGTGGACACATGGGCGTGTCCGGGGTACCTCGAGTCTAAAATCCCCGTCTACGTGAACGCCGATTTTGCATTTGAATTGCGCAAGATGCCGCCGCATGGATAATCAATCACCTCGCCGTCGGGCGAAGTCCTTACCAGCGTCGGGCGCCACCTAGGGGAGCGTTGTTGGCATTGTTGTCTGCGAACGTACTGTTAGCACAGCCGTCGAAAGAGAGGAGTGAGGTCAAACTTACTTCTACCACCGCCGCCGCCACCGCGTCCACGGCCCCAGCCGCCGTAGCGACCGCCACCACCACCTCCGAAGCGGGTCATCTCTGCGAGACGAGGGTCGATCTCTTGGCGCGCTTCTCTCAGCACGTTGACAAGGTCACGAGCCTGCTTGGAGTCTGCAAAGTTTGTTAGCATGGTCGGATCATGAGACGAGACGAGGAAGATACTCACTGTCAGTGGTGAAGAGCGTAATGGCGGTACCCTTGGCACCGGCACGACCCGTACGACCGATACGGTGGATGTAGTCCTCCGAGTTGTTGGGGTAGTCGTAGTTCAGCACGTGAGTAATGTTGCGAACATCTTGTCAGAAGGGTTAGCAGACGCCTCACGGTGGGTATAGCAACGTTCCAGCATGGAACCAGACATGTTTGATAAATATATCAGGCTGTCTTTCACTCCGTCGGAGACGGGGCAGTCTGTATGCGTCAAATGCCATCCTGGAAAGTTCAGTGTACCGGGTCCTCGGGCTTGGGGAATCTTGGGGACAGCTTGATTGAATCAAGATATGCCGTATCCACGCTTGTACCATTGGCAAAAGGCAGGCACAAGAGTGGGAAATCGAGTATAGCAAGCCAAAGGCTACACACCAGACCAAGACTCCGCTCAGAGGCAGAGAGAACCATGGAGACACGAATGCATCAGGCAAAATTGCGCAATCAAGAGAGCCCCTAGACTTAAGAGTAAAGTACAGCACAAGGCTGCTGGAAGTTGCCATGGGGGTTAGGGGATTCTGATACTCACCAATACCACGCGACGCGACGTCGGTAGCGACCATGATAGGGCTCTTGCCCGTCTTGAACTGGTCAAGGACCCAGTCACGTTCGTTCTGCTGCTTGTCACCGTGGATAGCTGCAACATTGTTAGCTGTTGATCAGGCGAGGGTGAAGGGTATGGCGTACACAAAGCAGGCCATCCGTCCTGACGAAGGAAGCGGGTGATGTCGTCAGCGACACGCTTGGTGCCGACGAAGATGAGGATCTTGTTCTCCTTGTTGTCCATGACCTTCTCCAGATGCTTGATCATGCGGTCGCGCTTCTCGCTCTCGGAAACGACCTCGACGATCTGTGTAATGCGGTGGTTGGCCGCAAGCTCCATGGAGCCGATGTTGACCTGAATGAAGTCGGTGAGGAAGTCAGAGGCAAGGGCGCGGACCTCCTTGGGCCAAGTGGCGGACCACATGAGGGTCTGACGATCAGGGCGAATCTGGCCGATGATCTTGCGAATCTGGGGCTCGAAACCCATGTCCAGCATGCGATCAGCCTCGTCGAGAACCAAGTAAGTAACGCGACGCAGGTTGGTCTTGCCAGCCTCAAGCATATCAATCAGACGGCCGGGGGTGGCAATGCAGACCTCGACTCCCCTGGAGAGATCGCGGATCTGGGGTCCCTTGGGGACACCACCGTAGACGCAGGTGTTGCGAATGCGAGAAGACTTTCCGAACTTGGAAATCTCCTGCTGAATCTGGACAGCAAGCTCACGAGTAGGAGCAAGAATGAGGACGATGGGGCCATCGCCGGGAGCCAGCAGGGGCTGGGCGTTGATGTGGACGATAGCGGGCAAGCAGTAGGTGAGGGTCTTTCCGGAACCCGTCTCGGCAATACCGACGACGTCGCGACCGGACAGAGCCATAGGCCAACCCTGAGACTGAATGGCGGTAGGCGCGGGGAAGCCCTGAGCCTTGACCTCGTCCATCACGTATCTGGGGAAACCAGCCTCGTCGAAGGTCTCAACGGGCTTGGGAACATCGTTGCCAGCAATGGTCATCTGGTGCTTGCGGCGGAAAGACTCGACCTCGGCCGGGCTGCGGGTGGCAACCTCTTCATGCTCCTTGTAGAAAGACTTCTCGAACTTGGGGAGAGAGTTAAGGTCTGTTCGATAACGGTTAGCAAATCGGTCTGTGGCATAGTGTGATGATGAATACCCACCCCATTCTTGCTGGCGAAGACCGGCGCCAAGGTTGTTCATGCGGTCACCGCCGCCGCCGCCGCCGTAACCACCACCGCCTCCACCGTAGCCGTTGCTGCCGCTGATGGGAAAAGAAGGTCAGCGAAATGATTCTGATCAAGGACTTGAGACGACGCGAAATGACGAACGTCCGCGTGCTGTAGTATTGAGGTTGCTTCAGGTTGGTTACAGGAGGCCGTCACAACGTGTTGTGTTGCGCCAAGCCCCCAGTAGCCTAGCCTCGCGAAACGACTTCGTCGGAACAAAAGGGGAGGAGAGAAATCAATCAAAACTTACCCGTTGGAGTAGCCACCGCCGTAACCACCGCGATCACCTCTGTCGCCGCGATCACGACCACCGCCGTAACCGCCTCCGCGACCTCCTCCGTAGCCGCCCTGGCCACCACCACCGTATCCGCCGCCGTAGGACATGTTTGTGCTAAAGAGGCAGTGAACGCGCAAGGAGCTTGTTTGTCGATAGGTTCGCGTGTGAAGCGATGTCAAATGGCAGAAAGAAAGACCGTGGATGGGAAGAGCACGCAGGTAGAGCTCTTTTCTGGACCGAACCGAAAAGAGAGTTGGTTGCGTGAGATGGGAGTTTGTGATGGGAGAGGGAGAGGGATGCAGAAGGGAAGGAAGAAAAAAAAGAGCAGGATGGATGGATGGAAGGTTTTGGGTGCGCAAGGCGTTTTGCTGGGGTAGGAATTTTTTTTCCCTTCGCTGCCAAAACTTTTCAGCGGCGACAGGCAGGCGCTGCCAGTAGGGACCTTGCAATTTTGCCTGCAAAGGTAAGGCAAAAGGATACGTACCTCCTACCGCCGGACTGAGACTGCCTGTCGGGGTGGATGCACCTGCAGAACTGCTGCACGTGGGACCCGCTTCCTTCTTATCGGGACGATTAGGTAATGGTGGATCTGACTCGCGATAAGGCACCTTTGTGCTTTGCAACATGATCCATGACTCTCTCTCACCTGGGAGGTTTGGACGATGTATCCATTCCCTCAGAATCTGCGCGCAGTCTGCGGGTACGGCTGTGAGTAATTGGAAACCATCTGGCCTCAATTCGAGCTACATATGCCAAGCAGGGAAGCTCTTTCTTCTCTCAGTGTTTGGCGTCCGTAATGCTGCGGCATGCACACCCGAGCTGGGCTGTCAAGGAAGGAGGACATGCAGTATTCCATCGGACGACAGATGTTGGAGAGCACAACGATGCTTGGCTTTCTGGCCCGAATCCCAGCTGTCCCGCCTGGACTATCTTCTTTTTTTAACAGGGCGCAGTGTATGAGGTCGTTTGAGGCTGCGAATGACGCCAGCAGGCCAGACCTCGATGTCCTCCACATCAATACGAGGCGTTTGAACAATGCCGTCGGAGAAATTCTTGCCGACGTTTTGAATTCTAGTCTAGTCTTTGTTGAACGGCCCTTCTTCCTGTGTACTCTATGGAATTCATTGACCAGCCCATCAGGGTTGTCGTTGCTTATCATTGGTGAGGGAACATTTCCCAGAAGCCGATTTCCATCTGTTCGTGGGTCAGCTACGGGCCGGAAGCCTCATCTTCTGCAGGGCTTACCTTGGTTCCATGGATAAATATCTTGATCAGACGTTCTATGCTGGAAGGACTTTGCAAAACGGCGTGTCTCTCAATCAACTCAGAGCCTGTCTTCACGGCCTGGACGTAGTCATCAGCCACATAGTTCTCAATCCACTTCCAGTACGTGTTGTCGTCCCGTTTCGTTTTCACATCGCCGTGTAGTTGTTTGGCCACGGCACCGTAGCCCAATAGACAAGGAGCCAACGCCATCTGTAGGGCGATCCAGTCCTCGCTTTGTCCGACATCGAGGACGTAGCGGGTGTACGCTGTGCATGCTTGATGCTCTTCGGTGGCCTCAATTTCAGGCACTGTGATTCCGAAGCCCTTGCAGTAATCGATGTGTAAGGACATCTCGCGGGCGATATGGCTGACAATGGTGGCACCTGCTGAGATGTCCGCGATGTTCTTTGCTTTGTAAGATGCCAAGGAGTTGGCTCTGGCAAAATGGACCTATCATCAAGTCAGCAAAGATCCAAAGATGTGAAAACAACACAAACCAGGTAGAGGTAATCCTGGATAAGATATTTCTTGAACGACTCCAAGGGCAGCGTCCCATCACCCATAGCCATGACGAAGGGATGGTACACAAACTCTGACCATACATCCTTGACATCAGGCCTCGCCAGCATGTACTCGATGAACCGTCCCCTAGGTACTGTCAGTTGAAGTCACCATCGAGACGGAAGAGACAACCCACGGCGCAAAGGGTAGAGTCTGAATCGAGTGAAAGTGATTCAAAGGGCCATGCCCCTTTCCGAACCCAGGCGCCGTCCGGATCGCAGCCTCGATATACCTCACCCCAGCCTTCGCAGCTTCAGGCACACTTAGCCCCTTTGCAAGACCCGACGCTATAGCAGCTGCAAAGTATCAATACCACTCCCCAGAAAACAATTCAAGAGGAAAACTCACATGCAAGTGAACAACCAGTCCCGTGCGTGTCTTTCGATGCCTGGTATGGGCTCTCGATCCTGACGAAGCCTTCCTCACCATACAGCACATCCACAACAACCTCCTTCTCTTCTTCCGTCTTCGCAACGGTGAAGTCCGCCTTGAATGGCGCATGCCCGCCCTTGACAAGCACCCACTCCGGTCCAAGACTTTTCACCTTCCTCGCCATCTCCTCCAGATCCGCCACGGACGCAACCTCGACGCCCTCGTACCCAGCATCCTGCAGCAGCAACTTGGCCTCAGGGATGTTCGGCGTAAGAACCGTCGTGATCTTCAACAAACCCTCAAGCAGCTCAGCAACGGCATCTCTCGGGAGAAGCTCCGCGCCGCTAGTCGCAATCATGACTGGGTCAACAACAATCTTCGGCACGCGATGCCTCTTCAGAGCCTCGACGACGGCCCCAATTGTAGCAGGCGAAGCCAGCATACCTAGAACTCCGCCCTTGTCAGCCAATGCAGCTCCGTGAGGAAAAAGCCTCAGACTTCGAAATGACAAGGGTGAAAAGGCGCAACTTGCCAGTCTTGACGACATCGACGCCGATATCGTTCATGCAGGCATCGATCTGCTTGACCAGGAACTCCTGCGGTACATGGTGAATGTCGTGCACTCCCGTGGTGTCTTGCGCAGTGAGTGCGGTCGTGGCCGTCATGGCATAGCACCCATGAGCCGCAATGACCTTCTGGTCTGCCTCTAGCCCGCTGCAGAGCAAAAAAGAGCATCGCGTCAGTGAGTTGTCCTTCCTGAATGGCAAAAAAAAAAAGCCTTGGAGGATTACTCACGCTCCACCAGAGCTATCCGAGCCGGCGATGACCAGCACTCTCCCGGAAACCATGCTTGCTTTGAGGAAACTGGCTGTGAATATTCTGGGGAAATCTGAGGTCGTGGTTGAGTACCGCAACGGCAGACGATGTTAATTGAAGCTTCGAAGCAGGCACCCGCCCGGGTCGGTTGGCGTCGGAGGCCGTGGCGGTTCGTAGATGTCACTCAAGGTGGGGGCGGGGCAGTCACCAAGTTTTCATGAGGTAAGGTACTCCAGAGCACGCGGTCCCTTCCCGCCCCCTATCTATCACTCGCGCCTCCCCACGATACTTTAGATTTCAATCAAGTCCTCGATGTCATGTGCACATACTGACGAAATGAGTGAACCAGTGACTTTTGAATTGCCTTCCTGCCGACACCCTACTCCCCGGGAATCGATACGCAGATGGCCGCCCGACTCCATCCTATCCATTGCTCGCTCCCAAATGGACATTTCGTGATTTCTCAGAGAGCTTCTCAGTGCTTGGCCTGAATCTCGGCCAAATTGATCGACGTATCCATCCCCCAAGACACCGAGATATAGTACAAAAAGACCAACAATAACAAAACGCCTCATCATGGGTGCCACCAACGCATCTTGAAATCCACCTCATTTCCCTCCATATGCGAAGTAACCCGTGAAACTGTGCGGCTCTATAGTACAACGACGTGGCTTCACGCCGTCTCCGCAAAGTCATCTGTCTGATCCGAACTCAGACTGTCCGATCGCTCTGTCCGCTGCTGAGGATTGTCCTTCTCCAACTCGGACGGGTCTGAAATGCTCCTCTGCCTCTCAGTGCGGTTCTCGTCTCCAGAAGAAGACCCATTTTCTTCTTCTTCTGCCTCCTCATCCTCGTCGTCATCATCGTCACTGTCGCTGTCCTCGTCGAACACGATTCTTCGAAGAACGTTCTTGTCGAACATTTCTATCACCATCCGCCTAATTGGTAGGCGATAGTGATTGTACTCAAGCATCGTCATGATCCGCTTGAACATCTTTGGTGACCTAAAGCCCGCTACCTTGTGCTGCCGGATCTGCATCAGCTCGCCCATAGCGCGCTTATAGAGAACCATGTTACCGAGGTCCACAACCAAGTCGAGGATTCGCTGGTTCGTGGCAACCTCGTCGGTAAAGGCTGGCAATTCCTCCTTCTCCAGCGGTGGGCGAGCTTCGGTGGGAGGCGGTGGAATCAAGTAAGTCTTCTGCGTATTGGGCAGCGCGATCTTGGACGCAATGGCATGCTTCCAAGGCTTGAAAGAGAAGAACTTGGTCAGATCGTTCGGGATGCAGAAGCCCAACGATTCCCCCCTAGGTGACAAGTTGGAGTCCCATCCGCATTCCGAGAGAATCTCGAGACCGTGCGCCGATCTGGAGATCAGTCCCAGCACGAAGAAGGCTGTACCCCGCAAGCTCATCACCTCGTGCTCTTCGGCAATCTTGACAATGTCCTCCACGACATCGCAAGACTCAATGAAGGGAGCCCCCAGCTCCATTGAGCCTACGTTGCCAACAGCCCACATAGATGCTTTGACTTTGAGCATGAGCTCAGCGTCCTCCGACTGCATCCCGTATTCCTTGATAGTGCTGGCAAACTCTGCAAAATGCCCCTTGTCACTAAGGAGTTTGCAGCCCTCTTGGGTGCGTGCAAGCTCGCGGTAAAAGTGTGGCGGAATGTGATTTTCTGGCTCGGCTTCTGCTTGAGCTTCGTCCACCATGTTCATCCGGTTTTGGTGTTCTTCCGGATTCTCGAGGAACGCCTTCGCCAAACTGGTCTCAATAACACCAACGTACGAGTCGTTCCGGCCGAGGAACCAATCGTCCATCTCGTTGCTGATATAGTCAACACCGTCGAGGTAGTGGTAGCCGATCGAAGAGGACAAGAACCGAAGGAGGAGAGGGGCGCCGATTTCTCCAAGATGGTCCATCGTTGGACGACATTGGACGACGTACTCTAAATATGCCTTCTTATTGCACGCCTTCTCGAGGATCTTAACCGCGGTCCGGCAGACCTCTACCTCGGGGTCGTATAGCTGGTCGACCAACTTCTCTATTGCCCACTTCCAATCCACCTTGCCGTGAGAAGGCTGCGACGCATCAAACGGTCGAGTGGCATATTTCCGCAGGACATTGGTAGCAATGATTCGAATCTCTCTTGTCCCGGACGTGAGTGCCTGTTCGATTAGCACTCGAGGATGGCCTGGGACGCTGTAGTCGAAGTTGGCGAGGAGAAGTTTGATCAGATCTGGACGCTGCTTATGCCCAAGGATGTGATACATCATGTTGAACATTCTCCATCGCTGAAGAAGTTCTAGGCCTTTAGGATCACCGCTAAGGACCCCCAACATTGGGAAGTAGCCTGCACAAAGAGTGCTCTGCAGGCGACCGGGTGAGAACATTGGATCGGCAGAAGTGAGTCCGCTGCTCTGTATTTTGTGTTAGTCTTTGTCTGGATGACGCTAATTGCCGTAGAACTTACTGGATCACACTGAGCGAGGCACTCCGCTATTTGTCTCAGTAGCTTATGATCTTGCAGGTAGTCGACGCCTTCCGGTGATTGCAGCAAGGTGTGCATCAACGCACAGCCAACTCTGACGTACTTCTGGGTGTTCTTGTTGGTTGATAGGTCTGAGAACCGGTGCTTAAACGGCCTGTAGAAACTCATGATCCTGTTCATGAACTTTGAAACCCTATTGACTTCATCCAGCCGTTTGCCGTCTTGAAGCGGCCCATCGATGATTCGGGAGATGACATCCCAGTTCCACTTCATGTAATTTGAGCTGTTCAAGACATTGGACTCAACGAGCAACTGCCGGATTGCGCCCTCTTGAACCACAACTCCTGCGTTGCCTTTGCGGTGCATGTCTGCGAGGTTTCCCATACTGTCACTCGAGGGTAGAGCGCCAGCAGTGGCGGATGACGAAGAACTCCTGTACAACGTCTTGCTCACAGAACTTATCTGGTAAACTATACCTGATGCAACGAATCTGTTGTCATCCTTGAATTGGGTGGCGGCAGCAAAGAGGTCGGGAAGTAGTGGTAAGTCATTGCTCCAAGAGGCGGGAAGCAGTCTGCTGGATAACTTGAGTACCTCACCGATGAGAAGGCAGGTTTTTCTCGTCAAAGCCGGCTCGCTCGTTCTGGCAACTTGAAGCAGGTTTTCCAACAAACCAGCTTTGACGAATGTCGCCAAGAGCAGGGCCGTATAATGATCCATGAAGTTCTGCTCCCCGCCATCATCTTCATGAGGCATGCTGATGGCTAGTGGCGCTTGCTGATTGGGCATTGATTTGAGGCTTGCCACTCGTCCGTATGTCGTCAACCTACGGCCGGCAAGGAACGAGGAGGCCCAGGAGGGAGATTTGATCCGAAGTAGCAGGTAGATGAGGTCAATGACCGTCTCTCGGATGGCTGCCTGGGGGAGCACCATGCTGGTGAGCAAAGACTTGATGGCTCGGGAGTCATGCATGGTCAGCATCATGAGACCTGGCCAGCTCTTCAAGATTTTGGTGATGGCCTTGGAGTTTTGCTTCAGCAGACTCTCGTTGGCGAGAATTATATCTGTAAACGCCGTGAAGAGAACCTCCAGATCATAACCAGAGCGCAAATAAATCCTCTTCTGTGGGTTGTCCAGAATCTGCATGTAAGAGACAGTGAGGGTTTCTGGGGACTTGTATGTGCCCTCAATGAGCGCCTCTGAAAGTGGCGACAGACCTCCAGAGGCCACAGCCAACGCAGGGTCGCGGAGCATGATTTCGGCCAGGGTTTCTAGGCAGATCGACCTTAGGCGGTCCTCAGCTTGCTCTGCAACGGCTGCAACGGTGCGTACGACCGCCCTTGAAATCTCCTTCACTCCGTCCTTGACATCCAAAAAGGCTCGGACAAACTTTAGTGCTTGCTCGCGCTCTAGATCAGCTTTTCGATCCTTGATCAAAGATCTGCCCAAAAGTTAGCTGCATGTCCTTACCAAAGAGAGGAGATGAGATATCTCACGTTACGACGATTATATCCGTGTTTAAGCTGCGAATCTTCCTCAAAGATGATACATCTGAGATGGCGTATCGAATCATCCGGTAACCGGCTGCTACCACTTCCCTGGCCTCACTGAGAAGCATGACTTGCATTCGTAAACCAAAAACAGACCAGACTAGGTCGTACTTGAGAGTCGGATGCCTTCTGAAAAGATCTACAAGGCTGTTGCCGCGGCTAACGTAGTATTCAGGAGGCATACCCTCCTGCTCCAGCGCCTGAAGCAGCTCAGCCAAGAGGAAGGTCGGTGACTGCTCGGCCACATCCTCGGCATCGGATCCTGCACCGCTGCGGGAAGCGCTGGGGGGCGATCGCAGGCCGTTGTTGGACGGAAAGAAGCCGTCGGTTCTTTGCCTCGTAGGCGTAGTGGGCGTCGTTTTCAATCTCTGGGCGTCAGCAATCTTCTGTCGCAAGAGCTGGATACGCTGGTTGGATGCCTTGAGCTCGGCCTCAACCTTGGCTCTCTGCTCTTTCGTCTGCTTGGCCTTCTTAGCGTTCAGGGCCTCGAGCATGTTCTCGCTACCATCCTTGATCTTCATCTCACGGTTCAGCTGTTCCCGGAGATTGGCGAGGGCCTGCTCGGTAGCAGAGATGCCGTCGACCTCATCAACCTTGTCCATGGCGTAGATGTCGCCGCGAGAGCCGGAGCGCGAGGGCATCATCTGGCTGCGCAGCTCGGAGCTGAAGCTTCCCGGGGCGATGGAGGGGTTGAGGGAAGAGCCTCGCGGGGCGAAGCTGACGCCCGAAGCGCCCAGGCTTCTTGGGCCATTTGTAGAGCTGAGGGGGGGTTGTAGGCCACTGCTGCTAGGTTCGCGCTCGAAACTGGGCCTGGGATTGAGTGTGTTGACGCTGGGAGTGGACGACTGAGGCGACAATGCCTTTTGGGACTGGGTTGCGGATGCGCCCAGCATGGCGGGTATACCTCTCTATGATACCACCTTTTTCCGGGGCCGCTCCCAAAGTCCTTGCATTCGGGCAACTGTTATTGCGAAAAGTCTAAGAGATTGTTGTAGAAGTCCAAGACTGGGGGTAGATTGATCGATTGGGTTCGCGCAACAGGATTGGGAGTTTCGCCGATCGGGGTGGGTTTCGCGATAGGAGGAGGATGGAGTTTCAATCGTGGGTCGGAGAGGTGCGACGTTGGACCGTTCGTGGGAAAGCAGTTGATGGAAGAAGGCTCAGGCTGGGTTTCTGGGAGGTTGTGATTCGGGTTCGCGAGGTGTTGGGCAGGCGTGTGAAGTCGGTCGGCAGCTTGCAGAAGCCAATACAAAGGCAGGTTGGCGGTGCTGGTGGAGATGCGATGGAGTTCAAAGCTGAGGACGGGATATGCGCAAAGGGGTGCCGGTCGGCGGGCAGTATCCGGGCGGGTTCTCGACGTCGGCCCGTCTCGCGAAAAGAGATGGGAGCTCGTTCGATCGGTAAGTTGTTCGAGTTCCAAGTTCGTGTCGAAATGGAGTACCTAGGTGGTGGTGGAAGTGGTCGTTGTGGTGGTGTTCACTGGGGCGTTGCGTTGCGTTGTGCCACACCTATGCCACAGCCTGTCATCCGCAGCCTGGTGCCGACTTTCGACTTTGGAAGTGGGGGAGCCGCCGCACCGTTGCGCTGCTTTGGTGGTTCAAGGGGGGAGGAGGTTGTTGTCGGAGTGGTGCTGTGTCACAACGTCAGGTCTGTTCCAGTTCGACTCGGGCCAGCTACCTTGGGGGAGGTGCAGCACACCTCAGCGCGTTGGGCAGTCCAGTCAGTGCTACGGCAGCACTAATGTGGTGGAGAAGTGGGCGTCCAGTGCGTTCACACAGCTGCTGGAATTGGACTGCCTTACCTAAGGCCAACCAAATTACGGCTTCAAGGTTCCAAGTCCAACAGCAAAATACCTGGAACGTCAGAGTTTTGACCGAGATGCTGGCCAGCCTACACCGCTCACCTTGCAAGACGAGATGGCCTCAAGTCCACATTTATGAGTGCCCTTGCCGTGCGATCTGATAACCCATCCACCATCTACGTCTGCCGTCCCGTCAACGACATGGTGGTACACAATTAGACCGTACTTCCATCGCAACACATCGCCAGCAGCACATGGGATCGGAACAGCAGTCTAGAACGGCCGTTGATCCGAACAACGAAAAGCCAAAGATGACAACCAGCTCGCCTCTGGTTACCCAGTGCCATTGGCATAAGGCGCATTGCTACACACGGCCAGAGATCCGGATAAAGCCTCTAGAAGACCAGACACATCTTGGCACAGGACTGCCAGCTGCTCCCACAAGACGAGACCTTCATCATGCTCGTAACCATGCACCACGGACCACGAACCATGGACCATCCTACTTTATCCTCCCGAGGAAAGCCCTTGCCGTCTGAAGCTGCTCGTGCCACAGCGCAGACTGTCACTGCCAATGCTGAAACGCGGCCGGCTCCCTTCCACAAGTCGTTCGATGCCCTCGGAGACGTCCATCTGTGCGTGCGATAAGGCTCCCCGCCGCTGAGCGCGAGCGATCGAGTGTGCCACTAAGGTAAGGTAGCGTGAACAGAATTATTTCTGTCAGGATCATGAACCGGCTTTTGATCTTCGGCCCTTCGGCCTCATATCTACCCACACACCACCGAAGAAGCGGGGGTCCCGGATCCTATCGGTCGTCACCTCGCCTCACTTGGCCTACTTCTCACCTCAGGCCCGGGGAGGGGCGGCAGATGGTCGGCCGGGCCCTTGGGATTGCTGAGGAGGACCTGCATGATGTTGTGGGGTTCGGTGAGCCTCTGGGAGAGTTGTTGCACTACACAGTACATGCAGACATTCGGTGTCATTCTGACTGAGCAACGGCGCAAACTCTTCCTCTGCCGGGTGTCTTTCCATTGGACGGAGTATCCAAGTGAACTTTGCTCGACTCGGATACATGTCTCCATGATGCTGTGGTAAGGTGGTGCTTGAGCCAGTGATCACCAGCGTGGGAGTAACAATTACACGAAAGATGAACCAACAGACCCCGAGTCCCGTGTCAATATCCTCAATGCGGACCCTGCAGAAACCCTACACTAGACCATCATTGACCGAAAGGCGTTTGCTTTTTTCATTTCAGAGGTAGACAAATTACCCAGCGTTCCCCGCCGTCCCGCCCTCGCGCAGAGAGCCGTAGTCAAGCTCCCACTGAAGCGGCTGAGTGCGGCGGGCTGCCCCCAAGGGACATCGGCGGGCTCCGGGGGCTCCACTCCACGCCAATGAGACCATCTTACCCCACGGCTGCCGGGCCCTATCAAGCAAACCGGGTCACTTCGGCCAGGCTCATTGGGTCCCCTGATGGCGTCCCGCGAGCCAGGGCGAAAAACGTGCCGACTCAAGACGCGACTACGCTATCTATCTCCGGGGGTCTGGCAGCTTTGCGTGTTCGGGGTGACGTTCAACGAGGCTAAGGTGAGCTTGAGAGGCAAGCGAGAGGCAAGCAAAGAGCTCTCAACCTTGCCGTCTCTGATATATAAACACTTATCGGGCCCCTCGACGACTATCTCCTGTCCTTCTAGTCTGTCCTCCGTGCCACCTCATCTCATCCCCAACCTCAACAACAACCACCCCTCTCACAACCAAGTTATCACCTCCTGCTTCCAGTCCTTTCCAACAGCGGTCCTTATCTCAATCCATCCCATACCCCGTGATAGGCCTCATACCATCTCTCCCTTGTGATACCCCTCTCCCGAACCAACCACAACCGCCAACATGCCCGTTCTCGCCTCCGCCCGCTACGGCAAGGACAATGTCCGCGTCTACAAGGTCGAGCGCCACGGCGACTCCCAGACCGTCACCGAGATGACCGTCTGCTGCCTCCTCGAGGGCGAGATCGAGACCTCCTACACCGTCGCCGACAACAGCGTCGTCGTCGCCACCGACTCCATCAAGAACACAATCTACATCAAGGCCAAGGAGAACCCCATCAACCCGCCAGAGCTCTACGCCTCCATCCTCGGCACCCACTTCCTCGACACCTACAAGCACATCCACGCCGCCAACATCAAGATCGTCCAGCACCGCTGGACCCGCATGACCGTCGACGGCAAGCCGCACCCACACTCCTTCTTCCGCGACGGCGAGGAGACCCGCAACGTCGAGGCCCGCATCTCCCGCAAGGACGGCATCGCCCTCACCTCCGCCATCCAGAAGCTCACCGTCCTCAAGAGCACCGGCTCGGCCTTCCACGGCTTCGTCCGCGACGAGTACACCACCCTGCCCGAGACCTGGGACCGCATCCTCTCCACCGACGTCGACGCCCAGTGGTCCTGGAAGTTCCCCGACGTCGCCGCCGTCAGGGCCGCCGTCCCCAAGTTCGACCCGGCCTGGCAGGCCGCCCGCGACATCACCATGAAGACTTTCGCTGAGGACGAGAGCGCCAGCGTGCAGAACACAATGTACAAGATGTGCGAGCAGATCCTCGCCGCCGTGCCAGAGGTCCTGACCGTCACGTACACGCTCCCCAACAAGCACTACTTTGAGATCGACCTCAGCTGGCACAACGGCCTGAAGAACACGGGCCAGGACGCCGAGGTGTACGCGCCGCAGTCCGGCCCGAACGGTCTCATCAGGTGCGAGGTCGCGCGCTCTGCCAAGAATGAGACGGCCAAGTTGTAAAGGTTGGGGCGCTGTTGAAAGGGAGTGAGACGGAGAGGTTGGAAGCCTGTGCATTTATCCCGGCGTCTATGCATTTTCTTCCCGCATCTGGCTGGGTATTTTTTACTGTAATAACGAGCAATGACTTAGAGCAATGATATCAAGTGCTAAATTGCAACGCTTCACAGTCCAAATGAGTGATTTACAGATTATCGGGAGTTCGTATGTAACAATGCGACGCCGAATTTCAAGGCCTCATCTCATAGCAAAGTAGATGAAATATGCATCTTGAGGTGAGATCTAGACGTGACCACCACGCCATCTTCTTGGGCGGGTCTATCGACTTCACCGGGATAGAGTCTGATGATGAGTAAACAGTCTTTCGGTGAAATTATACCTTGTCATTTGGGCATTGTTATCCATCCACCGTAGCCTTACAACGATGCCAGAATTAGATCCAATGACAGAGATCCAATGACAATCCTGTCTTTCTCTAGGTATTCATCGCCGATTATGAGCAGATCATTCTTCATAACTTGATTCTCTCGGGGTAACATCAGTATCAGGCACACGACATATTTGAACGGTCACAATGACACCATCCCCTTTCATGCTTCGAAGCACTTACAAGAAAAAACAATAGAGCATGCCAGCGAAAACACCGTCATGCCTCAAATGAACTCGCAAATAAACTCTCAGCCCGATGGCTTTCCGCACTTCACCTGAGTCCTATCCGATAAAGGCTTTGGGGTATGGTATGATCACTCTTTGGAAACGAAGAGCGCCAGGACGTAGCAAGGAGCAAATCGACACATAAACAAGAGAAACAGACTGAGTCTAGAGCTACCATAGGCATACAGTGGCAACCCACAGTCATCCCCTCTTCTCATGTACTACTTCAAGATCTCAGCAGATCTTCGCTGCCGCTCATACCAGGCACACCAAATATCATTCTCTTTTCTGCCCGAGGTAGAAAACGCCCGAGTTCACAAGTCCACTGACGGCAACGCAGTTCCATGAGACTCATTAGACTTCAATTGAGATGCCCATATTCATACAGAATATACACGCCATGCGGCCAAACCCCCTCCACACACTCCCCTCCCCCCGATCGTCTTATATCCTCTTCGAGTCAGCCTCCCGAATAGCCTTAACCTGCTCCTCCCATCCCGTCTGGCCCACGGGCACATCCCCGAACCGGATGACATTCTGCTTGTACGGGTGTGCCTCGCCCTCGAACGCCTTAAGCCTCGCCAGCCTCTTGTCCCGCAGCCGGTTCTTGGGCAGCATGCCGCTGACCGCCTTGCGCAGCACCTCCGCGCCGCCGTGCTTCTCCATCAGCACGTCCATCGTCACCTGCCGCAGCGAACCCGGTCGCGTGTTGTGCCGGTAGTACGTCTTCTGCCACTTCTTGCGCCCCGTCACGTGCAGCGCCGCGCACTCAGTCACCACCACGTAGTCGCCGCAGTCCGTCGACGGGTCCCAAGTCGGCTTGTGCTTGCCCATCAGCAGCGTCGCGATGCGGGACGCCAGGCGGCCCAGGGAGGGCGGCGTCACGCCCGGCTGGGTCGAGAGCGTCTCGTGCGGGGCCGCGGCCGAGATCTGGTGCCATACTCTTGAGTAAGAGAGGCGGGTCTATTATCCACGCGGGAGAATGGTCAGTGGTCTGCAGTTGCTGCTGGGGAGAAAGCAATTGGTGGCGGGGTGGGAAAGGACTTACGAGGCCGACGGTTTGCGACATCTTGAGAACCTCCTAGGCCAGCCGCCTCAGCTGGGTGTCTGTCCTGCCGCTTCTTTGATGAGTTTTCCGCCCCAATGGATTCAGGGACAGTCGATCGGCAGCGGGCCAGCAGTCGCGCTCCGAATATCGTCGTTGGCTGTACGCGGTCGTTTGCGCTGCCCGTTGGATATCAATACCGTCAATTCGCATGACCTGAACTCTCCCAAAAATTTGGAGACACGGACGCACGTGATTATACCCGTGATCTTATCCGATAAGCGCTTATCGATCTGGATCCCACCCATCGGCAGCTGCGGCGACCGAGCGCCGAATATCCCCCGATTACGAAATGTCACGGTTGAGGGGCAGCAGATGGCCCGGGCGTCATGGCGGGGCATCTTGAGCTCGTCACAGCAGCCGTAATCGCTCTGCTGTAGCGCCTGCTGCTCCGGAACTGCTGAGGGGCTCGCCGGTAAGGCGATTTCTCAGCAATGCACCACTGTCGGATCCCACGATACAGGTATTAAAAGGCGCGTATCCGGTTCTCCCATTGGGCGGGCATGCTCCTTCGGAAGGGGATAGAAGCAGAACCTCGCAAGACTTCCATCACCACCGTACACAGCCAATCTTCCTTTCAGTGAATAGAAGAGCTTCTGTGCTTTTGGAAGACAACGTTAAAACCCCCGACTGTTGGTCATCCATAGCCACTCCATACAATTGCCAGCAGGGCAGAGCATGCTGTACTGCCTCCCCGACTTCCTTCACAACTACCGCTCTCTGCTACGAAGCCCGCACCAACCAAGCGCAAGACCGACGAGACCCTTCACGATGACCGTCTCATATGCTTTTCAGGTTCGTCTATCCTTTCCCCGAAAGCCCCCCTCTCCGCTCGCCCGCCCGCAGCACCAGAACATGCCGTCCTCTCTTCAACTCATCCTGTTTCCAGACAACGTGAGAGAAGAAGAAAAGAGAGACCAGCATGCTTCGTGCCAAGCCAATGTGCAAAGACGGCGGCGAGACGGACTTTGACATGTTCCCTTATTTTTCACCTCGCACACTCTTGCCGAGTCTACTCCTTCTCCATCTACCTCTCCATCCAGACGTTGTTGGCCGTTCCTTACCAAAGGGATTGCTAATGAAACGCGGCACTAGACCGTTTTCGCGGTGCCCATGACATGTGACAGCTGCGTCAAGGACGTTTCAGACTCGTTGTACAAGCTGGGGGGCATCACCAAGGTCGAGGCCAATCTCAAGGACCAATTACTCTCCGTCGAGGGCACAGGTACGCTCCCTTCTGCTGCAAACTCTCAAGCCGAAATGTTGCGGGCTTAGAGGTTGGGCCAAAATTCTGTCCCACCATCATCTTTTTTCCCCACGGGCGGACTCCCATACGATCTTTTGCCCGCCGGTCATCTTTTTCCCAACTACCTGCGTCGCACCGCAACGTCAAGTGCGTCGTGAAAGTACTCTCTCTTCACGATGCTGGGGGGAGGTGGGCTTTTGCGGGCGGCAGCAGGCCAAAGCTATGCTTTGAGGCTTCCAAGGCTTGAGTCTGTTTTGGCTGGGGGGAATGCCTCTCACCCTTCAACCCGATAGAGTCAAGATTGGCATCTCGTTGACAATCGTTACTAACCCCTTGGCAACGTTTTGCAGCCGCACCATCCGCCATCGTTGACGCCATCCAAGCCACGGGGAGGGACGCTATCCTGCGAGGTTCGGGAGTATCAAACAGTAGGTTGAACCAGATCTCTCTTTTCTTCTCCGTCACTCCCATACAACCCTGGGCAAGAAATTTTCTGCCTATCCCGCCTGGCTTTTGGCGTTGCTCAAGTACACATTCTGCATTTCCTGTAACCCCTTGGCGAATATTAAGTTGTTTCTTGATACCACCCATCCCGTCTTGTAGATACCGCCGCACCGGCATTGGCATCGGCAGATGGGGTATTCACTCTTAAACTTGCTCATCTTGACATCTTGACACACGAACGCAAAGGCTTACTCACCAATTAGGCGCTGCTGTCAGCATTCTCGAGTCTTTTTATCAGGCAGATGGCAATGGCGGTGCATCAAAGTGGGATGAGGAGCGAACCCGAGATGTCAGGGGACTGGCCAGAATGGTGCAGGTGTCTCCCACCACCACCCTGATTGACTTGACTCTTCGCGGCGTAGCCCCCGGCTCCTACCGAGCAACAATCCGTGAGTACGGTAACTTGGAGACGGGCGCCTCATCGACGGGCCCTGTCTGGTCGGGAGGCAGCGAGGGCGCCGCTGCCAAGGGATTCTTGGGTACCTTTGAAGTCGGCAAGGATGGAAGAGGCAGCGCCTACCTCGACAAGCCTTTCCAGATCTGGGAAATCATTGGCCACGCTATGGTCGTCTCGAGACAGGATGAGTCTGCGGGGATCCTGAAGAATGACCCGGACACGGTCGTCGGCGTGATTGCCAGGAGTGCAGGCGTGTGGGACAATGATAAGACAGTCTGCTCATGCACGGGCAAGACACTGTGGGAGGAGAGAAAGGACGAGGTCCAGAAGGGCATGTTGTAGGTGCCACGTTGAATGCTCGTGGGAACCCCTCGAATGATGTATGAGATGGATCACGAGAATGAACAACAGATTTTCCAGTTGTTTGGCGCTCGGTTGAACAAGCCGAATGAGCTCGAGTAGATCACCAGCGGCAACACGTGGGGATGGTAGCTGCAGTAAACAACATCGTACGATTTTTGCGATGAACGTTGACGTCGACCAACGCCTACCGGGTAGAATAAGGTCGGCAGCCAAGGCTTCCCATGAGACTGACAAGCCAGATGGCAGGGGTCCTTGGGCTTGTGGTGTGAGAAATGCAAAGAACCACACCACAGGTGGATTCGACATTGAGGCTGAGCTGCTCAAGACCTTGGCATCTTGTCACTCGTTCGGGACAGCATAAGGTAAGGTTCGAGCGACCATCGGGCTTGGATGAGTCGCGGCTACCGTGTCTCTGGCTTACTGGCCCTGAGGCAGCGTCACAGGGTGATGGAGTCTGGGGTTTCGGTAAGGTTGTTGGCACCGTCCATTCTCCCTGGCCCATCGAGTTAACCTTGATGTGTGCCAAGCTTTTACAAGGCCTGTCTCAGCCAGACTTTTCTGCCGAGTTCTTGATTGTCTCCGTGCTGTGGGACGGGCGGGGGAGAATAGGGCAGCCCCGTCGTGAATCTTTGGCCCAGGCTGAAGGGAATGCTGTAAAGCCCTGCGAGGAGGCCCAGGTTAGGGCAGGCAGGCAGCCAGGCAGAGAAGGCGTGGCTCCAGCGTCGGCTTGATGCAGATCATGTTAGAAGAAACACTGATGACGGTTCCGGGAGATTCCCCCCACCGATCGAAGACCGGAAGGAGGCGGAGCGCGAGTGACAGGTGGTAGATGAGACGAATACGCGTGTGTGGTTGAACAGGGACCAGAGGCGCTACCTTAATTCTCTGGATCGCAAGGGGGTCGAGGCGGGCCTGCCGTCGAAAGACCCACCGGGGGAGGAGTGAACACAGATGGGCGATGCGGGAGTGGCTGATACGGGTGGGCGAGGGCGAGGCGAGGGCGTGGAGGTGGACGTAGAAGTAGACGACATACGTGTAAAGGGGTCAGATTGTGGAGAGGTTGGCCAGGTTTGAAACCAAGACTCGATATCGGATGCGGGATGAGGTGGCCTGGGAGCACAGGTTAGCTAAGGCAGCCAACATGAGGTAATGGGGTGCATTCTTTTGGCAAAGGAGGGTGTTCGTTGACGGCATGTCAAGGCATCGTTGACAGAACCCTAAGGATCAAAGTGGCACTGAGGCGCCATTGCGCTGAACTGAATCGAGGGCTGCGATGCAAACTTGTTTGACTTGAACGATTCAAGAAACAGTATTTGGGTTGCAACTGATTCAAGGTAGGCAATCGTTTAGTTTGGGGATCTGAGGATCCGGCCGGTGGCCCCGTTGGTGATTTGCAATGCGGGCAACGGACCGTTGAGTTCGGCTCAGTTCGCATTGAAAGCGCATAGCGACGAGATCGCCGCGTCACGAGTGGATTCATCCGTTCAAAGGGATGCCCAGACTTGTGACATTTGATCGGAAAAAGGAGTCATTGCAGAGAACACCGACAGCTGAGGAGCAACTCGGAGCGGAGCGCTGTGGTGCTGACTGACTGATTGATGGCGTATGCGGTGCGCGTTCCCGTCTGTGTGGCTCTGTCTAGGGTCGTCGTAGGTCGTAAAGAGTTGGGTCAGGACCGGGAGGCATCCGTAGTAAGGCAAGGTGAGGTAGGTGGCAGGCGTGCAGTTGCAGTCGCAGTCGAAGTCGCAGCGGTGCAAGGTACGCGGCTGGATGCCCCTCGACCGGATGCTGCGTAGTAAAACATGGTGAAGTTCGTTGGCTTGACGTCTAGTTCATGCGGCAAAGTGTGGCTGTTGGTCTGGGCAGGACGGGTGAGGTACTGCTGCAGCGGGAGCAGGAGGAGAGTGACTTTCAAAGGTGTTGGCTCCACTGCCGCTAGCGTTACAGCGGAAGCTGCCTTCCCAGGCCAAGGCGTCATGGGGGCCAAAAGAGCGTGGCTCCCCTGCTGGACGGAACGTCAGTGGAGACCCCAGCACGGGACTTTCAAAACAGCCTGAAGGAGAAGCGAGTTTCGCAGGATTTTTGAGACCTCCAGAGACAGGGATAATTAGAGTTGACGGTGCTGGTGGTTGTGCAATTGGGTAGAGCTGCCAGCGGCCGGTACCACAGTAAGGTCGGGAATCTAAGCATTGCCCAAGGATTGTTAGTGCTTGTTACTCATCTTGGCCAGCCCCTGATATCGTCGATGATCTGTTGGCTTGCGCAGACAGGAGCATTCAAGGTGTTCCGTAGGGACGGAAAGACAAGCAGGGAAACAGCCGAATTGGAGCCAGGAGGGAAATCGCCATGTACTTGCCTACGGTATTCGTAAGGCAGGTACGTTACGGGGACGCAATTGCCCCGTGCCCCACGGAACTTTTCGTGGAAGGAGCTTCTTTCCACAAAGATTGGAATGCAAGTCGTTGTTCTTTGCTCCTTCTTTCGGCAGCCGGGACCGTCCTCGGGCTTGTGCCGTTTGTTCTGCTTCAGTCCCCTGTCTGACTTACATCATCGGCTTCCTGATGAGGAATGGAATAGAGATCTCCTTCCATTTCCACGCTTCGACGGCATTCTCGAACACGACAAAGTAGTACTCGGCATCAATCGGCCTCACTCAGCGAGGCCGAATCGATACGGGAGAAGAAAGATCAAGGGGGGGAAAACGAAAAAGATTTGCGAGGCAGAAACAAGGAGTTGGGATGCCCGATGCTCTATGGTCGATACTCGATAGTACGGCATAGTTAGCTGGTCAGTGGAAGTTGTTCCGTTCCCCCCTTTCCCCCCTCGCTCCTGCCTGCTCTTGCCCTGCCTGTTCCTTCTGCCTCCACAATGCGCGCTACGCATAGCTTAATTGTCCAAGGCGTTAGCAAATCGAGCCTAAGGGAAACGTCAACAAGGTGTGGCTGAGCTTCTTTCACAGCCAAGACTCCTGACCCAGATCCCGGACCCTGCTGGCTGGCACCTTCGCCCCATCAGCATTCCGTGATATCGCACCTTATCCGACATCTTTAACGGCTAACCACATCTTCGGCTTCACCAAGCCAAGTCAGCACTTGCCTCCGGACTGAAGCACGGTCTGCCTGTCCGATGCCTCCGCTTCTTGGGCTGGACATGGGCCGTCTGGGACCCGCTGCAGATAAGGTTGCCCAAATTCTGACAAAGACTGGACGAGGTGTCTTGTGCCGGACTTGACGCCACAAAGGGGAATGGTGAGGAATCTGTCAACTCCTTGGCGGCCTCTGCTACTCTTTTTGTCCAAGAAGGGCTCTGCACACCACCGCCTCCGAACTGTCCCCGCCATCTGGACGCATGTCTGTCCGGGTCGCACCACGATGGCTTCATGACACGGCAGCGTCAACCGAGCACCATCTCACCTAATCTTCCTTCATCTCCTGCATACCCCATTTGCATGGAATGTGGCATGGTTGAACGGCTCAATCCCCCAAATGCAGGAACGTTGGTCCTCAACACGAGCAGCTTGGACTACCGAATCTGTGCCGCAGAGGTGCTGACGGCGGGTCTTGTGTGACGAGCCCTCGGTTTCCTCGCAGATCATCATCGACCAACGACACTACACCATCTCCTTCCCCGCTGTCACCAGCGCAGATGCCAACCAACCGGGCGGTGTCGTGTCGCCGCATTCGCTCCGTGCTCAGATAAATGACTTCAGGCGCTCTCATCGTGACACCCTCATTCGACCTCAGCCCGTCACCGACCCAGAACGCCAATCCCATCAGGCTGAGTTTGGCGGCCATGGTGAAGCACATCTCCCGTCGGTTGGATGATGGATAACCTTGTTGCAAAGGCCCGGACGATTCGGCCTATCCAACTAACAACCTGTCAACCTCCTTCGGACACACCAACACTCCTCACCGCCGAGGCGGCCGAAGTGACAGTTGGCCGGGACAACCCAATCACGAGATGATTCCCGGCGCTTAACTTCTCCCATCTGCAGACTGCAGTGCTGGGAACACGGCACTCTCGGGTATGCTATTTTAAACATCTCTCTGCTAAACGTCATGGACCACTTCCAGCGTGCTGGGAATGCGGACCACTTAATCACTCACAGTGATGCGATGGATGGCGGCAGTCTGCAAGCACTTACACCGGTCGCTTCCTGATCTCCATCACCTGGGGGGGCAAAAAGCAAAATAGCCCGGCAACTGGCAAGATGGGATGGAATGGCCTGCAGCATTAGTTGCAGTTGCACTTGTTCTTGCAGCAGCAGCTCATCATCACCGGCAGAATCCCCCTACTTTGGCACTCAAGCCACGAGGCCCATCACAACTGTGCTGCAAGCTGCATCTCAATTACTACCGAAGCAGAGTTGGCAGTGTGATCAAGGCGGCCTTAGCCTCTCGCCTACGCGCCCTTGGCTGTAGGCGCTGGAGGCTTCACAGGTCCGATCCAAGTCCCGTATTCCTGGCGGCCAATCAGGCACGCCTCGCAATCACTGGAACGCTTCGTGCATGGGAACCGACAGGCCCTGATTCGCAGTGGTTGCAAGATGCTTGCGACACCCGACAATAGTGCATTGCCGTTAAGGGATTGCTGCGTCTTACCCGGCTGGAGGGGGCACACGGCGGGACAGGACAGGAAAGGTCGACAGCGTCCGTCCCTGGGCCATCAGGAGAATGGGAGGCGGAGACAGCCACTCCCCTGGTTTGGCCACCGCAAGATGCGCGATCTGACCCGCCCCGCCCTGACATGGACTCTGACTTCTCGCGAGCCCATCACTCTAACATGAAGGTGTGGTGCCCAGGCGCGTCTCACACACCCCCGGGACGGACGTCGGATGGGATGCCCAGACAGACCAGGGGGCCACCTCCAGGGGCAAGAGAGGCACAGAGGCCCGAGGGAATCCCAACGTTCGATGTCAAGCACTTTCACAACCCAGCATCTGGCGACGAGATATGCAAAGTGGTCCGATTTCGAGAGAAAACAGTTGATTCTGTCCCTCAATTTAGACAAGTTTGTTTCTCTGCCGAATGAGCTACCTTGTTGAAAGCCAAAAGAGGGATCTGCGCGGCAACTTATAGTGACAACGGCGACAGAGTTGGGGAAAGTCGCCAGACGACGCGGAGAAGTTCTCTCCATGTCTCTCACAGCTTTCAGAAGACGCTCTACTGACCACCTCTGTGCACTGATTCCCGAGGCAGATCCTGTGATAGCAAGAGATCGGTCGGTTGCACAACTTGGTCTCTTCCATACCAAGTCTCAAGAGGGCGTGTCAAAACCAAGGGGAGAGGGAGAGACAAGACGCACACCCTCTCTCTCATCCACCGCAGAGCCCAAGCCACTTGTTCCGGGCTGTTCGCTCCAAGCACCCCCTTTGAGTCGATAGCAAGAAACCACCCCTTGGATGCCCCTGCAACTCGCAACTGGACGAGCACCGGAGCACAGGCATCCTAAGCGTTTCCTGACTGACAATCCAGTGTCCAGTGGGAATATCAATCACTTGTGAGCAGCTTGCATGATATACACCCAGACTCGCGGCCCACAACCCGACCAGTCAAGTTCCCCTTGGTCCCTCGCTGCATCGACTCGACTCTATTTTCTCTACCCTACCCTCCCTTCCATTCTGTAGGCGCTGGCTTTTTCGTCCTGCATCCATTCATTCCCATTCTTTTGCCCAAGCCCAGCTGCACGTCTGGCCATTCCATCACTTTTTGTTCTTGTTGCCCATCACACATTGGGACGAGTCGGGAATTCGATATCACAAGACCCCCAAGACCCAATCCGACCACGAGCCAGTCTTTTCAGTCTTGTAGACCCGCAACACAAGCAAGCTTTCACAGTCGAACGACCGTCCGAGGTTCGACTCTAATTAACGCACGATACAATCCGAGAGAGGCAGCGACGCCGAACGACGCAGAGCTAGTGTGGGCAGGACAGTCTATCTTGGTCACCCACTATCAGTCATCCATCCTCCCGGTCACTTTCATTCTTGTCGCAGGCGGGCAGAGACAAGTTTACGCAAGTCCCTGGAGCTAGACTACCGCGTATCAGGGAAAAGAAGAAGGACGAGGACTAGGACGGACTGAGCTGGCCTTCGGACCCCCCTCCCTTTTAGCGCGTTGTCCGACTTACATACATATCCCACCCTCCACCCGTAAAGGGCCATCCCATCCTCCCCGACAACTTAATCCGTCTCTCGACGCACAACGTACACAAACCCGAAACACTGTCCTACTTTTGGCATCTGCTTCTGCTGGACAGGAAAGAAACAGCAGTAACTCTAAAAAAGAAGCAACGCGCCTCCAGACCAAGCACGGCAGCGAGACCGACAGACAGCCAGTCAGCCAGGAAGACAGGACGCACCTCGCCATCCTCCGCCTGCACCTGCACCTCTGCGCAAGCACCTAGCACACCTGCAGCTGCAGCAACACAGCATCAACCCAGCCAACTCGAAAGGCACCAGGCACCGTTAAGAGGTAGCGAAAACCCTCTTTTTTGCCTGTATCGCATCGGCGTTTCTTGCAGAAGCTTTCGGCACCGTTAAGACTGGGGCTAGCTATCGATCCCTGGTATACCCGCCACGCGCCAAGATCTTCAGCTCCTCTTCTGCTCTCGCTTTCATCGCCCAGCTCCGAATTGCAGCCATTTACAGGTGGAAGCGGGGATACGACTCCAACCGTCATTTCAGTGGCGCCGGGCACACCGCACGGTCACCACCGCCTGTTACTCATTCCCTAAATAGCCCTGGGACCCTCCCCTAGCCGCCCGCGGCACACTTTGCTGCCAATCTGGCCCGGTTTGGATCATCGCTTTGGCTTTTCCTTCTCGCAAGTCCGCGCAGTTTCCCCACGATACCCTCTCCGCGAACATCTCCCGCAACCTTCTTGCGACCAGCAGCAGCAGCAGCAGCGACGGTCTGCCTGCGCAGCAATCATTCGAAATTGATTTCCCCGTCATCCGCATTTGATCATTCTTCTCTGGCGACAACATGTCGTTGAAACAAGTGAGTTCAGTCATCCGACGGAGCCCAACCACCACAATACGAAAACCCGACGATCGGCAGAGGGGAAGTCCACAGCACAATTGACTAACCATGCTCGCCTCCTAGGAAATAGAGTCGTGGGTGTCGGCCCTGGCCCGATACGACAACAATGAGTTCGACGAGGCCCTCAAGGACTTCGAGAAGATCTCGGATACTTCAAAAATTCTCTTCAACATGGGTGTCATTCACGCCACTCTGGGAGAACACGAGAAGGCTGTGCGTGATCCCCACCCGAGCCTACCTCCGAGCATCGCGACTGACTTCACTTCTAGGTTGAATGTTACCAACGAGCAATCAAATTAGATCAATACCTCGCTGTCGCCTACTTCCAACAAGGCGTATCGAATTTCCTGCTTGGCGACTTCGAAGAGGCACTGGCCAACTTCAACGACACTCTTCTCTACCTGAGAGGTAACACCATGATCGACTACGCCCAATTGGGCCTGCTTTTCAAGCTGTACTCATGCGAGGTTCTCTTCAACCGAGGACTCTGCTACATTTACTTGCAACAAAAGGACGCAGGTCTCCAAGATCTGTCCTACGCCGTGAAGGAGAAGGTTGTCGAGGATCACAACGTAATTGATGAGGCGATCCGTGAAGAGGCTGAGGTAAGAATATTGCGATTCCTTTGGGAGCAGATCTAACATGCGTAGGGCTACACCGTCTTCTCGATTCCCGTCGGCGTTGTCTACCGACCAAATGAGGCCAAGGTTCGCAACCTCAAGACCAAGGACTACCTCGGAAAGGCACGGCTGGTCGCCGCTTCCGATCGGGCAAACGCCTTCACTGGTTTCGCTGGGTCTGAGATCAAGAATGTAGGCAGATCGGTTCCCACAACCATCAGCTTCTATGGGAATCAATTTGCTAATCAGAGACTTCTTGGTTTACAGGCTGGCAAGAATGACAACAAGGACGACAGGCCCGCTGACAATATCTCCTTCGCCGCTACCAACCTGGTCAAGCCCGGTCTGGCATCAAGAAGACAACAGTCCGAGCCACCCAACGGTCGCGGTGTCTTCCCGCCTACACCTCCTCCTGACCAAGTCGAGGCCAACGGTGGTGGCGGTATGACCCGCGGACAATCCGTCCGCAATGGACCGAAACCAATGCTCGCAAAGCTCAACATCGACAACGCCAGAGCGAACGATCGGTACCAGAAGACGAGCAGCCCGAACGACCGTCGGGTACCGCCGCCCATGAGATCCGAGTCTCGGTCGGCCACCCCAAGCCGAGGCTACTCCAGACGCGACATGCAGAACCGTGGCCGTCAGGACGAGGACGCCGAAGATGCGTACCCCGACGAGTTGTACGACATGTACCAAGGTGGCGGCGCTGGCAGCTCCAGAACTAGCCGTCAGACCTCCCGCCGTGTGCCCCAGCGGTACATGGAGGACGAAGAGGACGGCTCCGACTACGGATCCTTTGACGAGGGAGACTTTGAGATGATTTCCAACAGACGCCCTGGTACCAACTCGATGTCGTCTCGTGGCGGCTCAAGGAGGCCAGAGATTCGCAAGATCCGGGTCAAGGTGCACGCCGAGGACGTGAGATACATCATGGTCGGTGCAGCGGTCGAGTTCCCCGACTTTATCGACCGCATCCGTGAGAAGTTTGGCCTTCGCAGGCGGTTCAAGATCAAGATCCGCGACGAGGACATGCCCAACGGAGACATGATCACCATGGGCGATCAGGATGACCTCGACATGGCGATCATGACTGCGAAGAGCCAAGCGAGGAAAGCAAGGCAGGATATCGGCAAGATGGAGGTGAGTCAAACCATTCCGCATTTCAATATCAACCGAGTACGTTGCTAATCCAATTCAACAGATCTGGGTTCAGGAAATTTAGACGAATTATACCCCCAACTAAGCCACATGACGACGTAATGACGAACAAATTTGCTCGCCCGAGCCCCTACAACCATTTCCTTCTTCTATTAGTAACACCTTTTTATATCATCAACTTTAGCTGCATTTTCAGGAGATGGACTCGGTTGTAGACACGGGCGTACAAAAACGGGAATGAGACCACACTTCGATGCAAAAGAAGACACGAAGCTGAATTGGATCGCAAGTGAGAGAGAGAGGGCGCGTGAGAGCCACACAGAGCTGGCTCGATGGCACAAACCCCGACGGCCGCGAACGATATGATCATAGCGTTGCATTGTTTTAGAAACGGAACTGCTTCCAAGGATGAGGGGCGACCGGGTTTTATTCCATCACGAGATGGTGGAGGACAGTTGTTATTTTTCTTCTCTTCTCCCTTAACTACTTATTCCCACGAACCCAAGATTTTCTCTCCTTGTCTCGATATAATCTCTTACCAACTATCTCTTTTCCTCTTATCACTCTCACGAGCTGGTTTCGAAAAGTCCCGCACATCAAATCTAATGCATCGAGCTACCCGTGCCTACTAAGTCTGTCTACCTTTTAATATCGTCTCCCCTACGTGTGTACGTTTGCGTGGTTCGAAAGGAACTTCTGTTAAGTTCGGTAGGGGAGTGCGTGTGTACATGGTCTGATGAGGTAGATGTGGCAACAGAAATTGATGAACGGGGATTCAACCGCATGTGTGTATTGTGACGTGAGTTTCGCGTGAGCAATGTCCAAGTATGCGATTGCCATCAGTGAAGAGGCAACGCAACATACACAAGCTGGGTACTTATTCAATGGCATGGCCCAGCAGGCAGGAGGAAGACAGCTGTAAACACACGTAGTAATAAAGCCAATTAAAGGAAGATTCGAGTGACCCGAATCCTCGACAACGCATTGCTTTGTGCACAAGATCGCCACTGCCCCAAAATATGTATGCATGTTTTCATTTGGCTACAACGAACAGGATATCGTACAACACTCCACTCTCGAGCCCTCGTTACCGCAATCTCAACACAAGACAGGCAAGCGAGTATTGGCCACGGTCGATGCACCAGAAGTATAACCACCCCCCGGGCTTTTATTTTTTTCCCTCTTTGCTTTCTGATCCCTAAGCAACACACATGTCAAATCTAAGCAGGGTCTCCTCCTTCCCGAGCAGCGTAAGCTGCAGCTTGGCCGGCTTGGCCCCTCTCAGGGGATCGCCCGTCAGGACCAGCCTCAGTAACGTATACGTCGCCTTCGTCGCCTTGACCTTCTTCGTCGTCCCGTCGTCCTTGGTCACCTCGGTGGCGTGCCGCTCGCTGAAGTCGTTGATGACCTGCTGCAGCCTCGTGGCGCCCCACTCGGAGACCGGCACGGCCTCGAACGACGCCCGCAGGTCCGCGAGCAGCGCCTCCGGGCTGGCGGCACCGGTGTAGTCCTTGAGGTCGTCCAGCTTGGAGAGGGAGCGCGAGAAGGTGTGCCGCGCGTAGGCGGTCGCGCTGGGGCGGAAGAAGAGCGAGGGGTGCTCGTAGATGAGGTCGAGCGGGTCGACAGGGGAGTCGGCGGCGAGGAGGCGGTTGACGCGGAGGATGTGGGCAGGCGCCGTGGCCGGGTTGGCGAGGACGGGGATCAGGCCGGATAAGTCCGTCGTCGAGAAGGCGTGGCGGTGGTTAGTCGGGTTGGTGAGGTACTCCTCCTTCTTAGCAGCGAGGAGGTCGGAGATGGAGGTGAGGAGCCTGGTCGAGACGGGGACGATGGTGCGGCGGAGGAGGGCGTCGTCAGCGGGGTCCTCGCGCAGGCGGTGGGTGAGGTGCTTGCGCTGGATCACGGCGAGCTTGTCCGGGTTTGTCTTGATGTTGCCCTTTGTGAAGCGGAGGGAGAATTTCTCGGCGAGGGCCTGGGTGGTGTAGATGACCTCGCCGTCCTTCTTGGCCAGGTCCTTCTCGCTCATGCTCCAGCCGAGAAGGGCGAGCCAGTTGTTGAGGGCGGAGGGGAGGATGCCCCTGTCGCGGTAGGAGGAGATGTCGATGTCGTGGTTGCGCTTGCTCAGCTTCTCGCCGTTCTGGGCGCAGAGGAGGCCAGCGTGGGCGAAGGTGGGCGGCGTCCAGTTGAAGGCGTCGTAGAGGGCGATGTGCTTGGGCGTGGAGATGAGCCACTCGGCGCCGCGGATGACGTGGGTGATTTCCATGAGGTGGTCGTCGACGACGTTGGCGAAGTGGTAGGTCGGGTAGCCGTCCGTCTTGATGAGGATGAAGTCGTCCTCGTCTTCGCTCTTTTGGTAGTTGCCGTAGACGCTGTCGACGAAGGAGGGGCGGCGACCCTGGGCGTTGAAGCGGACGACGTGGGGTTCGCCGGCGGCGGCGCGGCGTTCGGCCTCGGGGACGGGGATGGTGCGGCAGGTTCCTGGGTAGTGGGCGGTGCCGCCGCCTTCGAGGGACTGTTGCTTGTGGCGCTCGAGATCGTGGGATGAGCAGAAGCAGCGGTAGGCATGGCCATTTTCGAGAAGCTGGGAGATGTTCTGATTGTAGTGATCCAGGCGTAGTGACTGTGAGATGTTAGACGCGTATGGGAGGAGGGTGAAGGGGTGTGAGGCTTGCTTGTTGGTAAGGACCAAATTTGCCGCCGACATCAGGACCTTCGTCCCAATCCAGCTCTGCCCATTTCAGATCAGAAAGAAGACGAACTGTGGCATCCTCGACGATTCGTGTCTGGTATGTTGTGAGTCCTAGGCCCTCCTATGAACAATGACATGCATGAGCCGTACTCACCCGATCCGTGTCTTCAACACGGATGATGAACTGTCCTCCCGTGGCCCGCGCAATCAACCAATTGAACAATGCGGTTCTTAATGAGCCCAGATGAAGATATCCGGTTGGTGAAGGAGCAAAGCGTGTCCTGGCAGGCGTGTTCGGTAGGTCTCCCAGCTTTCCATCGGCCAGGGACGGAAGCTTCTTCCTCAGGGCCTCAAACCCGCCCGTCTTCTTGGCAGAAGAGTGCCATCTCGGTGAGCTTACGCGACACTGTTGACATGTGTATGCTGATCGTTGAAGTATTGACCTGCTATGCGGCCGCAGGGCTATTGTTGACATGTTGAAAACATGAGAATGGCGCAGTCCAGAGATTCACCAATATCCTTCATGAGTGAGCTGACCTTGGGTGAAATTTGACCATGAGCTTCAGCCACATGTGGCGTAAAAGCAGATATGTACAAAACGAGGTACCGACTTACACACCACAAGCAGGTCACTGGCGGCGCTTCAACTCACCACCAAGTGGCTTTGACTGGGCGCTTCACACATTTCCAGAGCGATCCAACGCAATGCCGTTTGACGGCATTTCATTGATCTATCCAAGCCAACCAGATCCTTAAACGTTTTGGGTTTCCCAAGATTCAGATGACACTAGTCATACGAATGTCAAACCCTGACCTCTCACTTCATTCAGGCAAAGGTTTCGACGACCTTCTGGCAGTTGCCCGATTTTGTCTTCCAGATTCTTTCTCGGTAGCCTCGGGGTTGTTCTTATGACGGCGTTCGCTTGCCTGTGAAAGTAGAAGCTGCGCTGCACAGATTCGTCTGTACAGCGGACCTCCGAACAGGCGTGCTGCTCGGTGCTTTGCCTCACTTGGGTACAAGTGCAATTGCCAATGGGGCAGCGGTCTACTGCTCCATTTTCTCGCTCACTCGTTTTCAGCATCGGTATCGTGATTCGTCCATTACAAAAAGTGCATGGAAACCGGTGGTTGGGATATAGGGAATTTGGACACCGCCTGGATGAATGATGGACAGGTCCAGTGTCCAGTGCAGGCGGGGTGGGTTGGAGACTGGTCGCCAGGTAGGTACCTAGCGGGCCGCGCCCAGCTTACCTGATATCATCTGCCGCACTCGCTACCTGGACAGGCTGTAGGGACCGCGCGCCCCGTAAGGCACTGGATGCTGGCAAAGTACCCCGTCAAACCACCAGCTGCAAGCAGGTACTCTAGACAAATATTTTTCAGGCCGACTCCACATCCCACCTTTTCCACATCACCAAACCAAACTGCAGAAGGTTGAATATCTCGAGCGAAGCATTTGCCGAGTACACCTTCAGAAAATTCTCCATCATGGACAGTGGTGGACCAAATGCCGGTGCTGACGCCGGGGCGGAGGAGATCGATCTCTACGGTAAGCATCTGAATTGTCTATGGAGCCCTTTTGGGGGTACCTTTTTTTGGTCGCGGTGGATCACGTCTGACGCATTTCACCAGAGCTGCTCGAAATCGATAAGGATGCGTCCCAGGACCAGATCAAGAAGGCATACCGAAAGGTTCGTAGCCACTCCCTGCGTCGCGATCACGCCGGACGTTGAACTAACCTGACCCCTCCCATCAGGCTGCCCTGCAACATCACCCAGACAAGGTCCCTGAGGATCGCAGAGAGGAGTCCGAAGCCAAGTTCAAGGCTGTCAGCCAGGCCTACGAGATCTTGAAGGATGAGGAGAAGCGCCATCTCTACGATACCCACGGCATGGCCGCCTTCGACCCCTCCCGCGGCGGCGGCGGTCCCGGCGGCGTTGAGGTCGACCTGAACGATATCCTGTCACAAATGTTCGGTTTCGGTATGGGCGGTCCTGGAGGCCCCGGCGGCGCTGGCCCCAGGCGGCCTCGTCGCGGTCCCGATGAGGATCAGCCGTACAAGGTCACGCTCGAGGAGCTCTACAAGGGCAAGACAGTCAAGTTCTCTGCCAACAAGCAGGTCGTCTGCGGCACCTGCAAAGGATCCGGCGCCAAGGCGAACGTTAAGCCCCAACAGTGCGACAAGTGCAGGGGCGCCGGTATGGCTGAGGCCTTCCGTCAGATCGGTCCCGGCCTGGTGCGCAAGGAGACGGTTATCTGCGACCGCTGCGAGGGCTCTGGCAACTTCTGCAAGGAGAAGGATCGTTGCAAGAAGTGCAAGGGCAAGCGGACGACATCTGAGACCAAGGTGCTCGAGATCTACATTCCCAGAGGTTCCCAGAACGGCGAGAGGATCGTGCTAGAGGGAGAGGCCGACCAGCTCCCCGACCAGACTCCTGGAGACATTGTGTTCCACCTGCAGGAGGAGCCCCACGACGACTTCACCCGCATCGGCAACGATTTGTCTGCCGAGCTGACCGTGACCCTGGCCGAGGCCCTCGGCGGCTTCTCCAGGACTGTGCTGACGCACTTGGATGGTCGCGGCATCCACCTCGAGCGGGAACGCGGCAACATCCTTCGCCCTGGCGACATTCTGAAGGTGCCCGGAGAGGGTATGCCGCACAAGAGAGGCGACGCCAGGGGCGATTTGTACCTGATTGTCAACGTCGAGTTCCCCGAGGACGGCTGGTTGAAGGAGGACAAGGAGTACGATGCTCTGAACAAGCTTCTCCCGCCCCCTCCTCCCGAGATCAAGGCGGACGAAGTTGACGAGGTCGAATACGAGGAGGTTGACAGCCTGGACCAAGTAAGTTTGAACCATTACCGTGATGTTCACAACATACGCTAACAAAGTGTTTGCAGATGGGCGGAAACGCGGGCGGACCAGGATTCGGAGGCGAGTGGGAGGATGAGGACGAGGAGGATGGCCAGCCTCAGTGCCAGCCGCAGTAAGACGGCAACAGATAGAGACTTTTAGAGGACAGAGTCTTGGGGCACGATGCCCTACGTTTCATGACAGACATGATGACAACCCCGGATGGTGAAGGGTGAAGCATAGACACGGGATCTGGAGAGGAGTTTTGTAGCTTGTTGTTAGCTTGGGCATCATCCCCCTTCATGAATGAACGGTGCCCCACGGATCACGGGTACCATGTCTTTTCTCAACCTTGATGGCGTCCACCTGCGATGTATGCCGGTGGTGACTCAAACAGATAACGGACGTGCCCCATTGCCACTCTTTACCAAAGCTCACATCGAAAGGGTATAGGCATCTTGGCTTCCACCTTTCGCAACCAACACTCCAGAGCTGCATGCGGCCGAGTCTAGTTCCTCGTCCCATTTAGTGTAGTGGTTAGCATACCTCGCTTTCATTCTATATGAATCACCGAGGAGACACGAGTTCGAACCTCGTAGTGGGAACTCCATTTTTGCCCTTCGCTTCCCTTTTTTGTTTTGTCTTGAGGACGCCTAGTTTTCCTGAGTCTGGGCGACTACATTCCCGTACACTCGGTGATTTTAATAAGGATGACGACGACAGACAACGACGACAGACGACGACGACAGACGACGACGACAGACGACGACGACAGACGACGACGACAGACGACGACGACAGACGACGACGACAGACGACGACGATAAACGGCGACGATAAACGGCGATGACAGATGGCGACAACAGTAGTAACAACAACAGCAGCAGCAACGACAGCAGCAACGACAGCAGCAACAACAGCAGCAACAGCGGCAGCAGCAACAGTAGTAACGGTAGCAGTAACGATAGCAGCAATAATAATAATAGCGAGTTCACTAGAAACGACGATAGCGAGCACGCAGGAAAGTTATTCGCTCTAGCACAAGGAACACAGAGGGTGTGTTTTGCCTCGACATTGATCAGTGTCTATGATGCAGCGAGTTGAGACGAACCGCCTTCGCAGCAGAGCACCATGTTTAGCGCGGCGCTTCAGTGTGCGTACCGTAGCGGGGTTGGGGTGAGCAGCGTGGTGGGGCTCGCCTCCGTTCTCATTGATCGCTGATGTAAACGACCCACGTGACGAAGAACAAATTGCGAGCCCTAACGCCGAAAACAAACTGCGAAAAGTTAGAAGGGAAGAAAGGGACTTTCGATCCCCATACTTGATTGAGTAAGACCGTCATGGTTGCCAATTTCCGTTGAAGTCTTCCAACTGGATCCCGTCTGCCGGGATGTGAAAGATCTAGTTGATAGCATATTGGCTAGTTCAGCACAAGTGCATGTTAGGAGATAAGGGAACATACTGATTGATGGACGACGTTGAAAAGGATGGGCCTGTGTTAGCCTGAACAGACATTGCGACCTTCAAACGATGTTTCTGCGCCAGTAGAGTCTCTAGATCGTTTCGGTTCTCGTGAAAATGAGTAGCATAGCTAATCATAGCGATGATCATTTGGACTGTTTGGAAATTTCTCTGTTATATGTAGCAGATCTCTATCCAGGGCTGCTGTTGAGGCTCTATCTTGACTAAGGCAAGCTTTCGGGACGCAGCACAAGTCATCTGATGATCCTTACTGTCAAAACGACTAGACCTGTGTCTGAGTTACGTGGAAACATTATTTGGACTTGAATAGATGCAGATGGCCCTGCTTTGGCTTGAGGATGCTTTTGAAGATTTGGCGTTGCTGTCTTCAGTACGGAGTCCCCTTGAAACACGTCGAATACTGCCAACCAGACCTCGAGAGATTATTGGCAACCAATCGGCAACCGTTAACGAAGGGAGAGAATCGGTTCGAATAACCTTAACTTGGGATCATGATCATCCCCAACCCCTCACCACTCAAGAGGACATCCGACCCTGCTATCCGGCGAACCCTCCCGCAGCCACGACGCCCCACTCTGCGACTGGCTCATCTGCGCCTCGACGCCTGGTTGGCTGTTTGTGCCTGCCTCCGTCACGCAGCCACAGCCACCCTCGCGCTCAGCCACGCTACGTCACCTATCACTTAGAAGCTCTTGGCAATACCACCACCACCAGGTTTTGGACGAGGGAGAGGCAGCTCACTGTGCCACCACAATCAAGGACACAAGCGAGCGTGTCATTCTATCAGGTTCTCCCCTTTGGCTCCCTCGTCACACGCTACGCAGGAAAGGAAGAACGTATATATGCCACCTGTTCCTTGGCTCCTCTATCAATTGACATCTCCCAAGCCAAGTCTGAACTTCCTCACCTACTTCACCAACAAGCTTTCCTGCAAACCAACCGTCCACACGCACAATCAAAATCGTATGTTACTCATATTGCGAACGCTTGAGCCCCCCGAAGCTTCGACTGACATATCCTCTACCAGAAAACCCACCAACACACCTTCAATATGCCCTTCTTCTACTCCAAGCCCATCGGCGGCAAGAACTTCGGCACGAGCGTCCACGCAGACCGCCACGGCATCCGCCGCGGACCTTGGCGCTTCCGCATCGGCCGCTTCAACTGCTTCAGGTAGAGGCGACGCAGCCATGGAGTGAGCGTGTCGTTGCACTAAAGTTGCGACCGCTACCGCGACCAGGGCTGGGACCTGCCTACCTACTTCTTGCCTTCTGGTTTCCGCAGACGACAGTGTTGGGATTATGGACGAACGACTTTACTTTTTTTTATGAGATCATGGATACCGGCGTTATGCTTTATGAACCCCATGGGTTGGGAATGCGAGCGTTTCCTGACTTGTCTGTCCTTATTGGGTCACCTCTGTTGCGACTGGATTGACCGTGATGACTTTGGGCGGGACGATGAGATTCGTCCCTAGGTAGATAATGAAAAACATTTTTCTTCATTGGCTGCATAATGGGTTGGTGATGTCTTGACTTGGCAGCATCCCTGGCCCAAGAGATGGGACTGGGGTTTGGGATTGATTCGTCAACCGATCTCAGTAACGACACCGCCTTCCTGCTCATGATGTGACAACCCGGGGGGAAGTATGCCCAAGCATAGCTGCCAGAAGTTGGATACCTTTGTGTAGCCAACCGTTGACGAACTCGGAAGTTGTGCCCCCGGCTGGACTGTCAGTGCTTGACAAGGTAGTCAGTAACAGACATGCCCGGAGGAAACGCTAGGCATTCAGCCAGATGGGAGAGTAATCTTGCGAAATACCACAGGCACGAAGACATAGAGTGGAAGACACTCATCCAGGTGCCACCCAGATGTCTTCCCACCCCGAAGGACCCCGAAGGCCAACTTGTCACTGCGCATGGAAGCCGGGGAACATGATCCTCGTAGAACAACCAACCAACTGGGAAGGTGGTGACATTTTCGAATTGAGCGTAAGAATCTTGTTTTCCATGCCATCTAACGCCATTATGAAGTACCAAAATGTCCCGAACCACCCTCGGAGCCGGAGGACACGCCAGGCAATGCATCAAGGTCGTTTGGCTCTGTTTGACAAATTTGCTGCGTTTTTTTCTTTTGTATTCATTCCTAGCACAACGGTAAACCGATTTGCCATGCCAGGCCTCGCAGCAGAACCCTCCTGAATCATCGCAGTGTTGTAGACCGTTATCCGATGCAAAGTTCTTTTGTTTTATTCTTCGTTTTGTTCCCCGTTTTATCCCTGGAGAAGCAAAAGACAAGAATACCGAGAGGGGTAGAGAGCACACCAACGCAAAGTGTAAACCGTAAACCCTTTTTCCCCTCGTCGCCCCACGCGCCCCTTTCCCCCAGAATGGATTTGCTATGTTCCACAGAAAAGACAGGACCCCTTCCGAACGACCAAAACGGAGTGTTCTTCCGCTTAGACCTCGGTGGTGACCTTGGCCTTGGGGTTGGTGACCTTGACGCCGAGCTGCTTGGCGCGGGAGATGATGTCGATGCGCTTTCTCGAGGAGACGTTGTGGGCGATCCTGAAAAAACATGTTAGAAGTCACTATTCGCGAGGGACGCAGAGTCGATCATCGTTGGGGATTGGGTGGTACGCACTCGGCAGCGTAGGTGCGGTTGTGCATCAGCAGGAGGTTGACGTCGTTGACGTTGCTGACGAGGAAGGCCTTGTGGCCGGAGGGCATCATGTACTTGGTCTTCTTGTTGGAGCCGAAACCGATCTGAAGCGCGAGAGAGTCCTTGTCAGTGATTGTCCTTGAGGAAAGGTCCCCCCTCCATTGTCTCCCAAGTCGGACCATCCAATGTTCCCCCTCTTGAAAAATTTCTCTCTTCCTCCGCGGGGTTGGGTGCTGAACGTACCGAGGGCATGACCATGTTGCCACGGAAGCGACGGCGAACACGGTTGTCAATACCCTTGGGCTTGCGCCATGATCGGTCAACGCGCATAAAGCGGTCGCTCTGGTGGCGGTTGAAGAGCTTCGTGCCTGTAAACACACATCCGTCAATCGTCTCGTTCCAATCCAAAGGTCTCGCATGTGTCTCGTGTAATAATCTTCATCGTCGCATGGTGTTGTCGGCGCGGGGTGTATCGGGTGGGCTGGTTGCGTTCTGGGAGGAGGAAGGACATACGCTTCTTCACGATAGGGACGTGCTTCTTTGCGGCGACCATCTTGAACGAGAAAAAATGTCAGTATGAGATTACGACGGCGAGAATTGTTGCACTCGTCGACAAGAGAGCAGGGCGACTCGATTCTCACCTTGACGGTTGTTCCTGGCTGTGGTTAGTCGGGGTGGTGTGTCGTCAAGGACTGGAACAGACAAAATTTTGAGCGACCACAGTTGGATCGACCACAAGTGCCCAGGGTATTTTTTTGATTTCTTCGATGTGTTAGGTAGGGTATAGTGCACGTGACTTTGGATATTCATCTAAACGGTACTACTGGATAATCTTTGTCCACTCTTTAGTTACATAAAGCTGCTACATGCAGGTAGTGGGTCAGTTGCCTCTTTAGGTAATGTATCTCGACACCCGGAGTCTGTGCTCGACAGAGAGGCGCTTTGAGTGAATGAGTGCCTTCACTTTGATTCCAGAAATCTCACCTCTGCCTTGGGCTTTTTTTTTCTTCTCTGTCTTCCCATCTCTGCTGGGCGCAGTATCCCCAGACGCAAAACTTCCATCTTCACAATCTGACCTGCCCTCGACATCGCGCCTTTTGAGATTAAGAAAGCAAAGATCGGCACAGCTGGTCCTTCGACTTACACGAGGGCCAGCAGCAAGTCGTCCGTCGCCCCCATTTCTCAACTCCTGTGGCTCTTTTTGGGCATGAAATAATCCAACTGTTCCCTTTCCTTCACCTCGGCAAGCTCTCATCTCCTAATTTACTCAACTTCACCTCCAACGAAACAACTTTCCCAGCGCAAATCGGGCACATTTCACGATGCCGCCTCCGCTGAACACGTTCCCGCCGCAGATGGAACGCACCTCGCCAACCGAGTTCGTCCATCCAAAGGATATGGTCGCATTCGAGATCACTCAAGACGTGATTGCGAACATCCCCAACCCCGATGGCACATTAGCAGAACACAAGATCCAGAAAGGCCGAATTGGATACTACGTCAGAGACCACACCACTCAAGGCTGGTTCCAGGCCCAACTGATTTCTCCGTCGGGTCATATTTCTGGAAGTGAGTTCACTGGCGACCATCTTTGTTTGATCGCACTCAAGCTAATGCAACTTGGCAGTTCTACTTCCCAAGATAGCCGCCAAGTTTGGCGCAAGTCATGGCTTTCGGGTCAACCAGCCACGACTACTTTTCGACAAGTCTGTCTCTATCAGTGATCCTGTCGCGAAGGCAAGATCCAATGACCGCCTTGGTCAGGCCATTACCAAAATGGTTGTGGCTTTTGGTGCTAACTTCGATGCGATCAAATCCCTCGGGCTCGGCAGCGCCTGGATCATTGAATCGATCTTGAAGGACGAACGCAAGTTGAGCGGCGCGCTGACTGCTATCCTTGGCGGTAAGATATGCATTACCAAAGATTTGATTCACGTACTAATCTTTTCAAAAGGATTCTCCGATGCAGCGTGGAACGCAATGAAGAATGGCTGCGACATCAAGAAGCTTCTTGCACTTCGCAAAGTCAACTCGAATGAATGGCCAGGGGAAAAGGACCAACAGCAGATCCTTTACCTCCTGCTATACCCTCGCAGCCTTCAGTTGGAGAGCCATTCTGAAGACTTTGCTAAGTACGGCGGCAAGACTACTCAGAACCCATTCAAGCGAGACGGACAACACCGTTTAAGCTTTCGCGCCCCTCAGCAATACAAGGCTCGACATTACAAAGTTGCAGAAGGCTTTCCTTTTGAGAACCGGGGCATGTATCCTATGATCACTCTTTTAGGAGCATCTGAGGGTGTTTTTGCCTTGGCAGAGACGATTCTCTGCTGCCTTTGCGACACATGGCACTCCGACACCTACCTCCCCCCTTTGCACAGCGACGCCGAATGGGTACTGGGCGAGAATCGGCGCCGCGCAATCATCCAATTTCTCCGAGAGATTTACTCTAAAGTCTTCGAGAGCGTTGGTTTCCAGTCACTCCCTAGAACGGGATGTAACGTGTCACTGCCGCTCTCTGAAGCCAAGCTTAGCAGAAAGGAATGGCTCCACTACCAAGTCACCAACCCTGACGGACGACGCATTCATGTTTTTCAGACCGTCAACACAACACAGATGCGTTACGACAAAGTCAAAGCTGTCCAGTTGATTGCCAGTTTGTTTCTAACTTTGACTGACGCATGGCCCCAGCCTCCGACAAGAGCTCCTATGATTATATCAGTGGAGACCACGGAGGATGGAAAACCTCACCCGACGCCTTGGTACAGTCAGCCTCATGATAGCGCCTGGAGTAACTCGAGCGAACTCCATTCCTTCGCCGTATTTGGCGAATGGTGCGATGAAAGCACTGGGCAATGGTACTCGACACCTTTACGGGCCAACATCAAATCTATGTGGGCACGGCCATCATCGTCAAACGACCCGGCCTGCAACTTGGAGTGGTACTACGCCACAAGGATTCTTCAGTTTTTCAAAAACACTCACTACGAGAGTCCCCCTCCATATCTCAAGCCTTACATCCTTACCAACATTCTTGACGTTGAGTGGAAACACCTCACACAGTCAGTGCAGTTCCAGAAAAGGACCAAACCAAAATCGACGGTTAAGGCTCCACAGAAGGTCACCCTAGAGCACAACTATCGTATGTTGTGGAGGAAGCTCAATGGAAACGAGAGCATATGCGTCGGCACTAAGCCAAAGAGTGGCAACTGGATGTGCGCCGTAATCGAGGCCTTGCGAATAAGGGGAGGAGCACCGACAGGAGCACCACCGACGTTGAAGTTTCGTCCGATTGCAACCCGGACCATTCCCAGAGATGAGGTATTTAACGACGCAACGGAGTTGCCGAGGGAGCAACAGGAGAAGTTCTGTGAGTTGGTTCAGACTTGCGAGATTTGTTGGGGCAAGTATCGTCGACCTTGTCTCTGGGTCAAGGCATCGTCGTCGCCAGATGATCTCGCCGATATGGTCAAGGCGAACCCGGGTCTGCTTCCTGACACTGACTTGCGGGCAATTGGCCAAAAGATACCCAGTCCCGTTTCGGCCGACGATTACGACATATTGAAAGACGAGGCCGACGACCAAGAAGACGCCGACGAGCAATACCAGGGAGATAACATGGACGTGGAGGCCTAGATGACTAGACCATGCTTGCAAGGTGTCTGTCGCTTGACCATTCTGAGGCGTTCCGGCGGTCTTCGTCTTTCGATGACGATATCATCTCAGAGAAAACCCTGCTCGTGGGACATTGCAATTGGCTAGCTTCAGATCCTATGCGAAAGTACGGTGTCAGGCGCTTTACAACCACTTGCGCTCCAAGGAGGAGGAATCATGAGCCTCTCCTGCATGTGTCGAGATCAAAGGGGGATTATGCAGTCGACCGCAGGAAGGACAACTCGGGTCACGAGTTGCCAGCGCCAAGGAGCTGTCTCAACCGTTGTCGATGACGATTTACACCTCGTCTCTCCCCATTTCCCTCACCCCTCTCAATTTTCACTTCTCCTTTCTCTCCTTGCCTCGATTTCTCCTTTCCTTTCCTTTCTTCTCTTTCATTTTCTTAGCCAACCCGGCAAGTCATTAATTCAGCATCATCGCACCAGCAAAACAGCAACCTCCATGACAGCCTGCCAATTACTCTAACCACGGCAGCTACGGTGAACCTAGACGCAAAACAACAGCGAATTCCCTGAGACCGCAGAATGGTCGTACGGACTTGGCCAAACAGGTTTGGGCACATCGACACTTTGGGAGAGACATTACAGGCTGGTATATCAGATCTTCCAAGTCGAAAAATGGGATTAATGGGACTGGGAAACACATTCAGATTGTCAAATAGGAAGCTATTAGATCCCGCACAGAATAGAAAAGCTTCGGCATGAACGATAAATGGAAGTGAACATGTCCTATTGCCAAGCTACAAATGATAGCAGAAAAGTGAGGCCCCATGCTTTTCTTGCGTTTATCTTGCAAGTCCCATGAACGAAACTATTGCTTTGTAACTGCGAACACGAGCACACTTCCACTTACACCTGCTAGACCGCCGCCAATATGCCCCAAGCACCCGCACACTGCAGCACATCTCGAGTTTAGAGGCAGGAAACACACTTCCACGGCTGTCCTCAACCAATGGGCATTGGACAAATGGACACTCCTGCCCTCTCAAGGCAGTTGTCTCCATCCTCGGCAGGAGGAAGGCATGAAACACAGTGCACTCTGGTAGAAGGAAGTAGCCTCATACCTGCCCAGATGATAGAGGGAAGGCAGGCTCTTCCCAAATTAACAGAAGGGGAAGGCACGTCCTTCCTAGAGAAGGTAGCACCACAGAAATATTCAGGAAAACTTTTCTTTTGTATTCTGGACTGTATTCTCAGAAGTCAATTTCAGCGTCATTTAGTTTATTTGGTCGAATACGGTGTTTCGCATACAAAAATCGAATAAGCACTATGTTTGCGAACTTCAGACCGGAGATCATAGTCACGGACGATAATGGAAATCGAATACTTGTACCCTCAACTACACGAGTAGCGCCGCTTCCCGATGCAGACTGCCAGGCCCTGCCCCCTGAGGATGAGAGTGCTGAGAAGGAGGAGGAGGAGAAGAAGGAGGAGAAGAAGGAGGATGATGTTGGTATGTGCAGTTCTTCTCACTGCTATTCCTTCACTCCCTACTTCCCTGTGCATGTCTTAAGGCTTGGTCCTTCTGGCGTCAGTAACCTGGAAAGTGTGCTTCACGTTGTGGTCAAGTGCTACTCTTCACCTTGATCTTTCTAACAAAGCAACATCCCCTCACCTTTGTTTCCATCTGGATAGAACTTTCCCATGGTACTTATCATTCAATCAGAACCTGAGTCCCTTCCTCCAGCCTCAGCCTTCCCCTTGTCAGGACCCTGGGGTCGACTTCTTCTGAAGTTAGCTTCTTGAGTCGAGGGTCCTCGAGATTACACTCGCAATCCTTAGTTATAAGTCTGGATCTCGTTATATATTGACTTAGCTGCATTCGCAAGCAGTTTTGCGAATCCTTCCAATACATCCATCCCATCTAGCCTACCACTCCACCATCTGACAGTGTCATTATATGATATTGCACTTCGCTAGCTCTGATTTGCGTTACATCTTGCCTAGACCGCATCATAGCCCATGTAGACGTCAGTTTGCTAATGAAGTAATGTAAATCTAGTAAATCTGATGGAGATGCTGTCCTGCGAAGAGAGGAAGAAGGAGCGCATGGAGGCTGAGGCCGATGACGATACAGACATTGACATGGATACGGACATCGAACTTGAGCCAAGCCCGCCGATCTGCAGAAGAAGGAGCGCCCCCCAGGAGCACCTGCCGATGATTTTCTGCCTCCCGGATTCAGACAAGATCGTTCAAAGTCCCATCGCCCTGCCGAATACGCGCCTGAGGAAGGAGCTGCCGATCTGGAAGCCCTTGCCTGTGCGCCGAAGGGGCCGTCCAACGACTCTGCCAAAGCGCGCGGTGATACCGGGGAGCGGGTGGATGATGTTGCAGAGTCTTCGCGCCAAACAAGGAATACATACAGTTCAGATATAACCTTCATAATGCATCATCTTCTCAGGGACAAACTTCGAAACGCATCCTTCCAACAAATCATCCATGGCCAGCTAAATCCGACCTACCTAGCCGTCGCTGCCCGAGGATACCACATCCAGTCCTCGGTCCTCCGCATCCCCGACCGATACGGCTGGTTCACTCCCGGCTCGCCTCGACTCCAGTGCCGCCAAGGCGCCGCCATGAGTCTCTATTTGTTTCTCGTGGTCTTCTTGACGGCCCTATACGGTTATACTCTTTTCAGGCTCAAGTACGTGCGCAAGCTCCCGACAGAACAACTGGAGTGGATGTTCGGCATAACGCTGGCAATCGTGGTCTTTCTACCGTGGCTTGCGATGTATCATGATCCGCGCCGCGCACCGGACTACGAGTGGAAGGATTGGGGAAAGGGGCGGAAGGAATAGCTTACGCATTCCGATAGCCATGATGAGCAAGTACCAACAACATCTGACGAGCTTGCCGCATCGTTATAACTGAATGTGCGATGCCGCCCTTTTCAGCAGCTTGAAAGTAACTCCCTGGCCTATTTTTGAGTTTTGCTAGCCGGGCAGTATCAGTTGGCTATCCGGGCAGTTCTCCCTATAATTAACGTATATTGATACTTCTATGAGGAAGAATTAGTAGAGAAAACGATGGGGCTGGCGACAAGGACGACGACGATGATAGCGACGAAGATGACAGCGAGGACAATCATAGCGAGGACGATGGCAATAGGGACGACGATGACGGCGGCGATAGCGACGACGGAAGCAAGTATATAGGAAACACAGTCGCCTTGGCACAGGAAAGATAGGGGGTCCGGCAAGATATATGGAGTACACGCGTGTGTGTGGACACTGCCCGGATAGCCAACTACACTGCCCGGCTAGCGAAACTCCCATTTTTACCGAACTATGGCTCACATTGTGAAAATGCTCCTTAAAAGCGGCGTTGGCACACCCAGGCAGAAGTTTACGGCCAGAGTACTCCAACTGTAATGGAGGTCCTGGCTGGAGTCCCTTTCCCTCCACATCAACCACCACCCTGCTTTCTTGAAGACCACCCTTTTCCATCCTCCTCACGAACGTAGTAATTTTAATCTTCATGTCAGAGCACCAAGGCGTTTGGGCTTAGATGTCTGAACATGTTCAACCAGGACGTATCGGAGTTGGACGACCAAATCGCTTTGAAGACGGACTTTACGGCCTCAATCGAAGCGAAGCGCATGCCGTCGTAAACCACATCAGCCATGCCTAGAACGGACTTTTGCTCAGCCAAAAATGTTACATGAACTCCAGCAACGAACAACGGGAAGATAATGCAGTTGCGGACCTTCGCCTCCTTGGGGATTTCGAAGATACAAGAAAGGCAGGATTTGACATGTTGCTGGACAAGTGGGTGAAGAGTTGGAAGACCACATATGGCTCTGTATAGGTACAGCAAGGCGGCGTGCTGGAATATGCGGACAAGGGTGAACGCGTGTGTAGCTTCCGCCTCAATGACGGAGGAGGACTCGGATGCCTCCGAGGGGCTGCGGCCATCAGATTCCTCGAGGGACAGAGGCGCGTATACGGGGCGAAGGGCAGCCTCGAATTTGCTGATGCGCTCCATCGACAACTCTTCGGTCATTTCAGCCGTTGCCTGTAGATACAGGCTCATACTCGCGATCTCGCGAAAGACGGACGCGAGAGAGCATCTACCCAAAGGGTCACGGCCCCACCAAACCGGGCCCCGGTCAAGAAGATCCCACACTTCGGGGGCAAAGCAAGGAGGCCTGCCTTGAATCATGCATGTTGTGAGATCTGTTGTCGCGAATTCCGATATGAGCATGTGCAACGGCTCGGCAGCCGTCTGTATCACAGCGTCGATGCCACCTAGGCGCTCGAGAATAGCCAGGATACCACTGTAATGGCTAGAGGTCGATGCCGAGTTCAGTATGCAGCTCATATATCCGTCGTCGAAATACAGCAGCATGACTGCGAACAGAAGCCCGATCATAGGCCCATTCCCCTGCGCGTCGGCACAGCAGCCTTCGATTTCGGCCCGCACGGCAGCGAGGCATTCGAGCCGCTTCTTGCAAAGCACATCGCGGCCATGCTTACCATCCTGCAACAGCCGGTGAGATTCGGACAGCACGCAAGTGGCAAGTAGTACGACTCGATATTCCAAGGTGACCTGAGTCGGAGGGACGCAAGGTTCCTCTGAAGCGGAAAGGAGGGGCCAGACGCGACAGTGGAAGTAGTCGAGAGCTCGACGCTCGCAAACGTCGATCGACACGGTTAGATGCACGTCGTTCCGCGGAATGCTATACGGAGACGGCATTTGAGGACTCGGTCGCGAACTCCATCGTATCAGGCGGCTATTGTAGTCACATGTGGCACCGGAGGAGGCGCAGCGTAGACAGGCTGGCTTGGAGAGGTCGCATTTGATGCGTCGCTTCTTGCAGGGCCAGCAGGAGCCCTTGACGATCCTGACCCGTTTAACCGGCATGGTACGCGACAATTTCTTCTTGGCAATTGGTCATGCACTTGCGTTTGATACCGAAATGGAACGAGACGTTGGGCTCTCTGTGCATTCGAACGTTGCGGCTGGCGTTGACGAGTAGCAATGTCTAGACAAGTGATTTTGTTCAGCACACGGTCGTATTGCATCAGATGGGTCATCCGTTTGTGCGCTGAGTCGAACTCACATGCTCCATAACCATCGAGCTCTCTTTCGAGGTCGACGATAAAGTTGGTTGTTCAATTGGCGATTCCCCTCGCATGCGGCAGCGACAATGCGGATTACCTAATTCAAAGGCGATTGAAGCAATGGCGATGATATGAAGTGAGTGGAAGATTCTCCCCTCGAAATTACTGCCGTAGCTGCGTCGAAGAGCGAAAAACCGAATGTCTTCCGTTCGACTGTAGGTTGTTGGAAGATGGGAGAATGAGAGAGAGAGAGGAACATGGTTCTAGAACGGCTCTAGGCGGGAGCACCTACCCCAGATTCCGGTAGCAGGGTGGGCATTGGGTTGGCAGGCACCTGCCCCCCCTCCCTGGAAGAAGGGACGTGGAAGATTGGTCGCCCAAACAGCTTATCAGGCGAGTGGGACTTCGCGGGCGGATTCTCGGCACATTAGCCACACATCAAGCAATGACTACCCCGAGATCTCGGTTCAATGGTACTTTCTTTTTATCTGATGGAATCACGCAATCGCAAACTACTCAGGTCCATTCTGCGAAGCACCATGAAGCAAATCATCCCTATGACATACTTGCGATGACACAAGCACCAAGAGCAGCTAGCAATTGAAGCACGATGATGATGAGAAGTGGCACTGAAATTGAATTTCGGAAAAGACTGTGCTAAACTAATTGAACGAAGGCAACGGCACGAGACTACCAATCTTCCCAACTCACGACCAGCAACACCCAAGCGGATCGGATCAAAAGCAGTCGATTGCAGATCCTCTACAACTTGCTGTCCCTGTTGCCGCAGCAGGATTCAGCAGCCTCAGACTTCGCGAATGCATTCTTGGAAGTCTTGTCGACCGCCACAACCGAAGGGGGCACCCAGAGCGCCGGGTTCTTCTTGAAGAAGTTGGAGGCCCTGATCATGACGCCGACGGGCTCGGCTGGCATCACGGGGAAATCCTCAGTGCGCGGGAAGTGCGTCAGGCCGAACTGCACATAGCAGACGATATCGGTGTTCTCAACCGACTCGTTCCTGTTCACCCAGTCGACGACGGTCTCGTTGTAGGGGTGCCCCTCTTCGCCGCTCGATTGACAAACATAGTCGCCCGCGGGGAATAGTTCATAGTCCTTGTACGGGGTAACCCACAGCGCCTTGCGGGCAAAGGCGGCCCGCTTCCAGATCATGCTTCCCGGCTTGGCGAGGAGGGCTGGGCAGTTGTTGTTGAGGATCTTGTAGGCGACCGGCTTCTTCGCCACGGGGTTCATGATGTTGGGGTTGACGATATCCCAAGAGCGGCCCGTCTCGTGCTTGTATTCGTGGCCGGAGGCAGTCTGAATAGGCGTCTTCTTGCAGTAGAAGCCGTTGCCGTACAGATTTCCAGCAGAGCCAAGGGGGTCATCCGCGGTGACAGCGTCATTCTGCACCACAGTATTCCCTGGACCATCGATCTCGGGGTCGACGCGGAGGGAAAAGATGTGCTGATGGTTGTGAGCGTTGATGGCCGGGGCCACCTCCGTGCCGAACGGTGCCGCGGTCTCGCTGGGGTGCATGCAATAGGTATTGAGCATGCCCGTCAGCTTGATTTCCAGCTTGTAGGTACCATCCAGGAGGAATGTGTGGTAGAAGCAGTACTCATAGTTCGCAGCCGTAATGATTTGGGAAATGATCAGCTTGCGGTCGCGAGCGGAAATGACGGTTCCGTCACGATAGTCGGTATGCTTGTACAGAAGCCCGTTGTCTTCTTCATGGATACAGATGGCATTCTTCACGATAGCTGCCTCTCCCGTACCCACGGCCATAATGGCGTCCATGTAATGGATGACACCTTTGCAATCACAACCAAGCTTGAGGGAGTTGGTCATGAAACCCGTACCATATTCGCCCACGTCGAAGGCATGCTTGCGGTGGTGGGGAGGGTCAGGGTTGCCGTAGGGAACGACCATCTCGACCACGCTGATGCGGTTGAAGAGGTTCCGCTCACGCCCCTCGTCGTCAATGCGGACGTCAGAAAGAACGATTCCCTCGCGGTAGTTGAAGCCAACATGCATCTTCAGTCCCGCCCAGAAGAGCTCGCTGCCATGGACTTGGAACGAGACGCCCTGGGGCTGGGTGATATCGATGGGCTTGAGCTTGTTCTGGTAAACCTTGCCGATGAATTCGGGCAAATAGTTATGCTCCTCCAGAGGGACCTTGGTCCGCTGGCCATTCACGAGCCGGATATCGACAGCCAGAACCTCGCCCTTTTCGGTATCGACGACGACTGAAAAGTCAAGCGGGTGGGCGTACTGGTTATCATCAGGGGAATTGCGATAGTAGACAATTCCCTGCTGAAGACGGCGGTCGGTGCCCCAGCGGTGATCGAATCCAATAGCCCACGCGTCAATGAAGACCTTCGACATATCGTAGATCCCGATTTCGCGGCAAGCCTGGATGACGCGAGGGTCCTGCCGGGTGACGGATTCGCAGATGTCGAGATCCTCCAAGGTGAGGGTGGGGGCAGCGTCGAAGACATCCTTCCAGAGCTCGACCTTGGAGGTCTTCAGGTTGACGACGACCTCAGAGACCTGCGAAGTGCCCTTTTCGATGACGATGGCGAAGGCGCGGCGGTCCGGGCGAGGGCCGTTGCCGGACTTGAAGGCAGCGTACTCATTTTTCTTGGGTTCGCGCAAAGTCAGACAGTTGAATTTGAGGGTCTTGGTGCCAGCATGGATTTTGATGAGTTTAGCAGCGCGCTGAATCTCTTCAATCGATAGCTGATCTGGAGGGAGACGATGGTTAGCTCAGGAATGGCGAACGAGTGTCTTACACCGTGGGCTTTTGCTAGGAGACTTACCCAGAGGATGTGATGAAGACTGAGAGGATACGTCTGGAGCGGCGTCGTTGGGATCTTCCCGGAAGATCGTGTAGCCGGCTATCGAAGAGGTGTCTGCAAACATATTGGGGGCTGTCTGGGCTGAGGTACTCGGCCATACGGTGGTCTTTGTGATTCGACCTAAGGTCGATGATTGATGTTTGGTATGAAACGAGGTGAGGCCTGAAGGCTCGAAGCTGTCTAAGGCGTAAGACAAAATGTTGGTGAGTAGAGAAGGCAAACGACTGGTTTGAGTTCTTGGGAGAAGAAAGTGAGTTCGTAAGAGATCAATCGCGGACACCTTGTACTTATACACGGGAATTGAAGCCGGCATCTGGGGATAGGGAACAATCGTACGAGGGTTAGCCTCAGCAGCAGTCGCGATTATCCTGACATCAAACGTAAGATAAACTCGACTGGGCAATCTCAGCTTAGCATCACCGCTTATGACACCGTGATCCAATCGCCAATAGCTCTATTCCTCCACCAACCCTGGCCCCTCATCCGCCTTCCATCCGTCTCCATCCCTGCGACTCATGTAGAACTTCCCCCACACACGCACACCGAGTGACATTCGCATCGCGTCCGAGGACTTTCTGCCACAAAAAAAGACTTGAACGTACTGAATATTGATTTGTTTATGAGCGTAATGGGTTGAGTATTTTTGGAAACCCGAATAACCCCAAATGGCAGCAGACTTCTTACCCATTCTCGTGATTTCTCACAGGAGCCAACACCTCGAACACTCGGAACGGAACCTTGAGGTCGGTGCTGTCCGCCCCTCCCCGCTCCATCCTGCTGGTGGAGCGCCTCAGAAGAGCCCAAGATCTAGTCCCTGCAGGCTTCACGCTGCAGCGCCTCCGCGCAGCGGCGCTCGGAGTTCAGAACCGGACCGGAGAGTCAACCGGCAGTGTTGCCGGCCGCTTTTTCAGCCCAAAATGCGAATGCAATCAAGGGCGATACGACACAGGACAAGAGCGAAGTGATCCAGGGCGGTCTCGTCGTGTAAGCTCATTGGCGGGTGGACCTGCTGCATTGGGAAAGAAAATCGACCATGCAGATCCCCTGAAGAAGCGGCTGATTCGGCAGGGTATTTATCTTAGTCTGACACGCTAACGGAACAGTGGGGGCCCCGAGCCAAGCCCGCAGGTGACGTCCCCACCTCTATCGGAGCGGCATCGGGACGGGCGCCCGCCCCCTGCACTCGAGACCTGGAGGAACCGAGTTGCCAAAGTCTACATGGATCGGGTAGCTTGAGTGCTGAATTCTTTGTTCAATTGAGCCATTTCACATCTTCATGTTTAACATCGGTCATGGGATCTGGAACTTCATCACGTTCATGGTAGGGAATCGGTCAGATGAATACAAGCGGAATTGGTACCACGGGTGATTTTGATTGAGTCAAGACTAATATTAAAGAAAAGCAATGTATCTCTAAGATCCATCAATTCTTTCGAGGAACAGATGAAGTCGTAACTTCGGCATTCTGCGCCTCAATGATCCGCACCTCGGCATCCGCAGTCTGCAGATACGTATACCGCCCCTTGACCACCCAGAAGCCCAGTGTCACCACCATCATGACCCCGAAGACGGCGATCGCGTAGTTCATATCGGCCGGCGCCGGGCTCGGCGACGAAGGGAAGAAGAAGAACACGGTGGTAATCGCGCAGTAGATGACCGAGATCCAGTTGATGACGGGGCCAAGCCGCCCCAGCTTGAACTCTCCAGGAGGGAGCTTATCGCGGCCGACGAGGAGAACCGTGACGATGGGCATAGCGTAGGAGACGGTCAGGGCGATTGTGCTGACGCTGAGGATCGCCTCGAGAACCGTAGAAGCAAACGTATAGAGGACACCAACGAGCCCGATGATGGCGCCTTGTAGCCACAAGGCGCGGGCTGGTACCCTCCAGGCCTCGTTGACCTTGGAGAAATAGGGACTCCATGGGATTCCACCGTCTCTGGCGAAGCCCCAAGTCAGACGGGAAGCAGTTGTAACAATGCTGACAGCCTGACCCATGCCGTTGAAGATAAACAGAGACAGGAGCACTGTAGCCCCTTGAAGCCCGATAGCCTCATTTAGAAGGTCCATAAAGGGCAGACCGGTGACGGGATTCAAGACGGTATCGAGGTCTTGGATGCTGAATAGACAGCATACCATGAAAATGAACCCAGTAATAGCTCCAAGGACGACTGAGAGCCAGATGACGCGGGGAATATTCTTGCGAGGCGCTGGGATTTCCTCGGCAAGGTGGACAGCTGAGTCGAAGGCAGTGAGCCCATATGCAGCCTGGACGAGGCCGGTAAACCAGGTAACGCCGTCTCCCCAGCCGGTCTGGTTGATCCATTGTCCAAAAACAAACGAAGCAGGCTGAAAATGCAGGTCCGGCTTCACACCCACAGAAATCAGGAGCGCAAGGCTGAAAACGAAAAAGAGCCCAATGAAGCAGATGCCGATGAAGTTATTAAAGGCTGGTAGGATGGCATCTCTCCGGCAAGCGATGAGGTTAACAACCGTCACCACCAGAGTGACGGCGAGATAAAGCAGGAAGTTGATCCATCCGACCCCAGCTCCGGCCCAGTCGTTGACAAAGAGGACCTTCATGCTCAGAATAAAGTTGGTCATGAAGGCAAGCTGCGAGGCGGACAGCGTCCACCACCCAAAGGTATTGATCCAGGCGCAGAGGTAGGACATGAACCGGCCCAACGGACCAGGCGAGAGGCGGAAAATCCAGTACGCCTGTCCCAAGGCCGTCGGCATGCTGCTGCACAGCTCGCCCAGCGACACGGCGACGCATATATTGCAGAAGGTGACCAGAACGAGGCCCCAGAGGATGGCGATGGGTCCGCCGCTGGTGAGACCGCTCGAGAGTCCCTGGGCAAAGGTCGACCAGGTGCCGAGGACGGACATGGCGAGGAAGAGCATGCTCATCGTGCTGAACTTCCGTGAGAGGGCCTGGTCGTGGCCGAGGTAGGCGAGGTCCTGCGCATCTTGGGCGGCCTGGTCTGTGGTGTGTAGGTGCTTCAGCGGCGGGTTCGATTCGGGATCGTTATCCATAACTTCTTTCGATGGGGGGTATTTTCGGGGTGATTGGAAAACGTTTGTGGGATAACATTCGCAATTGTGTTCTGCAACGAGAGAGGTATGCTGGTTGATGACTCTGAGATGGGAGGGTGCGTGTTGGTGTTGAATGGTTTTTATATCAACTGCAAGGATGGGACGGGAACAAGGAATGGATGCGCAATGACCGATGTTCCCCCCCGGGGCGTGGCATTGACTGATAAGACGCCGAGTGTGGCAACGTAACAAGAAGCTGGATTACAGTCTCATTAAAAGCCGCATGTATTCTTCAATTTTCGCTTGGTGGTGTCGTAGCTCATAAAACTCGATGCGGAGAACTCAGGATGTATCGGAACTGCTGCTCATACTGTCAAGTCTTGTTCCGTCCCTTCTCATCATGTGTGATGGAAAGTCATTGGGCAACATCTTCCACACATCATGGTCACGGCCCGGTCGGCGGCCGGTGGGGTATGTTGTCTTTGCTCGTCGATACCTGCCCAAGATAATCATTCCTGCATTTCCGTTACTGCGTCGGTAGTCCTTCCATCATGAAGACCGTATCACCAGATGACGTTGGTACCCCGGATTTTGCAGATAGCATGGGCTAGATGTCATTACGTACGAGTTGGAAGAGTTGACAGTTTCAAATCGTGGGGTAGAACCGTGGATTTGGGAGAGCCAGTCGTGTCGAGTCAGTTACGTTATTAGCCCGGCCCAGACGTCGACTACAACAGGCAGTTCAACCTAACCACACCAGAGCCAAGTGAGTTAGTTGGACGAACTGATAGTGATTTCCCCTTCGTACCCACCTGAAGGCTCCGCTTTGCATGGGTGAGCCGATAAGGCAGAGGGACTGTAGCTTTCACGCTGAAATATTAATGGATAACCATGATACAAGAGTATGGATAGATCGCTGGAATCAAGTGAGAATGAAACCAAAGCTGCTCGTAGTGTATGCGTAGTTGGACTGAGACGGTCCTTCTGACATCGAATACTGATTTGACGCCTGACATCGAGCTTGCGGTTGGTGAGAAAGCATCATCTGTGAAGCCCAGTATCAATTTCCCGGTTGTATCCGTATTCTGGATGCTTTCGTCTTCTTTCTTATCTAAAAAAAAAAAAAAAAAAAGCCTTGGGCATATTGTGCCTCGAGGGTATTCGCAGATCAAGACCACGACTCCACCAGCTCCTTTGTCCAAACTCCTCTACTATTCATAATCACGAAGCAGCTGGTTCTCCACCAGAAAAGCTTGAATCAGCACTGCGGAAGCTCCTGGGAGTTGGTAGGGACTCCTGGCCTTACGATGGCTGTTCTGTTGGTTCGCAATTGGGGGTGGATAGGCCGTTTACCGCGGGATGTTAGCCGGAAAGTGGGAAAAGTCGATCTCGTGCGGACCTGAGAGATTGGGGACATTGGATACCACTCGAGTTTGGCCCAAATTCTTTCCCTTTTCGGCATCGCGCCATCTGCTTGTCGAAGCGGTTGTGCGGCAGCAGAATCCCTGCCCAAGTCGGCCGAGCTTCGGTGAGCTAGAGCTATGTAGGACCCTGGCACGTGGAGTCGAGAAGGACGGCAGGTTTCAAGGTTACAGTCTGGCCAATTTTCTTTCCTATTTCATCCTGATAAACGCTAACTCACCGGGCACCACTAACCTTCGAGAAGTACCTGCACCAAAATCCCTTCTTCGCTCCGAATACGATGGACCGAAAAGTGTCAAGATATTCTATTTCAGAGCTTACAGCAAGCGCCAGACGCATTGCCCTTCCGCGCCGGTGGGATAGATACCGGGCCGGGTTGTGGTGACATGCAATGTGTGACTGTGTGGGTGACCGACAGCGCCGATTTAGAGTCCAAGGAGCCGGCATTGAAAATCCGGGGATCCTGTGCATTGGTTTCTGAGCATTATCAAAGTCAATTGAACGGTCCCGAGGCAGCTCGTTTATCAGAAAGCTACTTCTTGGGGACAGACTTACTCGACTTTTTGTATTGTATCAACCACCACCACCCATAATATGGCTTCAGTAAAGCTCACTGCCCCCAACGGGCGAACCTACCTCCAACCAACAGGGCTTTTTATCGACAACCAATGGGTCGAGTCTTCTGACGGCGGCAAGATAGCCAGTATCAACCCTACGTAAGATTCTCACATTCAGCAGAAAGCTCCTTAATTCTTTAGCACTATTGTCGTCGTCGTCGTCGTCGTCGTCTTCGTCTTCGTCGTCTTCGTCTTCGTCTTCGCCCTCGCTAGTATCATTGCTATTAGTAGTGTTATTGTTGTTATTGTTGTTTTTATCGTCGTCGTCGTTGTTAGACTAACCTATTCGACACAGAAACGAGCAAGAAATCACATCAGTCCATGCCGCGACGAGCCAAGATGTCGACAGAGCCGTGCAAGCAGCGCGGAAAGCCCTCAACCACCCGAGCTGGCGAGACCTGCCCGCCTCAGACCGCGGCAAGCTCATGGCGCGCCTCGCCGATCTGATGGAGCAGCACCGCGAGACGCTGGCCACGATCGAGACGTGGGACAACGGCAAGCCGTACCAGGTCTCGCTCAACGAGGATCTCACCGAGGCCATCGAGACGCTGAGGTACTACAGCGGCTTCGCCGACAAGGTGTTCGGGCAGGTGATTGAGACGACGCCTGAGAAGTTCGCCTACACTGTCCGCGAACCGGTTGGAGTTTGCGGCCAGATCATTCCGTAAGAACTCCGCCTCCCCCTCTCTGACCCTAAGCTATGTGGAGGGATCATCCTGAAAACAAATGGCTCATGACTTTTACCCACAGCTGGAACTACCCCCTCGCGATGGCCGCATGGAAGCTGGGTCCCGCCTTGGCCTGCGGCAACACGGTCGTCCTCAAACCCGCAGAGCAGACCCCTCTCTCAATCTTGTACTTTGCCAATCTCGTGACCGAGGCAGGCTTCCCGCCGGGCGTGATCAATATCATTAATGGTCTCGGAGCCGTCGCAGGCGCAGCTCTCGCGTGCCATTTGGACGTCGATAAGATTGCCTTCACCGGTTCTACGAACACAGCCAAGGAAATTATGAAAATGGCGAGCCATAACCTGAAGAACATCACGCTCGAGACGGGCGGGAAAAGCCCTCTGATCGTGTTTGACGACGCTGATCTGGACCTGGCCGTCCACTGGGCCCACGCTGGTATCATGTCCAACCAGGGTCAAATCTGTACCGCAACGTCGAGGATCTTGGTTCAGGACGCCGTCTACGACAAATTCCTGGCGGCATTCAGAGAACAAGTGCAAAAGGTCTCCAGAGTCGGCGACCCCTTTGAGGAGAGCACTTTCCAAGGACCTCAAGTCACAAAGGCGCAGTTCGAGAGGATCCTCTCCTACGTCGACATCGGCAAGCAGGAAGGCGCGAAGCTTGAGCTGGGAGGCCGTCCGTCCAGGCCTGATGGCAGCGGGTACTTCATCGAACCCACGGTATTCACTGGGGTCTCACCTAACATGAGAATCTTCAAAGAGGAGGTCTTTGGCCCGTTTGTCGTCATCTGTCGGTTCAAGGCGGAGGACGATGCCATCGCTCTCGCCAACGATACGCAATACGGCCTCGGAAGCGCTTTGTTCACCACAAATCTGACCCGTGCCCATGCCGTGGCCAAGAGAATCGAGGCTGGCATGGTGTGGATCAACTCGAGCAACGACAGCGACTGGCGAATCCCGTTTGGCGGTGTGAAGCAAAGCGGAATCGGTAGGGAATTGGGCGAGGCCGGTCTTGCTGCCTACTCAAACATTAAAGCCATTCATGTAAATATTGCTAGACAGTCGAAGCTATAGACACAGGGTTGCAGCCGTCAGGAAATACTACCTAAAGCCCCTCTGAAAGTGCTGTTACTGTCACGACCGTCCTCGTCTCCCATCCCTTCCCCTCGACGTCAACCACCACCCTCTTGCCCTCAACCCTCCCCTCCTTCACTCTCCCGCCAAACACAACCCGCTCATCAACCTCAACCACCATCCCCTGCTCGAACGGCACACCGACAACCCCCTTGGTCCCCCTCTCCGCAAGAACGGCGATCTTGAACCTCCCTCCGCCCTCATCAACCCACTCAACCCCAACCCCCTGCCCCTCAGGCGTCGGCACAACACCCCTCGCCCACCTCAACCCAGCCCTCACCGGCATCACGCTCCACGTCTTGAACCCCGGACTCGTCGGCTTCACCCCGAGCACATACGAGCTCATCAGCGGCACGATCCCCGTGCTCCACCCGTGTGCCATGCTCGTGTACCCGTCCTCATACGGCCTCCCGTCCGGCCCGATGCCCTCCCAGAACGTCACCCCGGGGTCCTGCCCGCCCATCCACCCGTACAGCCGCTTCATCTCCTCCACCGCGCCCTCCGCCGTGCCGTCCCCGTCGTCGACCTTCAGCCGCGCCGCGAGCTCAAAGTAGGATATGAACGCGTACACCCGCTGGCTGAACCCCTGGCCGACGGCGTCCGAGTCGTAGAACGCGTTGCCGTACGCCCGCGACGCCGCTCGCGCGTAGTACGCCAGCACGCCCTTGGCTTTGTCCCCGGACACGACGTCGGCGAGGATGGCGATGCTGTTCCCGTCCTGCGCGTGCGCGGCTAAGTACTCGTCGGAGTCCGCCCCCGTCGTGCCGTCGAAGAATGCGCCGACGCTCTCGTCAAAGTTCCTCTGTGCCAGCGCCTTGGCAACGTCGTCCCCGCGGGAACTCCATCTCTCCTGGTCCGCCGTCTTCTCAAGCTGCGCCGCCATCTCCGCCGCCCGCCGCAGGGCGAGCACGTACAGAGCATTGTAGTACGTCACCGGCCCCTGCCTCGGGAGAAAAGCGTAGTCGCCGTACCCGCCCGTCCCGTTCAACCCCTTCGTAACCAGACCCGTGTCCGGATTCGTGACGGAGGGGTACCACTTGTCCATCACAGCCAGCAGATTCTGGTAGTACGTCTCGAGATAGCCCACGTCGCCGGTGTACCACACATAATCATGGCTGCAGACAACCCACCACAGGGGATAATCAAACAGCGGAAGCGTGTAATTATTTCTGCAAACCGTCAGCAACCCCCTCGTCCACATCAAGCACACAAAACCAAATGAACCCAAAACTCACATGCTCGCCGGCGGAATCCACCCATCCCCCCTCTGCCGCCTCGCCAGATCCGCCAACACATTCCCGCTCGCCTCCGCCACCAGCCCCCCGTGCGACAGAAACGCAGTCAGCGCCGCCACAGCCAGGTCCCCGACATACGGGTCCCGGTCCCGCTTCGGCGCGTCGTGGATCACCAGCCGGCCCTCCAGGAACTCGCTGTCCGCGTCCCGCGGCTCAATGTCCTCCGCCCGGAACGTGTCGATGCACAGGTCGTTCGTGTACACCCCGTCGAACCACCACCGCGTCAGCTCGCGGTCGCTGCACTCGAACCACCCGCGGAACGTCTCCGGCGTCCCGTGGAACGCCGACAGCGCCAGGCTCACCGACGCGATCTTGACCTGCCCGCGGGGGGTCGTGTACGGCGCATCCGACGCCAGCGCGTCCAGGTAGATCCGCAGGTACCGGAACCCGTGCAGCCCGTCCACGCAGACCTTGCCCTTCCCGCCGCCGCCGCCGTCGTCGCCCGGTGGGTACTGGCACCCGTGCTGCGCGGTCCAGACGTACGGCTCGCTGCGGACTGCAATCTGCTCGCTTCCGGGCGTGATCGTGTCCCCGTTATACGACCGCGAGAAGTCGCTCACGTTGCTGAGGAACTGCAGCGTCTCGGAGAACGCCAGCCGGATCCCGGGCCTGGCGTCACCACTCCCGTCCGGCGTTTCAGACCCGGCAAAGGAGATGGAGACGATGCCGACGGTGTTCTGTCCAAAGTCCACCGTCACGTACGGGATCTCATCAGACTCAGAAAGCCGGGTGAGGACGGTCGGCCCGCCTTCGCCGGTGACCAGGCCCGAGGGGTTCGCGACGTCCCCGCGGGTGAGCTCCGGCAGGACCCGCGTCGGGAAGATCGTCTTGGACTTACTGGCGCGGACGTAGCGGTACCAGCTGGGATCGTGGGACGAGGGGTCCCTCCAGTCCGGGGAGATGAGACTCCATTGGCCAGTGATGAAGGCGAGGATGTTTGTGAGGAGGCTAGCCATTGGGTCTCACTGACGCAGGTCCAGGAGTGTTGTCTTTGGTCAGAATCAGGCACTAAAATTAAGTTGCCTAAGTCAGATCACCGACTCACCTACTGGTGGATGGGCGGTATTTAAAGACGACGGAGGGAGAGGGAAGGGGAACGGCAAGGGCGGGAATGCGGGGTCCCGGCTTCCCCAGATCGGAGGATTTGCGCGCCGGCAGTTAGGCGGAGGCTAACCCCACCACCCCGGCATCCCGCAGATCACCTGCGGATATTGCTGTCGGGTTCCACCACACACAACTGCATGTTTTACTCGGAATGGAACTCGACATGCGTCTGGTGATATATCTGCAACGATAATTCGTGCCGATCAGCAGCAAAAGTCACATGAAGCGGTTCAGCAAGCAAGTCATCGGATCTGCAGATGGAACCAATTGGTATTAGACGGGGCTGCGCCTAATCTGTCTCTCGAGAGCCCACACCAGCGGGCTGAAGACACCTATGCAAAGCTGATGCTTATGTCGCGACGCTGTGGAAGCGAAGCGTTTCTAAACAAAAGAGAATAAAAAAGAACGAGGTAAGAACATTCCGTGCAGACTGGTATGTCCACGCATGTCGAAAAAAGAGAAAAAAACAGAAAACTGCAAATCCGCGCACAAGTATCCATGGTGCTAAGGTTCATATCAGCGACCACGTTTTTCAATGTCGTCCATCAATCCGTAAACCCTCCATCCGTTTCGTTCCAGGACGCCAACAAAGTCAAGAAAGGTACTGTACACATTTCGCTGTCCCCAAAAACAAAGTTGATGTTCGTAAAGGGAGGCAGGCCTTAGACCGTGCCTCGAAGTCTTTGCTTGCGTGCTAGCCAGTCGCCAAGCATGTTGTCAAGTTGCTGGGCCTGGTTAGTCTTGACGCATCACCAAGGATGGATGGATGGATGCACTTACTGTTGTGATTTCTGCCAACTTGGCGTTCTGTTCGCGGAACAAGCTTCCTGCGACGGGGTGATCCGGTCCTGCGGGAGCAACGTCGCTCTTGTCGTATACAACGACCAGCATGTCACGGATGTCTGAGCTGGAGTCGAAGAACGCACGGAGCTTTGCGTCGTTCCAGCTGCTGCCAGTGGTGCTCCCTCCTGTTGAGGTCGAGCTGGCAGTCATCGAATCCTGAGCGCGATGTCTGCCCACCTCATCGGCGTCAATAAGCTCTGGCGACGGTGATGAGGAGTGTCCATCCTGACTGGAGGTGTCGACCATGAGCGCAGGCGGGTTGCTTGTCGTAACTGGTGAGACCTGAACTGGCGACTCGGAGAGACGCTCCTTCTCCCGATCCGCAGCGGTGGGCTGGGATTGGGGCATAGGTTGAGAAGGAGTGATCGTCCTGTCGGTCTGGGCACTTTGACCGCTCATGTAGCTGTCGGGGAAAGCACCTGGTACAGGGCGGACCAGCTTCTCGTCCTTCGGCTCCTCCTCAACTGGTTGTTGCACAGAGGGACCACTGGGGTCAATCTCTTCGCCAGACGAATCGAAATCGTCAAGTTCCACACGCGACTTGGCCTTTGTGACCTTTTGGGGTTTCGGCTCCTTAGGCTCACTGCTTCTGGAAGGCATGATTTTGGACAAGGACGATTTTTGCGAGTGCTTGGTCTCGACCTTCTTCGGTTCGGAGTCGGCATCGGAAGAATCTTCCTCGACGATGCGCATAGAGGCAGGCGGCACGTTCGACACATTATTGGGTCGGCCTTCGGAAGAGATGAACTCGCTAAGTTCACGGGTAGCAGACTTTTGTGGTGTGGTTGCTCCCTTCCTCGACAGTGATGGCTCCACCCTGGGCTGTTGCTTCGTGAGCTTGCTTGCTGTCCGTTCGGGCCCGCCTTGAGATCCGCCGCTTGTTCTCGGCGACGACGGCTGCTCCTCCGACTCCCGATCTTGTGATTCGGTCACAATATCCATCGACCTCTTGCCAAAGGACTCGTCGTCATCGTCCACAACCTTCTTCTTGTCCTTACGCGAGAAGAAACTCCGGATGGCGCTGGGCTTCTTGTCCTTCTCCTTCTTATCCTTATCCTTCCTCTTCTTGTCATCTTTCTTGTCGGGTTGCAGCTCCTTATCCATCTTGTCCAGACTGGGTCGTTGCTTAACGCTTTCCGTCGTCGAGGGTCGTGAGTTGTTGTCATCGCGAAGCAAGTTAGGCGTGAGCGTGATCTTTTTGGTCTCGACCGTTTCGTCCTTAAAGAAAGAGTCGGTATTCCTGACGGTGCCATTCCTCGATCGGCTCGGACCTTCTGGCTTCTCGAATATTTCTCCGCTGTCGCGCTTCCCGTCGTCTTCCGCAACCTCCTCTTTCTTGGTCGGCTCTGCGACCTTAACTTCCTTGATCGTCCTGGGCTTCAATGGCTCGACCTTCGCCGTCTCATCTTCCGCCTCCTCAGTTGACTGCTGTGTAGCAGCTTGTTGCTGCTGCTGTTGCTGCTGCTGTCCTTGCTGTTGAGAGAACAGCTCGTCCATATCCTCTTCATCCGAAGAATAGTCAATGTCCGAGTAGTCAACAAACGTCGGTGGTGCAAACGCGACGGTCTTCTTCTTCTTCCTCAGAGCCGTCTTGAACGTGCTCTTGGATTTCTCTCCAGCTTGGTCTCCAAGCATTGTAGCGGAAAGCTGATCTAAGTCAGAAAGGTTCATCTCTTCCTGGGAGGGAGCGACTACGTCAATATTCCTGTGCTTATTCAAGCGCGCCAGTCTCTCGGTTGGCGTCTCAATGTGCTCTGCCGGGAGATAACCTAAACCTTTGTTAGAAATGCTGACGCAAGGGACGCAGGGGTCGTACCGATGCTGCTGTCCTTCACTACTCGCACCAGCCACCAATAGCTGTTGCTGTCATCCAGTAGCACCATAGTATCTCCCTTCGTGGCATTCGCTTGGCCTTCGACGGTCGCAACAAACGTGTGGAGGGCGTAGACGAATTCGAAATCGATGTCCTCTGCTTCGTGTAAGCACTCGTTGCCCCAGCCGCCAGCAATAAACCTAGAATCATCAGAGAAAGAAAAATCGTCATCATCATCTTCGATCGAGGGTTCGTAGGGTATCATGAGCGGGAAATCGCTGTCGTCGTCGTCGTCGTTGTCAAGGTTTGCTTCGGCGGCCTCGTCCCATTCTGCCCGCTCCATCTCAGCGCGACGCTGCGCAAAATCCTCGGAGCTAGATCCGCGAAGTCGGAGTGGACGAACCACTATCGGCCCATGCTGTGCTACACTCTCCAGTCCAAACTTATCCTCAACGTTGTCACTCCGCTCCTCGTCCCAACCGTTTCCATAAAAGAGACTACCGCCAGCATCGTCGCATAACTCGTCGTAAAGCTCGTCGAAGAACTGGTTGTATCGATCGTCGTCGTCGGTATATCGGTCCTATTCGTTATACTCACCGCGAAGATGATGATGACTGGTTGCTGACGCAGAAGCCTTGCTGTGCTGCCAGGAGTGTTGTGTAGGTGGATATTCAAGAGTTTCGGTGTAAGGAGAAGAGGACATGGCCTCGCTGAAAGCAGGGGAGACAGGAGAAGCGCGGTCTCTCATGGCCTGCAGAGAATCGACTCTCCGTGGCCAGGAACGCGGAATAGTAATCGAATTGCACCCACCATCTTCAATCGAAGGCGAACTAGAGATCTTGTCCATCATGTCGTCGTCCAAGCTCTCGTCCGTGTCGTCCATGTCTCCGTCGTCGGAGTTACCCGATGTGCCTCCATTTTGCGCGATGGCCAGCGCATCTTGTTGTTTCTTGCTTGCGTCGTCCATCGCGCCGCCGTTGAGCCGTTTGGAAACCTCGTCCGCGAGATCGTCCGAATCCGATACGTCGTCGTCGTCGCCGTCGGTGAAGGAGAGTCTCGGGCTGCGCGCTTGTATTTCGGCGGATTCTTGGGCGATCTCTTGGAGAGTCGCAGCCTGATGCGGACCAAGCGAGCCGTGTGGGCCTCGGGGATGATCTTTTGCTGAGGGTGCGTCGTGATCTTGGAGGTCGATCGTGTCTAATTTTGCGACAAAAGAGGCAAGAGGTCAGCGTGACATGCCGGCAAAGGAGCAGGCAATTAGGGGTTGTTTTTTTTCCCTGGTCAGAGGGGGGGAAAGGAATTCTGTGAGATTGATCGGCCGCGGTTCCAGCCGTTAGACCAAGACGGGTTCAGGCTAAGCTCAGACACAGAGAAGCCCAGGGCCAATTGGGAAAGGGGAAGAAGTTGGTGTTTGGGGGGGAAGATAGTGTGATGCGCCAGGAGGAATGGGAGTAGGCGCGGGTGTTTTGGGTCGCATAAACTTACCAGCGCGAATAATGTGAGGTCTTGTCATGTTGGATTAAGGTCGTGGGCCAGCAGAGGAGCCAGCCGAGAGGGTCGGGATGTTCGAATTGTGGCTTTTGTGACGAGATGTCTCCTGAGCGTCAGGGACTTGGGGGTTCGTGTCGTAGTATTGGTGGTACAGAGAATCTTCGTGTCGTGCAGGCGTGCGTCGTCACAGTTTCCTCTGGCTTGTCCGTATTTTTCTCAGCGCTTGGCCGCCAGCCCCCTTGGGCCCGTCAGACTGGCAGAATGAGACCCTGGTAGACGACGTAGGGGCGGTACGGAAAGTACTATCATGGAGCGAGGGCAAGGGAAAAGCTGGGGCGTTGGACAGAATGCCAAGAAACGGGCGAGGGTGGTCTGGAGACGGAGACGGAGAGGTAGACGCAGCAGCGACAACGAATGGGAGAGAATGTCGCTGTGCTGGACAGTGACTGGAGACGACTAGAGGCTTGGAGCTGGCTGTTTGGTGCTTGGTGGGCGTCGACGGGGGGTGAAATTGCGACTCCGCTGTTTCGTCGGCTGAAAAAAAGGGCGGCCAGGTTCTGGTTCTAGCGGCGCGAGATTGTCGTCGGGGCGGCCAGGGTGTGTCGTCCCGGGTGGGTGGTGGTTGATTAGGCCGGGGCGTCGGCGTTGCGACTGGAGGGACGCGGGAGGGATGTCGCTTGTCTGGATAAATTGGGTACGGAATCGATCAACTGCGCGGGATGTTTGCTGTCGAGTGCAGGATCCGTAATCAGGCGAGAAAAGACGCAGAGGTGCGGAGGAGTCCAGTAAATGATGCACTTGTTGGTGGCCGTGTGTTGCGTGGTGCGTCGGTTGCAGCCAGACCGTTGTCAGGTCAGTCCAGGACTGCGATGCTTGGTGTCGACGAAGGAGGGGGTTGGTTTGAATGGCTCGCCAGGCTGGGCTGGTAAAGAGCCGGGCTATGAATAGAACAGGGAACGGCGCACTGGTGAAGGAGGCGCTGAGGCGAGGCGAGGTGAGGCGAGTAAGGCGAAGAAGGTTGGGTATCCGTAGCGTACGGTACGGTACGGTAACGGTGGCAGAGAAGAAAAGCAGCGGGATGAAGTTGGTAAGGAGCGACAAACAAGGGCGGGGGAGAGTGGTTGGGATCGTCAATTTCGACAGAAAATTATGAGGCTCTCATCAAGGATGGCCCAAGAGTTGGTCCGGGTAAGGTATTGGCGAAAAAATGAGAAGGAGGAAGGAAACGGAAGGAAAGACAAAAGGTAGACGTGGAGGCGGGTTTGCAGTGAGGTAGTGTTTGTAGGAGGGATCTGCCCAAAAAGTTGTGTGTGTGCGCGCCGTGGTGAATAATATGACGAAGCCGGCATAGGGAACCTGGAAAGAGAAAGGAAAAAAAAAAAAAAAAAAAAAAAAAAAAGAATTGGCCAGGACCCCTTTGCTATGCTCCCGATGTCAAGACGAATCACAAAATCAATCTACCTCATGTGAAAGAGAGAGCTACTGCAGGAGACGGGAGAGATTGGACCAATGTTCGGATACAACAGCCGTGGTCAGCAGCAGCGTCAGGCATCCTCCGTACTCAACTTTCAAGTGCCTAGGCAAGGAAATGGGCTTGCTTTTTCCCTGGTCGTAGTTGCAGAAGCAGATGCAGTTGTTGCAGCAGGAGTATCAAGGTGCAGACGCTGTGCACACCCAATTTCAGGCACACATGCAGCCCCCAAAATGCTGTGTCGTGTGGTGTGTGTGGTTTTGTTTGGCATGTCACTTTTCAGGGGAATGATGCGTCAGCCCAACTGCGTGTCTCTCTCTCTCTCTCTCCTCTCTCTCTCGCCTTTTCCAACCCTGACCATCCCGGACAGAATATTCGTAACTGCTTCTTTCGCTCGCTCTCTCTGCGCAGTCTTTGATCCTGTTTTCCTCATCGTCTTCTCCTTGGCTCTCAGGCTCGCTCGCTCGCTCTCGGCCCAAGCCCAGCAAAGTGGATGATGATCAAATTGGTCTTTGGAGATTCCCTGCACGATGTTTGGCCAGGGGGGACGGACTTGAAACAACTGGGCTTCGACAAGGGGCCTGCCGGCTTTTTCTGCTGATGTCCAGTGTCCAGTTACCAGTTACATCCCAATATCATACCGCAGTCCCTCAGCATTTGCAGTTTGGGCCCTCAGCCAGTCATTTTGCAGGATGCCATAGTCTTTCTGGCCAGATACTACCTTGTGAGATATTACTTGGACAAGCATTCAGGAGCTGCCTCCGTCCCCTCCCCGTACCCTCTGCTGTTTTTCGTCTTCTTTTCTTCTGGTGCCCCTCCTCTCCCACCTTCAGGCTTCTCCTGGATGTTGCGCTGCCCGTCCGCAATGTCTTAATGTAGTACCGTTATCGGGGTCCGGGTCTTTAGTCATATTCCCTGGCCTGCGTAATACCTCCTAATGTTAAAAAGAAGGGGGCCTCTGGAGTTCTGGCCTTTGGTTCCTTGGTTGGGTTGGTTGGGAGGGGCATTAAGCTCTCGGGCCCGGCCCTGTCCACTTGGAAAAACGGCTTCTTGCATTGGCCAGCCCGGGCCTTCACTACCTGAAGATGGAAAGGCTCCCGTCCTTCGTTGGAGGAGTGTCATAATGGGATACTTCCCATCTCGCATCGCGCCGCGTGTGTTGACGAGTATCCCCCTATTCCGGTGACTAAACATTTTCTCCCGCCCACCTTCATCGCAACTTCCGTCCTCCCACTTCCGCACACGCATAGCCCATCATATATTATCGTCCGGATTCATCTAAACAATTCATATGCATGACGGAGGCATCACGATCCTCCGTCATGCCACCCGTCGCCATTCTTCCACTGGCCCCGGGGACCAATGCCGGCCCCCACTGGAACTCTCAATCCTGGAGACCAAATGGACACCTGCAAACCTGCAATGGGAAAATCTCCTCTGGAACACACGGATCGAGTATCGACCCTGACGCAGATCCTCTGCCGCGGCCTCATCCCGTCGACGTCTGCGGTCATCGCCATGTCTCCTCGTTTGCCTCCTCCCACATATGGACCCTTCGCCTCTTCTTCTTTTTTCGCATCGAGAATAGACCCTTCCGTGTGTGTGTGTGATGTGCTTCGTCAATAACACCAGCGCAGCCAACCCCAGCAACGATCAGGTTGCGCCATCACCAATGTGTCCAGACCTCGCGTCAGAGCGGCTGGCCCGTTACGTCTGGGCTCAAGCCAAAACGCTCCAGCTCCCAGCTCTCCCCAGGTGCAAAGCTCCCCAAGCTTCTGACTTGTTTCCCCACCACAAGCTGCAAACGACGCCGTCGATTCCAGCAACAACAAGCCCGACTTGATGGCGTCGATGGCGCTTACCATGGCTTCCTCATCCTATCAGCTCGCGTATCCCCCCTTCTCCTGCCAAGCCAAAAAAAAAAATCGTCGAGATGGTTTCCTGCCGGAAGGAATCCTCGGTAATGACCACAACGTGCCAGTTTTCTTTCGCAGGAATCCGTTCCAGAATCAACCCGCATTCCACGCAATGCTGTTTTCAGACAATGTTCCCAGACCGTGTTGCCTCTCAACCACACACAAAGACTTCAAAACGTCATTTGGCGGCCGCGCGGCTAACCCGGTGAGTGAGCTTACTACGACCGAGTGGCCAAACAGACTTCTGCCCCCAACTTCAGGAAGCGCTGTGCTTGAACTGCTGATGATCCTACGCAGGGTCATGTCCTTGCCATCGCCCGGAAGCTTCCTAGGGCAGGGAGCGCGAAAGAAATCAGGGAGACGAGAAGAAAGAAAAAAAAAATAAGCACAAGCCCAAAGCTCCCACATGTTGTTTTTTCCTCGATTCGCAGGCGAAAGTCAATTGCTCTACCGCGGCGACGGGCCTCAACCCTTCTCCCCTCCCCCAAAGAGCCTCATCATCTGAAACCCAGCTCTTTCGGGACCGAGGACCCGGGAATCGCACCTGCAGCTGCCGAAGCAGCAACTCTCTCCCGCTCGTCCCCCTTCTTCCAAGACTTCCAAACCCCCCACGGCCCCCGTGCAGCAAGGTAAAAACATTGGAGGGCCAAGAGGTAATCGGCCATCTGATACTCGGTCTTTGCAGATGCGATGATCGAGGCCGCCATGATTCATCGATAATGCAGAGAATCCGCCCGCGCAACCGAGCTGGCCCAGCTTTGAGGGTCATCACGATCTGAGAGAAAGGCTCATGACAACTTCTCCATCTTCGGATGCTCGAGACAGATCATCCGAAAGGGCTGTTGAGAGGGGTTTATTGACGCCCTTGCGGGAGTGCCAAGTTCGCGATAAGACTCGACTCATTTATGCATGTTGTTGTCTTACCGGGGGTGGTCAGTCAGCACGTTTGGGGGTAGGGTTCTGGTTCTGCCTCTCAGGGCGCAGGAATGGTGTCATGTTTCTCCCTGGGACCTGTCTCTCGGTGCCGAGACAACTCCTTGCAGCCTTGCGGCGGACTACCTGCGTGGGAGGTGAGAAAAGACCCTACTTTAGAATTATCGGTCCCGTAGCATGCGATTTTGTTGTCGAAGAGCAAACGTGTTCAACTCTATGGACCTGTCATGATGCTGGACGGGATGATAAGACAGCGCTACAGGCGGTTCCTCGAGGCTTGAGAACGATTTCAAAGTACCTTCTTGAACACGTATGATGCAATGCAGAAGCGCAGCTATCAGTCCTAAAAACGAAAAGCACTTCATACAGCAGAGGAGGACTGGGCCTTATCGCAGATTCGCTCTCGAACCATTCAATGTTCCCTAGGATTTAGAACTGAGGCCGATATGATGACGTCCAGAGAAAGGAAATGGCACAGCCAAGCCTCGAAGATGCACATCATGACAGAGCCATCCGGATAGTCTGGACGAACCCTCCCGTCCCAAGTCATTGTCATATTTCCAGGTCTCAACTATAGACTAGACTGACGACACATTGTGATGACGAACTTGCCCCAGACCTAACTTGCTCCGTAAACTCCTGCGCATATCAAACAGCGACGGAAACCGTCGTGTCGTGAGATCCATCCCCATCCATCACTCAAACCATCTCAGCTCATAATCGTCTGCATCCTGTTGTCATAGAAGACGTCGCTCGAACGATTATGCAGCATCTCCAGCGCCGCAAGCTTCCCTGTCGCATTTTTTGTGACACACTTCTTGCGACGACGTGAGTGATACATACCGAACATCAGTCCGACCTGCATATAACCTGCAATGTTCGGATGCCGATGCCGCGAGCCAAGAGCGATCTTCAGATCAAGGGTCCTCGGGAGGAGTTATCTTGGCGCGGCGCAGGATAGAGAATGATATGACTCTCACAAGACCGGGGTTTCGAGCCTTGGTCGTGCCTCGATTAAGAGAGATTCCTAGAAATTAGCCTCTGCGGTCGGTATCGTAATTCATTCTCGTACAGGGTGATAATCGTGACCTTGGTGGTATTGGGTGCAAAGCGAGTTGATCTGTTGCTGGTATGTACCCATCTCGATACTCTAACCAACTCTCACTGGTCCCAACATACTTGACGTAACTTGCTCCTCGTCATTGGGTACTTCGCTATACATTGGGAATTCCGTTGTGGACAGACGGCCGTGATCAAGATTTCAGCTCAGGGGTTTTGTTCGCTCCAAGTGAGTCAAGCTACGTCGAAAACTGACTATGATATTCGAGACTATTCATCAAATGTTCATCTCGTCCTTGGCTCAGCTTACGATGTGTCCCTCCCTGTGATTGAATACTCTCTGGATGCCTACATCAAGAGTTTTACTAGCTGGGCAGTCTCCCCTATAACTTTACTCGCAGTACATCTAATACTTCGACAAAAACCATAATAGTAATAAACGACGATGACAAGGACAAGGACGACGATGACAAGGACAAGGACGACGATGACAAGGACAAGGACGACGATGACAAGGACAAGGACGACGATGACAAGAACAACGACAGTAGACGATAGTAGCGTAGGCAATTAGAGGCGATATACGGATTACACGAGTGTGTGGTGGACACTACTACCCAGATAGCCAACTGACGCTGCCCGCTTAGCAAGACTCAATATCAATCTTGCCATTCACTGCTTATGTCCCCATCTAGAACTCCCCGCCGGTGAGACAGAGTCAAAACGGTGCCAAATTTCAACGCAACAGTTTGCGTTGCTCTCTGATTCACCTTCCCATTCTACGAACTCTTGCTCGCCTTCCTCAGAGCCTTTGCAAACTGCTCGACAAAGTCGAAGCAGTCCACAAAGTTATTATACAAAGGCGCCGGCGCAACCCGCACGACATTCGGCTTCCTCTCGTCAATAATGACCCCCACTTCCTCAAAGTACTCCATCACCCCGTCCAGCAGTCCATCCGCAAGCATCAGGCTCAGCTGCGCACCCCTCGCCTCGGGCTCCCGCGGGGTGATGATCCTGAACAACGCCCTCACATCCTCCGGCAGCCCGTCGAGCAAGCCCTCCAGATACGCCGTCAGCCGCAGCGACTTCTCCCTCAGCGGCGCCACCCCGCCGGCCAGCTCAAACACCTCGAGCGACGCGCAGAGGCTGGTGATGTCCAGCACGCTGGGGTTGCTCAGCTGGAACCCCGCCGCGCCGGGCGCCGGGTGGAATCTGGTCGCCATGACGAAGCGCGACGACTTCTCGTTGCCCCACCACCCGGCGAAGCGGTTCGTGTACCCGGACGCCGCGTCCGGGTCCGAGACGGCTGTCGTCACGCGGGAGTGCCGCTCGTGGACGAAGGCGCCGCCGATGCAGCCCGGCCCGCCGTTGAGGTACTTGTACGTGCACCACGCCGCGGCGTCGACGTCCCAGTCGTGCAGCCGCAGGGGCGCGTTGCCGACGGCGTGGGCGAGGTCCCAGATGACGAAGACGGAGTGCTTGCGGGCGAAGGCCGTGATGGTCGGGATGTCGAGAAGCTGGCCGGTGTAGTACTGGATGCCCGGCAGGAGGAGCAGGGCGGTCTCGGAGGCGTGCTCCGCGATCACGGAGAGGATGTGCTCGGTGCTTAGCGTTGCGGCGTCCTTGGGCTCGATGCAGACCATGGAGGTTTCGGGAGAGAGGCCATGGTGTCTGATCTGCGTCTCGACAACGAACTGTCTCTGTTTGTTACTAGTGGAACTTTCTCATAGCGAGGAGATCTTACGTGATCGCTAGGAAAAGCCTTGCTTTCCAAGATGATCTTGTGCCGGCCGTCCTTTTGAGGCTTGTAGAAGGCCGACATCAGCAGGTGGAGGTTGGCCGTGAGCGTCTGCATCACGGCGACCTCAGAAGCGTCGGCGCCGACGATGGGAGCCATCATTCTGGATGCCTTGGCGTCGACGTCGAGCCATGTTGGAAGGGGCGAGTCGTCCAGCGGCTTGAAGTGGCCCTGGACGCCTTGCGTCGCCCATGTTGCGAGGTACTGCTGTATCCTCTCAGACGTGCGCTTGGGTTGCAGACCGAGAGAGTTGCCGCAGAGGTAGGTACATTTCTGCTGCTTCTGCTCGGAGCCCTCATCTAAAGGATACAGGATGTTAGCCTCAATGTTCGTGATAGATGAAGCTGGGAGGATGGGGGTGGAGAGTGCCGTCTGATTTGGGTTAGGAGAGACCTTTCTTTGCCAGGGTCTTGCTGGTGACCTCTTGCTTGGTCGGGATGACGAATTCGTCCCGCGTGTGCCGCAGAGCGTCCTTCTGGTCCAGGGACTCTGCGTAGTCTCTGCTGGTGGTGTCCATTTTCGGGGTGGTACTGAGTTGTACTGGCCACTGACTTAAGAAACTCTTTGACTTGATGTTGGATCAGTATGTGAGGCGGGGTGCGTGGACTCAACAGCAGGAGGATGGAGCCGAATGCGAGTTGACTTGACGAAAAGGTTGGATGAGGCAGAAGGAATGTGTCTTAGTTTGTATGACGATCACAAATAGTCAAAAAACGAGGCCTGATCTCCAGCTCAGGCACGTAGTTTCAATCCTTAGTTACTTCTGGTGTTGAGTTGGATTTGAGGAGTGAAGTCATGATGCGCCAGAAGCCCCGAAAAGAATGAATATTCCCGCGCCGGGGCGCCGCACAGTCCAATGAGAGGTTGCGCTGCGGCTGCTGCGGGGCTCTCAGCAACCGCCGTGAAGCAGCGAGGTACCTCATGAGATGAGACTGCAAGTTTGCTGAATCAAAGTATTTTTCAACAGTGGAGGTTTGTAATCACCAAGAAAAAATATCCTGGACTACGAGTTCCTGACTTATTCCAATATCACAAGGTGCTCAACTTCAAATAGCTTCGTCCTTTACAAAGCATAACTCCATAAATAACCCACGGTAATGAAGTCGTCTCACGCGAGTTGCTTTTGAGGCAAATCTTAGTGACTGGTTCTTTTTCAAAGAAGATAGTGTAACGTTAAGTGAAACAAGATATCATATATAGGAAGACATCAAATTCTGCACTTAGTGGGCCATGAAACTTCCTCAACATAATCGATAGAAAGTTGAGTATTCGGCGACCACTCGTCATGAATAGCTCATCCTGCTCTTTGAAGGATTGATGGTCTACTCATTTCAAAACACTTGAGAAATCTTTCCTGGCAACATATTATCTAGTTGACAGCCTTCCACTCTTCCTCAACGGCATTAGCCAAAGCCAACAGCTGCTGCGTATCAGTCCAAGTATCGCCACAAGGCTTGAAGTCCGCAGCACTTGCACCCTGCCGCTGTCTGGCTTCTTCTGCCATCTTTTGCGCATCATGATGCGCCTGCGCAGCCGCCGCCGAGCCGTGTGTCAAGTGCCCATACCCAACAGTCGCGTTGCCGAATCGCTGCCCATAGTCCGTGGCCGCGGCGGCCGACACGGACCCGCCGACGCCCATGATAACGGCATTCGTGTTGGCGTTGAGCTGCTGCATGAGATTAAGCGCGACCGTCTGGCCCTGGAGGTTAACCGCATCGAGCATCTGCTGTTGCCGAACAGTCTGCTCCTGGCAGAGCTTGTCTATGGCCCTCTTGCGCTCAGAGACATCCTTGCGCCTGTAGAAGTACTGCGCAAAGTCGACAAAGGTGCCCTTCTTCAGCGACGCGGCAAGTTCGTTCCGCATTCGTCGGGACGTCCCGAGGTTGCACATCAGGCCGTCCGGGAAGATCTCGTACGCCCGCGCGGTCTTGTCATGGGATAAGTCGTACTCGAGCGCTGTGCCCTTGACCACGTCGTCGTGGCACTCCTCGCACATGTTGAGGCTGATGTGGTGCTCGTCGTCGCCAATGAGATAGAAGGCGTTGCCGAACCACTTGCGGCCGCTTCCCGACTTGAACGCCCGCTCGGAGCCGCCGCAAGGGGGCGGCCACGAGGCCACGAGTCCTGCCGCGCTCCGGAAACCCGCGAAGTCGTCGATTCTGTGGGAGTCGAAGCCTTGATGCAGCCACCGCCGCAGGATAAGCCCGCGCCAGACCAGCGTATTCTCGAAATTGGCGCTGTCTGATGTGTCGGCGTCGTGGTCTGCTGGGTTCGAGAGGAAGCAGAACCGTACAACGCCGGGGGAAAGAGGACGGGTGATTGGTGTGAAGAGGTGGCTGGCCCCGAGCAGTTCTACCGTAGAGTTGTAGCAGAAGGGGCAGACCTCGATCGAGGGATATTCTGCCGAGCAATACCATAAGGAGTCGTCGTCTCCATTCTTGCCCAGCAAATCCTCCTCGTCGACACCCCTGAGTCCAACACAAGGTGGCAGCGTTCCCCTTCTCGAGATACAACGGCGCCAGACCTCGTCGTCGCCGCACCTGATGGCACACTGCATAGCGAACCGCGAGGCCATACTCCCAAGGTCGCAAGAAATGGTGCCCCGAAACTCCTCGTCGAGCCGGACGCGGTTGTTGAAGAAACGGTCCACAGCCGTGCCGTGGACAAAGTCCCAGTAGCACGCCTCGCAGAACACACCCGCCTTGCTCGGATCGTGTGGCTCGTAACTATAGTGCGGCGCAGAGGACTCCGCGGGCCAGATGGGGTTGTTCTCCCCGGCACAGCCGATGGCAAGCCGGGACCGCGTAGCTTCTGCGAAGCGGCCGAACGACATGCGTTGCGGGCCCGCTTCCAGCTCCCGCGCGAGCATCTTGAAGACGTGGCCGCGAATCCCGCGGACATCGCATCCCCATCCAGACATCGGCGCGGAGCGGTACAGCTCCCGCTCAAAGGGGGTGCCGCGGAAGAATTGCTCGAAGCAGGTGCTGCATACGGCAAGCTGGTCGAGCGCCCTGGAAGTGTAGTATGCCGTGTCCTCGGTGACCGGCCCTGCCCCGGCGCAGGGTCCCAGTTCGCAAATGGACTTGGCGAGATGTACCAGAGAGTCTATCATCGCCGAGCTTTGGTGTGGTGGGTTCTGCCGTCCGCCAAACTGAGATATGACCGCTCGCAGGCGCGGCACGGTGGCGTATCGACACTCGAGCTGCTCGAAGGTCTGCCGCGGCGTCTCGGGGTCTTTTGGTATTGCTTTCTCTCGTTGACGAAAGCACGCAGAGAGCTGGGCATTTCCTGTTGACGCAACTGCGCTCGCAAAGCAAGCGCTGCAAATAGCAAAGGCGTCTGGATCCGTCTGTTTCTTCCCTGGGGATGTCTGATGTGTATTCAAAATCTCGTCCCTCAGCACGTAGAACGACACAACTTCCAAGGACGCCATCTCATACTTGGGGCATGGCGCATGAGCGGCTGCGTTGGGTGGATGAGCCACCGGCGACGGTATATCTTGCTGGTGATGAGCTTGGCGCTGTTGATTCTGGGGCGGTGCTTGTATAGCATCGCGGCTCTGACCTAGAACTGGACCTAGGGCCTGAGACATTGCGGTCATATCGAATGTCTGACCCGGAGAAGAATGCTGTGTCTGGCCAGGTCCAGGTTGCTGGGGCGAGTAGTTTGTCTCCGGCTGCTGGGGTACTGCGTGGCCATTGTACTGCAGCGGAGGCGGAGAAGCAGGATGAGCAGCGGGATATCCCTGGTGCCCCTGATACCTGAGGTCTGGCTGCGGCTGCGGCCGAGCCGTTGGTGGTGGTGGTGGTGGTGGTGGCGCTTGGTAAGTGATCTGTTGCGGCGGAGGAGCTGTCATCTGCTGCGGATAGTAGCCAGGAGACATCGCTGGCTGCGCGTCGTTTGTAGGCTGCACATAATGATACGAATGCTGAGGCGCTCCGTAATGATACTGCGGTGGTCCAGCCTGGCTCACACCGTTTCCGGGGTTGCCATAATGGCCATTGATGTGCGGATATGGCGGTTGCTGTTGATGGTTGGGGTATTGTGCTGTCGTCGTCGAATAGCCGTTTTGCGGCGGCTGCTGCTGGTATTGCGGTTGGGAATACTGGTGCTGGCTCTGAAGCTGTTGCGCCAAAACCTGCGCCTCCTTAACCGCCCCTTTGACTTGACTCTTGGCCTTTTTGAAGTATTCCATTCCGAGAGTTCCTGAGGCTCAAGGATATAAGTGAGGCCCAATTCATTCACTTCCGGAGATGCAACAATGATGGCGTAACACTCCAGTAAATCTGAGAGAGAAACAAGTCACAAGAATCAAAATAAGTGCGACTTAATCAGAATTAAGAGGGGTTTTGAGCATGTTGACATCCACGAGGTTTGACTCGTCGATAAGAAAGAGGTCTTTGAGGTTCGAGGCCTGCGTGGCTTGAGCTGAGGTTTGGCCGACGCCACAATTCACTATCGAGCTTGGCACGTTCAGCTGAGCTTGGCACGACCACAAGCTGCTCTGACTTTTGAGAGCATGCATGGCCCATTGGTGTTCTTAGATCCCTCTTATCTGGTTCTTGTCCAATTGTAAAGGAACCCACTCAAGCGTCCTTGGGAATGTCCGGAGGATGTTGCTGTATGGTATGAGTAGGCGGCATGCTTATTGAAGGTGCGACTCACCATTTTCTCTGTAAGTAGGCGGCAGCAATGAATGCATCTTCGCTTGATAGGGAGCTTTGGTCCATATTCCGGCTCCAGTAAGCCTCATGGCCTCATGATCGCCAACGCTCAGCAAGTTGAACATGCTGCCAACTCGGTCCATTCTTCTTTCCAATCAGACATCTGCCCCGAGAACCGGCCACTAGGGAGCGAGAGATTCTTCACTCAATCTGTTGTATTCCAGCTTGGGATTTGACGTTGAATATCTCCCGTCTTCGTCTCACCCACGTGGGGGTAGCCAAGGTTCTGCAGCAGCCACACTTGCTACAGCCTTTGGAATGCGGCTCGCTAATATGAGAGAAGTTCAGTCAGGTTGCTTCAAACGCGGCTTCGCGTTTGCAGAGCTGACCACTCCATCATTGCCAGTCTTTGCCAGTCTCGCATATCGCTAGAGGCGACGCTCATGGGAGGAAAAACGTTTCAATCTCGCGCCATCCAGTCTTTCGAGGAAATCGAAGTCAATACCGCGCTTATCCAAATCTCGATCGTGATTGTGCACAAGAGATCTCGGCTGAGGGGAGAGCGATCTCTTCAGCCCGGCCACGGGAGCAGGAGAGAAACTGCGGAAACAACCGGAAAACGCTGTCATACAAATTCCATGCGTTCCTCTTCGTCTTTGCAACTGTTGACGGTTCTGATTGAGAGCGCTTTCGAGGGAGGCAGACCACGGCTGCCAGAATCAGAGCTTCGTGACGCGACCTTGAGATGATGGGTGACTTCACCCTTCCCCCAGCAAAGACTCGTCCTTGAAAGCTCCCACAGGTGAGGGAGCGTTGGGTGCGAGCGCCGACCTACAGCCGCGATAGGCGTGAATGAGAAGGACATCATCCGCGTCGGTCACGACGACGGGCTGCGCCAAGGGAGCGGCGCGCTTTTTGCCTGGACATCAGGCTTCGAAAACTGAGAGAGTGACGGGAAGGGGAACGCAGATGCGGATGCTGATGCTGATGCTGACGCTGACCAGTAAGCGGCCAAGACCCATCAGCTGTTCCACCGGGAGACGACACGACGGGGTTTGAGGAGAGTTGGAGATAGAAGCTCTGTGAATGTTCGAGGCCCTCTTTTTCTCCAAAAAATTCTTGCAGAGTGGGTTTGGGTTGGCAAAGTCCACGTCTCCCCCAACATCCACGATCCACGTCGAATTTATTTTCGTGTACTTGTTGTTTTGTTGTTGATGTAGGTAAGGTACCTCGAGGTTTGTCACTCGGTACATTGAGGCTTTGTACCTCAAGTACCTGAGCTTTGGAAACAACTTTCAAAACGCTGCCCTGATTATTGTTATTGTATATTTCTCAATTGGCATCGTGACAGCAAGAAAAACTTTTTTTCCTCATCTCCAAAATAACGTGCTCGAGCTAAAAGTCTCGAATTACGAAATATGGGCGTTTTCATTACCCCTTCAAAACCCCAGTATTACCCCCTCATTACCCCATAAACTGGCCACATGCGGGGTTGCTTGACTCGTCTCTTGGCTGGACGGTCCGCGAGTCTGGGGCACGGGGAAGCGAGTGGAGGCCACCGTGACGGGAGTGTGGAGGGGTAATAAACGTCAGGTACGAGGGCGTTGCTTGGTAGTGCTGATGGCGGGGATGCACCTCATCAGGATGGTTGAATGTCATTTGAAGAGGAGGAGGTGGAATGGGGATGTGACCTGCAGGAGGAGGATTGGTTGGAAGGGGGGGGGGGGAGGTGACGGGGTGGGATGGCCGGACGAAGAGGAGCCCGCTCCCGTCAAATGTTCGGGCGATCACGGCCTGCCGGCAAGGAGATTCTGGGGAACTCTGGACGCGCTGGGCCCTTCCATCCTCACCCACTCCCGACCGAGCTGCCCTTCCGGGGACGGGCACGGTATCTGGCTCGCATCGGCCGGGCTGACCTGCAGATCCTGAAGCAAAGCTAGCAGAGCCCGTAACGTGCCGTTTCGAGATTGGGCCGCGCCGGGGAGTGAGGGAACCTTCACACCTGTATCATCAATCAACCTGAACCATGAGATAAGGCAGTCTATGCCTTGTGTTTCCCCAAGCAATGCAAGTCTCTGTTGTCGGCTTTGTCGACAGTATCACGTCTTTTTACGGCGTCCCGTGTTTCTGCAACCTCGGAGGGGTGACGGGTGATGGGTGGTGGGCCGCAACTTGGAAGGCTTTCCCGACCCGGATGATCTGCGCACTTGGGGGTTTCTTTCTAGTCTCATGCACCTCCCGGGGGGTTGGGTGTGAGATTGCTGCCCGCCAGCCAAGGCGTTTCTTCGCACGCTTATTGTCACAATTGGATCACCAAACGTGTGGTCCGTCGGAGGGAGCTGGCTGGGCGGTTTGGGTCTTGCATCATCAATTTTGGTCCCGAGATGTGCTAAAGAAAGTAGAGTGTGTTGCAACTTCGGGACCACCTCAGTGTTGGCGATCATGTTTGGACGCAGCAGTGGACTTTGGGACTCGACGTTGGGACAGTCTCAAGTGGGGAACTAGCCGTGGGACATGGAGGCTCTGCCTGCGTGTTGATTACTTGATATTTTCCGGGGTGACGACGGTTGAATGCAATGGATCGAACAGTCAGACGATGAGAGAAGAAAGTCAAGCAGTCAGACTCATCAGTTGAACGGGATGTCGATTGATTTTGCAGAGGCCTCCTCGGGGGACTTACGGACAACAGGCGTGAACGGCGTAAATGGCCTATTGGGTTACTCGATTTGGACGAGCCATTTTGACTCGCTATCAAGTTGCAACTGCCGGGCGACTGAGTGGTTTCTTTTCTCCCAGGGAAACATGTTGCTCCCGAGAGGTGAGCATAGGTAAGTGACGGATCACAGAAGACCATTCCTCATCGGAACTGATGCGGCAGAGAGCGCCCGTTGGGATGCAGAAGAGTAAGAAAGAGGAGGCCTCACTTTCCCGTCTTGAAAACGAGGAAAGCAATGGAAGATGGAAGGCATTGGTTGGGAGCGATTACTGCACGGATACGTAATCCGGCGGCCGGCAGTAATGCGGACTGTGATGCCGCAATTCCTGCAACAGCATTGCAACTCCTCAACCGAACTCACCGCAGGGGGCGACTGGGGGAGGACACGTATGTTGTGGCCGCGGTGTCCAAAGTATCGTGAGTTTTTTTTTTTTTTTTTTTTTTTGTCCTGTTTCTCGGAGGGATGCTTTGAGTCACTCTGGACAAAGACGGTGTGCGTGGAACCCCGGAGACTGGAACTCCCATGCCCAATGTCTCTCCATCGTGACCTGGAGCTGGAATGATGCCATGGCCCAACAACCCTGACGGCAGGAAATTACTTTGAGGCATCGTGACCTCGTTTCCATCAAAACAAGCTCCGGCATCAAGGGGAACGAGAAGAAACCGAGCGAAGGACCAGAAAACCTGGGGAGAGCAGAATGCACAAGTGACGATCTGAGTTTTTCCCGGCCCCCCTTGTGGCGGTGCAGGGGGTCATCAGCCCAGCCCAGGCCGTTGTCTGCTTTCGGAACGGCGGTTGGGGTAAAATTAGCAGCACCCAGCCAGTGGCGGCGGCGACGACGGCAGCAACGGAGGGGGAGCAATGTACGAAGTTACATCACGGGAATTGTCCAGAGCTCACCCAGCTCAAGGTGAAGTATTCTAGAAACCTGGGGCGAGCCTGGGCTTTTGCTCGGTAGGGGGGATGTATGTAGATCCCGTGTTTGTCAATCAGGTACGGTGAAGAGCCTGGCAGAAACAGGTGCTTGCATATTGCACCTACACTAGACACCTATTCGTGGTTGGCCTTTCAGCTTGCTTTGCGAAACGGGAGATCAAGCCGATGTTGTCTCTTCCATTTCAAGTAACTTGTGGATTATGCGGGACAGAAACAACGAGAGTTGGCAGAGTTCGGGGGGGAAGCAAGCCACACAACGCCGCGTACCCCATTGTTTTGTGTGCTGCGTTGGCTGTGTTAAATGGAATGCGAACACACATCAAACGCCACCGAAGACGACATCCAAACTCCCATAACAAACATCCACCGGTGATTAGTACGCAAGCCCGCAGGTGACGGCGGCGGCGGCGGCGGCGGCGGCGACCACGACGACACAACCCCGAGCATGTTCGTGGACACAAATCTTTCATTCTTTTTGGACGAAACAAAAGGCCTTGCCAGGGCGCGTGACGAGGGGTCAGACACCGGCAGTGTTTTACAATGGCTTTTCCATTTGGTAATGGCGATGCGGGTTCGCGGGGACCTCGATGGTCGGGGCCCCGGCCGGCTGGGCCAGACTTCCATTGGTGCCGGTGCAAATATCTCCCACTCATCGCGCCTTCGCAGTCCCTAGCTGCTAGTACCACGGGGCCAAGAAACTGGGGAAAGGACCAAAAAAACAAGGGGATTCCGGGACTTGCTCCCATGGAAGAAAAAGCCTGGGTCAACTTGGTATCAAAGCCTACCTAGTACCTTTACCTAGGTAGGGGCCTTGTCATCCCAGAGTCGTCGTCCCCCAATGGGGCCAAGTCGGTCTGTCCCGTGGCCCCTCGAATGCTGCACGATCAAGTAATCTGGGGGTAATGGAAACTGGCATCCTACGGAGACGCTTCATCAACAAGTGTACGCCTCTTCAGAGAGACCAACGCCGCCATGGTTAGGCGGGGTTTGTGGGGTCAGCCGCCGCGCTCCCGGGCCATTCGGCGTGGCAGAGCGGGCAGGGCCATCCCCAACATATGCCATCTCGTGATCCTTTCGTCTTTTCTGGATCTTGACCGTGTTTGTATGTGTTGTTGTTGCCCTTACTCTTACTCTTACTCTCTTCCCCCGTCCCGTCTACTGCACTGCGTACCCAAGGGCCCTAGCTTGTTGGGGGGGTTAGTCCGATGCCCACAACCTGGGGTAAGGTGGGCAAAAGGGGTCTCGGATTTGATTGCTGTGAGGTGGTCTCTCTGTTGATTTTGGGGAAACTGGGGAATCCGGACCCAGGCGTACACTAATGGAAACAACATTAGGGACGAACATGGCTGCTTCGCTGGTTGTGGACTTGAAGTAGAGGTCATTGGGCTGGTTTGGTTTGACAGGGGGAGGAGGAGTTGGCTTGTCCAAGCCGCGACTCGAGTCGCAACAGGTCAAGAGGTATGTATGTACCATAATACCTACATTTGAATGTGTACTTTACTTCATTGTGTGATCTAAGTGTACTTTTGCAAATACGTCTTTTTTTTCTTATCGATACGTTTCTACTTTTAAATTGCCCTTCTCTCTTACACTGGAGACGGTCCAACTTGTTTGCAAAGTGCAACTACATGCCGGGGTGGTAGTCCATTTTGGGGGGGCCACGAACAGACTACAGTGGATGTCAAGACTGGGCCGGCGCTGACGAGCGGGCGTTTTGAGCTGCAACACGAAAGAGGCGGTAAAAGGGCCCAGCCGACGCCGACTCGGGGCGGAGGTACTCGAGACTTGCGGATTCTGGACCCGGATCCCGTTACGCGACGCTGTTTGACGCCCCTTCAAAGGCTGCGTAACCCAAGGTTCCTGTCCTGGGATGTCTGGAAAGCAGGTACAGAGGTACCGCCGCGCCTTGTCACTGACTGGCTCTCTCTCTCTTCCTATTTGTGCTAGTTGTCGTGTTCGCGACATGGCCCCGGTGCATTGCGTTGCATCGAGACGGTTGGCAAACTGGATGAGATTCTGAAAAGACGCAATTTTTGGATGTTTCCATACAGTGTAGAATTATGCTGCACGTACCATTCTCTGAAATACAGGTTTTTCCATTGCGCAATGGGATGTAAGGGAACACCGGATGGAGGGTTACCCAGTGCCGACATGTTCGGGGGGCGGACGCTGATAAGGGATGATGACTACGAAGAGGGGCCCAGCGGGCGGATAACCGGGTACGCACAGGATACCAGATATTAAATTTTCTTTTTTGTACACGGGATTGGCTGTCAAAGACTGAGAACCGGGGCGGAGAGGCCGGCTGGGGCTGCCCGGACTTTGTTGCTGTTGACAGATTTTGCAGAGACGATTACGAGCTGAGTCTGATGAGTGAGAGGAAAAGAATGCCTCAAGCACACCCGAGTTAAACTGGCCATGTCTTGAGTTGTCCTGGTGTGCGTATCGCTCTGTGAGTGAGTTGTCGTGTTGGAAAAAGGCGGGTTGAAAGGCGGCGTGTAAGCGGGTTGGGGCTGGGTGTCGGCGGGATCTGCCTTCTGACATCAAGATCTACGATTAACCTCTGTCTCCCTTTCCCACCGGCCCGGCTAAGGCAGGCCGGGTTGGCGAGTGGCCTGCAACTCTGTTACGGGCGGCGCTTACCCCCTGGCCACCACCTCCCTCCCACTTGATACTGCGTATGCCCACAGAGAACGAAGTACACGTACCTGGGCGCAGTGACGGGAGCAAGAGCATGGGACTTGAGAAAAAAACGTCGGATGCTTGCTCCGACGCTTCATCGACGGACGATCGAAACACACAGTGGCAGACATGAGGGAACGACAGAGAAGGCGGACGAAAATTGCAACAGGAATCAAAAACAAACTGTGTGGAGAGAAGAGCCTCGAATAGCCGTCCAAGATGAGTGTTGGTAGATACGTATTTCCGTGCCTGGAATAATACATTGATGGGAGGTGAAAAGTGCTGCATCTTCCTTGGTAGACAGGTATGTCTACAGAGCACGGCAAGGTGCGGTACTTGGAGACTTGGTCGTGGTCACCGAGAAAAACAAGGTACCGAGTACGTACTCCGTACCTTACGGCGTACCTACCGGCCGGTGGCATCGTGGGCTCCCCAGTGGAGGTTTGGGCCCTTGGTAGTTCCTTGGTGCCCCTCCATTGGCGCATGTGATGTGCCCCATGTGGCAGCTCCCAGGCCTCATTTGCTTCAGCAGAGGCTCAGGTACCAGCAGCAGGCCAGTCCAGCCCCGGTTCGCAGCGGGCGGCCTGCCCTGTGCCCTGTGGCCCTGTGGACGACGGTGAGGGTGAGGGTGAGGATGCCTCAGCTGGAGGTACCTTAGCTACCTACCTCTCGCCGTACCTACATAGTATGGAGGTCAGGTCTGTCTGGAATACTCTGTACCAGAAGTACCTCTGACGGAGAGACCCCAAGCCAATCAGAAACGCTAATTGAGGCTGATGCCTACTCGAAACGGCTTAGGCCATAATTATTTGGTAATAGTTGGCCATTTGTGCTGCAGGTGAAGTCATCATCGTGATCGAATTCTGTCCCCAAAGGAGTCGTGGGAGCTCACGAAGCTGCAAGGATGCAGTCAACGTGCTTCCCTTGAGGGGGCAGAAATGCACGGGAATCATTGCAATTTTTTCTCTCCTCCCCTCCCGTTTTTTGGAGAGTCACCTGGCTTTGCTGGTTTGGTCCGGCTTGCTGGGGTTAGCAGAGCAAGGCATAGCATTGCAAAACAGACGATACGTAACTCGTCGTCGCTGTCAGTCTTCAAACAGGCCCCGAGTATAAAGCCTACTACCGGCCCTGTTGGATCGTGAGTCTTTGGTCCTTGATCGACTTTGTTTTATTCCTCACCATCTCCCCCCTCCTCCTTCTTCAGCTCAAAGCCTCACCAGCAGGTTCCCTCCTTGGGCTATCCATCTATCTATCTCTTCCTCTTACATACATTACCTTACATACCTTACCTGCCGACATACGGTCCCTGACCTCTCACCAGCGTCTTCACACCTCCCTGACGCTTATCGCCATCTTACATACGCCGGCCTTGCCTTGCCTCTCCGTGCCTCCGTCCGTCCACACCCAAGGCGTCACAGCCCTGTGGCCGTACCTACCGCACCTCTCTGTCCCGAGTGTCCGCCCGCTGCTGCTATTTTCAGCTGAACGCAGACTGGACCTGACCAACCCAAGAACCTAGCTTCAAGGGTCCTTATCTCTCCACCGCGTGCCCCTCGGCGTCGCCACATCAAACAAGTCACCACCACCACCACCACAGCAACAGCAATATTCATCAACACCAGCTTCTAGCCGGTCGGATGGCTGTGTTGTCCGGGATCCCCATTACCTACGTCAATTGACGCACTTTAACCGCCTTCGCCAAATTTGCGATTCTCTCTCTCTCTCTCTCTCTCTCTCTCTCTCTCTCAGAGGAGTCAGGTTCTGCTGACCACCCGTCGCCCACGACTTACAAGGAAACTCCCTCGCGCTTTTGCTCGCGGTAGCTTTCCCTCGTCGACGCGGAAAACGTATATATCGTCCCCTCCGAGCTAGCTTTTTCTGCCGCCTGGAGATTCGGTACTTCCTACGACACCTCTCCCCCCTGACCTCATCCTTCGTCCCGTCTTCGCGTTCGTCGTGCATTGGCTCCCGGAAACGAGACATTCTCGGTTCTTTATCATCGCAAAAATCCAGCGACAGCAAGTTGCCTGGACCAAGTAAATTGCCCCGCCGGATCGCCTCTCCGAGACTTTGACATCAGTCGTCGTCGGGTGCACCATCCCAACAACCACCCCCTAGGCGATATTTACACTCCTCCCCGGAACCGACTTTTTGTCTCTGTTCCTCGCCCATTCTTCTCTCGACCCCCAACCAACCAGACATACCGCAAAAAGCAGGTATCCGAGCCCATTGCTTAGCTCTGCGCCTGCTTGTCACCTGGTCCCGTATATTTGAATCGGATCAGCATTGCACTAGCCTCCCGAGACGCAAGGTACGTCCGTCCACGTTCGCGGATTCTTCCTGATCGCATCGCCCATTCCCACTCCCCACCCCCTTGCCCTTCTTGGTTTGCCTTATCAGTACATCATGTTTGTTCATGTACGAGCGTCCAGCGGTGAAGCTTCAATGCTCTCCCCGTTGCTCTCTCGATTCCTGCGTTTCCCTGAGAGATAGCACCTTGCACCTTCACCTACACTTGCGCCTGCGCCTGTACCTGCACCTGCAACTGCACCTGGACAGCTCGGTTCCATTCCCAGCCGCCTTCTAGAGAAGAAAGCCTGCTCTAGATCACACGAGCCACTACCGATCCCGGTTTTTGCTACGCACGCTCCAAGAGCTGAGCTGTGCTCTGCTGCCAGCCAGTCCGAGGCTGACTCACTCTCATCATGTAACTCTCCTCGTTGCTGCGATGCTTCGTTGGGTTGTTGTTGGGCCGGCTACTTAGACCTTTGAGTCGCCGCCCCTTCTGCTCAGCTTCCCTCTCGTCATCCCGTCAATCCCAATCCACTCCCGCTACCTCTCGATCCCATGCTGCTTTGATACAACGCCTATACACACAATGTTGGCCTTGAACGTCAATACTGACCTTCCTACCATGGACAGGTTTCCTAATTACGAGGATATCTCTCCTACCGAGGAAATAGGCGACATCATGGCGACCGCCGCCCCCCCTCGCAACAAGATGCTGGGTCAGGTCCAGGCCGACTCAGCAGAGAGCAGCCGCGGCCCCTCTCCCCAACCCACACATTTCAGCGTTCCCATGGCTGCTCGCGCCAATGGCAACGGACACAGAGTCCTACGCTCCGCGACAGTCGGCTACGTTGCGCCCACCTTCGTCGGCAAGCTCGAGCAGATGGACCAGGGTAAGTCCCGAGCTTCGAGGAAACCATGGCTATTGAGTGATGCTGACTTGCGTGTTAGTCCGTGGACTTCTCAAGACCAACGGCTGGATTCCCGAGGTTCTCGTCGACGAGCAGGTGACGTGGTTCTACGACGAGCTTGGCATCGACGATGTCTACTTCAAGATCGAGAGCCCCGAGGTCATCGCCAGCCAGATTACCTCCCTGTACGCCGCAAAGGTTGCCGCGTTCGCGCGCGAGGACAAGCGCGAGGAGATCAGACTCGACATGGAGGCCCCAGACCACGCCATCTACATCGACACGAGCGAGCCCGGCAAGACATCGATCGGCGGCCCACGATATGAGCAGAGACTCGAGGCCAAGTACCTGGACCACGTTGGCAAGACCAAGTTCCGCGTTGAGACCTTCCGCTCTCCTGGTGTTTTGGGCGCATCGCCTGCATCCAAGGCCACCCTCCGCTGCTACTTCGTCTACCAGTGCCTCTTCAAGCAGAGCCCCGAGACGACCGACCCTACCGAGACCCGTCTCGAGGTCATTGCCGACCACGGTTTCCTCCAGAAGGCCACCAGCAACACCAAGCAGATCTACCAGGAGATTATCGAGCTTGCCGTCAACAGAACCGGCCCCGTCATCGAGGTCTTCGACATTGAGGGCTCTGCCGAGAAGCGCCTTGTTATTGCCTTCCGCTCTCGCACGGCCCGTGGCCTGTTCTCTGCCCTCTCTGACCTGTACCACTACTACGGTGTCACCAGCTCCAGAAAGTACGTGGAGCAGTTCGCGAACGGTATCACCGTTATGAGTATTTACCTTCGACCTGCTATGAACATCGAGGGCAACTTCCCTCCTCTGGACCAGTCCATCCACCAGATCACCAAGGAGATTTCTCTCCTGTACTGCTTGCCTCAGAACAAACTGCACTCGCTCTTCACCACTGGCGAGCTCTCCCTCCAGGAGACCGTCTACGGACACTGCGTCTGGGTCTTTATTCAGCACTTCCTGAACCGTCTGGGTTCCGAGTACGTTTCTCTGTCCCAGATTCTGAACACCAACGACCCGACCCAGACCGCTCTCCTGTCCAAGCTGAAGCGCCGCCTGAGGACGGAAACCTTCACTCCCGACTACATCCTGGAGATTATTCAGTCGTACCCTGGCCTCGTCCGCATTCTGTATGCTTCCTTCGCATCGGTGCACCTTGCCGTTGGCCCCGACTTCGACCGTCACTTCATCGCCCCCACCCCCGCCATTGAGGTTCTGTCCGATGCCAAGCTTAAGGAGCGCATCACTCGTGATGTTTCCAACGAGCACGAGGAGATGGTCATGACTGCCTTCCGCGTCTTCAACAATGCCATCCTGAAGACCAACTACTTCACTCCCACCAAGGTCGCCTTGAGTTTCCGCTTGGACCCCTCTTTCCTGCCCGAGATCGAGTACCCCAAGCGTCTCTACGGCATGTTCCTGGTCATTGGCGCCGAGTCCCGTGGTTTCCACCTCCGATTTAAGGACATCGCCCGTGGTGGTATCCGTATCGTCAAGTCCCGCAGCAAGGAGGCCTACAGCATCAACGCCCGCAACCTCTTTGACGAGAACTACGGTCTTGCCAGCACTCAGCAGCGCAAGAACAAGGACATTCCCGAGGGCGGTTCCAAGGGTGTCATCCTTCTCGACCCCAAGATGCAGGACCGCGCCGAGGAAGCTTTCGAGAAGTACATTGACAGTATCCTCGATCTCCTGCTGCCTGCCTCTTCCCCCGGCATTAAGAACCCCATCGTGGACTTGTACGGCAAGGAGGAGATCCTGTTCATGGGTCCTGACGAGAACACCGCAGAGCTTGTCAACTGGGCTACTCACCACGCCCGCGCTCGCGGCGCACCCTGGTGGAAGTCGTTCTTCACCGGCAAGTCGCCCAAGCTTGGTGGTATTCCCCACGACACTTACGGCATGACCACCCTGTCCGTCCGTGAGTACGTCAAGGGCATCTACCGCAAGCTCAACCTTGACCCCTCAACGGTCAGGAAGATGCAGACCGGTGGCCCCGACGGTGACCTGGGTAGCAACGAGATCCTCCTCAGCAATGAGAAGTACACTTCCATTGTTGACGGATCCGGTGTCCTTGTTGACCCCAACGGACTCGACAAGGAGGAGCTTCTGCGCCTGGCCAAGGCTCGCGCCATGATCAACAACTTTGACATGTCCAAGCTTTCCAAGGACGGATACCGCATTCTCTGTGATGACAGCAACATCAACTTGCCTACTGGCGAGTTCATCTCCAACGGCACCACTTTCCGCAACACCTACCACCTGCGCGACACTGGTCTCACCGACTGCTTTGTTCCCTGCGGTGGTCGCCCCGAGTCGATTGACCTGATTTCCGTTAACAAGATCATCAAGGATGGCAAGTCCACGATCCCCTACTTGGTCGAGGGCGCCAACCTGTTCATCACTCAGGACGCCAAGCTCCGCCTCGAGGCCGCCGGCTGCATCCTGTACAAGGACGCCAGTGCCAACAAGGGTGGTGTCACCTCTTCCTCCCTTGAGGTCCTCGCCTCGCTGTCTTTCGACGACGAGAACTTCATCAAGCACATGTGCCACGACGCCAAGGGCCAGGCTCCTCAGTTCTACCAGGACTACGTCAAGTCCGTCCAGGAGAAGATCTGCGAGAATGCCCGTCTCGAGTTCGAGGCCATCTGGCGCGAGCACGAGGAGACTGGTACTCCCCGCAGCATCCTGTCCGACAACCTGTCCAACGCCATCACCACCCTGGACGAGGAGCTTCAGCACTCCGACCTCTGGAAGAACGAGCAGATCCGCCGCTCCGTTCTCCAGGACGCCCTCCCCAACCTCCTCATCGAGAAGATTGGCCTCGACACCATCATCGAGCGCGTCCCCGACTCTTACCTGCGCGCCATCTTCGGCAGCTACCTCGCCTCGAGGTTTGTCTACCAGTTTGGCAGCCAGCCTAGCCAGTTTGCTTTCTACGACTTGTAAGTTATCACCACTATCAACCATGACCACACGAGACGATTGACTAACTCCTTCACAGCATGGCCAAGCGTATGTCCAAGATCCAATAGAGGCTCCCTTTTGGGACTCTAGAATCGGCGCAACTCTGTTTTTCTGTTTGCATGATATAGGATACTGGAATCATTGGGGGGTTTGTTAATGGCTGGGATACACGCATGGGTGGTGCGAAGAGAAAAGAAAACAAAGCATGGGAAGAGAAGGAAGACAAAAAGCAAGAGAGAGGGCACTGTCCCCCCCTGCATGGACGAATGCATCATAATAGGAGTTAATGGGTATGATTACCGTCATGACTAGCCTGGTCACAGAGATGGCCGACATTTGATCAATATCAATATTTCTATGTTCACTCTGTTTTTCGACATAGTGTCCTTCTTCCGGTGATGGCATCATTTGCCTAGTCTGTGATGATGTTGAGATGAGTCTGCTCACGACGGTACCACGAAGAGAACCGTCAAATACACTGACATCACAACGTTCAATTTTTATGTGACCAAGATTCCAACCATCCGACAGCCTCTATCCTGTATTACTGTGCCTCTGGTCCCAAAACCAGGCCGACACATTCTATCACCAGTACCCATAAGAAAGAATGCCATCTAAATCCCAAGGCAAGACCGCAACATGAAGGGATGTAGTCGAAAATAAAAAGGACAAGACCCAAGGCTACTCTAAATTCACACCCCTCCTCCGAACGGCTTATCGTCCATCCTCCACCTTGGAACCCGAACGATCGGGTCAAAACTACTAGTGGGAGCACGCATGTATCTCTCTCCCCGCCCCCCTCCCGTCCTCGGCCCGTTCCGAAAAGGGCAAGAAAGACAAGAGATGGGCTGTAGGAGATGGGCAGATGGGTAGGGCCAGGCGGCGCGTGGGGGTCGCGCTGCCCGCCTTTGCAGCGGCCCACCCCCCTCCTTTTTGGCAAGTGAACCCCCACGCGCAGAAGATGGCGATCACGCGGCCCAATCTCTCTCCGCGTCTCTCCACATAGCCGCATGTATTGGAGACCGTCACCGCAATAGCGGCCAAGAAAAACAATATTAAGTGGCTAGTTCGCCGCGGCCCACGCGCGGAACCACTCCAGTGCCTCGGGGTTCGCGACGGAGGCGTTGGTCTTGATGTTCATGCCGGAGAGGATCTGCTTGACGGCGACTTCGATCCTACGCGGTGTGTTAGTCAAAAGGGAGTGGCATCGATATAGAGACAGAAAGAAAAAGAAGGGGGGGGGGGGGGGGGGGGGGGGTGTACTTACTTCTTCCCGTTGCCCGTCTTGGGGATACCGCCGCCACACTCCTCCACGACGCCGGGGACGTGTCTGGGGCTAAGCTCCCTGCGGATGACGCTCTTGATCTTTGCCCTCAGCTCGTCGTCGAACGTCTGCCCGGGGGCGGGCACCACGAAAAGGCAGACGGTCTCGTCCGAGTCGGTGGCGCGGCGGCGGCCGACGCAGACGGCGTCCTCGACCTCGGCGGGGAAGAAGCGGGTGAGGATGTTGTAGATCTCGGCAGACCCGAAGCGCACGCCGGCGGGCTTGAGGACGCCGTCGGAGCGGCCGAGCATGACAAGCGAGCCGGTGGCCGGGTTGGGGATCTTGACGAAGTCGCCGTGGTGCCAGACGGCGCCCTGGGCGTCGCAGATGTCGGCGAAGCGGTCGAAGTAGGCGGCGCGGTACTTTTCGTCGCCGCCGGGGCCGAAGAAGGTGAGCGGCTGGCAGGGGAAGGGGCGGACGCAGACGAGGTCGCCCGGGTGGGAGGGGTCCGGGAGGGCGCCGCCGGAGAGGGAGTCGACGGCGCGGATGGCCATGCCGAGACCGGCGCACTGGATCTCGCCGACGCGGACGGGGAGGAGCGGGCAGGGGGCGCCGAAGAGGGAGATGATGTCGGTGCCGCCGGTGATGCTGGCGAGGTTGACGGTGGCGGGGAAGGCTTTGTAGACGAAGGAGAAGGTGGACGGGGGCAGGGGGGAGGCGGTGGAGTAGATGGCCTCGAGGGCGGAGAGGTCGATGCCGGGCTCGTTGACGGGGTAGACCTGGGCGGCCTCGAGGGCGGTGAGGTAGGCGGCGGAGGTGCCGAAGTGGGTGACGCGGAGGGAGGAGAGGAGGCGCGGGAGGGAGAGGTGGCCGTCGGGCTTGAAGGGGGAGCCGGAGTAGAGGACGAGGGTGGCGCCGACGGCGAGGGCGGAGACGGACCAGTGCCACATCATCCAGGAGGTGGTGGTGTAGTAGAGCATGCGGGAGCGGGAGGTCAGGGAGCCCTGGAGGAGGTGCTCCTTCTTGTGCTGGATGAGGGTGCCGAGGGCGGTGTGGACTATGGCCTTTGGCAGGCCGGTCGTGCCTGAGGAGTATAGGATGTAAAGCGGGTGAGAAGGCGGGAGCTGCTCAAAGTGCAGCGGGACGTTGGGCGCCGACGCGAGGAAGGAGGTGTACTCCTCGGCGGCGACGCCGGTCGTCTTGAGGCCGTCCATGCCGAGGTCGCAGGCGACATTGTTAATGACGACGACGTACTCGAGGCCCTTGGGCGCGAGGGCCCTGACGATCTCTTCCGTCTTGTCGGTGCTGCTCCACTCCTTGCCGTTGTAGACGGTGCCATTGTCGGCGAACAGGACCTTGGGGGAAATCTGGGCGAGGCGGTCGAGGACGGCGCTGACGCCGTTGTCCGGGCTGATGCCGGTCCAGACGGCGCCGATAGCGGCGGCGGAGAGGGAGGCGACGAGGGCCTGGTGGTGGTTGGAGACGAAGCCGGCGACGATGTCGTTGGGGCCGAGGCCGTGGGCGCGGAGGGCGGCGGAGCAACGGCGGACGGAGTCGCGGAGGTCGGCCCAGGTTGTGGAGACTGAGGGGCCGAGTTCGGTGGTTGTGATTGTTGCGACGGCGGTGGGGTCGATCGGGGTGTTTGCGGGGAAGAGGAGGTTCTCGGCGAAGTTGAGACGGGAGCCGGAGAAGAAGTCCGGTCGGGGGTACATGGGCGCATTGGGAGGGAGGACCTGTGGACAAGATCAGCGTCTGGGGATGGGATTTCGGCATTTTGCCATGATGATTTGATCGTCTTGGGCGGCGAAAAGCTTGGGAGAGTATGGCATGACTCGGGAAGGATGGGATGTTCGTTATGCAGATGAGGGAGAGTGCTGGCGAACGCAGCGCTTTCTGCTTTTGCTAGAGCTTGCATCAAGGTTTCTTGATGAGGGGAGCTTCTGACGAGGGTTCAAGACACTGGTGGCGGGGGTTTGGCATCGACGATTCGGCGTCCTCATCTCCGCTGTTGCTCCTCTTGCTGGCACTTGCGCGCATAGGGGAGAGAGAGTAGAGTTTGAATCTTCATGGTGCTCTCACACCACATCTCACACGCTGGACGGTCTCCCATTGATTTCGTTGGTATTGGGATATGTCATGGCGTACCAAGCAGAGCGAAGCAATGGGCAATAGGAGGTTGAAGCTGGGCCCTTTTTGGTTTTGGATGATGTGTGATGGACGGAGTGAGTGGTCCGGCGTACCTTGTCGAAGGGGGTAGAGGCAGTGATGCCAACATAGTGCCAGACCTCCTCCCAGAACTCCGCAACATTCTCAATGGACCACTTGTAGAGACCGGGATAGTCGTTCAGCTGGAGACCGTACTTTGAGTTGACCTTGAGCAGGAACGCCCACATGGGAGTCGAGGTGGGGTCCGGGTGCCTCCAGAGCTCGTTGCGTGTGACGCTGGTGATGGTCATGATGGGCGGTTATCGTAGCCGGTGAGATATGGGACGAATGGGGTGGTTAATTGACTCGCTTGGCTGGACGTGCTTCAAGACGACGAAGCTTCTGGGCTGCCCGTATCACCTACAACAGGTCGTTGGGTAAAGAAGGTCGGGGGTGGGAAAAAAAAGAAAAAAAAAGTGTTGATCTGCGATTCCGGAGGTGGAGGGAGCAGCAGGACGGGAGACGGGAGTGTGAGAGAGAGAGCAGAATGGAAATTGTGCCGTCGCAATCCGACGGGTCAGATTCCGAGGGACGATTCCGAAAAAAGGGTTGAGGCAGGCACGCAACCCCCAGAAAGAGAGAGCACGCCGGAGTCCGGGGGTGGGGGGAAATCTGAGGGATCGTCCACCACGAACGAGCCCGCGTTCCTGTTCCTCGCCTGGGAAAGGGGACGCAGAGCAGTGCAGTGCAGTGCAGTGCAAAGCAGCCTGCTCAGCTGGCTGGAATGCTGTTTCGCATTGGAGCTCGGGCGGTGGCTTTTGCTCTGGTTCATGAACCTCTGCCTGTAGGTGCTTGGCTTAGGTTCGTCAATTCCGCGGTGGACATGGGAAGGGGACCGTGATGAACTGTGCTCAGTATCTCTGGTACCTGCAGATGCTCGCGTTAGTGCTGTCTTAGGTAAGGCACCTGGGCTACTGCGCAGTCCAGTTTGACAAGCACAAGACACACATTCAGCTACCTTGCACACATAAGAAAGGCATGCTAGCCCATGCGAATGCAAGGCACGCCTCGCCCAAGACCTCGGCCGGCACAGCTCGAGTGAGGCGTTCATGGCATTGCAGACCAGCAAGAAGCAAAGCCACGCCCATCCCGCCCTGTGGCTGGTGCGTGCTATGGCATTGCCATACGTCCTCCTCCCCCCTCCCCCTCCCCCACCTCGATTCGTCTCAACGGGCTCGATGCCGATAGCTGCGATCGAATTCCAGACGGCCCCTATCGATAACGGCGCCAAAGCGGCCCTGGGAAACGTCTCAGTATGCCCCATGCTGCTGGGTAGAAGCCTGTAATCCGGGGTTGCAGTGACAGCTCACACACACACCTACCCACAGCCTGACAAAGTAAACACGAACAACACTGCAAACTGGGCTTTTGTCATTGGCTGCGCCGAGGGTTCCGGGCAGTATCATGATCTCCCTCATCTGTGGCGAGGCGAGCAACATCGACATCGACGGGCAATCGAGATTTGGAGATGAGGGGCCGAGGGTGCTGGTGGTAACAGTGTTAGTGGTGTTTCTCTCATGTGCCATGTAAGATGAGCAACAGATTGAAGGGGTTGTCCAAGAAGAAAGGACACTGCAGAATAATATTGCAGAAAGCAGCGTCGTTTGTACGTATGTCTGACTTCAACCTCGTGCGAACCCCGGGGAAAAGAAAAAAACCTCTCAACGGTCGAGGTGATGCCATGCGACGATGTTGAGACAGTCTGTCGGGCCCCCGTTCGTTCGACAATTCATCAGCTGACAATCCAAGCGGCCCTCGCTCCATTGTCCCCATCGTCAAGTTTGTGCGCACCCTGGGTTTTTTTCTTCCCTCTCGCCGTACCTGCGCACAAACAACACAACACATCCTTGGTGCTGCGTGTAAAGACGTGGGGATCGTGGCTCGCACGTCGTTCATCTAAGAGCTCTGAATTGCCAGGATCAACTCTGCTGTCGTGTGGTCGGTGAGGCCTGGCGAGGCAGGGCAGACGATGCGTTCAAGGGCACTTGGTGGTGGAGAGACTCACGAACAGCATTGAATTGGGCAGAGACGACACTGAGTACGCGCAGTACAGAGTAGAGTAGTAACACTGCGCTGGCTGTTAATTACGTTGGTGAAAAAAAAAGTAGACGTCACTTTCTTCCGCACCCCTCCTTCCCGCGGAGGCATCGGACGGCGTGTGGAATAAGAGAGGGCGGTTTGGCGGCAGAGAGGAGCAGGGAGGTCCCATGATGAAGTTGCCATGCTGGCCAAGCAAGGCTGGTTGGCGTCTGCTGAAGTCGCAGCCATGGATAGGGCGGCCACGGAAGGGGAATCGCGAACTTGGACGTTTAGTCTACTTGCGGGCCGTTCGAGGCTGCAGAACAGAGCGGGAGAACGGGGTCTCGTTGTGTGGTTCGCGACGAGTGGTCTGACTTCAGAGTGGTGGAAGCTCTCATTAGCTCAGCTTTCTTCCCGTTATGCACACCATTGGTAAGGTATTCTGCGAGGCTGCATTAGGGCCGGCAGCATGTGAGATGTTGGGTGCAAGCAAGCATTTACAGATTGCGCCGGTGCCGCTGACGTTTGTCTTGCCATGGCATCCGGCCGGCTGACTAGTGCTCGTTGATGCCGACGATGATGTCTACTCTATTACTACCTACCTACCTTACCTACCTTGGACCAAGGTGCTGGAAGCACGAGGGAGCAACGGGGCCCGAAGTCCGTCATGTTTGTGGCTCCATGGGTTGGCTGGTTTTGTCCGGGGGTGTCGGTCGGTCTCAGTCAGCAGTCTTTTGGTCCGCTGCGTCCGTCTCGGCCGTGTCGTCCGGGCAGCCTGTCAGGTCAGGCGTGGGTGGTAGTACTGGTTGGCCGCCCCTCCCCCTATTTCCCGCGCGTGATACGGTGACATGGCTGCCGAGAGCAGTAACGCGCCGGGGACAGACGGGATTTGCCCAACAGCCGAGATCACCTCTGCACCTCTGCTGGCCCTTTGCTGGGTCGGAGAGGCGGCAGTGGATTAAGCTACGGGCAGAACAGGGCCGCTTGTTGTGCTCAGGTCATGAGTTTTGCCCGACAAGGATTCCCGCAGTTGCATTGAGTCCCACAGAGGGTCCTGACATTGGGCGAGAACAACATGAGGCCGACCAACTATTCTTTTCTTCTTCTGCTATTCAACCTTCAAGGGGAGGAAACAGAGTTACCAGGCTTGCCAGCTTTGCTTGATGCTTGAGCTACGGGGGGCAAATTGGGCTCTGCTGGTTGGACAGGGGAGGGGAGCTCACAGGGTGGTGCGTGTGGTTGGACTTTGCTGTTGCTGGTCGTCTTGAGTTGCATGGATGAATTGGCAAGCCAGAGACTGGATGGGGGCCCAGACCGGAGGCTAAGAGGACGATTGAGACAGGAGGAATGAATGCCTTCAACGCCGACATGGATCAGAGAAGAGGCAGACAGCAGCTGAAGCGAGGGCTGCTTGCAGCAAAAGAACAGCATGCAGTTACAGGGCCAGTCCGTGCAAGTCGAGCAGCGGCCAACCCGGACCTCTCGGGAGACCAGCAGGGGTGGGAAGGAATCAGTCGTGTCGAAGTCGATCATCAAAATTGATCGAACGCGCTAGAGGTACAGCAGCCAGAGGTGGCAGTCCCCATTAATCATGACTTGATCTTGAATCCCAAGGTACCGTTTTGGTGTTGGGATCGTAGAAAATGTACTTGGGCAGTACCCTTTCTTGTCGCGGCCTCGAAGCAAAGCCCGCCAGCGCGGTAATTTTCCTTCATCGTGGACCTTTCTCGTTATTATTTTTTTTCCTCATCGGCCGTCATCTTAATTCTCGGCCCTTCCCTCTCACATCCTCTTCCCCTCTGCTCAAGCCTCTTCTTCTTCTTCTCTTCCTCTCCTCGTCCTTCCTCCCCCTCAGTCTCTACCCGTCCGCCCCTCCTTCAGCGAGTCCCCTCCTCGCTCTGAAGAGACTGGACTCCCATCCACAGTGTTCTTTGTTTCCCATATCTCAGGGATTCAAACACACAAAGGAACAACAGCTTATTAGCATCTCATTAGCAAGGAGTGACGTAGCAAATAGGCTTCTGCCCGTTTGCTGCTGCTACTGCCGGAGCGCTACCTCCCGAGTACCCCGACGAACAGCCAATCGCAGGGCGGCGCCGCACTGTAGAAGGCTCAAAAAGCTCAGGCACCCTTCTGGACCGTCCACAACAAAAACCCGCCCGCGTACCTACCCGCGCCGGGCTACCTCACCCTCCCGTCACCTCATTCTCGGTGCAGCAACAGCAAGCAACATTAGAAGAGACCCAGGCGTCCTTCTCTCACTCTCCCTCTCTGTCGCAGCGCCCACCCGCACCAATTTTAAAATCACGGGGCGGCCCAATCCCATCGCGCGACCAACCGAAATCGACAATCCGTCTTTCGTCTTTTTTTTTCTCACTCGCCCCCTGGCCAGTGTTACAAAACTTGCGAAAGAGCAGCCAGCTCCCACCTTCTTTTCCCCCCCTTTCCCGTCTCCCGTCCCGACACAGATCTTCACCTTAGATCTTTCCACGCGGCAGTCCCCAAGCCAATCCTCTCTGCCCGACAACAACACCTCTGAGCCACTGCAGAGCCACCCGAGATTCGCACCTTCTCTCCGCCAGTCTCATCGCTGCCGTTCAACAGTTCCTGCTTTTTCCAAGCATTCAATTGCAAGCAGTGAAATCGAAGCAGCCGTCGCGCAGCTAGAAGTCAGTTGACGAAAGAGCGTGTCATCTCTGCAGCCCGCCCGTGCAGCCGACCTACACCACCTCCTTCACCAAACTACGACCCAACACAACCTTTCCAGCCTTCCCGAGGGTAGCATTCTGCTTACAGCTGCAGTTCCCGATAGTATTGGTGAGTAATGAACGTTATTTCCCATCACAATCGTCGCAGGCCAGTCCAAATTCGTGCTTCCGGCACCTCGATAGCTCCAGTGGCTTGTCGAGCGTCTTTTTTAGCGCCTCCTTGGGCTGGGCGTGCTTCCCATCAAACCCTCGGCTCAAGAGTGTCGGGCGCACAGCAGTCGCACCTTGGAGACAACTGAGAGAGACGCTGGTGCAGGTGCAGGTGCAGTCGCAGGTAGTGGATGCCGGGAGCCTTGGTTGGGCCTTGCGGTACACCTATGGCCTGCCACCAACGCCCTGCCCTGTCGGCTCGCCCTCTCAGTGGTCGCCTGCTCCGCGACCGCGTGTGCGCCACTGACACTCTGACCGACACTTCCTCTTTTTTCTCAGACCTGCATCTTCTGTGCCTCTTCCAGCACTTCCGGCGACTCCATTGTACCCTGGCTCCGTTTGCTGACCGACTTCTTCTCCTCTAGCAACTTCAATTCCGCCCTCATCATAGAACTGCATCGTCTCTGCTTCTATTCACCTCAATTCCAACGAGCGCGCCTGGTCCTCTAGACTCCCGATACCCCCCTTTTTCGCTTTTCGCAAATCCAAAGCACCTGTCCCACACAGACTGCCAAAGCGCATCTCAGAGCAATGCCCCGGAGAATTGCGAATCCCTTCTCGACCTCCCATTCCCCCGCAATGCCGCAGACTGAGAAGGAAAGGAGACCTTCTCGTTCCGGCAACCGGATCACCAACTTCTTCACTTCACCAAAGGGCGCCAAGGATAAGGACCACCAGACTGCCCAGCAGGCTCTCTTGGCCATGCAGCAGCAAAATATTTCTTCCACCCAAATCAGTCCCTCCACCATCTCCCTGCCTACCATCTCTCTCTCGACCGCCAACGCCAACGAGCCCGACAACAGCGAGCCCCCGACTACTCTCTTTTCGCCTCCCTCCGCCTTCGAGACGGAGAAGAAGCGCCGCTACGATGCTCAATTCGGTCCCCTCTTGCACCCGAGCCACCGCTACGTGAGCAAGTCCAATGATGGAAAGCCTCTCGACCCGCCCATCATTGATGAGCCGCCCTACTACTACATCCTCACCACCTACATTAGCTACCTGCTCCTCATTCTCTTCGGCCATGCTCGCGACTTCTTCGGCAAGAGGTTCGGCGAAAAGAAGCACTACCGGGCTCTCAAACCCCAGAACGGCTATGCGCCCTTGAACGAGGACTTTGACAACTTCTACGTCCGCCGACTCAAGATGCGCATTGACGACTGCTTCGCCCGACCCATCACTGGTGTTCCCGGCCGCTACATCACCCTCATGGACCGCGAGTCCAGCGACTACAACCGAACCTACAACTACACCGGAACCCACACCGAGACTCTCAACATGAGCTCCTACAACTACCTTGGCTTCGCCCAATCCGAAGGTCCCTGCGCCGATGCCGTCGAGGAGTGCGTCAAGAAGTACGCTCTCAGCACTTGCAGCCCTCGTGCTGATGTTGGTACATCCGATTTGGCTCTCGAGGTCGAGAAGGAAATCGCCAGCTTCGTCGGAAAGCCCGCTTCTATGGTCTTCTCCATGGGTTTCGTCACCAACGCCTCGTCCTTCCCTGCTCTCGTCTCCAAGGGCTGCCTGATTCTCTCCGATGAGCTCAACCACGCCTCCATCAGAGTCGGTGCTCGCCTGTCCGGTGCCGTCATCTCCTCCTTCAAGCACAACGACATGATCGATCTCGAGCGCAAGCTCCGCGAAGCCATTTCTCAAGGACAGCCCCGCACTCACCGCCCGTGGAAGAAGATTTTGGTCGCCGTCGAGGGTCTCTACTCCATGGAGGGAACCATGTGCGACTTGCCCGGTATCATGTCTTTGAAGGACAAGTACAAGTTCTATCTCTTCATCGACGAGGCTCACTCCATTGGTGCCATCGGTCCCCGCGGACGTGGTGTCTGCGACTACTTCGGCATTGACCCTAACCGTGTTGATATTCTCATGGGTACCCTCACCAAGTCTTTCGGTGCCAACGGTGGATACGTCGCTGCCGAGAAGTCCATTATCGACAAGCTGAGGAGCACCAACGCCGCAACCATTTACGGCGAGTCACCCGCTCCCTCGGTCCTCATGCAGATTTTGGCTTCCCTCCGTCTCATTACCGGCGAGCTTTGCCCCGGCCAAGGTGCTGAGCGTCTGGAGCGCATTGCTTTCAACTCTCGCTACCTCCGCCTGGGTCTTAAGCGTCTTGGTTTCATCGTCTACGGCCACGACGACTCCCCCATTATCCCCGTCATGCTTTACAACCCTGGAAAGATGCCCGCCTTCAGCCACGCGATGCTTAAGCGCAAGATCTCTGTCGTTATTGTCGGCTATCCCGCTACGCCTCTCATCAGCTCCCGCGCTCGTTTCTGTGTCTCTTCGGCCCACAACAAGGATGATCTCGACAGATTGCTCCAGGCTTGCGATGAGATCGCCGACCAGCTCCAGATCAGATTTTCCACTGGCGTCGCTGGTGGCGCTGAGCCTCTCCCCGAGGGTGTCACACCCGAGACGGAGAAGGAGTGGCGCAAGGCAAACGGTCTCGAGGGCGTCTACAAGCCTCCCCGCTGGAAGCTTGAGGACGTCATTGCCCACGGTGTGCAGGACTGCAAGACCGTTCTGCGATAAAGCATCCGCCCTATTCATGTTCAAAACGTTTGGCGACGAGTACACATTTCACGACTGCTTTGACTATTTGGTCAGACGCTGACGAGGTGCGGACTGGACGGGGAAATGAAGCAACGTCCTTTGATGGCGGGGAGAGGGAGTTCGGTGCACTGTATTCACTTCTGTTGGCATCGACTTGTTTGCATGATACCTATGATATCAAGTGTCGTGTGTCTCTTATTCCTTGACTGGGATGCCTGCATGGCAACGGCGTTACGGGAGTGATGGTTGGATTAGCGAACGAATTCATGTGCCACGGCACCGAAACAATATATAAATATTAGTATTAGGCTCCCCGGAGCTGAGAAATTTAGACAACTAAGGCACCTTAGAATAATGTACACACAATTCTTGAATTTTTGAAAAATATGCGATGCCTTGGTTGTGAAGCTGATAACCCCGGAAGAATCGCAATTTCTACGGCGAGAGCAATGCAGTCTGATGCTCTTGTGTAAGTAAGTAATACCAATTTCACCTTGGTCATCTAGTCGGTCAATCCATGCTGTCTACTGAGAATACTCTGGTACATACTGATTCTTAAGACGGAGTCCGATATCTCGTCTCCTGAAGTGTCAAGTTTTTTAGTGTAGATGAGTCGATAGCACACTCACCCGGCTGGGTGAGGTAACGACACCAGATGAACAAGCCTCATGGGTAGCAAGAGCTCTCTGACATGAGCTTTCCTCCAGTTAACCCTCGATCATGCTTTCACGCTGGCTGATGTAGTTCGCTCCTACCCTTTCCTTCTGTTCCTGCCCGCGAGGGTTGCTACGACCAAGCCCCCCTCTCCGCTCTTGCCCCCCTAAGGTAGTGGAGGTTGCTCCTGGCCAGGTGAAATCGGATGGAGTTGCTCCTTCCTTCTGTTCAGAACAAAGTACGTACTCCTCGTTAGGAAGGAAGGCCTCAGTGAATTTCGACCCGTCTCCACGTCAACCCGCGTCTATGTTTTGATTCCTCCCACCTCACCGACCATCGACTGTTCACCACCCCTCCATCCCAAACCTCACCAGCCCCATCACACCCAGCAACCATCCTTCGCCCTCTTCGTCTCTACCTTGAACATCGGGCATTTTTGTTTTGTGCCGTGTGTGGAAACTTTTGGTCTTGTTTTCTTATTTCTCGTCTCTTGGTCGACACTGGCAGTTTTGGACGCAGCTTTCGCACTTTCCTTCGGCACCAAGCCGTTCCAAAACAACTGACAGCATAACTACAGAAAATCGAGCCGCACTGTGGTTGATCGGTCGGTCTCTATGGCGGACGACCACCTCCGGCACGGTCCTGAGCCGGCTCGACTTCTGCACCCTCGGCGGACTGGCGGTGCTCGAGAGGCTTCGCAGCACCGGGACGGTTCCGGCGATCACATCCTCCCGCCCCTGCGACCTTCCTTCTCTGGTGATAAACACACTTACACTTCTGCATACTTTGAGATCATGGGTCACCAGGGTGGCTCTTACACCCATGTCGCTGCTCAGCATTCTCGCTCTAGCGGCACAGGTGGTGGTCGTCGACAGGTCGTCTCTAACGCCGCCCCTGAAACTCGAACTACCTCATCGTCGGCCAACTTCCCGAACGTTGGCGCCCCTTCCCAGAGCTCTCAGCCTGAGCTTTCGTCACGAGTTGACGGATTGTCTCTTTCTAAGGTGCCGCGCAGCCAAATGTTACGTGATACAACCTCCAGCAGTGCCGTCGCGGGATCATCACCTCAAGATGTTGACAGACACTCTTGCCCTTCTAAGGGAAACAAGTCTAACGTCGAGTTTGGCGAGCAAGGCCTCTTTGTTGAACAACATGGTTCGCATCCTCTGGTTGACAACCCGCCGGTTCGTCATGGACGCTTCCCAGATTCGTCCCCTTTCAGAATCCCATCATCTCCCTACCGCGATTCTGACGACAACCATACAATGGGTAGAGGACCCCGGGATCACCTTGAAGACAGCCTATTGCCTCAGAAAGATCTCCGCGATCTTCTATTCCCTGACGATGAAGGTGATTCCGCCAAGAGATGCTCGGCGCGAGGAGTATCGGGCTTTGCTGTCGAAGATGACGAGTCGGAAGATGAAGACGATCGCGTGAGACTCCAACTCAATGTCATATCGAAAGGAACGGCGTCGAGAGGAACGACATCCAATATCAAAGATACGGCAGCAGCCGAAACAGCGAACTGCAGCAACCGTCGAACAAAGTCAGCTCCAAAGTCAACTGTCAAGAAGAACGATACGTTCAGCCTTCGGCCATCAGTAGGTTCAAACGAATCTACTTCCTCTACACGCATTCGACCTGGCGGAGACATGAAGAGCACCGACCGGACAACCAGTCAACCGAGCACACGTCCTGCCCCGTCCACACACACTACGACCCAGACGAGTCAATCGCGCGCAGGAAACCTTGGAAGCTCCATGGGACTCAGCGTGACGACAAGAATGGCTATAAGAGCAACCAAGCCTCAGATCAGAGTCGTCACAGTGCAGAGGACCGTTTCGGAACAGAGGGCCCGGGATACACGTCAAGACCACCCCGCTTCAAATGCATAGAATGCTTTGCCCAGGGAAGCCTCATCGACGAGAGCACAGGCTTCAAATTCGCACCAAGGGGGCACTTCTCGAGGAGTGGAGCCGCGCAGTTCAACAACTTCAAATGACGTTCCTGCTACGGAAGCCCCTTTGAGGCGCGAGGCGCATCGCGTAGCCAGAGAGCCCCCGAGCCCCTCGATTGCCTCTACGACTAGTGTACGTGTATCGCCTCGTACCAGATTTGTTCCATCTTTTCGGAGACGACGTGGAAACAAGCCTCAGGTGTTGAATCAGCGTAGCGTGGACCCCAACACTCTGGGCTTGATACCCATCAACACCCTGCCAGGCCCTCTCTACGAACCTGACTTTCCAGTGGCTAGGATGCCAGATAGAGAAAGCTATGCAGGATTCCCGCACGACAACTTCCCGCCCAACAACAATCAGTCGACTCCAACGAGAGCGGCTGGTAGCAGACGTCGAAGCAACACGCTGCCCAATCCACCCATCGTCAATAAGCTCGATCATGGCGGTTCGCAGTTTGATGGTAAGAGGACCCAGGACTTCCGCCCATGCTTTGGCTAACAAGAGGGTGTAGATTCTTGCGCTGACTATTGCCCGTCGACACCTGGCCTCTATCAAAACGTCGACATTCACAGCCGAGCGTCACCGGCGGCCATTTCTGGAGCATTGTCCGACGACGAGGGGTCGGCCCGCCGCCGATCTACCTTTCGGCAATCAGAAGATCCTCACACTCCCATGAGGAAGGGTAGAGCCCGCATATTCACTGGAAACCTACAGCCAGTGTCTGAGACAAAGATTGTCGAGGGGTTTCGGTCACCTGATGGTTGGCGGCGCGCCCCCAAACGACCTGCTGAGAGGGTGTTGAGCCCCCTATCATACAACAAGGGACCCGAGAGAAAGCGAGCAGTGAAGAGAACCGAACACAAGTCCCAAAGCGGAAGCAAGAATGGGCAGGTCAAGGGCAGAGATGGAGCGGGCAGCCAAAACGCTAGGTCAACCATGGTTCAGCACATTGTCAATATTGCCGACAGATTGGACGGAAACGAGGCGGCTCCCGCTAGTGAACATGATGATGACGAAAGCCGCAGAGGCTATACGCAGAACGCCTCCGATCATGTCAAGACCCATCACCGACCCGTGGGCCCGATGGAGAGGCAGAGAAGGAGCGGCATCGCTCAACTGCAAAACCAGCGTGAAGCTAAGAAAGAGAAGAAGCTCCCTATTGTGTCTTCTCCGGCCGAGAAGTGAGTCGAATAAAATTCTTCGACAACAGCTGGTGAGTAGCAAAGCAGCCGCAACGAACCACTCGCATATTTCATGGCTGACTGAAGTCTTACTTAGCGCTGACGGGTTGCGGCAAAGACATGTTGGAAACGAGAGGAACTCATTTTCTGAAGTGCCCGGAGTTGCATGTTGGATCGCAGACCCATTGCGTAGTCGTGTACGGATACGGATTGAAATGGTTGTTGGAAACGTTGAAGCATGGAAGAAGAAGAATTTTTACCCATTGTCGGTATACTGGCGAAGACCAGGGTTGGAGAACACAGTTATGAACACACTCCCCATAGGCATTCATGATAGCAATCACTCTCTACTCCACGAACATTGCAAGTCTAAAACGTAGAAGAGTATTAGTCTCACTTTTGAGCTTCACCTTCCAGAACAACGTGATTTGACTTTTCAGCATGCTAATAATTAATGCAAGAACACACGCCTACGAGGGCAAAAAGGTGACAAAAAGTGACTTTCTCATCTTCAGAAACATCAAAAAGATTACACAGTGCCCAAGGCCAGAATCGAACTGACGATCTTCTCATTTCGGACCGGAGCACCGGATACTAGTGAGACGCTTTACCACTGAGCCACTCGGGCTTTACCTGTGTGATTAAACACGGAAGCAAAGTGGAATATGTTGGCTGTGGGTGTGGACCGGAGCAGGGAGATGGAGCCCTAAGTCGTGGAGGCGTGCGGTGTGGGTTTGGTTGACTCGAGAACTCAAGCGGGGCACAAGATTGCGGATCGAAAGAGACGACGCCCGGATAGGCAAGTTAAATTCAAAGACTTTTGGAGCCCACCCGAGCATGGGTCTCTTTCAATCGGATCCGAAAAGACAGGCCAACGAATTGGTAAGGGCATGTGGGAGAGGACGGACGGGAGGGGAGGACCCAACAAGTGCGAGTCAAGTAACGGGCTGATGTCCGATCAGCCCATATCAAACTAAGTAATACAGATACAGATTACAGATAAAAGCCGTGCTTATGATAATTTGACTGGGTTGCTGTGTGCTTTTTTTGGGCTGCTGGTGGATTTTCGGGGGGAGGGGGATGGTTTGCATGGAACGCTTCCAGAAACTGGCCCCCAAAAGAGAGGACCCTTGATTTTGGTCCTCGTCTTGGAGATTTGAAGCTGAGTAGCTGAAGCTGAGGCTTTCCTTCCACCAATGATAGATAGACCGAGCAATTTCGATTTTGGAGTCTGAGATTGACAAGTTTAGCCTGTTCTTCAATGCGGCCGTTCGTACTTTCAACCATGGTAAAGGCGGAGCAGATCGAATCCACCACACTCATCAGAACCAGCACTCCATCCGTCCCCTCACTCCCTCACTTTAGGTATGTGATTGTATGTGTGCACGACTTACACGATTCAGACGACGAGTTTCAAGACACGAGAAAGTAAACCACAGCCTTGATTGGCTCTTACGGTTGCAGTCCAACTTCTTCTTTGCCCTTCTGTCATTCTGGAAATGGATAGACATAGCAGAGATCAACGCGATTAATTCTCCAACGAGCCAGAACAAGACCGTCTTGTATATCGAACCAATATACCTCAGACAGCAAAGGGTTGATTGGCCCAGCTGAAAGCTTAATTCATGCCTGGGCTATCAACAGAACTGACTTGCATGGCCCCACGGGACGTGGAGAATAGAGCACGCAAGAGCTATGTGTTGCCTGCCTGCCCTTGCTGCACACGGACTGCACTGCAAAACGAACTCTTGGTCGAGAGATAGGAAAGAAGTGAATGAATCGAACATGTGGGGGTGATGGCCGTGGTGGTGGTCCTCACTCGTCTATTAGTGTGTGTTACCTCCACCTCCAGAATATCGAGTCTCACCATCACTGACAGCACCCAAAGACGGAGCAAAAAAAAAAAAAAAAAAAAGCCGGTTACCTTCTCTCATCCCGCGCATCTGCGACGTCTTGGCCCTGCGCTGCGGGCGAACACCGCACGGCACGCATGCGCAGGTTCAACGCCGGGCCTTTAATTTGCCATCACCACCGCCCGCCGCCGCCCCCGGGCGCGGCGCCGGTTTTCTGGGCTGAAGCAGTCAGTCAGGGCAAGACAGAGACATTCCAGACATCCATCTGCATATGCCATCATTGCGTGGACCAGAACCACAAAACCTGTCTCTGTCTCTGTCTCTGTCTTCCCGCCCCGGTCCAAATCCAAAACCCAAATACACATCCATCCAACCCGTCTCTCTCAAAATGAGACATCCCAAACCCTTTTCCAGAATCTTTGAACCAGACTAAACCGCATCCAGCCCGTCCCAAAAACTCGTATTCTTGAAAAAAAAAAAAAAAAAAAACCCTCCCAGACGCCGGGACAGCCTGTATCCCAAACCGCGCCTGTGCCGTCCCGGAGGTAGGTAGGCCCCCCCTTACCACTCGGCCCTCCGCGCCGTCTCCGGCGCGAATCACCACTCCCCCCCTCCATCCACCCCGGCCCACGAACCAAACCTGCTCACCACATCCAACATTCAACATGCCACACAGCCCTCCCGCGATATCCACATTCGCAAAATTCCCACCGTACCCTTCAGCCCCCAAAATTTTCGACCCCGGGGCTCTCAAACACCCCATCCTCCTCCAAAACAGGTAACTCAGCCATGGCTACTGCACGATGTAGGTGACAGAGAAGATGGCAGAGGGAGAGAAAGAGAGAGAGAGCCCACCAGACTGAGACAAGCCTAAACCCGCACCTCCCCGCCGCACCCGAATACCACCCTCCCGGTAGGCCGTCGCCGCCGCCGCCGCCGCCTCAACGACGACGAACGACGACGATCTTCTCGTACGCGGTGTGTGTGTGTGTGTGTGGCACCCAGGATTAGACGTGACGGGCACGACGTTGGCGGTCGTGCCAAAATCCCAACATCAGAATAATCCGAACTTCAACCCCTCGTCCCCTGCTTTGCGCATCTCACCCAGGGCAGGGAAAAAAAACGTGTCAAACGTACCTACATCGAGAAAGGCACATGTCATTCGTATCACAACCCCCCTAAACCCACTCACACACGACGTCCCGACTCCCCAGCACAGCCTCCTCCTCCTCCTCAGCTACGCTACGCTACGCTGCTCCCCCGAACCAGAGTTGCACAATCTCCGGCACCGATTCACACACACACACGCACATCTCACCGTTCGTCATCCCATCCCATCCCATCCCCATCCCCACCCTCCCAACCTCGAACGGGGCGGATCCCCCGTGCTTCTAGAAGGAAGAAACCTTGACGCGATCGACCTCCTTGGCAGCGTGTAAACGCGTAAGAACCGGCGCATCTCTTCTGGAGAGATCGTCCCTACTTCCTTCCGTGGGCACAGCACCTGGGCGGATCCAGCGCGTGTATCGGATTACCATCCCAACGGGGGCTCGTTCTGGCTTCCCCTCGCTACACTGCAGTTAAACGCATTGGTCCTTCACACAAGGTCTGAGTGGCGCGCATTTCCAATGAATGGTGAATAAAATAATGCCAAGAATCAGAAGAAAAGAGCTCCCTTTGATAGCTTTCGCGACATGTCTCTTGTCACACGTAGCAGCTGCCATCCTCCTCTTGTATCCAATCCCGTCAAGTAGTGCTGTTGGTTACACGTTCGCTCTACAGCTGATCAGACCACCTCCCAAGCCAGTGTTGACACCGTACATCTATCCCCGCTTACACCCAGCGTAAGCCCCATCCATACCCTAAATCCCCTTCCTGCTGCCCCTCCTCCTCCTCCCAAACGAACAAGAATATTTCAACAGCTTCGAAAAAAAAAGGATAGCTCCGTAAGACGGTTCCCGGTACAATGTCTCGTTCGTCCATGGTCTTGGGAGCTCCTACATAAAAAAACAATATTGCTCGGATCCACGTTTCGAGTTCGGACAGCCCAGGAACAGTGGCGAGACGAAACACCGTGGAGAGACCCCGCCCAGTCGAACCCACACAATGTTTCCGCGACAGGTATTCCAAAGCAGTCGTGTCTTCCCCTTGCGCAGCGCTATGCAGGTAAAACCCCAACTCCGGTATGCTCTGGTCCATTTGAGCTTGCAGCCCCGCATCCCACATACAGCTGCTTTTCCACTCAAGATAAGTTGGATGGGAAATAAGTTAAATCATTGAAGGATAAGGGTACGCGTCGATGGTGATCAGCAGTGGTATCACCCCCTAGATGATACCACCTGGCGGATCGTAGCCAGATGCCGCCCCCCTTGCCGAAAGCCCGGCACTCCCTGGTTGTTCTGATGATACATCGACTTGAGCGTTGTTCGTCTTCCGTAACATAAACATGGGCTTCTTGCCCTCTTTGTCCAGCTGCTTGAACAAGATGAGGGGCTTCTCTTCCAATCCTAGACAGCGCTCTTGATCTCCGTAAACAATGTAAAGGGCGTACTGATCCCAGGGCGCATTGATCTGGTATTTCTTAAGCGCGGCGGGCAGCACTTTGTAGCACGGGTCGTCCATGCTGACTCGGAAGGACTTGAAGATTTCGACGGATGCGTTGCTCGTGCTCGGGGTGTCGGGGGCAGGCGTCGGCCCACGTCTCGGAGCCACGGGCTGTTCGCGGCCTTTGTATTGATCGTTTTCGGCGAAAGTAGACCTTGTTGATGGGGTCGGCACGTCGGAACGGTACGATCGAGAACCGAGGGTCGCGCCGCCAAGAGTTGGAGGGGACGTTGGAGAGGGCATATTCGGGGACGGGTAACCAGGGGAAGTAGCTGTGGCCGAGCCGTTCATGGCGGCCAGATGCGACGAGGATAACACAGCTCTTTCTGCTGCGTTTGAAGGGTCCAGAGACTGCTCCATCCTTTCGTGGGTTGTCTGCAGGTGTGACGGCGATGTGTTTTTCGGCGTCGTTCCTAGCATGATTCTCTTGGTGGAGTACTGTCTCTTGAGACTCATGGATTGGGTGGAGGAGGGTGTCGGGGCTGGCGGCGAAACGGTCTCGTATCCGTAACCCTGATTGTTGTTGGTTGACACATTCGGTAGTGGTTGTGACGAGTCCTTTGCCAGCCTCAGCGCCGGCAGCATGTCCTCCCGCAAGCGTCTGAAATCGTCTGTCAGGCGACGCAAATCCTGCTCGACCAGGCTCATCCGTTCGTCGCGCAGACGAAGCTGCTCAACCAAGTGCTTGATATCTTTGAGGGTCGCTGTCGCGTATTGCGCCTCGGCATCGGCGGCTGAAGGGATTCCAAGTCAGCTAATTGGGTTTGAGAATGAAGCACAGCATCACCTACACAAGGGTACGTAGTGGTCGCTTTCTATGGGGATGTCCTGAGCCTTTTTCACGTCGTAGACGCTCTTTAAAATGGTGAGGCGATGGCCAACACTGGCAATGCCCATAGACTTGAGGTCGTCATGCTGCAGAGCGACCAGAGCCTCGCCGACGATCTCGTTTTCTGTGACAAAGGTCAGTCAATTGTCACGTCACCCTCAGATGGCGACGGGACAGGATGGACTCACCAACGAAGCGATCGGCGTATTGTGGGAGGCCAATTGTGCTAATAAAGTCGGCGCACTCGTCAGCGGTCCACTCGGAGATGATGGTCTCGGGCAAGCGGTCGGCGCTGCTGCGATGGCCGTAGGTAGTAGGGGTATGTTCGTTTGAGGAGGGCAGCTCGGAATCGATTGGCGATGCTTCGCTGTTGGTAACTGGGGAGTTGGGCCCAAGGCTGCGCTCGTATTCGTCGTCGGCATCCGACTCCGCGTAGGCGGTGCCTGAATCGAAATTCATGGCTGAAGTGGCCGTCGTGGTCCTCCTCGTCGCTGTCGTCGTCGTCGTGGTGGCCGTCGTCGTCGCCAGCGATGGGGAACAATGCTAGTGGGGGGGAAGGTAGACAATGTAAAAGGAGGTTGGCGGTTAGAGAAGCAGCGAGAGGCTGCAGGAGTAGAGACAATGGAAAGGAGGAGAAAGGCTGGATGACGAATCGGGGTGGTGTCGAGAAGCGCCGACGGTGCCCTCAGCGTGAGGAGTCGGTCGTGGCGGCGGCTGCGGGGGCCCGTTGCAGAAGAGATTGGAAGTGTGGGAGCAGCACACGTTGGAGGCGTCGGGTTGGCAGCGGAGGGATCATGAGCATCGAAATCAGAAACCTCGGCGTCAGGTCGTCCTCATCGGCGTGCAGTGGAAAGAGAGAGCGTCGAGGGAGATGTCGCGAGGCTCGGTGGAAGACACGCTAGGTAGACTAGACTGCGGAAGTAGGAGGACAGGTCAGGTCGAAGATGGGATCGTCGTTCGGGTTCGGGCTGAGGCGAAAAAAGGTGGAGGAAAGGACTGGCAGAAGCAGCCACGGGATGGGATTGGATTGAATCGGCTTGAGAGGAGGAGTTGGCGGGCAGGTACACGGCCGGTGGTGTTGGACGGCGCATGGAGCGAGGTACCTCCTGCGTCGTCAGGCACATTTGGTGCTCTGCAGGAAGTATGTACCTAAGTAGGTAGGTGGGTGGTGGCCCAGGTAGCTGCGAAGGTACCCAAGAGGCAAGCAAGGCAGGCACAGGTAAGGTACGATCTGGGACTCAGATACTTGGTGGTGGTGGTCTGCCGCTATGAGGTGGTGCCGCTGCTGCTGCTGCTGCCCGCCGCTTAGGTACAAAGGTAGGTCAGGTCGTGCTGCTAGGTAAGGTACCTAGGAATTGCTTGCAGCGCGCTGCTCCTGCTAGCAATGGCTCTCGTTGAACAGCTCCCTCCGCCCCTCCACCTGCTGCTGCCCACCTCAGGTGCAGAGCAGGGCAGGCGTGGATGGGATCCAGTCAAGGCCCCAGCAGTACTTCTGCCCGCCATCCAGTGACAAGAGCGCCCTGGTGCCTGTGCCAGCCCGGTAGCAGCAGCAGTAGCGTAATAGATATGGATGGGGGTACCTTAGCAGATACCTTGGCCGAGCCAGGGCCAAGACCATGACCATGCCCAGGACAGGACCACCACGGCCACGACCAGGACCGGCCCACTACTGGGATGCCACCCTCACACTCACTGTTCAGGCTTTGGGGGCTCTACGGATACTCTCTCTCTCACGCACACGACAACGGAGGGGCCCTCTTCACCCTCACCCTCACACGCTTTCTCTGAGGTGGGAGCTTGGAGGGGACCCATTCTCTACTCCCGTGCTTGTCTCGAAGTAGCCGCTGGGCCAGAGGCACTCCATGCGTCGTGAAGCTATGGTGCTGCGATGCTGCTGTGCCATGATGCTGTGCCTTGCTGCATCCCATGCTCAGGGAGGCGAATCTCTTCTTCCATCTACCTTACCCTAAGGAAGATATCATGCCAATATTGCTCACTCTTCCATAAACATATAAACACCTCACCGGCCTAATTACATTACCCATCCCTTACCGAGCTGAAAAGAGGGGGAGAATCTTGCAAAACAAAACAATATCCGTCCCCAATATCATCACAGCCATGCCAGCGAGCCATGCACCACCCAGCCCGGCCCATTACCGCGGCCCCAACGCCTGTGTTAGCGCCCAAGGGGGTCATCCCTGCGGCCACGACGCGATCCAATTGCTTGCTTGACATCCTCCTCCAGCCCGAGAAACTCTTACACACGCCTCAGCCATCGAGAGGCAAAAAAGCACCCAAGGTCGGGTAGGCATATACAGACCAGAACTTATATATGCTTCATATTGCTATGCTATGGATGTAGGGGAAACCCATCCCCGGCAACAAAGACAAGACAGACAAGACACGGACAGCTGTCTTTGCTTCTCCCCCAGAGACATACATGGACCTTGGAGACACTGGCATCCATCCCAAACACGCGTACCACCGCCCTCTGCTGCATAGTATGCGCTTTTGTGGGAAGAGACGTCGTTGGCATGTTCCAGAAGCCAACCCAGCCGCCGTCGCCTCCATCCTATTGGATCCTGCATGTGCCACAGTAATCAAGTAAACAACGGAATAAGAAAATAAGGGGAATCTCTGACCCAGAGAAACAAGAGATTTTGACGGCATCCAAAATGAAAAACGGCCTGGTCACTCGGTAATTGGGACCGAACTGCCCAGCAGTTGCCAATCGCTTTCCGTCCTCCGGGTCCACTCTGTGCACCTCTCGACAGTCGATATCCGTACCTTGCACACAACACCTACCCACGCACATCCATCCCGCCTTACCTTCCGTTCCTTGGCCGTCCACTCTTGCAAAGAGAAAGTGATGTGTCGTCTCCCTCCCGTCCGTGTTTAATGACGACTCTCCCATAACTTCCCATAACTTCCGGCGACCCCACACACAGACTCAAGACTGACGACTGACAAAGGGGGGGAGGGCACCGGGAGAGAACAGCGCAAAAAAACAGACTCGGGAACACGCTTGAAAGAGCCATGCAGTGAAGTCATTATCAGATGCTTTTGCCGTTTTCCTTTTTGCTTTACCGTCCAAGCACGCGCACCCTAACCAACCACGTCTCTCAATTAGCAAATGCTGCCAAGTCAAGGTATGGATTACCTCTCCATCCAAAGGGCCCAACCTGACTGACTTGCTTTCCCAGGTACCTCATCTCTGCCTCGCCCGTCGCCCTGAAAGAAAGTACCGCCGCAGGGTGCTCTTTGTGTCGCCCGGCAAGAGTCCCGACGGTGGCCTCCGCACCTCCTCTGCCCAAAACGGCGCCTCCAGGGTTGATACTGGTTGCCTTCCATATGCAAACCCTTTCCCAGAAACACGCCAGCTACCTCATCACCTTGCAAGCCCGCTGCTTAGTTGCCCAAGAGTAACACCCAGTGCTCCATTCATAGCTTCGCCCATGAGATGCTCCCCCAATGAGAAAAAGAAAACTCCCGACAGGCCCCCCCCCCCCCCCCCAGCAGCGCCGCCCACGAAAGCTCCAGCGCTCTTCCAACTGGCTGGCCTCGACTGCTCCAGAGACGCACAATGACAGAACCGCGAAGCCTTCGGGTACGCGGCCCTCCATCTGGCCAAACGGAACGAATCCCACAGTTACGTTTCGAACGCGCCTTCAACGGGGTTCCGTCGTCCCACGCATTCTAGACCACCATCGCCCACGCTCTTACCTCCAGCTCTTCCCACAATTCCCCCAGCTGCCCCATCCAACATCAAGATCGGAATCAAAGCCAAAACGCAGTTGAGGCATTTTTCTAAAGTCATTGAGAACGCAATCTCCCATATTACACCTCTTCTCGACGACGTGAGCGACTTTATCAAGTCGACGCCGTCCATCATTTAACATTATGGATTGGCATCCACCCAGCCGCTGCAGCTTGACCAAGCTTGTCAACAACGCCGCCGTCTTGGCACTATATAGCAAACTCGCGACAATCACATCAAGCTGCCATCTGCAACCCGCTGGACCCCCAATTTTAAAAACAGAAACCCTACAAGGCTGCTGAGTCTGTCGAGGTCTGATAAGCGGTCGCCGGCTTCGAGAATGACAGTGATCGCAACAACACCCTTGTTGACCCTGCGTCGATCATCCTCGGCTTTCTTGGTGTCTCTTTTCCCACCTGGCCGCTGTCGACTCGATATGTGCGACCCAAAACAGACTTGCCATCGTCTCTACTTGACCAAGGTTGTTGTTCATCGCAACTCTTTTTTGCCGCGGCACAGCCACTTTGTTGTTTCTTTCGTCTCGTCTGGACTTTCTCAACCAGCTGAACCTCCTTCCTCGGCTGTAACGGCCGAGATGAAGGGGAAAGTGTAGACGCTGCCCGTGAAGCCTGCATCGCTAGATTTCCTGTGAGAAATCAAGTTAATTGAAGGCGAGGCCAGAGGCGCCCGTGAAGGAAAATCAAACCTTCAAGATGCTGTTCCCCAACTCGTTGTCTGGGTTTCAGGCTCCATGCCGACCCATCCGGATGAGACGTTCCCAAAAATGACCAAGTAGGTCCTCTCACGAACGTCTCACACGCCAGGGCTAAGCCGTTCCTCACCTGGCTCGCCCGAACCAACGTCCAGCCAAAGACAAGCTCGCGCGCGAATAACCACGCGTAGGTAGGAAGACAGACAGCCATCCACCAGCAGTGGGACGAAGAAAATAAAAAGTTGGGCCTAGTATCCAGTCTCCCGGTTGCCAACCACCAACTTAGACCAGAGGGGGTAAGAGCCATCTTCGTCGTATGATTCCGGCGAGCGCCCTCATTTCTCAGACCATTTCGCATCTGGACGTCTTCTCGGAGAGTCGGGTCCCGAAGGAAGCGACCTACCTCCTGTCATCCCCAGCGTCCATGTCACCATTTCACCTGGCCCATGCGACTTCGTGCTGGGCAATCGCACGACGTCTCACAGAATTCCCAATTCCTGCCAGGGACCATAACACGAAACGCAACCTTATCTGTCTCATAATTCCCAATCTCCAGACGAGGAAAGAAGGGAATTTCGCGATCAAACCCACCAGATCTCAATGTTCATCTCAAACTTTTGAGCCCCCGTGCGCCGTAAACCACCATCCGGAGGTTTCTCCCTCCCCTTGGTACAGCATTCATTCCACTCTGTGTCGAGCCGGAATTGCCTCCGAGATGCTTGCTGACTGGCCGGCTGGCCCCCCTTCCTGCTTCCTCCAAAAGATCCCATCTTCATTTCCCAAGTGAAAAAATAGAGCCCGAAACCCCGATCGCCGTTCCTCTCCCGCCGGCGAACAGGCGCACGATCCTCTCAACACTGGTTCGCCAACGTCACGCCGTCTCCCAGCCGAACCTAAAATCGGCAGCTCAACCGCCGGCCCTTTCCGCAACAGGCAAAGACTCGACCTGACCGTCGCTGTCCGTCTGCTTTTTTGGCGTGTGTCCGTCACTTCCGTGAAAAGGAGACAAAATCCTTCCTGCCCTCCGTCAGTCCCAAAGACCTAGATAAACTTCCACGCTAGAGAGTCCTTACGATCTGACGCCCGTCCTCCATCTTACGCCAGACTTACATTAGGATCCGAACTACAGTTCGCTCGGCCGAGAAAGAGGGCTGCGTGGCGCCTCCACATCATCCTTCAATCCCCTGGAATCACGCTCTCCTTTCTCGCCATCCACGGAATAAGAGATACTTCCCGAGAGTCGGTGCCTAGGCTCCGGGTGAGTTTGTGGAGGCAGAAAGATCAGCTCGACAACCCAAAATCATAAGATGTCCCCCCCTCCTCCACTTCCCCCTGATTCTTCATCATCAGTCATCAGCAATCCGATCTTTCGCCGAATAACTCTGCCAACATTGGGCTGGGGTGTGCAGGAACGTCCTAAAGCCGGAACTTGCCATGCCCTTGGAACCATCTGGCCTTCCAAACCGCCAACTTAAAGGTATGAAGAATGTTTTGCCTTTTTTCTAGGAAAGGCAGCAGAGAGGCGACGAACCCAAAATGTGGACGATCCTCGCCAAGACCATTGGCTTCATCCGAGCTCCCGGAACGTTGACCCGTTCTAGTGCGCCTTACGATCTTGGGTAGCACCGTCATCGTCATCATCGTCCGCGCTTTGGGGCAGCGTGGTGATTTTCTGGACGAAAAGTTGTTCTAGACGCCCATCTGCGTGTCCTCATACTTCGTCATTGTGTGTGTGTATGTGCGTGTGTGCCTCCGACCCGGATGTTCCATCGATTTTCTTCCCGCGCGCGGGGTAATTACAGCCTGGGCCTTGGGCCTGACAGCTGTCCTGGTGCTCGGGCCCGGCGTCTGAAGTCGGGAAAAGACGCAGACGTCGATTTCGGTGGGCGGCCGGTGAGTGCTGGCTCTGTGACTGAGTGTGGTCGACGAAGCTGTGAAGGCTGGACTGTATATCGGAATCCGCCGTCGAAAACCAGCCTCCGTCAGCCGTGTTTGTCAGCTTGGTGGTGTTTTCGACGACGTGATCCTACGATGATGTTGTCCATTTCTTTGCATCGGGACGCAGCTTTACTGTGATCGTATGCACAGCGCTCGCGGAGATGTGTCCGGTACAAGAAAACGAGGACTAGACGTACATGACTGGACGATAAATTGGAGTGGCATCCCATTTATATTCATTAAAAGACTCGAGCCAAAGTTGTGATGCTGTGATTATATCTCAAAATTGAGAAATTGGGTTGAGACAACAGCTCAAGTGACGAGATTGGGGAAAGGGGCGTTGCATTTGCTACATCGTTCCAAACGGCAGGTATGATGCTGGCAATCCAGTCGCATGGATGATATCTCAAGTTTCAGCTGTCATCTTGTCTTCAAGAGAGGCGACCTAGCAGCTATTTACAACTTGATGGCATGGTAACACGGATTGCTAGCATGGTGTTGTTAGTTCATGACAGGTACAAAGTCCTCAAGGGGCAGCTGGGTCGTCACGATCGCAACTTCCTACCTTGGAGTGGAAAACTCTGACGTGAGCGAGGTCAATGGATGAGTGAATCACTGACAGATGGACGCTCTCAACCTACTGAGAGGGAAAGAACAACCCAGAGGTGCGCCTGCCTCTTGCGCCTGCCTCCTGACTACCTCTCACACCCTCAACCGCCTGCCCACAAAATCTTTTTCGAACGCGGTCCCTTCTCACCTTCTGTTTACCACCTCCTCTTCCCTTCACAACACCTCACCTGGGAGAAAAACAAAACTCCTCCTTCCTCAACCCATCTTCACAAACCCAAGGTACGCTCTCAAACCCGCCTTCTCCGCCCCCTTTCACTGTCTGATTGTTCCCTTGAAGTTATCGCCTTCCCCGTGAAAAGAAAACTGTTGGCAGTTTCTTTTTCGTCTTGCACAAAACACACATCCCGCCTTTCTCTTGGACCTTCTTGGAAAGAACGCCATGGAGATTGTCAAGATGGACGGTGTCAGCCATCCCTTCACCTTCCGCTGCGGTGACAGCCAGCTCGCCTTTGGAAATAACCCGGGCGCAGACTCTCTGTCCTTTACCTGGACCGCCCCTGACAAGAACGTCAATGAGAACAACAACCCTGCCGGTAACCAGGCCATTGTCCCCCAGAACATCGACGGCAATGCCAATGCCGGAGACAATGGCAATGAAGCCAATGACGAGGGAAATGATCGCAAGAGACGCCGCGTCCAGGTTGAGATTGAGAAGCATCGCATCACCGTCCTGAAGCTCGGATCCGACATGACCTTCGACTTCAAGTCTGCCGCTGCTGAGGCTGAGAGACAGCTGGCCAACACCGTCACGGAGCGCGACCAGCTCCAGGCCCAGCTTACCAGAATTACTGGCATCCGAGACAACTTGCTGCAGCAGTGCAACGACATGAAGCAGCAGCGCGACTGGTACTATTCCGAGCTCGCCAGCCTCTGCAACATGACTGCCATATTCCAGGTCGACCACAACAACTTGCGCACCCAGCATGAAGCCGTCTTGGCTCAGAAAGCTCAGTTGAAGACCGAGCTTGAAGCCTCTAAGGCCAACGTTCGGTGTCTGCTCACCAACGATCGTGAGAGTCAGAAGCTCAAGGGAGAGCACTCTACTCTCAAGAATGACCACCAGGTTCTCAAGAACGACCATCAGGTTCTCAAGAACGACCATCAGGCCCTCAAGAACGACCACGAGACCCTCAAGAACGACCACGAGACCCTCAAGAATCAGCATACGACACTCAAGGCCGACTTCGAGAACGCAGAGACTGAACGCCAGAACGATCTCGAGGCCGCTATTCTGGAGATAGAGAATCACGAAATCGGAGTTCAATTCACCCGGGCCAACGAGGCAGAGGAGGAGGTCCGTGAAGTCCGAGACAAGTTGGACAATCTCGGATATGAGTTCGATCGTCTCGAGTCCCAGAAGATCGAAGCCGAGGACGATCTCGAAGCTACTCAGTCGGAGCTGGAAGAGGCCAAAGAGGAGATCCAGAACCTCAAGAACGAGCTCGGCGAGATGAAGGAGAATGCAGAGTACGTGCGCATCGTTGAGATCAAGCTCGAGAATGTCAACAATGCGAAGAAGGGCGTTGAGGAGTACGCCCACACTATCGAGAACAAGCTTGAGGCCGAGACGGCTCGTGCCGCTGATTACGCTTCTCAACTCCGCCAGCTGCAGGAGGCCGCGAACCGGCTTGCCGTCGAGGGCAGTGCCAAGAGCAAGCTTGAGGTCAAGGAGCTTCAGGACAAGAACGCCGCCAAGGATGTTCAGATCGCCGCCCTCGAGGCCGCCGTCAAGCAAGCTAATGAGAAGCTAGCGATCCGATGGGCAAAGGGTGTCTTCAGAGCCAAGAAGGGTGGCGGCCTCCGCATTCCCGGTGCAACTGACAACATCGTGAAGGACTCGGAGGAGACACGCACCTGTGGCCTTCGCCGCACTGCTGATGCGATGGAGAAGAACTAGCTGTGTCTTTACCTTGACTAGGTGTTCCGGATCTGATCGAGAAGGATGGAATTCTTGAACTTGGGTCTTGGGCTTTGAGAATGCATGTTGCAGATTGGTAACGATGAAAAATGGACAAGCACGGAAGGACGTAGATAGCACATTGGTGTAGCAAGACGGTCTTCGTCCGTACAAGTCAATCAGGATGATTCTGTATCGCTAAAATGCCATACCTGATGTGAACTTGCTAATATGCCGGACACATCGTGACACTGTTCCAACGTACTGCAGCAACTCTCCTCCGTCATATCTTTTTCTCTTATTCCTCCTTATGCCCAATCCTAGGCAGGCAAAGCCACAGCCCAAGCATGACCCCCAAACACGCCAGGATAATGGGCTGCAAGACCTGCACACCCTTGGCCTGCGCCAACACACCGACCGCAAACGGCAAAATCGCCGCGCCGCTCCCTCCAAACGCCGCCGCGAACCCGATGGTGCTCACATGCAAATGCCTCGGCAGCAGCTTCGTCGCCGCAACCACGACAGCAGGGAAGAAAGGCCCCAGGAAGAAGCCCTGCAGCGCGACGGCGACGGCGGAAACGTAGAACTGCGGGACGAGCCAGAAGAGCAGCTCGAGGCCCATGGCGATGGGGATGTATATCGCGACGGCCAGCTTGACGCCGAGTTTCGGGGTGACGAAGCCGAGCAGGGCGCGGCCGAGGGTGATGCCGAGCCAGAAGCCGACGGAGGTCATGCCCGAGTCGAAGGGGGTGGCCTTGCGGACCTGGATCATGAACTGCACGATCCAACCGCCGAGGGAGACCTCGACGCCGACGTAGGCGAGGAGGAAGACGGCGCAGAGCCAGGAGACGCGGGCGTAGGGGCGCTTGAAGAGGGCGGCGCGCATGGTGCTGTTGGCGCCGCCGCTGGGGGAGGAGGCGTTTGCCTGGGCGATGGTCTCGCGGTAGGCGGCGCCGTTTTGGGTCCAGAAGGCGGAGGTGCACCAGACGAGCTCGATGACGGCCATACCGAGCTGTGTGTGCGGACTTGTTAGCGCTGGGTGGGACAGAGATACAGAGAAAGAAACGTACCAGGACGTAGTAGAATGTCCACCAGCCGAGCTTCCCCTTGTCGATCATGGTTGTGGCGATGAGCGGGCTCATGACGCCGCCGGCGCCGTAGAAAGCGTGCAGGAAGCCGAGGACCTCGTTGGCGCGGTCCATGTTGCCGATGTAGGCGTTCCAGGCGGCGTCGGAGATGCCGTTGCCGAAGCCGGCGAGGATGTAGACGACGACGAGGGCCGGGTAGGGCGGGTGCTGGGAGATGACGACGTAGGCGGCGATGTGGCAGGAGGAGGCGATGACGGCAATGCCGCGCTGGCCTACTTTCAGGTGGATCCAGTTGTTGAGCAGGGCGGAGAGGACGTAGCCCACGAACGGGGAGAGGAAGACCAGCGAGACGACGACGTAAGAGAGATTGTAGTATGATTCGAGCTGTTGGGTGGGGTGGGGTTAGGTTGGGTTTGGTGAAGATGAGATTGGAGTGAGTACTCACGTAAGGGATCAAGGCCTGGGAGTGTGTCAGTGGTTTGAGCTGCGAGATGAGACAGGAGGTGACTTACACCGTAGGCGGCGTCATTGGCGCCCGAGACGAAGAGGCTCCAGAAGCAAGAGAGCACTCTGTTCGTGTTGGCCCTGGGATAGTTCCATTTCTGGGTGACAGTGGCCGTCGTCGTCGGCGCTGGGAGACCGCCGGTGACGTCCTCATTCGAGCCCAGGCGGTGGCCTTCGGAGTTGAGCAGCGTGGCGTTCTTCGGGGTGGGAGGACGGCCCAGCTGTTGCAGCTGAACGGTCGAAGTGGACGACGTGGCTGCCATTTCCTTCAATACCGACGATGGCACGGGGGCACGGTCGATGGGAATTGAGTTCAATGGGAGTTGATCAAATGTCTGGCTCGGATTCTTGGGTCAATGGGTTGAGACTGGACCAAGCTCCTGGATGGGATGAGGGGAGGCAGTTTTAGTACGAAAAGTTGACGTAGGACCGACGGCGCAGAAAAACTAGCAAACCATATACACAATTGGATCTATCTGAACGGGTGTATGTAAAACATACACCAGCAAGCATGCGGGACATCTCTAGGCGGCTCTGCGAAGAGCTCCTCCTGCTGCACCCCGGTTTTCCCCAGCTTACGGGAGCCACCAGCTGGGATTTCCTCACACCCCTAGCACGGAATCCATTTCGCTGTGCGTGGAGCGGTGATGGCGTTCGGGTGACCGACCTGAGTCAACGGATGCCCCCCGGGCGACCCAAGACGAAAAGCAAATAAAACCACGAGGTCAACTTTAGGTAGGTCGATCCGCCGCTGTGTGAGCGGCAGAAGATTTATGCAGGCGTGCGGTTGCTGGGGCCGAGTCACCGGCGCGGCGTTGCAGCTCTCTCATTCGGCCGGCAAATCTCCGGGTCTGAGAATTTGCGGGGCTACCTCTACCAACCTAAGCACCGGAAAGCAAATCCCGCTTGGCAATTGGAGGGGGGGTTCTGTATCCGGATTGGGAGCATCTGCCAACCCCCAGTGCTTGGGCGACTCCGGCGGTGGACAGCTCCGCTAGGCTCCGCTGCCCCGCCCGTTGCGAACGACATTCCGCGCCGGTTTGTTGTTGGTGGCTCGCCGTTCGCCACGAGGTTTAGGAGATCTGGGGTTACCGAAAGGCCGAGACGTATTTTGAGGTGTGAAGTGCCATATAACAAGCGGGAGATTCAAGCTTTTGCCAAGTATTGAGAGGATTTGAAAGGGTTCATTGAATTTGCGATCAAGTTCAAGCAATCATTAAAGTACAAGAACCAGAAAGAAAAAAAAAAAAAAAAGAAAAAGAGGGGGGGAAAAACAGAAGAGGCTCGAATGTTTTTTCTTAAGTTTCATGGAAAACGGTCCAAAATCAAGTTGTACGACAAATATTTCTGGCCCCCGTCTTCTGCTTGAACCTCGTCGTCCATCTCGGCTCGTCGCGTCTCATAGAAAAGGATGGCCGATACATGCCATTCTCAAAAACCATCAAGAACGCACCCATTATGAGATTCTTCAACGGGCTCCTCATGTCTTTCGAGCCGGCGTGGTCTTATTTCTACACAATTTAAAACTGTTTCCGTAGAATTATATTGTCTTTTGCTTCTTTTGTATAGTTGACATGCTCGTCATGTAGTGCGTTGCCTGCGACATGGCATATTTCAGCAGTTAGAGCACCGAGTGTGACAGAAACCATGAAAACACCGAGGCAGGAAATGAGAGAGGGTCAAAGATGAGGGCTAATAACAACCACCGTAGTGGCACCAGTACGGGAGAATAACGAGCAACCGCTTTCTCATATCAAACTCGGTAAGCACCTACAAACATGGTTCGTGAAGAGCAGCATGAGGAGAACACGAGCGGATCCAGAGCATCAAGGTGACTGAAGTAAAGCCAAACCACCAGAATCCAACGACAAAAACGAAGGCAGCCCACGCAAGGGCGCCCCATCGCGTTGATCATCCTCTTCAGATAATCGCCCCGTGCGAGCCCGACCACATCACGCAGCACCTGATGCTACCACCAACCCCAGTCATCACCTACCCAAGCTCCCGGATCGAGCAAGTCCTCCAAGGCAGGGATGCTTCCCAGACTAAAGGGCTCCTTCCGGCGTGCCGTGTCAACAGTCTTCGGCACTGCATGAGCTTCGGGCCGTCCCGCTGCTCAGCGGCGCCTTACCAGGCAAGTGCATCGGTGAACCAGACACCCAGCCGTTAGTGGGACGAATGTCTCTGCTCGTCACATCTATGTCAAAGGACAGCGGCGGGTCGTCTTTTCTCCGTGTCGTCCATCTTGATGCCGTGCTGCGAATTGTACTTTGGCATCCCGAGAAGCTCCGGAGGGGCCGAGGTGACAACGCGCTGGAGATACCTCGGCGTCCACGCTGCCAACATGCCGAGGCTTTTGCTCACTACCAGGACCACGATGGAGTTGAGATGCCGCCAGTTCCCGAACTAAAGTCGAGCTCACGAGCTAGGTCCATGTTTGTGTTATCATTATTCAATTCGCACTCATCGAGCGTTACCGAGAACTTTTGGGAGCAGCATTGTACAGGTGTTATTGCGACAACTCATACAGGGTAGTCATATGTTTCCCCCCCTTCTTGGAGGGATGATCGTGTGTGTCCAGTCTACCCAGTCTATCGTTCCGCGCCAGCCATTAAGCCGATCGATCTATCGTTTCGCTCCGGCACCATACACAAAAGAAGCGAAGAGAGACAGTTACACAGAAAACAAAGAAAAATGAACAAGTTTCAAGTCCCAGTGCCAAATGAGGCAGTAAATAATCGTAAACGCCTAGAACGACCTAACTGATCCTCGTACTTATTCTCGGGAAATGTCGCGGCCAAAGACCTTGGACTTCAGCCAGTCGTTGATGACCAGGAGACGGTTGCGAGCTGAACACTGTTAGTCTTTTGCATTCTCGACCAGGGAAGTGATGATTGGGACTTACTGCTGAAGCACATGGAAAGGTAAGCGGAGCGCCAGAAGAGGTAGGTCATGCTACCACCGCTGGCAATGTTGCCGTTCCACCAGCTGACATCAGCGACAGCCTTCTCGCTGCCAATGTAGGCCAGAGAACCCTGGTGAGAGTAGTGGAAGGGCTTGATGTCCTTGATGCGACGGAGCTGGCGCTCGTGGGCCTCAATCTCCTTGGCGACCTCGGCAGCGTTGCCGGGCTTGACGTTCAGGTTCGCGCTGAGCTCCTGAACGCGGGCCTCCAGAGACTCTGTCCTGGCCATGTTGTTGAACAGCTTAGCCAGGAAGTTGCCCTCCTGAGCAGCGACCTGGGCAGTGGGAGCGTAGCCAGCAACGGCACAGTCGCCAATGGCCCAGATGTCACGGGCGCCCTGGACAACGAGGTACTCGTTTACGGCCAGACCGCGGCGGGAGTCCTTCTGAGCGGGGATCTTGGAAATGAGGTCGCGAACGATGGGGCGAACAGCGTTACCAGTAGCCCAGACGAGGAGACCGTAGGGGATGGTGAGAGTCTGCTGCTTTCCGTCAGGGCCAGTGGCCACGGCCTCAACGGTCTCGTTGGTGACCTTCTTGACCATGGTCTTGGTCAGGATGTCGATCTTCTCCTCCTCAAATGTCTTCTCCGTGTACTCAATAAGCTGCTTGGAGAAAGACGGCAGGACGTTGGGGAGGGCTTCGATCAGGGTGACCTTGAAACGGTCGGCGATCTCGGGAACCAGACGCTTGATGTCCTCCTCGAAGAAGTCCTGAAGCTCACCGGCGAACTCGACACCAGTGGGTCCACCACCAACAACAACCATGTGCATGAGACGGCTGATATCCTCGGCGGACTGGTCCTTGAAGGCGGCGGTCTCGACGCAGTCCATGATCTTCTTGCGGATAGCCTGGGCGTCACCAATCTCCTTCAAGAAGCAAGAGTTCTCGCGCACACCCGGGATACCGAAGGTGGCGTTCTCAGCTCCGACACCGACAACCAGCAAGTCGTAGGAAACCTGGGTCTCAGACATGGAGCCCTTAATTTCCGAGTTATCAACGACCTTGACAACCTTCTTGACGGGGTCGATAGAGGTGGCCTCGGCTTCGTAGAACTTGACGGCGGCCTTCTTATGGCGGAGGATGGTTCGGATAGGCTCCATGATGGAGCGGTGCTCAATAGTGCCGGTCGTGCATGAGGGGAGCAGAGGGGTGAAGAGGAAGTAGTTTCTGGGCGAAATGACAACGACGTTGTAGTTTTCCGTGTCGAGCTTCTTGAGCATGGAGACAGATCCCCAGCCAGTGCCTGGCGAGCATAGTCAATATCAAAATGTCGCAGTGACAGGGGCGGGCCGAGTGAAAGTACCCAGGATAACCAGAGTCTTCTTGGTGGGGTCAAACTCGACCTGGTCCTCAAAGTGCCTGTCCTCGTAGACTTCGTATCCGACGTAGGCGAAGAGACCGAGAGTCGAGAGGTAGGTCAGGCGCCAGACCCATCTGAAGGTCTTGCGAATCTTGCCGGGCCTCTTGGGAGCGGCATCGGCGTACTCTCTGCGGAACTGGCGCGCGACGGTCCTGGAAACAGCAGCAGCAGCTGGCCTCGCGGCGACGGTGCGCAGGCCCGTTCTCGTGGCGGTGGTGAGGGTTCTGCGACCGGCGCTGGCAGCATTGCGCGGAGCTCTCGGGGCGAGCTGGGCGGCCGCGCGAAGGGAGCTCATGGCTCTGGCGGACGAAGCCATTGCTTCAATTGTCGATGGGAGGGAGGTCCCCGGTGACCGTTTGGGGAATGGGGAGTGGGTGAGGAAGGCGACGATGGGATGGGAGAGAAGGGGAAGGGAAAGAAAGGAATAAGAACGAAGCCGGAGGGGAAGGGCAACGATAAGGATGACCGGCTTCCCAGGTTGTGTGCGTGTGGTGTGTGTGACGCACCTGGCAAGAGAGATTTAGCTGGCGGCTGGACCCTCCCAAGTCGGCGGTATTTTTTTCGCAGCTTGCAGAAAATTTCAGGTGCTACGGGGGTGAGGTCAGAGATAGCGCGCTCCGCTGCTGGTATCGACGGAAGCTTGGACGCAAACGAGGGGCTGTGATTGGGCCGACTGGGCGCGGAACTCTGTTGCCGACTGCGCTGTCGCTGACAGGAGGGAAGGTCTTGGCCGAATTACAGGGGAACCACTGCGTGGATACAGGGCACCTCACCTTGGATCCCGTCGTTGGCGGGGAGTATTCCTGCGCACAGCATGGACACCTATTGCAGCCGCGTCCCGTCTCTCTCTTCCCCCAATGGAGCGCTTGTTTTTTCCTCTATCAGAGTCCCGTCATCGCGAAGTGGATGGTGGTTTTGTCGGTGGGCCATCGGGGTTCACTCACCCTGATCCTTCATCACCAATTCACCACTACCAAGGACGGAGCGACGTTGAGGTGAGTGAGTCTAAGAGAGGAAGCCCCGCGCAAAACTAGCAGTCCGCCAGCGCCGCCGACAGCCCCGGCCGAAACCCGGCGTTTTGTCCGACTGACTTTTCCTTCTTTCTACGGGCCGCTCTGTCCGCCGCATCCTCTTCAATTCCACAGAGTACAAATGGGCCATTCACCAGGAGTCTAAAATAAGACTGATGTCGTGATTGACCACCAACCCCAGATGACCCAGAATCTCCATTGCGCTCTTTTTCCGCGCATATGCTCGCCCGGCGGTCGTCTTGTTGTTGTCACGACACATACAATAGCTAATCATTACTTTACGTTACACACAATCGTCACTAATACCGCTCACGCGGCCCCACCTTCATCTCTGTCGCCAGCCACTCCATTGCAGAGCCGCCCGTCGCTGCTGCTGCTACTGCTGATGTACTTTCGCGACTTCATTTGCGCACATGCAACGCCAAAACATCAATCATATGAATATCACCTGCCATTCCCTCCCCCCGGAAACTCAATGGCTTGTGAAGACACCCCAGATCCCGCAAACTCCCATGAGATAACCTAGCCACCTGCCACTTTAGCCGGCCAGAAGTGCGACTAGAGAACGCTGGCCTATGCCGCTTCTCCGAACCCCTCCGAAAGGCGACCACAATATCTCGGGCTTGTGGAATCATGCATCTCGCCTTAGCTCGCGGCTCTTGGAGATGAAGATGACCAACGGCGCTACGGATAACTTTGGGTAGGGCTTGGAGTCACTTGCCCGAAATTGGGGCCCCCCTCCCATATTCCGATGGCTTGCCGATGCCCCGAGGATGGAGCAGACGTGCACTCCCCTCCGGCCGAAATTACCCCCTCGTCGACCTCTCCCTCCGCCGCGTCTCGCACCGCTCCCCCCTCTAGGTGCCCCAGTCCGGTGCCTCGTCTCGAGGCACCGCCTCCGGGGTGTTACCTGCCCTGAGCGGGCCGTGGGTTCCACATTCCTCCTTCTCCCCGAAAGCGTCGCCGAGGCCGTCGGCACCGTCGGTGATAACGAATTCGGAGTTTGCGAGACATTTGGTTTTAAAGTAGACTTTTGGCCTTGGCCTTCCATCAACTCCTGACCGTCATCGAATTGGGCAGAGTCACGGCCTCTGCGTCCGTCTCAGTGCCAAAATCTCAGCAGCACCAGCAGCATTGTATTCCACCAACCCTCAGACCGGTTCACCACACACTCCAGACATGTGGCTGCGCAGTCTTCGACGTGGGTGGCCTCGGTCTGATGTTTTCGACCTTGCAGCTGCCTCGGCTTCCCTTCGCGCCGTCGCGCGATTCCCTTTCACACCCTCTCTCTCTCTCGCGCGCACTAAAACCCAACCTTCAGAAGTGCAAAGAACTTGCTTGGCACGCACACTTGGCGAAACTCGCATCCGTGTGTCTTCTGAAGGCATCATGACGCCGCCCGTCCTGTGGAGATGAGATTGGAGAAGAAGAGAAGGAATATCGGCATCGTCATTGACTCACCAATGCTGCATCACGGGTTTCCCCCGATGAGGAAGGAAACCAAAGCACATGCTCGGCGTCAACCCGACCACACGGGTCTGGGGCGGCAGAGGCTCAACACCAGCTCCATCCATCGGCAACAGGCGTCTTTTGGGAAAAGTTTCCTTGGGCCAAGCCTCACTGTTGCGAACCAGAGGTCCCCCTCCTCCTACTCCCGCAGTACCAAGAGATCGAAGAAGCTGGGCGTACTAGCGTGGCCTTGTAAACGAAACGGGGCCACGAGATTTCTCGTGTTCTACACCTGTACGTGTACGATCTTTTCGCCCACCCCCGAAGCCGGGCCTCCGACTCGACTGTGAAACGCCGCAAACTCAACCCGGCCAGAGAGAGCCCAGCAGTAGCCGCAGTGGATGGAGGGTAACACACCCACTGACGCCCGTAGAACGTAGAGGGAGATGTTGTGGAAAATGTGAAACAGGGTCGTGTCTGACTACGAGCCTCTCACGCAGGAGAGAAAGTGGAGCCAAGACCTTCCTTCCCAGAAAGGCCCCCCCTTCCACAAAACCCCCCAAGCAGAGAGAATCCCATCCAGACGGAGCAAAGCAGATGAAGCGGCCAGCCAACCGCCGCGTTTGATCGCAGTCCGCGGCCGGTGTGAAGAAGGGGGCGGAGGAGAAAGAGGTGAGAAGTTTACGAAGGGCATTAAACGTTTCTTCGTCATCCAGCAGTGCCGACTTCCGTTCAGGCTTCACCTTGATCATGTCGAACTCGCCTCTCTCCCCAAATCGCCAGGCATCCTGAGAATTACCCGCTTGCCTCAGAACTCCGAAGGCGAGAATGGGCCAATTCTCAGCTCATCCGTCATTCACTTTGCTTTACGCTGCATGATAGTGCCCCAGTGCGGCTGCTCGAGAAGAAAGCTATGCCCGCAATTTGATTATGCCGGCAGATGGGCGCGCGCGCGGGCGGCGACGACGGGAGCGTCGTGGCGGAAACATGGTGCCCACATGGGCGTTCTTCTCACATCCAGCCCGCCCGCTGTCAAGAGCCACTCTAAAAGTCGATGGTGAATCCAACTAGTTCGTCAAGTTGAATGTGCCTCTTAAAAGGCCCCTCCTAAGTTCCCGGGATCACGCATCGGGAGGGGAGGGAACGTCAACGCTGGCGGCCTCGCGGGTCGTGGGTCCGAAAAGTCCACGTCCGAAGGCGAAAAATCCAGAACACCGGTGTTTCGCGGCATTACGAACATTCTTTGTTGTCCACATTCCATTCCATTACATTTCGCCTATCTGCCCCCCATGCGCGGTGTGGAAAGACGTCCCTCCCGCGTTCTTGGTAGTTGATCGTGAGCTTGGCGGATGATGTACTGTGTTGGTGGTAGCCAAGCCGCGGAAGATTTGTCAAGCGAACGTTGATCCCGGCTTGGGTTTGCGTCGCTGTGCATGCAACCGCGGAAAAGGGCATCGCGACAGTGGCCCAAACAGAGTATATTGATTCAATATATTGCAAGACTTTCCTGGGCGCATCAAAGTTTCCCGTCCTCCTGGTACGGGCTCATATATATCGCCAAGCCCGCCGCCATGCACATGGCGGCGTGCTGCAATTACGCCGCAGGAATGCAGCCAGGCTGTTGAATGCCGGTTGAAGCGCGCCCAGCAAAGTGGTTTAGAAATTTAGAGATGCAGAGCTGTGAGGGCACAGAGCAGGGACAGAACTGAGTTCCCCTCTCTCTGTTGCTGGTTTCGCTTCACTCGCCGAGAAGCTCACGTTGAACGGAACTTTGTTCTCCAACACTTCCGGCTATGACGGCCAAGGCTGGCGCGATGATCAAGCTTCTGTCTGAACGAATGGGGGAGAGCAGCCAATGAGCGGCGGAGTTACGGGTCGCTCAGATCGCCTGTGCAGGTTTCCAGATGCCAAGATGGGAGCTTATTTGCCTCCTTGGGTGCGACAACTCTTGCGAGATGTTGTAGCCAGGAAGGGAAGGGGGGATGGGAAGGGGGTGGAGAACTTGTGGTGGTTGAGGTCGAGGTTGAGATGAAGACAACATGTGAGAGTTTTACTGTAAAGTAATATAGTGTATTAAAGTGTACTTTTTTAAGAACTCTATCGGGCTACCCCCTATAACTATACCTTTCTAACTATAACCTTATACGTTTAGTTTTAAAAATTTAGCTTAATAGAGATAATAATCTCCTTAACTATATTAAAGTAGTTAGTATATTTTATAATTTAATTAACTTTTTTTATATTCTTTTTAGAAGTTTCTCTTTTTTTTTTAGTTTTTTATAGATATCTTTAAACTTAGTTTTTAATATATTAATACTACTTAGATTACTATACTAAAAACTAAGTAAGTAAACTATTATTTAATAGATTAAAACCCTTTTTATATATAGGTTTATTTTAGTATTAAAGTAAATTATATTTTTAATAAAAACTATAATATATTTATAATAATTATTTATAATAGTAGTTAAGTTATACTATTCTATTATTTTAATATTAATAGTTTTAATTATAAAGAAGTTAACTAGAAATATTTTAAGTATTTTAACGTTATCTATAATAAATATTATTTATATTAAATAAAGATTAAAAAGATTTAATATTTTAATTCTTTCCTTCTATATATTTATTAGTAACGTTTAAGAAATTTTTATACTATTAAAGTTATAGTAGTTTTATAACTTTAATAAGTTATACCTTAGATTCTTTAAGTTTTTAAAATAGTATTATAGTATATTAGTAAGCGCCTTTATTAGTATTATGAATAGAGTTTTTCCGTGGCTTTTATACCCCCTATAAGTAGCTGTGGCTAGGCTAAAGAGGTAGAAAGATAACGTGTGAGAGAGATAGAAAGAGCGTGGGACACAGAACACGGGGCGATGACGGGTCCTGGGAGCCCGCCGGTTAGGACGGCAAAAGTGTGCGAAGAGTGTGACGAGAGTCAGGTTTTGGGGGTTGGAGACTTGGAGGAGGCCGTGCGGCTCAGGGCCTTGCTTGTCTGGCGCGCGAGAGGGGGGTATAGCATAGGCCGAGACCAATAGCGAAAGTGGCCGACTCGGCCGCGTAGCAGTGGTATTGGGGAAGGAGGTTTGGGTTCGGTCGAGTTTGTAAGTCGCTCATCGCTCGCCCGTTGTTAGTCGGAGGCCGGTTGAACATTGACTGGGGCCGCTAGTCTTTCAGGGGCTGGAACGAGGCGAGCAGGTTTGAACTGAGTGTATTCCGCAGGAAGTTAGGTCTAACTGACTTGGTACGACTGACAAGTCGCAAAGCGGGAACGAGGAGCGGCTAATTGACGAAAGTATCGAAAGGAAAGCGAATAATTCGGAAAACATCATGCTTTTGTGCTCGTTTATCATACTCTAATCCCAGAAGGAATTGGATGTCCGACTAGCTCGCGGTTAGGAGAAATTGAATTGAAAGGGGGGACACAGCGACCAAACTAAAATCTGGGCGTTTTGCCCAGCGATGGACGTTTCCGTCGGCCAGATCTGGCAGCTCGGAGGATTGACAGGGGGGCCCAAGCCAATAACGGCAGTTGCTACTGCGTTAGCATGAACGTTGAAGAGCCTCACCCGCTCTACTAGTCGACCCTGGACGGGAAACTGGCGAATGTGATGTGTATCCGACAACCACCACCACCACAACATACAGTACGGATGACGATAGCGTTCAAGCTGGCAGTTCAGGGTTTCTAGCTTTCTCACTCAGGGGTAAGAGGGCAGAATCGTTCGACTGGATTGGAGGATGGAATCAACCGTCGATTTCGGCATGACGGCAGTCGGAAGGGTGGAGGGCGATTTTTCAGTTCAGCTCCTGCAGTCAGGCGACAGGGACCCAGACCTGATGTCTTGCAGCAGCTCTCTCTCCTTCTCGTTCGAGTATGCCTTACTCGTGACTGCAGGACAGGTAGATGCCTTTGTTGATGCTCTGGCTGCCCATGTCAACCATGTCGGTGCCTAACCAAGTGAGGGACGACCTGACTTCTGACGTGCTCGTCGACGTGACTTTGAGCTTCAGCCGTCGGAACGTACCTTGATGCTCCCAACACTGCCGAAAGTCACGAATGAGATGCAAGGACGGGTGAAGAGGGTGTATGGGCTGCCCATACCGGACGAAAGCACCGTGCTCGAGGTGTCTGAGATGCACCTCGACTCGAAGGTGCTTTTCGGATATCCCACTGCGTATGGGGCTGCAGCTGATGCTGTCGAACAACCCCTGGCTTGAGGCTCCAGTATTGTCGTGTGTCTAGACTCCGGACCTGACTTGTTGTTGTTGACGTGACGGGGCCAGATGCTGTCACCAAACATGAGATAGATATCCGTAACTTACTGAGAAAGGAAACGGCATCCAGAAGACCGTCGACGTGTCCGCGGGCAGCACCTGCAGCACTTTGGGCGCAACGCCTCAGCGGTGTTCCAGCACTGGACTCGCAGCCCGCAGCGCAGTGGGGGGCAAGCGAGAGACACTGAGGTGAGGTGGACACTGGACTGTCAGTGCCGAGGGCGTCAGGGCGTGCCGCCGCCGTCGGACGCTCTCCCGGCAGCCACCGCACCAGGAACAGGAACAGGAAGTTAGGAACCGACCCGTCGTTAGCTGTGTCTCTCCCGAAAGAGGCTAGTCCCAAACTGTCACTCTGCAAAGGCAAAGACAGCAGGCCCTCCCCCTGTCCTGAAACCCGCTCTTTCCCACGCTGAGACGCATGGCCCCCTGCAAGTGTCGTCGCAGCACTGCACCCAAAAGACCCCTCAAATGCCGGCCGTCGCTGTCTGCACTAACATGCTCTCCGCAATGTTCATGCCGCCACCTGCTAGCGGCCACACATACCGTCGTTCCCACTTCGTCCCGATTCGGTTCTTCGAAACCGCAGCATCGACACCAGACTGGCCGACTCTCTGTCTCATCTCTCCACCACACCACACCTCACACGGCACACACACGCTCCCGCTCACACAAACTTCTCTCGTTCTCTGTCTCTCTCTCGCCCTCGCTGAGAGCCTGCTTGAGAGAGGGAATCTCAGCTGCCGTCTGCTGCGGGAGATACTGAAGAAATGGACCCCCCGCCGCGATCTTCACCACGGTCACGCTGCGCTCACTGGGGGTGTCCTTGACGCCAGCATTCCGACTGCCGTATTCTCGCCTCCTCCTTCGCCCGCCGCCCGTTCTCCCCCACCCGTATGAGGATGAAGCTACCCCCATACCGTCTCGTCCTCGCCCCTGGCCCTCAGCGTTCTGCGTCTCCGTCCACCGCCGGCCCAGCTTCAGTGGCCTGCTGAAGCCTGAAGCAGGCAATGATTGACCCTTACAAGCTTCTGCTTCTCGGCTGTCCTCGTTGCGTACTGGTCCAACTCGCTATGGGAAACCACCATCTCCCATTCCAGACACCTTCCACCATCCATGCTACGTGCCATGCTCTGGAGCCTCCATCTCCGGGGCCCCTGTCCAGAGACGCCAGGGGAATGGATACGGGTTAGACGAAAAGGCCTGTCCGGCTACCGCAGGAGGCAGGGGAAGAAGGGGGAGGGGTGGACCTTCCTCGACCTCCTCAAGCCGGTTCTGCTTCTGCTTCTGCTTGGGGCTCTGTGCTGCCGCCGCTGCTGCAATACCTGCCTTTCGCGCACGTCTGGTGCGAGGTTTTTTGGTACTCGAGATGCCATCATCTGGTCTTGCGCACAATGCACTCGCTCACCGCACACAGAAGCTGCGCAATCGTGTTCGGCCTGCCAAGAACTACCAGACCAGTCTGAGCGAGCAGAGTCAAGGGGCCTTTAACCTCACGCCTGGATAGGTACGGGGAGAGGAATCCAGGAACCCGCAGAGCAAAGCACCAATGAGTGACGAATGACCGTCTGGTCGCATCTTGTTCTCAGTAGGCCCCCTACGGATACCGCACTGCCAGCAACAACGCAACAGGTGTACGGCATGACAAAACCACCACGCGAGTGACCGTGACTTACGATCCACGGACCACCCACTAGGGCGCCGCACCCATCGGCTTTCGCGTGCCAGTTCCTGCGCCAGTCCTAGTCAGTGCTGGTGCCCGCCCGGGGTGTCTGGATCTATCCCTGAAGCATCTCGGGGGGCATCTGTCATGCAGCATGGGTCTCCCCGCGAATGGTGGATAGATGATCGACCCAATCTGATACATACTGTCGCCTCTCTCTCGGCTGGCTTCTCTTCTTCCCTCCCTTCTCCCTCTTCTCCCTCTACTGCCAATACCTCCGCCACTTGTTTAGTGTTCACCACTTTTTCCATTCTTCACATACCAAGGCCGGCCTTATTCCCTTCGATTCTTCTAGACCCCTTTGCTGGCAATTGTCTATTTCGTCTTTGTATCTTTTTTACTATCTGTATTTTCAACTCGCTCTCGACTCGACGTCTCACTCGCAACGATACTTCTTCACCGCACCGTTCCGAACCATCATCCAACTTTTATCGCCGAATATAACAATACCGAATTTCGTGAACTGAGGGCCATGGTCGGAACCGATTGACAAAAGGAAACATTTTGGCGACTATCTTCGGTCCGGACTGGAAGGATAGGATGATCGAGGAGAAGGGCATGGCTCCCTACGCAGTCCAACAGGGCTCGAAGCCTTCCCGGAGAGCCGCCCGCCCCGCCAACATCAAGATACCCTCTCTGTTTACGGAACGCGACGAGGAATCCGACGATGAGTACGCAACGCAAGTACGACGGGCTGCAGGTGGTATTTGGAAGAGGGCAGTTGGCCCTGGGCACGAATTCGCAGACAGGGTAGAGGCAAGATCAGACAGCGACAGCGATAATCCGAAGAGGAAACAGAAACTCAAGTACCCTCCTCCCCAACAACAACAGGAGCAACCGTCAAGCCCGGACACGCCAAAGGCGAGTCTCAGGCCATCGAATAACTTCCAGAACGGCACGCCACTGCCTGTGGCAACCCTCCGGCCCGCACCGGCTGTATCAGCTCGTCCGCAGGCTTCATTTCCTCCAGCCATCCAGCTGCCCCAGGTATCAGCGCCTCCATTGCAGGTATCGGCGCCTCCATTTCGAGTATCAGTGCCCCCCAAGGCCACACCATCATCTCTGCCGCCTGCGTCCACGGTACCCAACCCTCCTCCCCGAGCGGCTCCAGCGGCATCAGTCCCTCCCGCCTTCGAAACTCCAGCAGCTCACCCTGAAATTCCTGTACAGCGTCCCCCCGAGCCTGAAGAGCCTCCTCCACCACCACCACAATCACCACTACCACCGCCTGTTTTGGCACCAGCAGAGCCCGACCCGCCGCCACCACCGCCTCCTGAGGAGCCTCAGCCAGGACCACCCCCAGCGACGATGACAGTAACAGCCCCGGCACGTACTGTCACTTTGATCTCTACCATGATGCCTTCCATGGATCCTGTGAGTGGTTCATCTCAGCACTCACAAACGAGAGCATGACTGACTGTAACAGCCTACGCCGAAGAAGCCAAAGTACCCTACGCCTTCAGCCCCAACACCCTCCGCTCCACCCCCGACTACTGGTCTGCCGCCCTTGCCATCTCTCGAACCGTCTGCGCCTAGGAAGGGTATCGACGGACACACGACGCCCACAGTTACTGCCACATTGGCGTCAGCAGTGATTCCTGCGGAAACCATCTCAGCTCTTCCCGGGCAGACTGGAAGTCGGGACAAAGACGACGGCAGACCGCCACGTATGAACCCGGAGACTGAGCACGCTTTGATCGCGGTTGGCTCAATCGGTACGTGTTTTCATCGCAGTGCAAGGCCGTCGAGCGCTAACATTGATAGGTTCTTTCATTTTTGCGAGCTTCCTCTGCTGGATCGTTTGGAGGACATTGAAGCGGGCATCGCGGAGGAACAGGGACAGAGAGTCCGCTTACCGAGGCGACACACCCGGTTTCGGATCCAAGATTCCGTTCTTCAGGAATCGTTCAGTTGGTGGCGGATGGGAAAACCTGGACGGCCGGAGCCAGCCGCCGCAGTACGAGAAGGGCGTAGGACCCAGAGGAACCCTACGATTGAACACCGACGTCTACTCCGGAAAGCCGATAGGCAACTTTGGTCCCGGCTCAGCGTCTGCGTATGGTGGCCAGTACATGTCACCGGCCGACAACAGAGGTAGCCCGATGACCATGAGCCCGTCAGGCACGATGCAGATGCGGGCCAACCCCATTATGAACGGACAAGGCACCTTCAACAGCCAAACGGGCACCTACACCAGCCAGGTCGATACTTTCAACACCGGCGTTGGCACATATAACACGCAAACGGGCACTCTCATCAGTCACGCGCCCAGCCAGTCCTTGACACACATTATTGGACAATACGGCACACCTACCGATCCTAACATGACCCTTCGCTCGGGTATGGGAGCTGGAGCTTTCTTCAATCAATCAGAGTTGGCTCGTCAACCGTCCGATGCTTATGATCCCAACCGACGACAGGTTAACCGGGCAAGTGAACTGTCTTCGATTTCGTCCGGTTTTGGTGACGGGGATATTGTGGTACCTGGCATGGCACTGCAACCACCGCCCCCCATCAGGCAGAGTCAAGCCGGTCGGTTCTCGTGGATGAGTAAGAGCAACCGTGACACTGTATACACCGAGACAAGCGAAGACTTGCCACCAAGATTCCGATCTGTCAACAGTTGGGTCAACCAGCAAACAGGTCGCATCAAGAGAGCGCAGGCACGGCCAGAAACCGACGAAGACGTCCCTCCAGTACCTGGGCTTCCGGCCGGGACGGGACAGAACGGCCTGCCTCCCGAACCTCAGTTTACCATGATGATGCCCGACGGAGAAGTACCCCGCCGGCCCGATCTGAATTCCAACGCGTCGTAGCCAGACGTGACACAGGACCAACAGTCACTTTTCTTTGTTTTCATACCCAAGCACGGCGCAGCGCGGCAGGATGTCAAAATGAGAAGGCAAGCGAGGGGGTGTTGTAATCACATTTTATCATCATCATCATCGTACCACACACACATGACCAGGCCACCGAAAGAGGCGGTAGTATGAATTCAAACATGAACTGTATTCAAAGGACTCGTTGCACCGCCTCCTCTTCAAGCCTGGCGCTTGGGGGGCCTTGCTGAGTTTGGCGTGCGACAACCCGTGGCTTTCAGCTGCACATGTACAGATAGTCGAGAGTTGGCGAGGAGCAGAGGAGATGCACATGGAGATGAGCGGTGAGAGTAATCCAAAAAGTATAACAATGTTAACAATACTTGAACATAATTGGCCTCGCGTTGTCTACAGTCTGTATGATTGCCGTCGATGGGTCAGAGGCGCGGACGAATTTGTTCGCGCACTGAGATCGTCAGGCACCTGCGATGCTCATTTGTTGGGCGATCAGGTCAATGAACGGCTTGGTTTGTTTCTTTTTATGGAAACACTGATTCTTTCAACGTCGTAATTCAACAAGCAGCCAAGAAGGGCCAGACCTGAGGATGATGAAGCTTCTTCGCCATCGTGACCGGACGCATGCACCGGGCATTGTTTGCTTAATGTGACGGATGGATTTCTGGCCTCATTTACAATGCTCAATCTTCAGCCACGATTTCAAAAGGCCTCAAATCCATCGATTTGCACTGCTGCAGACTTCGCGCTGCAGTGCCGGCACTTAAATTGGGAAGAAAGCCACAGCGAGGGCAGTCAGATCAAGCTTGATTCCTCCTAATCAATACTCAAAATGGGCAAAGGCGCCAATGACGCGGCGACTACCGCCAAGGCGGATTTCGCCCAGCCCATGATCCTCCAAATTGCAGCAGCTTACGCATCACCAAGTACACAGCCCACCGCCGCTCATCGTTCACACCCGCGGGCCGCCGTCCTTTCAGCTAGGCTCATCCGCGGAATATACAGAGTACAGAGACGAGGAACTGGGACTTGGAAGAGTACGGGGGATCGATGGACGGCCATTGGCCACGCGTTTCGGGAACGATGGTTCCTCGCAGTTCCAAAACAGTTTATGGGTAACTCGGGCCCTCAGGCTTTTCTTCACGTTCCCACCCGACAGCCGCACAGCACGAATTGCAGTGCTGGTTCCCGTTGCTGGCGAGCGGACGAATCACAGGCCGAAGGACTCTGAACAAGGGAATTTTTCCACGGGGGATTGGGCAGCGCCCGCGAGGTACCTACCAGGTACGCAGGTGCAGCGGGTAGAAGGGGGCACTTGGACGGCTGTGGCGGAGCCGGAGAAATATGTGGGGTCAGAGGCTTGCAGCTGGATGTACTTCAGGTATGGTGAGTGTGGAGACGCTGGACGGCGGGGAAGGGCGGGGCATGTTGACGTACGTAACACAGCATGCACTGCACGCCGCTCTACTTGCTACGACTTGCTTGCTGAATGAGGGGCGCTGTGCGCATGCTCAAGTCCTACCTTACTACCTACGTACCTAGTCAAGGTTGAACCGCCAATCCTGCAGACGCTCTCTTTTCTAATCAACACTAACCAGGCTTCAACCTTTCTGTCGACGGCGGAGCCCTGTCTTGTGTATACATACTATACTCTTCAGCCTCTCTTTTTTTACTCACCTTTCCCAAGCATCTCGTCTGATAGCCATTCCATCAGCTCGTTCCTACAGCTTGCCGCGATCCTTCCGGAAGGTTGCGCTCCCTCTGCCTCGATTCACACGGGCGGCCGGTTAGCTTCGTTTCCTTGACCGTTGTTTCTCTGGGCGGTGACAGTGTCTTTGATTCATCATAAAGCCAAGGCGGACGGGTGACGGGACAAGGACTAAGACTCAGCCCACTTGACCTCGCACACCCTACCCTCGCCGCCCTAGTCAACGGCAGCCTGATCCGAGGCCTGGCCTTCTCTTTATCTAGCCAACCCACCCTTCTCGAACGTCAAACCCACGGGAAAGAAGCTTTCCTTTTTGGCGAGCGTTACAAATCCAGCATCGAGCCAACCTGTTTTGATTTTTCGCGAGCCGCCGGCTATCAATCCCGCAACCATGCTCGACGAAAACCTCCCGACCTTCCACTTCCGCCCCTCCTCCGACAACCCCTCCAACACAGTCCTCTACTTCACCCATCAGGGATCTGAACTCACGCCGCACTACCTCCTCAAGCGCGCCGACCCTGCAAACCCGGCTGCTCGCAACAAATACGCCTCTGCCCTCACCGACATCGCCTCCCAGCAAATCGTCTACGCCGAGGTCCTCGTCGAGCCGGAATGGACACAGCCAACACTCTCCACGGCGGAGGTCCGCGCCCAGGGCGGTCAGCCCGCACCGCCGCAGCCCATCCTCCCAGACCAGGTCACCCTACAGCTGTACAACCCGGACTCGCAGGTGGTTATCAAGACGAAGGCCGGCAGTTGGGGCAAGAGCGACAGCTGGGAGTTTGAGATGCCCGAGCAAACCTTCCGCGAGCCTAGCACGAGCATGATCGACCGCTCCTCCGACGACCCTCCTATCAGCGACACCGTGCCCAAGGTCGTCTTCCGCTGGAAGCGCGACGGGAGGTTGAGCAGGGACATGACGTGCTACATGGTCGGCAAGAGCGTAGCCGGCAAGAAGAGCAAGGAGCCGGACATCACCGTCGCCATGTACAAGGACAAGAAGAACGAGAGCGCCGTGACCATCTACGAGCCCAACCTCCAGCGGGTGGACGTCGAGGATCGCAAGGGCCTGGACATCGTCCTCCTACTCGGCGCCGAAGTCCTGCGCGACCTCTTCCTCAACCCCAGGCAAAACGTCTTCAACCTTACCGCAGCCCCGCCTCCCATCTCCGGCCGCAGGAAGAACTCCAAACCCCCGCCACCGCAGCCCGCCCCTGCGGCTGCCATGTCCGGCGCGATCGGCAACAAGCCCGCCTCGCCGCCAGCAGCACAGCCCATGAACAACATGAACAACATGAACAGCGGTCCCCCACGTGCAAACGCCCGCCAACAGTGGGAGATCGACAATGAGACGAAGCGCCTACAAGCCATGGTGGCCGAGGAGCAACGCCAGGCCCGCGAGCGCGAGCGCCGAGACGCCGAAGAAGCGAAGCGCATCACCAAGATGCTCGAGAAAGAGGACAAGGAGCGCCGGCGGAAGGAGGCTGAGATCGAGAGGGAGACGGAGCGGCTTAGGAGACTATACGGCGTCCCGCCCACCGCGCCGGGTCCAGGCCTGCCGCCGCGACACCAGCCTCCCCCGGGCAGCTCCGGTGGCTCGTGGCACGTAGCGCCCGCGCAACCGCCGAGGCCGTCCAGCGCGGGGCCGTATAACCAGGGCCAGCCGGGGACGAGCGCGTACCGGCCTCCGCAGGTGCACTTTGCGCCGACGCCGACGATGTCGTCGGCGGCGCCGCCGCAACAACAGCAGCAGCAAGCGCCGCCGCAGCAGCAGCAGGGCGGCCGGGGTAAACTGCCGAACCTGGTTTCAGGGCTACTCCAGGGCCCGTACGGAAACACGGCTGCTAGCGTCAGCAACTTCTTCCATCGGGACCGGGCCGAGGAGGAAAGGAAGGCGAAGATTGCCAAGAAGCGGAGTGTGCATTTCTAAAGCGTGGTGGCACGTGGGGAGATAGCATAGGGCATTTCATGTGTATGTAAGGCGTTCGAAGGGGGGGTCTCATCATCACCCGTAGGCATTTTCTGGTTTCTTTGGAGGGATATACCATGGGTTTAGCTGGATGCATAGGGTCACGAATTCATGATGAGCATTTGCAACCAACTGAAGAAACCGTGTCGTTATACGTGAATGGGGACAGTGACAGACTTTTCCGATCTGGCTACGCAGGTTAAGATGAGACACGTCCACTTGTTGAGGTAGCTGGCCAGTAGAGACCGATCGTCACAGGACAATAATACCTGTGAGCAAGCTATACCGGCCTAGAGGACAGTTGGGTTCTCCTATTTAAGTGAGGCTCATCGCGCCCCTACACCTCTCTTACTCGAGCAAAATGTTGTCGCCCTGAGTGTGCTACTGTGGCCTTGATATCTCATCACGCCTGCCTCTGTGGTCTAGCCGAGATGTCCGAAGGAAGCCAGAGAGGCTTGTGTAAGGTCCATAGCATGTAATGAGTTTGTATTCATGGGGGATACTCCAACACTACTGGAGATGGTGGACGAGAAAGTCTCTAAGGAGAGCCTCGTTGCTTCGATGGGGCCAACTAGCACATGGATAAAACACGATGAATGGCACCAATCGTGGAAATAGATGCGACTAAATACCAACAGAGCTATTGTCTCTCTGCTCTTTTTAGTTGTTCTGATATTATTAGAAGATATTTATATGTTGATAACCTTCGACCCATATACCGCCTTGCCTGCCACCTTCTCAAGCACATGAGTTCGATACCAGCGCGTCTATAAAAGATGGCGCAACAGACACCAGACAATGTTCTTCAATGCTGTGGTTTGCAGTGGGCAAAGCTCTGAGATAGTCTCACGTCTCAACTATGAACTCCTCCATGGCATACAGCGGCCGCGATTGCAGCCAGATACGTGTCGCTAGCAGGGCATATTCTTTGGTATTACTCTCAGGATGCCGGAGATGAGCCAGAAAGCCGTGCTATGCCTTATGTTAAGAAAAAGCATCCCAGAGCTATGGGAATGGGTCCAACGCCCTCGAACCATGACCAACTAGATGATACCTACGCATAAAGGGGCATCATTCGTTGGTATTCTCTGAGAATGGTGTGACCATCAGGTATTTAAGTATCAAGAACTGGTATTCACGAACTTCATCAATTATTAGAGAGCGGACCGTCCACTTACTGTGATGCGAGCCTGTGCTGGTCCTCAGTAGCTGCTATCGACCGCTTATAAGGGCGCTCGCCTGTCTACCTACGCTGACATCGGCCAAATGATGGTCTCTGGAACGTAAGATTTCTTGAGTACTCTTTCAAGTTTGCTTCCTACAAATTTTGACCCAGCATTCAAGAAGTATTCTTCCTTCCCACTAAGATCAGCTGGCCGTCAACCATGACTTTGATGTGATGAATACGAGAGCGAAAAGGGAAGGAAGTGATGGACCACACCGGAGGAAGGCACCTCAACAAAGGTGGTCTGTGCTCAGCATCACCCCAAACCAACGTCATACCCGGCGAAACCTTCTTCCTTTGCACAACGCACGGACCTTCTCCAATTACGCTAGCTACCAAAAATTCTCATGATGGGTCCAACCAGTGCTATCTCTGGCAGCTTTGCTGAACCTCTACTTGGCCAATTCCCAGCTCACCCACCCAACGACGCCGACCTCCTCCGCTCCCTCGACGACTACTTCCTCGCCAACGAATTCGATTGCGACATCCAGCGTCTGCTCTCGATCCTCGGTTGGAAAAAGGCTCTCCGCCAAGGTCACCACCAGCAAGCGAACCTAGGTCGACTCCAGAAGCTCGGTCTCCTCGCTACCTACCCCGTCGGCTTCGACTTTCGTCTCCATACGCCCCCGGGACACATCCGCGATCGCATCCTCGAGATCCTCGCGGCCGACTCTAGCGCTTCCAATCTTCCTTCGCAGAAACACACTTCAGCAACCGCCAAAATGGTCCAACTCACCGAGGTCGAGGACGAGCACTTCCAGGGTGCCCAGGCCGGGCCCATCGAGGACGATGCCGACTTCACTGATACCGGTATGTTTTGCGCCGTTCTCAGAAGCTGACTTGCCGGGACAATTGTTTTTCGCTCTCGAGTCGACCTGCCCACTACGTCACAATCCCGCTAACCCACCCCGCCAGACTCCGAAATCTCCGCCGACAGCGACTTCGACCCTACCGACGAGAGCCTCGCCGAGCGTCTGTACGCTCTCAAGGACATGATCCCCCCGACTACCCGCGGCTGGTTCCAGAACAAGGTCAACTTCGGTGTCAGCGCTGTCCAAAACACGTGGTACTACGGCTCCCGCACTGTCTGGGTCGTCTGCGCCACCGCCCTCATGATCGGTGTGCCTCTGGCCACCTGCTGGGCTGAGGACCAGCAGATCGAGGGCATGGAGCGCGAGTTCCGCATGCGCGAGGCTGGCGGCGAGCTTCTGACTGCCGGCGGCGACGGCAAGGACGGCGAGCAGAGCACCGCTGACATGCTTGGTGCCCACCTCGACCGCGCCGAGGCCAAGCCTGCGCTGTAAATCAAGAAAAAAACTAAAAAAAGAAAAGGAAGGGACGCTGTTACGAATACCTTACGGAAAGGAAAAAAGACTTCTTCGGGCCTGATTCTTCTACACAGAAGGGTCTGGCTGGCTGGGGAAAAGAGAAGAACGACTGCGCTACGCCGGGATCTGTACGATTACCACCCACCCCTACTCGGACACGAACCCGCGGGTTTTTATTTTAATCTCTGCGCCTGTCGAACAACACACAAACACACCTGTACATCAGAAACCGAAAACTCTCTCACGCCAACAACACACTCTCAACACCTAACGGAACTTTTGCATGCATTGCGGTCATGGATGGGGTGGCAGGAAGGGGGTTTTCCCTGCCCTTTTGCTTGTACTATAGGACGTTCATGAAGGGCCACGACTTGGGAAAGGCCGATTGCAATCATGACCAATTCTAATACCCACATGGTGACCTGATGTGACGTTGGACAGCTTGTGTTCTGGTGGCCAGGTCAGTGGTTGCTATGCGGTTATGTGAGTGAGGATTACCCAAGCCATGTTTGCCTATAAATTTCCAAGATGCGGATTGCGGGGAGCGAGTTTGCGGACGCAATCATGGAATCCTGCCACGGTTTTTTTGCTCGACGGAACTTGGTTACTTGGTTATGATAAGTCTCACTTCTTGCATTCACCGCCCAAGTCCCGAGTCAAAGTCCGTGAAAATCGAGCCCCACGTAGTATACACTCGCAATACGCCGCAGACGGAGAAGGACAGCGGGATGAGAGAGGCATTGGGCGTCTGTGGCCTACTTTAAGAATCATGTCGGATACTTCAAAGTCGTCAATTGTCATGAGCATTGCGGAATATCCGAAGACAACCTCCGGAATCACTCCGTGATATCCCAGGCCTAGTCTGGTTTGCATAGACCAAGTCTTGTCTGTGGAAGTACCTTTTATAACCGAGCATTGATTTTGGCCCTGTTCCCGGTGGGCATCGAATTTGCAGGGCTGGCGTTAATCTGGTGCAATACTGGAGAACAGCGCAGTAATCATCTGATCTTGACTATATATTTCGCCCCGTGCATGGTATTCGAGAGCACGGCAGAGACTACTATGTCCCGCGTGAGGTTCCTCGCCGGAGGATACGTTATATATACTTGAACAACGATGCCAACCGCTGCCCACAAACGGACGTATTCGCTGCCTCGCCGCTTTCCCGTTGCGCACGCCTCGTTGGTCCTACCTTGTGCTTTGCGGACTTGGACGAAGTCGTGCTTTGGAGCCAGTGGGTAACGGCACACTACTCATTGTTGTCTCATTAGGAAAGCTGTTAACTTCACTATCGGCGATGTATTTATATCAGACATAGCTTGCATCACGACCTCCAGATTTTCTCAACGACTGATCGTAGTAACACGCTCTCTCCACGCATCTCTCGCACGTGGGGCTTACCGCACATGCAAGTGTTGACGATACAAATATCCTGCTACACATGTGTTCGTATCAAAACTCGTCCAACGAGGTGTCAAACAACGGCATTGACTCAGGACTCGACGAAGCACAGACAATCACCAGGACCCCGGTCCCCCTACCTACCCTTTTCCGAACATCTCAAAACCTCCGGGATCGGCCCCATCGGTCCGCTCCGTGACTCTTTCGCCTCGGAACCACCGTGATCCTCAATCTTCAACTTCTCCGGATCCCAAGCAAGAAAAAGGCCTCAAAAATCTCACGCCGCAACGACACACGCCAACTCCTCTTCACACAAGAGGTGGAAAAAACAAAAACCGTCAGCGGCGCCGCCTGGTTCTTTCTGATCTAGTAGCCGGTGCTCAGACTCTTATCGGACAGCAGGGTTTGTGTGTGACCAGTGGGGCATAGTCAGAAGTCGCACAGACAATCGTCTACCCCCGGAGGCGCTGGCTGCGTTGCGGATAAGTCGCGCTTTTTCTACGACGACGCGCCGTGAACCCAAACATGTCCAGCTCCAAGATCGTAGCAGATATGGACTTTAAAGCACTTCCCAAGATCGAGGTAGTAACATCAAGCTTAATCTACCCGCTCATCCTGGCCATCTGGACTAATTATACCTTACCTACCAGCTCCATGCCCATCTGACGGGCAGTGTAAGCCGCCGCACCCTTCACGATATATGGGCTGTGAAGAAGGCCGCGGGGGAGACCGACCTGGAAGACCCCCTTGTTGTCATGCCGGAGGACAAACATGACTACAACCTGACAACGTAACTTACCCACTCCAGCTCTCCGTCTGTGAGATTTACTTAACCGTGTATCCCCTAGCTTCTTTCCCCTCTTCTCTTCATACATCTACAACCTCATCACAACCCCAGAAACCCTCCACACGGCAACCCTATCTGTACTGAAGGACTTCCACGCAGATGGCGTGACGTACCTCGAGCTCCGGACCACGCCCCGCTCCCTGCCGTCCCCAATACCGCAGCCGCCGTCGGTCTACGTCTCCACGATCCTCTCAGCGATAGCCGAGTTCGAGGCAGCGCATCCCGGCCCGGAGACCATGCGCACGCGTCTGATCCTCTCCGTCGACAGACGGCACACGCCCGCACAGGCGGACGAGACCGTCCGCCTCGCGGCGCAGTTCCGCGACCAGGGCGTCGTCGGGGTGGACCTCTGCGGCGACCCCGCGGCGCGGTGCCACGGCGTGGAGGGGCAGGACAACATCTCCATCTTCCGCGGCGCCTTCGCGGAGGCCAAGCGGCTGGGTCTGGAGCTTACGATCCACTTCGGCGAGGCGGAGTGCTCTGGACACCCCGACGAGCTGGCGGAGATCCTGTCGTGGGGGCCTGGGAGACTGGGGCATGTTATACACCTCAGGGAGGACGTGAAGAAGGAAATTACGGCGAAAAGGATTGGGCTTGAGCTGTGCCTGAGCTGTAATGTCCACGCCGGGATGGTCACGGGCGGCTTTGAGGGGCACCATTTCGGGGAGTGGTGGGGTGTCGAGGGGAGCGTGATTTCGTTGGGCGTAAGTTGCGGCTGCTGTTCTTTCACCTGAATTGCGGGCTCGCAAAGACGATGCTCGTGTGTGCGGATGAAAAGAAATATTTTTGGCTAACGTTTGTTACAGACGGACGATGTGGGTGTTTTTGGTAGCCCGTTATCGAACGAGTACAGGCTGGTGGCTGAGCATTTCAACCTGTCTCGAGATGAGGTTTGCGCACTTGCCCGACGGGGCATCGACTCCATCTTTGGCGGAGAATCTGAGAAGCAACGTCTTCGAGACGTCATGTGGTGAACGTTTGATGACGAAGCATGCCTATACACCTGTCAAATAGAAGATAAGATCTAGACAAAAGTCGCTTCTTCTAGTGGTGGATCTGCACACACAAACTACCTCTTTGGCCACGTAACTTCACCGTGGAGACTTTTGAATTATCGTTTGGACCCCTCGTTCCCGGGAAAATAGCGGAAACGTTGAATACTCCGGTCCCGAGTCCGGCGGGGGAGACTTTACGGCCCCACGAGCGGGGTCGGGGCTTCGGCCGTGTCCCACATCGGGTTCTCGTCATCCTGATTATACGTACTCAGAACCATCTCGTGTTTGGGGAGATTAGATTCGGCGCTGCCCAGGCAGAAAGCTCGTGCCGTCGAATCAGCGGAGGAAAAGAACGAGCGGATTTCTTTATATCTGTTGAGCGAGGTGACAAGCAAAGTAGTGGATGACTGCCGATTGAATTTCTCCTTTGCTTTCGGAGGCAGATTGGCAGTGCTCAAGTAATCAACACAACCAAACAATGTGTGTATCTGGCCCAGTCGTCGCAATAGATCAATGGGGCGTTGCTTTGAGATGATGTGCCGACTAGCCGTCTTGCTTGGACGGCTGTGCGAGTTCAGCCGAGGATTTTGGGTTGATTAGAAAGATATCCTTGTGCAGATGTTGGCTACTGTAAACAAGCACTGGGAGGCTAACTGTAGGGGTTTCGAGGGTATATCGCTGCAAGTCAAAGCGAGATCGTATCGCCGAATTAGGCAAGTCTTCCAAAAATAAAGAAGGAAACCCGATCCTCTGATGCCGGTAGGTTGACTTTTCCTAGGAGTGCCATTGTGATATTGACATGCTTCTCCGGTCTCGAGGTCTCGGACGCTGCTGTGATATGGCACGCATGCAGGAAACATGGGCGGCGTTTCCGGATACAACATCCACATTGGGTACAGTCGCCACCCTTTCTGCAGGAGGGTTGCAGAGGGTTTGGACTAGTCAGCATATCCAGAAAACTCTGGCTGGAGATCTGATTGACGGCGAACGGTAGATGGTTCCCGCTAAGTTGGATCAAGCGTTTGCCCAACAGGCAAGGACGTGCCAAGCTGCCAGGAGGGGTCCCTCGCCCTGTGCTCTTGCTGCAGACGTGCCCCAGACCTCAACTGATCTAGCGGTAGGGCTAAGAAACGGGCAGGTGTCTCGTCTGCTGCAGCCTTGAGGCTTCGTGTGTGCTCCCTTGGCGGGAATGTGTATCGTCTTAATACTGCCTCGGCCCTGTGAAAGAGGGGTTGGGCAGGGCATAACTTGGCAACGGGCTGGCGCGTTGATTTGGCGCAAGCCAGGGACGTTCTGCAGGGAACAGTGAAGTGTGCCAACAGCATCTCAGTGGTGATGGGGTTGTGAGGATATTCATCTCCATTCCGTCGTTGAGACGACACACGCACCCAAACGAGGTCCGTGATGGTCAGTGTGTCTCCCGAGAGGAAGACCTCGATCCTCAAGGGATGTTCCCATATCCGAATGTGAAACGAAAAACATGAGGCGAGCGGTAGTCAAAAGCATCTCGAGTAGTAAAGAGGGGGATGGGTTGGAGAAAGTCAAGGGGCAATGACGATGCAGAGTCCTATCAATCAATGCAGTATTTGGTCGACGACATAAACCAAGGAGCAAGCGGATTCAAATCTCCAATCCCGAGTGGACGATAATCTCTGGAGACCGTGCGCTTCCCGCAAGGTAGGCGGGATGCAGATATGCGTCGTTGTTGATGAGCGGTTGACAGCCAAGTAATTTGCAATCTGTTTGGCTTCAGATACTTTCACCATCAGCCTAGCCACCGGGCCAAATTTCCGCCTACTTTCTCCCATCGGGCATTACGCAATGACCAACGGGTCTGTCATCGCGTAAGTTCGCGGAAGTGCGGAGTTTGGGGTGAAATCTCCGACTCGAAGCTGAGGAGCATGGTTGAGGAATATAGTTGAAGCACGACTGGCTGTTCGGCAGTGACGTTATTCGCTACCGGTGGACGAAAGATTCACCCTGCAGTCGTGGCAATGACAGACTTAAGCGTCCCCTTTTCATCATCTTTTCCACACCTATTTGCGTCGGGAGTCAGCAAAATGTACCGAGATCCAGACGCCATGCCAGCAAGCGCCATTGTGCATTGACGGGGGCTAGCCAATCCATTTTCGGCCTGGGATTGCTTTTAGCTGGACATTGGGCTGCCGGCTTGCGACACAGTGTGGGCTTGACTAATCGCCGCTCGTTGATTTGGACCTCGTCCCTCGTCGGCAGAGGCATGTAGTTGTATTAGCGTACGGCCTGCGCCATCCTCCATCAGGCTCTCGAAAGTCTTGTCCCAGCAGGCAGGTTTATTCGCTGGCTAGTTGATACGAAGTAGATATGGCTGACCAGGTTCTTGATCCCTGAATTCGTCATGTCGCATAGTGTTGCTTCTTGGTAGTGATCTTGTCATCTGCGTCTTCATTGGGACGGGGTAGTCTTGCTCAAAATTGGCGGAACAGCGCCCGGTTGAGTGACGCGAACAAAACATTGGGAGCCAGAGGTTCCCCATGCAACACAAGGAATCGTGACATGCCACAAGCTTACACGTAAGTTCGTGAGAGGTACTGGTGTAGCCATTGCCCAAAGTTGATGGGCAACGGAAAGCGACAGCGGCGGTGTTCCCATGGCACTCTAGGCGCGGAATGGCACCGAGTTGCAAGGTCGGGCACCGAATCACCGATATCTTGCAAAGGGAAGGGGAGGTCCATGTCGCATCATTGCATCGACACATCTCATTTTGTCTGAAGTATTGGCGTGTAGCAAGGTCTCTTTGTGTCATTGTGCGGTTTCTTCAGATGAATTGTCGATGTGATACTTCTCCAACTGATGCAGCCATCTCGCTGCCGACGGGCGCCGACGCCGAGTATCCTGGGAATGCCTCTGGATGTGCCTTTCAAGACGAGAGTGCCGATTACGCCGTGACGAAGACCAGTTTCGGGTGGCCGCGGAGGCATGGGGATGCTCTTTTGCCATTGATATCGCAGCTTCTGCCGCTGCCGCTGCCGCTCGCCGAAGCTAGGGACTGTCCAACCGTCATGCATACCGGTGAGTTAGTCGTCGAGTGGCGAAGTGAAAGAAGGGGTCGTGAAGCCGCCAGCGCCGAATACAGTTCCCTGCGTGGCTGGTCTCTTGACAAAGATGCCATCAGCGGCATGGATGGTGAGCCCAGCCAAGCCCGACGCATGCAAGTCTGACTTGTAGACTGAAGGAAGAAGCAAAGATGGAAGCTTGGGGCTTGTGAGGGCACCGGCTGGGGAGGGAGCTAAAGAGCTTGGACCGTCCGCCACATCATGTCTGCGTACACAGTCATGAAAGAAGCAAGCCTGACCTGACATGAGACATGAGACTGACAACCTCGATCCTGGCACACAAAGCCTTCGGCGTTGTGAATTGAGCCGTCGGACTTTATTTGTACGGTGAAAGGGTTTGGCGGACGACTGTGTGGTTGGATTTCAGGATGTTTAGATACCTCGGGGGCCATCTCCGCAGAGCAGAGAGTGGGATAAGGCCAGGCTTGAGATGAAATCGGGCAAATGGGATGATGAAAGCTGCGTATGGCGGAAAGGCAAACAAGATGGAGGGTTGGATGGTCTGTGGTGGGTGTTCTGAATGTGTATCGAGATGGGTAGTTCGCCCAATGACCAGCGGCTCGATGCCGGACCCTGGCTGACATTGGCTAGCGGGGGCGCGTGTCCAGTCTCGTCCTGGTCGTTTCCCGTCCTTGTGCAGCGGCAGCGAAGCTCGTGGATGTCACTACTCGAGAACTCTTTTTTGTTTGCCCATATGTTTGCTTGCTTGCTTATTTGCTGGGCGGCGGTCAGGTTCAACTTGGTTTGCACTTGGGCCATGAGCTCGTCTTCGCCATCGCCCTCGTCCTTGCTAGGCAGGGGGATTTGATCGCCCAGGTCACCATTTTTGGCCAAGGTTTCTCGGTTGGTCCGCCGAAAAGTTAGGCAACCAGACGGACGTTGGCATCATCAACACCATCAAGACGAAGACGAGACGTCATGCCGTTTGTTTTTGGCTGCTTTCTTTTGGCCACCGTCCACAGGATTGCCATGAATTAGGTAGCATAGCGTGGGAGGCTTCAGTGTTGGGTTTGGCTTGCTTATCGAGCAACCTGACTGCTTGCTGCGTGTGGACGACTGGTATCCGCGGAAACGTTGGGTTTGTGATTGCTGATCCTTTTCGAGGGGAAGTAAAGGGCAGCAGAGCGGGCGTCGCATCGACGTCCAGGTTGATGGGATGTTCTGTTCTATCGGATTGCCAGTGCCGGGCCATTCGCACGCAAGCAACATGAGGTGAGACGTATGCGTAGCAAGAATGATGATGGAATTTGGATTCCAAAAGTTTCTTTTTGTCGGTTTTCAGCTCCGCAGGCTGGAGGGGCAGATGACACGACCGCAATGTGCGACGTGAACACTGAGGAGGTGTCGTCTGGCTGGCTGCCAAGCCAGGTCGCAGACAGATTCTGATAATGAAGTCCCGGCTGGAAGTCTGATCAACGAAAATGAGGCAAAGGCGGTCTTGGTAAAGAGACCTCCACTGGAGACGGGACCACTGAAGCACAGACCAGGAAGTAGCGGGTGCTCAAGTGGAGCTGGCCGGGGGAAGGCAAGAACGGGACCAGACATACTTGCACTGAGCAGTGAGGAGCGGGGGGGACGTGGTTCGGCGCACACAACTGAGGTCGGGTCGGTACCTGAGAGGCACTCTACAGGGACTAGTGCATGCATCCAATCTACTTTATGCCACTGTAATGCAGAAAAGGGACCCGCAATGTGCAGAGTTGTCCCTCTGAAAAATTCAGTTCCCTCTAAATAGATGGTCTGTGCACTGAAGGCATCCACTACGTCTCGTACAATCCAGAGTACCTGACGGTACCTTACCTCACGGAGCACCATTCGTCAACACTTCCTTCCCTTAGTACAAAATCCACGATGAAGCTGCGAACTATCGCTGGATGGTATCTTAGTATCAGGGTGCGGGATGCTCGTACAGATAAAAGCCAAAAAAGGAGCTTCTCCTCTCGCCGGACCCTTTCGAGACCCGATAGACATCACCACCTATCCGTCTTTGCCGTGCCGCTTCTCCATCGAGAGATGGGGAGTGTTCCGTGTGACAGATTACCTCTCTTCCAACTGGTCCTTGATCTTGCACTCTGCCAAGCAAGCCTTGAAGATGGAGGAGGGTGCCGGCGCGGCGGCTCCTACCTTACCTGACCCCCTGCGATACTAATGTAGGCAAGGACGGATATCAGTTGCAGGTAATGCTTTACGGACAGGCCAATGATGCTTCGTCCTCACCACTCTCTCGGAGTGCATGCGAGATGTTGCACTGTGCTGGCTTCTCATGTTGGTTCGGGCTCACGTACAAGTACCCCGTCTGCGGTCCGAAACCGTCTGCCTCTCCCAAGGACTCCTCCGAGGTTAAGACTGGCATCCGCACCAAGAGTTCTGTCAAACTTGAATCTGAAAGGTGTATCTTGGTCTGCTCCGGGCAATGATGCATCACATACAGCCAACAAACATATCACAAGACAGGGTGAGGGAGACTTGGAAAACTCAATATCTCTGTCAGAGTCCCTGTGCGCTGTAGCAAGGCCATGGACAGGCACCAACGGGGACGGGAGCTTCTTCCAACTTCGCCCCAAGCGCAAACTGAAAGATGAGGCGCAGTGTCAGTCGGTGACAGCGTCGTGGTCATCGCTTGTTGTGTCGTGTATCTGCATCCGTGGTAAAACAGGGTGGGATAGGTCAGATATTTATCATTTCAGCCGACCCCAAGTCCGAGCCTCAGTTGTCCCAAACCCTTTTCCCCGCTAGAGGTAATGCACACTCTCCAGCCATTGATGGATGTGCTCTGCCAGCAGCAAGCAAGCAAGCAAGCAACTGACGATTGTGGTCTTGGGCTCCGCTTCAGTTTCGAGGTACCTCCACGTACCGGACTGGACCCTGCTTCTTCGTCGCCCGACAAGCGCTTCCCTCCATGACCTTGTCCGCGTCTAGCGAAGAACCCACCTGGTTCAGGTTGTCCTGCCATCTGAGGCTGTATGTGTAAAGGCGGCAGCATCACATCGCATGTCTCGCCTCGAATCGCATCGCATCGCATCGCATCGCATCGCGGCAGACAAGGTGAAGATGCGGATGCGGGCGTCGCGATCTGGCTCTCCACCAGGCGTGGGCTCTAAACGGATAGGAGCAGAGCGCAGGTACCGTAGGTACTCAGTTCAACGAGAATCCGCACTCCCCCCTGTCAAGCCAATCCAGCTCTTCACGTGAGCTCCGCTCGCTGGTTTAAGCTGGTTTAATACTAGAGCATCCAATCAGACCCTTGTATACAGGGGGGATGGGGATTCTCGTTGAACTGAGTACCTACGGTACACGACCTACGGATAGGTAGCAATGTGGACTGCAGGCGACGAATCACTGCAAGTGGGTGGTACTGGCTGCACAGGACATGTCGTATGCTAAATTTCCGATCCTGACGCGAGATCGCCTATTTGATCACACGTCCAGCAAAGAAAGGCAAAAGCTGCCCTTGCTGGCTCAAGTTACTGCTCCTGCTCCTCTCTCTTTTGCTTTTCGCCCGCACCCCCTCCTCCCACCATCTCCGACATAAGGTAGCAGTGCATAGGAAGGCAGAAAGATGGGACGAGGCGGAGTGCGAGACCGACCTCGAATGTCTCTGTCTTGTTGGCGGGCAAAATGCGGTCATGAAGCGAGAGCTTGAGCGTTGGAGGCAGATGGAGGTGGGTTAAATCATTTTAGGAGGGAGCTCAACCGTACGAGACGGACGGAACCCCAATTAAGGTAGACTTTTTGTAGTGATGGTGAGCAGTAAAGGAGGATACCTTACCTACAGAGTCGCAATCGGCCGTGGCTTTAGTCTCCAAAGTCTCCAAAGTCCAAAGTGGCTCTTCTCTCCGGAGAAAGGGCCTCTTTCCTTCCGCCATCTCAGTGTGGGTGAGCCTGTGAGGGCGAATGGGAGACTGGGACTCTCTTTCTCTTGAAGAAGATGAGATACGTACCGTGGTGTTAATTTCGTGATTGCTTGTATCCGTACCTGGCGGTTCCTGGCACCTGCCACCCCCAGGCCCGGGGTCTTGCTCAGTTTCTGGCCGCGCGCGCACGCACGTCTGGTTCCAGAATCCACAGTTTCCCACCCTTTCCCCACCAGGACAGGACGGATACCGCTCAAGCAGCGCAGGTGCAGGAATATCGCTATAGAGTAAACAACATGGAATAGGGAAGAACACAAAAGCAGCGCAGGTGCAGCGCCGGCAGGGAAATAAAATAATACTGCAGCCCAGGCCCCACCTCCGAACTGTGTCCTCGCCTGCACCGACCCTCACCTCACAACGACATTCAATTCACGGCCCATCCGCCACAGCAGACTCTCTCGCACTCACTCTCCCAGGCCTCACCGCGATATTGCACGCAGACTCGGACACAGAAGAAGCCCGGATTCGCCGCCCACCGCCATCAGCAGCTATATTACAACAGCGGCCAAATACGTTACTCCAATTTACCACTGACCAAGCCGCCTCTTGCGGGCTACGTCTAATACTGTCGCATTCTGGCCTTGGACTTGAACGCTGGACTACACCACGGATATTACGCCAACACTACCTGTACCAGGTCTAACACCACTGGCACACCCACACGCTCCTCCCACCCACACCCACACCCACACTCACACACTCAAACCTGGCGGCGCACATAGCGTACCTCGGGCTAGTTCGAGGTACCTGGGGCTGCCGTGTACCGTACCAACCACGTCCGACTCTACTGCCCGCGGCGGCGTTGTCCATTCTGCCCTTTCTGTTGAAGCTACGGCTGCTGTGCTACCAATTGGTCGACGTGAGCTGCCCTGGCTGTGGCTCCCCCGTCTACAGCGGACTGGAAACCCTTCCCGGCCGACCAGCGTCCGACTCGGGTCGGCTCTTCTTTGAAGAGGGAACGCAACGCAATCCCGCCAGCCAAAACCCAGCCCAGCCCAGTCCAGATCCTGACCCGGCCGCCCATTGAATCACCGCGTCCGTTTCCCTCGTGGGTCGTCCTCGGCGCGCTGCGGACTTTGTGGGAAGCACAAGAAGAAGACCCTGGAAAAGAGGCGGAAAAGACAAATAGGACTTTGATCAAAGACGACGCAGGTGGCATTCGGCAAGTTTGCGACATCGCCTCCTTTGGGCGCGCGGTCTTGTCCGCTCAGATACCTTCATGATTACGGCGGCACCGTACTCTTATTATTGCTAGGTAAGTCGATCCCGCGTCCACTCTCCCCTTTTTGGGTTGCTTCCCCCGGTACTTGGCCGCGTCTCGTCATATCCTCGGAACAAAGAACTGGGACTGGTGACGGGGCTCTCTGTTAGCTGCCGTCACCGACTTGTCCGTCTGCTGTCCCTGGGTCCATGAGTCCATGAGTCCTTGAGTCTCTGAGCCCCGAGAGTGTTCTGCCAGTTCTTTCGATGCCTCTTTGCCGCCTGCCTGTCTGTCTGCCTGTCTGTCTGTCTTGTCCGCGTGGTCACACACCGTCGGCCCCTTCGCCGCCATTCGGGCCTTGCAGCCCGCTAATTACATCCGTCTCGTATGTACCTGACTTCGTACCTGGTCCGCCTGTATTGGGGGCTGCGCTGCGCTGCTTCCATTGTCCAAGCCGGCGATTGCCTCCATCTGCACTTGCATTTGCGTCTGCGCCAGTCTCGCAGCAGTGTCGTCAATCGCGCTCAGTCCCCCTCACAGTCCTCCTCTTTGGCGTCTTCGAATTGTTCTTGCTGCGCCATTGCTGCGTTCCACACACTTCCATGCAGGCGTAGCAACTTCATCTGACCTCCCAACGCCAGGGCTCACCACCTTGACTTACCTAGCACACCCGGGAGACGCTTCCCAGTCGCTAGCAGCCAGATTCTCTTAGCAGGCCTCCCGCCCCCCCACTACCAAAACGACTGCACTAGGCAGGTACGAATACCTGAGGTGCTGCAGTCTGCAAAGGCTGCTCCAGCTGCCGCCCCCGTTCGTAGGATAGATACCTGCTCCAGGGTCGACCGATCGCTGCGTACGGGTTCTCTCCACCTAGCATCACCAAGAGCAGCCGTGAGAAGAACGGCACCAGGCGACCTCCTTTCCTCCCCCGCCCATTGTCCCCTGGCCACGACATCAGGTCACCCCCAATCCCAGCCTTGTCCGGGTTCAGGCCCATACCACCTAACCCAGCAAGCACAACGAAGATATACGCCAGGGGAGGGGAATAGGACAGAAGAAGACAAAAAGAAGATTGAGTGAGAGCTCTCTAGGAAAGACAGAGAGAAGCTGCACCGCGCCTGAGTGAAGGAAAGAAGGGACCCACCTCGCTCGCTCGACACGGCATCCGCCCCGGCCCTTGGTCTTTCCCCCCCTCTGGTCCTGGCTCCATCCTTCCTTCCCTACCCTGCCCTGTCCCTCCTTCCCTGTCCTAATCTGTCCCGTTGACTCCATTCTTTCTCTCTCTCCTCCTCGGCCAACCAACCAATCCTTCTTCTCCCCCAGCCCAGCAGTCAGTCGGTGTCCCGTCAGCCAGCCAGCCCAGCCCAGTCCAGCCGTGCCTTCCTTGCCTTTTCCTTAGCATTTCGCGCCTTTCCGATTGCGCTGTACTGTTCCATTGCGTTGCTCCTTCCTACTGCAACTGCGACTGCTGCCAGCCTGCTACTGCCGCTGCCTCTGCCGCTGCCGCTTTGCTTCCTCTTCCTTCCCTCACCTTACCCGACTGCTGCTGCTGCTATTGCTGCCCACGCCCACGCCCACCTTACGCTACCACCTAAGGTCACCAAGCAGCACCCAGCACCCGGCCCAGCATCCATCCACCCATCCATCCATCCAGCTCTGCTGCCCATCTCTCTCCTGTTCCTGTTCCTGCCTCCTGCACACTACTCCTGCCCTGCCCTGTCTTGTCCACCCGACTACTGGGTTTTCTGCATAAGGCCCCTCCCAAGCCAGGTACCACCCACCAGGCCACCTTCTCGCAGACACGGCAGGTACCTGCGACCACTCTCGCTCCCTCCTGCTGCTCGCTCTTAATTCAACACCCCCCAGACGGCCATCATTTCCTTTCGACCCTGCTATTTTACTGGTCCGCGCAAAGCAACCCCCCCTGGAGCTTGCATTCCCCTTCCATCTGGAACTGGACAACCACCACACACCTCTCTTTCCTCCCTCTCCACCGGCTCCCGCTCAATTTCAATTCCAACCCTCAACCCTCATCCAACGACAGTCGACCGACACCACCTCCTCCTTTCCGACCCGTCCGTCCTCCTCGTCCACCAACCACCACACCACCCTCCGACATCATCGTCGCCCTCTCCTTTCATCAGCAGCCGTCCCTCTCTCCCGCCATCCCATTGATCGAGGCCGATAGTCCACGACGATGAACTCTCAAAGCCAAAACGATGTGTCGCCCGAGGCGATGCAGGCGCGCATCCAGCAAGCGCGACGCGAGGCTGAGACACTCAAGGATAGGATCAAGCGGAAGAAGGATGAGCTCGCCGACACAACTCGTGAGTTCAATCATTCATTCAATCGACGGCGGCGGCGACGACGACCGACCACAATTCCCCGACCCGTCGTCTCAATTAACCCCCTCGACCACCCATCGTGAAGATGCTGACAATCCGTCCCCTAAATAACAGTCCGCACCGTTGCCCAGCAGGCCCACGAGCCGATCCCCAAGAACCAGCTGATGAAGGCAAAGCGCACGCTCAAGGGTCACCTGGCCAAGATTTACGCCATGCACTGGTCTACCGACAGAAGACATCTCGTCTCCGCTTCGCAAGACGGAAAGCTCATCATCTGGGATGCCTACACGACGAACAAGGTCCACGCGATTCCCCTACGCTCCTCCTGGGTCATGACCTGCGCCTACGCCCCAAGCGGTAACTACGTGGCTTGCGGTGGTCTCGACAACATTTGCTCCATCTACAACCTCAACCAACAGAGAGAGGGTCCTACACGCGTCGCGAGGGAGCTGTCTGGCCATGCCGGTTACCTGTCGTGCTGTCGATTCATCAACGATCGGAGTATCCTTACCTCATCAGGCGATATGACTTGCATGAAGTGGGATATCGAAACGGGTCAAAAGGTCATCGAATTCGCCGACCATCTCGGCGATGTCATGAGCATCAGCCTCAACCCGACCAATTCCAACACATTCATTTCCGGTGCTTGCGACGCCTTTGCTAAGCTGTGGGATATCCGTGCCGGCAAGGCCGTCCAGACATTCGCTGGCCACGAGTCCGACATCAACGCCATCCAGTTCTTCCCCGACGGCCACTCCTTCGTCACCGGCTCCGACGACGCTACCTGCCGACTTTTCGACATTCGTGCCGACCGAGAACTGAATCTTTACGGCGTAAGTCCCGCCAGCAGCGTCTCGTCTGATTGGCACCACGGATCGCTAACTTGATTGACAGTCGGAATCTATCCTGTGCGGCATCACCTCAGTGGCGACCTCGGTCTCTGGGCGGTTGTTGTTTGCTGGCTATGATGACTTTGAGTGCAAGGTATGCTGTTCAGTTCAGAACGTACTTTCCATCATCAGGACGGATTACTAATTCCTGCGCAGGTCTGGGACGTAACACGCGGTGAAAAGGTTGGCTCGCTCGTCGGCCACGAGAACAGAGTCAGCTGCTTGGGCGTTAGCAACGACGGCATCAGCTTGTGCACAGGATCGTGGGATTCTCTCGTATGTTGTTCCCTACGCGCCCACCAGACACGACCGTACTGACTGCTTTCCCTAGCTGAAAATCTGGGCATACTAAATCAACCACCCCGACCCCGACAACGACGAAGTCCTGTCTGGATATACCGGTTCCAGTACGCGCGAAACCATTTTAATCTTCTGTCGAGTGGTTATTTGGCCTACTTAATTTTCGAAACCCTGATGCCGCCTTTTTCTAATCCGCGAGTACTGGCGCATTCAGGACGAAGTCACGAAACACCTGCTCATACCAAAGCTCACTTTTCATCGTCTACCAAATCCAGCTGGAGCCGCCCGTTTACCGGCATGGGCGGCTGTGGGAACTATACAGGGTCTCTTTTTTTCCTTTGCCATGCGCCAGCCATCACCCATCGTCCTCGATTCTTTTGCACCATAGTTTTTTTTTGGCCTCATTCTAGCACCTGATTGTTAGATTGGGCGGTTGTAACACATTGTTGGTTCTCCCACATGTGGCCTTTCCCGAGTCATGTATGCTTCACATCTCCCACAACGTCTGCTACCGGATCCGGATACGACAGGATTGCCAAGGAGGGAACGGAATCGAGGCATTTTGATACCCCCACCAAAATCCAACCCTACACGCATAGACAAGCAAAGCACACGATTCCGACGCCGACCTTTCTCCCACGACGGCTCAAGGCGGATAGGGCTGCAATTCCTTTTTTTTGTTGCAGCAGGAGTTTTCTATACCACCGACAACAGTATTTTCTCCGGTCCGATAATTCTCTCGTCGCCATTGCGTTCACCCACAAAAATACGCGCCGCATCCTTCGATCCCGCCTTTCCTTTCATCTAAATTTCCTCGATTCTCCGGTGGTATTGGTCTGATAGACGAAAGCGCCAAGTGTAACCGCCACGCGACGCGAAGCCGAAGCTTAGTAGAGGTGGAACTGAAAGGAACGAAAACAGGCTTTGAGGGAGAGAGGGCTGGGTGGTTTGTTTGTGGCGGCGAGCTGTCATTTTCCTATACACGTCGGAAGGGAAGGGGAGTTGGTTTCGTGTGTAAACGGATGTCGATCCCTTTTGGAGCTTCCCTTTCGAGGGGGCTTGTTTGTTTGGATGGGCGAAAACACGGAGAAAACCGAAAAGGAGAGAAGGGACGACGGCCGCTGACGGAACGAGAAATGCGTGGAATGGAGGATGGAGGTGATGAAGTTGTTTTCTTGCGTGGACGCCTGCCTCAAGCCTTCCCTCTTATACCTACTTACTGCCTGTACTATAGTTCGCGCTCAATGCTCGTTCATCCTCTGTTCAAGCCCATTGATGGCTACATTGTTTTTGATGTGACATGGTGAACTGCGCCTACGCAGTTGATCCGTCTGGGCCGACCAATTCTAGCTAATCAGACACAGGAAATGGCGAGACGACGACGATGACAGGACCAACACCGCCTCAACTGTCGCAACTATCTTTTGAGAGGAGCTGAAAGCTGCGTATGGGTCGATTAGGGCGTCAAGATCACCACAGCATGAGATTCGAAGCAAGCCGGTGTAGCGGAACCACGAAGCGGTGGATTCCGGCATCGGTGCGGTGTCGTCACACTCAACTTTCACCAAAGACGCTACTCCGAGAAAGCATACGAGCACGCGACTTGGACTATTTCGACTTACCGCGAGGCACACGCCCCCCTGTCCCTGAGAGCTGGTCGGCGATTTTCAGCTAACGCTTGCACTGGATGCACATGACGGGAGCCCGGCACATGGATCGACAAACGAACGCTGATAAGCAGCACGAGGAAGAGGCGGAAATCCATGGCTCCAGTGGATGACGGACAACCAGCGAACCGATCGCCGGCGGTGGAGGAGGGCTAGAACGGGCAAAGGGAAGAGTGGGAAAGTCAAGGAAGCGTCTGAAGTTGATGGCGGTCGCATGAGTATACGTCTTGCTGGTGCTTCTCTAAGTTCGCGGCAGTTTCTGGTCGGGAAGATTTTCCTCATACAGGCGCTCTTTGGGGTATTGTCTGGGCGACCATTGGTCTTGATCCTACCTTGTTAGTCAGGATGCTACCATCGGCGATGCCTGGAAAAGAGTCGTCAAATCATGAATGACCCGGGGAATGGGATAGGATGGGAGGGGAGGAATGGTCCGGCAAGTCCAGCCGGGCTGTTGTGCCCGCCACGAGGGTAAGGGTTAGAAATAGCTGACGTGGTTGGCCGGCGGAGATGCCAGCGGGAGTGAGGAAACGGCAATCCAAAATCTTCTTTTGTAAAACCCATTGAAGATTGTGCGATTTGTATGGATGAGAAGAGGAGGGTGGACGGGCCATGGCGTGAGGTTCGTCTCTTCCTGCCGTGCCTTTGCCACGTGAAGCCAACCGAAATTCACTGACCACGTGAAGAACAGGCCATTTGGACTTTGGTTTGCGTTGCTGTTCGTCTTAGGGTTGCCGCTCTGCGTTTGGTTTTCCCGGTTCCGTCGGCAGGATGGGAGGGAAGCGTGGATTGTGGCCTGAGAAGATGGGTGAGGGTGGGAAGAAAGACGGGGTTCTTGAGTCAGGCTCGTTCCCTCTTGGGTGGTCCAACTAGGAAATGACAATGAGACTTGGCTTGGTGGTGTGTCTTCGCGTGCGATGCGGTGATGTGATGATTGACTTCTTCCGTGCGGCTCGAACCTACGTTCTTACATCTTCTCGAAGGTTGCTATGATGGGTTAGGAAGGTTTTCTCCGGGCCACAGACAACGGCAGCCAGAAGCTAGCATTCGAAAATCAGGCCCCAATGCTATTTCAGTAGCGGCGTTCTAATGGATCGCAAGGGATCGGCCGTGTGGTTGCAGGTTGTTGCATGTTGTCTGGCTAAGCTTTGACGCGGTTCAAGGCCTGAGTAAGTTAGCAACAGCTAAAAGAGGGGGAAGACTTCGTGGCTGGCGCCGCAGGTTTGGGTTACGGTTGTGAAGCATGATGCACCTACCACTGCACTGATCCTGGCAGCCACGAGGCTTCGTTGGATGATAGGTTGGCTGAGACGTTGCGCGACGTATTGTCGTCAGTTCGTGCTGTCATCTTGCATAGCGGCCAAAGAGCAACATAATCTTCCCTCGATCCGGTATTCCGCATGGCGATGGTGATATAGAAACGTGCTTGACAGAAGTATGTATCTTGCCAACACACGTGGCGCATGGACTGCGAAACTCATCTTTACTGTCTTTCAAAGTTGATGAATCAGAACGTTCAAGAGCATGCAGGGCTCCTCGAGCGGTATTATAGACTCTGCGGTTGGACTTGGGATATCAGAGTGCAGCGGCATAGTGCCGACGCAAATCACGGTGTGCAGACTGCAATCGTGCGAAAGCGCACTAGCACATTTAATAGACGGACAGACGTGCCACGCAAATGGATGACAAAGAGTTGTGATGGCGGTGTATTTGCATTCGATTGCATCTCACGATAGCAACCGATCAAATCGCGACGAGGCATATTTGCCAAGGGAATTTGAGTAGTCCGTAGTCCGGCCAAGGTTTCCCATGACTTAGTACACGTAGGTTTCTTTCTCTATTTTGTCCTTCGTCCTTGAAAGTTTCGTTTACATCGTTTCTGTCACGGTGGGTTCGTGGGAGTGAAACGGAGTCATGAAACGTGGGATGGTGTATCCCAAAATGTAGTCGGTAAATATTCACACCAGTCCCCGCCCATGGAACTGGCGGATGCTTCGTCCAAGGTCCGTTTCGAGTGCGCATACTTGGCAGCCTTTAGTCGGGACTGCTAGATACGACTCTGGAAAGTATGAGTTGTGGAGGCCTGCAGTGAGCGAGTCGTGCTTCTCTTCGTGTTCAGACGATGACTCAGCCCCACGTGAAAGCGGTGATGTGTTGTGGCTCTCGGCGCCGGCTGTGTCTACCGACGGTGAACATTCGTAAAGAGGCATGAAACGGCGTATCCGGGGGAGAGTGACTCGCATTGTGAATGCCTGTGGAGTAGACGACGTCGTTTACATGCGAATGAGTGGGAGACAACCTCGCACGAGAAGGCGTCGCATAACGGTGGCCATGTTTGTGTAAATCTCGTGTCAGAACTCAATGATGGTGATAGAAATTCGCGAACGATGCCAGAAACGTTTTGGCGAGGACGCCGATCGAAAACCGAGATAGTGGTACGTCTGAGGGTGCCGCCTCGCAACGGCGAACGACGCTCAGAGAACGCTTTGGACGACAGCTGACACAGGCGGCTTCTGCACTTGAGGAAGCAGTCAAGCAGTCGAGGAATCAACCACAACCAGGCGGGGACGTTACGATCGTACCCCAGATTGACGATTTTCGATGGGCAAAATGTCTGCCTGCCGTCTTTTCATTCTTGGCCGCATTGACAGAGCACCGACTAAGGCGGTCACACGACGGCTTGGCCGTGTCCTCCACAGCCATGGCTGGAGCAGCAAACACACCAACGGTGACTTTCGGATGATCAAACCGGGCTAATTATGACGGTTAGTGCATGTCATTGTCAGAGAGTTCTGGAGCTGATGATGAGACCGCTGTGCCATGTTTCGGGGGGCCTTGTTGTTTGGCAAACAGGGCGGTGGAGGATCGATGATGCCGGTAAGCCACGAGACTTGGTGTCGTGATCTGACACTCGGGAGCGGTAAAGCATCTTCCCAGTCGTTGTGAAGCGTTGCGGCTCGGGCGATCCGCGACCTGCGGTGCAGCAGGGGAGGGCATCGTGGAGTCGGAGAAGGTCGTGAGTTCCCCAGGATCGATCGATGAAATGGTTCCATTGACGGATGTAGTCGGTGATTCGGCCATCCGTGTGTTGTTGTCTGACGAAAGGCATGAGGCCAGACGGGGATGGCAACAGAAGCCGTTGGTGTCCCAGCCCCAGCTTTCGCTCTCGCTCCAGCATCAAGTCCAGGACTACCATGATGCGTAGAAGATTCGATGCAGGTGTCACGGGATGCCGAGATGGGAAACATGAATGTCGTGTTCTGGAATTCGAATGCACGATTGCCGTGTAACCCGGGACCTAGACTTGAAGGGTCATTGTCTAGACTTGCAACGTCTTGTGCAAGCAGCCGAAGCGTTCTGGCCCAGCACCACGAACAGGGACAGGTCCTTTCAGGGCAATCTGGAGTTTGGTACACAAACGGAAGGTGAGGACGTCACTGTCGGGCAGCCACAGTGATCTAGCAGCGACCTGCTGGGAATGAACAATAGTAACGGCCCATTGTTGTTGCCATTTGGGGATACACCAGCGAATGATGCAGGGTCCTCCCGCACTGGCGTGGATGCCGTGGCCGGGCCCAACGGAGAGACGGAGGGAGGGAGGAGGGCGCCTCGTGAGTCACTAACCGAAATAGGACACTAGGCTAAAGGCAGGGGATGTGCAAATGCAAGTGCAAAGTGCAAGTGCGAATGTAAATTAAATGCTTTATGTGAGGAAAGGAGAGGTGACGCAGCAGGACCGAACCTTCCAGGTATGGTTATGGGTGATGTATACTGGACAATATGCATACGTAAGGCAAGGTAGCATTTCGGGTTGTGGAAAGAACCTCTAAACAGACGGAAGGCAGGCAGGAACTGAAGCAACCTAGAAGGTAAAGTAAACAAGGAAGGGAAAGACAGAAGGTGAGGTGAGATGAAGTCGAAGCAAATACGCCGTAATACAAAACAGACATAAGCACGTAAGGTGGTAGACACTGACGCCGCTGCCACCCAAAGAGCAAAAAGGAAGAAGGTTCAAAGTCAATTGGGCCTACTTTCAGCTTATTCTGCCCTGGTTGGTTGGGTTATACGAACATCAGGCCAACACACGGGCAAACACGAACTGTCGGCGTCTGTTGCTCTTGTGACGACGACGACGACCCTTTGTGTATCCTGGCCAAACGACCTCAAGGCAACGAATTGGTTCATGTAAGTTGCTTGCCGTTTGGTGTCTTTGGGGGGGAAAAGAAACAACGATGCTCAACATCAAAGGCGGCTCCTCAGCAAGCATGCAGAATGCGGTACATACCCATCTGCAAGGTCCCGGGCCTTGGAATCTGTACGGCACTTGACCCTACGGGTATCTGGCTGCACTGATTGGACATGCACGAGGTTTTGCCTGGGCTGGGTAGGGGATGAAAAAGAAAAGGGCGGAGGGGAAATCGGCAGACAGCGGTCGGTTGGCCCCAGACCAGCAGCCCCTGACGAGAAGCCAAGACAAGCCCTGTGATCCTGGCAGGGCCACGCGAGCGGAAGAGGCGAAACCACGACTAAAGCCCGAGAGGGTGTGCAGCTGCTGATTCTGCAGGCCCTATCACTTCACTTTGCAACGTGCCTCGCCAACGACCATCAGCACGATATGATGACAGAGTCTGATTCTGATCTGATTCCTGCGTTGGCGTCCTGCGCGGTTCGACCACCTATGTGCATCACGAAGAACGAAGAAAAGGAGAGGGGGAAAGGGCAAGATCCACAGGTAGACGCGTGCATGACCGTTGGCTGTCGTATGCAATTTGCCCTCCTTCCGAGTTTGTCTTTGCCCTGGCCAGAGAGCGAGGCGATGCAAAATGGATTCGACGACGACCACAGGGCAGGTTCCATCGGATTCAGCAGCAAAATAACGGTCATCGCCGTTCCGTGGTTTCCCTGTCCTTGGCCCGGACATTTCTCTCAGCCCTCCCCCGTTTTTTTATGTCCTCGTCCCGAAATCTATCTTGCTCCGATCACTTATGCGCGAGTGACCCGTCACCTGCACATCTCGCTCGGCATTTCATGTGTCTGTCTGGGTTGAGTGAGTGAGGGAGGGGAAAACTGGAAGAAACTAGCCGGTCGTGCCGCTGTGCTGTGCTGTGTTGTGCTGTGTTGGTGCTCGTTCCGTATGCACACCTCAGGATCGTGTCGACAATTGCGCCCGCAAACGACCAGATGCACCACGAGAGCCAGACATCCTCGTCTTAACAGGACGGACTAGATTTCCCTTCCGCGACCAGATCTAACATCTCACCACTCCCGCCCAACGATTCATCCACCATTCCACAATTCCCGCCCAGTCTCCCCTGTTCGCGACCACGCGCCTCCACCCCTTCTGAAACAGCCTGACGCACCCCAGGGGCTTCGCCCTCGACCCTCGATCCTCGACACTTGGGCCCCTGTCCAAATCCAGCCCAGCCAGCCAGCAACGGCAGCAGCAGCAGAATCACTGCACTGCATCATTGCACCAGCACAGTCACCACTACAGCCCATCGTCGCTGGAGCCCGGCTTTCACCGCATCGTGGCCACCAGCAAGGGTTGACCCCTGGTCGCGTCTCCACTGCTTCGAGAAAAACCATCGAAGGACCACCATCCTTCCGATCCGTCCTCCGTCTCCTCATGCTCCCACGCCCACTTCTCTCCCACAAGAATTCAGAAACCACGCCTCTCACAGCCCTCCCTCCTCGCTCTTCCCCCTCCAAAACCAAAGCTCAACCACCCTTCACCCTACCCGTCCATTCACATTCCTGGCTCTGCCTCTCTTCCTGCTTTGCCCTCTACTAGCCGCCCTGACAGAAGCAACCGGGCACACCCTTCCAAGCTCCAAGGTCGCACGATTGGCACCTTCACACTACCTGCTTGCCTGCTTGCTTGTTTACTCCTCCTTGGTTCTTGACAACCACCCCCTACCACCTCCTCCTCTTCTCTTACCACACGCCCGCCCGCTCGTCCGTCCCATACATAAACCGAGCTTCCTCCCCCGGCCGCGACCCTTCCTAAAACCTCACGATGTCGAACCCTACCCCAGCCCAAGAAGAATTCAACGCACTGCTAGCTGCTCAGTCTCGCGATACCAGCAGAGTACACCCAGAGGACCGTAGCAACGACCGCGACAGCCTTGACCTCGACGAAGAGGACGTCTTCCGCAACTCCCAGATCGACGCCGCCATGCGCATCCCAACCCTCGGCCAGACCGGCTCCGACCTGAAGCTCCCCCCTGCCAGCTTCGATGCCGGCCGTACCACTGGAGTCAAGGGCGTCATCGCCGATGCTCGCAACTATGAGAACGCCCGCAAGACCTCCTTCATCAGCCGAGCTCGCACCACTGTGCGCCGCTCCATCTTTGGCCTTGATGGCATCTCGCAATCCCAGTCTTCGCGCAAGAGCGAGAGCGGGACGGACGACGGAAACAACAGCAACTCGGAAGATGAGGAGAGCTTCTTGGCGCAATGGCGCGAGAGCCGAAGGAGAGAACTTGAGAGCGAGTCCAGCAAGGTTGTCAGAAACCGGAGGACAAGTCCCAGTGTCCGCATCTATGGCCGCATGGATGAAGTCGATGCTTTGGGTTACCTAGACGCCATCGAGAAGGTCGCGCGGGACACTGTGGTTGTCGTGTTTGTATACGACCCCGAGGTAGGCTTCGACGCACTCCCGTGCATGTTCAGACAGGTTCTAACGCTCAGCCCAGTGCGATGTATCAGCAACGATAGAGCACGCAATGATGCCGCTTGTCTCCCACCACTCAACAATACACTTCGTCAAGGTTCACTACCTCGACATCGAGTTCGACAACGCTGCTGTGCCCTCCATCCTGGCCTACCGCAACCAGGGTGACATGTTTGCCAACCTGACGGGCATCATCGAGATGATCCCAGATGATGAGGCGTTTGGCACCGACACCCTGGCACGGCTCTTCGAAAAACACAGCATCATGTGAACTCTCCCTTCCTGCGGTGGCTGGCCAACGAGGCACATAACGAGGCAACAACGCACAACATCTTCACGTCTTCTCTCTATGCTACGATACCCCCCATTTTTGCAGCGCGCCCACATATTCGCGAGCATCACGGTCCCCTTTTTGTCCATTTCTTCATTGCTTTTTTAGGCGGTTGATCCTCTCTCCACTGATTCATCATTTTTACAATTGTGGCAGAGAGCAAAATCGGAGTTTTTGGGAGAGATGTCTCTCGGTGACGGACCATGCCCCCTTGACGTTCTAATATCAGAGGCGGAGAAAAAAGGTTTCATGGCGGTAACCGTACGGGAAATACCTCGGCTGGGACACGGTTTTTGGCGGTTGGGACTTTGGGGAATTTGGGAAGGAGAAACGAAGAGCACATGCATCATCTCTGCGCAGCATTGTACATTTGGATTAGAGACGATACTCTGTAGAATACAAGTCCCACGGCGACTTCATTTCTTCATCCTCACTCTCTCTGCTCACGCATTTGACCCTGCCAGAGTGATTTCCATGCCACTTCCGGCCAAGGCGAGGGGATTCTTAGGTTCACAGAGGCGCTGGCTTGAGAGTCTAGCAAGGCAAACTGACGTTTCGTATCACGAACTAGCACGGGCTAAGGAAAAGCAGCGGTGATTTCGTTTTTTGGGGGTGCGTGATGTGGCATGTTCACCTATTCTGGTGTTACAGCAAATGAAGGGCGGATGATATACTCTCTTTAGGACCATGTCTATGAGGATCCGTATTTACTGCTGCAAGCGCGTCCGCCTGAGTCAAGTGTGTTTCTATCTTCTCTTTTCGGGAAGCTTCTCTGGTCGACTTGCCCCCATTCGGACATGTAATCTCACGACAACCTCGGTGAAATTTGGGGGACACAAGGTCGGCCGTTTGGCAAGGCTGGGAGCTAGCAAGGGCTTTCCGCGCGCCGGGCAAGGACAGGGAACTCGGTTTCTTTTAGGGCCAGAAATTGGAGATTACTTCGATTGGAGATACGTAGAGATAGAGATTCTTTTTTTTTAATTGTTTGATCTTTTTGGGCCCCTTGTCTTTTTGGGGGCTAAAGATGGAACTAGTCTGTATGATCTGCCGAGCCAGGGAGGGTCTGAGTGTTCCACCATCAGGTTGAATCACACACAAGCTTACCTATTCCCACTCGGTTCGAGTTTCTGGCTACGGAAATAGCAGGATTGACTCACTTGTTTTCTTGATCTCGGGTAGCTGTTCCGGCCGCACGGAGGGGACAAGATCTCTAGATCACTACCCCGTTGTTTGCGAGCGTCTCGGGTGTTGTAAGGCTCCACTCAGCTTCAATCGACGTTGGTCTTGCGCGTGTGAATATCCCCTTTCCAGTTTCGCTCCCATCGTCGTATTGATGGCACGGTCTGGGTGTTTTAGTGCGGCAGTAAAAACCCCCCATCAGGCCACTCCGCGGTGTTCTCGTGATGGCGCGTTCTGGCTTTTTCGCGTAGTACCTTTTCGTCGGCCCGTTTGATTCTGGAAGCCCGGGGACGATTCTTTTTCCAACGACTAGCCGCGATTGGGGATGGGGCGCACAACTCTTGAACTCTTGTCGTCGAGCCTTCCGGTTGTTGAAGGCTGGAGCACGGCACCGCGTTGACTGATCTCGGCTTGGTTGTGTTGGCTCTTTGATGATGCTAGAAATGGCTAATTGGCAAGCGGCACTTGTCCAGCTTCTTCTAGTCGGGCATCTCGAACATCGAAGTGTCGCGCGGACTATCTCGTGTCGTCAGAATGGGAGGCTTGGGGAAAGGCTCGGGTAGAAAAGTCATAGACCGTGTTGCAATCTGAACTCTGCACGAGCAAGTCGTCCATGTGGGCACATGATACGCGTTGATGGAAATCGTCTTTGCCGTCGTGCTTTGGGGTGCCACGCCGCCTTTCTTCTGCGCTGCCCCATGTAGTCAGTGATTTGCGCCCGGAGTATTCTCCGCGGCTGACCTTTTAAGTTTCATGGCTTCAGACACTGGGATGCGCTGCCATCTCATACTCAAAGAAGCTCCCTTCGAGTCTCATACGTATTAGCCATGGACGGTGGAATTTGTAGAAGATCTCTCGCTTCAATTCGTATGTTGCGTCGCACCTGGCGTTTTCAAACTTTGGGTGTTGTTCCTGAGAAACGTCAACCTTCAAATGCTATACGCCCAACGCTGTAAGCTCTATGTTTGACCACATCACTTGGAAGAGTGGAGGTCGGAGTCAAATGGTGTCATCACCGGTGGGTTAAGCACGTGGAAGGCAGCAGTCCGAAGATTTGTCGGAGATTCTGAACACGACAAATGACTGCTATGTTTGTGAATACATTGGAATCGACTTCGCTGGCCATACATTTCTTCAAGTTCATGTCAGTAACCTGTGAGGTTCGGGTGGGAGCTCCACTTACATGCGGGAAGAAGTCGGAGGCGCACCGCCACAGGCCGATGTGGTCAAGCCACATGAGTCAACACCTCGGCCCTGAACCCCAGACATGTCGCAGGACTTGTAGCCTCGATCAGAAACAGGATGACGGCGGCAGGTGAGACATTTGAGATATTGAATTGGTAGCCACTCTGTGCTTACGAGTATGCAGGCTGGCGAATGGCACTGACTCTTGCACCTTTTGTAGCTGCTCGTTTGCTTATTCGTCTTGCACATTGAGGGCTCCGTAATGCCTTACGTGGCGAGCTGGGTGGCCGAACATTGGCGGCCCACGGTGACTTGCGCTGTTCACATTGGATGACCTGAACTTTAGGTTGGTACCTTGCCTCAGCTCGAGGGGTCGTCGGGATTTTGAGCCTGAAGCGGCAGACGGCGATGGCTGACAGGCGGGTCTGTGGACGGGCGAAAACGGGCGTTGTATGCTTTCGCTGTCAACGAAAGACTCCTCTCTCGTACGAAAGCTTCCTCGCAAAGAAGAGAGCAATCACGACATCTGATGTGCATCGTTCACGGCCAAGAGGTGATGTCGGGAGAGGTGCGGATCCCTCTCCGGGTCACGATACCTATTTGCCTCAGATTGGTAAGGTAGGTTGGTGCTAATGAGCGGTTCCAGGCGGGGTGATGGTGGATGGCCCCACCATACCGGGTCGTAATGGTGCATTTGGAGCTGGATTTCCCCTCCAAAGGCCCCTGTCCGTTATCGATAAGAGGTGCGATGATGCCGGCCAAGTGGGCGGCCCAGTTGACAGTGACATTCCATTTGCACATGAGGGACGTAGCGGTGCAGGTTCTCCGCGTCAAAAGTGCTCAAATACCCATGGTGTCCTGTAGTGTGGAATGAAGGAGCATATCCGACTTGACTTTTGGGCAAATGAACCCCGCCCCCACCACCCAAACCACATGGTAGGCGGCGGGCAGGTGTAAGACTCATTTCGAGGCAGGAGGGGGCACCAAAAGGTATGCGCAAGTCGGCGATGCTGGTCGGTGCATTATCTCGAGTGTCAAGTGTGCAGTCGCATATCCAGATGAAAAGAAGCGACCACGGCAAGCAAAGAAATGGAAGGCAGTCAGTCAGGTCCAGGTTTCTTCTTGTGGTAGGTAGCACCTGCCCGCGATTTCCGCAATAGCCTGCGGTGCCTGCTTCCCAAGTCGCTTTCTTTCCTGCCCTTTTGCCTGATCGCGCCGCCCTACTGGTTGCCTTTCCCTGGTCTTTGATGGTGCGCCTACATGTCTCTCCATGCCTATTTCTCTCCACACCTTCCCGTCCCTTCCAGTAATTGCGTCTCTGCCACCTACCCATCCATATCCACATCCACCTTTCACTTGCAGGCGCCGACCACTGCACCTTCTGTCCATCACATTGTCAGCTTCTCCGTCTGCTCTTGCCTCTCTCCTTCCTTCCACAACGCATCGTTTCCTTCCTGAAAAACAATAGGTTTTAGCGACCGCTTTTCACCGCAATACCAACCGCCCAGCCCGGCCCAGGACGCTTTGACGGCGCCAACCCCTGCCCTGGTTAGTATCGAATACCTCACCTCTTATCTATGCTCCTACGTCCAGATAGCGGCATCCGCGTGACGTTTGGAAGTCACCGACACCTGCGCTCCGATAAAGCGACCGCTCTCACATTTCATCCCATCCCTATCCCTTCCTCCTAAAATCCCCACCCCGCCTACCTACCTAATGCGACCTGATGGTCTACCTACCTGGCTGGGCTAACTAGGTGCCGTAAGGCAGGCAACACCGCCGCCCCTCAGATTCTCGGTAAGGCAGGCACCTACCTACCTTGATTGACGACAACCCGTTCAACCAGTAAACCTAGCACAACTTCTGACCATCACAAACTTCTACAAAGCCACTCCAGAGTTAGTTGACTTCTCTTTTTCTCCTTCGCTACACATACTCAACGACGCTCGTCAAACTTTTCAGCTTTCCAGACGTCCTTTTCGTCCAGGAACGCCCGACATTCGTGCTGCGTCAGCCCGTCCATCACTTGACACCATCCACATCTCTCCCGCATTTACCCCTCCATCCTCCACCACTACCTTACCCCTACCACACAACTCCCACCGCGCATCCTCGCCGACTTCTAGACCTCACTATTACGAACGAACGCTCGACTCTTCGAGGCATGCCGGGATACCAGTAAAACTGACTCTTTGCATCTTCGTTATGGAAGAGCAGCACGCCGGCGATCCCCTCCGAGACGTCGACACCACATCCGATCCTGCAAGCTCTACGACGCTGTCTTCCTCCGAGTTGACTCTGCGCTTCCCCCGCCCACAAGGCAACCGCCACCTCGCTAGCTGGATCTCTTCTAGCGAGCCCGACATCATGAACCCCTCCGACGCAACCGACGACGACCACTTGGCCGAGTCTTCCTTCGAGTTCATCAACACAGACGACGATCTCGAGAGCCAGGATGATAGAGGAACCGAAGTTGAGACCGAGGCTGAGTCTCTGAGCTCTTTCGACTACGCTCGACCTGATGATGTCCACAGCCTCGACGGCATCGAGCGTACCGATGACACTGCCAGTCGCTCTGACATGGACTCGGACAATGAGGACGACGCTGCCGAGGATCGAAGCAGAGCTTCCTCCATTCAATATGCAGAGCAGAGCCTCATGAACCCGTCTTCTCGAGTGCCTACTCCTCCTCTGGAACGTCAGAGTGTTCCCAGCGCCCCCAACACAGAGAACATCACCCACAACCATGTCACACACTACTTCCAAGAGCCGAACCCTCTTTGCTCTGTTTCTGTTATTCAGGTCATGGCTCAGTCATATCTGTTTAACAAGGGCCCTCTTCGGATCTTGTACCAGGGTGACGCTTCGGCTAAGAACGACATCACTGACAAGTTCACCTCGGCCTTAGCGGCTTCTCCCTCGCCACAGGAGGATGGTATTTCCGACAATACATTTGATCCTTCCTCCAAGGACCTGCAGGTGAAGACTTGCACGGCCGCCATGGAAACCGTCTATCAGGGAGAACAAGTTTACTCAATCACCGTTGACAATGACCGTACGTTCCATTCCGAGTTTGCCTCTGGCGGTGCCGTCATCACGCCGCACTGGACCGTTCCCCATTTGGCCGTCTTCTTTGTCACTGAGAACGACGATGAGGCTGTTCGCCAGGCTCGCGCGGTAACTTGGGGGTTTGTGCAGCGACATGCAATCCCTCATGTGTTCATTTCGAGCACCGAGCTTTTTGAGGAGCAGCCCAGCGAGGACTGGAGCGACAAGATCAACCAACACGGCCCCCATCGATGTGTGGAGTTTTCTGACAGAAATATCACCCCGGTCAGACTGCCCATCGATCTCAAGTCTTTCAAGGAGATTGACCCTCGCCAATTGAACCGCAACCTTGCGTATCTGACTGGCCTCTGCAAGACCGTGGATGAGCGTCAGACAGGAGCATGCTCCGAGCTGTACACGCAGTCACTGAAGCAGCTCCGCCGTGCTCGCCAGTATGTGGTCTCAAAGTCAGAAGACCTTGACCTCTGGTCCGTGGCGCAGTATTCCGGCCTTTCTGTCATCCTCATCACGGCACTGCTTCTCGGCAACTGGCACTTGTCCGGCTCGTCCGCACTACCGGCAGTATCGACTTCTGCTGTTCCTACCCCTATGGTGTCTCCTACTCCAGTGTCCGTATCTACTTCCACCATTACCATCAATCTCACCTCCACAACAACGATCAGAGTCCCGCAGGCAAAGACTTCGCAGGGGAGCACGGCTATCGCACCATTTGCTGAGCTTGCCGACTTCTTTGCTGACAAGTTTCCCGAATCTCCAAAGAACTATGTCTGCTCAGCGGACAAACACAGCCGCAACGAGATTCTGGTCAAGATCCCCTCGGGTACCAAGACGTCATGGCTTGCCAAGGATTCCATCAGCATCGATGTTCTCAAGGGCGAAAGATCCGTTAAGACCAAGTTCTCATCCACCGATGAGGGCATCATCATTGAGATCCCAAGGAAGGAAGCATACGGCGTATTGACCGTCGCCGTCAATACCACACGGAAGCCCAAGGTCAACGAGACCTTCTTCGTTGACTTTGGCAAGTCAGCATTCGAGGAGTGCCTTGGCTTCGGAAAGTCCGTTGCGACCGGCATTTACAGCGCTGCTCAGCGCGGCGCAGAGCAGGCTGCCACTCTAGCATCCCTGAAGAACTCGGTCGTGGAGGACCTTAGAGAAGTGTCCGCCCGAATTGGAGAGGATGCTTCCAAGACTGCAAACTACCTCAAGGCCTCGTGGAACCCCGCATACTTGACTGAGAGCTGGCAGCAAGTTCGTAAGTCTCGCCAAGCGCAGGACACGCTGGACTGGGTTGACATCAAGCACAAACATGCCCAAATTCAGTCATGGCTCCTTTGGCTCAAGATCACTCACCAGACGGACAAGCACAACACCTATCTCGCCAAGGCCAAGAAGTACATGTCTGACAAGAAGGCCGCAGCTGAGACGGCCAGCAAAGAGCGCTTGGAAAGAGAGAAGTTGGAAATGCGAGCGCGTCGGAAAAGGGAGCGTCTTGAAGCTAGGTGCCAGTCAGGCTTCTCCCGTTGGACGCAGCAATGCAAACAGCAGATCTAATTGATGGTTATGAGCATGAACATGGGATACCTGGGAACGCCGGTTAAGGACAGGACACGGGGCGGAACGGACTGAACCGGAGTTATTGGCATGTTATTACTTCAGGGCCTGGATTATCTTTGCTTTATTCGGCCTGAAATGTTTATTATCACTTTCCGCTCTTACCTCCAAATATCCATCACCAACGTGTCTAAAGCGCAGGTAGGCAGGCGGTTGATATTCATGGGAGGATTGAGGTCGATAGAGTAGTGTACTAGCAGGCTTCTGCGGGATCAAACAGTTGAAATCGAAAGGTATGCCAAAAGCGGTGTGAATAATGTGAAGTTTCCTGTCGTCTCAACTTTGTCCCATGTGTCGATCGGTTGAAAAGCTCTCGTAAATATCGGTTTCCGCTCGGTTGGTCACAGAATAGCAGCACGGTTGCCATGATTTCTGTTTATCCTTGACTGAAACAAGAAAGAGACTCGACAAAAAGATTGGCAGGCAGAAACCATAGCAATTAACAGGCAGATTATTCCATTCAATAGTCCGGATAGGCACGGCCGACGGTCGAGGTAGCGTCGACATTCTCTCGTCGAATTCAAGGAGTCCCCGGTGGCGAAGAAAGCGGGCTTGCTGATTGGATGCGCAGTAGCAGCTTTGGGCTTTGGCTCAGGTAGGACCCCACTACCTAGGTCAGCACCGGGAAGTACACCCCGCGATGATTTTGGTGGTGGGGTACCTTGAAGCAGCAGGATGACAAGCGCCTGGGCACCTAAACAGCAAGGGCAGGCCCGCCCGACACCCCTCTTGTTGTTGACTTTTGAATGAGGGGCTGTCTTTCCTCATTTTGTCCAACCCACCCAACTTCACCATACCACTGAAGAAACAAATTCATCTCTTGCTTCCCACCTTTACCGCTTTGCTTGCTGCAGAACATACCGCTACTAGCCCTGGTAAGTTTGATGCCCGTAGCCCTGATCCCCTGCAGTTTGTATCCCCTTGAGCTTGATGACGAGCCTGCGATGCTCCTGCTCTGAGTCAAGGAGGGGCAGACCGACGCAGGTGAAGTTTTCATATGCTAATGTTTCCACCCCCGTCTACAGACCCAAACATCGTCATCTCGCCCGCACATTATTCCTCCACGAACCGTCAGAATGTCTGCCGCCGAAGCTACCGAGCCCAAGGTCGAGGAGACCAAGACCGAGGAGACCAAGCCCACCGAGGTACGACGCCCCTTTGTCGCATGCGCGCCGATGATCGCTCGTCTCTGCTAGCAGAGCTAAAGCTCACCGCCCCCCTTACCCAAACATGCGATGCGCTTGCTTCTAGTCGTTCGTCGTCGGTCTGCGATAACACTTGAATACCCCGGATGGCTAACACTCGGTTCGCGTCGCAGACCACTGGTGAGGCTGAGAAGCCCGTTACCTCCTCTTCCGTCTTTTCCATGTTCGGAGGTGGCGCCAAGAAGGAGAAGAAGGAGGATGAGGACCGCGGCGACAACTCCGGTAGCGCCAAGGCTCAGCGCGATGCCGCCGCTGCTGGGAAGGGCGAGGTACATCTGAATCCCATCCTACGGCTTTCATTAGCTGCTCGTGACAACCCCGTGCTGACCGTGCTTCGCAGGAGGAGGAGGCTCCTGAGTCCGAGGATGTCCACTTCGAGCCCGTCATCAAGCTGACCGAGAAGGTCGAGACTGCCACCAACGAGGAGGCTGAGGAGCAGCTCTTCAAGATGCGCGCCAAGTTGTTCAAGTTCGTCAAGGAGACGACTGAGTGGAAGGAGCGTGGCACTGGTGATGTTCGTCTGTTGAAGCACAAGGAGAACGGCAAGACCCGTCTCGTCATGCGCCGTGACAAGACTCTCAAGGTCTGCGCCAACCACTACAGTGCGTTCCATCAGCTACCTTTTCCCTCGATTGCAGCCGCTAACCCCAACAGTCGTCCCTGAGATGAAGCTTTCCCCCAACGTCGGTTCTGACCGCAGCTGGGTCTGGAACGCCGCCGCCGATGTCAGCGAGGGTGAGGCCGAGGCCGTCACCCTGGCCATTCGCTTTGCCAACTCTGAGAGTACGTCTTGTGATCTTCCAACGGGTTTTAATACAGGATGCTGACCACGAAAAGACGCCAACCTTTTCAAGGATGCCTTCCTCAAGGCCCAGAAGGACAACGAGGAGCTTTTCAACAAGGCTGCTGAGGGCTCTGATGCCCCTGCCCCTGCCGTCGAGGAGTCTTAAGGAGACTCACTGATATCCCCATGATGCCTGCATGAAGACAAGGATGGAAAGTCGGTCTGTCTAGGCCATGAGCCTAGGGGAACGAACTGCCCACCACAAAAAGAATCACGATCCTAGCACCATTGTTTTTATACACCCCACGCGATGAGAGGCAGGCAGGATCATGAACAGTTGGAGAGTGCAACAAAACCTGCACCAAGTGGTGTTTGTTTTCAAGCAGCGAGAGGTGGAAGAATAGCATCAAGGCTTAGGAAGAAGACACTACACAGCACGAATCAACAAAGAATCAAGTCCATCCCCATTTGATTAGATGCGCTGGCAGTAAATAGACAGGCAAAATCATACCCCCATTCACCCATTTTTGGCAGAGCTTTGTGCTTGAGTGTGTTGTGATGATCTGAGCACTTGGGCAAAGCCACCAGCTGGTGTCCTGAAGTGGATGGCATTGTGCAACACAGAAACCATCTGTGCTTACAGCTGCTTTGTCTTTGATGGCATTCAAAAAGGATGTTGTATGGGCATTCAATTAAAGTCCTTGCTTCCCCGCAACACGGTTCACGGTCACGGTTCACGTTGCGAGGTGAGGATTCCAGCCACACACCCTGGGGGTGCATGTGTGGCCCGAGCGTCGGCTCTCAGCCTTCCAGTTCCCAAACCTCCAAATCCCAATCTGGTGAACTTCACACACCCAACTCTGCCTCCCGCCGCACGTTCAAACCCCGCCCAAACACCACATACAGCTACAAGCACGATTAGCGATTCGCCAGTTGCCCATAATGATTGTAGAGGTAAGAACAGCTGTTCTTCTAGCTTCGCCCTGTCGGCGCGTCTTGTCGCGAGTAGGACCGACAGCATCATGATCAATCCCTATTCACTGCGCGGCACTCAGCAGCTTGCGCTCCATGCCACCCCACGATGTTCTTCCTACTAGTCCTTCCTTCCTCTACTATAAGAGTCCCGTAGTTGATCCTGTACACCTCCATCGCCAATTCTTTCTCCTCTGTCGCCACAAACTCTGTCTCCATCTGGCCAGCATCACAACAGCTGCCATGGCCCAGAAGAAGCTTAATGGCAGGAAGAAGGCGCCTTCCAAGGCCGCCGAAAGCTCGATAATCACGACTAACTCGTTGACACAGCGAAAAGTCAAGCTCGTCACCGAGCAAAACATCATGTAAGTCGCGCCCGGGCAGTTCCTTCCTTCGGGCTACGAGCTGGAAAGCTAACCTCGAGTTTGCCCTACAGCGAAAAGCCCTCTCCGGTCGAGGATTTCCCCATGCGAAAATGGAATATTGTCCTATACGTCATCGGCGAGGACGGCGAGGAGCACCCGGCCGACTGCTTCCAGAAGGTCGTCTACAACCTCCACCCTTCGTTCGAGAACCCAACACAGAGTACGTGACAACCCGACGCGTTTGCGCGTTCCCTGCATCTCAGCAACCTCGCTGACCTTGCCTTCTTCCAGCCTTCAACAAGGCCCCTTTCAAGTGCGAGAACGAAGGATGGGGTGAATTCGACATGACGATCGATTGCTACATCACCGAGAAGTCCAAGCAGTCCATCCAGCACGACCTGAACTTCGCCAAGAACCGCTACGAGGCCGTACACACCGTCTCCTTCAAGAACCCATCTCAGGCGCTTCAACAAATCCTGCGCGAGACGGGTCCCCTCCCGTCAGACGACGATCGCCTGAAGAAGAAGGGCGGTGCTGGCAAGAAGGGCAGCCAGAAGTACGACTACGAGAAGATCGCACAGGCTCTCGAGAAGCTTGAGGAGGACGACTTGCTCCGCGTCATCCAGATCATTAACGATAACAAGACCGCGGACACTTACATCAAGAGTGATGTTGACGGTGAGCTTATGCCTGCTTCCCCTACTACGAATCTCATGGCTGGTCAGTTTTCCTTGCGTTGGAGATTGGGCGTGCCGCGGATTCGGCTTTTTTTTTCTTTCTTTCTTTTGCATAATCTGACGCGAGACCCTTGGACTGACGGTAATTTTAGCTGGCGAGTTTTCGATTGACTTGTACACCATGTCGGACTCGATGACCAAGCAGCTTTGGGAATACCTGGTACGTCGCTCACTCGTCCGCATACCTTAGACGGGATTCAAGCTTTTGTTGGAATCATTCCTCGAGTGTATGGATGGCATTGGTGGCATGCGACACCGCGCTTGCGGCAAGTGATTGGGACAAGGAAGAAGGGGAAAGAAATATGTGACGGGTAAAGAAGAACTGGCCGCTGACCGCGACGTTGTGCCCGTAACACAGAGCAAGAAGGGCCTCGTCAGCTAGATACCCCGCTCGCCGTCACTCACCGATTTCCTACCCACGCGAGCTCAGTTCACCGATTAATCGAAGGCGTATGAGTCGCTCGATTCGGGCGATGGGAAGAGATGGTGTGGATGTGGGCAATAGCCTTTTTTGTCATTTTTTCTCCTTTTCGTTCCCCTCACGCTATCCCAATGGCATTTGGCTGGGCGTTTTCGGCTTTCAATCCTTCTGTTGGTCTGCTTTTAAGTCTCCCGCGTCTGATCTCCTGTTTTTGTTTGTGTGTGCCACCCCCCCTAAAAAGTATCCGCGGGTCTCGAGTTGCATGCGAAAAATGGTATTGCTCTTTGTATTTGGTGGGAAGGGGAGACGAAGCTACGAACTTGAGCAACGATGGTCTATGGGCTAGATTTGTTCGTGATTTTCCCTAGTTGATGGAGGGTCCAGCCTGTCCTAAGTGTAATCATATTGAGTTGTTGCCGCGTGCGTCTCGTAACCAGTCGCTGACCCTCGATATCTTCCCTTGGCGACATGCTGAGCCAAGTCGTTCCCAGGATAGAGCCATTGCCACGTGTGATGTTGTCGCCTCGGCGCTACGATCCGACGTGCTGCTTGAGCACTTTGCGAAACTGTCTTGCCTCGCCTCAGCTTTCAAGTTGTGGGCTTCGCGCCGAACGAGGCTTCAAGGATAAATAGGAAGCGTCCTTGGGTTCAACACATACGGCAACGCGATTATCGAGTGCTCGTCGGAATCTTGTTTGCGTGATGGCCTGCCCGAAGCTTTGGATGTCGGTGTTGAGGGAGCTGCTACTAACCTGGCAGGCCACTTTGCGTGTCCCCGTTGATTTCTGGCAGGCTTCTCTGCTGCTTTGAGAGTTTTGTGCCCCCTTTAATACCGTCACGATACGAGCATGCCAGCGTATGTATGCCTTGATTATGGAATGATATGTTGACACGGCCAGCGATGTCGAGCCATGTGCACGTACGGTCCCGAAGCATTCCAGCATACACATAATCATATCATCGGACGGATGGCTATGATTTTGTCTGACCGAGACCCAACTACTCCCAGGACCCGACGTATTTATATCTGTCTGACTATGAAACATCTTGATCGTGTGGATGGGCTGGCGTTTTAGCGCAATGTCAAGTCGAGAAGCTCTGCGAAGCAGCAGCCACAGCGTCAACCAGTTCGTGGTCCCCGTATGAACGACCCGGTCCGTACTTTAGACACTCAAATCTCAGGTAAGCTGGACTATAAAATACGTTAGCAGCTGCGTTTCTGGTGAACTCCTGGAATTTCTTCATTTTGAGCCATGGCGGTGCCGCTCTCGACAAATAATAATCTTTGGTGCTCTCATAAATTGGAGAAACACACTCTCTGGCACCAGTATATGTGGTTCAAGAAGTTGACGTAGCTCAATCCAGGAGCGCTTCTTCATTGCTTTTTTGGCTGTATTGTCTCTGAGTATTCGACTCAGCGGGACACAGTACTGATGAAACTGGGGTCTTGAGACTGCTGATGGGCGGAGGTGGAGATGACCACCCAAGTCGTAAATGTTCATCAAGCTTGGGATTGCCATGACAGTGATTCAAGAGTTCGTCAACGATTATCGAATGAATGAGGGAGGATAAACCCCAATTGGTGTAGAATGTTTGGTCTTGCTACAGTCTATAGAATGGTGAGCTCAAGCGCTTCGTATACCCTTCCAGCAGCTGCATGGCAAGCTAGATGTGAGAATTGAGGGGCCTGCTTTCACCAGACAGGCGCAACTTGAGCCCAGGAGCAGAACCCAATGAACACACGGAAGGCGAGATAGATGCGAAAGTGAGAAGGGACCTGAAGGATCTTTGCAAAGTTTGACTGCAAGCAATATTATCTTCTTGCATCCAACGCAGTTCAAAAGCTGTGTTGTTCTTCTTGGCTGTCTGACGCTTATTCAAGTCAGCATCTCTTGACCATTTGATACAACGGTTGAATGGAACCGTGAGAACGAATGGACTGCCTAACTTGAACCCCCGATCTCAAACACGCGAAAACCTAGACATTGACAGACTGCGTTAACTTCGACTACATGTGTATTCTCAGAGCCCAAGCCTGATCTTCATGAAGTCTAGCATAAATTAGAACCAAAATTCCTTCCTGAAGTCATAGAAGCCCAATGATGTCCCATGCAACTGTGTTGCTGATATAGATTCCACCTGGAAGTCTTTGCTATTGAAGGAAAGGTTTTATTGCATCGAGGTCTTGAAAGGAGAAGTTTGTGCAATCTCGCGACAGGACGACGTCGACCGTGATTGTCGCTCTCGCCTGTGTATACCAGGGTTACGCACTTTCAATCGCTGGATGATTTGCGGTTTAAACCCATGAACAAAGGCCCGGCAATGGATCTCTTCGGAATTGTCTACTTTGTCTACAACAGACCGGCGGTTACCATTGGGCTGGTGCCATCAGAATGGACATGTTCAGAAGCAGCTAGTGGTCAAGATGGTACGTGTTACAGTAGACTTCTGAACTCTTCAAAGAATCATCCTTCCCCTTGTAATCTTCCGAGTTCTTATAAGAGAGTCAGCTTTTGGTATGGAGGAAGCATGACCAGCAACACGACGCCGGAACTCGCAACAACATGCACAACATGTCTCGACTCCTGCTTTCGTCTCAGCCTTCTTTCGTCTTCCAAGTATTTGCTTCAAGAAGTGACTTCCAGCATCACTCAACCTGAATAACCATTGGCATGCGTATCGACAGTTCCTGATACTAACAATGTCTCCTTTCGTACGTCGTTTTACGCTAGCAAGAAGAAGGATGAGGATATTGAAGAAAAGTTTCAGTTTAGTCAAATGCAATCGTAGTATTTATATCTGCAAAATGCAGCGTGAACTTCGACGGGATCTAAGAATTCCTATCTTGATAAACAGAAAGTGGCCAAAATCAGACACGAAACGCCCATCGTACACACATCAACCCTTGCGGTCAGGCCTAAGCAGTCTAAAAAAAGGGTGAGAAGCTTCCAGAACCACGAAACCCTCATCATACGGAATGAAGGGGTACTTCGAGAGGTTTCGGAATCTCAGGAAACCTCTTACAACCGCGTCCAGTTATCCAGTAGACCAATGCCACCCACAATCGTTCTGGAACCCGTCTCAAGATCTACATGTTCGTCGCCGTCTCCCACCTTAGCTGTTTCCTGCTCATTCGCAAAGATTATTCAGCGGATTGTTTGCGAGTACATTTTGGCTACGTTTGACTGCCGGTGATGCCAAAGTGCTGGAAGTGTCATGTGAAATTATGCCTCGCCCGACATGGTAGGGAATTTAACAAAGTACCTGGGAGCTTGCTCTCATTCTGCCGGGACAATCTACAAAATAAAGGTCTAATTTAAATGTCTGAGGCGAATGGACAGTCCATGAATGATGGCAGTACTCTTCGGTCGTGTCCATATCCATTTCCTGTGATTGGAGTGTATGATATAAGTGCAGCCACGCTTCCCCCACATGAACTTCAACAACCATTGACGTGTAATCGTCATTCCTAATCTCACCTGGAGATCCATCAATTCCCTGGAAAGACAAACAACCCAAGGGCGATAACCGTACTAGTTGTCTCGGCATCATCTCAGCCGCCGCTGTCAACCATCTCTGTCGCCTGCGTATCGCGCGAGTATAGATCCTGACGTCCGGTCCATGCTCTTAAAACAGGCAAGTTCGTGGCTCTGAGACGAGAGCACGCACTGTCTTCTTTGATATTGACATCAAGCTTCGACAACAGCCAATACACGAGATCATTGCTGATTTGGTCTTCGATATCGACTTCGTAGTTTTATCAACGCCAAGTTCCCAAAGGGAAGCTCATGGCCGAGAGCTATAAAACACGGCTTGGAATTCAAATTAAAAGAAATTAGAAAAGAAAAATAAGAATCCTGCAAGGAATGGGTACCATTCCTTGGCCGACGGTAATATGTGAGCCAGGTGATTGCCCTCAGGCTATGGGCTCCTCGCTCCAGTTTGCTTTGAGTCGTGAGCTCCATCAAGATACCCAATCCCAAATGCCCGCCGTCATCTCTGTTGGTTCCTTCAGTCTGCAACGTATTCAACATGGGGTATTCGATATATGTCTCGCTTCAGCTGGCTGGGAACGAATTCAAGGCATCTTGAGTGACAGGGTAGATAGATTATGAGGGTCGGCCACCCTTATCCGCTGCTCCTAGACAGCAGAGCCCAACTGCACACGAAAGAGCACAATGCCATTTGGTGAATAACACGGAGCGAGGAGTGTGCTGGCTTGCATTTATAATCAAGTTGAAAGATGTACACAGCATGCTTCTGTATGCTTGGTGAATCCCCTTCCGCCGCCACCGCCATGTCGCCCTTCAGTATCAGCTTATTGGTTGTGGGCATCGTATGCTCAACTTTGACTTGATTACCGTCAGAGAATCCTATTCATCTTCAAAAAAAGACATGCACTCACTCCAGGGCACACAACATCACATCTAAATAACGAAAGCAAAGTCAGATATCAGCATCTTAATAGCCCCCACGGAGGCCAGCCTGTTCCAAATCCCATCCTCCCCCTTTGACGGGGAAGTATGGTAGTAGGTCTTCTAGTATGTACATTTCAGAATTCTCCAACACAGGCGTGCGTAATCTGCGGGTATTAACGCGCCGAAAAAAATGAGGCCGTCTGTCTCCCCTCCGGTCTGTATCTGCATTGCCTCCCCCAATCTTTTCTACATCTCTCAAAGAAAAGAAAAGAATAAAAAGCAAGAAGCCGTCTCTGCTGCATATGAAAAGCCGGGTTTAAGCTCTGTTGGATAGGCATTTCCAAACAAGCCAAAGCGCGCGTCTCCAGATGCTTCTCTCTCCAACCTGAACGGTCCCCTTGCGGGGTGGTATCATTTCCTGACTGAAACGAAGTGCAAAAAAAGTGCGATAGTGAAGAAAAGGAAGAAAAAAACGCAAGTAATACGTGTAGTGGGCGTCGGGCCATGCGACATGCAATTAGTGCCCTGTAAGTTAGGGAAGAGGTGTGTGTCGGAGGCGTAGTCGGGTAGTCCAGCTGCCAGCACGGTCTGAGGTGCTGGCTGGCATGGTGGTGTCGATAATAAGTGACGAGGCGGGAGCAATGCATGTCGAGCCTGAGGTCGTCGTAAGGCGAGAGGGTGAAGAAGGGATGTTGACAAAGAGAAGCGGCGGGTTGGCGTGATTGGTGACTTTTGGTGAGAATGGAAGTGTGTGGGTATAGTAGAATGGGTTGATGAAGAAGTTGGTGTTTGTAGGTAAGGTCCCAAGTCATGGCAGCTTACTGGCCAAAGGAGCTGTGGCTCTGATGCGCGTCTTGGAGAACTGGGACGGGTTAGCTCATTGTATTCGACATGGGAGTGATGGCAACTTACTGTGCAGGACATTCAACTGTCCGGCGCGATCTTCGCACGCAACCTGCAGGCCAGAGCCCTCAACGAAGTCAAGGACCACGCTGTTGGGAAGCTCTTGCAGCTCGACATCGGGGATATAGGGCGTACGGAACTCAGAGAGATGGTATCTCTTGATGCCGACACCAGTAGATGGCCTGTCCTTGGCAGCGGTGGAAGCAGAACCAGCAACGGCGTTGAGGATCAGAAAGCCCTGGGAGTCCAGGCAAAGGCTGCGACGCTTCCAGAGCAGGTTGTCCGGGAACTGGACGTTGACATCGCCCATGAAGGCCTCGAGGGTGGGCTGCTGGAGGCGGGTGACCTCGAGCGCGTCCTCCTCCTGCACGGTGGGGGAGATGGCAGTGGGAGTCATAGTCTTACTACGACCCGCGCTGCTGAGCGAGGAGGACAGGCGGCGCATGAAGCGGCTGGCACGGCTCTTCTTCTTGTCACTAGTAGTAGACTTGCTGTCATCGCCGGAGCCGCTGCCCTCGGTGAACATGGAAGGCGACATGGCTCCGCTGGCGGGGTTCTCCTTGCTAATGGAGGAGCGGCGGCTGCTGATAGACAGACGACGGGTGAAGCCTCCTGAGTTGTGGTGAGTGGATGGGGGTCTCGTAGGGGACTTGGACGGAGACATGGGGGGAGGAGGACTGAGGACCTCGGCGGACGGCGAAGTGAGGGACTTGCGACGGTCCTTGATGAAGTCCTTCATGATGCTGAGGGAGGAGCGGCGAGGGGGCTCATCCAACTCTGCGGGGTCGACGGACTGGGAGCGGCGCTTTTCCTTAGAAAGTCTCCTCTCCTGAATCGTCTCCTTGGATACCTCAACCTTCGCCAGCTCGGGCGGGGGCATGGGAGGCTCGGCAGGCTCGGCCTTCTGGTGATCGACAACCAACGGAGACTCCCTAAGCTCAAGGCGGCCGAACTCAGAAGGATCCTTAGGTGGCTCGGGGACCCTGCCTACTTGGCTGGGATCACGGATGATCCGTGCCGTGACAGAGATAGATTCAGGTCGTCCTCTGGGCGGCTGTGCGCCGGGAATTTCGAACATCGAGAGTCTGTTGGCCATGGATCCCGACCTCCCGCGGGTTTTGGCACTTTCGGGGGAAGAATCTCTTGTGTCTTCCAGAATCGACGAAGGGGCTGGACTGGGCACTCGGAGAGAGTTTGTGCGTTCCATGACCGATGGTGACCGAGAAGGAGGCTCTCTGACGCTTCCCCTCTTGACGGAGAAGAATGCAGAAGACGGCCTCGGTGACTTTGAGTCGTTGGTCTCCACGACGCCAGGCGCGTTCGCAGAGAGCTTCTCCAAAGCCTTGATCCGCTGGGAGATGCTAGACCCAATCTTGCCAGGTTGCTTGGGAGCCAGGTTCTGATTTTGCTGCTGCGTGATCTTATGCAGAAAAGCGGCGCCAGAAGAGATGGATCTCCTGTTCTGCTCTTGTGCCGCTACATCAGCAGGCGTGAGGAGGTTGCCGCGGATGGGGTTCGAGATGGTGCGTACGACACCACGAGAGGTGGGCCTGCTGGCGGGCTGTTGCGGAGGACTAGGGAAAACTGGTGTGATGGGTGACTTCGAGACGGTTACCGGTTGGGCGTGCTCGACGGTAGCAGAGTCGAGCTCGTTCATGAGATCCTCGTCGTCGGAGATATTGCCGTCATCCTTCTTCTCAGACTCGTCGAGATCAGTGCGAATGGGATCGACGAGAGAGTGACGCTTCTGAGACTCGGCCGACTGGACGTCATTCTCACCATGCTCCTCCGGAGTGGCCTGCAGAGGCTCCTCAGGAACCTCGTCCGGTGAGACGATCATGGGCACCTCGGTCGCAGTAGCTCTTAGGTCTTGTGTCGAGAACTTGGATCTGGGAACCCTCAGTCCCGGGGATTGAGGCGACAGCGGCGACTGTGGTGTCTCTTCCTTCGGCAGAGAGGCGGTCTGAATCTCCTGCTTCACGTCCTCCTTGGGCGATTGCTTCGGCGAGGAAGCCTTCTCTTGCGTTGGGCTCGTGGAGAACTTGGAGACGGGCAAGGTGAGGGGGGACTTGGGCACCTCGACCTCGATCTTCTCTGGTTCGGGCTGAGCTTCAGCTTCAACCTGCTCGTATGCTGGCCGAACCTCGGACTTTTCAGTCTCTGGCACCTCTTCGGGAAGCTGCTCCTCAACCTGAGCGACCTCTGGGGTCTGCTCAGCAACGGGCGTATCTTGTTTCTCGGGCGCGGCCGCTTCCACCTGCTCGACAGGCTTCACTTCGTTATCGGTCGGGAGTGATTGCTCAGGCTCCCTTGGTTCAGGGACATCGGTCTCGGGCTCGGGTTCTTCTACCAGCTGGGGCAGTGGCTCGATTGGCTTGGGCGTCTCGTCCGCGACGGCTTCGTCATCAACTGGTTCTGCTTGAGGCTCTTGGAGATCCTCCTCCGTCTCCTTCACCGTCTCGTCAGTAGACTCGGATAGCGATGACGCCTTGGTCGAGTGGTCAGGCTCGGAGGAGGCAATGATTGGAGAGGCAGGATGCGAGTCGCTCTGGGTGATTTCAGAAGCGACGTCGGTATGAACGGAAACGGAGGACGCGTCGACAACGATGCCGGAGTCCGCCTTGGAAACGGAGAGTCGTCTCTCTCCTTCGCCCTCGCCGCCGTCGGCCTCGGTAGCAAGGGTCTGCTCGGCTATCTCCTCGACGTGTTCAGTAGGCTCCGCCTTGTCTTCTTCAGTGACGATTTCCTCAGTCGGGGCAGAGTCGACGTCGACATCGACATCGGCGACAGGAACAGAAGTGGGTTGAATGCTGAGTTTCTTCTTCTTTTCCCGCAGTTTCATAGCCTTCATCAGACGCGCCTTTTCGGGCGTCATAGTCTGCTTGGTAGCAGCGGCGGTGGTGGTGAGGGCCGGCATGGCTGATTTAATTGAGGCGCCCGAGCTTGTAGTGGGTCTCGCTCCTGGTCCCGAGCTCGTGTGTGGTCTAACGGGTTCGTCAACCTGGGAAATGGGATCCCCGTCGGGTAGGGGTGTTGCGGTGGCGGCCAAGGAGATTTCGGTTGTTTCGTCAAGGTGGGTTGCTTCGGAAGGGTCCAGAGTATTTTCCTTGGTCTTTCCCTTTTTGGCGCCCTTGGAGAATAACTTGAAGCCGGACGGTAATTGGGAAATTGGTCTAAAAGCTGCCCCCACAGCTGCGGTGCGCGGATGGCCGGCGACGTCGAGTGAAGGCCGTGGTGCAAGCTTAACTCTGGGTTTGCCGAATGTGCTGGTGTACGAGGACGAGCTGTACAGTTCGGGCCGTGAGGATTGCGATGACATGCGCCGGCCTTCGTCGATTGATTTTGTGGGGGAGGACGGTCTGGCTCCGACAAATTCTGGCGGCTCCAGGGTTTCGGAAAACTTGCTTTCCTCGGGCAAGTTTGCCAGGTCCGTATTCAACCTCACCGGCGGATCTTCTGGGATTGGCGACGTCGGTGCCTCGGCGGTCTCTTCTCCGGGTGTTTCTGGCAGTCCGTCACCGACTGATCTTCTCTTGCTAGCTCTCTGTTCTTCCTCTTCCTCCTCTGCGATTTCCATCAACCGTCTCCGTCGCAGGGAGCTTGTAGAGGACGAAGTCGAGCCAGACGCTGCGTGCAAGGAGCATGCGGCGGATAGCTTGGTGTCCTTGAGCTCCCTCGCGGTAGCTATCGAAAAGGTGGTGTTGTACGGCGCAAAACGCTCGCATACGGCGTTGAAGTGAACAGTTACACGCGCTACAAGTGGTCAGAAGACAGGCCGAGTCAGCTTCGTCACCCTAAGAAATGGAAGGCGCCGTCCATCAAAGCAATGCGCCGCTGTGCAGACGGTCAGAAACAAGAAGCAGAACCCACCTTGAACGAGTCGAGAGCAATCTTCGGGAAGATATTTAATGATTACGTTCCGACGCCGGTACCTTAGAAAGCCAAACAAGGGCGTATGCTCCTCGTTCTCGTCTTCGTACTGAGCTATGTTGTTCCGGATCTCCACGATGCCACCGTTCCCGCGACCCAGCAGTTCGACGTCATCGCGACTCGCATACTTGAGGAGAAACCTATGTTTGGCGCAACAGTTTTAGCCTACGTAGAACTACACGCGCGTGACAATGGGACGGAGGAGAGACACAGGACCACGGTTATCCACGAGAAGAGGCATCATCGGCGCGTAGCACGCACATTGCGCGATGCGCCAAGTCGCGGTCTCCCTAAGCACAGGAACGGAGATTTGACTTGTGTTTCTGTCTATGATGGTGGGGAAGGCAAGAGGAAAGACTGGAATGGGAGGGGAGGGGATCATCATACCATCCTCCAGGTTCCGCAACGGCGGCGTCGTGGGCCTCCTTGACCTTGGGGTCGTCCAGGCCATTGAGCGACATGCTCCCTTCGGTGGCCTTGCCGGCCTACGGTAATGCGCGGTGGGCTTCGGATCGGAGGGGTTCGTTCGTGGGCAGTCGGCGGTAGATTGCGCGGCCGGTGAAGGGTTTCGCGACCGGAAGTGAGGAGCTGAGGGAGCTGGGCCGGTGAACCCCAGGGGCAGAGAGCGCAGCGCAACGCAGGGCGAGCTCGGGGTGTGGATTCTGGATTCCTGCTGGGAGGAAGAACAAAAAAGTGGTTCGGAAGGGGGTCGTCGTCGCTTAGCAAAGGCAGACCGGACCGATGGCGGTTGCGATTTTCAGGGGTAAGGCTGAGAAGGAGGGCGAGGAAGGCGATTGCAGGCGCGGCAGAAGCAGCGGCAACGGCGGCGGCAACATGTAGGACAGGCCAAGGAGCAAAGGCGAGCCGCACATGGGCACAAACCTGAGCTCTGTGAAGCACAAAATGTGAAGACACAGACAGAGAGGTGTTTGTGTGGACCTGGCCTGGTCGTTTCTTTTTGGCGACGAGGGGCTGAGAAGAGAGATTTGGGTGGTTTTTTCTTCGGGGGGTAGGAGAGGGTTGCGGCAGACAGACAGAGAGCCGGTGTGGAGGCCGAATCCGACTTGGAGGGAAGGGGGGTCTGATCTTGGACCGGTCTGGCTGGAATGCCGTGCTGGGTGTGTGGGAGAGGCTGGTCGTGTTTGTCAATGCCGGACCTCGGGGGGTGTGGCAGGAAGAGAGCGGTTGACGCGCGGGATGGGGATGTGATGGACCTGCGTTGCGCAGATGGCACGCACGCAGGGTTGGAGCGCGTGCTGCGTGCGCTGTGCTGTGCTGGACAGAGAAGAGAAGGGGAGGGATAGAACGAGATATCCTCCAGATGGCTAGTGTATGTATGGATGTGTCTTGTCTATCCGCGCAGCTATGAATAGTGCTGCTAGGAGAGCGGATAACACAATCGGATGTGTACAGCTAGGCCCAGGTAAGATAGGTAGGAAGAGAAGAGGGAAGTGAATGGTAAATTACGGCTCCAATGACAGACAGGGCTGCGACAGAGCACTAAAGAAGCAAAGAGTGAAGAAGAAATTGGATCCGTCAGCGACTAAACTAGGTAAAAGGTACTCTGAAGGGGGAGAGAGCCATCAAGGGCCCAAACGAAGGGGATAAGAAGAATAAAGAAGGACGGTATGGTGAGGCAAGGTACGTCAATGTAGTAATGTCAAGGGGGCGTTGTCCAACGCAGACGGGATGAGACGAGGGAATGAGGTGGCTGCTGCTGTACTCTGTACCTCAAGACGCAGAGCAGAGTTGGGCAGCGGGAGGAAAAGCGAAGGAAAAAAAAGAAAGAGAGACGGGGAAAAGAGCTGTCAACGGACACAGGTTGGGATAGCTCAACAAGGCAAGGTAGCAACGAGCACAGTTAGCGATTAAGGATTAGTGGTGAGTGACACTGAGGGACGAAAAGACGGCAAAATGTCACTCTCCAATTTCATGTCCGCCCATCGACGCCCACCTCGCCGTGTTGGCCCTCGGCCGGTGGTCCTCTTGCTGCCCGTCCCCCCCTGGGTCTTCTCCCTTTCGGGGGTTAGGGAGAGCAATTCAAGGGTGGCGCCCCCGGAGGCGAGGCCAGTGGAGGGTCGCTATTGGCTTGTAATCATTCCTGGGCTCGTCAACCGTCCTCCGCCGGGGCCCGTAGTGGATGGTGGACGGTGCTTTCAATCTGCAAGTGCCTAGGTACCTTAGGTGCCTACCCTACTGCGCTGCACCTCACCGGAGGACGGACCATCATCTCATGGGCACCTGCCCTGGTTTCTGAGGTGCTTGCCTAGGAAAAGAGCACGGGGCACCTTCCATGGGGCCAGACTCCAATGCACTACTTCCAGTCTTCCTCTCCTAAGAACATCCAACTCCATGTTGAACCGGCCATTCAGAGATGCAAGGTCCAAGAGACCACGGCCGATGGACGAAGCCGTTTCTTCTTAGCTCCAGCAGCATTCTCCCCCTCCTGCATGCCACCCGTCTGCCCCCTTTCCCGTTGACAACGCCACCGTTCCCGCTAACGAAAAGGCTTGCGAGACGCTACCATGCCTCAAAGGGCACGTTCGACGACGCCATTTGTCAGTGGAATCCCATCTTCGAGAGGCCACGAGAGTCAGGGAGCGAAAGGCAACACAACTCGGTGACGGATTGACGGGCACAACCTGGCAAAACGATCCAGGGGGACGGGAAAGCTTGAAACGTCCCAATCCTGCACCCGCCGGAGTCCCGGCCTGCCTGCCTGCCTTGTCCACCTTTCAATGGGGGCAAAGACAATAATAACGTCGCCATCTATATTAAAAGAAGTGCTTAATGAAACTGCTTTCGACGCATCCTCCCACCAACATGCGACGAATGGGTTTCTGCTGCCATCATCCAGCCCGGGTCTTGCTAGGACCAGAAGCCCAATCGACGATTCGGCTTTCAATTGCATTGATGACAATTCATCACCAGGTGCATGACTCTCTCTCTGTCTCTCACTTCCCATTGGGACGCGCGCAGGAGATTGTTGGTCGTTTACACGCATTACTTAAGATTGAAATTCCCCAAGGAAAATCGCAGTGCAAGACCAAAAGTCATGTCAGAAATAGCACCCCGCAGGACATCACAAAAATAGGGGATTGGCAGAGTTCATCCCAGCGGGCTGATCTCCGTGTCGCTCCCGTTGCGTGGGAACCCGGCAACTATCGAACCCTTGGACTTTTTGCTTCTTTGCTTTTTTGCAGCAGAAACTCTGAGTTTGCTTGACACTGACAGGGTGGTGGTCATCGTCATCATGAACGAATACCACCCTGCCGGTTCCGTCTGTGGAGGGGGACGGTTTTTGACAGGAAAGCCACCACCAACCAACCAACCAACCGCCACCCAACTAAACTCTTGTCATCATCCTCATGCCCGAGAACCACACACGGCGTCATGTCAGTTGAGGATGAAGCGTCCTCACTCATCACCATCATCAAAATGACCGCGCAACGCCAACAAAAAAACCTGGACACTTTGCCCGCAATCAATGTTTCCCTTCCTCCCCTCACACCATCCTCCCCCCTCCCCCCTCCCTAACGCTTTGACCCCTCATCTGTCGGCCGTCTCCTCTTTCATACCAACACGAATGATATCCAGGCAAAAGGCCATTTTGAACTCCGCCAGCGGCCAAACAAATCAAAAAGACGAAAATGCCACGCTTCGTAGAATACACTATCCATAGCCCGCACGTGCTCCGTGTCCACCGATCTCCCTAGCCTAGATTGCCCTTCCGAAATATTCATTCAATCCCAATACTAGCATTTTTTCCCCACAGCCCAGAAACCGGTAGACGGACATCGCGTGTCTCGAACAATGTCTTGGATCTGATGTTTGCTGCATTGCAATCCCCCCCTCTTATCATATACTAATACAGATCGGCATCACAGTATGCCTTGTACGGTTGCCCATCAAGAACTGAAGCCTGTTTCCAACCGGAAAGCAAGCAAAGCGGTGTTTGTATTAAAAACGGTCTGAGCAGAAAAGGTCATCCCAACCCCCAACCGTACCCTTATGTTTCCACAAAGAAGAGCTGAGATAAAGTGTTCTGCAGCTTGCATGCATTGCATACAAAACCCACTAAATCGGTCCTTCGCTTGTTCCCTTCGTGCAGCTTGCAGTAGCCGCATCAGTAAGCTTCAACCTCCCGTCCAAAGAAAAAGAGCAGGCTACCTATTCGGATTCCTTCTCCTCACGCAAAGGAAGAAGAAGAGGGGGATCAAGGAAAAAAGGAGGTCCTAGCGGACCTCCATCTCCAGGAAGGCCATGAAGCTTGCCGCCACCAACATTTCCAGATGATAGAAACAAGCAACACACAGGAAACAAGGAGCATTGTCACCACCACCACCAGGTCCCATCATAAAACCTAGCGCGGCTTATCCGCAGCATATTACGTGCATAATCAGAACCCCCCTCCCCCCCCAAAAAACCCTCCGAGCAGGCATGCGGCAAATAGATAGAAGCCAAGAGAGAGCGAGAGAGGTTCATCTAAATTCTTCAACGGGCGGGGCGCCGGCGTGCCCCATCAAATCAATCAAAATCGACAAGAATCCACACCGGGAAAGCGGGATTATCTACAACACTCCCTGTATCACCAGGCGTGACACCCACATCGACAGTGGAAACAGCCTCTAAATGGGTTGAACGGTTGGCCTGCGAATCCAAGGACGTAGCAGACCGAGCGGCCGGGAAAGACTCGAAGAAATGTGAGTAAGAGAGAGAGAGAGAAAGAGAAAGAGAAACCGAAGAGAGAGGAATGATAGATAGGGGGCGGGGATGGGGCCCGGACCCGCGCTAATGTGAGCTTCCCTCCTCCGGTCGATGGGGTCCGTCCAGTCCGGCTCTCGGTAGCTAACGGGATACGTAAGCCCTGGGCTCTCTCTCCGAGATTGCGTCCTGGAGCTCGGGCCTGGCTGGGCGCTGTTCGCAACTTCGTTCTCGGAACTGTCATCCTGTGCTTCGGACGTTTCTGGTGAACCTCGCTCGGCTGCGCGGCCGAAAGGGAGGTGGGCCTGGACAGAAAGGCATGATGTGGGTGTTGAGGTTCAATACAACTATCAAACAGGTCACTTAAGACTCGGACTTTCAACGTGATGATTGGGCGGGTTAGGGTTGGATTTTTTCTTTTCTCAGGCCTCTACGTATGTGATATATCTTTTTCCCGTCGGGTCCTTCCGCTCTCCAACACACCGTTTTCATCAGAACAAAAAAGGGGGAATAATTCAGGTATAGGTGCGTACAAAGACCCCCTCGGGTAGGGACGGTCCGATTGAGGGGAGCCCAGTTCATCAACCACCGAAAATATGAACGCCGTTCCATGCTGTCGTTAGGTATCGAGCCACAATCAAGGGATGAGTTGAGAGATGTCAACGAATGGTTTTCAGTGAAGTCCAGCGGCAGCGGCGCCCGGGGGAGGAGCGTCGAGGTCGACGCCCTGCACCATCGCTCTCTGCTGCCCGCTGTTGCGGTAGAGGTTGCCAAAGTACTTGAGCGCAACCTCGCTCTCCTGGCGCACCTTGAGAGTCTCCTCGCGGCGCTGGCCGAGATCCTTAACGGACTGCTCGAGACCGACGCGGAGGTTGTCGGCGGGGTAGCGCAAGACCTTGCGGACCGAGGACGAAATGCGGTTGGAGTTGCTGTGGACGTAGTCCACGGCCTCCAGCTGAGCAGCGATCTTGGCCGCAAGACGATGGGGCAGAGAGTTGGGAATCTGGTTGAGGACGTAATACGCGGCGGCGAAGGCTATTAGGTTTGTTAGCTGTCCGTCTGCAAATGTTCCAATAACGTGTCAACTTACCAGCTGCGATGATGCCCGGGATGATGAGCTTTCGCAGATTGTCGTTGCCGAGGATCTTCGCCGCGCTCAAGGCGTGGTCTAGCCATCCGTTGCCACCAATCATACGAGGAACCAACGCTCCTGCAATAGTGAGGGCCATGCCGGTACCTGCGACCTTCTCCTGCTTCTGAATGATGGTGTTCCAGTCGACGAAGTCCAACAGCTCCGTCGGTACATCGACTTGGCGAGCCATAGAGTCTCTCTTCCGCTTGAACATGACGTCGGGGCGGAAAACCAGGTTTTGGTAGTCATCGCCCAAGTGCATGATACCGAGCTGCTTGATAGCATTGACGCCGCCGACAGTCTTGGCCTTGGCGTGCTCTTCGCAGTGGGCGACAGCCTCCTGGATGTAGGACATCATGGCATCCTTCAGTTCTTCAGCGTAGTCAAAGGCACTGAACAGGCCCCGGTACGGAACACCGTGGTTGTTGTCTCCAGAATGTTCAATAGCCGAATTGAGCGTCAACCTCGTGTAGTCGTAGACGGCCTTGCATGTGTCCTCGGTGATTTTCTCGATCTGGTCGCCAACCTGGGCCTTTGCCTTCCTGCTAGACTCAAGCTGAGGCTCGAGCTCTCTGAGTTCATTAGTGACACGATCCAGCTCGGACTGAGCAACCTCGGTGTTGACGTTCGCCAACACATTGACGTCGTTCAAAATGTTCAGCAAGTACGTCTTCGCAGGCGCCAACTTGGACCTGGCACGCTTCTCCAGAACGAACCTGCGAAGCGACTGTTCCAAATTCTCAAAGTCACGGATCTTGTCAAGGTCCTTGCCCTTGCCCTTGGGGTCGTCGCCGGGGTCATCACCGCCCCCGCCCCCGCCTCCACTCCCGGAGGGGCCAGCCGTAGGCACAGCGTTACTGGACACAAAGTGAACCAGCTCCGAAGACTCCTTGTGCGTCCTCGGGCTGAGTCCGTGGACCTGGTCCAGAATCATCTTCTGGCACCTGTTCTTGTCTCTGATATTGTCATAGCCGTTCACCACAATGAAGAGATACGCCTTCTCTGCGGCGGCGGCCCAGATGAACTCCTTGGCAGTCATCGTGAAGTGGTTTGCTGCAGAAACCACAAAGACAACGACATCAATCTCCTCTTGCCGGGCAAAAACAGCGGTTGTCTTGGTCGTGTCCGAGTTCAGTCCAGGACCGTCGATCAGAGCAATATCCACCACACCGTTGTTGAGCAGCGACTCGTCAATAGTCCGCACATCCTTGACATAGACCTTGCACTGAGTGTACTTGTCGTTCTCAATGACAATGTCCTCCAACTGTGTCAACTTGTAGACGTCGTATGAGCTCTCGTCGTGTCGGTCGTACGTGGCATCCTTATGGACGGCATGAACCTCCTCGAGACCGCCGTTCTCCCTAGCGTCCAATACCTCACAAAAGATGGCTGTGCACGGCTGCTGGTCCTCGGGCAAAATCTTCCTCCGCAGAAGGGCGTTGCAAAATGTTGACTTTCCAGCGTTTAGGTCTCCCGTGATCAGGACCTTGCTTGACGTATCTTCGATTCGTTCGCGTAAGTTGAGGAGGTGCCGAATGCTCGAGCTAATCTTGCCGTCCAAGAGCGAGGCAATGGAGCCCTTCTCTAGAGAGTGCACGAGCTCCGCTTGGTGAAGAGACCCCAGCTTCAGATCCAGCTTCAAAACCGAGAAATCTTGGGCGATCTGCGGTGTAACGAGGCGGGGTTCCTCGGCAGGCCGCCTGTCCTGTGCCCGGCTCGATTCAGCGCTTTCGACCGAGGTCAGAGATCGTCGGATTGAGGGAGGCGACGTCGGGGAGGTAGGAACCGAGGAAGCAGATCCATGGACGTCGCCGGCAGTCGAGAATGCGTGGCCCATGGCTGGTCGGGAAGACTTCTCCGCCCGGGTGACGGAGGGGTAATGTGCGGGCCATGATACGTTCATCTCCTGCAGCTCCTTCAACAACTCGATGACCTTGTTGATCGAGCGGCCGAGTGTCACCCGGTGGGCGTTATACCACAGCTGGTGAATGGCACCGGCCTGAGAACGGCGGTCAGCTTCAGAGAGGTGACCATTGGCGGCAGTTGGGATATGGCGATCCGCGGCGGACAGAGCCTCGCCATTAGCGATGCTGCCTCCATAGCCGGAATCGTTGTCGAGGAGGTTCTGGAGTTGGGCGGCGTGGACAGAAGTGGAACCAGAGCCTACAGTCATGTAGTGATGTCTGCCAGATGACGGATGCTGCGGCGTGCTGTCGGAATCGTCTCTGTCGACCTCTTGGTCCATCGGGGCCTTGCCCTTCTTCGAGAAATAATCTTGGCTCATTTTCGGTCGGTTGCGGGTGGTAAGAGCATTGTCGAGGGCGTGGTGTGTGTGAGGGGTGAAAAGGGTCGAGTATGTGTGGAAAGTGGCGGTGGAAGTTTTACTACCCGCGAACTGTTTTTAGGGAAGCTCGTCACCAACGAAGAATTCCCAGCGCATGATTTTGGGCGGAGCGGCAAATTTCCTCCACCTCGTTGGTCGCGGCGCACCACCCATTGGCTCGAGTTCTGGTTCCGTCCCGTCACGTCCAGTCCAGTCGAGCCACCCGGGAAAATACCGCGGCCGAAAAAGCCTTATCTAATCAGCGGGCTCTTGAGAACGCGGGCACCTGTGTGGCGCCCTTGGACTGGCTGGGCGCCTGTCACAGCGTAATCGCCCATGTTTCTTGGAATCCCTGGAAGGCTGGCACATGGGCTCGCCTACGTTACGCCGTGCCAAGCTCTTCTTGTACGTACCTTCCTGGCCTGCCTCTGACTTGACTTCGTTCCGTTGCCCGTTACGTGAGTGCCTACCAGGCAACCTGGATCTCTATCAACTTTCCCGACGACAACCCCCAAACGAAACAAGCAACCGATCCATCGTCTGTCGGTTTGCTGCGTAGGTACACCGTCGACACAGTTACTCTTCGTCCGGCAGAAACGATCCCCCAACCTCCACCATGAACGTACGTCGTCTGCCTCTTCCCCGCCACGACCCAGGTGCTAATCTTGCGACAACAGATTCTGGAGTACATGTTTGGCAAGCGCATGACGCCCGCGGAGCGTCTGCGCAAGAATCAACGCATGCTGGACAAGGCTATCCGCGAACTGGACCAGATCCGAGTCAAGCTTGAGAAGCAAGAGAAGCAGTTGATCACGCAGATCAAGCAGAGCGCCCAGAAGGGACAGATGGGTGCTTGCAAGATCCAGGCGAAGGATCTCGTTCGGACACGGAGGTCGGTTAAGCATCACCTTGAAAATTGACGATAGCGCTGACAGATGGCATCAACAGGTACATCGAGAAGTTCTACGGAATGCGCAGCCAGCTGCAAAAGATCTCGCTTAGGCTGCAGGTACGACACCCCAGATGGGCTCTCAGGACGATTGACTGACTGCGAACTCGCGACAGACCTATCGCACCAACGAGCAGATGATGCAAGCCATGAAGGGCGCAACCGTGGCCCTGGGCAGCATGAACCGATCGATGAACCTCCCCGCCCTCCAGCGCATCGCCATGGAATTCGAGCGCGAGAACGACATTATGGACCAAAGACAGGAGATGATGGACGACGCCATTGATGATGCCATGGACGTCGGCGCCGAGGAGGAGGGCGAGGAGGTTGTGGAGCAAGTTCTGGAGGAGATTGGGGTTGACTTGACATCAGCGGTAAGCATGCGTGCCGACTTCGGGACGGACTACGGTAGGCTAACAACGGCCCTTGCAGCTCGGCGAAACACCGTCCGGGATGCAAACCGCGGCGGTACCGGAGAGCAGGATTGCTCAAGCAGTCGGCGGAGGAGGTGGAGGTGCGGATCCCGGCGACGACGACCTCCAGGCCCGTCTCGACAGTCTCAGGCGGTAGCCATAGTAACACTCAATGAAGCGGCCACGATATTTTGCGGCCAGCAACGACGGATGATGAGGGACCCTGGGCAGCTAGCTTGTTTTGTCACATACGGTACGGAGTCCCTAGGATAAGGGGAGGCGCACTTATTTTCTTTTCCATTAAGCGGCGTCTCTTTTTTCATGCAGCAACCATGAAATTGTGTCGGTGGGCATGCTCTGCGCTGGCATTCGGCAGGTTGCATCGGAACATTGCGTCATTTGTCCACATCAATTCAGGTGCCCCGCCAAGATGACTGCGTTTCCCACGAATACCTGCCATCGGGGCGAGTAAACCGAGCTGCTGCTTTGGGAGTTGGACCACGGCATGCAGTTCTCCCTGGGTGGACATGCCTTGCCACCGCACTATCTACTATTTTGAAGTAGAATTTGCCATAATCGAATATACTCTGTCAACATGCCTCCTCCCTGGGATGTGTGACACTTGAGCCATCAACGCTGAGAAGTTTTATGCCGAAGAGGGATGCCAGGACAAGAAACAAATCCCAAGTGGGCACCAAGCCGAAAGGCCCAGGCACACATGATAAACAACACACAACAGACACGGCTTGCAGAATGCCATGTCGGCAGGATTGCCCCGAGTCAGCATGACGCTGTCGCTTTCGCAAATGTGGGCCTGGCTTCTTTTGTCGGATCTCTCAGCCCAGCCCAACCCGGCGAACCGGACCCCAACTTGGACCCCGAATTCTCGGACACGTTGTTTGCTGGCGCCTGCGAGGGTAAAAATGGCAAGAATATCAACAACAGGGCAAGGTAGGGTAGGGTACCTGCCTAACGTACCTGAACCTTCCCCGCTCCTGTCCAGGGTTCGAAGCTGAGCTGTTATGCCAACACGCCGTGGGAGCTGAGCAGACGACGCGGGAAGCAATGTGTTGAATAGCATATGCGGTGTCATGGGAATAGCCTCCACTGCATCTATCCCTTGCCTGAGTAACCGCCGCTGTGGGCGGCAGTTGGGAAAAGGTGCTAATTTAGTTTTCCTTTGACCAAAAACTCAACGCCGCTCTATCAGCCTAGAGGCAGCGAAGGCCCAAGCTGCTTGGCAACCCAATCTAAGCTTCACGAGAGGGGCCTCATCGCGGCCTTAGCAGCTGCGGATGGAAGCGTCGGGTTCGTGGGAGCAGGCAAGGAAATCCGGTTCGGCGTAGGAAGGTGCTTTGAGTCTCTTACACGGCATGATCCCGACTGACGGGCGGTGCCAGAAGGGGAAAGCGAGTTGGAGGTGTTCTTGAACGGTTCATGCAATGTGAGAAACCCATCCATGCGTTCGTCGTAGGATAGGTTCGCCGTCTTTCCATAGCTACTCAAGCTCTCTGGTGGGTTCATGATGGCAACAACAAAAGGACGCGTTGAGTAGTGGCCGGTAGCCTCCCTCCATCGTGAGAAAGAAAGAGATCGGGCCCGGGACTACGGGGCTGGTGATCGGCATAGGAACGGCCCAGTTCGACTAGCAGGTTTGCAGCATTGGGTCTCAGAGTGAGGTCACTCGGCCATCTCGCGCTTCCCTTCCAGACCCGTCAGGGCAGGTCCAGTCCACGGGTTAGCTGGTTTACCTCAGCAAAAAGAAGAAAGGGTGGGCGGGCTACCTTAGTTTGGTTTCTCTTAATCCAGCTCATCCCATCCATTCCCCTCCAAGGTTCTCTTCCTCGTCCCGGGAATTCCAAACCGCGTACCGGACATCAGACACTCCACGACAGTTTAGACGCCCCCGTGTGCCCGTACGTTTCTTGGCCGAGATTCAGATCCCGCCCGCCTAAGCCCCTTCGTTTGGGTCGAATCCACGACAGAGCGTAAAGGTATCTCAGCAGCGCATTGCAGAAACACCTTTGACCCCGACAACGACCCGGCAGTCAGTCCAACAATCAAAGTATCTTACTTCACAAGTCGCAGGGATTGGAAGGGCCCCTCCCCGTAACGGAGTCAAGGTAAGCGCCGCTAAGAAAGCGACCCTGCGAATCGTGGTTCCCGCCTTTCTCTTTCTCAGGTGGACGTCCATAGCTGGGCTGCGCAAGGTACCTAGGTATTCGTACCTTACCCGGTCCACGTCGCTCTTCCTTGCCCTTTCCCCTCCAACCAAACATCCCCTCCCCCTCCTCTGCCACTGCTGCTGCCCACTGCGGAGAGCCACAGCGTAACGCAGCGCCCGCCCAGTCCAGCCCAGCCCAGCGCCGCAACATTCGCATCCGCATCTGCTGCCTCACCACAACCTTGTCTCCGAACTTCCCTTCACCTCATCTCACTTCAAATCTGACCAACCCGCTCTTCTCCCAGACGACATCGCAGCCTTTGCCATCCCGCTGGCAAACTGCGCCTCCAGATCTTCCCCGAGACGTCTCTTTCTCGTTCTTCTCCCACTCACCAACGACGTCCTCCCGCTCTTCCGTCTCGGTGGGTACGTCACTTTTGTGAGTACTGGCGCTTCCCATCTTGACCCCCCCCCCTTCCGAATATCAATCAGCCTACGTCACCTATCAACCCTGGAGCACCATCTATACACAGAGACACCACGCTCCTGACATTGGCATTCTGCATGATCCCGCCTCTCTATCTCGCATCCTCCTTTTGCGCGCACGCTCCGAGAAGCCTCTCGTAGCCCTACCCCATCTCCTGTCTTGATATCCCACTCCATTGCGGCCACCAGCCGGCGCTTATGTGGCGATATCGCTTTGCTGCTTAAAGATCTAGCTTGTCTATATTGCCTTTCCCTTGCTTCTCCTACCCGACGCTTCATCTGCATCTGGCTCGGACCCGACTTACTTCCTAGCTCCCGGTCGGCCTCGGACCACTTTGCCCCTCCATGAATCCGACGAACATTGCTTGCTCGCAACTCTAAAGCTAACACCGCCTGTCCCTCTCACAGAAATTCTGGCCTCGCGACGCTTTTCTCGGCGACAGTACACATCGACGACGAACATACAAACTCCCTGCGATCCTGTCGTACTCAACTGATCGCGCGCCCGGGACGGTACCCTTGAATCCTTTCAAGGCTTTTTAAACTGGCAGGAAGCAAGCGTCGCAGCCTCTCCAACCAGGGGAGTGGTCTGCTGACTAGAATGTTCGGCGGCGGCTCAAGTTCAGCGCCCAAGGCGGAGAGCGACTCCAAGGAAGATCGCAAGTCACCCTCGCCCGAGTCCGAGAAGGGTCAGCCCAAGTCTACCGATCAGGTCGTCAGCGGAGACAAGAGGAGTGGAAATAGCAGTCCCCCGGGACGCCAAACCGATGGAGCTGCCGATAAGAAACGCCGGGCTAGCGGCGTCTCGAGTAAGGCTGCCGGCCTGCTGGCTCACGCCAAGAACACGTTGAATTTCTCTCAGGTTGGCCGATCCAACTCGGATGTGAGCGCGCAGACTCCTCTGCAGAAGCTGGGCAAGCAGGACCCCGCACTCGTCGTGCCCCAGGGTCAGCACAACAACTCGGCCGGAGAGTCTATTCCCGGACCGCGCTCCACCTTCCGTGTCGGCGTCTGGGAAGATAGGAACAAGAAGTGCCGCCGGACGATGGAGGATACCCACGCTTTCCTCTACAACTTCCTCTACACCCCGGCTCCTGTCCTCGACAGTAAAAAGAGTGATGCTGCCGATGACAAGGATGCTGCTCAGGACATGGTCGAGACCGACAACGGATACTTTGCCATCTTTGATGGTCACGCGGGAACTTTTGCGGCAGACTGGTGTGGAAAGAAGTTGCACCTCATTTTGGAGGACACCATCCGGAAGAATCCCAACGGCCCCATCCCAGAGTTACTTGACCAAACGTTCACTTCAGTCGATGCACAGTTGGAAAAGCTCCCTCTTAAGAACAGTGGATGCACCGCTGCTGTCGCTGTGTTGCGTTGGGAGGACAGAGTACCAAGTGACCGGTCTGCGACTGGTTCTCAGGCCATTGCGCCGGCCACCGCAGCGGCTACCAAGGCTGTCAAGTCTAACTCAGACGAGCCCACCGGCGATAAGGCCGCCTCTGTCAACAGCCCGGAGGCTGCACACGCCAAGTTGAAGAGCTCTGCTAGCCGCCAGCGCGTCCTTTACACGGCCAACGTCGGAGATGCGCGCATCATTCTCTGCCGCTCTGGCAAAGCCTTGCGTTTGTCATATGACCACAAGGGTAGTGACGAGAATGAGGGTAAACGCATAGCTAACGCCGGCGGTCTGATACTCAACAACCGCGTGAACGGCGTGCTGGCTGTCACGAGAGCCCTTGGCGATACCTATATGAAGGATCTGGTCACCGGGCACCCGTACACAACCGAAACCGTTATTCAACCCGAGAGTGACGAGTTCATCATTATAGCATGTGATGGAGTAAGTTCCTCCCCGATGCCAGGCTTTTTGGACATTACTGACGCAATGACAGCTTTGGGATGTTTGCTCTGACCAAGAAGCGGTTGATCTCGTTCGCAATATAGAGGACCCGGTTGAGGCTTCGAAGCTTCTGGTCGACCATGCATTGAATCGTTTCAGTACCGATAATTTGTCTTGTATGATTGTGCGTTTGGACAAGGCCGCGCTGTTAGAGAGCCAAAACGACAAGGAAAGCTCCATTGGTGTGGAACGACCTCCCACAACCGCGGCCAAGCCCAGCGAGGCCGAGAAGATCGTTTCAGAGACGAAGAAAAAGATTGCAGACGGAGGAACGCCTGCTATTGGTGTGTCGGCGAGCAACAGTGGGCGGGGACATGATCCGGCGGCTATTGACAATGGGGACTTCAAGCCCACGACGTTAGATGGGACGCTCGAGGAAGAGCCCGGACCCATTGATGGAAATAACGAGTCTCCGGAGATCGCCCGCGATGCTCCTCCCGCACCTTTACCTACGGAGGTGGAGCAGACCGACACGGCCGCAAAGGCGAAGTCCTAGGTTCGGTGACGCAGTTGATGATAAGCTTGCCTACTTCAACTGCCTCAAACAGAGCGACTTGCGATTGCGGCGATGGCTCATACATGGGGCGGCATTGAAAGATGTCTCAAGGCAGAGGTTATCAGGAGTTCAGATCAGAATCAGGGGTCAGCAAGCATAAGGCAATGAGCCGGCCCGATGGGGAAGGGTGCTTATTGTAGGTTATCTGTACATCTAGCTATCAAATGGCTTTTACCTGCGATCTCGGTGCTCGTTTTGATCCTCCGTCTTAGATGCACTGGTGTTTCTGATTGTCAGCTAAGGACGGTAAACACCGGACTCTGAATAGTAGTTTGAATTTGACATAGATTGCTGAGGTTGCCAAGTCATGTCCAACGAAGCTGGGCTGCTCTATGATGATAATATGTAGTTGTGTGCCCAAGAAGCAATCAGGAGGATCACTCGAGAACTCAGTGGTCCCCTGTGAACCGTTATATACATCAGACAGTGAGGACGTCAATGCGTCGTTGCCAGAGTCTCGTTTGGCGCCGAGATACAAGCTGGCGTCCCGAAAGCAAATCACGGGGCAGAAAGGACAGCTTGCCGGTACCTGCATAGAGTTTCATCAGCCCCGTAATCAGCTCGAGTGAAGGGATGAAGGGCAGAATATTGGTGTTTTCTTGGAGCAATGTTGGTCATCATCTTGTCAATATCCCAGGTCCCATGTGTCATTGACCAGATCTCCAAGACGGGGGTTAAATTTGGGACGAGCTAGAGAAGTCAAGCAAGCTCAGATCTGTAACGACCTGTCGGGACTAAGAGAACTTTCAGGTAAAGGTAAAGGCAGCATCCAAAGCTCGGATCTCTTTTGGACGGTGAACGTGACCAGCTGCGCCCAGTGGTGAACGTGACCTCAAGCTGCCGCAGGTGGCGGCGCGGGGTGAGGAGCCGGGGAAGCTTGGGTGGGTGGACAACACAGCAAAAGCTCACACTGGTGCGATGCAGGGATGGCGGCCAGAGCACCCGGAGCATCCAGAGCGAACGGAGGACGGGCGCAACTCGAAGGGATTGGGGGCTTTGAGTTTCTCAGGTGCTTCAAGAGGACGGAATTTATGTTGGGAGTGCAGGTGATTCGTAATTGTACATACAGCAACAGGTGAGGTAGGAGGAGGTATGCCATATGAATGTATTCGTACCTACTAATTACCGGTTGGTCCGGGCTCCCCTGGGCTTCTCCAAATCCCCAGGATTTCTCTCCAGATTTGTTACTCCAGGTTCTCCGATCTGAGGCGGGGCGGGCGGCGGGTGGTAGGGCAAGTTTGCTTTTACTTGACCTTGCCTTTGCTCTGCGCATGGCAAGTGATTCAGGTGACCTCACCTTTGCCATACCCTACACCGAGGGGGCCGAGACGAGAGGGACTGGAGTCTGGAATCCGACCTACCTCTTTGGCGCGGCGCCGGGCGGCGTGTTAGGGTGCTGCTGGGGTTGGTCCTTGAGGCGGGGGAAATAGGTGCCAGCCAGGCAAGATCGGGAAGGCAGGAATACGATGCCGTACATAAGGGCCCAGGTACTTTGGGAAACCTTTTACATAACGCGTCGTCTAGACGGTAAGCCATTATGTATTGAATTGAACGTTAGAGGCTGTTGCGTGTCTCGTGTGTTCCCCAGCTGCCGTGGCCGATGCATCATCATCAATCCCGGGGCTTTCAGCCAAGCTGTTTGTGTCTGCTGGTGCGAACCTCTCTTCCTACATCTCAATTGCATCGTAATCTGGTCGATTGCGCCTTTGATTCCTCGCGTGGTCGTCTGCCCGTTTGTTGTTACACCATTTCTGCCATTTATTGTCAATCTTTGAATTGGACATCCTCAGCGTCCACCAATCAGAACACGGCAAACGGTCTTCGTTGACGACGGCCGTTATCTTTGCGATACCGTGTTGTCTTACCCCGAATCACCACCCCCCAGGCAATAAGTCGCCCACGGAGTCGGCAGCAAGCCGAGCAAACATCCCTGGGGGTTCTTTGGAGGGCTTCGAAGTCCAACAGACCCTCAATCACCACCCTCGCTCCCGTTGCGGGATCTTGTCCCAGCAGTGCATGAGGTGCAGCGCACGAGTACCCATACGCCCCGTGTTTGGGAAACCGTCTCCGCGTATTGAATACCAGACGAGGGATCGCAGCTCACCACTTCTCGGTGTCGAGAGTCTGTAGTGTCCCCGTCTCCCGTCGGTGTCGGTGTTTAAGGCAGAGAGTCTGACGGTACGTATCCGTACTGGCAACCTTATCAGGTAGGTCAGCAATCAACGCCGAGAATTCCACCTGCCCAGCTTATTTTAGCTGGGAGGAGAGCTTCAAGGTACCTTCTCTTCCAGTACAGATACCGGGCCTACAAAGTACCTTACATCTGTACGTACCTTCCACGATGCCAACCCCGCACCCACTCTCAGAGAGCTAAGGCCAAGCACCAGTCACAGACCGACGTTGAGGTCGCAGAGGTCCCACCTCCCAGCCAAAGGTGGCCGACAAAACCCAGGGCCCGCCGTTTTTTTGCGGCTTCCCACCCCAAGCCGCTTCAGTGTTTACTCCCCCCTCCATAATCCCGTTGCAAACCGACCGAGTCAATCCTCAAGCAGACAATCCAGTCGTGCCATCGACCCACGATTGCAGCACCGCTGTTCGGCCCATCATGGCCCAATACGCAGCCCAGACAGCATCCAGCCTGAGCCCGACTGTATCTTCTGCTCCTTCAACAAACGCCGCCGCCGCTGCCTCATCCGCCCCGACAGCAGCCGCAGCCTCCCAGTCTACTGGACCCCAACACAAACGCGTTTACCAAGCCTGCATCCCGTGTCGCCGTAGAAAGGTCCGTTGCGATTTGGGAAGCGTCGACAACCCCCACGATCCGCCCTGCGTGCGATGCCGACGCGAGAGCAAAGAATGCTACTTCAGCGCGACCCGACGAAAGCGCAAGACGGAAGATGGTGTCGACGAACCTGAAGACATTGACGAATACACCATCCGCAATGGCCGTAAGCGTCTCCACGTCGAAGACAGCCCCCCGGTCGCCATCGACCGCCGACTCTACAGCGAAGTTCCCTTGACCCCCGGCGGTTCCATCGGCCGAAACCAACCCCTCCGTCGACCGACCGATCCCGGCATCCCCTCCGGCTCGCGCGGCGCTGTCACCCCAAGCACCCTCAGCCAGGCCGATAGCACGCGCCGCGCAGAGTTTAGCACCTTCGAGGACGAGCCCAATGCCCATCTCGAGAACGCGGAGGCCCAAGACCTCATGCGCCCCGGCGTGTACGGGCCCCACGATGCTTTGGACCTGCTGTATAAGGCGGCCACGGATAGGTCAGTCCAGCTCCGCCAGTCCCAAGACGCGGCTGCTTACCCTCTCCCGGCTCACAGCCCCGTGACGAACCACAAGCGCCACGAGAGTGTCGCATCCATACCCGCCCTGCCTCCGCAGCCCATGATCGTGACCCCGGGCGCGACCATGAAGCCTGCGAGTGCTGGCCGTCCCTCGGTGTCGATCAAGCCGGAGCCACCGATCATCGATCCCGAGCTGACGAAGCGGGATCTCTCTGGGGAACCTGGATATCAAGATGCCATCAAGGCTTGGGGAAGATTCAGGTTCGTCAGGGCTGGCTGGTTCTCCGCGCAGGAGGCCATTGACTACATTGACTAGTAAGTCCCCATGTTACCTGACATGTGACATGGTACTGACCACAGCAGCTATTACGAATATCTTTCCCCGTTGACACCCATCTCGCCACCGACATTCCGAAACCCTGCGTCGCATCTTACTCTTCTCACGGAGGAGCCGATTCTCACAATCACCCTGCTCACCATTTCTTCTAGATATCGAAAGATCCCGGGAACTGGTGGACATTGCCGGTCTCATGCAATCCATGAGCAGCTCTGGACCTATCTGCGAGGGATGATTGAGAGGTGTCTTTGGGGCCAGGAGGCTTTCGGCGGTGGATTTACGGCGGCAATGGCTGGAGCTTCATCCGTCATAGAAGACCAAACCAGTAGCACGGCACCTTGGCGTGGAATGAGGAAGGGAAGTCTACGGACGCTAGGAACTGTCGAGTCTCTCATGATCTTGACGGAATGGCACCCCCGCGCGCTCCACTTTCCTCCTGCCGAGGCCATCGACGAGCTCATGCTCCCATCATATGAGGGCAGTGATTTGATCAGCACTGATGAGAACGGGAACCAGCGGCCTTCGGCCAACATTGGCGGCCGAAGACTTGACAGCTGGCTTGAACCTGCGTGGAGGAGTGACAGAATGTGCTGGATGCTTCTCAGCACCGCGATGGGTCTCGCATATGAGCTCGGAGTATTTGACGACATCGATGAGCTGCTTCGTGACGGCGCAATCACCCGCCCTGAATATGAGGAGGAAACCTACAGGCAGCGCGCAAACCGTATTAAGCGGCTGCTGTTAATCTACTTGACCCAATTGGCCGGCCGTCTCGGCTGGACGAGCATGGTTCCAGAGGTCCTCCGCAAGAGCGATCCCGCCGTGACCCGCCGACGGCCGACATCGACTGAAGGCACAACACCCGGTACCAACCCATCCTCCCTGTCCAATGCCTTCAACTACATCCCGGACCTGGAGCTGGACGATCAGATCATTCACTGTTGGGCCGGTATCAGCAATGCCATGCATATCGGCAATGAAAAGTTCTTCAGGTCACGCAAACACACGACCGACATCATCCAGAGCGGCAAGTACACCGAGCTCCTGAAAGATTTCCAGCCTCTCCTGCAAGATTGGTGGAAGGAGTTTGAGCGGTACAGGCTGCCGCCGTACATCAGACACATCCTGACCATCGAGTACGAGTATGTACGCATCTATGTCAACTCGCTATCTTTGCAGGCAGTCGTCGAGCGGTGCACCAACAATGCTGGGAACACTGCGCACGCCGGACACGGCGCGCACGGCAATCATAACGCAGGGAGCGCCGCACAGCTCTCGCCTCAGACGCAGAACTACTTTGGAAAGCTGCCTCTGGGCCAGTTGGGTGGCTTTGGTGCGACTGATCAGGAATACATCAAAGAAGTCATCAGCGGTAGTCGCAACCTTCTCAGAACGGTGGTGGAGGGACTTCTCCCTGGAGAGTACCTTAAGCACGCTCCCGTACGAACGTACTTCCGCATTATCAGCGGCGCCATGTTCTTGCTCAAGACCTTCGCCCTTGGTGCGCCGCGGTCTGATGTCAAGATGAGCATTGACTTGATGGACCAGACCGTCGAGGCCCTCCGCAACTGCGTCGTTGACGATGTTCATTTGGGCATTCGCTTTGCCGACTTGCTCGAGTCCTTGACCCGTCGTCTTCGCAACCGGTTCATCCAGGCGCCTACTCTGGGTCACGCATCCGCGGATGGAAGAAGCCCGGATCCCCATGGCATTACTGATGGTACCGGTGCTGCGGATGGGCAGGTGGTCAACGGCGTCAACGGCCAGACTTGGTCCAACCACACTACTAAACTACGGAATGGACTCAACCCGCATGGTAAGACTTGGCACGCTTCCCAGTTGACTTCATTGACTAATGTATAAGCAGAAGACCCGAACGCCATATCCGCAACACCCTTCGACCTCACCACAGGCAACTTTCCCTACCCGTCTGGTGCCGCCTCTGTTCTGGGTCCCTCCACGCCGGCGCCTCACCCCGAGAACACCAGCAACAACACGAATACGAACAACAACAACAACACGGCAGGCTCCACGACCGGCATGGACAACCTCTTCGACTCGACAGATTGGAGCAACCCCAGCAACGAGATGTGGTACCTGCCCACGGGCCCTGCCTTTTTCCAGAACATGGACAACACCGCTGTGGCCATGACGGCCGAGGGCGTAAACGTTGGAGGCCTTGACCTCCTTGAGTACATGGCCATGGATAACTTTAATGTCATGGACGGTACGAACGGCGCACCGTCATACCCCTGAACCCAGACAGGGCTACAAAAGTATTGATGACCCGCCCCAGGAGGGATGACGATATATACAAAATGGGCAACGGAAGACAAAAAAAAAGCAAAAGCAGGGGTTTAAAAATTGCATTTTGGCAAAAGGACACGACGTGACGTCGGAAAACAAGCAAGACTGGGGAAAAACGGCAACTTGTTGTTTTCCTGGAAAATTCGGAGTGATGATTTGAGTATGGGGTACGGATGACAGCATTGGCTTCCTATTATTTTTATCGTTCAGCTCGAATTACTTCGCGTCTCTGACGCAAGTCTTCGTCACGGCAGTGTTTTTGGTTTGGTTCCGGTGCGAGTTTTCGTTCCTTATGATATTGGCGGCAAGAAGTATGGATTTAGATACCCTTTTCAGCACTCGATTGTCAAACGAAGCACGCGGAGGTTTCCGGGGTGCTTGCTCGAGTTGGACGGTTTGTTAGGCTATAAACAGATTTCTTTCTTTTTGGAAAGTACGAGTCCCTTTTGTATTCTTGGCTCCTGCCGGTAATGTAATGTGCGGAGGCAGGGAGAAATTCGGGTATCTCGACGAAGAAGGTGAGTGTCCTAGGAAAAGCAAACTTTTTCGAGTATCGGGTTTTTATCTGACATGGTGCTGCTTGCTTCCTGCAGCTTTTTGCGTGGTAAACCCAGATCCGCAGTCTCTGTATCCATCTCTCGTCCTGTCCCAAGAACAAAAATGCGTCGTCTCCTTCGTCTGGATCTGGGGTTTACTCTATTCCTACACACAATGTTGGTCCCATATCTCCGCCGTCCGGAACCCAAGTCTCCTTCCAATCCTTTCCATCCCCAATTTTCATCCTGTGCTTTCCTGCCGCCGGTATCGTACCATTGAGATGGGATGTCGTCTCTTCGTTGATCTCGTAAATCATCTGATCGTATACATCTTCACCCGCAGTCGTTCGTGTGACCTCCTTCGGAGAGAATTCACTCGGAGCGGGAGCGGGGGAAACGGAGCCAGCCCCAGAAGGTGACGCCGTCGTTGGTCTCCTCCTGGTTCTGCTGGGGGCGGGCAGCATCCATGCTGTGGCGAGGCGTAAAGTGGCCGTTGGGACCGATGGGCGGCATGGTGGCCGGGGACTGCTCGGTGCGGCGCTCGATCTCTCGGAGGTTGCTCTCGAACTCCTGCTGGAGGGCGCGCTCGCGGGGGCAGGTGATGCTGTCGATGGTCTGCTGGCGCACGCGGGCGTTCTCGGCGTTCTCGTAGGCGATGTCGCGGGGGCGGGGGGCGACAGCAACGGGAGGAGGGGTGATGGTGATCTCAGGAGTGGCGCTGGTCTGGGGAGAGATGGGCTCGGGGATAGTCGGGTGGTTGAACATGAACAATCCTTGGAAAACAGGTCGCTGGTCCTGCTGGGCGGTAGACTCGGAGCGCAGGCCTTGGTTCACGCCCTGCTGAAGCTGGATGTTGTTACCGGCTTCGACGTCGACAATCTCCTCGTCGTCGGTGCGCGAGCCGATGGTCCTCTCCTCGCCGCCCATGAAGAAGAGGCGCAGCCTGCGGCGGGCGAAGGCACGGAAGCCATCGCGAGGCCTGAGGCGCAGGCGGAAGTTGCGATACTCGGGCATGTGGAAGCTGTGATAGTCTTCACCGGGTAGGGCGTAGTAGAAGTGGATGCAAGGATACCAGAAGCAGAGAGCACAGGCTATAATCAAGCCGATGAGTGTTCCGAGGAGGAAGCCCTTGCCGATGTGTGCGAGGGGTTGGCGGTCGGATTGGACCCAGGCTTGGAGGAGAGGGGTTGATTTGTGGGAGGACTCGACAGAGAGAGGAGCCACATGGGAGGCTGTGGGGAGAGGGATGGGAGCCATCGTAGCAGTTAGCCGGGTAAGCAGATGGTAGAGACCCGAACGAGGAGGAGTATAAGTGCGCGGCTAGATTTGTCAGTTCCGCGCTCGCATTGTGTTTGTGAGGACGGCTTTGATGACTTACGCGATAGTCTTTGAGAGTGGGTGTCGTGAGAGGCGCGCGGTTGGGTTTTTGAACAGCGATTCACGCTGGAATCTCTTCAGAATGGGCGAGGAACAATGGCTGTATTGTCCTGCTGCGGGAAAAATAGTGAAGAACGATTTTGGGATAACGAAGGTATTTGGAACTTCGGCGCGCGTTGGAGTTGGGATAGATGGAAGGCCTTGTCCTGGCTGTTGAGTTGGATATGGGTTGTGGTGGAGAGGGCAAGGGATTTTGAAATCTGGAAGAAGTTTTCCTCTCGATCTTTGGGTCAGAGAAAAGGTGTGAGGGCAGACTTTCAACAACAGGCAAGGGCGGTGGGTGGGAGCTTGAAGTCAGGTCGTTCATTGAGGCAGGAGCGTCGCTTCCTTCTCACCTTCGCTCTTTCCTCTGGAAGACAATAACAGATGGAAGAAGTGGGTCACCGTCAGCTTTCGACCAAAGTCGAGATTGATTTGGGACTAATGAGTGATTCTCTTAAGAAATCAGCCCCTTTCCAGACTTTTGTCCAGATGTTTTTGGTTGTCTGCCAAGAACCCCTGAATAGCTTCCAACGCAACGCCCCTTCGCATGCCCGTCTCATCGTCCCACGAGGAATGCAGACCAATCAACTTTCCAGACTTTCTCTCAATAAGAGGAGCCCCTGAGTGTCCCCAATACGTCCAGCAGGTATGCATCAACGCCCCAATCTCTGAATTATCCTGCACATCCCGTCCCTCAGCACAACCCCTAAATGTCCCGGTGCTAAGGTGAAGGACGTCATATCCCGTCTTAACGCCTGGCTCTGAAGCTTCAAAATCTTCACTTCCTGGGTGTCCAACGCATATGAGTCGGGATTTTAGAGGTGGAGCGGAGACGGCCGTTGTGATGAAGGGGAATTTACTAGTTGACGGAGATACGGGTGAGGTTGATGGAGGTTCCTGGGCTGCTACGATTTTCATAAGAGCCAAATCGCGTCTGGCATCCCATGCCAGAGGCTTTGCTTCCACTACTTGGCCAGAGGTAAAGAGGAGCCAGTGGCTTTGCGTCGCATCGAAGTCGTCGGCGGTTTCGGCTATGCAGTGAGAGCAAGTGAGTAGGAGGCCGTCCGGGGAGATGCAGACTGCGGTTCCGGCTTCCTCTTGAGCGAAAACAAGAGTTGCCATTACCGAAGACGAAAGCCCCTTCATCTGCATGTCTTCTGGAATCACGATCTGGCTCTCTAGTAGCAGCCGGCGCTTTTTTAGGAGTAGTCGGAGGTCTTGTTTCGACAGATCTTTGAGTTTGAGACCGCTACTGAGGTTGCCAGGAAGGGTTCTAATCACGGATCTTGCTGCCACTGAAGTGTTTTCGGTCGTAGAGATGGAAAGTCTCGTCTCGCTAGCCGCGCTGCTCGAGGATGCTGCCGCTGCTGCGAGCTTGGCCCTTTGTCTCGTCTGACGCGGAGAGGTCACCCCAGGCCGCGCAGTATATTTCTCCATGTTGATCGGTGGAAGTATCAAGAATAAAACAGAAATCTTAATATGTGATTTAGCGAGGTGAAATTTTGGATCGTGGTGTGAAGGAGGATGTGGATTGGTGTCACTAGTTGAAACGGCGGCGTGCGGCTGCTGCCTAATTTTCATCAATGATCATTAGACCCTTCCACTCATCAAGTAGCTGGGCTCTGCCAAAAAAACGGATCACTAGCTCCAACTGTATCGCAATATTTCCTCACAAAAAATGAAAATGATATTGTTGCACTGTGTTGAACTATACACACAGAAGTTGAATTGCTCTCAACATATTACTCAAGATTACGATAACTGCACCGAAAATGATAGGTTCTCGGTACTCGTTCCCACAATCCGGCGTCCTATCTTCAATCCTCGTCCAAGTCGGATCGAACGATCAAGCAATTATTTCAGAAGCACTCAATAGTGCATCTAAACATAGATGGCGCAGCTGATGGGACCACGGACATCCATGAGATCCGCAATGGTGATGTTTGGCAGCAGGCCTGCAGTCCAAAGGTTGTGCGCCATGGTGGTCACGTTGCCACCATTCTCGCCGTTGTAATCAAGGAGGTCGGCACCAGGGTATTCAAGGTTGGACATCTCGAGGAATGCATCAGAAGCAACGACGGGTCCGCCCATCTCGTTCAGACGCGCAGTCAAGTTGACGGACTGCCACTCCCACCAGAGACGGTCGAGGTTCGTGTGGTGAAGGAAGAAGAGCGGGTCACCAGGGCTGGAAACAACATCCAGCATCTAAATACCAGCAGTCAGTTTCTTTCGGTGTGATGAGCAGAGCGCAGTGGGGAAAGACTTACCGTGCCGCCGACGCCCATGTGGCCGGCAAGATGAGGGGCGGTGCCCCAGCAGTTCCAAGAGTCCACGTAGGTGTCGATGGCCATGCACTCGTTGACGTAGGTGCTGTTAGCCTGGTAGAAGCTGTCCTGGTCCAAGTCGCGGGTGAGGCAGAAGTCGGCGTTGTTGCTCGTCTGGTTCAGGTGCATTGTCAGGTTGACGAAGGGTCCGTCGGCAACGCAGCCATTTTCGCCGTTCTTGAAGCTTCCGAATTCGGTTTCCGCATCGAAGACGGTAGACTGGTTCAAGAAACCAGCTTCGGCGTCCTCAAGCTCGTTCCAGTACGGCTGGCCTCCCTCATAGCCACACTCAGTCTGGAGGTAGACCTCATGGACACGCACTGCAGTGGTGTTGGTCAGAGTATTCTTAGTCGACTGTCAATGGCATGACGTACTGTAAAGCCTGTGCCAGGGCAAAAAGGGACCGTCGTTGTGGATGACGTTGGCTTGATAAATGTGGGCGTACATCAGATCATCCCAAAGATTCTAAGAGCCCTCCACGCCCAGCTTCGGGGCTTTGTTCTGGAGACAAAGCTCAGCGTCGATGTAGGCCTTTTTCTCGACATCCGTCATGGCAGTCCTAACATCTGTGTCAGCCAGGGAGTTGCCAATTTAAAGGGCACTGTAACATACCAGGACTTTCTCTCATGCAGAGAGACGCACTCAGGAAATTCCTTCACGGCACCTCTGGTTAGGCTCGAATTGGAGGCTGGCAACGAGGCCGCCATGGCCATGGCAGCCAGAGAGCCGAAGACCAGGAACTTGGTAGAGGAAGGAGCCATGATTTGCAACGAATGACAATGATCCTAAGAGAGAAAGAGTGGCGTGAGGGTGGTACGACAATTCTAATGTTCAGGGTTTTCAATTAGTATTTTATATGCTTAGCCCTCTCACTAGTCACACTCCTAGCAGAATCTTTTCATCTGTCTTTTCTTATTCTTTCTCGCATTACCTCTATATAAGCTGTTAGTATAGGTAAAGGTGATATACTCAGTAAGCTAAGATAGGTAGTATTAATAAATAAGTAAAAATATATAGTATATTAAAGTTAATAATATAATAGTAAAGGTAGTAATATAGTATTAAGTACTAAAAAGATCTCTACTTTCTAATTAACTAAGTTCTACTATATATTTACTAAGTAATAAAAATAGTATTATTTTAACATTAGTAGTTTTTTCTTTTTATTATATACTATATATTATATAAAATATTTAGAAATACTATATATATAATAATAATATAATTACTATATTTTTTATATAAAATATATAACTTATTATATTTCTTTTCTATTTTATATATTACTAGTTAATATTCTTATATAGTAGTTAGGTTTTTAGTATTAGCTTTTTATTATTAATATTATTAATTTAGTATATTTCTATTAGCTTATACTATTTATATAATTATTAGATTACTATAATATTAACTATTAAACGCTTTTTATTTATTATATTAAGTTTAATAAAGTATTTATATAATAAGTAAAAGTTAATATAAATAATAATTATAATTATTGATTACTTAAGTTTATTAGTAATAATCTTTAAAGTTATAGTTATAATATATATTATATTATTATTTTAAGATATAGTATAAGTTTCTAATACTAATATATATTTTATAATCTATTTATTTTTAGTTAAATTATAGTATATTATATTTCTAGTTATTTTAAAAGTATTATTATTTTATATTTTATTTATAAAGATAATAATAAATCTTAATTAAGAGAATAAATTCTTATTATTAGTAAAAGAACTATTAATAAATATAAATAATTTAGCTTTTAATAGATTAAAAAGAATATATTAAAGCTTTCTATTAGTATTTAGTTTCTATTATTTAATCTATTTATTTAGTATTTTTATATTATTAGCTATAAGATCTTAATATCAAGCTATTATTAATAGATTAAAATAAGCTTCTAATTAATATATTAAAACTATATAAGCGTTTTAAGTATATTATTTAATATATTATTTTTTAATATTTTAATTATTAATATTTATATTAATAAAATAAAGTTTTTAAGCTTATTCTTTTTAGTATAGCTAAATATTACTATTTTTTTAGAAGCTATAATACTTCTATTAAATATAATAAAGTGTTTTCTTATTAAATATTCTTTTAGTTTAGTAGTAAATCCTACTTATTAAAACTTTTCTTCTTTTTTTTAGTTAAAGATTATATTAGAAATACTAAAAATATTATCTATTCATATATTAATAAGCTTAAAAAAGGGTTTTCTACTAAAGTAATTAGTAAATAAAGATTATATATAAAAAGTTATATTATAAGCTTATTAAGATAGTATTTACTATATATCTCTTATTAATATATTTTTAATTTAGTAAAGCTATATAGTAGTTTAATAATTCCTATAATAATACTTTTAGGATATTTATTATAGAGTTAAATAAATAAATAAATAAAAATAAGTTTATTAAAAATACTTACTAATTAGATATAAGCTTAAATAATATCTCTTATTTAAATAATAAATCTAAGCTATAGAAATATAAGTATAAAAATAAAGAGAAGTTATTAACTTAAGTATTATATTATTAAGCTCTATATTAAAATCTTTTATTAGAGTTATTATACTTTTATATTATAAATTATACTTTTTTATATAGTTATTTATTTTTTTCTTTTATTTTTAAAATAATATATATATTAAATAGTTATATACTATTATAGATATTTAATTTATATTTTATAAAATAGAAAATATTTCTCTTAATAAAACTATTAATCTCTATTATTAATATTTTTTAAATAGCTTATTTTAAGTTATAATAATACTATTTTTATATAGCTAAATTATTTATATTAAAACTATATTTTCTTTAGCTATAGAAAACTATTTTATTATAAGGATATTATCTTTATTATTAAATATAATTTTAAAAATATTTTCTAGAAGTTTAATTTAGTTTTTAGTAGTATTATATCTTAATAGAAGATTATTAAAGCTTATTTATAAGATAAATATCCTCTTAAATACTTTATAAGAAGTTCTTTTTATAAAAGATTTAAATTAATAATAATATAGTTTTTTATTAGCTTCTCTATATTCTTATTATCTTTATTATTAGGTATAATATTTTTTTATTAAGTTTATCTTAAAAAGTATTTAGGTTTTTATAAAATAGTTTAATATATATTAAGTAGAAAATTAATATTTTAATATCTATCTTAATAATATATTTTTTTCTTTCTAAAGAAATAAGTCAATATAAGTCTTATTAACTTCTTTTTTTATAATAAATTAATATTTTTAAGTTTAAAGGAAGGTTTATTATTTTTATTATATTTAAGCTATTATATATTATAAGTTTAGCTATAATTTACTTTTTAGCTTTAATGTTTTATATTCTTTTTATTATTTTATAAACTATTTATACTCTCTCTATAATTATTAATATAAATAATAATTTCTTAACTATTTTTAAGTATATATTAAAAATAAAAAGAGTTAATATAAAACTATTAAAACTAGTAATATTATTAATAGTTTTTATTACTATTTAAAAATATTTATATAGTTTATTAATAAGAAGTCTTTTTAAATAATATTATATACTTTTTAAAGAGGTATATAATATTTTTTAACTTTACTTATATTATTATAAACTTTAATAGGTATTATTTTAATTATAATTCCTATTATATTTATATTTTAGTTAAATTTATTTAAAATATAATTTATATTAATATCTATTATAATAATATTTAGAAGTTTAATATATATATTAATCTAATAATTCTATAATATGTTTTATATTATCTTTAAAGTTTAAGCTAATAAGAATTATACTATATTAAAAAGAATAGTTTTATTAATAATATATAATATTAATAATCTATTTATTTAAATAGTATTACTAATAATAATATAATTAAAATTAATATTATTTTTAAAATTCAGCTTAAATTATAATAAACTTAAGCTATTTTTTAGTAATATTTATAATAAATTATAATTCTTTTAATAATCTCTTAGTTAATATTATATTTTAAATTATTAAAAAGGTTTTATAAATATTTTATAATTAAATATCTAAACTATTTATATAGATACTATACTTCTAGCTTTATAAGCTAACTATTTATTAGTATCTCTTTTTAGTTAAGTATTATCTATAAATACCCCTATTTATAAATAATAAATATCTTAATATTACTTTTTATAATATAATCTTTTAAATTATTATATATTATACTTATTTTAGTTATATCTTAAAAGTAGAATAAGAATAAAATATCTATAAATATAATATAAAAGATTATTTTATTTAGAAGAGTTATAATAACTATTATACTAATAGATTTAATCTTTTTATTTATATTAAAGTATATTTCTATTTTATTAGCTCTTAATATATTAAGTTTAATAGAGTATTATTTCTAAAAAGTTTTAAATTATTTCTTATTACTTATTAAATATTTTATTATATTAATATTTAGTATAATACTATAAAACTTATTAGCTATATAGACTAAGCTAAATAAAAATATTTAGAACGTTTTTATATAGATCTCTATTATTTTAAAATCTTATTCTCTTTTAATATATTTTATTACTTTTTTAATTAGTTATTAATATATTTATTTTAAATTAAATTTAATTCTTCTAAGTATTACTATAATAAAGTTTATAATTAGTATATTTAGCTCTTCTAGTAAGTTATTATTATTTTTATAGTTATTATTATAATTATTACTTTTAGATAAATTTTAGAAGTAATAGCTATTATTAATATTATTTATTACTATTATTCCTTTAAGTTTATTATTATATCCTTTAAAATTAATAAAGAATTATATATAGCTATTATATTTACTTAGCTAAGTTCTATTCTTAAATATATTAAATACTTTTATATAATCTTTAAATAGGTAGTTATAAAATTAGTATCTTAATATTAAGTATATTTAATACTTCTTATTAGAAAAGCTTTTATATCTTTTTTAAGTTTTTTTCTAAAGTTTCTATATCTATTATTTTAAAAGCTTTTTTATATTTTTATTATACTTAAGTATTATTTTTTTATTATTACTATAATATTTATATTTTATTAAATATACTTTAGTAGAATATTATAATTTTCCTCTAAATTTAAACTTAATAGTAATAATAGATTATAGAAAGCTTTTTAACTTTTTATATAAATTTACTAAAACTATAAATATTATTTTATATTTCTTAATACTTTAGTAAGTATTAATTAAGTTAAGAATTATAATAGTATCTAATTAGAACTTAAATAGTAAAATAAACTAAACTTTATTAAGCTTTACTATTAGTTTATTAAAATATTTAAAAGTATTTTTATTATTACTTTCTTAGATAATTCTTATTAGGATAGTATTTTACTATTTTATAATATAAATTTAAATAATCTTTAATACTTTAAAATAGTATTTAAAGTAATTAACTTTTTTATTAAAGCTTAATAGTTTATTATTTAGTTTAGTATAATAGAATATATTTACTATACTTTTTAGTATAAAGTAAAAAGTATTATTAATATAGCTTTTATTAATTCCTACTAAAGTATAAGTTTTATAAAAGATAGTAATCTTATTATTAAATATTTTATATTTCTCTCTATTATACTATTTTTCTTTTAAGAGGATTTTAATAAAGTTTATTAAATATCTAGAGATAAAAGCTTATATAAGCTATAGTTAGAATAAGCTATAAAATATAAATATTTATATTTAAAGTCTAAATAATAGAGTAGTTTTTATATAAATATATCTTATTTTCTTAGTTTTTCTAAACTATTTATTACTTATTATTAGTATTTAATATTATTCTTTATAAATTAGAAATATTTAATAGTATATTATTTTATAATATAGCTTATTTTATAGAAATAATATATAGTTATTACTCTAAAAGCTCTTAAAATAATTTTTAATTTTAGTACTTTTCTTAGTTAAATTCTCTATAAACTACTTATATTTTTTAATTTTCTTTCTTAGTTTAATATAACTATTTACTTCTTTTTATAAGAGAATTATTAATTAAAATAAGAAGAAGTTATTATAAACTATCTCTATAAGTTCTTTTATAATAAAATATCTTATTATATAAATAAAAATACTTCTTCTATATAAGAAGTTATAAAGTTTAATATATAAATATCTTCTGACTACTATAAAGTTTTATATATAAATATCTTCTTACTACTATAAAAGCTTATTCTATTTAGTTACTAAAATCTAATATAAACTTTAATTAAAAATCTCTACTAAAGAGGTTTTAGTTAGAATATTTATTAATATAATAGCCTATCTATCTATTTATTTCTTTAGAAATAATATTTATTAGCTCTTTTTTAGACGCTTTACTCTATAAAGCTATAATTATTAAAGTTATAAAAAGTTTTATTACTTTAGTCTTTAGTATTAATATTAATATTATTAATAGATTAGCTTTTTCTAATAAAAAAGTAATCTAAAATTTACTTTCTAAACTTATTTATATTTAGTTTTTTATTTTTATAAACTTAATTATTACTTAAGTAAGTATAGTATTATTTATTATTTCTACTACTACTATATTCTAACTTAATATTATATTAACTCTGATCTTATTAATTTAGTATTTAAACTAACTATACTTAGTTATATAGTATTTCTTAAGAGCTAAAACTATTAAAATATATATATCTATTAACTAACTTACTACTAAATACTTTATACTATTTAATTAGAATTACTATTTAGTAAGATTTAAATTTACTTATTTTTAAGATTATAAGTATTACTAGAGCTAAAGTTATAGATCTAGTTAAAGTTAAAATTATAGATTTATATATAAAATAGTTAAAGCTTTACTAATAAGTTTTTAATAAACTAAAACTTAATATTTTAAGATCTATTTCTTTTTATTAATCTTTAACTTTAGTTTTAGTTTTAATTTTAATTATTAAGATATTAATTATAATATTTAAAATATTTTTAATATTCTTATTAAGTTATAAATTATAGTTATTTATTTATTTACTTATTATTTAAAGTTAATATATACTTAGAAGTAATAAAGAGTAAGAAAATAGTATAATATTATATACTAAGTAGTAGTTATTATTTTCTTTTTATTTAATATAATATTTAGTAAAATATAAAATAGAGGAGAAATTCTTCTTTTTACTCTTCTTTTAGTATAATAAAATAACTTTCTTTTTCTAATAATTTTTCCAAAATATAGCTTTCTTACTATTCTAAATATAACTTTAGTTTATATTATACTCTTTATATATAGAAGTAGTTATTAAGTTAAAAAGTTACTACTTAATAAGCTTTTATTTTTATTTATATTTATAAAGAATAATATATTATTAATAGTAATAAATATTAAAATAGTTAAAATTCTATTTAATATATTTTAAGATTTTAGTTTTATATAGCTAATACTAGAGAAAATTAAATACCTTAAAATAGTTATAAAAAAGTAGTTTTATTAATATTTTTTTTATTCTTTTATAGTAATAATTCTTCTTCTTCTTATAGTAAGAAAGTTTTAATAATACCTTTAGTATTAAGTTAATAGAGTTACTAATCCTTTTTAAAGTTCTTATAAAAAGAGTTTAAAAAGCTATAATAAAATAGTAATAAGATTATATTTATAATCTCTTTTAATATATATAGTACTAATATTTATAAAATAGTAGTAATAAATACTAAAAAGTTAAAATCCTATAGTTTTAGAGTTACTTAATATACTTTTAGCTTTATTTTCTAGATAGTTTATTCTATAAATAAAATATTATTCTTTTTAATTAGATCTTTAGTAAACTACTATAATTACTAATAAAGAGAGTTCTTAATAATATTAAGTTAATAATATCTTTTTATACTTTTCTATTTTTAATACTAGCTTTATACTTTTAGTAATACTCTATAATACTATAATAAATATAAATTACTATTATTCTTACTATTATTTAGTCTTTTAGTAATTATATTTTAACTACTATTAAATTATATAGTAATTATATTAGTTTTTTATAAACTCTTAATATAAAAAGACTTTTACTAACTTTAATAAAATATTTAAGTTATTAAAAATATTATAGAAATTATAAAAGTAACTATAATATATTATTATTACTATTATAAAGTTTATTTTACTTTATTCTTTAATAATATTATAATAATAATAATAATAAGTATTAAAAAATAAAAATAAGTATTTTTTAGTATTTTTAAGTAATAATCTTAGTAATAATTCCTTCTCTTAAAATACTTTCTTAGTATAATTACTTAGCTATAAAAAAGCTTTTAGCTACTACTTTTTTTATTCTTTAGAATAAATATTCTATTAGTTATTAATTATAACTAATTAATACTATTAGTAATAATTATATAATAATATGCTTTATTTTAATAGTAATAGTTATAATAGTTCTTAATAGCTTTACTATATATATTATAATATTATAACTTTATTTTAAATATTATTTAATATCTTTTTTACTATATACTAATTAAATATACTTTAAGAGATATTAAGAAGTAGTTTTAATTATTTTATAAGAGAGTAATAAAGTTATACTTACTTTTATATAGCTAATCTTCCTTATATTTACTTTTTACTAAAATCTTTTTATAATAATATATAGAAAAAGTAATTTATTATTCTTAGTAGATTTCTATTAAATAAAATATTTTATATACTTAAGATATTAATATTATTTAAAAAAAAAGTTTTATACTTAGAAATAGCTTATAAAATAGTTTAAGTTATTATAAAACTAAATAAAGTAGTTAATAATATAAAAATAGCTAATTATTTACTAAATACTTTATAAAAATAAAAAATATAAATAAAATAGTTAGAAGTAATATAATTATAGTTTCTTTAATTAATCTTATAATAGTTAATCTTTTAATTATAAACTAAATAATTTAAATATTTAAAGTTCTTAATATATAATAAATACTTTTATAGTAAAACTATAACTAATATAATTTTAACTAAAGATTTAAAATAAATATAATTAGTTTTTATAAATTATTTTATTTAATAAAATATAAAAGTTTATTATCTTTCCTCTTTTAATACTACTTCTATAAGAAAATTAGTTATTATATTCTTATAATAATAAAATAATTTTAAAAAACTATCTTTTTTAATTTTTTATTAATCTATAGTATTATAGTAATTTATAAAAGTTAATTACTAATTAGTATTAATATAGATAAACATAATATACTTAGTAAATTAAGATAAATAGTATTAATAAATAAATAAAAATATATAATATATTAAAGTTAATAATATAATAGTAAAAGTAGTAATATAGTATTAAATATTAGAGAGATCTCTACCCTATAATTAGCTAGATTCTACTATACTTCTACTAAGCGGTGAAGGTAGTATTATTCCGATATAAGCCTACCTTCCTCTAACTTATAGCTGTAAGGGACGACAAAGAAGCCGTCCTAACCGATATCACTGAGACGTATCCCCGGTCTAGATAGTTGTCTTGGTGATACACAGGATGAGATCAAAGTCCGTCACCGCGTAACCCCCACTCCGCCCTCGTCCCCGCCAGCAGCATGGATTAGAGCGGCGTGGAGACCATGCGGGTCCAGGTTTCGATCTGATAACATTAAACAGCTCAAGCCTCGGTCGACAACTGACTAAGGTCGACTAATTTTAGCGTATCCCGTAGAGATCCTTGTAATCCTGTACAGTCTCTGACCGCGTACCGCGTACCCTCGGCGGAGGTAGGAAAACTCTTATTGCAGCTAAGCTTTTTCTTTACAGTCACCGTTAGCTGTGATGGGGCCGGCCCTCCACACGGGTCTGAGTATTACCCATTTTTGTCGGATCCGAGTCATTCTCTGCCGAAAGACATGATTGCCGGTGCCCCTGTTGGCCTGTGGAAGGTCCTCGTTTAGCTCTCAAGCATCAGGCACGCCAACATGCGGCTTTATAAAGTGCCGTTCGTCTGTACTATACGCACAGTCTTAGATGCTGTACTCGCGTCAGGCATGACAAAGACTGGGGCTGCTTTGTGTTCGAATCGCCTTGTATGCCAAAGTACGCAGCCCCAAGTCTGCTGCGTGTAATGCTAAAGTCCTAGTCTCTGCTTTGCTGGTTCATTCGGGAAGGCAATTCCGTTTGAGCCCACTGTCATGTGTCTGTGGAGGGAATCACACCTGAAAGCATACCCGCAAGACTCCATTCCCAATCCCATGTGTCAATGCTTATGTTTATTCTACCCACATGCTTTTAGCTGCCATCCGAAGGATAGATCCACAAAGATCCAGTGACGAGCATAAAAAGGGACGGTAGCAGCCGAATGGACCCATCTAGTTACCAGTACCGAGGCATGAAGGGCCGGGGGGAGGTACCTTTGTTCACACACGGTCAGGAGACATGACGCGTCACGAGTGGCACGCAGCAATCTTCATCGCATGCTATTATCGTGATTAATTGGTTTCGGGTAAAGAGGAGCTTGCCTCAATCTCGAGTGGCGTCGCTTGCGCTTACACTTTAGGCAGGTAGATAATCTAATCGCTCATAGTTCACTCAAGATGCCAGATGAATGAACCGCTGCTGGACTTGTGTAGAGCGACATGGTAAGCGGAGTCGCCGCCGAGGCAGAGAGATGATCGACACTTCATTCCCCAGTCAATCTCTTGGCAAACGAAAGCTTGAAACCTGAAGATCAACTATAATAGTCGATGGGTCACGATGAAATCAATGGAACAGTAAACCTTCTCAGTTGCACTGAGTAAAGGAATTCACGTTCGTGAGTGTTCTGCAGATCCCTCGACCATATAAAGCAAAGATATGTAATATAAAAACGAAGAACAAGTCTTGATTCTGAGTTCTGCATTTTGGGGTAGCATTGCCAGATTTGAAGATTTAATCACATTCCTTTTCACCCATACTCTTTCACCTTTGTCTACTTGCGAGTCGCAACTGCCAACATGTATCGCCGAGTTCTTGAGACAGTCGTGTTTTTCATGGCCAGTATCGCCGCGGCTAAACCATTATGCGAGTCTGGGCAGTGGGTGAACCTGGCCTCCATCCCGTCGGCTCGCCAGGAGCACGGAACGACCGCTATCGGCAACGCAACCATTGCCATTCTCGGCGGAATCGTTCCTACGAGTAACGGTACCGAAACAACCGACCTCTTCCAGCTCTACGACATCGCCTCCGACACCTGGCGAACCGCATCGCCGGCGCCTTACAAAGTCAACCACCCCAATATTGCAGCAGTGAATGACAAGGTCTATCTTCTTGGTGGGCTGGTCGTGGGACCCACCACCCCTGGCTTGACAATGAACTGGGTGGCTTCAAAGTCTTCTTACGTCTACGATGTTGCCACCGATGTCTGGAGTGAGCTTTCTCCGATGCCCAACGGCACCGAGAAGGGAAGCTCTGTTGTCGGGGTTTACGAGGACTTGATTATTCTCGCTGGAGGCATGACTGTGCTCATGACAGGCTACCAAGACGCCGTCAACAGTGTCATCGCTTTCAACACCACTTCGAGCACCTGGCAAAGACTCCCAATGGCCGCGGCCGAGTTACCAGAAAGCCGCCAGCACTCCTCCGGCGCGGTGATCGGTGATACGTTCTACGTTGTCGGCGGAAGACGCTATGGCCAGCTGAATCACCGAGATACCGTCTTCTCCCTTGATTTGAGCAACATGACTTCCGGCTGGCAGACGAGTCCCGGACACATGCCGACCGCTCGTGGGGGTCTTAATGGGGGTGCGGTGGGCGGCAAGTTCTACGCTTTTGGTGGCGAGGGGAATGTGGATTCTGTTACTGGTGTCTTCAACCAGACCGAGGTCTACGATGTCGAGACGCAGGAGTGGGCGGAACTGCAGCCTATGAAGACACCTCGCCATGGAACCCAGGCCGCTGCGGTTGGTGACAGGGTGTACATCCCTGGTGGTGGTCTCCAGCAGGATGGGAAGCAGGTCACGGTCAACCGAACGACTACCACACAGAACCCCGTCTCTCACTTCGACGCGTACTGTGTGTAAGCTTGTAGGGTGCCAGTACCAATAGAAATACCACCAGACAATATTCAGATCATTTGCTGTGCCGTCTTCACTTGCCGACTAGGCTTGCTAGCGAGCCTCCTAGCCACGATGTCATTATCTGCCAAACGATTCCATCGGATGATGCACCGCATCGATGATCACAATTGTAAATATAAGCTGCTTAGATACGAATGCTGAAGGACACCACCAAGCAATCGGCCAATCCGCGGGTCTAGGCCGCATAATTTGCGTTTCCATTGGCTCTGATGTTAGCAGGTTCTTAAAGCCTAGTGACCGGAGTTAAGACACATGCCTTTTTGAACAGTCTGCAAAGTGGTCCGAATAACAGCTCACTAAGTCCGTTCCTGGATGTCTTTTTTCCCCGGCGTAACTTCCGATAGCCATGATATTTCCGAATGAAATGCATAAATTTGCAGCTGGAATCTCATTTCACGATATTAAAAAATGACAGCGGTATGAACAGCATTCGTGACGCGTCTTTCAGCATCTCCACCGCAACAAACACATCCATCCGAACCAACACCGTCTCAGTCCCACATCATGTCTCAGGGCAGCAGTAGCGGCAGCCGGGTTCATGTTGATGCCATCAAGGGTGCCCGAGTCCTTGTCATTGGAGGATCAGCAGGTATAGGCAAGGGCATCGCGTCTGCAGCTTTGGCCGCTGGAGCCAAGATGTTTCTTTCTTCTTCGAGCCCATCCAAAGTATCCGCCACCGTGGCCGAGTTCCAATCAATGTACCCGGGCGCCAGTGTATCTGGTATTGCGGTCGACCTGGCCCAGGTGGACACGATTGAGGCCAATCTGGAAAAGATTCTCAAGACCGCCGTCGCAGAACTTGGCGGACCCCTTGACCACATCGCTTACACGGCCGGAGACGCTTTCGACTTCGAGCCCCTCTCCGCCGTGACGGCTACGAACGCCTATGCCTCCTGGACGGTGCGCTACCTCGGCCCAATGCTAGTGGGCAAGCTGGTGACAGTCAAACCGGGCGTGTATATAAAGGCGGCTTCCAGCTCATCCATTACCTTGACATCCGGCATACACGGAACCAAGCCATTTCCCGGGCTGTCCAAGAGTATCGGGTGGTGCGGTGCCGTTGAGACACTCACCAGGGCGCTCGCAGTAGACCTTGCTCCGATTCGGGTTAACAACGTTTCTCCCGGTGCCATTCGGACCCCGATGCTGGAGAAACTCCCTGACAAAACTGTAGCCGGCTTTGTTCAGAATCAGCTGGTTAGAGAGGTGGGCACGGTACAGCAAACAGCCGAAGCGTATCTTTTCAGCATGCGTTGCTCTTTTGTAACTGGTCAACAATTTGTTATTGACGGCGGTTACACTTACAAATGATCTTTCGCGGTACCGTACCGTAGTCATTTAATTCCGATTTTACCGAGTGTCACCTCAAAGTCCTGAAGGTCGTGATTGCGGGGGCTAAAGTCCACGAAGCCAAGTTACTACATTATTACGACTTCTCTATAAATAAACAGTCTCGTGTCTAAGCACCCACAAGTCCTTAACGTGGTTGTTATTATCGCCTCTGTCGTCGCCTCTACAGTCGCTTAGGCTATTCGTTTCTCAACCCGAACAGCAAGATTCCGCCCTGAACCCCAGACTACAGCTAAGAGTTTTTATCATGATCTGATTACATGGAAACCGTATCTATCTGCTTGGAGACGGACGTGATGACGCTCGAACATAGGGTTGACGACTTTCTTTTTGATTGAATGAAGTCATGAGAGATCGCCACCCCTATGCTCTTATGTCATGCTGTGTATCAACATGAAACATTCTAGTTCGTATTCTTTACTCTTGAGATATTACTTTCTTACCTGCATGAAGCTCCTCCAACTACAATGCGTGAACTCCTACAAGAAGTCTTGGGTTCGGCGACATTGCTGCTCCCGTTGCTGATCCACTCTTTGCGCAAGTCACTTCGTGACGCAGATTGATGGGCAAACCATTCAATGTAGCATATCAGAACTAGACAGATGATTTCGTCAATGCATAAATGGCTTAGTATCTTCTCATCAGAAATGATGCGCCGGATTTTGGGAGCGCTGTTTTGTGCTTTTTGCGGCTTAGAAAGAAGATTCGTCTCAATCACAAGCTGCCAAGAGCCACACCCAAAATGAGTTGAGGATCGCCAGTCGTCATCTCACAAGCGCGCTTGGAAGACCTCTGAGAGTTCTAACGTCTGAACCGTAACCGCCAGTGTTGCAGTCAAGCGAGTCAGGTTCACGGAGTTGCCGCTACCTTTGCGTCGGTCACCCTGAACGCACAACCAATACCAAGCAAGCCGTTTGACAAGCCAAATTTCCTCAAAATTGCCAGCTCAAGTTTGGTTACTATGACTCACCCAACAGCGCTCTCGTGTGGAAAGACGTGGCTCCAATACTTTGTGTACTACGCGTAGATAAGAAAATCCAAACACCAAACATGCTGCTTGGCGATTCAGCTCAGCCACGACCCACGCGGTCAGGTGACGTCACACCAAGTCGGTTGCCGGCATCGCCTCATTGAGGACCCCTCTCTTGATATACAGAAAATTTCCCCTGACCGCCAAAGCCAATTTTTCGCATTCATCACGACAATTGACGTTGCACTTTTCGACTCGAAACCATGGGCTGGAAAGATCATCTGAAACGCCTCAAGAATGAGGTCGAGCAGCTGATTGCGGAGCCGGGATCGCAAAACTCTCAACAATCTCAGGCCCCGCCCCCTCAACAGCAACAGCAACAACAATATGCGCCGCCACCGCAGCAGCAGCCGATGGGAGGACAGCCTGGGCATATTTACTGGCAGCCTCAGTTTAGACCGGATGTGCCCGTGACTCAGGATTGGGATGCGAAGATTGGCAATGGACCGGACGGTTGGGGTAATCAGGAGCTGCAGCACTACACCGCTGAGCAGCAGAATGCCTTCCAGTGAGTTCTACCGCCAGATCTGAGCTGAAATTCGATTGACTGACATTATCTGATAGCACTCCGGATGGAAAGCTCGTGCTCCGAGCCGTCGCCAACAACGGCTGTCCTAACCCCGAGCAGAAGTACACTTCTGCTCGTCTGGTCAGCAGACAGACGCTGGCGCGGGACCAGGGTGTCTTGACTGCGGTCATTCTCTCACCATGTGCTGAGGGTATCTGGCCTGCTTTCTGGCTTCTTCCGCAGGAGCCGTTCGCCTGGCCCACGGATGGCGAGGTTGACATCGCCGAGACCTGGAATGGCGACTGCGAGAACCACTCGTGTCTTCACTGGGGACAGCACCACGAGCCGGACAAGCACCGTGTTCTTGGGACCAAGATCCCGGATATGCAGTACCGACCCGTGAGGTATGACTTGGCTTGGGTACAACCTGGTGGACAGCCTGGGCAGGGTAGGATGATTTGGTACATTGATGGAAGACCGGTGATGAAGGGAGATATTCCACCTGGAACGCGACCTATGAGGGACATGACCATCTTGTTGAATGTGGCAATGGGAGGCAATGTGTGCGGTGGAAAGACGCCAAGAGATGGATACTATGATATGGTCGTTCACCAGCTGTACATGGGAAGCGAACCGGAATATGGTGGATGGCAGAGGTTTGAGAACGACTGGGCACACACGCAGTTGGGCAACACGTACTAGATAATGCCCCTGAGGCTTAGCCTCGACTTGAGACACCATAGACCAGCAACTACAGTATCAAAATGATGTTATTGATCTCAGGGTGAATGGGCATGTGTACCCCTTTTTACGAGGTCTTCAGGTATATTTGAGCCTGCCCTAGAGCCCTTCTCTATTCTCTCAGTTCAAGCAGCTGACTTCTCCGCCCATTCCGCGGCCAGAGTTTTGTAATCCTCTGGCCCATATGGGTCTGAAGCCTCGGCAATCATGCCGTTCTTTCTGTACTTGTTGAGCTCTAAGTCCGTAACGAGTCTGTCGACATAAGGTATCGCATCGAAGACGAAGTCTGGGAACATGTCGCCGTGGCCAGCGGGATACCTCCACTTGCAGAAGCGGTTGTGCAGCGCAGTCTCATACTGCAGCTTCTCAATCGCCTTAGGGTCGGAGATGGCCTCGCGCACGGCAGGGAGCTTGTCGTGGAAGAAGGCATCGATCCAGAGCGCTTGCGTGTTGGCGATGATGGCGGCAGTGATGTGCATCAGGACACCAGCAAATGCGATGTCGCGATGTTCGAGAAACCTCTTCGAAGGAGGTGCTACGAAGCGGTAGAGAGCGTACGGCGTCAGTCGCGTGAAGGGGTTGACCGCCTCCTTGGTTGAGATGCCTCCGTTTTCGACGAGCGGCTTCAGTTTCTTGTTTCCGGTCGGCTGGTCCTGAAGGGCGGGCCATGTGTTGAAAATCTCTTTGTCAACCTTTTCCAACATCTCAGCCGATGGGAAGCTATCGGGCGTAGGGGTGTGTGGGATTCCGAGATCTTTCTCGATGCCCGCTGGGAGGAACTTAATGGGTTGGAACTGCTTCCAGCCGGTCGCGCAGCAGAGTGCGTCCGATTCCAGCTCCAAACCATTGGAAAGATGAACGCTTCTCGGAGACAGCTTGATGATGTCGGCGATGTGAACGTGGACCTTGCCATCGCGGATGAGGTCGAAAAAGTCAGTCTCATAGTTGAGGATTGACAGACTTGAAGCGACGTGCTTGGCTTCACACCAGGGCTTCAACTTCTTGAGCTCAGGGTGAGAGTCGTATTTGTTGAGAGTGATGACGTCGTTGCCGAGGACGTTCCAGAAGTTGTTGACGATGCCTCGGCCGATGGCAGTGCCATGATAGAAATACCGCGTCTTGTCATAGCCGTCGGCCTCCCCCCAAGCGCAGGGGCTGAACCAGGTCAGCGCGCGGGTGTGGACAAGCTTCTCGAGCCACTTCTTGAGAGGGGTGACATATGGTGGCGCCATCCACACGGGCCCGTGTCCAGATTCTGCAAGTCATCAGCGATGGTGTTCAGAGCCAGCATGAAGGGGAGAGAGTACCTCTGATCACCCAATTCACGGCGATGCCCTTGCTAGCGTATGCGTAGACGGCATCCCAGGCTGACTTGGTACCGCCGAAGACCGTGACGCGCTTGGATGTCTTGAGAGTATCGGCATGCTGGAGGAAGTCTTTGCCGTGGAAGATTGGTACGCCAAAAGTTTCTTGACCCTCGAAGTCGGGCAGGAAGGCTTGTGAGGTCAATCCAGTGGCGACGACGAGCTTCTTTGCGAAGACCTGGGACTCCTTGCCCTCCTCCCCATTCAGGATTGTCAAGATCCAGCCACCTGTATCCTGATGCTCGGCTGAAAGGATTTTGTGCTGGAACCGGATCTTATCAAAGATACCGAAGTTCTGGGCGTACTTGGTGAGGTAATCATGCAGGACCTTTCCGGGAATGTGCTGCCCCGGAAGAACGCCGAAGGTCTCCGGGTCCATGGGGAAGTCGGGGTACTCATAAGTTCCGAGCATGTTGTTGCTCTTCAGACCCGGGTAGAGACGGTGCTCAGCCCACACGCCGCCCGCCGTCGATGACTGATCGAAGACGGCCAGCGTGTTTTGCGGGTGAAGCTGGTGGTGAGTCTTGGCCGCAGCCAGACCATACCAACCTGTTAAGGTCAGATCGCAAGCATCGACAAATGAATTGTGTTGGCCTACCAGCTCCAATGACCACGAAGTCGAGAGTCTCCATTGTGATTGACGGGCCAATGCGACGTATTTTTCTGCTTTTTGTCGGCACCAAGATTCCAGATTCTACTCAACCAAGAGGCGAGCACAGAACAAAGTTGAGCAGAGCCTTCGAGGCTGCGATTGGAATCAGCTCGGGAGAGAAAGACGCGGAGAAAGACTTTGGGACGGAGCACCGAGGGCTGCCCTGAAGCTGTGGAACCATGAGAGAATTAGGTAGGGTCCCTCGTTCTTCCTGAAAGCTCAATTCATAGTGTTGGTGCAGCCTGCTGCGACACTGCAACGGTCGAAGTTGAACAATGGACAATGATTTGTCGACGGATGGGCCAATGTCGAGCCCCTAGTCATGTCCACTCTAGGACAGGGCCTTCGCAGAGACTTTCTCGGCCCAGACAGGCCTGGGCTTAAGATCCCTTGCGGCTTCGTGCTTGATGAGGAAATATGACCATGTTGGCTCCAGAACGACGAAAGAAAGCCCCTTAGGACCAAAGACTGAAGCTGAAGATGAATTTCTCTACTAATGCTGCTCGAGAGGGGTTTCATGGAGCTTGGAGACGAGCACGGGCTTCCATCACGTCCGGATCCGTTCCCCGGGGGAGTGATCGAGAACCGTAGGTAACCGGGGGGTTACAGGGGCATTGACTCGCTGCTGTGGAGCGAAGGATCTTGAGAGAATCGTCATGATCTCGCTGTCTCTGGTCGAGTATCCGTGAGGCTCGTTGCAATGAGCGCTCACTAACTGGTTTTCAGTCGAGGAATTTGGGTTCATGCTTTCGAAATGTGGTTGGTTACACAAGAAAAGCTGGGAACCCGACTTCGCATGTCGGGGCGTTCTTCAACGTTCTTTAACGGCACACAATTTTATCCCCGCAAATTCTTCAGCGTGCTCGTTCCGAAACGGAACGGAACTTCCGTAACTGAGCTCCACGGCCCCATTTTAATAACGACAACTGAGAAACTACACAGCTCCCGTCCTGAACGATCGCTCTTTCATGGGCTTTTCCATAGTATCACAAAGACAGGGCACCGTCTGGCATGGCTGAAAATGGCCGGTACATCTGCGCGAATGGGACCTCGGTGACCGAAGCAGGTTATTCACCCTTTGCCCCGACCAAAAACTCCTCAGAGACGGTTCAATAGCCTTCGCTATGAAAACGACCTGCAGCTTACAAGATGCCCTAGGATTGAAGACGAGGGGACCTCGAGCTGAGGCAAAGGCTGTTTTCAAGCCACACTGGTACACACTTGTGCCAATTTCCGAGCATCATGACACGACTCCTCATTTCATCCGCCTTGTCTTCGGGCTTCATCCGCTTTTGAGCGTGGCTCGCGGCTCTTGCTCACAGCTACATGCCAAGTCGACACCCTGCTTTCTTTTCAGAGCTTGGTGAGAGCCGGGAGCGGCATAATTGCCCTTTTGTATGAAAAAAGCGTCCAGTATAGGTGAACTAGCAGGTGGCCCTTCGGATTCTAGCTCCGATGAAAATATCCGTTCCCCTTATGCATGGACGCTTCGGCCGAGACTTATTCTTAGGATGTCGCAATGACGGACTGTCTTCCTGTTCCTGACAGCATACGGGTCTTCCCGAATAGGAGGCCTTCTGTCTCCCCCAGTCTGCATCGAGCCGCTAGCTCACACTAGAACACGGGATGTCCGTCTACGCACTACTGCGTCTACATGAGGCGATGAGTTGACAAAAGCCAAGAATGTTGGATTCCCATCGCCTTGTATGCCGTATGACCACTGACAGCCACATGTGCGCACATCAAGATCCACGTCCGTGCCATTGGCCTCGATGTGCCACATCTTTAAACCTTCCGGCAGAACAATGGGACAACGTATATGTAGAAATGGTGACCTGGCCGGCGGCTGTGTATATGTTGGTCTATGGTACTCACGAGTCCATGCCGAATCCTACGGTAGCCCGAAAAGACAACACAAAGCTTGCAGTACACTGCTGAAATTGACGCCATGAGCCAAGGCAAGAGATGCCCCGCAATGGGTGATGGGGATATGCAAGTCAGATACGGGTGACCAAGGCCCCTTTCTCGACCTTTTAGACACTTCAGTTAGCCCGGTTAACACCTCAGCTTACCCCTCTGTAAAAGCTTATCTTACCCCTACCCTATTTACCTAAAATTACATTTTTATACCTCTAGAAATTATTTATAAATATATAAAAGTTATACTATTTTATACTAATCTATAGAGGGTAACTATACGAATTATATTTAAAATATATTTTAAAAAAATCTTAATTTAATTTCTATAATCTTAAAAAATATTCTTAATTTATATTTAAGCTAAGGTTTAATTTTTATTTTTAATATATTAGTTATTAAAGTTAAAACTAAGTTAAATTTAAAATATAGTTTTATAGTATTAAAATACTTTAATATTATTAATCTTATTATTTAATTTAATATTAATAAGAAAGTAATTATATATAAATCTAATTTTTTTTAATAATCTTATAATATATATCTTAGAAGTTATACTTCTTTATATTTAAATTTAATTGTATTAGGATTATATTTTAATTAAAAAGTATTTTAAAATTAAATTCTTATTAAAATACTTAGTATATTAGTTATAAAACTTATTTTTCTTAAAACTAAAAGCTTTAAAAGCTAGCTATTCTTAAATTTTTAAAATAAATAGTAACTAGCTATTAATACTACTTTAATTAAGCTTAATAGATTTTAAAATCTAAAGAGGTTTTAAAGTAAGCTGAATTATATTAATATTATATTTAAAATATATTTTTATAAATATATATATTTAAAGTTTTAAGTTTTAAAACTCTTTTTAATTTATAATTTATATATTATATAAATTAACTATAGCTTAGTATTAAGTATAAATAGCTATTATTTAAGCTTTTATAATTTTTTTAGTTTTAAGAAGAGTTTATTAAAAAGTTAGTTTTAGAGTAAGAAGTATAAAAGTATTTTAAGCTTATTTAATTATATTAGAAATATATTACTAATATAATTTTATAAAGTTATTATATTTTTTATTTTTTAAAAATAGCTAGTTTAATAGTTTAATTAGCTTTAATAAAGTTAAAGAGAGACTTAAATAAGTTTCAATATTAGAGGATAATATATAACTTATTAAAGAAGTAAGTATTAATCTAAATATCTATATATTACTTTTAGAAAATAACTAAATTATATTTTATTAATAATCTAATTATAATTAAACTAAATTTCTATTAGTTTTATATATAAAAAAAGCTATTTTCTTAGTATTAATAAGATAATTTTTAGTACTCTTTTAGTTATTTAATAAGTTAATTAATAACTTAATATTACTCTCTTTTTTATTATAAATAAAGAAATAATAATAATATAAAGCTATAGGATTTTTAAAATATTACTAAGTTAATTATATTAGAAGTATATTTTAATTAAAAAAGAGAGAAATATTAATAATATTAGAATAAAAGATTAATATAGTAAAGTTATTACTATAATTCTAATAATAGAAAAATTTACTAAAGTAGAGAGTTATTTACTTTTATTTCTATAAAATTTAAAATATTAATATATTCTAATTATATTTTAAATATAATTTAGTAAAGTTCTATTTATATTTTTAAATAAATTAGTATTTACTAAATAGACTATAAAGATAAGTAAGATAGTAATAGGTTAAGTAATTTTTAAAAAGTATTATACTATAAAGTTTAATTATTAAATTATATTAGAATTAAATTTAAAATATAAATCTAAAAAAGAATAAAAATAGAATAAAAATATATATATTAATATAGTAAATTATTAGCTTTTAGCTAGTTTACTCCAAGCGTTAAGTATTTTATAAAGTTATTATTTAAAAAAAAAAGAAGTAAAGGAAATAAAAAGTAGATAAAAATAGAAATTTAAAGTAGTTTATATATTAAAAGTAATTAGTTTATATATTAAAAGTAGTATTTCTATTTATTACTTTCTTTTAATTAGCTTAAATTAATAGTTAATCTAGTTAAGTAAATATATTTCTACTTCTTCTAAAAACTTTCTTTTCTTTTTAGATTAAATATATAAAGTTAATAAAAATAGTAAATAATTATATAATATATATTTCTTATTATATATTAAATTATTTAAAAGTTTCTTCTATCTAAAAGCTAATTATAATTATATATATATTCTATTTAGTTTAAATTATAATTTAGCTTTAAATCCTTTTAATTTTAAAAAAACTAGACTTTTTATAAAAGTATTATTTTATAGTAATATCTTATAAGAAAGTCTTTAAGATAGTAATTAAAAAGATTACTACTTAAGTTTATATTTACTATTCTCTATATATATTATAAATATAATAATAATATAATTAACTTAGTCTTAATACTATAAATAATATTTTAAACTTAATTAGTATTTAAACTAATAGCTAATATTTATAGTGAATAAGGATAGCTATATATATATTTAATTAAGAGAAGTTTTTTATTAATTTCTAAAATATTATAATAATAGAGTTTTTATTTTCTATATATAATAAGTAAGTATATATTTAAGATATATTTTTAACTATAATTATAATATATTTATAATATAATTAAAGTTATTTTATAAATTAAATAATATTAGCTTAGTATATAAAGAATATTTACTAAGTTATTTATATTATTAATTATTAAAGAATACTAAATAATAAATAGATTACTAAGATAAAAAATATATATTGTTATTCTATTTTAATTAGATTATAATTAATATATAGCTAGATTTTTATTAAATACTATTAGATAATCTATTTAAATTAGAAACCTTTATTAATAATATTTTAATAACTAACCTAAGTAATACTAAAGATTTATTATTATTATTATTATTATTAAGTATTTTAGATATTATAATTATATAAATAAGAATATATAAATAAATAATCTTAGCTATATTTAATAAAGTATTAAATAAATATAGAATATAATTTAAATATATTTATTAAGAGATTTTTATTTTAGCTTAAAACCCCTAAATAATTAATAATTTAAGTAATAATAATAAGTTTTTACTTTTTAAAAAGCTTTTAAGTTAATTAAATATTTATATTAATATAAATTAAGCTAAAGTAGTTAGCTAATATAATTAGTTATAAAATAAGTATAGTAATAAATATAGAGAACTACTATATAAGACGAATAGATAGGTATATTATATAATATATATATAATATATTTATAATATAATTTAATATTTTTTAGATTAATTAGTATATTATAAAATTAGTAATTAGCTTAAGTATATATATAAAGTATAATAGCTATAAAAAAGATAAAGTTAAGTATTTAGGTACTAAAGACTTAGATTATATAATTTAAGTTATATTTAAACTAAATCTATAAACTTATTTATAATATATTTTATTTATAATTAACTTTTACTATTTTTATTCTTTATTCTTAATAGAAGTTTAATTTTTTAAATTCTAATATTCTCTAGTTATAGTTTAAGTTCTATATTACTTAAATAACTTAAATTATTATTAAAACTTATAATATAAGCCTATTTTTTTATTATATTTTAGTATAGTTTTTAGAAGTAGTAACTAGCTTTTTATAACCTATAGATATTAGTATTAAATATAGTATAAATATAATTAAAATATATAGAAATAAAAAAATAAAGACCTCTTAAAATAAATATAAAAACTTTAATCTTAATAACTTAAAAGTATTTTTATTATCTATATAATTTTATCTATATTTATATAATTTTAATTAATAATATAAAAGTTATTATATTAGTATTATAATTAGAATATAATTTAGTAAGGCTTTTTATATTTATATTACTTTAAATAAAAGCTTTTATTACTTATAAATATATTTATACTAATAGCTTCTTTTAATAATATTTATATTTAGTTATATTAAATTTTAAATACTTTAAGAGATTAGTAAAATTAATTAATTTAAGTAAGCTATTAAAACTAAATTTAATTTATATATTACTTATTAAGTAATAAGTTAGTTACTATTAAAGTAGTTTATTATTTTATTAGTATAATATAAATATAGTTTAATTATAATTAATAAATTAATAATTTTATTAATAAGTATAATATACTCCTCTTTAGAATATATATTTAAAAAACTTATTATAGCTATAAAAAGATAGTAATAATATATAATTTTTAAATTATTTTTTAGCTTTAAAAGTTATTTAACTCTTCTCTAGAAATATACTTTATAGAGTATAATACTCTAATAAATTTACTACTACTAATCTTTTTTTAAGAGTTAATTAAATAAAAGTAGTAATTAAAACCTATTTAGATTAACTATAAATTATAATTAAAACTTAATATATATATATCTAAAAGCCATTTAAAGTTTTAATCTATAATAAAAATATTTATTATACTTAAATTATTAAAGTAGTAATACCTCTACTATAATAATCTAAAGAGATATTTTTCTTAAAGTATATATAGTATTATAAATATTTAAAAATAAAGCTATATAGATTCTCTATTTATAAAAAAATAGAGATATATTTTAACTATATATTTATAAGTAAATAGAAATTAATATATTTTAAATATATTTCTATTTTATTATATAGCTACTAAAAATGTAATAAAGATTAGTTTATAGTTTTCTATTTTTTTAATCTATTTAAAAAATATATTTACTTTAATAAACTGTTTTCTTTATATTATCTAAAGTTATTTAAAATAAAAATAGTAGATAATATAATTTATTCTATTATAGAATATATTTCAAATGTATTATTTATCTTAGTTAATAATATATTTTAATTATATTTAGATATAGTATACTTAAGCTTATTTATCCTTTTTAATATAATATAATTACTATATTATACTAATTAGATTAGTTTAAAAATAGACTAAAGCGTTAGACTTTATAATAATTTTTATAATCTTTTCTATTTATAATAATAATATATAAATATTACTAAAAGTAGTTACTTAATATTATTATAATAGCTTTTATATTATTAGATTAAATAGAAGTAAAGCTAAATAAAGTATATTAGAAATATAATTATAATATAAACTAAGTATATACTATATATAAGATTTAGGTTTTAAATTCTTATAATAGCTTTAGTTAGTTTATCTATATATTTTTTAGGAATTTTATTTAGAATTAATAGTAAATAGCTATAAATATTAATTAAAATCTATATTATAAATAGTAATTTATCTAAGTTTAGTAATATAATAAGCTTAAATTTATATTTATAATTAATTAGAATTAGTATATTATTATTATTTAAGTAAAGTTCTTTTAAAATTATATTAAAATTATATTTCTATTATAATCTAAAGCTAATAAATTTATAGTATTTTAGCTTTTATACTTACTTATTAATAACTATATAATAATATTAGTTTTAAATTAGTTATAATATTAAAAAGTTTCAGCTTAAAGAGTAGAACTATTTAATTTAAGTTTTTAAAAATCTTTAAGTTTAAGTTTGTAATTATGACGCAGCTCCCCCATAAAAAAACTACAGCAAAATTCACTCTATTTGCAGGCATAATTCTGGAAACACTATATAGGTATTTTAACCTATACCCTCTACTAATTAAGGAAAATAATATAGAAACTCTATATGTTCCTGCTAGTAAATAAAGCCTCTAAATATCATATGCGCTCTAGCTAAATAGATTAGCTGAATAGTAATAACACTAGCTACACAGCATAGGGCTGAATAGCATAGCAATATATATAGTAGGGCTAATTATATTAGGGCTAAATAGGTTACTAAAGCTTTTATAGCCTAAAGATAGCTTCACTAAACCTTTCAGTAAGGTAAACGCTACTATATAAGAGATAACTCCTTAACTAAAGAGGTTATCTTAAGAGGTTTTTATAGCTAGAAGTATAAAAGCTCTATAAGCAGAGCTTTATATCTATTCCTCTTCCTCTTCCTTATCTTTAAACCTATATTAATAACCTATTCTTATAACCTATAATAAATCCTAAAGTATCTTTATAATATCTATATTATATAAGATATATAAGTATACTAACCTTACGCTAAGCACGCCCTTTTTTAAGGATAATACTATAGCTATTACTAAAAAGCATAATATCTATATACTAGATAAAGCTATTAACTTTAGTAACTACTCTTTTGCTAATCAATAGCGCTTTATTAGAGTAGCGCTAGCTAAAGTTCTTAAGAACACTCCTATAAAAGATCCTAAGTACGCTCTAATTAAAATAATAATTAAGAGCCTTAGACTCCTCTATAAAGAGACTATATAAGTCTCTAGCTATTCTAAGGAGTAGCTTTTCTTTGCGTAGGCCCTCTATAATACTAAGGCTGAGGTAGCTTAGTAGGGATTAGTGAGTATAGCTTATGCTGAATAGAGAGCGTTACTAATAATAGTATAGCTACTGTGAAAGCGTTAGCTAGCCTGATTGAATAAGAGAACTGCTTAAACTAATAACAGTAATAAATAGCAGACAGCAAAGCAGTAATAGAGATAGTATTAGCAGTATAAGTAATGCATAAGAGGATAGGTTAACAGTTTAGTAGTTTGTAATAATTAAGTAATTATAAACTATATTGTTATTAAAGTGAAGTTAAAGATTGTGAGGTTATTAACTGATAGGTATATATAAGTGCAGCTATAGTTAGGAGAGTTACAATTATATGACTGAAGGCTGTGTATATTGTCAGGAGGCGTAGAGTTAGGAGGTCTGTTGCTCTAAGTAGGTAAAAATCACTGTAAACAGCTAGAGGCTAAATCTTTAAGTTTTTAAAATATTAAGTAGCTTTTTAATTAACTTCTAAAAGTATTTTATTTTAAGTTTATATAAAAGTATATAGTTTTTATAATAAATAATTAATATATATCTAGAGATTATTTATATTTATATTAAAATATAATTTAAATATAATTTAAAAATAGTTCTAAATATATTTAAGCTACTATTTACTTTAAATAGTAAGTAGCTAAATATCTTTCTTTATATATATTATTCTTTTAAAAATATTATTAAATACTTTAAAAGTATTAAATTACTATTTACTAAGTTACTAAAATATCTATCTCTTTAAAAGTAGTAATATTTCTCTACTATTAACTTTATAAAAACTTTAAAATCTAACTAAAATTTATAACGTTTAGTTTTTATAATTAAAGATTTATTTTAAAATAGATTTTAATACTAAAATAACTTAATATATAGTATTTATAATATATTTCTAAAAAGATTAAAAATATTTCTTTATTATAGTTTAATATATTTATATAATAGTATTATATCTAATTAAGCTTTATTAAGAACTTAATCTAAATATATTTTTAAAAATATATATTAAGTTTAAGATATTTTTTTACTAAGTTATATCTTTTTTATTTAGATTTATAATATATATAATATTATTTAGATCTATAACTAGAAAAGTAGAAAAGGATTAATAAAAAAGACTATTTTAATAGTAATTAGATATATTATATTTCTTAATAAAGAGAATAATAATAGCTTTTCTACTTCTTTTTATATATTTTTTAAGTATAAATTAGAATAAGATTTAAATATATTTATATTATAACTTAAGTATATTTTAAACTATATTTAAAATATTAACTATATATTATTAAAAAAGTTTTATATTATAAGTAAATATATATATATATATTTATAGTTAATCTATTTATTTTTATTTATAATAATAAGTTTTTATTATTTTTTATTTTTAAATATAAACTTAAAAGCTTTTTTTATAAATAAAGTGTTTTTATTTTAATATTTTAGTTTTAATATTAGTTTTAAAATATCTATATTATTAATTATTCTAATTATAATATATATATAATTTATATTTAGTACTAAATATATAAATAGTAATATAATAGCTATTTAGCTATTAATAGAGGATATTATTATCATTATTTATATATATATATATATATATATATATATATATATATATAAAAGAAATTATTTAGAAGTTATTAACGGAATTATTTTAGAATTAGATAGGAATATAATTAGATTATAATTTATACTTTACTTTAAATTAAGTAATTTATCTATTAATTTATACTATCTCTATAAAATAAAAAGTATTTTAAACTCTATTTATTAGTATATTTATAAAACCTCTTCTAATATTAGTAGTATACCTGAAATAGGCTTAAATATATAGGGTGTCTATAGGGGGGGGTAAGATAAGCTTTTGCGGAGGGGTAAGATGAGCTACACGCTGCAGTCAGCCCTAACGTCGAGAAAAAGAGGGTTCTTCTGCCGGTTTTGAAGCAATTTTCAAGCCATGTAACCATGGTCCAGCAGCCAGAAGTAAATTGCACCCCGTTTCCTATCTATTCCCACTTGCCGTCCACCCTGCCATTGGCTCACAGAGTCCCGCACATTAACTCGGGGGCCCGGATGTGGTATTTCTGGAGTTTACGTATCTGCACCCCTGATTTACGCCCTGACACACATGGACACCCCAAAGTGACATCGATCTGCACAGCTGCGCCAGTGCGCGCATTTGTTATCAGGCTTCCGAGGGGCTCGCTCAGTGGTATATACTCCCGGCATGCTCGGGCTGCCATGTGACTAAAATGGGTACTCACCCCAAATCTCGTGCGACCAAGGTCTTTGGTGTCATGATCACAGCATGTCCGACGACTTTGCTACAGAGGCGTTTGCGCTTCTGGGCGTGGGGCTTGGAGTCATCGCTTTGCGGACGTATGCGCGAATTAGCGCCGTCGGCGTAAGGCATCTGCAGGCGGATGATTATCTGATGCTTCTTGTCGCTGTGAGTTTCTTCGCAAAACTGCGCGCTAGTCCAACTGACAACTGACACTAATGGTCCGTAGTGCACATATTCGGCCGAGACCGCTCTCGCATATAGCGTCGGAGCATACTGGCAAGGACTTGCCAACAATGGCATGACGGATGAACAGAGGAGAAATCTAGACCCCAATAGCGAAGAGTACAGGATCAGGTACGGATGCTAGGCCTGCTTGGAGATCGCATTTCCAGCTGACACAGCCGTGAAGAGTCAACGGGTCAAAAACACAAATTGCGGGATGGATCACGTACAGCTGTCTGGTGCTTTGGCCCGCGAAAGCCGCCATGTGCACCTTTTTCCTTCGTCTTACGGTACGTTCGACTCTCGAGGCATGCGGTTGTCGGCCAAGAAGCTGACAGAGAGGTGCAGGAAGGACTTCACAACTTTCAAAAGCGAATTTACGGAGGTTTCGCACTGATTGTGGTTACGTGGCTCACGGTGTTTTTCTCAATCATCTTCAGCTGCTTTCCGACACACAAGAACTGGCAAATCTATCCCGACCCAGGGAGTAAGTACGCAAGTAACTTCGAGAGATACGATTGCTTACTTGCCGCCAGATACATGCCAACCTGCGATCTCCAAGGTCAACATTCTCGTCACTGTCGTCTTGAACGTTTTGACCGATCTATATCTTATGAGCATCCCGATCCCGATGCTGTGGTTCTCAAAGTTGCCCTTGAGGAAGAAGCTGGGACTGATTGTACTGTTTTCGGGAGGAATCTTTGTGACGATGGCAGGAATCCTGCGCTGCGTCCTTATTATATCGGTAGGCTACAGTCGCATTCTCCATGGTCGGGTCAACCTAATACTTTCTCAGGACCCCGTCAATGGCGCATCACAAGCGGGATCATGGGCCGTTCGCGAGACTTTCGTCGCTGTTGTCACTACCAACGTTCCCATGATCTTTCCCCTCATTCGCAGGTGGTTTAGCCCCATTTTTGGCACCGTCGTCAGCACCCTACCTCTCAGCAACACGAACAACAAGTACGGCTCAAAAGGACCCAATTTGCCTCAACCTGGAAGCATCAAGCTCGACGACGTACCGGATAGCAAGAACCGCAAAAAGGGACGACAGCCGTTCAGCCAGTACCCAATCACCGAGATCACCGGAACAGGGAGTGAGGAGCATCTGAACCAGCCGCGGAATATACCACCAATGCCTACGTCTGGAGGGATCAGCAAGAACGTGGAGATTAGGATCGAGGAGTCGAAGCGGGATAGCAGAAGAGAACTGGATAACAGATCAGAGGATAGTCTTGAGAGGGGAGACGTGTATTTTACGGTTGACGTCAACGGCGGCGGGGATAGGGGAAACGGTATGATGCCAGGAACGAGTCGACGAGAAAGTTTTAGGGCGCCCTATACCAGGGAGGGCAGCAGGAAAAGTGGGAGATAATAATATGTATAGATACCAAAGAGCTACAGATGGGCTCCGTGTAAGATGACCATGTATAAAACCGCAAGCATTTCAAGCAGATACATCACCATGATATCACGACCACTTGGTGCAAGAACAGACTGCAATTCTAAGCTACTTCGAACACGGCTCTATGAAAGACACTGAAAAGAAACATGATCTTGACGCTCGGGATGTATTTGGTGGTAATTACAAGCTGATCGTTAGTAGAAGGAATAAACCTGACCACCGTGATACGCCCGACAGTACCCGCAGAACTTCCTCTGCTCCTCCGTCAGCATGTCCCCGTAAAAGTCGGCTTCTCGAGGACACGTGCACTCCTCACATCTGCACCTTAGTGAGGCTTCGTTTGGAGGCATCCTTGAAAGACGAGGCATCTCGACACCCTGTCCCTCAGGTAGGTCCGTGTATCGTCTGCGGAGATCAGCACTGCCCGATCGGCGGTTGAGATGCGGAGCGGAGGCAGGTGGGGACGGTGCGGACGCGCGAAGTCTTGGCTCTTCCGCGATCAGGTGTGCGATGTGCTGCTGTATGTCAGCGATTGTCAAATTGGAGGCGTGTCGGTCCGGGATATCGATGTCGAAGATGCCCACGAGCCGTGGCACGTAGCGATGCTGCCCGTCAGGACAAGGTGTTCTTCGAGTCTCGGAGGATCGCACGTCGCGACGACGTGGTCTTGGGGTCGTTGAGAGAGGAGAAGGAGGGCGAATCCAGCTATCTTCCATATCGAAGATTGGTGGCAGATTAGGTGAGAGTGTGTGACGGTCTTCAGTGCTAGGTCGTACATCTGAGCTGTGAGATCCTTCCCCCTGCCCGTCAGAGACGGGAGTTGTTGAGCCGCTGTTCGGGGAAGAGAGATCGCGAAGGTCGTTGTCATGTTGCGGCGATGGAAAACAAGACTCAGAAGGAGGGTGGCCGACGAGGAAGAGAGATTCGCGTGTCGGCGAGTAGGAAAAGGCAAATTCTGGCATGTCGTCTGAAAAGAGAGGGCTGAGCTGGCGAGGAGGTCTCAAGGGGGATCTTAGAGGAGGAGACAAGGTAGATGGAGAGGGCGAGCGGTAAGCTGAGGTGAAGAATGGATTTGAGATCGGAGAAGATAGTTGAGGGTGACGATTGCGGCGGTGAGAATGCATTTTGCGTTATTGCTGTGGTACTTGGGTGCTGGTGTAGAAATTCCGACCTGTTGTGCGACGGTAGTTGCTGATGAGCTAGTCAGGAAATGATTTACGAGACACTTCAAGGTGGTAAATAAATGGAAAGATTGATAGCTTTAAAGGCGAAGGAGTATGGCAACAATCGATCTTTTGAAATCTCTGCGTTGTCGTGATTCACTGCCCTTTAATTTCATCTCATCTCAAACATGGAGCGAAAACGAAGGAGCAAACGAGTATCAGATGAGTCTGCTCTGGCTCTGTTTGTTTTTGCACGGGACATGCGGGAAAATCCTTTGGTTCGTCAGGTGAGTCACTGCATTCTGTGCAACTAGAACGTCCGAAACCAGATGAAGGAGGTGGTCGTGGAGCGGGAGTGCTCAAGATTTCCATATTGTGTAACATCGACGTCAGCGATGCCCAGCAATCCTTAGATCTATACGACTCATTGAAACATGAAAGCAAGATTTTGCATGCACAAGATTGCATTTGTCGTTTTGCCATAAGTTGACTGGTGTTTTGGCATATAGAGCGGATGCTTGATTAATCATGATGATGAAGACTCAGATAGAAGTCAGGCCTGAGTTGGTCACTAGCTCCTCTGCCATCAGATGCCTCGACAGGGACTCGTTTGGACGTAAAGTATTGAGCAACTTCGCAGACCTCAATATTGGACATGCCTCCACAAACTGGCGAAAAGCAGGTGCAGAGTTGGGAGTTTTTCTGTGACATTTTCTCGTCGGTTTCGATTTTCGTCACAGACAGGATCCCATGCCGCCGATTTGGTTTGAGCTTCTTGAAGAAAGTCGATAGAATTGAGATCCTTCAGGTATCATGATTTGAGTGGGAGCTTTTGATGAGTATATGCGAACGTACCGGAATGAACCAGTAGGCACGCATCCATATCGACGGACTCAAACTGCAAGCGCTCAACGATGCATCATGAGATTGCCCTCAAAGTTTGGCATTTGGCAGGCTTGCCGGCGATGCCAAAAGAAGCCCTTTTGTGTTGCGTAAAATGATGCATTCAGTAGGTTCTATATACAATTGCAGAATCTGATAGCTGTCCACAGGCTTGATTTTGGCCTCAATCTTGATCCATAGATGGCAGGCTTATCAACAAGCCTAACAGGGCATTGTCCTTTTTATCCCGCTGCCACCGATTTGCATTTTTCTCATCGCGCTTCATCAGCATCCGAATTTCTCCCAAGTCAAGCACCCGCTATGGAGATTCCACTGAGCTCTCGAGAAATTCGGTGTTATGACATCGTGGAGCCCTATCTCAACCACGGAAACAAACCAGGAGACAGAGAGTACCTGGCAGACATCCTACATAACTGGAGTCCTGAAGTCGACCCAGATCACGACATAGGCTGGGCTTTGCATTATGCGATCTCGAAAAGAGATGATGTGGCTGTCCGGATGATGATCGATTCAGGCGTCAGCGTGACGGTAAGGCAGACTCAAGACCCTGGGTTCACACCACTCTTTGCCGCGGCACAGTACGGCACACTTGCGATGGCCCGCTTCTTCTGGGAACAAGTTGGTCTCAAGGGGCGATTCCTCCCGACGAGGAACTTCAGGCCTGGTCAGCTCACATGTTTGCGAGTAGCAGCTCGAAACGGCCAGGCAGATGTGATGGCTTACTTTCTTGAAGTTTGGGATGGCTGGGGGAATGAGAAGCATCGGGCGCGACTCGATGCAGCATCTGCTTGGTGCGACAATACTGTGGCGGTGTTGCTGGCGAAGTCTTCGTTCGAGCCCGGGGTGATTCAAGATGCGCTTTGCAAGGCGGTTTCAAGAAGAATGATAATGGGCGAGAACCCAACGAAACGACCCCCAATCATCGAGGACCACCTTTGCCAGCAATGACTAGTTTGTCGACTCATCGATGCCGGCGGGGATCCGGATGGAGAAGATGGCCTTTCCAATGAGCCCCTCATCAACATTGCCGCCTCGTATAAGGACTGCATCGGTGCTGTGATAGGACTTGTGGAGAAAGGCGCAAACCCGAACCGGCCAGATCCTCAAGGTAGAACGGCTCTTTACTTTCTCTTCAATCAAAGAGAGGGGATGTACCGTCGTAAGTTACATGCGTCAACGGATGCTCTCCAAGTCCTTCTTCAACATGGGGCGCTGCCCGATTCAGCCAATGAGATTGGAGAAACGCCGCTTCACGCTGTTGCTAGGAACGGAACTCTCGAACAGGTAAAGTTATGCTTGTCGCATTCCAAAGCAACCCGCCCAAAGACAGAGTGTCTTGAATTACGAAACTTCAACGGGGAATCGATGTTAGACTGTGCTAAAGCTACGGAGAATGAGGAGGTCTTCAAGTTTCTATCCAGCCAGTTAAGACCAGAATGCTGAAAGCATATGACCTGGAACTCAGTCTGCTGCGGTTGAGGGTAAGTACATTAGGGTTTCTAGACTGGTAAATATTCGTCCACATCAACCTCTTGTGCGACCAGTGTGTATCTCCATCGACTCCAGTAAGAAACCATATTTCCGGTACCATTGTTGTTTTTAGCAAAAACGACGATCAAACTGCCTGTGACATATTTGTTTCTGTCATCAAAAGAACAGTCTAGATCAGGCCATCGATTTTGAAGCAATTATAAATACCTTATGAACCGAGAAATCCTCCACTGGCCACGTCCGAACCGACGATGCCCATGGAGTTTTCCTCGACCTCGACCTTGCCTCAACAAAATGTACAAAAAAGGTTCTTGAAGATTCCATAGTCATTGATTCAATGTTTTCCCACCAGTCACTTGCGGAAAGAACCGGCTGAACGACTATGCAAGTTTTGTTCGCGATCTTTTGGCCCGTTTCGGAGAACATTTATCGGCATTTCGGAGGATCGCCCGCTGACATAGAGAGTTCAAGGAGAAGCCCATGTCGACATGGTTTAGGCCCCATTTGATTTTATTACCGATTGGGCAAGACGACTCAGTGAGGCCGGGTAACGATGTGCGTGCAGCGTGTTCAAGCCAAGGCTGCGAGGGGTAGAGGACGGAGATCGGCTGAACGCATAGCTGATGCAGACAACAAAAAGTAATCATTGTGCAGCTATTATCTAAACCAGGGAAATGCTTGGAATTCGATGTGACTGCGTTTCCACTTGGCTCAAAGCCAGCGTCGCGCATATGGTCTTGATGCTGAACCGATCAAGGGATTTGGATGCGTAATCATCATGCCATTTAGAAACACAGACCTTGGACTTGCAAACTACTTCGCTCATCTGATCAAGTCATAAAGAGTCCCAGTCTCTTCCCAATGAAGTAAAAGACCCATAAGACCTTCTCCCACGTTGGCGATCGATGCGGATAACCAGACAGACCAGCGTTTGCCACAATAACCAGTACCCAGTCAGAGTACAACGCCCCGTAGGCCATCACACACCCTAAGACTGCCGCTGGGGTATATTTCCCGGGGGAATATTTCCTGTGCGGCCACGTGAAGGCGGCGATGATGATGGTTGCGGAAGTCATGCCGGCCAAGCCCCAAAGAGACCAGTGACAAGCTTCATAGCTGGCTCGGACATTGCTGCTGCTGCGATAGAAAGAGAACCCGCAAGACCTGCAATCGCTCCTGGCAGATATAGCAGGAGCAACCACCTATATTCATCCTTCCAAATGCTAATAAGGCCAAGAGTCAGGGAAAGAGAAAGTTTCATCGCTGCCAGCGTCGCAAATTCCCTATGACGGCCACGTGTCAGCTGTATCACGTACTCAAGTGTGCAATCTGAGAAGAAGAACAGTAAGGATGGTACGAACCAAGTATGAACGCAAGTGGCAATGCTGGCAATCGACGCCACTGTTGTGAAAACTAATTTGATGAATGGGAGAAACTTGTTTTGCGGCCCATTATGCAATCTTTTCCATGGCAGGAGTGGAGTTTTGCCGTAGGCCAGAACGATAGCCGTATAATACGTTAAAAGGTGCGAGACGAAGCCTGTGACCCCGTAAGGAAGTCCATAACACTTGATTTCTTTCTCAAAGGGAGTATCTTTGTTTTCAGCAGTCGCTCTCGTTTGCGCTGCGACAACATGAAAGCAGCAATTTAAGAGAAAGAGCAAAATTGCAGCTGAAGTCATCGTCTCTGTATGTGACTGTTGGTTCCAGGATGACGTTGTTTCTCCTGAGTTCGATCTTGGATGCGCCGCGTGCGGCGATACAAATACGCATCTGGTTTGGGAAGCCTGACGTATGAAATACATAGCGGCACCAGCCAACGCAACAACGAGAAGAGCACTTTTGATACAGCAAGCCTGAGTCTTTCAAGAGTGACACGTGGTGTTGGGCTCACAAGTCTGTATTCGCGGGCGTAATGAATCAGGCGACTAATCACAGCCTTAAAAATGCAGCCCTCACGGCATCAGCGCTTACATGCATTCTAGCGAAGGAGGCCATGGGGCCTTTTTGGCTGGGAAGGAGCCGTGCGATACATACTGATCGGAATTTTCAGCTCAGCCCTGAAGGCTTCAAGCATTTGCAAGCAGATCAGGCTGGTAGGCAGCCACCCACCGTCTTCGGGTAGCCTACCCGACCTGATTAGCCTGACAAATAGACCAGGACTTCACTACATACGCACTCAAATCTCCATTCGCATCTTTCCAGGCCATGAGATTGGAAGTGCGTAGCTGCATGGTTTCTTACGTGCGTAATCGCTGATCTGCTGCCTTCACGTGAGGCTCCTCGAGCCGCACGCTGCTGACCACTGACGCCAGAAACGCGGAATTTGAAAGGACTGACTCCATTGTGGTGCTTGACCTGTATCCATCGGCTCGGTATATTGTGCTACGCGAAGTGAAACTTAGCGATCATCCGTCGCTCAAAGACTCGTACGCGACACGTAGGATTGTCCTGTGAGTATAACTGAACGTAAGAGCTGCAGCAGTACGAATGCGAAACACTCCAGTGTTCACAAATGATGAATACTTATTCAGATAAGTGGAGAGAAACAAGAATGTTACTTGAGCATATGGATGATAAATCCTGACTTGGATTTTCAACCTTCGGCCAAACACTACGCAGCTTTTTCACGGTGACCTACTGTGATACCGTACTGTAATTGCTACCATTATATTTTCTGTTCTTTTGATAGTTGACAGCTTGGAGATTCTGTCTTATTAAGGACTAAGTTACTAACTCGCATCTCAAATCTCAAGATGTAGCGAACTGTCTGTTCAGTGTTCAGTCGGCATATTAGAAAAAGGGACACAGCGTGACCAAGACTTTCTTCCATAAAGAATGGTTCCTTCTGATCTGGTGCTCAAAGTCTGCGCACCGTCAAATGATACCAAGTCTTTGCTGGCTTTATGACAATCTGTAAAGTTGCCTCACACAGGTGACCCATAGCTACTTACCTACATGCCATCAAGACATTATTCAGCGTACTTATTGATAGGATAATGTCACAGAAACGACGAACAGACAATTTCGGGGCCGGGGCCACTCACAATATCGGCATGGGAGATTTATCTGAACACAAAAGTTCCCAAATGTTGCTTAGCACCGTCATGCGTTTACCCTCCATGCCTCGACTCAGCAACGTGTCACCATGGCTGAATGACTGGCCAAATTGCCGAATTCTACCAATCCTCTTCATAGTGTGCAGTTATATAACAGCGCTTTTGTGCTTCGCAAGAGTTCTAAATGATTGAGCTGACTTCTCTCGCCTCGATTATGGCGGCCAAAATGAGACATCCACTACCAACGAAGCACCTATTGAGCGCATATATACGACAGACCCTGTCGTCTCATTTTCCTGGTTGAGGGAAGTATTTAAGCCCGTGCAAGAAGCTTGTATCAATTTCTAAACAGCAATTTGCGTTCTGCTCTGCGATGTGGAATCGTCAGCACAATGTCCCTAAATTTGCTTATTGGAATCCATAGATTTGAACGTAGTTTTAACTCCCCGGCCCCCGTCAAGCAAGGGAGGTGTTCCTTTGGGGGATACTTAGATAATCAACGAATAGCTACGGAGGCAGACGATGACGCCTCAACGCGATGCTCGGATATGAATTTCTGTCACTGCCCCTTCTGATTTATACGGAGACAAAGCTTTCAGCTCTGTACAGCAAGCGGCTTGACCGACAGGCTGAGTGAGACTTGCTTATTTTGCTGGCTTGGGAAACCCACCAACCGCAATACACAACCTTTTATTGCTCCCCATCAGTCGCAAAAGCCAAACAACCACTTCTGCACCCGCGTATTCATATGTCTCCGTCTCAATTAATTCCGGATATGACTCACTTAATCTCCCGCCCAACCATCATCTGACTACATGCAAGAGAGAACAGTCACTGAAGCCTCGTCTTGAAGTATTTAGACTCGCAGACTGGCTGAATAGTTTTCTGAACTGTACAAGAAATACGCTGGCTGTGAAGGTCTGGGAAACGGTTTGGGACTTATGTCTAGAGTTTCTTGTTGGAGTTTATAGGATTAAGCACAGTTTGGAGTCCACTATCAACTAAGTGGAGTGCTCCTTCAGCAGAATACTTGGATAATCAGCGGGCAGCGATGAGGGCGGGGGATGACACCGCGTCATGATGCCCTTGTCCAAATTACTTCGACTCCTACGTTTATCGTGGTGAAGCAGAGGAAAAGTCGGATTTCAGTGATGCGATGTTCACCCAAGAACTCCGTCCTGGAAGACACCACCACATTGTGCTGGCTTAGGAAATCCACCAACGGCAGCAAAAGTGTCTTTTATGCTCCCTTGATCAGCCACGAAACCAACAGCCACTCCTCATCTCCAAGCCTGCCGTCTTCATCTCATCCATCTCGGGAATGACTCACCCAACCCAGCCGAAATCGCCCCCGAGACATCCCACACCATCACGCCCGGACCCCACGACTAGCCCCACCACCGCTCCGCCACCGCCGCGCCGCGCATACCGCCCCACACCGGCCCCAGCATTCGGAGTTAACACCCCCAAGAGCAGGAAATGACGTCACCGACATTCGGGAAGAATTGGTCCAGGTTATCCCTCGTAAGTCAGAGTACAGCCTCCATCACGGTATGGTCTAGATTGCAAAGAACCAAGGCTAGCCTGCTCACAAACGTCCCGAACATGGATCAGAGCTTTGGGATGGTGCGGCTTGATAGTTAACGGTTTTAAGATCACATGCGCGGACGGCGTCGTCTCTAATTCATTGACGCGGGGAAACTTGGGGGCAGCAGGTTTTAACCCCTGAACCCCAGACTGCTTCAATTCACCAGTGTTTAGTGTGGAAGAATGTTCATGAGAAGGCCTTGTCAGTTTTCCAAGTATGCACAGAATAGACAATATGATTACCAAAAATGAGGCCGTTCCATCGCGTCAAAGTAACTCGGTCCCGTCCCGAGATGCCAAACAAAAAACAAATGCCAACCGAGTGGATGGTCGCTGTCATGATGCATGCAACATATCCCCTCTAATGCAACGCTATGCTTCACCGTCTATATCTCGCATGCTCACTTCCTTCCTCTCTCACCCGTGTTCTCCGCAAAACGGATCCCCCTCGTCTTCGGTGGCACTCTCTCGCCACCCTCGTCGTCGGAGTCATCGCCTCCGGTGGGCGAACCCATGCCGAGAGCAGCCTCTCTACGGCGTCGCTCCGCAGGGGTCTCGCCGGCGTCCTCGTCTCCCTGGCCCGCCAAGACAGCTAACCTACGCTGTCTCTCGACGGCCGTCTCGTCCCCATCAGCGTCTTCGGATTCCCGGGTGGGTGGTGCCTGGGCCGAGCCGGTTTTGATGCGTGGAGGAGACCGGGCTACGGACTGCTTGTCGGTAGAGTCGCTTCCAATCTTAATGGTCGGGATGTCTGCCGGGGATGGAATGTCTCCCTTCGCGATTGACTTCACTCGCTGAGATGCGGTAGATTGGTCCACGACCTCACGGCGAGTCTTGACATCGAGCTTCGACACTTCCCGAATGAAATCCTCCTTGGTCATGCGCTGACCAACGCCGCCAATGGTGAATCTGATGTGTCGATCGTCTTCTTGTTGATTCTCGACGGCATTCTTCTTGGGCTTGTCGCCGTCGCCGCCTCTCCACATGTTTTGCCACCCAGCCTTCGCGGGTGCCTTGGCAGCACCTTCAGCACTGGACTCACCTTGCTTGGCGGCGGCGGCTTCAGCTGCCGCCTTTTCGGACGCCTTGAGCAAACCGCCCATGCCAAGATACTTGAGACTCTGCTGTGTGATGCCGCCGATTTCCTTTCCAGTCTTGGTCGATGGCAGCTCATATGTCTTGATAACTTCACCATCTTCGTCTTCGACAATAACCTGTCATCATATAAGCGACATCCAGTCATTCACCAACTCCTAGAACTTACAGTGTTACCAAATTGGAAAGCCCGAGCGGGCTCGTGTCGTCTGTCAGCCTTGCTTTTCTCCTTGCGTTTCTCAACTTCCGAAGTGTAGACATCCTCGACCTTGCGCTTGAAGGAATCAAGGGTCCAGTTGAACTTCTCGCCCTGCTTCGACTTGGCGGCAGCCAGGGAAGCAAGATCAGTGTGAACGGGGTCACCGCCCGCACCTTCACGTAGGTCAGAAGATCTTTCAACGGTCAAGACATCTCCATCCTCATTCTCGACCACCAGGTTGTCTCCTTCCTCGTAGATCTGGATCTTGGGCGGTGTCTGAGTTCGGCTTGAGCCCTCTTCGGGAGAAGGAGTAATCTCGTCGTCCTTTTCGGGATCTCTTCCACGACCTCTCTCAGAGTCGCGTCTGGCCGGCATCGTTTCGTCGACGTTGTCCGGTGATGAGGGCTCCTTCTCGTTGAGCAAGGGCTCACGTCTCGTAGGGAAAATAGCAGACTGTGAAACAGGCCCACCGGGACCGAGACCGTCCTCCCACTTCTTGCTCTTGCGACGGCTGCGGGAAGTCGAACGACCTCTGTGTTTGGAGCCATCGTCGCCCTCCTTCTGGCGTCTGAGGAATGCGCCGGGAAAGCCCACAGGGGGCAAGGTCCCGGGTGGGAAATCCGGCATCTTCAAATCGTCGCCATCGGTATCGGACATGGTGCGAGCTTGAGATCGAGACTGCGAAGAGATTCTGGGCAGACGGTTCATCCAGGTAGGGCCATCCTCGGGGGCAGTAGTGTATGACATGGTGATTGTTAGCGTGTTGATGCGCTTTCCGAGGGTGAAGACAGCGACTGAAGAGCCGTGGACAATGATGGATGAGATGACCAGGAAGGTGACAATGGGCCAGATGACAGCAACAAGCGTCCTGTGCTCAATCTCATCGGGCGGGGTGTCCGACAGTGGCACAACGGTCTCCCATTGAAGTTCGGCGCGAGCTAGAATTGCGACGAAAATGGCACCGACGCCAATGGGACCAAAGTGACCGGCGAACAGGGCCTCGCGCCAAGTCTTTATGTCCGGTATAAATGGCTTCAACATCAGCATGGCGGGTATGCGACGGAAGAGAATGACGAAGATGGCAATCACAACCAAGCGCCAGGGGGTGAGACCCTCGGCGACGTTGTTGTACTGCTCCCAAGGGATAATGGTTCCGAGAAAGACGAAGTAGGCCAAGTTGATCAGCAAGTCAATGACGTTGGAAACGTGAGACTCCTCCGTCTTGGCGGCGAACCAACCGTCGTTCGAGAAGCCCACGCCAGCTGCAAAACCGACAAGCAAATCGTCCATACCGAGCAAACTGCCGGCACCGGCGCAGAACAAGGCAAGCACGAAGTAGAAGACCAAGAAACTTTCGCGATCAATGAGGTCGCGCTTCTCGGCGAACTTGATGCCGTGACGGGCAATGTATCCTACGAGGAAGCCAAAAATGGCACCAAAGATGCACTCGTACAGAATGGTGTAGACGATCCAGTGAAACGTGGTTTGCTTGGCGTCCATGTGTTCCTGGATAAGGTAAATTCCGAGGTAGACGAAGGGAAAGGCCATGCCGTCGTTGCACCCGGACTCGGCAGACAAGACGTCTCGCAAGTGCTTGGGGACGCGCTTGGCGAACTTGCCCTTACCGACGACGGAGGAAGCCAAAACGGGATCGGTAGCGGTGACGCAGGCTGCAACAACCAGGCTCTCGAGCCAGTTCAAAGGGTCAATCATCCACCAGATGAACAAGCTCGTGATCAGCCAGCCAAACGTCATGACAGGAATGAGGAGAAAGGTGACGGATCTCCAATGCTTCTCCATGTAGAACTTTGGCAATTCGACACCAACGGCGAAACATTGTACGACAAGGACAATGCGGGAGAATTCAATGGTGACGAGGTCGACGTTGCCCCAGCTTTTTGGGTCGATCAGGTTGGCTGCGTGAGGACCGAAGATGATGCCGCAGAGAGTTGCGACAGTGGCCTCGCCAATATACATGCGCTCCTTGATGATGGAGGAGCAAAGCATGAAAAGAGTGGTAAAGCCGCCCAAGATGATGTACACCAAGTGCGGCTTGGTGATTGAAAGGTGATCCCACGCCATGGCGGCGCAATTGGGAGGGTATCGTTATTCGAGTAAAAATGTAGCGGGAAAAGGGATCGGTGGTGGTTGCGGTTTCGTGATCGGGAGTCGCAAAGGCTCGTCGCTCAGTCGCCAGCACAAAAGGATGGTGCTATACCTGGCGAAGGGCGCGAGAGTCCCCAGTCGATGGATCGCGTCCTAAGCGTGAGGGTGTCTGGATGCATTCACGGAAAAGTTGGCGCGCCAAGAGGCAGTCGGCCTGGGGGGGTTCGTCGGAATCGAGTCAAAATGGGGCGCCGGAATCGAAGCTATGAGGTCACCAACGGGGCGTTGCCTCTGTCGTATGCGCGCGTCTCCTCGGGATCGAGGTCCGAATAGGAATTGATCGAGTGTCGAAACAGTGAGCGACAGTCGGGGGCAGTTGGGAGCAATCTCTGATCTATCGTGGACCCGAGATTTCTTAGCTGGACAGACAAAAGAAGGGACAAACGTCAAAGACAGGATCGGGGTTCAAGGAACCTAAGTACTGCGAGCGCCCAGAGACGAGAGACAGGAAAAAGAAGTTGGCGTGCTGATAGCAAAGGTTGATCCATGCAAGAAAAAAAGCCAGGCCCCGCTTGGCGCATCAAGGTGGGGCCCTTTGGGGGGGAAAGTGGGAGTTCCATGGAGGGCAGGCGAAGGGGGGACGTGGAAGGCGAATGGGATGGATTTCCAGCCCGTACCGCAGGTACCTTACTGGCGCTGCCGTACCGTAGTTCTTTCAGAGGAGCTCCCAGCGTTCCCAGTGGTTCATGCTCTCCCACGTTGGCGGGCAGCGGTACTCGAGTAGTCCACGTCCTCCCGCGGCCGTTCCCCCGTCTCGTCCGAGGGAAGGGCGAGGAACACACTACGGGGTGCGAGGCGCAGGGCTTGCTGACGTGGTACCTCGGGAGTACCAAGAGGTTACGCGGGACTTGGGTCCTTGCGATAGCACAGCATACGCAGCAAATAGCATACCTTAATGGATGCTGCGCCTGCCAGACGCCCCCAAGGTTCTTCTGACTGCTGTCCATCCATGGGGGGCTTGGGGGCACACGCTCTGGGTTTACTGGCAGGCCATGGGAGAATAAGGTTGCCACGACGTCTCTGATTGTTGCTAGTTGAGCCCGACGGCAGGGAACACATCAGGTTGAGGTGAACCATACACGCCATGTTCGTGCTAACCTTGATCCAGCTAAGGGCATCTAATCTTGGGCCGCGATAGGGACGCGGGAGGCATGCCGTGATACGAGTAAGACATTTCCAGGACCACGTTCCACGACCACGGGCCAGATCGTTCTTGTTTTGATTCCAGAACGAAGCACGACAGCAGCACCTGTCGTTGACCGCAGACTGCAGTCCCCCAGCGCACATTTTACGGCGTGTTGTTGCTCGGTTCCGGGTTGGTGAGATACGGCGCCCCCCATGCCCGCCAAGCGGCTCAAAGCAAGGATGCACCCAATGCGACCGCCATTCTGGCCGCGTGGTGTCGTAATCCCCCCGGGAGGCGGTAATCTCTCCTGTCGCACGGGAGGAAGAAAAAAAAACTCCAAGTCGCATTGGCAGGGTTTGTAAAGGGAGGAGACGAGGGCGCCATGGCCCGCGTTCTAGTTCCCTTGAGCCGCTTATCCGGGTGTTGTTGATTGACGTCCACCTTGGGAGTCATGTGGCAGTTTGGCATGTCGTTGGAAATACTTATCAGGAACCAAATCCCCGGATTTTCAGTCTCCGATCTAATCGGTGACATCTCGCAAAAATCCGTAAGGGTCCTGTTGCTCTTATTCATCCTGCAGACTCGTCTCACGGTTGGCAAAAGCTTGAAAGGAGGCCGCTGGAGAATTCTGGCAGCTCTGGGCGAGTTTTGTGCGACTTCGATTGGCAGTGGAGGGCAATTCCAAGCATTGGCGACGTGATGTGTGCCTCGGCGTTGCTGGCCAAGCCCATTCGCGAGATCGCCAACTCCAGTTGGACTCTCGGCGCCCAGAACATAGCGGCGTCATCCTCCACTTTTGTGAGTCGCCGCGCTTGAGTCATGCTGGTAGGTGGGTTTTGTGCATTTTTCTTTCGTCTGTCTTTCTTGTAATGAGGTCTTGAGACTGCGGGAAGTGGTTGTGGTTGTGGTTGTCGCTGCTGATGAGGTGTTGATATCAAGTTTGAAGTGTGAAATTTCTGGAAAGCTCTTGCAGCTTACGATAGGTAGGTGGTGAGTGGTGTTGTTTTTTTTCAGAAGAGACGTGGAGCGGCAACCGGTGAGGTACTTCCGCGGTACTTCTGCACGGTTCCACCGCGACTGCCTTAGCCCCACCACTCGAAACCCCTGCTCGTTTGTTCTTTCCCAGTTATTGTTTTTTTTTTTCCCTCCTTCTCTCCGCCATCACCCGAAGAGCTGGGCTGGATATTGTTGTTGAAGCAGTTGCTGCTGAGACTGTCGTCAGTTGCTGCCGTCGCAAACCTTTTACCAGGAACCTCAAGGGGGGGAGCAGCTCAACATCTTGGCAGCCACCCGCAAATAACCCTTCGCAATCAATTCGAACACTGACTGATACCGAACAGCCCCCGCGCTCGACTGGGATCTCTCAACAATAACACGCTGCAATCTTTCCACGGCAACAAACACAGTGAAACACCGCAGTCCCCGGATTTGCTGGGACACTCCCAGCGCCGCTGCACTCAATTGATTGCCCGCCTAGAACTCTTCATCTACTATTCCTCCGTGTTCCGGCGACATTTACTTCCAATTCCTGTCTCCCACGGGTCCCATCGACTCCCACCACCCTCCGCCCGCCTCCTCCGCTCTCCGCCAGAAGTCTCCATCAGCTCCGACATGTCCATCCCGTCTTTCGCATCCGAATAAGCCCCTACGTAGCTTTCTGCGCAATCAACTTTCCACCGTCTCACCTTGAGATGGCCTCGCTTCAGATCGCTTGGTCCGAACATCCCATCCTCGCCATCCTTCGAGAGCGAGCTAAGGAACGAGCACGAACAGCCAGCCCATCGAAGCACACTCCACCACCGGGCAGAAACCAGAAACCGCCCATCTTACCTTATCCCGCGGCCATCCTCCGCTAGCACCCATGTCCTCCATGCATCTCCTGCACCATTCGTACTGCGCATACCTGTGTAGTGTAGGTACTGCAGTCTGCAATCCACCCTTTAAGAGTTCCCTGCTACGCGCTCCATATCGCGCAACCCCCCTCCGGAAAAGAGCGACCCCAAACGGCTCACATGCGTCTCGCCGTCACCAATCCTCCTCACTTCATTCGCCCACAGCTCAAGGCCAAGAGTCTAACTCAACGACCACTGATGGATCTGCTCGTCACGCCGCATACAATGACCGGTCGATGCATCGCTAAACATTGCTAGGAATGCCAATCTTTCCCCGACAAACCCGTCTTCCCCATCTTTGCGCCTGCGCTTGTTGAAGTTCCCCGGATAACCCGCAACAGAGAAAAATGCTCAAGCTGATCATTTGCGCTTCGCACCATTCACAACCGATCACCTTCCTGTTTGACTTGCCGATTATTTGCGGTCACTTCATACTGGCCAGAAGCAGCAAGGTGTCGGCGTTGACGCAACGCCAGTCGAAGAAGCTGTTGCGCAGTCATCGTTTATGCGCGTTTACTGCTGACGAGTTCACCCGTTTGCGCTTCGATTTCGTCCAACTCTTTCAAACATGGATTTGCTCGGCTGTGTCACCATGTCTAGTACCGCAGAAATCCACCAAAGGTCTCGGCACACTGCGTCGGTTGGGGGAGCGCCACTGATCTACGGCCCCGACCAGCTCGCCCACGCCGAGCCGGTCTCGCGGTTCACACTTCGGCCATGTTCCGCATTTCGCTGAAAATCCAGCTATTCTGGCACTGCACTCCGGCAGCACCGCCAACCCGCAGCTTGACGTCTTGATAGCCGCACTCAAGCGAGCATTGACGTATCTTCTCGGCTTATTGTCTTTTTCTACTCATTTCGGCCCGCTGCGGATAGTGGATCACAGAAACGGTAAGCCGTCGGTCCCGCGGAGATCGTCGAGCCCTCATCCTCCACCCCGGCCCACAACCACAAAATGACACCGATATAATCCCCGCTCCGGTCACCAACCAGCATCTCGGGTCTCCGAGACAACATCTTATCAAGTGCGCCGATGGTTTAGTGGTAAAATTCTCCGTTGCCATCAAGCAGCGTCGGGGAGCCGGGGGTTCGATTCCCCCTCGGCGCATCTTTTTGCCCTTGACGGTGACCTGATGCTGCGATAGGTCCTTTTTGAGCACGCCAAACGCTCTCTCTCTCTGGCCGAGAAGCAGTAGCAAAATTATACCTGCATTTTAAGTGGTGAACAAAGTATGATAGTGATCTTGTAGTCTGCCCTATTCATAATCCATGATTGCTCTAGTCAACCTGGTCCATACTCAGTCACAACTGACTGCGCAATCGCAAAGCTCTGCCTTTTGACTCTCCCATGGAAACAACCAAGCGTCAACGCCATCCAACCCACCACTTTCAGAATTATGTTCTCTACAGATATAAAGGAAGGTCGCGGCAATATACACCCTCCTTCAAATAGCTCCAGACCAAAAGCTAAAGCAACCGTTCCAGCTTGATCTCTCACAACACTACCCCAATACCTCAACAACCATCCCACTCTAACCAACAGCCGCCGCCAAGGAAAAAATGGACTCCCAGAACACGGATTACAGGAGCATGTCTCCCGACTCATTCAGCCGCCTCAGCATCCCCGTGCACGTCCTCTTCGTTGAGTGCCGCTGGCAATGCTGCCAGTGCGGCTTCAGCAGGAACCCCATGCCGGCTCAGATGTACCTCGTCGTGCCGTGTTTGGCGCGCGGCTCCCGGCCGTGTCCGCAACGGTTTAGGGCGGGGGGGTATGTGACGCACGAGGGGCCGATGAGGTGTGATAGGATTCTTGTGCCGGCGGGGCTGCTGGGTTTGGGAAATGGGGAGGGTGAGGATGGTGGTGATGAGGTGTAGGTGGGTTGATGGATGGTCTTGAGATGAAGTGGGAAGTGGGATGTAGATAAGTAGAGTGGTAACATCCGAGGTTTTCTAATGAAGTTTTTCGCAGTGAGAGAAGTCTCTCAAAGCGTATCATTCATCTGTGTTGGTTGGTGTGATGAATTATGCACTCTTGATTTGATGGGTAATTCCGTCGACGTAAGGAGGGCAACACCACCTGTTGTTTAGGGAAACCAGATCCTCATCCACCTTCCAAGTCTCCATCCTTTAAATTAAAGGCGCACTGGGGGTTGAGGTTCTTGTATTGGCCGCTCATCACCTCTCTTCGTAAAAAGAAATTGCAACTTGCTTGGAGATGTATGACCCAGAAGATTGCTGATATAAACCATTTTGCCAAAGGCGGCTTTCCAACATGCTTTTTCGTACTGAAGGGCACCTCCCCCTCCTTGCGGTGTTGTGAATCCCTTTCGTTGTATGTTTATTAGCCGTCTGATTCGCCCTGGTAATGGTTCTGGAATTTATATATGAGCACCTGCCGTGAGTATGTGTCTGTTGATAAAATGCCCCCCCATCTGTGAATCTTCGTAGCTGTAGCCAAAGAAGAGTCATAGAAGCAGTTCACTCTCTTCTTCTGGCCTAACACGACGGTCATGGTCATATGCCCCGCTTTGTTTGTCAACATCCTGGCGTGTGGTGAGCTGCTTTGTAGCACAACAAGCACCCCCGAGGCAAAGTCCGCTATCCAGGAGCAGCGAATCACCACGTCTCACGTTACACATCGTTCTAATGCCATAATTCACTTAATGGGGATACGATTGGGGCGAATCATGGCTCGATAAGGACGATTCAGAGCACATCAAGGGCTAATCTTGCATATATATGCCCTCCTGGCCTGCAGGAATTGCTTCTCTCTTCCTCTAAACCATCATCAAAAGACCTCAGTAGTCAAGAGATACAGCAAAGACAAGCTACATCAAGACACTACACATCATATTGAACCATCAAAAAATTTCAAATCCTACCTACCTTCATACATCTCAACAACATGAACAGAACTGCGAGAGAGGGCGTCGACCTGCTCCAAAGGGACGTTGCAAGCATGGGACAGCTTAGCAAAGCCCAGAGCCGTCATTGCCGTTGGATCTGTTGTTACTGCAGGCACTCGAACCGGTACGATGAGCAGCTCTGTCAAGGTCCCAACTGCGCAAGGAAAACACGGACACATGTGGCTCATGAGAAGTGCGAGAGTTGCCGCGTCATAATGCCTCGGCATGTTTGGAGGGAGTTGAATGGCTACAGCCAGTAGTCTCGGTCTGCTCGCCTGATTATCGGAGAAGCACACCTCTCAAGTTCAACAATAGTCTAGTTCGGGTAGTCAAATGAAGTTCATTCCCATTCAAAGTTTCGCTGCCCAGTATTGATCTCGGTGTAAGTCTGAATGTCATTGAAATCACGTAGATCACCTCGCGAACAGCGGTCGTGGGGCAGACATGAAGAATGTAAGTAGACTACATTTGTGAACACGAGGGCTATTACCATTTTCGTAAACGAAGGGCGCAAGAGGATGAAGCCTAGAACCGGTGTCCCGGGCTGCAAGATTAGAGCTAAGGCTGGATCATCTGGTAATGTCTTGCGCGCGAGATATTTCAATCAAACTAAGCAAAATTACCAAGTTGAGAATCTTGATATTTTACTGCATGATACGACGACACATTGCAGTGCCCTATGAAACCTCATCTTCACTTGAAATCTTACAAACTGATATACCAGCGGTGAGGCCGGGTAATCAAGCCCTCTTCTTGGCGGCAGCAAGCACTTCCGGGTCGTTCGTTTCCTGTCCCATATATAGATTCGTCTGGCCAACCTTCGTCCACGGTGCGAATGCCTGCCATACTGGTTAGGTCTTTTGTCCAAAACATCAATCACAGCGAAGAGCTACTCACATTCTTAACATCATGCAAAGGTGCAGCAAGTTCCGGGAAATGCCTGCACAGCACGTCCTTCATTGTGTTGTTCTGAACCCAGTCCATGCCCTCTCGGGTGTACACCTCAGGACACCAGGCATCACCAGCAAGGAATCGATCAGACTTGATGCGGCGGCTAGCCATGAGGATAAACACACGGAACGCAGTGTCGCTAAAACCGAAGCCCTTTGGAAGCGGCTCGCTCAGCGTTCCGACGAGTAGATCCACGGCCTCGATGTCGCCGTTGTAAACCCCCTCAAGCTCCGAAGCCAGCTTGCGATCACCGCCAGTCAGATCAATGAAGCTCCGCGCCGCTGGCATGTGGAAGAGACGGCGGAAGGCGTTGTAGCGAGGCACGCCGCGCTCACGGTCGCGCAGGATGTCGATGGTGCCCATGTCCAGGTGTCTGCCTTCAGGGAACTCCTCGTCAGCCGGGATGTGCAGGTCCCTCAGGAAGTTCGGCATGTTGTGGGCGCGGATGGCTCCCGGATAGTTGACTCCGAACGAGTAAAAGACGTCTGCGAAGTTGAGTCCCAGTCCTGACGCGAAGCCCTTCTCGTTGAGAGGCTTGCGAGCCGATTCGAAGGCAACCTCTTTCATCGGAAGTGTCCCTTCGTGTTGACCATTCTTCACATTGAAGAACGCGATGTTGTCAGGGATCAGCGGGTGCAGGCGGTAGACAGACACGAACTCCTCTGTGAGGGAGTAGGGCACGTTGTCGTGGTCGACGTCTGAGCCTGGGATACCGGAGACCACCTCGAGCTTGTTGTCGAAAATTCGGCCGAACACCTTCCAGAGCTGAAAATCTTGTTAGTACTTTGAATGAAATCAAGAATTCCTTCATTTGGATATATACCTTCTCCCCAGCGAGCCCCCACCAGTTAGCACTCATACCAACCTGCAGGGCCGGATGCTGCAGGATGCCAGGAGTCCACTCAACTGTGTGAATCTTAGCCATGAGAGCGCAGTTCACCAGTCTAGCAGTGTCGAAAATCTGATCACTCGTCCAGGTAGGGTTCGAGAGCTCGAGCTGCTTGGCAATAGCATTGTGCTCCAGAGCAAACAGCGTGTGCAAGAGCTCGAGGCCGATCCACCAGTTCTGATGGAACCCCGTTTTGGGGATGCCGTCTTCGCCACGAGGCAAGAACTGCTCGCCCTGCACACCGTCGACGGCGAGCTGACCTCGCAAGCCCTCCCTCTCGCACTGCGCCCTGAGCTCCTGAGTCTCTCTCTCAGTAGACCCATAGATCTGAGAACCGTCCCACCAGTGCGTACACTCGTTCTCGTACGCCGGCGGTGACTCGTCGTCTCCCCGAAGGTGTTCGGCCTTCTTCGTGCGGTATATCCTCATCTTTCTCTCGGGCCACGAATCACCCTTGGGAACAGGAACATCCCACGAGTTGGCGGTATCGTTGAAGTGCTGTGCCCAGTCATGCACCTGGAATTGAATCCATGCAGCGGCAAGCAAGTTGACGATGGTAGCCGGCTTGAAGCCGTTATCGGGTCTCGCAAGGATCTTCTCAGATATCAACCTCGGGTTAGGTGTGAGCAACTCCTTTTGAGAAGGAGCCTTCGTGTGCGTCCTTGGCACATTGCGTCCGAATCTCATGCCCCTGCAGCCCATTTTGGGGCCACTGAGATCGTTGAACTTGCCATCCGAGTGTCTCGAGCTTATGTATTTGGTATCTTCAAGCGGGCAGGTTTTCTGGTTTCCTTGATGATCGCAGCCGTCGGCGGGATAAGTGTCGTACAGATTTTGATCCCTCAGCTCAAAGCGCAGGGCGAGCAGGTTGAAGACACTGAGCCACTTCGGGAGCTTATGCCAATGCACAAAAAAGTTGACGATTTTCCAGAAGGCAATGTAAAGGCGTTTGAAAAGGGGAACAAGAAAATTTTCAAGTAAGTCCTTGAACCACTTGCCCAACTTTTCCATGGTTGTGCTGGAGGCCTCAAGGGTCCCCTCAATGATTGCGGACGTCATTTTACTCGACAAGTGAAGAAATGACTTGATTCGGGAACAAACCTCTGTCAATCTAGGGGAGGCTTCTGCGTTTTATCTGTCATCCATATGGGCTGACCTGCAGATGGTAAGATGGTGTCACCAGAACGGTTGTGCTTTTCCTTCAGGCACGTAGGCATCCCTCACATATCTTCATCGACTGATGTCTTCCAAAATACGTATGCCACTGCTTCTTTCAAGCGCCACACAATCTCAGGTGATGCAGTCGCAAGAATTTGCAAGCCGCAAGTCTGACACGGTAAGGGGGCTGCACACGCAAGGCAGCCTGGATGACGGGCTGGAAAACAAGAAAAGCTCACGGCAGCATGCATCGGGCTTACAGTCATCAGCGGTTGTGAAACACTCCTAGAATTTCTCGTCGAAAATTCCGCGTTGATTGGCCCGTTTGAGTATTCCTTGCTTCAATCTCACCGAGAATTTACGACTGGCGAGCTTGGTTTGGGACATGTCAGCCCTGAAGCGGGGAATCTTTGGGGTCCAAGTCCGAAACATACCCAATCCTCATAGATTGAAGACTGCTTACCTCGCCTCTGCCCCTGTCTGTGGCCAGCTGAGTGCACAGGGCTGGCTGCAAGAAGGAGTTCGTGGTTCTAGTTCGGCCCCCAGCCTCAAAACACATTCCAATAGCCCCAGATTTCCAGGGTAAACTACGCGTGAGGCTGAGAGCTGACATCACAATTTGCAGTCCAGTCTCTACTTGATGACAGGGACGAGATGAATGGCACGTAAAAAGGGCGAATGAATTTGTGAAGACTGGTACATATAGCTGTCATTTTCTATCTACGACCAAGGCAAAAGGCCAGGTCCGATGGAGCTTCTAGCACGTGAGGGACATGATGAATTATCATTAGACAGTTATACCAGAGCATAATCCAGTAGATCTATTTAACCATCCTCTTGCCCGTGTTGGAATTGAAGGTTTCCCAAAGATCCGAGCCGTGGAACCTCTTTAATGCTCGTGCACAGCCTTTCCATGCTGAAAACCCCAGTAGAATCATCCCCCTCCAACACGCTGGCTGCTCCCGAGAGCTCAAGAGCAGCATTCCCCGCGATGAAAACTTTCCGCTTAAACGAAGTTGCCGCCGCCCTGGCAGCGAGAAAGCGGGCGGTGGACACCGGGCTTCTCGCAAGGGGTGATTGCTCCTCTGATCCACTTGACGCCGCCGTAGCTTCCCTCCTCCTAGTTCTCAAGTCAGTTTCTTGATGCAAAAGTTCAGAAAATACGGGACCTACATAAGCATCGGACATGAATGTTCCGATTTGTGTTTGCTTTCCGAGGCAGCCTCGCATGACACGGCCATATCTTCTGGTCTTGAAAGGGTTGTTGACCATGACGCCGGTGTGATGAGCGGATACGGTTCCCCTGACCATGATGGCCTGAGCAGTGGCCCAGGATCTAGATCCAGAAACGCCAAAGTTGGATGTCAAGTATCCGGTGACAACGGTCGGGCTGAAACCGCCGGTGATGGTGAGAGTATCGGTGACCGTGTAAGTCGATGTGAGACTGATGTGAATGGGGTTGCCACCAGCAATCGATACAGGGCTCATCTGGAGATCCCAGTCGTAGAATCTGTCGGTTCTGGTGATCACGACGGCAGTGGTCATGTCGCAGCTTGCTTGACGGGCATCGAGCTGCTTGAGCTCCTCCTCCGTGGGCTCCTCAAAATCGAGAAGCGAACGGTCAACGTCAGGGGGCGAGGACAGAATGCCGCTGGTTGCCAGCATCGCCGAGTAAGAATCCTTGTTCACGACCTCCACTGCAACGATAAGATTAGCATTGTCGTATTCACGATACGTGGGATGGCTGTTTTCTGCCCAGTGTGGCTCTTTGCAAAGGAACGCCAAGACACGGTTCATGCCAAGGACTCGCTTCTTCTAAGAGCACGGGGAATGGCTGGGGGAGAGGTAGGCGATGATGGATTCCTCCACTTACTGTGCTCGTGGCCGACAAGGAGAACTTCTCCGGGGAAGAGGCCGCGCTCGGGGTCGAACTCGGTGCCGTTGGTGGTCCGGGGGACAAAAACCGGAGAAGCGGCGGCGACTGCGGCAAGGCAGACGGTGACGAAGCGAGAAGCCATTTTGATGAACCGAAGACGACGGGAGACTTGGGGAGCAGTGAGAGGGGTGGTGAGGGCGAGTGTGTTGCAAAAGTCTTGGGATACTTGAACGACTTTATACAATAAAATCGTCATCCTTAGTGGTTTTCTCATCTCACCTGCCGGCCAAACGTCTCAACTCGGTCTCGCACATTGACTTGCCGCATTGGTTCATTCACGCCTTACGCCATTGGAAACATGACCACTCACCGCTGCCCTTGACCCGAGCAAATCCGCGCGAATTATTCAGATTATCAGATCAAATGGTTCCCGAGTCATTGCCTTACCCCGTACTTCGTATGGCAGGAGCCGCAGTGGAACTACGCCAAGATGAAGCCATCCAGGTGATGTCCCCACGTCTGACGGTTAGCCAAAGTCAATTAGATAGACCAATTTGGTCACAATTGAAAGAGACTAGTTACTAAGACCATGCCTCCCAGTTAAGCTTAATTCTACACCGTTCCATTCCTGCAGATCTGTCTGTGTTAGATTTGCAAAACTCGCATGTACCTCGCGGCCCACGACTTACCCACCAAAGATATATTCTGAGTCAGTAACCTTATTATACCGGGCAGAAAACCACAATACCAAGCCTTTTAATGATCCATATTACGAGATAAACAACTCTTCTCGACTCAGTCCTGGAGTCCTCTGTGTCCACTGATTTTCCCATGTGCTTCCTTAAGGACAGTGCGTGACCAATTCCCATTGCTCAGACGGTTCCCGCCAAGTGGATAGATATCGCCGACATTCCGAGAGCGCCTGGGCCGAGATGGTCTCTGAAGATTTTGCACGTTTGATAGATAGTAAATTGAGTCATGTTTTCAACATGTTCATGGGATTTTATGGGATCTTTTGTGATGAATCCAGAGTGAACGTCGGCGCTTGACTAGATTTGAGTAAGACCAGCCTCCGAACAGCATGGCTCAAGACTATTGCCCCCGCAACATGTATCACGCGGAGGGAGGGGATTATCACATCATTCGGTCTGAAAGCAGGGCGAAAGGTCGGAAAGGCCATCTCGGAGATGAAATCCTATCACGGATGGAAGGGACCCAGACTTCAGCCATCTATGTTCTCACTGCAGTTGAGCACATGAGAGCATATATAGTGTCACCTCGCAGATCTCAAGGCTGACATGTCCCGTCGCAGATCAGCACTCAAAATCAACGAGGCATATCCACGCATCAACGTTCTTTCCCGTTCACCTTTCAACCAAAATGAAGATCAGCACTTCCGCCCTCATCGTGGCTCTCGCCGTCAGGTAGGTTAAGCCTTCAGTCCACTCATTTTTATATCTCATGTTCTGGTGACTTGGGAGGGAATCCCTCAAATGCTGACAGTAAATGCCTCTGCAGCGTCGAAGCTAAACTTCACAACTTCGGTGCATGCGTGCGCAACCGTGTCGAGCAGCCCATCGGTGGCACTGGTTGGAGTGTCAGCTACAGCTGGTCTAAGAAGTACGAGATCATGCCCGAGGCAACCAAGTGCGCTTGCGACTACTACCGTCGCCGCAACACGGGCAACAAGCAGTGGGATCAGTGCCCCGACTGCCACATGGTGAGCTTATCATCTACTTCCTGATACATGTACTTAGTCTGGTACTCTCAGAACTTGACTAATTCCGAACCTCAGGACGGAGACGCTTGCAGATCCGATGGCTGGCACATTGGCGGTGACGAGGTAAGCCAAATGCCCGACTAATCATGCACATTTGCCCAAACTAATAATTCTGTGACTACAGCTAAACCACTACTGCACCAAGTACTGCGGCGCTCCTCAGTCTGAGGGAAGCAACAGCTAGAGTACTGGTGTTTGGAATAGACCGTGTTTTGGAAGGAATGATGAATGAGAAGCCCGTCTAGATACCACATAACATCTAATGAATAACTTAATTCGAGTTGAAAAAAACAAAGATCATGTGCTTGGAGAAGATTGCTGCCGAATCAAAGCGACACTATTGATGCGGCTTGAATTTGTCAGCTTCGTGCATTGATGACATTAGATTGGCACAATCGGGACCCAAAACCAGCATGGTTTCTTAAAACAGTAGAATTGACTGGTTTCTATTGGATGGGAGACGTCAAGTTGTTTTGTGCTTTATACACCTCAGCTACTGGGCGAATAAGTAGCAAGGTATGTATTAAACTGACGGAGTAACAATACCTTATCCAAAGTTCTCACCGTGCTGGCCGGATTCAGGCTGAAATACCTCGCTTCTGAAGGCAAAACAAGCAGAAACTCACAGAAAGGCTGTTCATAATGACCTCAAAGTACCGTGAGCCACAAATCAGCGCGGCTTGCTGCTCGCGTATCATTGTCCCGCGTACTGGCATCGACAATCGTTGCCCAAACAAGGTTCCAGGAGTAATAAATAATAATTGTGAGTCCATTTTGCGTCAGATTAGGGCCAAACTTTGTATACTAATTTCAGTAGCTCATTTTCTTGCAAGTGATTAGTCTCAGGCACTTACAGAGGGACGTTGGGGTGCTGGCATAAGGATTAGGCCAAACCCTATATTTCATCGACCAAGCCCATGACAATTAGATCACGCTGAACAGAAGGACTGAAAGAGGTGAGGTCATTTTGCAAAGACTCCCAAGATCATTCCTTCCCACCAGCAAGACCTAGCACTTTCGGAACCACTCGCTAGTGTTGGAGCTTCTTTCCTGACAGGGGTCTTTGCGCCCAACATGGAAGCTGCCAACAGCAAACAGAAAACATGTGACCAGGTTAGAAAAGTGGAGATGGGGTAGGAGATAACAATTGGCGGTGAAAGAGGGGTGAACCGAAAACATCTTTGTTGCCTACAACAACACCACTTAGCTCACATGATGGAGGCCTCTCTACGCTCGAGTATTCTGGATTATCGCCGCGAGAATGGCCGCACATATCATCGCATGAGCGACGGGAAATATGCATTTCCAAACGATGATCGCGAGCAAGAACGGCTGGACATTGTCAACCACGTGTGGATGCTGACCCTCGACGGAAACTTCTGCTTGTGTCCAAAGAACGACGACGGCACTGCCAGGCAGGTCCTCGACCTTGGGACAGGAACTGGCATCTGGTCTATCGACTACGCTGAAGCTCACGAGGAAGCCGAGGTTCTCGGCGTTGACCTCAGTCCCATTCAACCAGGATACGTCCCTCGAAATTGCCGTTTCGTCTGGAAAAAGAATGGGCCTGGAACACACCTTTCGACTTCATCTTCTGCCGCGACATGAACGGAAGTTTTGGCGATTGGGAGGGAGTCATAGCTCAGGCATACAACAACTTGGAGCCGGGCGGCTACTTAGAAATCCAAGATAGCATCTGGCCTCCCGTCTGTGATGACGGCACGTTTAGCGAGGACTCCGCGTTGTACAAGTGGAGCCGTCTCTTGGTCGAGGCTTCGGACAAACTCGGACGCCCAATTGACCAGACTGCCCAAAGACCGATGATGATGCAGGCCATTGGGTTTGAAGATATACAAACCACACGAGTTGTGTTCCCGGTTTCTACGTGGCCAAAAGATGACCGTCTCAGAGAGTTGGGCAAATGGAACCTATATCAACTTCTCCCGGGCTTGGAAGCACTCACTCTTGGCCTGTTGACTCGTGCATTGGGTTGGTCCAAACCCGAAGTTCTGGTCTTGTGTGCCCATGTTCGAAGGGACCTCCAAGATACGAAGATCCACGCTTATTGGAACGGATATGTCGTGTACGGCCGGAAGCCATTAACCGCTTTTAGAACGCGTGCCATGGAACTAGAACCTGCACCTTAGCTTGCTATCATGTATTCAACATGTCGCGACTGCTTGCATTACATCTACCTCCCGGTTTCGTTTCAAGCTTTCCCCAAAGACTCGTAATTAAAAATCTGCAATCTACAAGGAAACGGTTCCAATATCTTTGAGTGACTCTGAACGTGCAATTGTCAAATCTAATCCCATTTGATTATATTCTTTCCAATATTAACAAGAACGGCACCTTATTTCTAACCCATGCTAGCCACCTAGTCTCATGAATTACCTGCATGTGCTACCGAGAGATTATCATACAACGCACCGGTGCGAAACACGCGGACTCCGCTTGTTCCCTTCGTGTTTGCCGACACCGTGTAAGTGAGTTTTGATGTTGACATATCGTCCACAAACACTTTAACCTCCTTGTTCATCGCCGTAACGCGCAAGTGATACTTTGTTCCTGCCTTGATTTCTACGTCAGCCGAGGCAAGCTGAAGCCAGTTCTGGTTCATCTGCCCTAGAACAACTGCCCCAGATGCATCTATAGCTGCATAAAAGCCGGTGACGTTGTCAATACCTGCTGAAGCGCTGATGACGCCGAAGAGAACGCCCGCATCACCCGAGTCGCGGGCGGTTGAGTTGACGTCTGGGTCAACGAGGGTGATGTCGATGTCGAAAACAAAGTCTTCGAATGCCGTATTCAGAAGAGCCTTGCCGCTCCAGTCCCACGTCTTTTCCGCATTCAACTGGCCGTCCTTGACGGAGAACTTTCCTTCAAACGCAGTGTTCCACCCGATGAGATTTCCATCACTAAAGTTGTCCTTGACAAGCATATTGACCTCCTTGATCTTGCCATTCTCGTCGAAGTACATGCGGTCGTAGGCGAGTTGCCGGTGGTTGCCGTCAGTGTCTCCCAGTGGTCGGCGGTGGTAGAAGATGTACCAGATGTCGGTTCCGGGGACGTTGATCACAGCATTGTGACCAGATCCAGTGGCTACGGCGACGTCTTGCTGGAGAATCTTTGCTTCACGGTTGAAAGGCCCCAGGGGAGAGTCTGAGATGGCGTACGATACGGAGTAGTCGGGCCCGGTCCATCCTCCTTCAGACCACATCAAGTAGTACTTCCCATTCCGCTTGAACATCAATGATCCCTCAACGTAGTTTTCAGGAGTAATCTCCTTGAACTGGGTGCCATCAGAGAAGTTTCCTATGCTGATCATGTCGGCGTTCAGCTTGGCGACGTTGGCGTGTCCGTGGCCTCCGTAGTAAATGTAAGCCTGGCCGTCGTCATCGATGAAGACGTCTTGGTCGATTGGTTGCGCGCCGTTGTGATATTCGCCGATAAGGGGCTCGCCGATGGCGTCTTTGTAAGGGCCCTCAGGTTTGTCCGCCACGGCGACACCGATGCCACCCACTTTGCTCTCGTCTTCTTGAATGTCGTTTGCGCCGAAGTAGATGTAATACTTTCCATCACGCTCAATGGTGGCAGGTGCCCACATGGCTTCTTGGGCCCATGTTACGTCTGCCTTCGTCAAGATATTCGAGTGCTTCGTCCAGTGCACGAGATCTTTGGAAGAGAACGCATCAAGGTATGTTTGCTCCTCGTATGCGTATGACGATGTTGGGAAAACCCAGTATTCGTTATTATAAACAGCTGTGTCTGGGTCGGCGTACCATCAGTCAACAAACGGATTGCCCGCCTCTGATGTTGTGTAATCCGGGATCGATCGTCCGATCCGGGCGGCATACGCACCGCTTGAGAGCGTCATCGCGGTGAACAACGTCGTCAAGTTGGTGAGAATGTTCATTTTGAATGTGGTGTGGGTTCCCCTCGCATGAAATATGGTGCAGTCATTCGTCGTCCGATGTTTCCGGAGGTGACGTGAAAAATTGAAACTCAGTATTCACCAGACGAATCTTATCTCGCTTTGGCCTGATGCATGCGAATCACTTTCCTGCCCGCCAACGTCGGGAATTTCGCTTTCTTAAACATTGTGAGACCGATGCACTAAACGATCGCCATGAACTAGTGCTGCTCTGGTCAGCGAACGAAGGACGGCAGAAGGATTTTAGCGTTCGTTTCGATGCTACCGTTTCCTTCTCCTCCATAGGTAATCCTGCTGCCTAGACCATACGGAAGGGCTTCCTGCTGTTGACCACTGTAAGTTGTTAAGTCGAGGTCTCAGGTCTATTTCGGGTCTATGCTTTTGCCTTGCATCGCAGAGAGGTTCAATTCTATGCATGAATGCGGCGCTGTCCTGGCGATTTTAAGCTTGTTTTGAGGGACGTGTGGGCTCTTGATCAAACAGCGAAGACGGAAGACCAAGTAGAACCCTCAAAGCGGAAACAACTGATAAAGAACTTAGGACGTCGGAATTGGGGCTGCAAGATTACGCATTGGACATATAATACTTTGTTGATTTAGATTTCCCGCGGTTTTGTTGCCCTGGGCATTATGCTAGAGGGATGGTAGGAAGCCACACTTGATCCATCCCAGGGTCGGTCGGTCAGACCTAAAACTTCTTAGTAGACATCGCTGGGGTTGCTATGACATCATGAAGGACGCTTTTCCAGACGTGCAATTAATGACTTGGAACCTCAATGGAACCAGGACCAAATTCAACACCCTTGAAACAGCAGTCCGCTACCTAGGTACATGTATCACGAACATGATCAATGCGCTTTGCAGGAGACCGGCGAATGAAGTAATTTGCAAGTAGAATTGAGGTCACTGAAGAGGAACTAACTTCACTTCCTTCCGGGAGAAATTCCTCACATGGGTGCGTTTCGGCTCTTGAACCCCTCTCCCAAATGCATCAAATTGCGACGACAACGTTGCTCCATTCCCCATCTCCTTCTTAGAGTCGAATTTTTCGTCCCTCCCTTTCCACGCTTGCAACGCCAAGTCGTTTTTGTCTGCATATCCTCTAGACCCAAGGCTCCTGTCTATCTCGAGCAGTTCCATCTCTGATCTTGATCGCCTTACTCCTCCCGTTTGTGGTCTTGTCATCGTCCGCACTGATGCCTCGCCCAGCCGACGAAGCATCGACTCCTCGTCGCTGATGAAGCGAGCTGGTGGCGGCTTATAGTCGCGGAACAGTGCTCGAAGGATAGGTATCGATGCGGCGATGATGGTGACGGCACTCTCTGCAGCGCCCCATATCACAAGCTCGACGGTGTCAATGATGTCGAAGGCCCCGATGGCCGTGATGGTCTTGATTTTGATGAATGAAACAATGCCAGCGCTGGAGCACGTAAGTCAGTGGTTGGCGTGCGCAGACACTAGGTCTCAAGATGTCGAATGCTCACAAGACACCCATGCTCATCGCGAGCGAAACACCGAACTTCTCCTTCTTCGTCATGGAGAGACCCCAGATTATCTTCCACGGAAGGATTGCAAGCACAATGTCCATAGCGCCAGAAAATGATGCCGTGAATGTGTTGTAGTTCATCGGTATGCTCTTGGGCCAACACGTCCCGGGGGTCGAAGCTGTCCTCCATGTCTTTTCGACAGGCGTGCATTGAATCCAGGTGAACAGCACGTTGAGGCCGAGCGCGACGTTGACCGAGATCATGATGAACCAGATCAAATACTTCATCCATCGCTCATTCGCAATGCGCAGCAGCGTCAGTGCGAAAGACGTCTTGCTCCAGCATGCCGCAATGATGGAGAAGGAGCCGGACAGATTGGCATGGAGGAGGAGCCAAGACCAGTTGCCTGGCGTGATGTCCCAATTATGCTTGCCGAAGTCGTATGAAACGTCGATTGAGATGAAGACGCCGAACGTTACGTACGCAAGCTGGTAGGTGTCAGTTGCGACAGTGGCAAGAGACGACGCGGGAAGAATCTTACCAAAGCTGCTATCATGAAGTAGTCATCATACCATAAACCTCGTTGTCGCGTTAACTTGCAGTAAAGTCGCAATCCCATGAAGCCCCCAGCTATGGCCCCAAGCCCCCAAATAATCGCAAGCATCCACGGGCCATAGTCATCATGAGGAAGTTCGTCAAAAGGAACGTCGTCCATGCGGGCTGAGCGCCGTCATCTGGCGGGAGAGAAGAGAGCGAGCTCTGTGGTCGCTTGCAGAACTTTTTTTTTGAGCCTGCCAGGGGGACAGGACAAGGTAACAATAAACGGTCGCAGAGACCTAAAGATCTCCGTCGACCCATATCGCTCTTCCCCCAGACGGCAATGCCTGGCTATAAAAGAAGCCCGTCATCTTTCATGTCCGATCTGGCCCAGCCCGAGTCCAGGTCCAGGCTTCCATGTCTCCGCACATCACCCGAGAAAGGAGTTCGGATGGTAGCCCAAACACCACGACGACAGAACGTGGTTCGTAAAAATGAGCGTGATCCTCCCCGAAGAGAACATGTCGAGCGGGAGGGACACCCTGCGAGTCGCATCCGCCGCCCTGCGATTGGAAGAAGAAGGGGTTCCCCTGGCTGTCGAAACCAGGAAGCGAGATGAAAATGGCGCTTCAGCGTGTCATCCCCCGCATTCTACCCGGCTCTGGGCGGTCAAAGCACACTTTTGACGGACGGCGTTGGCGGATCGGGGCCTCCCGCAATTGTGTCAACCACTGCAACGACTCCCATGCGAAGACGATCAATCAATCGTGGTGTTGCAACGTGAGACCAGGATGCTCACGCGGAGATGAATGATGGTTCGGAAGAGGCATCATCGAAATGAAGCGGCGTCGTCGATACGCGGTTGGGCAACCGAGCCGTTGCCACGGCCTCTGTGCCGCTCAATAGTCCATGCCGGATCATATCATGGCACCCTGGGCATCGACCTGACTCCAGACCACCAAGCTCGGACATATGAATGCCTTTCAGCATCCAAGGACTTTCTGCATCTGGCGCAAAGGATGCACTCCAGGCGGGGAAATGGCTCTTCTTGAGCTCGTCAAAGTTTGGGTCGATTTCATGGTGGTGGAGCCATGCCGGGCTGAGTTCCCAAATGGAGGAGAGTTGGTGTGTGACATCCCTGGAGACTCAGCGCCGGTTGCTATTCTCGCGCGTGGACAATTTACAAAAGTCCGAAATCTAATGCGGATTGGAGGCGACCGTCGTATTTCCCTTAAAAAGGCTGAATCAGACGCAATAATTCTTTCCGATGCGTCGTCGGCGACTTCTGGTCCTTGGCCGCATACGGCAATGCACGGCGCTCAAGTCAGAATCGCTCCCGTCTCTGCGGGGAGACTGATGGGAGCTCCCGACGAGACCATCCGAGGTTTCAATCTTGACAGAGACCCGTGATGTCTGCGCGCATGTGAGAGAAAACGGAAGCGACCTCATAATTACACTGGCAAGATTCCTACAACTGCACTGCCGCTTTAATCGCATTCCTGGATTGTGGATCAGAGTACCGGGACCGGCGAAGATGGGAAGTCCCCGACGCATGAAATGCCGACCTCGCGGGACTTTTCTTGACCTGGGTAGCCCTAAAACCACTCCATGACAAGCTTCGAGCCAAACACACAAGTTCCCTTCGGAATGCGCGATCTATGGAGTAATCCACAGCTTCGAACAACGGTAGACGTCCGGGATCGTCTTGTATCGGTGGATGCTGCGGGTCCTAGATAAGAGACCCAAGGACGCCCTTGAAAGGGGTGAGGAAAGGGGCTCTTCCGACACGTGCATGGTTCAAGATTCGCGATTGCTCTAGATCTTCAGCTAAAGATATCGGGATCTCAAAGAAACTTCAGCAATTCCCTGGCAGATCCTTTGCTCAGATTATCCACGGCTTTGAGTATGTCCTCAGCGCGCTCTTGGTCGTATACCGGCTGGACCAGACCCCTAAACTTGTCCCTGACTTTCTCGCTCGAAAATGGGTGCTCGACCTCGCCCAGCGGATACACTAGAGCCTCCTCCCTGGCAGCTCCGCCATCGATACCCTGGAACGACATCCTTACCTCGAACTCCTCCTTGAAGCTGTCATCGGTCACAACCTCCACTCGATCGCAAAGCTCCGCCACCTTCTTGTCCTTCATCTTCTCGGTATCATAGACGCTCCATCCGGCTTCACTCCCAAACAGCCAAGCGACGGCGACTTGATAATACATGCTGAACTGGGCATCAACAATGGTCTCGGGATGCAGCTTGTTCGGACTCGGCCGCCCGATGATGTCATAGCCAGAGGGATTCACCCAGACTGTAATCTTCTGCGGAAGCTCTCCTGACTTGGCTTCGGCCGCAACCCTTGCCGTGATCTCGATTGCGGTGTGCGTGAAGCGGCAGGCAGGGAAGGGCTTCATCGCCGTCGCGGCAAACAGCCATTCGGATCCCAGATCCTCCGTCAGACCAGCGGCTTTACTCTTCGTCGAATACGCCTGCAAGAAGCCCCATTTCCCCTCAATCGCATGCGACGCGCCAGTGACACCCGCCTCCGCAAGGGCAACACAAAGAAACGCGTCGTGAGCCGCGAATCCGGGATGGAGCCTCTTGTTCCACGACCCGTTGTCGAGGAACTGCATCGAACCCGCGGCCTTGGAACCGGCTAGCCCGAAAGCGTTGTAGACCTGCTCAGCCGTCAAGCCCTTGATCTTGCAGATGGCCGCCACGGCGCCGAAGATTCCCGCCGTGGCTGTGTTGTGGAAGCCTCGGGGGTAGCCACCCAAAGATAGGGCTCGGCCGAGGCGGCACGCCACTTCATACCCGACGGAGAGACCCGTCAGAAGCAGGCGTCCGGAGGCGTTGGAGGCTTCAGCTTGCGCCAAGGCGGCCGGGATGACGCTTGCGCCGGGGTGGATGATGCCGATTGCGAGGGTATCGTCAAAGTCAAAGGAGTGTGCGAATGCGCCGTTCAGCAGAGCTGCGATGTGTTTGGGGTATGTTTTTGTTTTGCCGTAGACTGTGCTTTGGCCGGCGCAGCCTTCGGAAAAGGCTTCGACGGCTTTGAGGATGTGGCTGCTTGATTCCGACTGGGCCCCGCCGCCGGCCCCGACACCGATATGATCGATGATCAGATCGAGGAGCTTGGTGATGGCTTGCGATGGTATGTCTTCGTATTTTGCGTTGGCGATGAAGTCGCTGAAGTTCTGTGTAGCGCCCTCTGCGCCGGGGTAGAACTGGTCTGTGGTGGCCTTGCCACCTCCGTTGGCTTGGTTTGCCATCTCTGAGTCTTTCAAGACGCAAGGTAGATCTGTTTCTCACAAGTGTACGATTTGGGATGGAATGTATTACCCAGGAGTTTTGCAAGAAAAAAACTGCGTTGAATAACTTCTAATTCGATTCTACTAGTACTAGAAACTACCTGCCGGGTGTCGTCATCCAAAAACACCAACATGCGGCACCGCGGGGTTGACACGGGAATGACAGCAGTCAATGCGGGGATGCCCAGGCTTGCAACATGCCAAAGTCTCTTTGTGCCGCAACCTCGGTCATCCGGCTCCTGCGAGAGAACTCTTGGTGTCAAAGCCGTGCATGGCCGGCGAAATGGGGCCGGCGCCGAACATGTGGGGCCGTCTCTGGGAGCCCGGCCGCTCGAGTGCCCCTTTTCAGACCATGTGCAAGGACATGCGCTGAACATTGTCATCATTAACAGCTTCCCAAAGCACTCGACGGCGCTTCTCAAGGAGACTTTCCGTCTGTTTGTCAAATGTTGTGGCAGATTCCTCTGCTTCCAAGGACTCCAGAGCTTTCGCGTATCCAGCGCTCCACGTCTTCATTTGATCCACTACCTGGCCGTAGCAATCAGCAGGCGTCGTGTTCAAATCTGGGTGCGCGTTTCTGTAGAGATACAATGGTGAAAAGCACGCACGACAGCGTTGGCCCTTATACCTCAAGCAGCCGCAGTGAGAACAAGGTAAGCGCTGTCGCCATTCCTCCAAGGGTCTGACGTCGTCTTTGACGTACAGCCGCCGCAGGCAGTCTTTGCACCGTCGTTTCCAAAACTTATGGGGCTTCTTGACGGTGGATAGCTCAAGCTGGGTTGAGTTGAAGGACTTGCGCTTTTTGACTTGGAAGCACCCGTAGCACGGATACTTGAATGGCGTAGCGGTGTCCGCCTGAGAAACAATCGGGTCATACTTTCTCATGACAAGAAACCGTTCGTGCAACGGGACCCAATCGGCAGACACATTGAGTCTCATCAGGCAACATGCGCTCCGGAGCTTGATGACATCCAGGTATTCAAGCCGCTGTGTGATTCGGTGCAGAATGTTGTCAGGCAAATTCTCTAGAGGAGATCGCTTCCTGTCGCCAACACAAGAAATGCTAATTACCTCCCGCGTATATGGTGGACCGGTCACCCAGCCCCGCTTCACATGGCACCTATTGAATCGAGTACCCAGATGATGGCAGTTGTGACATAGGTGATACAATGTCCCATCGTATCTGATTGTGCTCAATTCGACGTAGCTTGTGCGTTGAGAAGCGCAATCGAAGCACATATGAGACCAAGCCCCCTCGGGCCAGACACTACTTGCGAACGACGATCGAGGCAGCATTCTGAGGCAGTCGAAACATGCCAACATCTGCAGGCGTTGATACTTTGAAAAGGCATTAGCAAGCCGCAAAAACTTTTCTTTCTCGAGCCTGCTTATCAGGAACAGGAACTTGCTACTCAGGCTGTCGTGCAGGTGGCGATTGGTTGATAGGAGCGACAAGGTGCTTTCGACGTTGAGGTGTCGGACGATCTCGCAACAGATGTCGAATGGAAGATCATCCAATTGCGTCCCCGAAATGCTGCAGCGCAAAGTATTATCAATAGCAATCTCGGTCCTGCATACTCGTTCAACGACCTCAAATGCGCCGCCGACTGCTTTGACTGCTTTGACTGCTTCGACCGCTTCGACCGCTTCGACCGCTTCGGCTGGTTCCATAGCTTCGACCACGATCTCTGGATTTTTGGGTAATGTATGATATGGTCCGAAAAGACCTGTGCTGGTTTGATTCCGTCGGTGATTGAAAGCTGGTCTTGCTGGTACGGCCTGTAAAAATGATTCACGCTTGTTTGCTGGCTTGTCCTCGATTACCCTGTATTGTTGCGTTGATACATAGTCTTGCAATGAGATGATTCAAATGGTCAGAGAAGGCTATATAATGCCAGTGAGGCAGTCTTCGCAGCTTGACTCATTCAAGGGTTGAGTCACAGACGGGTTTCGTCGACATCAAGGTATCGGCAAGGGGCACAGCCGATTATAGCCACGATCGAAAAGTACCTTGCATGTCACTGATAGCACGGTCCAAAAGGTGAAGGCATATGAAGTATGTACCTTGCAGCTGAAATAAAAGTATATACACGAATTTCTCCACCGTCTCGTTGGAGCCGCTATCCGGAGCGGTTCCTTTGTTCTCTCACTCCTCCTCTATTGGCACTGAGAGTAGTAGTCGTTCTGCTTCTGGCAAGTGTATCCAGTCGCGCAAGTGGTGGGGCCGGTGTAGCCGTTACCACCGCACTGAGCCCAGCGAGCAGCAGTAGCCTCAACGGCACCAGAAGCAGCAGCAGCGGGAGCGCTGGAGGCAGCCTCGGCGTTGTCGCCGCAGTTCTTGCTTCTCACGCTGGTGACGAGAGTGGTGGCAGGAGCAGGAGTTGCAGCAGGGACACTGGGAGCAGGGGTGACAGCCGGGGCAGAGGCGGCGGGCTCGCTGGCAGCGGGCTCACTGGCAGCAGGGGCAGAGCTGGAGGGCTCGGCGGCGGCAGCCTCGGAGGTAGGGGCAGCGGGGGCGGAAGAGGCAGCGCCGGTGGCAACGGGGGCGGCGGAGGTGGCGGGGGCAGCACCACCGGCGGCGGCGAGCAGGCTGGAGATGGAGGTGTAGGCGGGCTTAGGCTTGAGGTTCTCGTCCCAGGGAAGAGCCTCACCGGTGCCGGGGAAGACGGAGGGAATCCAGGAGTACTTGTCGGTGTAATCCCAGATGCTGACGCCAACACACTCGGCGACGTCAAGGCAAGCGCCGACGACGCTGACGTAGTCGGTAGCCTGCTGTTCCTGAGCGGTGGTGTCGGCGGGGATGCTCTTGTGGCGGATGTCGAGCTCGGTGTAGGCGACTTCGGTGACACCGGCGTCGACGTAGGACTTGAGAACGGTGCTCAGGGCAGAGCGGGAGCCAGCGCTACCGACGATCAAATGGGCCTGGAGACCGACACCGTCGATCTTGGCACCGGAGTCCTTGATGCTCTTGATGATGTTGAGGACCTCCTTCTGCTTGTTGCCAGCCAACTCGATGTTGTAGTCGTTGTAGTAAAGCTTGGCATCAGCATCAGCCGCGGCGGCGGCCTTGAAGGCGATGGGGATGAAGTCAGTGCCGAGGACCGTGTAGAAGACACTGTCGCGGTAGGTGCCGTCCTCGTTGAGGGCCTCGTTGACGACATCCCAGGAGTAGCACTGGCCCTTGTAGTGACCGGCAACGTTGGAGATATGCGTCTCAATGATGGAGGTCAGCTGCTCCTTGGTCCAGGTACCAGAGGAGACCCAGGTAGGAAGCTGGGAGTGCCAGACCAGAGTGTGGCAGCGCAGAAGCATGCTGTTGTCCTTGGCAAATGTGGCGATCTCGTCGCCGGAGGTGTAGCTGAAGACGCCCTGGCTCTTCTCGGTGAACTGCCACTTCTGACCGTTACCGGGGGTAATGGCTCCGAACATCTTGTTATCCTTGAGGATCGCGACGTATTCAGTATTGGTCAACTCGGAGTTGTCAGTGGCGGTACCGAAGTACTTCTTGCCGGCGGCCTTGGCCAGTTCGTTCAGGTTGGCGCTGACGCCGGTGGCGAGCAGGCCGGCTGCGGTGAGGGCGGAGAAACGCATCTTGGTGAGAGTTGAAAAAGAGAGACTGAGATAGAGAGAGACTGGTGAAAAAGAACGTGATTGTACCTCGAGGGGACAAGAAAAGAATGGAATTGAATGGCAAAAGACGACGGAAACAGAGTCAGAGAGAGCGCATCGTGGTGCTTGGCGGGGGACGGGAGGTGTTTATGAACGACCGCCCTAGTTGACGTTCAATTCTCTTCTTTCTCACTTGGCTAAGTTTGTACGGCGGAGCAATCCGACGTCAATCTATCCAAGGCTTCAAGCCCATCCCACCGTAGCCGACGATCCGGCACCAACCTGCCCCTGTCTACAGCACGCATACAGATTGGCTGCAAATTCTCGCTTGTTCGTCCAAAGTAATGAAGGGGGTCATTCGCCTGAGGGGATCTCCCGTTCTGTTCTGGGGTTTACACCGAAGGACAAGGATACCGCTGGCGCGCGGTTGGACAGGTCTGAGTCGGGGCCTTTGGGCGCCCTTTTCCTCACGACGCAAGTTCCCATCTTCTCAAAAGAACGCAGGGCGGCAAGAAACCAAATTCGTGCATGCTCAAATGTGTCATCCGATCGAAAGAGGCCTAACGGTGTCCCCGCTCCGCCCCTGAATTTCCGGGGTCAAGGGGGTTCCACACACTCTATTTGGGCCTCTGCGCCGTGATCCAATTTGTTTACACAAAACACGCCATTTTTACGCTTCCAAGCACTTTTTCGTACCTTATGTTTTCGCACCTTATTCACCACAAGGCCTGGAAAGGAGAGTCTTAAAAGGTGGCGGTTAAGCCGACTTATCCACCAATTGATAGACTTCGAAGATGCACGACAGCTGTTCGGGTGCAATTGGCTTCGGTAAGGATGACATAACGCCAAAGGTCAGGACTGGAACGTTGAGAGTCTCACAGCTGGTGATGCAATTGAAAGAAATAGCTCGATCCCATTTGGATGGGTTGTACCGACCAGCCCCGGCTCCGACCGATACGCCCGGCGGAGAGTGGGTCTCCGCATCGGAGCGGGATATGTGGGTCTCCACCGAAGTCGCTAATGAATCACTGAACCAGGCGAGCAATGCAAGCGAAGTGATGAAGCAAGTGGAATGAAGAATTGATAAGTAAACTCATTACATTGAGGATAGTAGTCCTACGGCTAAGTATAGTATTATGCATTATGGTTCACCCTTCTAAGGAGTGTAATCCGCCCGTATTGTCATCATTACCTTCCTCCCATTGTCATTAAAGGTCCAGTATTCCAAATGGATAGTCGTTTTGTCGCTCAAGTCAATTTGATTAATAATGAAAGCCAGCATCGTCTGGGTCTTGCCAGATCCGTATGTGGGTAGTTGTAGTTGGTTAGGAAAAGAGTGCGAAGAGTTCGCTTAGACAGTGACGGTGGGGCTGATGCCGGCAACGAGAGTAGGGTTGAGAGTAACGCGAGCGTCGGCAATGCGCTGGAGAAGAGCGGCAGAGGCACCGTTGCCGTTGGCAAGAGCAGTCTGGGCGGCAGCGAGGAAGGCGTCGGTGGCAGTGGCGATCTGCTTGAAGGAGGTGGCGATAGCGTTGGCAGAGTCGGTCTTGACCTGGCCGAGGAGAGGGGTGATGAGCTGCTCGAGGTAGCTAGCGATCAGGCCGAGCTGGGTGCGGACCTGGGTGTTCAAAGAGCGGGCCTGGGCAACAACAAGGTCGAGAGCGGCAACGACGCCACCAACGGTGCCAATGGCAGTCGAAGTAGCACCGGAAACATCGGGAGCAGTGACGCTAGGGATGGCGACGCCGGGGACGGTAACGCTCGGGATGGCGACGCTGGGAACTCCAGGAACACCGGGGAGAGAGACGCTGGGGATGGCGACGCTGGGGACGGCAACGCTCGGGACTGCGACGCTAGGAACTCCAGGAACACCGGGGAGAGAGACGCTGGGGACGGCGACACTGGGGACAGCAACGCTGGGAACGCCAGGAGCGCCGGGAAGGGAGACGCTGGGGACAGCGACACTGGGGACAGCAACGCTGGGAACACCAGGGGCTCCGGGCAAGGAGACGCTGGGAACGGCGACACTGGGAACTCCAGGAACACCAGGAAGGGAGACGCTCGGGACGGCGACGCTCGGGATGGCAACGCTGGGAACGCCGGGAGCGCCGGGGAGAGAGACGCTCGGAATGGCGACGCTGGGAACTCCTGGGATAGAGACGCTGGGAATAGCGACGCTGGGAACTCCTGGGAGAGCGACACTGGGGATGCCAACGCTGGGGACGGCAACACTGGGAACGCCAGGAAGAGCAACGCTCGGGACGGCGACGCTGGGGATGGCGACGCTGGGAGCTCCAGGAGCACCACCGCCACTGCCACCACCACCACCACCTCCTCCGTTACCCCTGGCGATGAGCGCGGCAGTCAGCTCCTCAAGCTTCGCCCTGATAGCATCAGCGTTGGCCTGGACCTGCTTGACAACGGCTTGAGCCTGCGCCTGCTTGTCGGCAGCAACAGTGGTAGCGGCCTTGTTGAGCTCAACAACCAGGGCGGCGGTCCTAGAAAGATCGTCGCGAAGCTGCTGAAGAGTCTGGTAGGCGAGAGCCTCAGCTCCGAGGTTCTGGAAGTTGAAGGAGATCGTCGGGGTAACAATGTAGCCAGGCTGAATGACAAGGGCGTTCTGTCGCGAGATCAGACCGGCATTGACAGAGGAGGCTGCCAAAGTGGCGAGGGCAGCATAGGCGATCCTGTACTGCATCTTGGCGGCTGTAAACACTCGTGTTGAACTATGTGGGAAAGCTTGGCGAGAGGGCGAGTAGATGAGATGTGAAGATGGTAGGTGCCAAGAGGGTGTTAGAGTGTAGGGCTGAAGTGGTGTTTGTTGATGCGGATGAGGAGGAAAAAGAGACAATTGAGAGGAGAGATGCCGACGTCTCTTATAGGGATTTGGGATGGTGTCGAACCTCACGATATCCACTTGTTCTGCGGCGACGTTGCGAAGCAGCCTTGCAACATTTCCGCAAACGAGACTTGGCCCCTCGTGGTGGGATGGCGATGGCTGCTTAGGCGGAGGTGGCTCCGTGGACTACAGACTCCATCCGGAGCCTTAAACTGTACCCACTTTGAGAGCTTGCGCATTATTCCGAAGCTTTGTGAGAGCCAGCATCCAGGCTACTCGAGGAAATGTTGCTCCAGCTCGTCGAGGGTGTCCGCCTTCAGGCAGATGTCAAGCTAGCCTAGGAATTGCCGTGCCGGTGGATGAGACGGTCGACTTGGTTGAGCCGCGCTAAGGGATCTTCCCGTGACGTCGGAGGCCTAGGCCGATCCAGATGGGCCCGCGTTCCTCGGAAAGTGCTAAAGGCTTCACCCGGAAGGCTCAGTCTGCCGCTGGTAGTGAGTTAAGATGTCTCCGGTTGATGTCAACAGGTCCTGCCAAGCTGCCAAGTACCCTTAGTGACCAAAAACGTCGAGGAAATTTCATCCCGCCAGAGGAAACCCGTCTTCCAACATCACAGTGATGTGATGGAGAGTCTGAGCTCACTCGGACTGACTCTGAATGCCTGGAGGCCCTCGAAACCCCTGTTCATCGATCTCGATCATCGCCCCGGGGTCTCATGGAAGCATTCCGCTCTCGGTGAGGTGAACCATCGCCGTGAGTGATCTTGCGCAATCAGAAAATCAACATAGGTTGTGGATAGCCCAAGCTATGACGACATTTCAACGCTCTATTCAGTCAGGGTCGAACTTTCACTTCTGTTCAGCAACGCCGCAGGCGCCGAGAGACATCCCGTCCAAATCACGGCTTCCAATGCTCAAAGAAAGGAATCGAATCCGTAAGACATGTTTTGTGCGGCAGAGATTTGACAAGGAACATTGGCGGGTAAGGCGTCTTCACATCTCTCACTCATCGGATCGGGTTTCCTCACCTCCGTCCGGCAGCCCTCATCACCTAGCAAGAATGCTGGGAACGGAAGAGCTGTGCTGTGTTCTTTCTCGTCACTGCCGAATGAGGAAACACCAAAGCACCTTTGACCAATAATGTCTCAGGGCCTAGAGGAGCTTCCCGAGGTGATGTCTGTGACTAGCTGCTGTGCTAACGAATCAACAGGCTACTCGAAGCCACATCCCCACATCCAACGGGAACAACCCTTCTGGCGGCTCGAACCAGGCTGATTAAATCTAGACGTTATTAGAGCTGGGAACTAGGCAATGGTGTAATCATCCAGATTGAGTTTAGACCGAACTTGGCGGGAGAACTAGGCTGGCGGGAAATATGTCAGCGGATGGCTACTCGGCGGGCCGCATTCATCGACAGTCAGCGGGGAGCCCCAGCCGCCTTCGATCTGTGAAGGCGAGCCTATCTCGTAGCGGGACGCCGACGATCTGACCAAGTTAGGTGGCAGATTCCGTAAATGGCACTCTCCGAGACAACGTTTGCGGCCGTATGACGGGAGTGAAGTTCACAGTCAGTGTTGTGTGGAGTGATTGATTGAGCTGACTCAACTGCTGTGGAAACCACATTCCAGACTGCAGGGCCGCGCTTCACGGCCCGAATTTTGAATGTTGCAATCGGGTCCAGGCTTCGCAATTTTGAAGGTCTCGAAGGTTTGACAGAAATGTTGAAGTCACTCGTTGCTCTGATTTGAGACGCTCAAGTTAACATCTAGTGTTCTTGCATATTATTAATTCGTAAAACTTAAGGCACTTCTCTATTTCTGCCTCATCTCAACAATCATTATTTGACGTGTACCACACATCACGAGCTCCTATTCCATACGAGCAGGTGTTTCACGCACATTCGTACCCCAGCATTGAAATCTTCATAGGTAGTCAGACATATGTACTGGGGCATTAGCTGGTGCGAATTTTGTCACTCGATCCGTGACTGGAACATTAATGCTACGTTTCCATTTTCAAATGCCGGCTTCTGAAGCCAAGCATCAATCGACAGGCAACCTGTGATATTGTCTCGTGGGCACGTTATGGAAAGGGGTAGATCGACAGTTTCCGAGGCCGCCTCCGAGTTATTTCCCAAGCTCTGGAACATTTCGCAGTTTCCTCTTTTGGACCCTGAGACATGTCTTTGAGGGATCGGCGCATGTTTTCAGTACTTTTGACTGGGTGGCCAAAATAACGATGACACCTTATTTGGAGGTCTTATTGCGACCTCACCATGACGTTTTGCACATTTTACCCATACGTAAACTCTGCTTCAAGGACAAGAACTCAAGGTAGGCTGTATCTCCGCCAGCCACCAACGTTGAGGCTCTCTAAAGTCTGCCATATGAACAATGCATTCACTGTGTTCATGGCATCTCGATAAACGTGTCGACCCAACGTTTGCAGAGGACAGCGTGCCCGCAACCCTTTTCCCGGTCCGAGCGAAAAGACGAAAATGATATCGGCCCGGTCGCTCGGTTCATCTTGATCAGTGTCGATCGCCCGTTTGAGGCTCATTAAGGTTATGTTTTCGACGTTACCGTTCCTTGGGGAGAATCTGGTCCTGGGTCCATACACCATGGCGTCATGGTGCTCGGCGCCCAGCCCGAAATCCCATTCCGCTTTCGTGCCGAGGCACCGAGAACCTCATGAAAATTCGTCCCTACAGCGATGGACTCAACACTTGCTGATATGTCAGCACATGGAATTCTCCCTTCCGAGCGCAATATTGGGGTGTCTTGCCAAGGCGAAGGTCACTTTCCCCTCTTGACTAGCTGGCCCTCCCCGTGTGCGATATGCCTTCTTGGACCGTAGACACGGCATCGAGATGTCGACAATAGTCCGGATGGCGACGGAGGTCTTGACATCGGCGTGATCACAGATTCAGATGTCCGAAATGACCACAGTCGCTGATATGTAGCCGATATGTGAGCAAACGATGTTCCTAGCAAGGAGGAGACTTAGTCCAGAATACAGACTTGGCTGTGTTTGCGAGTCGTTTTCCACCGTACAGGAGTGCCTCAACAGTATAACAACAGCGTGGCTACCTTAGTCAATGATAAACCGTTGCGTAAAATCCGCGTGGATTATGGCTTGGGAAAAAGTAGGAAAAGACCGCTTAGAATAGGGGAATTTTGTTGAATACAAGAACTGAATCCGCGAACCTGGTAAACCTTGTTTTATGCTTGTTTTTTGAGTTATCACATGGTTGGTTACCTTAAAATTACGTGCATGACGTGGCTCCCAGATGCTCGAGCGGTGGTGGGTCTTTCCAACCACACTGCAGTCTGGTCACATCCAGGGTGAAGAGATGATCTGATATTCGACCCGAGAGACTGGTTTGCCAATGCTGCCAAGAGAGCCATGTTTGACAATTATCAGGCAACCTTTCCACGGGATGAAAGCAAGTATTTCACAGGATGGGCAAGGTACTCTCGACAGAATTGGATCTGGTTCCAACATGTCTTGGGGGCACACAGGCGAAAGGGGGAACGGAAACAATAAATTATAGGCGCAGAGGTTTTCTTCCTGATGTATTTGCTACCCGAATAGTACAGAAATCTACAAATCGTCAATCAGAGGGCTAAGTCCCTGAGCAGTGCCAATCTTGTCTTCAAAGAAGATCTTCAACCTCTCAACACGCTCACGGTTGATCATGAAACGCTCAAAGTCAATAGGGTTGGTCGAGTTGATCTCCATCAGATCAGGCCATCCGGCGGGGGCAGGGATGTCTCGGCGAACGCTCCAGGAACCGGTGACGTTGGGGTTCTGGTACTCATCGCTGAGCAGGAAGTTGTGCAGGAGCTTGGCACCTTCCTTATGAGGGGCATCTTTGAGGATAGCGCCGCGCTGGCCCCACGTGACGAAGAAGCCGTCCTTAGGAATGGAGATGTTGAACGGGGCGGAGGGGATCATGCCGACACTGCCAGTGAAGGTCACCGCATAAGAGTTGTTGGCCTGACCCATCACGGTGGTGGGAGTAGCAGTACCACGCACCCAGCGAGGGTTCTGGGTGAGCAGGTTCTCGAACCAGCTGTAGCCGTATTGCTGCATCCTATCTGACTGTCAATATTTCCGGTTTAATGACTTGAATGGGGCCTCAACTCACGCCAAGTCAAACGCATAGAGGACGGCATCATCATCGTTGGGGTAGGTGAACACCAGCTTGTCCTTGTACTCGGGCTTCAAGAAGTCGAGGTAGTCGACGGGACCATCGGAAACCTTGTCGGCATTCCAAATGTTGGTCCAGCCGAAGACGACAACAGCGTACCAAGCACCGAAGACATCACGTAATCCGGGGTGGATCTTGTCGTAGTTAAGAGGCTTGTAGCGCAAGAGAGCGCCCTCCTCATCCCATCTTGGATAATCTTGAAGGGTCTACACGGAACGATTAGCGGCTGAGATGAGGGATAAGATCGATTCGCCATACCTGAAGAATAACGCTGTCGACATAGACATTTCCTTGAGATAGCTGTCGATCAATGTTGCCGTCGATGTATTTGGAAACGTCGACGGTCAGGTTGAGAGTCATGCCGGGGAAGCGCTTCTCGAAAGCCTCTTTGAGAGCATCTTGCTGGTTCTTCTCATCGCCTCCATGCCAGAGAGTAACCACTCCGCCCTCTGCGAGCGCAGCCTTGTGGATGTCGTCGATCGAGCGGGTTTCGATTTCAGGAGCCCCGTTGAAGTTGAGGAGGGTGTCATAGGCGGCTACAGATGTGGCCAGGGCAGCCGAAATAAAGAGCGTGGGCAGAACCATGTTGGCTGGAACTTCAGTTGGTTATTGAATGAGTGTAAAAAGTGACGACTGCCTTGTCTATAACAAGGTCATAACAGAAGAGCATTGGGAGGAAGGCGACGGAACTTATATAAAAGCTAACTTTTGTGTCAGGGATAGGAGGAACCTGCGATCACACAATAGCTCGCGATGACTTGTCAGCTGGAGAGACCCACCAACGTCGATTCATGTCTTCGTATGGTATGCCTAGTTGAAAGAAATGGCAGGGACCTCTTGCGATGTGGGCTCCGGTGGGACAGCGGGACTGGGCAACCACTCGACCTCCCCAGTGTCACATTCTTGGCGCGGGGAGAGCGATGGGAGCCGTAATCAGATGAACATGGCCGTCCAGTGAGCGTCCCAATTTCTGCTATGGCGTAGCTGACAAGGGATCGGTCGGAAAATTGTTGGTTCAGCATCAATAGGGCACGCGAACTCGGCCAATCCCTTATGCATTTGAGCCAAGCCCTTCGTTCCGGGCGAGACCGAGCAGCCAGTTTTGAGCCTTGTTCCGAGGCTTACAAATTTGTGTTGTTTCCATTGACGTAAAATATTTATCATGCTATATTTCCGGCACGCCTAGTAGGTTGAATCGAACGACATTCCTAAAGAGGTTCTTGCATCCAGACTCGGGCCGTGAATGAGATCCACGGACCTTCGCTTCGCCCCATTCACATTACGGTACATGTCTTTAGCCCCATCTTGGGAAGACTAGTTGGAGATGGATGTCCTTGCTGCGGTGAATTCTTACATAGGGGACGGGAGCCAACCTGCAACCCAGACAGGAGAAAGGCTTGCCAGCCGCGCGGGTACGCAGGGATTTTGGCTCAGAGTTCGGATGCTTTAAGGTGCCGTGGGGAGATGGGGGCCGCAGAAGCATCCTTGCGTTGATCCCGAAAAATGACCTTGCCTCATAGGGATAAAATATCCAGACCCCGTGGCTGATTCAGTGAAGAGTCCCCCCTGGACCTTAGACGTCACGGCCTTGGTTCTGATTTCAATGACAACAATCGAGGTGAAATAAGCAATACTCATATGACCACGGAGTAATCAAGGTGTTTCTCTATTCCGGTAAGCCACAATTCTATAGTCAAGCAATTGTGAAGGTACATGAGGCAAGAAGGCTCGATATCTGTACATCTCATCAATGCAAACGTGAGTTTGGTATGCCGACTCTGGTTGCCGCCAAGGTCCAACAGTTGTAGAAAACTCAGATCTTCAGGCTGGGGAGAGTCTTGGCTTTAAGGAGGTGCATCTCTCAATGATCGGATACGGCTCACGGCTCCCGCGCGACCCGCATGTGGTTTTCGGTGCCGAATCCGGGGGAGTGGAACCACAGCTTGAGTCAGAAGCCGCAGCGGCCCGTGTCGACTGTCGGCCGATCTCGGGCATGACTACGGCGTTAACGATTGCACTACCTGGATGTAATCTTGGTGAAATTACGTTTTTCTAGTAGGCTTGTAAGGAGGTTGCATTTGAGGTAGCATAAGAACTAAATTGCTACAAAACTACTAACGCATTGCGGCCACGACCAATTCCAAAGGAGTTTGCCGGTGCCATTCTGTGAATTTCTTCAGACGCGGGCCAGTAAATCAAGCTTGTAGCGGCCCCGGATTTGCAAGACGCGGTTCTTTTGGTCGGTTCAGTTGGATGATTCGCAGGAAAGGAGTCCGTATAAGTCTGGCCAGTGATGCTTCTGTCCTCACAAAGCCCGCACGTCACCCATGCTAAAGAGACTTGAATTTGAGCATTCCATTCTTTCTCAGAAGATGTTGATGTTGTCAATGCGATACTGCTACCAAGCTGATGGAATTCAACGTGGATATGACGTGTGGAAGTCGATTGAGGAAGTAACTTGTTTGGTTGGTTGAGAAGTACATAACTGGGGAAAAAGAAGTTGTCCCGTTTCCTATCCAGCTGCCTAGAATTTCCCGCGATACCAAGTCGCTAGTTCTGTAATGACAACGTCCTTTACGGGCATGTGGCATTGGGGTCACTGTTGGTAGCGCAGGGTCCCTAGTTGATGTTAGTATCATGGGTAGTTCAGCTCACGCTAGTTCCAAACTCCAAAGACTCGGAGGACGTAGTAGACTTACACCTGAGCACTACATCCGCAAATCTTGTCAGTTCAAATGTCCTTATCATGAATCGGATTTGAGATCACTTACGCAGCCGCAGTTGCATGTGCCGGGAATGTAAGAGCAGCAATTGCCTTGAGGAAGTGGCTCGCGGCCAAAGAGGCCGTTGTTGGCCGATTCCAACGGACTTGCCATCGCCGCAGAGGCGAACAGGAGAGCGAGAAGGGCCTTGGCGTTCATTGTGACGTGTAAGTGACTCTTGTAGAAGCGTAGAACTGTGTGATTCACACTGGAACCGGTGGGATGGCGGAAGTCGACTTCGCTACTTATACCAATTCGGCATTACAGCACAGAACTACAATACAAGACTATAGACCGGCGTACCGTACAACGATACGAATCCATTCTCGTTTTCGTTTCCGCAAAAAAAAGGTCCTAGTAAGGTTTCCGGTGCTTCCGCACGGATTCATTACGACTATCATCGACTATGACTGTTGTCTATAGACTGTACGTCCGCGTAAAACAGCATACCAAGCGACCAAGTGAGGGGCGAGAGCGAGACTTGCATGAGTCTAACAGGTGATTTAATCAAAACAAAGTTTGCTTGTAGACAAAATTACAGCGAACTTGAGATCTAAAGTTTCCTAAGATGCGAACTCCGCGCGCAGTCGTCGATCATTCCGCCGGACACTATCATGACCTGACTCAGTTGGCAGTTTTGGGGCCTGGGCAACCCCAGCTGCAGACGCCTTATTGGATGATAGGGCGCAGCTGTACTATCTCCAGCCACCCGGTAAGTCCGCTGCGAATACTCTTCATCAGTCTGTTTTACGGGATTGATTAAAGTCCGACGCTACTGAGGCAAACGCGAGGCAACTCAGTGGGCGAGCTCGGAATTCGAGTTGTGCCGCCTTGGTGTTTCAGAAGTACCTATCTCACAGTTGCAGTAACTATCAGGTTCAATTGTACATGACATCATCGATGGAACCGGATGTTAAGGCGGTTGGTTCCCCAGAAGTCGTGTGTATCTCTTCTTTCTAAAGTTTTGTATCTGCATCTACGTTTCAATCGCTTCGACAATACGCTTCAGACCTTCAAGCAACAGATCCTTCTTATTGGAAAACACGATCCTGAACCAACCAGGTCTCTCAGAACCGAACTGTTTCCCGGAAGCAATGAACACCTTCTTGCTCAACAACGCGCCCATTACCTCTCCGCTAAGATCTTCAACCTTTCTCTCTGGGTGTCTTTCGAGATAGGTCTTTCCCAAGTCTATCCACAAGAAGAATGCCGCATTTGCTCCCTGCGCATACGTAATCCCGTTCTGCTTTGCCCAGCCCACGACCAGTTCGTAGTGCTCCTGAAGCTTCTTCTGGTTCTCCGCAATGTAGCCGTCGACCCACTCGCTATCGTCAAGGATGTTCGCAGTAATATGGTCCGAGATAGAGGACGGGGAACTGTAAATGCCGACCGGTGTCAAAGATCTGTGGAAAGAGGGGTTGTGCTGAGATACGATGGCTCCGAGCCTGATGCCGTTGGCACCAAAGTCTTTAGACATGCCCCACAGAACGTGAAGTCTGTGTGCGTCCATGACTCCAGTCGTATTGATCGATAGGCAAGACTCAAAGGCCACTGGAGGAGGCTGAGTGTCGATGGTATTATTCCAAACAGAAAGCGCATAGATCTCGTCACTGATGAGGTGCATATCGTACTTCTGGCACAACCGCATCAGATCCAGGATAACATCTCGTGGATAGCACCTTCCGAGCGGGTTGTGTGGGTGACATAGGATTAACGCGGCAATCTTAACGCCCTTCGCCCGGGAAGCCAGCAAAGCCTCCTCGTACTTTTGAGCGGCACCGGCTCCGAGCGGGTCAATGTCTTGGAAAGGGACCGGGACAAGCTCGCAGCCCGTCCGATACTCCACGTCGGGAACGAATGCGCCGTAGTGGGGCTGCCCAAGCAAAAACCCGTCCCCGGGGTTTCCCAATGCCCAAACTAGATGTTCGATAGCCGAACTGCAGCCGTTTGTCACGGAGATATGTTCCGACTGGATGGCCGTGACAGGCTTGAGATGGCCCGTAAGAAAGCGTGCGAGAGATGCCTTCAATCGCTTGGATCCCGTCATGCCATCACCGTATGTGAAAGAGTGCGTGGGAACAGCAAGGTTCTTGTGGATATGCTCCGATAGTCTCTCGTGCATGAGTGAGTTCTCCGCGATACCGAGACTGACGTATCCTGTCGGGTTCGTCGTTGAGTCCCAGAGGTCCTGGACGATAGCCCAAAGGAGCATGCCATCGTCTGGCTTGGCCGCTTCGCTGCCACGGGTTGAGAGGCCGTGGTCCATGTTGTCGGTGTTGTGGTTGAGGGGAAGTTGCGGGGTTGACGAGATGGTCTGATGAAGTGGCTTATGAGTTAAATAGTGGTAACCGTTTGATAAGAGCGAAGCTTAGCGCGCCTCAATGACTCAATGCATTATTGAGTCAAAAAGGTCGCTGTTTTGATACCCCACTTGGCCCTCTTGAAGAGCACTACAGGCGGAATTGATAGCAATCGCAAAAGACTGATTGGATTGTTGCACTAGGCATTACTATGAGATAATTGCATGTAGAAGGGCGGAGTTACCGACTTCGATACGCTCATTAGTGGCTACAAATGCGCCCTTCGTTCAGTCCAGATCAACGATGACAACATTTTGGTACAAGCATCTCGTTGGTTAACCAATGCGGGGGCGGGGCCTTGCCGCTGCAGGGCGTGTTCAACACATTTAATCGCGAGGGGATAAGAACTACATGGTTGGATCTTCCTCATTTAGCCGAATAGTTTAATCGCCGTTCAAATGATCAGGGTGCAAGAGTTCGTACTAACCAGGCGGCTTGGATTCTTCCTGATTCAGTCATGGTCGTTGGGTGAAAAGTCAAAATACGTCTCCATTGACTTGTTGAATTTTCCCAGTTGAAGATTCACATTTACATTGGACGTCAAATGGGTTACGGGACGTAGCTCTTGTTGGCCAACTAGTCAATTGTGAAAGTAATGTAGCGACAGGCTATGAGAAAAAGACCCGATCAATCAAGTCCACCCCTGCTTCCGTTTGTTCTACTTGTTCTAAATTCGATGGCGGAGCTTTAAGCTTGAGCATGTCATCGTGCGTATCTAACAGTCTCCAGGGCAGGAGCTGCAAGTAGCCAAACTAGATGTTACATATTAGCATTGTCTAGAAGGACAAATCGAAACACATAGTTATGCTCATTAACAGAGTTACTTACCAGTTGATTGAGCTCGGGATATTATCCATGTGACAGTAGGGATACTTCTCGAAGCAGTTCTCGCAAGTCTTCCAGTGGTCGGTGCAGAAGTTGCGCTTCTCAACTTCTCTGCTCTTCAGGGTGTTGAGGTACTCCTCAACCTGGGGGCGGATCTCGCGAGCCTCTTCGACACTGAGGCCGGAGACGGCGCTGGCCGCTGCGAGGATGGAGGTGATGGCGGTGATGGTGAAACGCATTTTGATAATTTGCTTGGGTTGGAAATTAAGTGGTAAGAACGGTTTTTGTTGTTTTAGTTGCGATGAGACTGGATTGAATGGAGAAGACATCTGTTTTCCAGGTTGAACCTCTGGCTTTTATAATCTTCATCTGTGGACGAGTACCCAGCCAAGACACGACCTCGAAACCTGTCACCTGACACTCCAGTCCGCAAGACACGACTATCATTCAATTAACGGCCGTCACGATCCTTCTTTCCTTGGCATTGCTTCTCATGTATCTTAAGCTCCGCTGGAGGTCGGGTACCTGTCAGCATGATGACAAAACGCCGATCTTCCGCCCGACGCGACCCACAAGGAGTCTGACGGCATCCTAATAGCTACAGTTGCCCGGCCTATCAAGCTTCATGAAACAGATAAACCCCCAAGTGATAGGCAAGAGACAGACAAAGACAGCCCCAGGGCTGAGGAGGGAAGCGGCTTAGCACGAAAACTGACGATAAATGAAAACAGCGTAACATTTGACATAGCCTATAGGTAGGTGCCTGAACCCCAGGTGTTTTACTTTCATTACCTCAATTCGGAAATTGCGAGACCATCAGTAGTCCTATGGAATACCCATATCGCTTCTCACAAGGCGTTCAAAGCATCGACAGCCCGACTAGCATTACGTGGTACTCCATCGATGGGCAGAGCAATTATTGCCAAGATCAAAAGTTCCCTCGTATCGTGTTCGTGGATTTTCCATGCTGATGTAGCCCCCAAACCTCTGCGCTATGCCGTCATCAATTGAAGGTGTTCAAGATGTCAGGCGACGGCATGCCCAGTGTTGCCTAGGTACTGTGCCTCCGAAGCAGACGACATATGACAAGTAAGATGCTTTCTACTCTCTATCTTTGTCTCGCTTGATCTTGTTAGCCGAGCATCCGTCAATTTATTGGATATGCAATGTTTCGGAGTTGTGCCGCGGGCCCCTAGGCAAAAGATTATGCCAGGTTCGCCCGAGGGTAATCGCTGTTATGAACAACTGATCCGAGTCTTTCAACCGGACAACACAGCGCGAAGATCTCCTAATGGTGGGTTAGACATGCATGCAACCTTCCACTGAATTCACCAGCCTGCTCTTAGGTAGGGACCACGCGACGTGGCGGTGCTGAGCCAAGGACTTTTCCGCATCTGCTCTCAATTATTGTCTATGAAACTGCCATAGTTTCTTGGCTCAACATTTGCGGCCGCCTTTGGGAATTGCTATCACAATATCAATCGACGCTTCCAAAGCTTTGCTTTTCGTCAAAGGAACAGTGTTTTGAACGTTTCCTTTCTCTTCCACTCGGTTCCTGACATGCCATCGTCATCGTTAGAGCGGACACTCTCATGTATAGCAAGTGGCTTGAACTGCGATGTCAATGACTAAACCGTATGATCGGTCATTCTCTGACCAGAATATCGCAACATCATTCAGACGGTTCGTTTTCCCAAACCCATACGTGTGCGTTCATACCTCATACCAGCCCGAGACCGATTAGCTCGAAGGAGCAGTAAGCACCACGATCTCGATGGAACTGTGACATGCTCGTCCTTGACGCCCCAAGTCTACCTTTCAAAGTCTCAGACATTTATTATGACCCAGTGACTCTGACAACATGGTTCTGACGATTTGGCGGAGGGTTTCACCTAGCATGAACACAACCACCAAGACGCGCCATCCGAGGAGCAGTTAACCATCAACCTACGTGAACACAAGCTCGAAAACCCCGGACCCCAGCGTGATAGCTCTCATTTTCAATCACTCTCATGTCGCTTTGGACCTCCAGCAAGTGGCAACGATCTGAGTAAGCACCATGTCCAAGTCACATAAATACACCTCGACACATCAGACGAAAACGCAGAACCTTCGAGGAATCTCCCCCAAGCTCGCGGATAATCCGGGGTTGTGTCTTTTTCTGGCACCCCCAAACATTCTCAGCTCGCGTCAGTCACTCTGACTCTCCACGCCAGCTTCCGAACCCATCGTATACTTCAACACATCCCAGTCCGTCCACATCTTGAGCCCACCACCATCTTCACCCACCACCAGAATATCTACGCCAAGAACACCTCCAGGCATCGCAGCCTACAGTCCAAAGCCACCTCAACCCGGCATTTAACCCATGTCCCCCGATGGAGAAACCACCCGGAAATTCTCTCACTAACAATGCCGGCCTCCCGTCTCCTAACTCTATCCCGCGCCAGCAAAAGATCGACGATCCCAAGTCCTCATACTTTGGCAGACATCAGCCAAACCGACCAACCCCCCCACCCGCTTGATATCCCATGCTAACATGCAAAGTCCAGCGAAACAACGACGCCACACGCAAGGACGCTGCCATCAGCCAAAAAAGCCGTGCGCGAGATTAAATGTCTTCGAATCTAGAATACAAAGGAAAAGTCAAACCGCCAAAAACTCAAGCGCTCGTAAACTATCGTCGTTCCCTGAAAGTACCAACTCCAGGGATGTCCTGCATGCGAATTTTCCAGCTCGCGGTGAGTGACGACATCTCACTCATCGACAATCTCACAAATCTCAGCTTTCAAATGTTTCCCAGCACCAAGTCAATCTTTTCAAACATGCTTTGCCAAAGCCACCCGTCTTGGTGCATCTTTGAAGTAGCTATGCGCACGGAAGACTGCTCTCTCCCCCCCCCTCCCCCCATGTCCTAACTTTCTGGTCGTCCCGACTGTCTCTATGCATTAATCCGTGCCACCAACGTCAAACCTATTCGCTCTTGTACTCTTCACGTCTTATTCCAAGAAGCCTCCCGATTAGCTGTGTTTTCCCGCCCGATTATCTAGATTGTCATCAGATGCTCCCGTCGTAGCAGCCATCAAGCATTAACTTCTCATATCCATGTGCCCCCCCTCTATCACCAAGCATACGCCGCCCATCCCGCCTTCACAATGCCATCAATTGTAGGAAAACGGAACCTGTAGGGAGAAGAACATATCAAAGCACACGGCATGACACCCCAAACCAGGCAAACTCCCCCATGCGACCACCACTCCCTCAGAAGAAAGAGGACAAAAACAAGGTTCACCCCGTACTATCCCAACTCCCCCACGTGCCCGCGAGAGGTCGTAGCCACCGCACGTGCAAAAGAAGGCCCCAGTCCACTGAACTTTTCCATGCCTTCTACCGCCACGAACCAATCAGCCCCGTTCCCCCTTTACGTAGTAACTCTCTCTATCTCCGTCTCCGTCTCACTACGTCGCCCACCGAGCACCTCGCTCTCCCCCTCCCTTTGCCTACGAGAATACAGCATACAGACCGGCTTGCCCCCCTCCCCCCCTGAGAAACTCAATCATGCCCACCCCATCCCCCTTATTCGCCCTCCACGGTGTCAGATATTAGCACCCATAACACCTCGACCTGAACCGATAGGTCGGGACAACCCGGGGCGTCGTCCTTGGTTCGGGGGAAGGTTTGACGTGGCGAACTCGTGTGGGAGGTGAGCCTGGTGGGCTTCGTAATCCGGGCAATGGGCTTGATTCTTTGGCCGAGGTTGGGAATGCCTTCGGCTGTAAAAGGCTGAAAAGCACTAGTCTATCAATAGAACGAGCGATTTCTAGGCCGACGTCGCAACTGGCAAAGTCGACAGTGAAAGATCCAGCGACGCAGACGTCGCGAACACCAGGCAAGATCATAAAGTTGAATGCAAATTCATTTCAATATTCACACAGCGGGACATGAGTGTCCAGGTATATCCAAGTAGATGAAGTACACAGAACGCCAAAGAACGGAATTGCTCTGAATCTGTAGAGCATCCAAATAATCCTATCCCCACCGCTGGAGGGAAAACCACCCCAGTCCAGTATGTGAATGCGCCAACCAAAAGCAATAGACGTTAACCCAGGGTAATGCGATTGTGTGGTTGATTTTGTGTTCCTCAATCCGTGGTAATCATCATGCGTAAAGCGAGCTTCAAATCCAGACAGCCAAACCCCATTTCCCCTCGCCCGCATTCCACATGTTCCTTCTCTTTTTATAGTCAATTACTGCGTATTATATCGAACGTGTTTACTGGAGTTGTTGTTGTTGGTTCCGCGAAAGCGTAGGCAGCGCGTTAATGTCGAGCTGCAGCGGAGGACGCTGGATCTCGAGGCTGCGGCTGGGGGCTCGCCTGCCGCCGGGTGTACGCGGATGAGCAACATTGACGCGGCCGCCGCGCTCTGAGATGCGCGCGGGACCCTCGTCTGAATCGGAATCCTCCTCAGGCTCGTCGTAGCCGTAGTCTGCCAGACGGGTGAAGTAATCCGCCAAGCCATCTACACTTGGGGTGCCGACGATGACATCGTACTGAGGCGGAGGAGTCTGCGCCGTGAGGTTCTCGACGGGGGGAGGCGGGATCTCGGCGTCAAAGGCCGGTGGGTTGTATGAGGGCACGCGTAGCAGGTGGATTGGGCGGGCTTGGTTGTCGTAAGGATCCACCATGGCGGTGTTGGAGTTTGGTGGTGAGGAGCGGCCCCCGCTTCCGGGTGTAGGTGTTGGTGAGGATGGGAGATGGGCGGCCTGAGGAGGTGCCGGGAGTTCGGCATTCGCATCGGTGATTGTGAGGGCACCAGTTGAGAGGTTGTTGGGAGAGCCTTCGGGAGGTCCGGCGATGGTTACGGCATCGGGGCATCCGCACGAAGTTTGGCGACTTTGGGCGAGACAGCTGTCCGGGCCGGAGTATTCTGGAAGAGAGGTGTTGGCTTGCGTTGCGCGGCAGTTGAGGACCGTGAAAGGTGAGTCAATGGAGATCTCAAAGTGACGGCGCTTGGTACCGGTGGGATCTTCGGGGTCAAGGCGAGAGATTCGCATGACGATCTGTTCAAGTTAGTGGCTGCCTTCCAGCGCAGGTGTAATGCTGTGATGTCTCACCTTAATCCAGTGGTACACATTGACATTCTTCCAACTGCAGTCGGGATGCAAGCGCAGCGTCTTGTCCTTTGCCATGGTGTCGCACGTAGGCAATTGAACATTCATCTCAATTTCAGTCGAGCCCCAGTAGCTCTCCAAACCGAGATCCAAATCGCCCAGGATGTTATCGACAGGCTCCGGCAGGGGGTCGGGCATCACGCCATGACGCGACGCCTCGGCTGCGCGACGCATGCTCGCTGCCTCCCGGGCCTCCCGGCGCTGGCGAGGCGTCAACTCACCACCGTTGAGGACGCGGACATCCGAAGACGCATATGCAGGGTCCAACGGCTTTCCGGCAGTCTTTTCGAGGAGGAGAATCTTCCTGCCGGGGTCTTTGCGGGTAACGCGGCGATCATTAGTCCAGTACTCAATTGACTCGGTGACAAAGACCTTGAGCTTGTGCACCTGGACCTTGGCGAGTGGCGTGAGCTTGAATGCGATTGGGATCTTGGTACCGATTGGGAAAGATTTGCCGGAAATAATGATGTCGTAGTGAAGCTGGTCTTCCCATTGTCTGCTGATGGAGATGGGCTCCGTCATTTCGAGCGAGAGTTGATCGGGTACGCGCACGATGGCAACCTCCTTGGATCCGTGCAGGTTAGGCTTGAACGCACCGGCGCGCTCGACGGTCGCCTGCAGCTCCCACTTCACCGAGCCGTATTGCAGCTTGGTCGTCTCAAGCTGGTGGTGATCGATCGGAAGCTCGAAGGTGTACTCGTAGAGGCCGGGGTAGAAGACCTTGTAACCCTTGGCTTGGTTGCCGTTGGGGTTATCGCCCTTTCCGAAGCTGCGCGACTGGTTGGACTGCAGAGACAGGCGCTTCAGTTCCTTGGCGGTGAGGCCTTGCCGGTTGGGGGGTATCGAGAGGAGCGACGGGGATATCGAGTTGCGAGGCGATCCGCCGGGAGCGAGGTTTGTTGATGAAGAATTCGAAGAGCTGTTCTTCAGCACGTATTGACATTGGTTTCCATACTCTGTTTCCCAGCCATCGTTGACAGCATTGAAAAACGTAAGGACCTGGGTTCGTAATGACTCTTCCTCGTAAAGGTCGACTTTCAATGGCGGGATTCCCTCGGGCCACTCGGTTCGTGCCTTGCCCACCAACTTCAAGCTCACACCCTTGATCTTGACATTCTTGGTCACCTTCAATTGCAGCTTTCCGCGCAACAGGGCAGTCCCGCCCTGCGAGTGATGGCGGTGACCGTCGTGTTCGAATCCAGTGAGGAAAATGTTGGGCTCGGCCATGAGAATGGAGCAGCTTACACCGCTTCCATGTGCGACCGGCTTGGGAATTTCGGTCACCATGGACGTGACGTTGCTCTTTGCAGTGCGGACCGACATCAAGCTGCTTCGTTGGCCGGGGGTGTTGTACGCAGCGCTCATCAGAGGAGGCCGCAAAGCCTCGGCCATGGCAGCTGAGCGTAGTGCCATTGTGTCCTCCTCCGGTACCACCAAGTCCACCTCTCTGTAGGTCGAAAGTCGATTGAGGATGCTTGCTGACCTACTGGGCGGCCGTGAGAGTGTGTTTGCGGTTGATGCGCGTGATGTCGACCGGCTCGGGACTTGTTTCTGGGAGAGGGAGAAAAATTGCTTGATGCTGAACTTGAATGACGACTTGCCCAATGACGTTGTTGTGGGCGAGACTGCTTTTGAGGGCTTCCTCCTCTTGGCGGGGCGCTCCGGTTGAGGTCGCAGTTCGTGGGGCACGAAGCCGGAAGGCCAGGACGTGATGTGTATTGACCTCGGTCTTACTTGGCGAGCGCGGATGGGCGGTGTCGGCAATCGGGATTGTTGTTGTTGCTGTTGTGTAGAAGGGGGGTCGAGTAGGTATCTGGGGCAGTAGTAGACGCCGCCCCGGGTGGATGTTGGAATCCAGTTTTCCGTTCGCCGAGGTCGCTCCGAGTCTGTCATTGTCGGCATTGTTAGACGCTGTGGGCTGGAAGATTCATGAACGGAGGGGCCGAGTGATAGAGGGAGTCCGCTATCACGCAGCCTGTCGCAGAGAGGCGTGGAATGCCGGGTATATAAAAAAAGGGTGATGGGAGGTGTTGAAGTTTGTAAGTGTGCTTGTAAGAGAAGATTGGCTCAGGAACAGTAGGGAGAAAAGAGTGTCTGGGGTACAGGGCCAGATTAGGTGCATGAGATGGTTCTATGCGCTGGCAAAAGGCAAGTGAGGGTATCCATAGGAAGAGGAGACGTGTAGGTCGGGTCAAGGAGTGTCGGGCATCGAGGGCCAGTTAGGGATGATGGGGGTTTGAGGAGGGATGCAGGGTTGACCGTGATAATGTAATGTGCGGTGATGGGATGGGACGCTGAGCGGTGCGAGCACAACACATGGGAGACAGGCATGGGCATGAGAAATGGTCCCGTCTGGAAAGGCAAGGTACAACGAGATGGGTACGGCGGTAGGAGAAGAACGAGGCGGGACGAGCCAGAGAAAAGGAAGCGGGAGGCGTATCGTACTAAGGTGAGAAACTTGCAAAAGAGCAGGACGTACCGACGTGATCAGAGAGTCAGAGTCAGGCGCCGTGCATGAGATCAGTCAATGACAGCCGGGGGGGCCTTAGTCCATTCCACCCTCGGACCTCCTGATGGGAGCGGGAGAAGAAAAAGCAAGAAGCTTAGTGTTGAGTTGATTTGCTGGGCGGAGAAGGCAAATTCTAGTTGCTAGGTACAACTGGTTGTGAGAGTGTCTCGCTCTGCGGGAGAGTAGGGTTCTGAGTGGTAAGTCAGGAATGGCGTGCGGTGCGGATGGCGGTGCGTGGAGGAGGGAAGAGAGAGATCAGAGGGGGGAGGGGAAAGTAACGCGTGTGTACGAAGTAGATTGTGAGTAAGGTATCCGAAGGCTTCAGTCCACTCGAGCAAAGGCCAGTCCAGTCGGACCAGATACCGCAGGGGGGAAGATGCTGGGCAGCAGAAGCAAGAAGCAAGAGCATCAACAACAGCACAGCAGCAGCAGAAGCAGGCAAGTCCGGGCCAGTCAGGCTCCGTCCGTGTTGGCTCGATGTCTCACGTTTTGCCTTCTGACTGCCTCAGCAAAGAGAGGATGGGAGCCCCGCGCGCAGCGCCACATGTACCTGCACCAGCAGAAGTCTCGGGGAGGTTCTGGTGGGGAATGGAGATGCTGTGGATGTGCAGAGGACGGACGTGATTCAACGAGTGAGATGTTGGCGACAGGGAAGATGTCGACAACAATGAGGGGTGGAGGGGCAACGACGATGGGCTTTGGGGAACTGGAGTGTGGGAGAGAGAGGCGAGCGAGGCGAGGCGAGGCGAGGCGGCAGAAGGACGATGACAAGCCCGTTTGATTTGCCCTTGTTCGTCAGCGTGGAGAAGCAGAGTGTAAGGTAAGGTAGAGTTACTCTGTAAAGGAATAAAGTACAGACGAGACCAGGGCGGCCAGAAAAGACCAGCCGAAGCGACGATGATGACTGTGTGAAGAAGAAGAGGCGGGGCCGACTACTAACCAGCGCACACTAAAGGCAAGGCAAGCCAAAAAAGACAGGGTTCCTCACAGCAAGGCAAGGTACGGCGAGGTTGTCGATGCGACGGTATCCCGACCTCGACGGGCTGCGATTGCCGGACTGGACTGCGTGGAGTGGCCAGGGCAATTGGCCTCTGGAGTCTTGTGTCGAGCACTCGCACCGCAGTGCAGGCGAGATGCAGATTGGCTGCTGCGACTGGCGGACTCGAGGCAGGCCCTGCAAGGATGGTGTCGGGCGGGGGGAACAGCACCTGCGACGCGGTCGCGGTGAGTGGTGTGCGGTGTGTGCGGTGTGTGCCCTGTGTGTGCAGCTTCCGAGGGATTTGCGCTCGTTCTTTTTCCTGCGGAAGAGGAGGCAATTCGGGCAGGGTAGGATACCGCAGTTGGTGGGCAGCGGAACGGACGGTCTGCCTATTCTGCCTTTGTCGTCTCTCGCAAGAAAAGACGAGGCGACGGGGGTATGTATGGGTTGGATTTTGGGATGGGATGTTTGGAAGATGAGGGGAAGAAGGGAAAGAATTCGGTAGCGCAGGGGGCAGCAGGCAATGGGAAATACCTTACGATGGCGGACGCAGCGGGATGAGATGGAATGGGATGTTGATGGTGTGTGGGCTTAGTACGTACGGCTTAACGTAAAGCAGCTACTGCCAGTACGTAAGGCAACGTCCCTTGACGGTTTCTTTTCTTTTGCTGCTGCGTGGGATTGCTGCCGAGGCGACGACCAAGACCGATAGGATAGAACGGAACAACACAGTTAGAGCAAAGCAGGTTTGCGTTTGGAATTATTTGGGCTGTCCTCCTGCCGGCTGCGTTGGACGAAGACGTAGCTGGTAAAAGTACTGCTGCTTGCTGATGGGCCACTGACATGAACATGGGTTGACAGATGGAATACGTAGTGCACCCAAGTCCCAAGACCAGTCCCGGCTGGGCAGTCCAATGTCAACCGTACATGCTGTATTTCGCCCAGTCTCTTTCACAGTCTCTCTGTCGGTTCGGGTGTGTGGTTCCGGCAGTAAAAAAAGACCACGCCAGACCCGACTATTGCTGACTGGCTTTCGTTGCCGGATCTCAAGGAAGTTCCTGGCTGGACAGTGTCAAGACTCGCTGGGCTGAACAAAATGCCGGCCCTGGGTGACACTGCTCCCAATGACCGACCTATGATGTAGTCAGCGCCTTGGTAACCCCCCCTGCCCGGCGCTTTTTGCAAGGGCCTTTTTTCTGGGTGTCTCCAAATTTCAAGTGCAGCTCCTTCCTCCACCGGGAACCTGTCCACCAAGGGTCGTGTGGATGATGGAGTCTGGGCTGGATCGGTCGGCTGGGCTGGGCTGGGCGGATTCCAAGTATCTGGCACAGTGTCTGTCTCGTTGTGCAGCCTCTCTAGCTGTGCGAATAGGAAAGCGCTGACAGTGGTTATGTCTCCGGCGTCTCGTTGACTGCGTATCAAGCAACTAGGACCTCCGTGCTAACCACAGAGGCAAGAATGGCCTAGCTTGATGCATGGTGGGACCGTATTCGTGGCAGTGTGGCTGGTGCCCAAGCCAAGCAGCAGGAGCTGTGTCAGTTGGCACATGCAAGTGTTTGCAGCGCTTCAGTATCCGTACTGCCACGATGTGCGTCTGCGTGGTGGACAGGCCGGAAAACCAAAGTAACCAGTACGAAGTGCTCTGGAGGTGCTTCATCCGGCCTCCCCTGGACTCCGTGTTGTTCCTCTTTGGGGACTCCCCTGGATGTTGGGCACAATAAGCTCGTTGAACCGGCCAAAGTCGCAGGCAATTCCTGGAAGATGCCATGGGTGATGCCGCTCCGCAGGGGCGTATTCGCCAGCGATAAAGGGCAATGATGTGCCCCCCGTCATCCGCTGCGAAACAAACAATGATGATGCCGCGGGGCGGTTACCAAGATGCCGGACGATGGCATTAGGGAACTCCTGCCAGCTTGCCAACAACGTCTGTGTTCACGTTAGTGTGTTGGAAACCCAACTTTATCCGGGTTTGCCCCCCACTGGCCGATATTGCCGACTTCTAGAAATAAGGACTGAAATGCAAGTCGAGAGCTTCTGATGTGATGGCATTCCGCACTGGCCTGTCATTGTCATGCCGCGGCCGCCAACATGACCCATGTGCCGCGTCGCCGTATCTGTTCCGAGTTAGTGTACCTGCCTGTAGCCTCAACTCTGTTGTGTGTTTTTCTGAAGGATCAACATGGCCTGGCACTAAATGAGTTAGGAGTGGTTTCCGTCGCCTCCCCGGATGCCGAGCTTCGGCATACGTGCCGATGGCTCTGTCCGCCAATGAAGGACGATGTGAAATGAATTTTGGGCTACTTGTCGCAGCAAGCACTGCGCCGCAAAGATTGCTGCGGTGATGATAGACATCTATTTGATATGGCTTCCAGGCAGGCCTCCGAGGCAGGACGCCCGAGCCCCAGTGTGAGCCGCGCATCGCGTCCGCTGAGCCACATCGCAATATGGATGTTCACGCCACTGCTTGCGATGGCTGCAGCACCACGCGAGGCAAGAGCATCGAGATGCCATTGAGTGGTTCGCTGAATCCTCACAATTTCCAAGGCATCCAAGATCAGACCCTGGCAAGCCCTGCATGTCCAGAAGACTCCCCACGACATTCCCATTGGCTGGAGAGGGGTCATGAGCCACACGTCTAGACGCACTCTTGTCCAGAGCCAAGTCCATGACCGAGTCATCTTGCGAAGATGTCGAGGGACGTGCCGCGAAGCCAGTAAAAAAGGGTGACACTTGACAGCTCTGAACGCGTGGAATAACCTGAGTCTGCAGGAAGGCGAGTAAGACACGACGTGGTGCTAGCCAGGTTAATGTGGGCAGCTGCGAGTTTGGAAACCACAGTTGGAACTTCATCGTTCGCCGTCATCTGTACCAAAACTCCCAGCCGTGCGGTGTCCAACGGCCTTGTTTCATATCGCACGCCCGTTTGCATCATGGTGCTCCTCCATCTCCCTTTTCTTCGCATTGAGACGCAATCTCTGCCATCTCAACTTTGGTGTTCCAAACCGATAAATTCGCAATGGCAGGGTTGGCCTGGTAGCAGGCGCATTGAAACCGATCGCTAGGGTTGGCAACATGGGGCCTCGTAGTACACAAATCCCATCTCAGGGCTGTGAATGGTTTGCCGCCATGAAAGAAGCGATTCTGCAAACACTCTATCGAAGAAGAGTAGGGGAGAATGTCCATAGCCCGAAGATCGCTTTCAGGTGGTTGGCAAGGCGAACCCAGGCTTGCAGTCAAGCAAAAACAAGCGGCCAGCTGTTTGAGCGGTGTATTGGCAGGGCGAACGATAGGCGGGCCGCTCAGAAAGACATTGATATCCCGGCAGTCAGCCGAACAATGCAATCCATCTGGTGCGGTCGCGACCGAACGATGGGCATTGAGTTTTGGAGCCGCCACAATGTACGCATCGAGGCTTTCGCGACATTGCCATATTCATGCCTCGTGCTTGTAAATAGACAATTTAGAGTCCCTGCAGCCGCGATCGCGCCATCGAATACCGTTGAAGCAATTGCCAAGTCCAAGACGCGAGGCGGCAGATTTGCAGCCGGGTGTGGGGACGCGGAAGCAGGCGTGGCGGCGGCCAGCGCGGGCCGGCGCCAGTAGCAGCAGCCTAAATGCTCTTGTCGACGATGGTGATGACGGCAGCATGGTTCAGCTGGCGTGTATTTTCATCATGATCTCGCAAGCGTGTCTCCCTCGCGCGGAGGGTTGACCAGACCAGCAGTCACTGGTTGCCGTGCGATGCAAGTTAACCAGGGCAAAGGCTTCCCGGTATCGAGGAAGGGTTGGAGGTGAATGTCTTGCCAGTCGGCCAAGTCTCTGGGTCTCGAAACAAGGCTCTAGCGCGAATTCAAGTCGACAAGAAACAGTAGCGCGGTTATGCAGTATGCGGAATGGTTGGCCATCAAGCTGTGCGTGTGTAGACTGCACAAGCAGCGCTTACTTGGTGGCGCGTGCTTGTGCAACGAGTGTGTCGTCCATGGACGCCAAAGTCAAGATTTGGACCCAGGGAACGGCTGCGTCATCGTTGAGGTGCGAACGTGTGGCTGCATGGAAGAGTGTATCTTGTACAGCGGGATTGGGATGCGTGACAGGCCAAAGAGTTGAGCAGAATTACGCGCAGGGGATCCGACCGCCGTGTCTGAAGTTCTGTACGCAGCAGTATCCGTAGGAAACGTCAGGCGCAGATCCGAGTTCCGGGGGTTAAGCTCTTGGAAGCCGTTGTATCGTCGGATATGCATCGAGTTCGTTTATTTTTGCAAAGTTTTCGCAAGGACTAGCCAAGGGTATCGGTTGCGCCGGCTGTTGATGATTGTCCCAGACGACTGCAAACGGATGCTGTTGGCTGACAGAGACCACTCACAGCACTTTGGGTAGACAGGCCCAGGGGAGAAGTTCCACAGCAGATGGCCAAACGGGGAAAGAGGGCTGCTCACAAAAAAAAAATCGGACTTTGAAGTTGCAGTGTGTGGGGAAGTCGAGGGAGGGGAGCTGCTGCCATGATCAAGATCGACGCCGCTGAGGTCATCAGGAGCTCAAAAGTGGGGCGCGATGGAGTCGGGGATTCGTAACTTCCTGCACTGCTGCTGCAGTGTTGCTGCACTGCTGCACTGCTGCACTGCTGCTGCTCCTGCCTCAGTACCGAGTGCTGGAAAGGGCAACCACCGCAGTCGAGCTGCTGCAGGCAGGAAGGCGGCACGGGGATGCGACTGCTTGAATTGGACTTTGAGAAGTCACGATGCTACCTGCTGCTGCCACCTACGCTGTCGCCCTTGCTGTTTCTGTCCGACAGTCTCCTGCCGTGCTCCAATTGGCAGCCGCGGATTGTCACCCGCAGCCCAATCCAGACGACGAGCCCAATGACAATAAACAAGAAAGCCAACGGCCAGCTCAGGTAGCCCGTCTTAGGAACCCAGCTAAGAAGGTCCAGGCCTCCAGGCTAGCTCACCGCAATCTACGAGAACAAGGCCGTGATATTATGCGCCCTGGAATTGTCTAAAACAATGTCGACAGTCATCACGAATCAGCCAACAAAGTCGCGCAGTCCCAACGTCAACGCTAGCAGAAAGTACCCTCGCATTACAACTGGGCCTCCGACGGGGCTTCGACGTCAGGAGATATCAAGGGTCTTTTTTTTGCTGGTCTTCAGTCACATCACGAGTCGTTCAGAGATTTACAATTGTTGCAGTCACGCAAGCAAGATACTGCAGCTGCACCTTCCTCCGCGGGGTGCGGTCGCGACTCAAGCCACGCCGATCGACCTGCCAGCCTCAACGAAGCCCAATGAGCAGCCTCACCACCCATCCCGCCGCACCCACCCTGTACGTGCCTCTGCTAGTATATGGAAACAACCATCTAACGAATGTCTTCCTAGCACCCTGGGCCTTCACCGCCCGCCTGTTTCCTCGCTGAGCAAGCCACCACAAGCCCCCACCGCTCCTTCCATCGCGCCCGCCTCACTCATGTCATCATCCCTCGACCATCTCCTCGGATCTAAGAAGCCGGATCGGGCACTGTCAGCCACCATATCGATCTCCCTGAGGATCCCGAGAAATAACTCCGCGCCAACCACTCCCGCTAGAAGCCTTACTAAGGCAGACAAATGCCGTCCGTCGCCTGGCTGTTGGGCATGAGCACCCGACAGCCCTACTATGCCTATGCCGTACGTCGGGCATTACCGGTCTCCTCAGTAGTGCCATCATGCGAGATGACTGACCTCGACTGTGGGCGTCGCAATTCTTAGTCGCGCTTTCGACGTCCACCGCGAGGGCGAGAGACTGCATCGCGCCAGAGCCGCAAATGACGATTGATACCAGCCACCATCGTCCGTATGGCCCGCCCGGTCCGCCCGGTCCGTGTCAAGCGCGCGAGAGATATTGCTCGATGGCCTAGACCTGAGCATACGGACCTCCGGCATCACGGCCAAAGACGTGATAGGATCCAACAGATTGGAGGCCCGTTTGGTGCAAGTCGCTGTTACCGCCACGCGTTCCCAACATCTCGGGACAGAGGCGTCTTTGATGTTCGCTCCGGCCATCGCGCCGCCCTTAGGCATCAGGCACGCTGCCCTGCATACGTTCGGAAACCACAGCCTGCGTCGGGGATGCATTCGAGCAGTCCCCAGCGTCCTCGCCTTGACTATTTGGCCAAGCCGTCCGTGAAATTGGTCCTAGACGGCCGAATCGGGCCGCCGCCAAGGTTCCCGACGATTTCGAGGTTCTGCAATCGGGCTGCCAGGGGCATGCATTTGCATGCATTCATCCTGGACAACCGGCGTTGCCAATCTCCCTCACCATCGTGCCGCAACGCCGCTGGCGAGCCTCAGAACCCACGTCTTCATATCTCTGCTGCGCAATGGCGTCGAATCCAAGATTGCTCCAAAAAAACACCGAAACATGGCGATGGTATTCCCAAACGGTAACGCCCGCGACTCCTTTCCCCGATGAATGTTTGCGCCGGCGGCTCCTCCCATGAGGACTACCTCTCCGAATCTGACCTTCCTGCTGTCCAACACCCTTGCTCCGGCGGTAGCCAGTATTGGACTGAGCCGCATCCTCCAGCAGCAAAGGTTCTGACACCTTTGCGAATGCTCCAATCAGGCCAGCTGCGGCTTACATCTTCTCGCTGACTCTCTCGTGCCCACTGGACGGAATCTGCTGTGAATTGAGAAGCACACCTTATGGGTGTGCCAGCCGCCACGTCTCTTCCCGTTGTAGTGTTATTGTCCAGCTGACACGCCGCAAGGCTGCTTTCGCCGTGAGGGGTGAGCCAAACTCCCAGTTTTGATGATGATGTTTGATCTTGACACTGATGCCTCGCCCTCCCCTTTCACGTCGAATCGCTGGCTTAAAACTTGCTGCTCCACGTGCTCGAACGTTGCTGAAGACGGTTCAAAACGTGCCAAATCCAGAAGATTGATTAGCCAAGGAATGCGAGGCCTCGCCGCTGGTCTCAAGATGGCCTTCCTGGAAGTGCAGCAATGGTTGAATGCTGAAGACGCGAACTTTCGGTGCGTGCTGCGGACGGTGGTGACGGGGATGCTCTTTCTTCTCCTTGCTCGCGCGCTGACTTACCCATCTCGTCAGATCCATCCAGCTCGGCGGTGTTGTTGTGCTGGGTGTCGTGAGCATCGTGGCCTTGTTCAGGGCCATCAATATGTACCGCGCAGGGATGGCCGTGGAAGAAGCTCTCGTGAAGCATGGTGCGTACTGAGGGTGAGATGCGCTGTGGTGCCTGGACTTTTGATTGTCGTGTGAGACGTTCCAAAGGCGTAGGGTATGGGAAGCGAGGTCGCTGCGTACCAAGGTTGAGTGTTTTGTGTATTATTTTGAGCGGGTTGTTCTCATGTAAATTATCATTGCCGCTTTCATTCAGGCTCTGGTCCAGCAATCATTTTGGCCACGCTATATATCTATCTCATACTGCAGTAACCACCGCCGACTGTGATTAGGAAGTTCGAAAGTCCCGAGGCCCGTTCTATACGTCTATTCTTCCAGAATCTGTCCAAGGCGTCGTAACCATTCAAGTCGGGCCCTCTCTTCCCATCATAAGACATCAACCTCATCCCTTCCAGCTGCAGAATCGCCATGCGGACGCCTTGCTCCTCACCTCCCCTCAACGCCCTCCGCCACCTCCTCCCTCCGCCTCCGGAACCCATCCAAGATAATCCTCATCATCTGCCCATTCGTCGCCGGAATCTCCTTCTCCCCGACCCTCCCCGCCTTCACCTCCTCTTCCGTAGCCCACACAAAATCCTGGTGCTCCTCGGGGTCAATCCTCACCGCGCCCTCCTCCTCCTCCGCAACCTCGACCTCGAACGCGAACCGGCAGAAGAAGATCTTGCCGGTGCGGTTCGTGAACACGCTGCCGGGCTCGCGGTCCGCGCCCTCGGTCACGACGCGCACGACGCGCGTCGCCGTGAGCCCGGCCTCCTCCCAGAGCTCGCGCGCGCAGGCCGCGAAGAGCGAGGCGTCCTCCGGGTCCGCGGCGCCGCCGGGCGTTTCCCAGAGGTTCGGCATGCTGTCGTGCGCGGCGCGCTGGAGGAGCAGGATGCGGTTGGACGGGGAGAAGACGAGGGCGGCGGTCGCGAGGCCGTCCCAGGTCTTGTTGTGCGTTGCGAGCCAGGTTGCGGCTGGGGTGTTGTAGGATTCGAGGGAGGGGGGGTAGGTGAGGGTGAAGGATGGCGGGGAAGGGCGCGGTGGTGAGGTTTGGGAGGTTGCCATCTTGGTGCTTGAGATGGTTTAAGAAGGTAGAGATGGTGATGGAGTGAGTTTGCTGGCCGATGAGGTTGAGGTTTGAGGGAGGTGAACCGGACGCGGGGCCGGTGCGGTTTTTTAGCTTGCCGTGGCGGGGGCTGACGGCGGGTGCCTCGCGGGCTGACTTGCGGGCTGAGATGGGGCGTACTGCTGCCTGGGTGGTTGAGGGTTTTGATTTGTTTGGAATGAATGTCGTGAGCTGACGAGCTGAAGATGAAACAGCGATCGAAAATGCGGGAGGTTGCATGTTGTTCCACTTGAGGCGGCGGGGTGCGACAGTCGGTGTCGGCTTGGTGGGGTTGCCTTCGGCGCCGGGCCGATGCGACGATGTTTCCCCCTTCCCGATGGTGTGGTGACATTAATCCTTAGCACGAACAACGCTCACTGTCAGCTGGCTCCCTCTGTATTTTTCAATCACCATATATAGCATGGAGCGCTGCTGGCTAGTTGAGCCTCACAATGACCACCGAGAACCAGTCGAAGTCGAAGTCGAACGTCGGCGGGCGGCCACCGTCGACGTCCAAGGTCGGCAGAGCTTGTCTGGTTACACCCACATGTTCACTAATTCCCAATCAGAGTGGCCTTGTCTTTCGCCATGACTATTGTCGGCGTATTCAAAAAATATTGCTGTACCAACATTGGCGGACCTCGCGCGGACAGTTTACGGTAGCACAACACGGAGCCTCGTGGGCGGTGCTCCCTTAATTTTCGCAGGCTGTCTCCCGTTCTCTCCGTTCTAGAACAAAAGTTCCAATGCCATTCGATTGTTGTGGAAGATAGGCAAGACAATCAGCCCTGATTTATGGGTGACGGGCTGCAACCATCATCAATGGTCGCGCTGTTCACGTCCTGGAACGCCTTGCCGACAGTATGAAGGCCGGCCTCGGCTGCAGACTTTTAGCTGCTAGCCCAAACCGCCCACCAATTCAGAAGTGAAGCGGCGTTTAGTTTTGAAGAGTAGGTGTCAGCAAATAAGGACAGATTTTCGTTACCGAATGGTGAACCATTCGCAGACAGAGGCATAGCTGGTGGTGTTTCCTGTCATCTCAGTCCGTGGTCCCTGGTTCCTGCAAGACATATTTTGACTATTCGGCATATCAGGTCACACATCGCTGGGCCTGTAGCATAGATCATCCCCTGGAATCGCTCTTGCTTGGAGGATAAGGGCCTATCTGTTGGTCAGCCCACTACTTCGATACTGCCGAAGCCCCCGCACATTGGGTTCATCTCTGAGAATTTCTCCGCCAAGTGGTGCCACACTATTTGTATACCGTTCTTTTCAGTTAGGCGTATGTTATTTGAGGTACGCAGTTGTCAAATTAAGTCTCCTTTTGCCTCTAAAGCTTCAAAACTATCATTCTCCGACGTTGAAGTATAGACAGTTGCGGCAACTCTTCCATGTGCGAATTCTGGCGATAGTCGCCACAAGCTGAAGCATGCCCGGTCCTTAATTTTACATCGTCACTTGCCGTCTTCATTCGTTGAGTATCTGTGAGTAAGATGCTGCTAGTATACGCCCCAAGCCCACCAGTACCCTGGTAGACTTCAAGAATCGCGTCCACTTTACAGGTTCATCAATTGCAAAAGATGTGACGTTGCCCAAAGTTGATTGAGATAAACGCTTTAAGGAGATATTTCCATTTCTGTTGATCAACCAACCAGTGGAATTCAGTTTGTATATGTGATTATCGGGCAGCCTTCTTTGTGAAACGGTGGTTGGAATCTCTTGGCATTTGCTCCCCACAAACCCAAGGACAACTTTGTCCCGGTCATGTCTCTGAACAAGTCTCTTGCTGTAGATGCTGTGTAATTGCTTCCAAATTATGAAGTGTCACGATGATGATATCTTAGAGTCTTGGAGTTGTTTGAAGTAAATCTTTGTCAGTGATGATTGTGGCAGCATGCCTTCTTCTGGCGTCCCTCATAGAAACTTCAACAGGCGTGAGGGCAAACCTCATCCCGGCAGCAAATGCCGCAGAAATTTCGACCATGTCCTCCAAGAGACCACAAAACACCATGATACAGTATTTTACTATGTTCGAAATCACCAGGTAAGTATCAAATGAACGACCCCGACCCGAATATTGCTCATTCATTCCTCTGTCTGCTCAATACAGAGCATTCGCTCGCGTTCTAGCGGGAATTGATGCCCCCGACTGTGATTTGTGGTCATAAGTCCCTTTCTTAGGGGAGTCTGGGAGCTCATATGACACAGACAATCGGTCTGAGTCCATCTGTTACAAAATTCGCAAGGAAAGTCGGGTCAATTCATATTATTTATGTTTATTGCCGGGCATCGGAACATTTCTTCTAGCGTTAGCCTCGATTTATGGCGAGTATGATCTTGGATCAGTCATTAAACATATGCTATCTGGCAAGCTCGATTTTTATCAAGGAAATAGAGTCGAAACCAAACCCGACCGATGGGGCATCTCGTCTGTGATTTGAATGCTGCAATGTTGAGCCCCAGGCCACCTGAATCAACGGGAAGACATCTACTTCACCTACCATATCTCTTATTTCCACCTATTCGTCCTCACAGGCCAGATATGTCGAGGCTACGAGAGTCGATGGATCGCGTCGTGTGGCACGTCAGAGGCTGCGAGTCTGGCATACTGAACAGCTCTTGCAGCCTTGTGTTGACATACGTTAAGGAACGATATCATTCCGCCAACAATACAATCGTGGTTGAAAGTGTGGAGTCTGTTGAAAGAGCGTATTTATCCTTCATGTGCTTCCCGTTTCTGCACCAAAGCCACGACTGTCTTATCCCACCTTGGCGAAAGTTATTGTAAAATTCAGGCATGACGCTGACTCTAAAAAAGACCTGGATGAACAGCTACGTCAGGGCATGATCACTCAGCGCTCACCGCTACCAGTTGTGCAATCAGTGCTGAGACAAAGGGACTGTTCAGGACTTCAATATAGTATGACTGGAGCCTGGCTCAGAGTCAGACTTCCATAGCTCTTCAACAATCAACTTCGTAAACATCTTCGGACTCTTTCAGCTAGAGATAGTGGACAGACATAGCGATCCATCACCCAAATTGCTGAGCCGCCTCGTGGGCACGTAATACAGCAGCCCGGCGACCTTATACGACAGGGCCACTATAGGCCGCGGTGACTGTAATTTACATGAGCGCCTTGCACTTATTCACACCCCGTCTTTGGCCGGCCTTTTACCATCTGCTCCAGAAGCACGCCTCCTAACCTCATTCGGGGCAGGCCTCCTCCCCGTCGTCTCCCATACAGGTGATTGTTTGTCGTTATTGGCTCGAAGCGTAGTGTACTCTTTGGCCGCCCCTCGATCCCGTAGGACCTGAGTGACGTTACCATTCTCGGTATTCGACAGTGCACCAAAACGACTGCGATAACGATCTGAGGATATCTGTCGAGCTGTCTCGTCCGTAAAGGAGCCGATCCATTGCGCTGATCCGTTCGTAGATGTTGCCTTCTGGACGTCAAAGAGGTCTGCCAAGGTGGTGATAACTACTTGGTCACTTTCGACGTCTGCAACCAACTCACCAACACGATAGATTCTTTGTTGGGCAACCATCTCAGAGGCCGCTTTACAGACCTCCAGACACTTCTTCGAAGACTTGAGATCCTGCTCCAAGCTTATTTTCTCGGCTTCATCCTGGCTTGTTCCATTCCGGGCCAGGAACGCTAAGCGTTCATGCAACCGTCCAATGGTTTCCGAAAAGTTATCCCGGTTTTCGTCAAGTGTTCGGCGTATCATCAGCTGTGCTTCGAAATGAATCTGGTCGTTCTGACCGTTCGTTGGGGGCAGTTGTTGCTTTAGAAGGTTCCCATCGCTCACCAAGGTCTCAAGGTATTGCTTCGCATCTTCACATATTCGCAGGCATCGCTCTGTTACGGCCCGCTCATCCTCCAGGTCTGTGGTCATGCCAGAGGCATCCACGCTGCTTGCAATATCCGTAGTCAACCCGTCCATCTTTTCGTCGATACGCTGCAGTCGAACGTTGAGGCGGTAGATGGTGTCCATAATCATCTCATTGTATTCCTCGAGGACTCTCTGAGAAACTTGAGATGCTTGCCTAATGTGATGTAAGCCACTATTAAAGGAGAACTCGAGTTACGCGAATCGACAGGATGGGGTAACCAACATTGTGACTGTGCCGAGTCCTATCGAGATCGTTTCTTTGTAACCCGACAAGGCGTCCAAGAAATCGTTGATGTCGCCCCGCATGAATTCCATCTTTGCCCAATCTCGAAAGCCAACCTTAGATTTTCCGCTGAACGTTTTCATGGCTTTCTCAAAGTCGTTACATAATTGACTGCATCGAAGAATAGGGTCTTTCAGGAGAGCTATCATGGAGCATTCCTTCTCAACAACCTTGTGTAGCGCGTCAAGGATCCGTACGAAGTCCTCAAGCTCTGCTTGTAGTCGAGACAGGGTTTTATCCCGACCTTTGTAGCGATTAACTGTCTCAGCCAGCAACTTTACAGAATGAACGGCTGTCGTAAGTACTGCAAGCACAGACCCGGCGATGCTCAAAGGGTCCGCCATGTTTGGAAAACGTCGTGATCTCAGTACCGCCTCTGTTTGGACTGGCGGTGTCGCTAGACCGAACAGCAGGCGGGGAAGTTGACGGCGATGGACCGTGGACTTATAGTTAAACTGCAGGCCCATCTAATGTAAGATACCGCACCTTGGCGCACTTGCCGCCGCGTCCAACTCGCTATGATGTTTTGTGGGTGTGGGCCTTACCCCGCAGGTGATACTTCTACTATGCAGTACAGATTGACTAAGGCATGCATGTTGTGTGCTTCTCCGGGGCTTGAGCACCGTAAGCAACGCCCGCTTTCCGTGATCAAATCTTCGTTGGTGATAAGCGTAGCGAGATGTTATCGTCAGCGCAACTGTGTAGTATGGAGCAGGGGATAGTCTTGCGAGAGGCATCATCACTAAAGCGTTTGCTCTGTGCTACAGTTGATTGCTCTGAACTGCTTGAAACACGATGATGCCTCTAATTTGCGTTGAGGGGTTGTGGGTTTAATTTTGCGTGCTTAGGTATTGTGATTATGCTATCCACCTTAGCCTCCGAAAATACGACTGCTTCGTATATTCTGTTGCTCAATCTTGCGAATGGTCTTCCATCTGCCCCCCCGCAGCACCATCCTCGTCAGGATAAAACCGATTCGGCCGCTCACAGTTCCGGTGCCGCCCACTCTTGCTACGCCTCCTTTTCCCCTTCTTCTCGACCCAGGTGTCTCTCGACGGCTGAGTCTTGAGATCCAGCTCGAGGTACTGAGCGACTTTGCCAAAGAAGCCCCTTGGCGTGTAGTCAAGCTTGCCGTTGGGGTAGACAAGGCAGTTTTCGCCGCAGGGTACATCGTGCTTGGAATTACGGGCGCTACGGACGGTCTGGAAGCGTGGCCGCGAGGGCCCGGGTTCGTCGGTGACTTGACGCGGCATGGTTGATGTGTCTACTTCGGGTTCTTGTCATGATGGGTGCTCAACGGTCGCAGGCGGTACCTTATATCAGTAGAGACACGATGTCAATCACTGTTAAGCTTCCAGCACAGCCCGTTCAGTGACTGAAGTTGTAGCAAATAATCACGACCGACGGACAAAAATATGAGAGAAGCTGTTGATTGTGTCTTCTCTACGTTTTCTATCTATGGTGCAATCTTCCATCCAGAACCGTCTGCCATCCAGTTTCCGTGTAAAAGCCTTGCCAGCACTGCCGTGCCGATTCCTGAAAGTAGCCCTGTACCAAACCATTCCAGAAAAACCGTTCTTCGCAACCAAATTCCAAATCCCTGCGGTCAAGAGTGACAAACTAGGCTGTCCATTAAGCGAGGATATCAATGATGATGAGTGTAGAGAGGTAATGACTGTGGGTGTTTCGTGACAGTAGGAAAGGAGGAAAGAGCCTTGACCGCGATGTGAGGGAGAAGGGGGGTCGATCCGTATTAGTCGTACAAGTATAATGTCTGCTGAAAATGCATGCCTGAAAGGAGCTGTTGATCCAAAGACCAAACAAGTGCTGGCGACAATGGAGTCGGAGCCAGAATAAAGGTCTGCATGAGATGCGACGTGACAAGAAAGGGCAGTGATGCAAAGCCCGCGTAGGTAGGTAATGAACGTGAGGGGGCGGCTCTTCTTGTGAAGGCTCTTGCCAGATAATGATGTTGGTGTCAAAGGAGTGTGGATGTGCCGCAGGGTACAGCTACAGCGACATGATCAGACTGCTGGGTCCCTTGCCATACCATTGGGTGAAGCGACAGAGCAATCGAGTGGATCCTGCACCAGTTAGCCTGAGTTTGTCACGGTGTGAGTGACAGTAGGGGAGAGTACTCACGGAGTCATGCTCGCAGCTTAAGCATAGGCCTCGGCGAATTCATCAGCGACCCAGTCCTTACGGACGTCGTCCACTTGATTCAGCACACACTTGGGGAGGGCATCGTGGAACACAGGATCGCTGTAGTAGACGCTGTTGTCGAGGAGATAGACCACATCCTGGAAATGGCGAGACGTGTTGAGCAGGTTGCGAGCCTGGCTCTGAGCCACACAGTAGTTCTGGTAGTGGAATTCTGCGTTGCTCTGATAGAACAGACAGTGCTGGTGCAAGGCGACATTGGCCTGGTGGAAGTTCAGATTGGCCTGCTGGAGAACGTTGTTGGCATGGGCCATGCGCTGGATCTCACGGCGAGCATTCTGGGCCTCCAGACGGGCAGCCTGCAGCTCTCGGGCGAGCATAGGGCTAGCAGAGCGGCTGCGACGGCTCGGGGTAGGACTGTTCAAGATGTCGGGATCATCGAACGAGCCATCCATGCCAAAGGCAGAAGGGCGCTGCAAGTGTCAGAGAGGAGTAGATGAAGTGATGGATTGGAATGAGCTTACCTGGTACTGCTCGGGGGCCTGGGCACCCTTCTTCTCAGTCTGCTGAGAGGTGTGGGTGTTCTTGGCGCCGGTGTGCTGGGGGTGGATGATGGCGATGCCATCAGAGCCAGCGACAGCAGAAGCGAAGCGGCCAGGAATGTTGTCAGAGGGACCGACAGGAGCAGTAGCAATGACGGAGGTGCGACGGACACCAGAGTTGGGGTTGTTGGTGTAGACGGCGCGAACGCCACCACCCTGGGCAACAGACTCGCCCATGGAGTGAGCCATCTCAGGACTGGCAGGAGCCTCAGCCGCAGAGGGGCGACGGTAGGCCTGCTGGGCATTCATGTCCTGAGGAGCAGCGGGCTGAGCAACAGGACCGGGCTGCTGGGAGAAAGCAGGAACAATTCCCTCAGCGACCTGCTTGCCAGGAGCGCCGGTGTAGGGAATGGTGTAGGGAGTAGCGTTGTTGCTGGAAGACATGATTGCTTCGAGTCTGGAAAGGGTAAGAATAGTGAAATAAGAGATGGGGAAATTTCCAGTGACGATGGTGCTTACCTGAGAGGGTGACGGGGTTGCGATGGGTAAGTGATGAACAGTGAGAGGTACAGGAGGGTTGCGAACGGCGCGATTCAACGGAAGAGATTCACAAAAGAAATCCGCGCGAGGTAAGGAAGCTCGTGATGGATACTTGAGATCTTGTTCAATGTGAACGCGAGAGGGTGGGAGGAAGTTTGTGAAAGGTTGTGGAAGAAGTTGTGGTGGAGATGGTTTGTGAAGGTAGAGTAGATGGAGGAAGTGGTGGGTGGTGGAGGCGAAAGAGAAGTAAACAAAAGATGGGTGTGGGATAAAAAGTCTTCTTCCAGGCAGAGGGTGGTGAGGGCTGGAGGGAAAGAGTTTTCGAGGGCTAGCGGTGGTGGTGGTGGTGGTGGTGGTGGTTGCGGTAGGAAGCAAGAGGAAGGAGCTCAAGAGAGGAAGGCGCTGCTTCCTGTTCGGTTGGTCTTGCTATGGTAGGTTGGAAGAAAGAACCTTTCGCAGTTGAAAGGCGGCTGCCTGAAGACCGTAGCTCTCGATTCTGCTGTCAATGGGTTCGACTTTTGGATTTTGGATGTCTAGTAATTGACAAGATGGTAGGGGGACGACGGTAAGGAGGACGATCAAGTGCGACGAAGTTTTTATCTCGATTGTTTTTGTTTTCAGTTTTCAGAGTTGATTTATGAGAGAAAGTTGGCGATGGATGCTTGAATCAGCGATATGGCTAGTATGGCCGATTCGGAAAACTACTAGGTACACGGCAGGAAGGCCTCACGCCCCCGTTGCGCAACTGCTCTTTAGAGGTATCTGAGGCACAGTGATGGCGGATTCAGGACGCAAAGCCCCATCATACCGCATCCAAAACATAAAGGGTTGTTGATGGAGAACTCACAGTCATTGATGGGACCACAGGATTTCGTAGGCTGCATAAATCACTCAACTTACACCCGCTGCCATAACGCAGCACCGGCTAGAGATGGTGCGGGCTTGATCACAACCAATGACCAGTCTCTCGGGGGCAGCATGAGGGCAAGCAGCAACTACGCGATACTGACGCATCCAACTCAACGCTGACATTCGCGATCTCATCACGGGAACCGCTCAAGAAGTTGCGATGCGGTCAATCGAGGCCAGTCACGTGGTGTATCGCATCGTGGACGACGGGAAGGCGGCCCCACCCGGACAGCCAAGGACGGCGCTAGGGTGTGATTTTTAGCGGCGAGCCGCTCAAGGGACGGGGTCGTCGAGTGCGCCATGGAGCTGGCCGGGGGTGTTACCTAAGGCAGGTACCGCCGGGTGGTGTCTTGGGTCAGCCCCAGGGCAGCGCCTTCCCAGCCGTTGCATCTGCATCTGCATCTGCATCTGCATCTTGCCATCTCCAACAGCCCAAGGGAGCCGAGGGAAAGGGGAAAAACAAGTGGCTTGCTTCCAATCGAGGGTCTGGCACCGACATCAACTTCAACATCCCGTAGCCAGCGCGCCATCTTTTTACTCCCGCCAATGGATCCCGTAACGCAGCAAGACAGCCCCTTATCCATCGCCGCTAACGTCGCCGGCATCCTTACTTTCATCGTAGCAATTTTGGCCGCTGTGTACGTCAGAATCACATACCTCCGGAACAGCGACGACGAGTATTTCAGAGTTAAGGCCTCGCTGTCGTGGTTCAAGACAGAGTCCACATGGCTATCCGAGCTCATCCGCGCTGCCGGCGAAAGACCAGGGGCCCGCCAACAGCACCAGCCAGAGTACGCCATGTATTCGTTTGTCATGGACGACCTGATCAAGCTGGAGCAGCGCATCCTTGAGCTCCTGGCCGAGGCCGAGACCAAGGCTGCCAGCCAAGACGCCGAGAACCAGGGAAACTGGACGCTCGTGCCAAGGAGCTGGACCTTCACGACCAACGTCGCCATGGCCTGGCTACCTGTTCGTTCCAAGACGCTGGAGCTGGTGCGACAGAGGGAAGCGTTGACGGGACGCGTCCAATTCACACAAATGAGCATGATTTCCTCGTGGGTATAACACCTCTACTTCGTTTGCTTCGCTGACGTTGGCACAGGAGAATTCGCGATTTGGAGTCAAAAACCATCAGGACGGAGTCGAAATCCGAAGAGAGCTTTATTCGAATGGAGAACCAGATTGCCGAGCAGAGAGCCCAGATCCATCGGCTGGAAGACCTCGTCTATCGTTTGATGCATCGAAAGCGGATTGGAAGCCCAGCAGACCATCCGCGGGTAGACACGTCCAAGTCACGACGGGTATCGGCTTCCTCGCGGTTGAGTCCGACAGAAAAAAGAGGCCGTGAGCGCCAGTCCAGCTCTCAGCCAGTGAAGAGAGCAAGATCGAAGTGACGAGCCGTCGGTACCTCATTTAATGTCGTATCCTCCTTGCAGTAGGAACGCCCCTGCAACGGCCAGACTCGCCGCAGCCACCGCCAGATCCAATTCGAGCACAGACCAAATCCACAGACAACCCAGTGTCGGAGCTTGCTTGAGGGTTGCAAGATAGCTGTACTTGTTGGTGATATAGATCAAATAGCACCCGGCAGAAACGCTCATCAGAAAGAAGATGGCTTGTCGGATGGGGTGCTGGAAGCGCAGCGGGAGCCCCGGGATAACGTTCGTTCTGGACCGGTGTTCGTGGAGGTTGTGGAAAAGAAAGAAGAGCACTGGTGGGATTCACAGTCAGTTGGATGGTCATGGCTGCATACATCAATGGCATCACTCACCAAGAAACGCGACCACAGTCCTGGTGATGACACTCGGCCAATCGATTGCGATGGCATACTGGTTCTGGACCAGCACATCAAGTGTGCCGTGGACCATGGCAAGGCTGACTGTCCACAGCAACGAATCCATTATGCGGTCCACGAAGGGAGACAGCAGGGCGTCATCCTCCTCATCCTCTTCTTCTGCATCGCTTTCATCCTTGGGCCTGTCTATACGGACGGCCCCCTTGGGAACCTGGCCGTGCTTGTTCCTCGCCTCATCCTCCTGCTGGAAAAGGCCCCTTTCTTGGGCAAGTTGGAGCAGCGTCGCCTCACTAGGGCCAGACCTGTCGGGCTGTGCCAGCGGGATGTTCTTGGGATCCTTCACCTTCTTTTCCTTGATCTTCTTCGCCATGGCTGCGGTTCTGCCGGTAGGTAGCGTGGCTCCTCTTGTTTCCAGCGAGGACGGTCCGGCCAACAGCTTCTCCGTCTACGTAATCGATCGTGGATGGGTGGATGGATGGGACGCTTCGGTTGGTCTGGAATGGGATGGCAGCTGCAGGGAGGCTGTCGTCTTGGTCGTCTCTCGTCGTCTGATCGCGTGCAGTTAGTCGGCTGACAAAGAGGCAGACACACAGTCTCAAATCAGAGTTCAACAGCGCAAGACAAGTGTCCGGGTTGCTCCCCGCTGTCAGCTACTCTGTACCAGTGCTGTCGCCGTCGCCAGAAAATAACCTAGGCTCTGTGCCCCTGCAGGTCATCGGATTGTTCGTGGCATGTTGCAGCTTGAATTAGCCAATCAGCGGGGGTCGCTAGCCCCTCCAAGAGGCATTAGCCCTCGACACGAACTGTTCCGATCTGTCACCGCCTTCGATTTTTGGATGCGACGCACACCGCCCGCGACGCCGCCCTCAACGAGCACTTTGCGTAGTCCACTTGTCCACGCCCACCTCACGCCGCGGTCCCAGGTCCAGGTTCCGGGCCCCAGCAACTGCGCTCAATTTCCCAGCCGATCGTGTGCCGCTACCAGTTCTTGACAAGCACCCACCCACACCACCGTCCAAACCAACCTGCTTCGCCCGCCCGCCCGCCGAACCTTCCGATTCTTCTTCCATGCGACGATAACCCTTCCTGCCTCTGATAACCAGCATTTAGCAAATCTTGACGAACTCTAGTACCCTTTTTTGAGACCATTTTCACTTCTTCCTTTGCGACCCGCCAACATCCCGCATCCGCAATCCTTCCCGAAAGCTCACGGCCGGCCGACACACGCCACACCGCATCGACGATCGAAGCACTCAACCAAACCACCCCGCTCGGTTTTACTCAACGGCCAACCTCGAGCGTCGACCTGAAAATACCCGAAAATTGAGTTGTTGCAAGGATCGCCACCGTGAATATGGATTCTTTGCTCGTGGGGGCCCTGATTGTGGCCGTCACGCCTGCATTGTATATTTGCCTCGGCCCCCTCGCAGCGTCGCAGCTGCCCGCTCTCGAGAACAAGAGGGTCTGCCTCTTGATCGCGCACCCAGACGATGAGGCCATGTTCTTTGCGCCTACCGTTCTCGCTCTTACGCGACCGGAGACGGGCAACCATGTCAAGATTTTGTGTCTGAGTTCAGGTAGGAGAAGAATGATTACCGCGGGGTGCGACAGGTGGGGCAATCGAGCGCAATGGCTGACAAGGGGGGCATTCGTATAGGTGACGCTGATGGCCTCGGAGAAACTCGCAAGAAGGAGCTGGTGAAGAGCGGCATGAAGTTGGGCTTGCGCCAGGAGCAGGATGTTTTTGTTATTGACAGCCCGTAAGTCTTGGGCCCACCCGGCTGCGCTCACCAGCCTTGTGTGCGACAACATAAACTGACTAGCTTCTCCAGTGATTTCATGGACTCCATGACCGCCACTTGGGATAAAACCAAGGTCGCTACACTTCTGAACCGCGCCTTTGCGCCTCACTCTGCTCGCCAGCGAGCTGCTGGCGAGGAACCGGATGCCAACATCGACATCTTAATCACCTTTGACTCGAGCGGAGTCTCTTCCCACCCGAACCATATCTCCCTCTACCATGGTGCCCGCACCTTCATCTCCACTTTGACCGATAACGGCCACTGGCGCTCACCCGTGGACATGTACACACTGACTTCAGTAAACTTCTTGCGCAAGTACAGCACATTTCTCGATGCGATACCAACAATTATATCATGGGTGTTCACGCCAGGAAGCAACCCGCCGAAGCCGCCAAAAAAGCTACCGAAACCCAAGAAGGACAAGGAAGATAGTGACGACGATTCCGACTCGGATGAGGATGAGTCGGAAATTGAGTACCACCCAAGCCGGCTGGTGTTCATGAACAACTTTGGTCCCAAGGGTGGATATTCCACGGCCTGGGCCGCCATGACCATGGCGCATAAGAGCCAAATGGTCTGGTTCCGGTACGGCTGGATCACGCTCAGCAGGTACATGGTCATCAACGACCTGCGATTGGAGAAGGTCGAGGACATGCCTCGGGTCGAGCAGCCGGCGATCGAGGCGCCGCCAGAGGCCAAGCGATCTGAGACCAAGAGGTCCGAAACCAGGCACCGCGAGAGGAAGCACTCTGAGTCGTCTAAAAAGGATGACACCAAGGAGCGGGAGTCCAAGAGGCCTGAGAAGTCTGAGGGCAAGCAGCGCGAGAGCAGAAAGGAGGAGACGAAGCACCGCGAATCCAGGAAGGACGAGACGAAGCACCGCGAGAGCAAGCACGCCGAGCCCAAGAAGGAGGAGATCAAGGAGCGCGAGTCAAAGAAGGAGGATACCAAGGAGCGCGAGTCCAGGAAGGCCGAAAAGGCCGAGAAGGCTGAGAAGTCCGAGAAGCGTGAGGGCAAGCAGGTCGAGTTCGCCCCTATTGAGTCGGTCGAAACCAAGTTTTTCGAGGTGCCAAAGGAGGAGATCAAGGAGCGCGAGTCCAAGAAGTCAGAGAAGCGTGAGAGCAGGCACTCGGAGTCCAAGAAGGAGGAGAAGGAGGATGCCAAGGAGCGTGAGGCCAGGAAGGCCGAGAAGGCCGAGAAGCGGGAGCGGGAGCGCGAACGTGAACGCGAGAGCAAGAGAGAGGAGAAGGAGGATGCCAAGGAGCGCGAAGCCAGGAAGGCCGAGAAGCGGGAGCGCGAGAGAGAGCGCGAGCGTGAGAGAGAGCGTGAGAGCAGGCACTCTGAGAAGTCCGAGAAGCGCGAGAGCAGACACTCCAGCAGCAGACACTCTTCGAGTGGACTTCCCGGAGCCAGCCTCCCTGACGCCAGACGCTCCGAGCCCAGCTTGAGACACCCTGCTGGCAGCCTCCCTGAAGCCAGCCGCTCCGAGAGCAGACTTCACGACCCTAGACACTCCGAGAGCTCTCACCCCCCGTCCAGCAGCAGATACGTTGAGGGCAGACACTCTTCGAGCAAGCGCTCCTCCAGCAGGCACTCCGAGAGCAGCAGAGTCTCCACGGGACACTCTGAGCGCAGACACCGCGACAGCAACCGCGACGGACACCGCAGACGTTCCTCCAGCAAGGTCTCCAGGACCGGCAGCGAGAGATCCTACGCCAGCAGATCTTAGGGAAATCGACGGAACAGCCATGACGAGTCACGAAGGTAAGGGATGATGGAAAAAAAAACAGAGACAGAAAGAGAGAGTTGCATATACCACCAGAGAAGAAAATCCGAAAAAAACGGCACCAACATACCCCCTCCGTCCACCCACCCACACCATCCCCTCCACCACGTTCATGAGCAGGCGTTCGTAGCATGAAGCTTACGCATGTCTTTTTTTTCTTTTCTTGTTTTTCATCTGGCTTTTCCTGTTTTCTTCGCGGCCCACGACACGACAACGACAAAAATCACCACACGATATATGCAGAGAAAAGCTTTTTACAAAACCGAAGAAAAAAGATTCCCCTCCAAGAAGAAAGAAAAAAAGAGAGAAAAGGTCATCTAGCGTTGGCGGCTAAATTGAAAGACAAAAGAGAAAAACACCGACGGCATAGCATCATGTATGAACCGAACAGATCTGTAGGAACGAATATTGTTAAAAATCATTTTGCGTCTCCATTGCGGAATTCGTGTGAGTGAGGTTTTGACGAGTTGTAACCACCCTTGCTTGGACTGCCTACTCGAGCATGGTATCTCAGATTCGACTCTATCTTAGATATATATGGTACTCTATCCTTTATGCGACAACTGCCATATATGCAACATCTTGTGCCTCACCAAAGTAGACTCCTGAGCACCAATCTCTTCTTGAGTCCGCTCTTCTGTATTCTCCACGCCTCCTCATTGAGCGCGCGGCCAAACGCCTCGTGGTCTTCGTCCACCACTCCCTCGTCAGCGTATGTAAGCCCCTTCTCCAGCTGTCCGAAAACACGGTCCGTCCGTTTCCGCACCATCTCCTTCGTCCAGCGGTTGAGCCTAATCGTCGTCGTCTCGTACAATTGCTTGCCTGACTCCATCACTACCGGGATCAGCGGGCGTTCCTCGCCCTCCTGGGCCTCGCCAGCCCCGAGATGGGTGTGCTTGGGCTTTGTCCGATCAGGAACGCGTAACGCTGTAGGCGGACTTCGGGTTACTTGCGAGCTCCAGGAATGTCTCATGGAGTTCTGCGGCGTCTCGAGCCTCACGGTACCGCCGCTCGTTTTGTACGTGGCAGGGTTCGGTAGAAAGTCCTTGAACTCGGCGACAAAGGCGGGGATAATCCTCGACGAGAAGGCCTCATTCGACCGATGGAGCTTGCTGGACATCTCAAGCCAAGTCCAGCACCATATTTCTATGGCGAACCATGTGATGTGCTGCTTCACCTTTGCCCGCATGTGGCGTGTGACAGCTTCTGGCGGCGCGGATTTGTACAGCCTCTCGAAAAGGGCTGTCTCGACGTCCTGGCAGGCGGATTCGTATTCGGCGACGCCACGACGCATCTCTTCCCTTGCTCTCTCAACCTGGCGAGATGCGATCAGGTTCTTGACGTAGATATCCAAGTCCTTGAATTCGGGTTCTACTGGAGTCGCAGACCATCCGTGCTCTCCAGAGACCATCATGTCCCATACATCGAGAACATCTTCAGGGGCAACGATCCTGTTGGGGTCCCCAAGAATCTTGTACTCGGTCGAGGCCGGCTTGGAAGCAATGACATGCGTCCATTCGAGGAGCAAAGACCATGTCTCCGGCGGAATTGGAATTTGGTATTTGTGCGACAGAAAAACCATCAGCTTCCGGGCAAGAACAACGTGACCAGTGCATCCCAATGCATCGACGAGGGCATTCATTACGCGTAAGTTGGGTCGGAACAAGAGGCCACGGTCTAGCACGCCCCCAACGATGTCAGTCTCGCGGTGATTCTTAACGTCGGTTAAACTGATCCTCCAAGTGGACCACAACTGGCGGAGGAGCTCCTTCAAAGACCCTGCTCGACCGCAGGCAATGAAGTACGTGGAGAGAATGTCGCGGTCGACGGTCAGGCGCTTCTTCTTGACGGCGCTGTAGGTACGCCGGATGGGTTGATGTAGACTGAGGACTCTGTGCAAGTCGTGCGTCGGCTGATTAGGCGACCGTCCGTAATACGAGCGTTGGTGTGCAAAGATATTTAGGCGCAACCTGTCCAGGCGATACAACAACTTCTTCTTGGAGAAGCGCTTTCTGTTGCCTGTCAAATCGCGAGGTCGGAGGCGGACTCTGGCAAGATCACGTTGCATGTAAATCGGCTCCGTGAGGAATCGGGCCTTCATGAACTCGTTGTACGCCAGCCCACTACTAGCAGTCTTGGTCTGCCCCCCTTCCCTTGACTGCTTCCAGATAGCCTTTGCAGTCTCGATATCCGACGCAGCGCCGGCGCATCGCAGGAGCACAATGTAGTCAGAGAGAGTGAGCTCTCGGCCTTGTTTTTGACGCAAGTCGAGAACAGAGCGAATCAGCTGTAGAGTGTTGTAGTAAAGCTTGCGAACGCCAAACTCGTTGTCGAGAGATGCGACAGGGCTGAAGTAACCCAGCGCCCTTGAGATGCGGAACCCGTTGGTGACATCGGCTCGCGGGGCGATTCTGAAAGGGTCGAGTGATCGCACGAGCTCCGAAAAGGCAGTCGGGGGCAGTACGATGAGGGCCTCCATGACCTTGTATGGCTCATCATGTGTACCCAGTGCCTTGAGCTCCATGAAAACCTCCATAGTTCTCTGCGACTGGACTGCACTCAGCAACTTGTCCAGGATACCGTCCTTTGTCGATTTCTTTCTCGGTTCGAAGACCTCGCGCAGGTTACTCGCTTGGGAATACCGTCTTTCTGGACTGGAGACACTCGGGGGGAACTGCTGTGGCGAGGCTCTCACGGTCGAGGCCGCGGTGTGGAGGGTTTGGCACCGTTGACGGCATCGTCGCAGTCGCGCAGCATGGACGCGAGAGGGGGTGCCGCGAGGAGGAGAATGAAGCTGGAGGAGCTGCCGAAGGCCATTGGCCTTGGCAGAAGATGTCATGATGCAGAGGAGGAACGTGTTGGTCGAAGCATTGGACAGTCAGGCTCGTTCTGGGGCAGTAGAAGGTGGTGGGCGCAAAAGATGCATCGGCGAGGAGATGGAAAAGAGCTTGCGGCCTGGGCGGAAGAAGAAAACAACAGTCGCAAGCTGTACCTCCTCCTCCTCCTCCTCACCTAAGGTACCTTAGGTACGTTACCCTCCTCCTCACGGGTGCACCCCTCAAGCGAGGTGAGGAGGAGGCGCGCAGGGCAAGCTACATGCCTGCCTTACCAGCCGGGTATGTGAAGGAAGGTACCTCCTAGCAGCAAACGGGAGCACCTCCCCTGGCGTTACCCCGACTTTCCAGGGCATCGCTCCTCCCCTCCTCGCGTGCTCTTACACACAGCACCTGCCGATGGCTGCTTTAGGGCCCTGCTCCCTTCCACTTCGCCCCGTGCCACCCCTGGACAGCGGACGGGAAGCGCTGGGGCTGCTGGGGCAGGACCCAGCGTGCGGCCCACTTTCCGGCGAGCCGTTGCACGGCTGCTGCTCATTGTGGGCTGTTTTGTCGGAACATTATTACGACGGCCGCCGACACCACTGGCCAATGGGAGCGACGCCAGCTCGGGGGCGACGAAAATGCACAACTCTGAGTGATGCGTGCCTGGACCCACCGCTGCTCTCGGCCATCCCAGTTGAGCTGCCGCCTCTCTGTCGATACATACGCTTCCCGCCCGATTCAACGACGCCTTTCCTGACCCTATCGAGCCCGCTCTTCATTTATCTCACCATGGCGGACGTTGGCGACGAGACCTCCCACGTCCAGGAGCCTCTTGACCTGGTCAAGCTCTTGCTCGATGAGGTAGTTTTCGTCAAGCTCCGAGGTGACCGTGAGCTCAAGGGCCGTCTTCATGTGAGCTATGCAAAGTGTTAGGGTTCTTTCACACTCGCTGACCATTATATCGCAGGCCTACGATAGCCATTGCAACTTGGTACTGGGGGAGGTCGAGGAGACCATCTACGTCGTCGATGAGGATGAGGAGGACGAGGAGGTGAAGGTGAGATGAGACGAGAGCTCCATCCCCGGCCACCACCCACTAACAAAAAGCCCTAGACCATCAGCCGCAAGTCTGAGATGCTGTTTGTTCGAGGTATGTCGTCTCTGTGCCGCGCTCGTGAAGCCAGTATCTGACCCTTTGCAGGCGATAGCGTCGTTCTCATTTCCCCTCAGGGATCTTCATAGCACACTCAAGATCGAGCACAACCCATAAACACCAATTGAAAGCAACGCCAGTTCGTAGCAGACTGGATACGCCTGGGCCGATGGCCATCGGTTCAACATACTATGCTCTGAGCTTCCCGCGGAAGCGACCAAGCCACCGTGCCATCGATACCCTCACCGCCATGCTTTTCCGCCCATCCTTCGAGGCCTGGTTCAACCATCGGAGGCTTCTATTTGCACATACTGCATATCACCTACCCAAAACTTGCTTAAAGACGTTGTCGGGAGGTCGGGAGGTCTTGCTTCTCAGCTGAAGATGATTCAATTGGTTTCCAAGGCAACTTGGCGCGATGATTAGATGGGGTTCTTGGTTTCGTATCATTTATCCCAAGATAGAGAAAATTATACCAATGGAACACAAGGATTCCCATCTCTGCTGTAGCCGATGTTGGCACAAGCCACAAGCCTCAACACAAGCCATGGAGTTGAATTGCCCTCCACAGACACAACGAACCCCGGATGGAAGTGGACACAATATGCAAGTCTGCCATCAAGCCCGCTCCTTGACTCACTCGTCGGGCGGCTCTCGTCGTAACTTCTGCCCAGTTCGGGGTCATGCACAGAGTCACCAGCTATGGGGGCAGCGGGGCTTTAAGGCTGAGGTGAGCTGAGCTGGTGAAGGCGTGGGCGTGGGACGAACGCAGAACACAATCCGGGGCTGCGTCAAACAGGTGCATTCCTGTTGGCTCGTGCCAAAGCTCTTATCGATAAGCCCCGCCGAGTTACTCATTGAAGCCGCTGCTTTAGTTATTCCCGGTTGGTGAATGAGGCCAATTGCTGGATCAGTTGAACAGCAGGTGGTGTCAATTTTCTTTAAAAACAACCGGTGAAAAGCTGAGTGCATATATATTTCAGTACAATGCGACTGGAAATATGTATCGTAGGAGGAAATATGTAGCAGGAGACAGCAGCAAGGTAACAAGTTAGTCACAGCTGATTGCAGACGGACAAGGTTCTGTATTAAAGCAGCGCCGCAACGGGTCACCTTGCGGTCCCCCCTGGCGGGGTGGAGAGCCAGCAGCGACAGTGGTCTGTCCTCCTTGGGTCCTTAATTGTCACTGCCTTTGACTTCGCCGCCTCGAGTCAATCTATGACTCTTTTTTCCACTTGCCAAAGACACCCTACCCTATCTGATTACTGCATCAGCTATAAACCAACGCGCTGCTCGTCGACTCATCGCCACTCCCTCTCACCTCCATCATTTCTAGCACCATCGTCTCCCAGGCATTCGGATATTGATTGCGATGCCACATCCAATGATTATTAGGATACGAACGTGAACGCGCCCCAATCACTCCAACATGACGACAAAAAACATCAAATCATTACCGCACGAGAAGCGCAGGGGCGAGGCTGCCCTTAGCGACTTTGCCGACTACGTCGAGAAGCAGCAGGCCTTGCGATATCCCTCCGCCGCGAAATCCACCGATGCCAAGGCCACCGTCGCCGCCGCGGCTGGCACCGAGCACCAGCATGCCGAGCTCGACGAGCTCTTCGACACCCTCGACCTCGCCGATGCCGCCGGCCCTGGAGTCCGTCTCAAGGATCTCCTCTTGGCCACCGACGGCGAAGACAACGATGACACCCTGAAGAAGCTGGAGGACATCCTCAACGAGAGGATAACCGAGGGCCACGGCGAGACCGTCTTCGAGCTGGGCTTCGAGAACAATGGTGACTCCATGGCTCTGTCGTTGGAGCAGTGGAACGCCGCGTACACAAGAGTCCAGGAGGCGGCGAAGAGGATACGAGCGCATTGCCAGTTGCTCATCACCAAAAATGTTGGCGGCGACGCTGAGGCTCCGAGTGCCAAGTCGGGCAAGGACAGCCACTGCAGCTGCAAGATCATGATCCGTCAGACCCCCGCGACTGTTGAGGATGTTATTGAGACGAGGATAGCTGTTGTTGGCAACGGTATGTCGCCCTTGTCCTTCTGCTCTGTTCTCCCCCTGTGTCCTTCTGCATCGTCCTGCTCTATTCCCCTTCACCCGCTATATATAACTAACCATATATCACAGTCGACGCGGGGAAAAGCTCCCTCTTGGGTGTATTAGTAAAAGGCGACCTTGACGATGGCAGAGGCAGAGCACGAGTCAACCTCTTCAGACACAAGCACGAGATCGAGACGGGAAGAACCAGCTCTGTGGGCATGGAGATACTAGGGTTCGATACCGTCGGGGAGGTCGTCACCTCCGACACCCCTGGGCGTAAGCTCTCCTGGGAGGAGATTGGGAAGCGGAGCGCAAAAGTCATTACCTTCACCGATTTGGCTGGTCATGAGAAGTATCTGCGCACCACCGTCTTTGGTCTGCTTTCCAGCAGCCCCAACTACTGCTTGCTCATGGTAGCGGCCAACAACGGATTGATCGGTATGAGCAAAGAGCATCTGGGCATTGCCCTCGCTCTCAACGTGCCGGTCATGGTTGTCATCACCAAAATCGACATCTGCCCGCCCCAGATTCTGGAGCAGACCATCAGCCAGATTACCAAGATCCTCAAGTCTCCTGGGGCCCGCAAGATTCCCATCTTCATCAAGGACCGCGAGGAGTGCATAAACACCGCCACCCAGTTCATCAGCCAAAGGATATGCCCCGTCTTCCAGGTTTCCAACGTCACTGGCGAGAACCTCGACCTGGTCCGGACCTTCCTCAACATCCTGCCGCACCACGGCCGGTACGACTCCGAGGCGCCGTTCGAGTTCCATATTAACGACACCTTCTCTGTCCCTTTCGTCGGCACTGTCGTCTCTGGAATCATCAAGTCCGGTGTTATCCACACTGGAGACAACGTCCTCGTGGGCCCGGACTCGCTGGGCAACTTCGTCCCCACAAGTGTACGCTCTATTGAGCGGAAGCGCCTCGGAGTCCCAGCCGCGTCTGCTGGCCAATCTGCCAGTTTCGCCTTGAAAAAATTGCGCCGGAAAGACGTTCGAAAGGGTATGGTGGTTCTGCCCAAACTTGAAGGTCAGCCAGCCCCCAAGGTGCACAGAGAGTTCATTGCAGAAGGTGAGTCATCCCCTTTCCGTTTCTGGTATTCCACGACTGCAAGGTATCCTCGTTGTCTTCAGCGTCGTCTCTGGCGTCGTCGCTATCGTCACTGTCCCTGTCCCAATATATCCTGCCATTTTTGTTCTCTGTCGATGTAAATATACTGACTCGCCTAGTGTTAATTCTCTCGCACGCGACAACCATCAAAACAAAGTATCAGGCGATGCTTCACGTTGGCCCCGTGTCGCAGACATGCGCAATAATAGACGTTGACCGCCCCTACATCCGAACGGGCGACAGGGCAACGGTGGCCTTCCGTTTCGTGCAGAGACCAGAGTATCTTGCTCCTGGCGACAGGTTATTGTTCCGCGAGGGCAGAACCAAAGGTCTCGGAATCGTAAAATCGGTTGGATACGACCCGAACAAGCCATTATATCCTCATGGCGACGCCGAGAGCGGCGGGGTGGCTACCAGCGGTAACGACGAGGAAAAGTCAGCAAACGGCCAAGAGGTCAGCGTTGGGGCTTAAATAGGCGACGTCATATTCTGATTGTGGCTTCGCGATTTCATGTCCGATGGCCTTACCGTCGTCGTCGTTTGCTGTCGTTTTCGTCTGCTGCCGTTGGCGCCAATCCTACTCCATTACTCTCTTGCCCTCGAGCAGTACCGAGCACAGGAGACGGAGTCGCCAAGGCGCAGTCAAACTAGGTCCTCTTTAGCAGGAGTCTAGGGAGGAAGAAGGCAATTGCTGGAGGAAGACAGGCACTGATAACAGCGGGTCGGACTATGTTTGTACGATTGATTGCAGAGCGTTCCTTTTCTCAGTATGCATTGGGTTTCGGCGATACCAGGTATATACATGGAGGTGCAGCGAGTACCTCACACATTCATTCCTTCATACTGTACTCATGATCACATCTCGGATATGACTACCCACCCATGCTGTTCTTGAAGTGCCCATTCACAATCCGCAACTCTCCGCCATCATCCTCGGGAAATCTACCAATCTGACCTCCCACCGCCCTCTCCAACTTAGTTCGATGAACTCACAGATTGCCAGTGTCTCCAGCACCGCACGCCTCCACATCCACCAATATTTCCTGTCACAAACTCTAGCAAACCAATACGCCAGCATCAGCATCGCCCTCTCGTCCTTGTGCTCCAGCAACCTCTTGAACCGCGGATCCAGCTTGCTCAGAAACGTCAAGAACGGCTTCCCCTCCTCCCGCGACCCGGGCTCCCTCCTCCGCCCCCAACACGCCGCCAACGACCCCGCCGCCGTCCAGTACGGGTTATCCTCCGGTGAGCCCTCCCCCAGCTCGTACAGCTCGCAGAAGCCGTCTGGCAGATTCGCCCGCATGTACGCCACGTCCTCCGCGCCGAGCCCCATCTTGGAGGCGGGGAGGAGGACGTGCGTGTACAGCTCGTTGGCGACGTCGCGGAAGATGCCCTCGGAGCGCAGCGGGTCCGTCAGGCGCCAGACCTGCTTCTTGCCGTCGCCGAGCTTGAGCCAGTCGAGGTCCTCCCAGCAGGGCGGGCGCAGGGGCCAGGCGTCGCGGGGGCAGGCGATGTCGGAGGTGTTGGCGAAGGAGGCGACGCCGACGAAGGCGGCGGCGACCCAGAGGGCGTCGCGCTCGGAAGGACGGATGGGCTGGGAGAGCTTGCGGTGGAGGAGGGAGATGGCGCGGTACCAGTGGTAGGTGAAGGCGGGGTTGGCGGTGGTGGTGGTGGTGGTGGTTGTGAGGGCCATGTCGTGGAGGTGGGTTATGGCGAGGACGGTGTGCATGACGAAGGGGTGCTGGAACGCGATGGGGAGCGTCTTGCGCTCGTAAATGTCCTTGGTTGTGCGTGTGCCGAAGCTTATGACGGTGCGTTTCTGGAAGCGCTCCAGGAGGCGGACGTCGACGGGTGTTAGTTGGTAGGCCGCGTCCGGGCTTTCGGGGGAGCCGGCAGACGGCAGCGGGGGCGGGAGGGTGCGGGGCAGATACGGCGCGGCCTTCCGGGAACGGGCGGCGGGGGTTTTAACACGGCAGGGGGCTAGGTCTACTTTGAAGGCTACCTCGACCGATAGTGAAGCTGCTTCGGAGGCGGGGCCGTAGATGCAGGTCACGCCGTAGTCGAGGCATTTCTTGCAACGAGGTTTGGTTTCGTCGCACTGGGAGGGTGTTAGTCACTGGCTCCGGGTACTGGCATCATGTCGGGTAAAGGATCAGCGAGAGATGGGTGAGAGAGCACAGGTCTGAGCGAAGACTACCAGCTTCTGAGGAGAGAGGGTACGTACTTTGACTCTGCGCAGCTTGCAGTTCCCGCACCCCTTTCTGGATTTTGTATGTGATTTCCTCTTGCGGGCATCACCTGCTGAAGGGGGGCCGGAGGAGGCCATTCTTTGGTCTGCGTGCTCCTGTCTGCAACGCTGGTTGTCGTGACAGTGTCTGTACTGGCCCGAGTGAGAAGATACGAGAGGAGGTAAGAGGGAAGAAGGAAAGCAAATCCTCCATTGTCAGATCCCGTTTGTTCCTACCGGAGTTTAGGGAGCCCCACCTCCGGGCCCTGGGGCCCGATGGTACGCCCTTTGCCGATCGGCCGATCACCCCGGACCGCCGTCAGCATCGGGGCCCTAATTGGACGGCCTTTGGGCGCAAGTTCCAGTCTAACCTCCGTTCGTATTCTTCAGATCCTTCGAGGCCAGCGCGAGTTACACTGGTTTTTGGACCGGTGAAGAGCTGTAATGTTGTTGATGTGGCAGTCACCAAATTTCAACGAGAATCACCTCGATGACTTGACTCAGACCGAGTCAAGTACCAACTCGACGTTTGAATCTCAAGAGGACTTTTTGACGGAAGCATGCATGAAGAGCGCCAACAGCAAGCAACGACGTGGCCCATCACACTTACCAGCTAAATCATCCACGGGGTAGAAGAAAAAGCAACGACTCGGCGCCCGCTAGCTGGACATGTTGGGAGAACCAGACAGATTTCCATCCCAATGCAGTCGTTTTTGTAATCGAGATCGGCTCCGATGGTCGATTTTTAGCGGTTACGTGCATCATCAACGGGTGCTCGCATTTACGAGGTTGCATCTATGCGCGCGCGTTGTTGTTGGTGGGTGGATGCTGGTTCAGTTCGTGGGATAGTCGAGATGGGCTGGGCTGCAGGTGAGACAAACATGATGCGGCTCCGTCTTCAATGCGGCGAGATAAGCGACGACTGCGAGGGGCATGTGTTTGTTCGACAGAATGCGGTGGAGAGCATGGAAGATCGAGCGTATCATGTATCTTGCATCATCGGGAGATCACATGGAGGAACATGCATGCGACCCCTTTTGAGGCCCAAAGAGGCGATGAGTACGATGAAGATAACAAACCAAGTCAAACAGTATGCTTTTTGTATATCCTACGAACCGCTGAACAGCACTAACAACCTTCCCATACATGGCTCGGTATCAACGCCAAATCACTTGCCCTCGAACGGCGCCCGCATCCCTTGCTGCATGATCCTCCCCGCCGTCCTTTGCGCCCCCTCGATCACCTTCTGCTTCTGCTCCTCTGGAATCTCGGGATACAACGCCTCCAACGGCACGTCTCGCAGGGTGATCTCGGACTTTTCATGGGTGCCAATCTTCTGCGTCTCGACCACGCTGCCGGCGCCGTACTTGGGCTCCTGCATCACGCGCAGGACGATCGCGGCACACTCGCGCGCCGTCATGTGCACGTCGTCCTTTGTGACCTTCCTGTTCCACTCGGGCTCGAAGATGGGTGTCTGTTGCCCGGTTTCAGTTTCAACTTTCTTCAGTAAAAAAGTAAGGAGACGGGGAAAAAGAACTCACCAGGACGGCTCCCGGGCATATAGCAGAGTATCTGATGCCGCAGATATCCCTCAGCCCGCCCATGCACTTGACGAAGCTGACGAGGCCGGCCTTGCTCGCCATGTACAGCGGCGTCTCGAACGAGTGCACATACCCGCCGACGCTCGCCACGGCGACGAAGTTGCCCTGCACGTGCTTGTTCTGCGTCCAGTAGTCCGTGGCCATCTGCGCCAGCCGGATCGGCGCGACCTGGTTGACGGCGATGATGCGGTACTGGCCCACGGCGGCGTCGGCGGGGTCCCCGGACTCGACCGAGACGCCCGGGGGGAACCAGAAGTTGCTCTCGGGGGGCTCGTAAATGCCCGCCACGGCGGCGACGATGTCGACGCGCCCGAAGAGCGCGAGGGTCGTCGCCCAGAGGGACTGCAGCTGCGCCCAGTCGGCGACGTCGGTGCGGTGGAAGTGGGCGGAGGGCGGGCCGTCGGGGGACGGGGAGGGCGGGCCGCGGTGCTGGGCGAGGGTCGCCTCGGCTTCCGGGCGGAGGCGGAGGTCGGCCATGACGACGGAGCAGCCTGCCTCGAGGAGGAGCTGGGTCAGGCTGTGGCCTATGCCGGAGCCGGCGCCGGTGACGAGGGCGACTTTGCCCTGGACTTCGTAGAAGGACATTGCTGACGAGATAGATATACAGTGAGGAAGAAGATGGGGATACGCAGATGACACGGAGGAACACAGGAAGTCAAGATAGAGGGGGTTACCGTCTCTGGGTATTTGTAGCCTGCCGGCTTAGACTTGGCCTCGCGTGGGGGGTTGAGAAGCCCATCTTCAGTATCCAATCCATCCTTTCTTCCGCCTGCGCCTGAATGCGCCTAAATTGGCGGGTAGCCGCATCCCGGCAAGGCTTCCAGAAGTCCGGGACGCAATAAATGTGATGGGCCGTCTTGTCCTCGCTGCGCTATTTGTGCCCGTCACTTGTGTCCACTTCTCGAACCAACAAGCAGGTGGTGTGACCAACGCGCATCAGTCCACACCCATGTCCAGAGATTTCTCGACCGGTGGTGTGCAGGGAGGATGATAAGGTGTTTAATCCCTCGAGGAGCAGGATGGCAATCGCCTGTTTGAAACTCTGCGTTCGTCCATATCAACGACGGGCGGTTTCCGGGGCACGAGAGGCTCGGTCCATCGACATAGAGAGTGATGGAGAACTCGAGCTGAAAGCCCCGCTGGAGAGTTCCCGGTTAGCGGTACGAACCAGCTGGAGCAGTCCCAAGTTGCCATGTGGTGCTAGCGAGGTTCCTCTCCACAGGAACATTCAAAAAGGCCCCTGGAAGCCCGCGAAGACGGGCGTTTGCGCTCTGTTGGTCCACGATTTCCCCCGGCCAACCCTGCTGACGGGCAAGGTCACCCCCGCCAACAGTGGCACCGTCTGCTGCAGATATCCCGGGAACCAGCACCAACGACAAGATGCGCTGCTGCAGCCGTCCAGATGCGGTCTGGGTTGAGCGGTCGGCGAGCGATGTGGTGGGGGAAAAGGGCCTTTGGTGCACTGCCTATGGGCAATAGCTCTCATTTTAAGGGTTATCATCGCATGTCGTCTGCTTTTTGGAGCGAAGGCAAGACTCGAGACCCTCAATTGCTCGAGGATGTGTTTCAGGCGGTCCCCTGCATTTTCCCAAAGTAGAAAATGCTTTTCCTTGCTGATCGGAATCCTTCGTCGCGGGATGTGATGTGAGTGTGGGGTCGCAATGATCTTGCAACGCGAGACCCGCTACTGATAAACGAACACGATGGACGGGGAGGCGAGTTGTGATAAGAAGAACTCCCCGGCGGGCATTTCGCCTTGGGTGTCTGAAAGCCACTTCTTCAATCCCCGGACAAGTGTTAGCGGCGCATTACGCATCACCATGGCCCATATCTTACACAGCATCGTAGTCTCATTTGAAGAATCAACTAGTTGTTGCCGGAATCTACAGAAACAAGATCTACCTCGTTCTATGCAAGACACACAATGACATGGAAGCCACGAAAGACGCCGTCTAACCCGGACACACACATGCAAGCCTCTATTCTACCACAACCCGGCGGTCTCTACAACTGCCTGCCAACCATGGCCGTCTATTTCGCAATCTCAACACCTCCAGTGGCGCCCAGAGCCTTCTTCAAATCACCATAAATCGCAAATTGTCCCGCCGTCAGCGCGCCAACCATGAACAGACGCGCCGGCAGACCGCTGAACGATCCACGAACGCCGAGCTCCTTGGAGATCTTGACCAGCCTGCTCGTCGTGCTCTCCCCAGGGAGGCCCTTGGTCTTGTTGATCTTGGACAGCATGGTGTCCGCGGGCTGCGACACGATGGCCGCCGCGAAGCCCGCGATGAGGCCGGAGCCGAGGTTGATGGTCGTCTGCATGCCGGCGCTCGTCTTGCTCTTGTCGAAGAGGTTGGCGTACGCGAACTCGGAGACCTTCTCGAAGGCGACGAACTTGGTCATGGTGTAGGGCACCTGCTTGAAGAGGATGGGCCCGAAGCCCGAGTAGAAGGCGGCGAGGCCCTCCTGGCTCGCGATCTTGGAGAAGCCGGACACGAGGCCGGAGGCGAAGCCGGGCTGGGAGACGAGGCGGATGCGCGTGGCCTCGAGCGGGCACAGGGCGATGTCGGCGAAGAACTCGGCGGCGGCGGCGGAGACGCAGTAGACGGCGATGCGGTTGGCGCGGGCGTTCTCGTAGCCGACGGTGTCGATGGACTTTTGCTTGAAGAACTCGTAGCCGCCGAATTTGAAGGCGCCCTGGAGGAAGTAGCCGGCGAACGTCGGGCCCGCGCCGGTGAGGAGGGCGCCGGCGCCTTCGGTCTGGATCACCTGGCGGAACCCGCCGATGAGGCCGCGGTTGTAGGTTGCGGGGTCCAGTTGGATGCGGGTTTTGACGCTGGAGAGGTCATGTCAGAAAACATCGCTTCTGGTCTGATGAGGGATTTGCGAAAAAAGACGTACACGTCGACGGGGGTGAGACCGCCGTGGGTGACGGAGCAGCACACGGCGCCGGCCAGGGCGAACCTCGAGTAGAGGTTGAGGCCGGAGAGCTTCTCGGGCTCGGCCTTGAGGGCGGCAGTCGTTCCACTCATCTTGCCGATGTTTGACTGTGAGTGAGGCGGGGAGGAGGGGAGGGAGGGGAGATTTCACCAAGATTCGTGAGGTGAGAAGGGAGGTGAGGTGAGATGAGTCAAATGAGGCTGCGCTGAGTGGTTAAAGCGACGGTCGCTGAGCACGTGCGGGAAGAAGTCACAGGGACGGCCCGCTAATACACCGGGTACTGCAGGGGGGTGTTTTTGGGACTTTTGTTGTTTATCGTCGGCTATGCGTAGGTAATACGGTGAGAATAGTTTGGTACGTCAGCCCCCTGAAGTTCGGGCTGCCTGGGGCCGGGAATGGCCGGAGGAAAGCGGGTGTCACCGGGGCGAATGTCCGGGCGTTGGTGCCGGCTCTGTTTGCGGCGGGAACGGGCCTCTCTGCGGTTTCACGGTATTTCTGAACGGTCGCCTCCGAAGATGCAACGGTTGCCTTTGTGGTGGAGGGCAAGCCGATGGGTATGTAAAGCTGCGTGTACGGATACCCCGCCCCGGCAAATGGCGTGCTACACAGTCTCCGGCAACAAGGTGATGGGCGTGGAGATGCACATTCCATTCATCTTCGGAGACAGCCAGGCTTACATGGATCTGCGATGCTAACCTGTCCTCGTACCCTTCTGAATCCTGCGCTAGCCAAGATTCGTACCGCTTCGTAGCGTCCGAGGGGCCGAGACAGCCACATGGTCCTCAGCAGGGAATGTTTCTCTATTTCGCCCGGTAAGTCCATCGTGAGGCTCCCATTATTAGGACTCGAGATCCAAACCGCATGGAAACAGGTCGAGGATAGCTGTCTGTAGAAGTCAAATGTGATGCATCGACTTCCATGATCGCAGTTAAGGCTGTCTAATGCCGTCCAACATCGGATACCTTCCTTAAGACCGGAAAGTCGAAAGGATGAGACTCTAAAGCAACAACTTATATCTTTGCAAGGAATTCTAACAACAACTTGAAAGTACATGCACATATTCAAGTGATCTCACAAACATCTCATCGCTTTCAAGATGACTCCAATCCCATCTCAAATGCGCGCCCTACACCTTCTCTCCCCTGGACAAGCAACACTTGCCTCCCTCCCCACCCCTTCTCCACGACCAGGAGCCATACTCATCCGCATCCTGACAGTTTACGTCCAGTCCAACACCGTCGGCATTCTCAACGCCTCTCACCCCCTCTATGAGCTACCATACCCGGTGATCCCAGGCACGAACGCCATCGGACGCGTCGCCGCCCTCTCCCCCGACACCACCTCCTTCAAAGAGGGCGATCTAGTCCTCCTTGACTGCTTCATCCGCGCCCGCGATGATCCCTGGAACGTAAAGGTTCTCTGGGGCGCAAACGCCGGCAGCACGCCCGCTTCGAAAGAGTTCTTGAAGGGAAACTGGAGAGATGGGTGCATGGCGGAATATGCCCTGGCACCGCTCGAGAACGTGCACCTGTTGGACGAGATGAGATTGACCGGCTCGCCCTCAGACGGCGGTCTCGGTTACACCATCCCTGAGTTGCTCTATCTCGTCTCTTGCATCATCGTGTCCGGCGGTTTGAAGGGCATCGGACTCCAAGCCGGGGAGAGGATCATCGTCACCCCCGCAACGGGAGCATCTTCCGGCGCAGCGGTGGCCGTGGCTCATGCCATGGGCGCAAACGTAATCGCCGCCTCTCGATCGGCCACGAAGCTCGCGGCGCTGAAGGCTTCGATCCCAACTTCACCCGGCAGACGGCCGATCGAGACCGTCGTGATGACGGACGACGTCGAGAAAGATACTGCTTCCCTGCGAGCCTTTGGGCCTGTCGACGCGGTGATTGACATGTCACCCCCAGCTGCGACTGGCTCGCAGCATACTAGATCCGCGGTGTTGGCCCTCCGAGCGTATGGGAGAGTGTCGTTGATGGGAGGGCGCGCGGACGAGAGCCTGCCTTTCCCGTGGCTGACGGTCCTTTCGAACAACCTGACCATCAAGGGGCAGTTCATGTACGAGAGGAAGGATGTGAAGGAGCTCATCAGCTTGGTTGAATCGGGACTGCTGAAGATGGGGAAAGAGGCGGGGCATGAGGTGGGAGAGTTTCCTCTTGAGAGGTGGGAGGATGCGGTGGGCTTTGCGGCGAAGAATGTCGGGCATGGGAAGATGACTTGTATCGTGCCGTGAGCTTCTAGTTGCATGAAGAGCGACAAGTGAAGGATTGTAGTTCCTCATAGACGCATAGTGTTTCCTTCGATTCAGAACCTTAATACCATGTAACATGCGTGCCTTGCATGTTATCTTTTCTGGACAAGTAGTGCTTGTATGCTTTCCCTCTCCCTCTCCATGACCATCTGTACTTTCATAAACTACTAAAGAACGGCGTCAAACTATGCGGGCAATAACTTCACATGGTTCCTAGATTCACGAGACTTATAAACCATGATCCTAAGTGACTTGGAAATTGATTGGACGAGGCTGTCATCAACAGGCCCAGTCGTACAAAATGCAAAATATTTTGACAAGAACCTACCGCATCTGCAGGTGAGAGACTTGGCGTTATGCAGCTATTCTCAAGTTACCCCGCTCAGTTCGGTTCCGTGGATTTGGTCTTCAATATATCGCTCATTTACGTTCCCCTCATCCCGTTGTTGCCAGCCAAAGCTTCCCATGGCTTTGTGTTCTCACTGCCAAACCTTGGACTTCCGCTTTGTTGGATATTACCGTCCTGAACTAGACTATCCAAGGGAATTTGTAGCGACGGACATTGAACTCTCAAACGACGAAGATGGGGACGCCGGATGTGGCGAATCGACACCACCCGATCTAGGAAATATAAGAACCGATGGGAACAATTACGGAGACGATGCGGACGGACGCGACCACGAAGAAGAATTGTCCGAAACCTCCGAGACTAGCTCATCTCCAGGGGCTTCAGGCAACGAAGACCTTCCACTACGAGAAGCTCTCGACCGCAAGGACGTCTGCCTGTTCTGCAATCAGATCTCGTCTCTGTTCAGCACCTGGTCCGACAGGTTCTGGCCGAACCCAAGCCAACAGGACCTAGACAGCGGCCAGGTTTCATTTTCTGGAGAAGGTTTCGGTGTTGTTGATGAGGCTACACATACAAGACATGATGATACCCTCTGTATGGGAAATGTGTCGGTCACCCTCAACCGTTGCCAGGACGGGGCTGTCATGCATTATCAACGAAGTAGGGAGCATCCACCCACCGTCACAGAGATATGCGACCTACTAGAACCGGCAAACGGTGGTTACAAACAACGGGATACATCTGTGTGGCTGGACCTGGAACCATATTACGGCCGCATACGACCCCCTGAGATTGACTTCCGCTTGCTCAGGGAGTGGAAAAGAATTTGCGACAACGACCACGGAGACTCGTGCGGTTTGACGTCTATTCACACCAAGCGCCGCCCCGATATGATCCGCTGCATAGACGTCGATGCAATGTGCATCGTCGAACTGCGGGATCCAGGGGCCCAGTGGGTGGCCCTGAGCTACGTCTGGGGCCAGCGGACTTTCAGACTTTTGAAAAAGGATTCTTTGGGGTCGCTGCGATGCCCTGGTGCTCTGGACTCATCGTGGATACCAGATACCATCTTGGACGCCATCACCGTCACGCGCATGATAGGGGAGAGATACCTCTGGACCGACAGTCTCTGCATCATCCAAGACTCGCCCCAAGACAAGGCAACCTTCATCCCCCTCATGGACGTCATATACGGGCTTGCCTCAGTGACCATCGTAGCCCTTTCCGGGGAAGGCGCATACGACGGACTTCCGGGAGTTCGCTCTTCCTCTCGGCCCCCGGCAGAAGGGCCGTTCTTCGTGAACGGGGTGTGGCTACAGAAAGCCCCGCCCCTTGACGGCTTGGGATTCACCCCAGCGGATCGAAGTCGAAGCCGATACATGACGCGAGGGTGGACTTTCCAAGAGATATTGCTCTCCCGCCGGCTGCTGATATTCACGCAAGAGGTCGTGTGTTGGGAGTGCCAGTCGGCCACTTGGCGTGAAGACGCCAACTGGGAGATTCTGGATCCCGTTAATCGTGGCCTCACCCTCTTTCGCAACAGCGTTTTCGGGTTTGACCACGAAGGGATCCATATCCCCAAGGCCGATCCAGAGTCTTTCAACCGGATGTATCAGAGCTTGGTGTCCGACTATGGCCGAAGGGAATTGACTTATGACGGGGATGGTCTAGCCGCCATCGAGGGGATTCTAGCCTCGATCGAGCTCACCAGCGGGATCGGCTTCACCTGGGGACTGCCGAAGCCATATCTCGGCGTGGCAATTACATGGCCGACAGACAATAATGCCAACAGGGTTCGCAGGCGGCAAGCGACTTACACCGTCGTCACCAAGAATGATACGATGCAGGTCCCGTACCCGAGCTGGTCGTGGGTTGGGTGGATAGGCCCGAATCTGTTCGACGACTCGTTTGGCAATTTGGCGGGAGAGCACGCTGGTCTGGGGTTTTACATGCTTGACGGAGAGGAGGACCGGCTCATCCTCATCGAACAGAATCAGCAGTTCATCAAGATGGAAGGCAGCAACAGACCGCACCGCAGGGCGCCGCCGACTTGGAGAGAAGATGCTGCTCGGGCGGTGTCCACTAAACAGCTCCCAAAATCGCTGCTTGTCCCGGAGTTAAGACCGGCACTTTTGGTCTTCTGGACGAGTTGCTGCACCTTGGTTTTGGACCATAATATGACGAGGTCGGATATACGCCAACATGAGAGAGAACTAGAGGGAGAAGGAGAGAATAACGAGGGCGAGCATGGTGAAGAGGACGAGGGAGAAGAGGATGCAGACGATGAACAGACCAAACGGGTCCAGATGTTATGTGATCGTAGAGGGAACAAGGTGAGGGTGGTGTGGGATCATTACCTCAATCACATGACTACTGCTTCGTTAGAGGCAGAGTTGGTCATCGTGGGACGAAAGAGTACTGAGTATGCCAGACCTCGGAGTGAGTTGGTCGCGTATATGGTGGAGAAGCAGCCCTCAGGGGCGAGGACCCGGGTGGTGAGTGCTACCGTGATTGAAGAGGAATGGAATGCTTTAGAAGCTAGGAGATGGGAGCTTGTATTCCTGTTGTGAGGAATAACCTCAAAAGCCAAAAGTTGAACAGTCCGCGACGGCCACTTGTTCACATCGCACACTCGGGTCGGACGTCTCAGTTTCGTAGGCCTTGCCTGGGGCTGGTAATGTTTGGGAATGTTGGAATGAACAAGACAATCAACGGTTGTTTGTCTCTTCGCGCCGTACCATAAGACACGGACAGGCGATGGCCTGTGTGACCACCGTCCCAAATCATAATTTGAAGAACTGAAGTTGGACAGAGTTTGGGTTTCTTGGAGACTGAGGTAAGCAAACAACAGGATGAACCGGTTGGTAGTGATGGGAAGCTGAAGGAGGACAGGCAGGGGAGCGATGAGTGGCGGACGAGGCGAGTGCAGCTGGAGCACCGTGCAGTGGAGCGAATCAGGGGTGCCACGAGCACACCTAGGTACTTAGGTAGGCACCTCAGCAACAACCGAAGGGACGACTCCCACTGGTTTGACTGGCTTACAGCGCTTCAGACCACCTACATTAGTGTACCTAGGTGCCTGGGCAGGCGTGCGACACCCGCCAATCACAGACCCACCAAGGGGCAGCTGCATCGGCACCTCAAACGCGAAAAGTGTTTCGTTTTCCTCCCGTCCTCCTCTCGCCTCTCGTCTGCCTCTGCCGTCGTCGGTCGCCCTCTTTTGCCTTCTCCCTGGCCAAACATCCTGACACAGGGCCTCGAAAAGGGTCCAGAAGAGGGCCCCGACTGGCCTTCCCCGTCCTCCACCCTCCCTGCCCGTTCGTTTGATGGCGTCGAGAGTTCGCACCTGTCAGATGGCGACATGGCGTTTGCACGGAGGCGCGAATGGCTGCAAGGCACCTCGACGCGCATGGAATCGAATTGGATTGGATAACATGCCATTCTCAGCTGCGGGAGATGTGCGATGACCTACCCACCTGCTGTTGGCCACAGTTCGAGAGGCCATCTCGATTGACATCATCCTCTGGGGAAAGGAGGAGGTCGATGGTGATGACCACAGAAGAAATAATCCTGTGCAGGTTGTACTTCATCAACCCTTTCTCTCCCTCCCCCCTCTCCTTCTCGTCTCCTTGTCTGTCCGTATTCGATCATCATCCCCCAAAGGCCAGCCGCATCTCGTCCTCAGCTCCCGTGTCAGACCCGACCCTGAAAACCCAAATGCAGTCACAGCAGCACTGTTTGGGTGTCATTCAGCAGCGGACGGCAGCTCCCCGTTTCACCACCTCTCCTCCTCAGATCAGCAGCGTTTGATCGCACTCTCCCTGCCTTTGTCTCTGTCGCTTCATCTGCGCCGCGTACCTTACTTTACCTACCTTACACAGGGCATAGGCACAGAAAGAGTACTTTCTGCACCCTTCTCAGCCCACCCACCTCCGGACCGACGCCCGCCACACAAAACGCATCTGCCCGTTGGTGCCACCGCACATCGCATCGTCGAGACCTTAATCATCTCGACCCTGGCTTGACAGAGAAACCTAACTCTCAAGACTTTCGGACAAACGCCATCCGTCGGGTCTGGCAAGGACGGGACACTCGAGTGGATGCCTGTCAACACTCACTCTCCCAAAAAGAAAGAAAGAAAGACTGATCAACCGTCACTTCCCTTGCTCATCTGCCCCAGGTCGTTGGCACCTGACTCGACTCACAAGCTTGAGTCGTCGACACAAGCCCCTTCATTCATTGAGTCCGTCGCAACTGCTTGACCCTCGGCGGCAACATCGCAGCATCAGTCCCAACTCCTCTTCGTCCCTTCTACCTCTTGGCCGACAAGTCCGGCCCGTAAACTCTCCCTTTCCCTCAGACTGCCGATTATCCTGCCCATCATCGCCCCATGCGGCAGTAACGAGGCCCATCAACAACCCTGTCTCACCACCGCCGGCCACAGAAGCAACCGCCAGCCCAATTATCCCGACAACACCTCATAGCATTGACGAGATCGCCCCCAAAGCAGAGTGCATGAACTCCCCGGCCGCACCACATCTCTTCCATCATCTTCTCAGCCTTTTTGCACCTCTTCCCACTCGTTTTTACCCGGCCGTCTGGTTGTCCCAGCTGCTGCAAGTCCAAGACCCTGGTTTCTTGGCTGCTCCCCGGTCCCGCATTGACCGTGCTTCTTCTTTGCCAGCCGATCGTGCCGTCATTCCCAGCGCCCTCTGACACGCAACACGTTTCGGCCCTCGTGTTTTCGGTTGCCTTGCCGCGCTTGAGCTGCCACGGTGCTGTCATTCCCAGCCCAAAACTCAACCGCTTCCCAGCCAGCCGAATCCTGGTCTGTCAATTGCTCTTCAATCCATATTCCTGGCCGCTTGTCGGTGCCAATCGACCTAGCGACTAAAACCACCTTCTTCACGAACATCAACGACGATATCTCGACGACAGCCACATCTACGAGACGGCATCAACTCAAATTCAACCGAAGGCGACGGCGCCTGAGGACCCTTACAACTTACGCTCGTTGACGAACAGAACCCCACGGCCAAGATGACGACGTCAAGGCATCAGCGCTCTCACCAGCGCTTGGTCCAGCTCCTGTTCCTGGCGTCCGCCTCGACAGCAGCAATCATCAGCATCGGAGGAACTGATCTGACCCTCTCAAACTTTCAACTCCTCACACAACTATCCATACCTCTGGGCTGCCTTTTGACTTACAACAACCCCATCCAAGGATGCACGGCGAACGACTTCTCCAGTACCGGCACCTGTTCAGTGTCTTGCAGGCGCGGCCTGTTGCTCATGCAAACAAACATTCAAGATGTCTGCCAGTCAGTCTCAGTTCAAGCCAACACGGTGCTTGGCCAGGCCCTAGCAGGAAACCTCATTGGCCTGCTCTGCTCGAGTAACCAGGTCACAACAACTTCAGCAGCACCGACGGCCCGGCCGACTTCCACCACGACAGTGCCGCCGCCATCATCGACCGCCATCATTACGCCTCCGCCTCCGCCAGCTACCACCGCCCCTCCCGTCATCCCACCTCCGGCGACTACATCAATAGCTGCACCGCCGCCAAGTCAACCGCCCGTTGTTCCCCCGGCCAGCACGGCGGCGCCACCACTATCATCACCACCGCCGCCTGTAGTACCGCCATCGCCAGCACCCACGACCATCATCACGTCTACGACATCCAACGCGGCAGCACCGCAGAGCACGTCGGCTGAGACTGCGAAACCTCCGGTCAACCCATTGGATGCTTTGCTTCTCAGCAATGATTCAGGCGCAGCCTTCATGCCATCCTATTGGGTGTTCTTCATCACCATTGCTTCAATTTTCGCCGCCGCAACTTAGTATTTTACGCTGTTACCAGCCGCCGTTGAAGGGAATGGGCATCACCCCGAATTACCTGCCCCTTTTGAGTTCTTGTGGAGGGTTCTACATGGCTTATGAATGAAGAGGATGCCAGCCTGGCACAGGGAAAGAGGGTTGACAGAGGTCTCCTGAACGGCGTTCGCTTGAACCAAAGGGGCAAGATTGCAAACCGCCGCAGGGATGGAAGAGGCGTTCGAGCAGATGGACTTCGCAAGTCCATGGCTGAGCTCGGAGGAGACGGTCAACTAATATGTATCACCACAGATTTCCTTTGTCTGCATTAACGAGGCGTTGGAAATAACCTCCGCAAGAAAATGGCGGAGGCTATCGGACATGGGGCAGCGATTACTTCGCGCGTGGATTATGATCCTCCACAAGACAGCGCGTTCGAGATACCTTCCTTCATTAGGACTTTGTAACATTAGATACCACAGCGTATTGCTCACGTAGACATAGACGGAGCAAGCCACGACAATCAATGATAGTCATAGTCAAACACGAACAACAATGTTAATTCTGATTTGCCTTCGTCGTGAAGATCATCCAAGCCCGAGGAACTCGTACGTGATGCACCTCCAAACTCCCAAGACTGCGCATAATTCTAGGCCGCCCGGGACAGGGGTCCCCAGGCAACGATTGCCCCCCTTTCCCGTCCGGCCACCACCTCGACCGATGGAAGACCCCAGCCCGGACCCAGCATCGCATGAACGCCTGCCGTGCGGCCGCCACTTGTGAGTGGCCCAACAGCCGCAATCCGAGTTCTGACGTTCATGCGGTGGGGGCGGCGTGCCGTGTGTATGGATTCGCGAGCACAGGCCGGCTGGGTTCTGGGCTTTTGTGAAGGCTGGATTGGGACACGCAGGTCTGGCCTTGAGGCCGGTTTGGGACAGAGCCAAGAGAAGGTTATTCGGAGGGGAAGATGGAGGGGGATGGGGGTCCACATGTCGCGTGGCTTGAGGTTTGAGATCTTAGAGTTGGGAAGGTGGAATCTTGTGGAAGAGGGCCCGGGTTGAGAAGGGTTGGCGGGGGGAGGGGCAGTTGAGGTTGAATTTGTATGGGGGTGCTACTATGAAATGAGTTGAGAAGAGCATTATGGTATGTAAACGGGCGTCAAAGGTTTCAAGTAGTATCTTGCGCAGGTGACACGGCTTCGTCTCTCATGCTAGTGATGCAGTCCATTTGCCCTATGCTAGTTGTGGCTGTTGGCCAAGTACCCTGATGTAGCGCGACAAGAGAACGGAAAGTTGGAAGACAGCAGCCTGAGACTTACCGGCATCGCCTCGCAGCTCTGTTTTCGTTGGCGTATTCAGCTTAGAGTATGGGTTCGCGATGTTTGAAAGGCTCGTCGAGTCATTGGTACTAAATTGGTGTCTCCGGGACTGCTCGTGCAGCAAGTACGACATCCTTTCAATCAATTCTACATCCTGATGCATTGTTCTGCGCTTTGAAGGAGAACCGCCTGGTGAAGACAACCCTCTTTTTATGATTGAGGGGGGGATGGTAATAGATTGTTTAGGGACATGCCGCGCCCAGCAAGCTTTCAAATCGCTTGGTGACTCTGGAATATTACAACAGCTGAGTTAAACACGTTTCAACTCTTCGCGTGTGGCATATCACGCACTGTGGATCTTTTGCTGCAGTTGTATGGTATAGGTATATATTGATGGCACTGGTCAAATAGATACTGATTGAACTCATGCCGAACAATATCACCTACAGCATTAAGGACATACATTGTGCTGGGTAGTTCCCAAATATGCAGAATCGGCCTTGCTTCACGACAGGGTGGCCGGTTTATGGAGCCACTTCGAGCGAACATATCTCGTCCTTTGACACTCTGACGGAGCAGAATAGGTTGACGTGAACGGCGATGATGGACGATGCTCTCTGGGTCGAGGGCTCAGAACCACTGCTAGGCGTACGGACAGCCTGAGATTTCTTCAGCTTGATCACCCCAGCCTTCTTTGGGTGAGTTCATACATCATTCGACTTTATCGCTCCTGGGGTTTCCTTCGTCCTAGGCGACTTGGACTACAGGTATATAATATACTGACTAGCTAGTCACATGTGTGAGGCTACTTCGCTCTGGCAAAGGCGTCATTGGGCTTTCTGTATACAAAGTCCACTTGAAGTGTTATGCGAGGTAGAACATCAAAGTGTTGTGGAAACTTCTCTCCACAATGAAATTTGGGACAGGCCCGGATTACTTGTTGAGAGGAAGATTTGAATCGCTAAGTCGACTTGAGACTTTGGCGTACCGTTGAAGCTGATGGTTACGACGAAATCTGTTTATCACATTGTCCTCCAGTACTGCTGTCCTTTTGACATCGCATGCGAATAGCATCAGGATAAATGATGAATCTCATCTAAGATACCATTTTATACCAAGGGCTTTGCGTACGGTCTCTAAGACTAGTCAGTGACAAAATGGAAGGTCTGGGACACTCAGAGCACCACAAATCTTGCTTTCCGTCTGTTCCCAAGCAGTAGAGAAGATTAACTTAAGGTCGTTTCACTGGACATGTCTTGTTCTGTTACCATCTAATGATTAAAAAGGAGAGTTGCCCGATGGATGATGCTTTTAGCAGGCAAAATCGTTCGCACTAGGTGCAGCTTGAATACGAAGGCCCTGCTTCGCCAAAGTGTGACAGATATCGCTCGCAGCCGGAGCGAACAAAGCCAGATTTGGTGGAAAAGTCTTTCCTGCAGCACAAGGTGGAATACCCTGGGAATCACAGCGATGACGGATGTATACATGGCTGGATGTTAGAACAGAGTGCGGTACTGCAATAGATATCCAACGGAGTCCTGAAACTCAAGGCTGTTCAAGTCTCAAGAGGCGTAATTCCAGAAAGTGAAAGTATTCAATCCTCCAGCTCGTTAAAGATATTTTCAATGGCTCGTCTAAGATTCATACATATATAGTGATAGTTGCCTCATACGCCTTTCATAATCTAACCCCTTTCACAGAAACTTATTTCGTTCAATAAAGGCACAATATCTAGCCAAAAAGAAGAACTCTGCCTTTTCAAACACTCATTTCGCCCTATGCGCGAAGAACAAAAACCAGATCCTGATTCCTGTCATGATGGTCATGACAGCCCACCGATCTCCCAGCTCCCCTGTCAAACCTCTCCCCTTGAACTCGAAGTTGAAAGGCTTGTTTACACTCAAAGAGCCCTTGAAAAGAATAGCCGCTAGAGCTTCATCATCAGACCCACTGCCACCAATGTCGATGGTGATCTTTTCAGGTTGAATATCGGACTTGAGACGAAACAGCTCGAATCCGTTGTTGTACCCATTCAACTCATCCTTGCTCGTCCTCCTCCACTCGAAGTCTTCGCGGAGAAGTCTGCTAGTCCCGGCTTCGTTGTCAGGCTGTGGAACTTCGATAGAGAACTGAAAGGAGTCGACGTGGCTGCCGCTCGCGATCACCGGTCGCAGGTCCTCCGTCGCGTGCTTTTCCTCCTGCCCCTTCCCCGAAGGATTCGCCTCCAGAGATGGCAGAATCATGGAGCTATGCAGAGATCGGGGATAGTTGGCTGACGGCGACCAGTTCTTCTCATCAGAACAGACAGCGAGAACAGGGTCCTCGGCGTTCGGTCCGTTGTGGAGGATGATGCAGGGGATGCCGGGGCTCTTGCTGCTGGCGCCGCTCCAAGACGACACCGCGTAGAGCTTGTGGTTGTTGCTGTCGCCCAGATGGAAGGTGCGCGTGATCTTCAATTGGTAATACGCGTTCATGGATGAGGGGAATGGTTGATAGGGTGTGGTGGAGGGGCTCATTTGGAACAGCCCCTGAGTTGCAGAGGACGACGACGAAGCGGCGGTGTCGAACGGCGTGTAGGCGGGCGGAGCCACGTCCGGTGCCGATGAGCCGAGTTCGGCTTTGTCTTCGAAGGGGTTGCCCATGATGAAATCGTCAGTTCCTAGGCAGACGGAGCTGAGAGGGAAATTGTAGCACCAGTAAAGATAAGAGGTTGGTGTTTCTGTGTGCAGAGACCTGCAGTGGGAAAGGCGCGCGCTTTATCATCTCTAGAATGGGACTTTGGGTGGGCTGTGGTAAATCGACGTGGGGACCTCTGAGCAATCAGAGAAGATCGGCATGTTTTGTTGACGAAAATGAACCCTTGGTTAAGAGAAGATGGAGAAAACTGGAGCCCTGCATTGTACTTTTGTATTGCAGCCTAGATGCAGTCATGTGAGAGAGAAAGTTGGCTGTTCGACGAAATGACTGAAAGACTATTTATCAATGTTTTCTTGTTGAGTATCACCAGTTTCTTTAACTCTATGAGATGGCCAAGTAAAACGTCTAGTGCTAATCAGTTCCCTATGTTGTAAAAAGATACTAGACGCGGGCTCGCAGTTTGCAAGACCAACGTGCCCACGTAGAACAAGCTACACCATCTCGGTGTTCAAGCGTGATAGCGAACTACTGTTAAATTCGGCAGAATCCGAAGGGGCTTGGGAATCATTCGATATCTACTGAAGATAGCTTCATCAGTGAACGCTGTCCACATGATGCAGGTTGCATCCATTCATATTGAACTCCCCTCGAACCTGAGAAACGGTCCTCTTTGATGCTCCTTTTGGGCCAGTCGAAGTGATTCCATGAGCTTGCAGTGGAAAGCAGGGGATCATGGCTCAAATCATGTGAATGAGCAATGCACTGGAGATAGCAGATAATCATCAAAGTTGGCTTCAGCGGCAAGACTCCTGACACTTCTGACCCTTCTTTTGTTTCAACTTGTTTATTTAACTACTTAAGACTACTGACTAAACTGCGCTTCATCGAATGTGAAAGCACTGGTCCGTTCTGCTAACTTCAAGACTGCTTTTGCGAGATCCTGTGATCTTTCTCAAACCCGAGCCGAACGACTAGATGAGATTCTACCGATACAGGCGTTCACATTCTTTGCAGGGCCCCATATGAGAGCAGCGTGTGTTGCAGCAATCAACAAGCGGTGAGACCGGCGGCTCATTTCGCCGCCCACACCCGCAACATGTCCACGGAGACTGCAAGTTCAGGTCTCCGAACTTTTCTTGGAACACCCTCTGCGGATCCTTTTGAAACTTGCGATTTACCATGACGTAATTGTTTCGGTATTTCAAGTTGTAAAATGAAAGTTAATGAAGCTTAAGATGGTTGGAGATTTCAGCCAACTCTAGTAAATGTGTTTTGCGTGTTGGGAGAGAATATGTGAGAGAATATCGACCTTAGCGCAGAGACCACGTACTTATTTATGTGGCTTGAAGCCCATCTCCAACAGCTCATCACTCCATCAAGAACTATGAGAATGCTGCGTTGAGGCCAGTCACAAGGTATGGAGTCAAGCGTCGTGAGCAAACAAGACGAACGGGGGAAAGACTGTTAATATGACTGTCAAGGTCCGTGGGCAAACGCTTCCATCTGTGTGCCAATCTGTGTTGTTTGCAGCAGTATATTTGATTAAATTGACAAGGAGGACTGCCCGATCACCTATTGTGATGTTGCTCAAACCATGGCGAGTCAATTTACCGGCAGACTGTTCCCATCGGTCGTATCGTCAACAGTGTGAGAGATTTTCACCCCATCGTTGATTACAAGAGATGTGAACGATTCACTGTACAGCAAACGACAGCGAGTTCAGTAATTTTGTCAAGAATCTTCTCATTACATGGCCAATCATTGTGTGTTGTGACTCCTTGAACGTCTACTTGCGCCTTCGGAGTTAGTTCGCGGAAGCACTCCATGACGCCGAGTGCCCTCACTCCAAAGGGAAAAGACGAAGAGCCGGTCACGAGAGAAGACATTGGATTGTCATTGTTTGGTTCTAGTCATAATATGGCCGAGTTTTGGTTTGTCAAATTCGTAGAGAGAGGTCATCTGCCCTTTTCTTGCTGACACCAAACTCCGCTGCTTGCAGCTGTCAGAAGACCATCAGCACTATCGGACTCTTGAGTGATCATGAAAAAACCGCTTTCCGAGCCGGCCTATCAGTCCGAAGTTCAACTATGCAGTCATAGTACAAAACAAATTGCTCTCGAGTCTCGTCAAGTCAAAATGAGAGGCCATTTCATCTGATTACCCACCGAAGAAGAAGCCAGCAAGTGATGAGTTGTCGTCTGCGACATGGATGAGGGCGAGTAATCGCCAAGCACTTCGTCGAGACTTTCTGATCTGGGAAAGCAACACGTCAGACAGCTGACGGCGTAAGCTTACCGCGACTCTGTTCAATTCTAGAACGAACTTCAGAGGAGCCCGCTTGACTGCACTCGCTGCAATCACCCTGCCGTCACAGAAGACCAGGGATCTGGATGCAGACGTGGCGCTATTAGGTCTCCTGCGGAGATGGATTGGAATCCAAGGTCAAAGGCCAAAAGGTCTGCTCTGGAGTTCCTTTCGTCAACCACCAATCTTAATACTTCGTCTTTTCAGGGTCGTGTCTGTGGCAGAGGTCCCACTTATTAGGCTTCTTGCCAGTCCGCTGTCCGTCGAGATGCCGCGGCTCGCGAGGGTTGTCGCCGACGAAGCACAGAGCTCGTCTGATAAAAGCCGAAAGTTCCCCACCATCTACCTTGTCTAGGGCACCGTTCCCACCGGAATCCACGGAGGCTAGAACAAATTCACGGGCAAACAGTTGAGCCGATTGGTAATCGGGGCTCCGTGGTAGCATGGTCCCTCCTTTACGTCAGTGAGGGGACTAACTGGAGGGAGATATTTATATCGCTCGGGTCCCAGACAGTTCACGGATAAAGAGACCCGCAACATTCAACGTCGAACTCAGTCCCAATTCACCAACACTCCCATCTCAATTCTAAGCTCCCAAAATCCAACAAACCGTCAAAATGCCCGCCACCGTCACTGTGCTCTACCCCAACGAGCCCGATGCCAAGTACGACATCGACTACTACATCAACAAGCACATGCCCCTCGCCGGAGCGACATGGAAGCCTTTCGGCGTGACCAGCTGGTCTGTCACCAAGTACTCCCCTGGCCCTGATGGCGCGGAGCCCAAGTACGCTTTTGCCGGCATCCTCCAGTGGGACAGCGTCGAGTCAATCAAGAAGGGACTTGCTTCAGCCGACACGGCCAAGATCATGCAGGATGTTCCCAACTACAGCAACAAGCAGCCTGTCTTCTTGATCGGCGATGAGGTTCACAACGTCACTGTTTAAACACGGGGATCGAAAGGGATATGAATGGGCAAGCAGGCAACGAACTAGCATTGAGATGATCCACGCGCGAAAAGCAGCGGATGAGAATAAACGCTTATGACCTTCATTGATATCTTTTCCCGCATCACTCATGACACAGTTGTTGATTACGATCATAAGGTAGCCTCAATTGACATCGTCTACTGGGGATATTTGAATTGAGACAACTGCTCTATTATTAACCGCCGTAACCTGGTTGACGAAAATACGCCGCGCTCTACTCCTTCCATACGGAGCCTGAGGTCAAATTTACAAGCAAGAGCCCAGATGATGACCCGGAACCTCGTTGCTACAAAAAAGACATTCTTCTAAATTCCATCAGAATCAAAGCCCAGCGCCGCCATCAACACTCCAGGCCGCGCCATTGACAAAAGTACTCTGGTCACTGAGGAGGAAAACTGCGACGTCTGCGACTTCTTGCGCATTGCCAACCAATGTCGGCGCAGGGAAGTCTTGCACCCTTTCAAGATTAGCCCGATGCATTGGAGTATCGATCGCACCACTACAAGTTGTCAGTATCAGGCATCTTATTCAAACGCACCGTCCAGAATCAGTTGGAAAAAGGGCGACCTACGGCAACACACAGTTGACTCTGGCTCTACCTCCGACCTCTTTCGCTGAACTCCGCACCATTCCTAATGAGGCATGCTTGGAACCAGCAAAGACAGCACCTCTAAGGAATCCCTGAGTTGAGAACATGCTCCCAACATGAACAAAACTCCCGCCATCGGTCAATACGCCGGGTTTGAGCGACTCAGCGAGGAAATTGAATGCCCCTTTGATGTTGAGGTCAACGATGAATTGGAACTCTTCGTCGCTTGTTTCCCAGATGGATTGGGTTCCAAGTTCATGGCCACCGGTGCCTGCAAAGTTGGCAACACCGTCAATCTTCCCAAAGTGTGCCTTGGTCTCTTTCAAGAAGCTCTTGACGCCTTGACGACTGATGACATTGACAGACTTGACGAGGACTCGGCTTTGAATCTGAGGATCCAATTCCTTCCTGAAGTTTTCAAGACTTTTGCCGTTTAAGTCACACATGGCGACCTTTGCCCCTTTGGAGATGAGAGTCTTGGAGGTAGCGAGCCCCATACCGGAGGCAGAGCCGGCAATGACGATGACTTTGTCGGCGAAAGAAGACGTCATTTTTGGCGTGGTGGATGAAGCAGAGGATTAATAATTGGAGGAACAAAAGACGTTTCTAGCAATTTGAAGTCTACTTAAATATTTCATGGGCCTATTCCACCATCTTGTTTTACGAATACATATCACGTTTTTGAGTGCAATATGGGGATGCTCCAGCATTCAGACGAACCATGATTGGCTCTACTGAGGCCCATTTTCTGGAATTACACGCTAATGCAGCCTGCTGACACCCAACAACACCAGTTGCCACCAACTCGGGGATGTGAGACACATTTGACGACATTCCCATCCAAGTTGTGCAAGTGCTGAGGCTAATAGCTTCTGGGTGTCCATGTCATGCATGTTGCTGACATGCCATCTTTGAGTCATGGACGCCAAATCACGAGAAAACCCACGTTTCGTCATGTCATTAACATCTGTCCACTCTCTCTTAATCCACCACACTACAAGAATTTACTGGCACTGGGGCTGCTTGGGTTGGTGTTGGTACAGGTCGGGGCGGTGCAGTTTGACTAGTCAAGTTGGTAGGGGTCAGTAAAGGTGGGTGAAAACGCATGGCAAATTGAACTTATAGATGCGGCCCTCAACGCCATATCACGGCTCCCACTACCGCATCTACAACTTCAATATACCATGCATTTTCACCCACCTTTACTGACCCCTACTAAATTGAATACCTTTAGTCAAACTACATCGCTCCTACCTGTACCAACAGTTGGTAAGCGGAAGTCATTCACGCTACCAAGCTGTTGTCAGATGCTCAAGTTATCTATGCTCGCTCAAACCCAAGATTCAAAGAAACGAACTGCTTGTAAAAACGCATCCTCCTTGCCAGCCTTTTCGACGGGTACGTCCAGGTTGGGATGGGTTGCAAATCCATGCGGAACACCGCCATACAAATTCATAGTCCACGGCTGACCAGTTTTTGCCATGGCCATTTCAATCTCAACCCTTCTCTGTATTTTCATGCCGGTGTCCTTTTCTATTCATAGAATCAGTTATTGAAGAACCTCATTATTGTTACGGCCGAGATTTGCTCACCAGCGATGGCTAGGCTAGCGGGGCCTGATATTGCCTTGATCTCATCATCGCCTAGCAAAGTCGGGTGAGCAGCGAATGCCGCATTCACCGCCTTGCCTTGGGGTAACCCGAGGGCACGGAATGCGTACCGGCCGCCGAAACAATATCCCACAGCAGCAATCTTTGACATGCCCATCTGGTCTCGCATATATGAAATTGCTGTCGTGACGATAGGATCAGTGACGCTCGGCCCGTGCGATCCAAAGAACTCGGTTGCGTTGAAGCCTGACTTTGGATCCTCGGATCGTGGCTTTCCATTAAAGAGATCGGGCATGATCGTGACATAGCCAGCGCGCGCGTAACTGTCTGTGAGACTACGCAACAGTTAGCTACTTGATCAGATACTATTGGGACGACTTGAACTCCACGTCAAACATACAGTTTGTTCTCTGTTGACTGAATTCCGAACACATCTGTCAAATGGACGATGCCAACCGTTGGCTTGTTTGGAGCGGGCATGCCATTACCACCGGGCTGTTCCTTCGGTTTGGATACGTATATGTCCACTTGCTCACTGTTAATAATCGAACTACGAAGCAGCATATTGATCAATAGCTTACGGCCGTTGAAATTGATCACTTGTCCAACCGGAGTGCCCGAGAAGGCAAGAAGGGACAAATCTGCCACAAAACCGCTTGCTAGTCCAAAGAGATAGCAAACGGCTAAGATAGCGGTTCTAGTGATGTCGAAGAGCCTCATGACGTATTACCGACGACCGTCACCGTGATCGGTCTGCGTAACATAAAAAGGCTGTGAGAGACCAGACGGGCGGATAACACTTCATATATCGCTCATCGTGGCACCAAAAGAGAGTTTGCATCACACGCGAGTGCCTCGGGGTCAAATGGCGAAATAAACCTTAGGCGATGTTGACTCGCCTCGCTTTCGAGATGAACAGTGGCCTACAATACATCAAGCTCATGCGGCTTCTATCCAATGAAAGCGACGAGCTCTTGTCACCGAGAAATGTCCTAATACCATGCGGCCGATACCGACGTCTTGTCCGTGCGATAATGAGATCAGATGAGGGGTACTGATGGGCTCATCAGATGGACCGAGCCAACGAAAATCACCGCTGGCAAGTCAAAACATCTGAACTGCTACCTCGAATCAGCGATACGATTGGCTTCCTGCTCAATTTGCGGATTCCGAGTCGTTTCGTTTTCGTCTCAGCCGAAGCTTGATATCGCGAAACAACCAGCGCTCATGCTGAATAGCCTACAGTTTCCGCGAGCAGTGCCCCGCTTGCTTCTGTTTCTCATGACTTGCTGTACTGACTTTGGACCTTGGCATGATTGGCCTTAGTTTTGTTTGCAGAAGCGCATGATTAAGAAGGAGGAGAAATGCACTCGCAAGGGTATAGCAAGTACCTGCACAAGTCTAAGTAGTCAAGTTCGCTTTCTGATTGATAGAGGCCTGGGTTATCTGGGCAGTCCACGCACGGCTATTTCCGTACTTAATGTCTCTTTCGTCTAGGTATATCGTTGTTGCTGTCCCATTTGCCTTTCGTGTTCCTGCCTCTGTGCCCACGTCCTTTTGAATGGCCTATTTTAAATAAGGATGCGTCGAGAAGCTCCACGAGATTACTGTCCCAGGTAGTACGCATAGTTATACACTAATACACTGCACGAACGGTTCTACACCTTAAGCTGGAAACGAATGTTGGTAATGCGATACAATACACGAATGAAGCAAGATAACAGAAATACAAAGACTCAAACGTGTTCTACTAAGATGGCGATATTGAATGTACTTGCTTTGAATTGCCTAGTCTATCTTACAATCTACTGCATGCTAAAACCAGCAAAGCCATCAGAGGAACACTCATTGATAGCACAGCGATACGCAGGCAAGCCGCCCATGTAACTGAGCGCCTGCCGAGTTCTGCCTGGAATATTGCCGCCCATGTACCAAGACGTCTTATTCTGAGGGAGAAGCGTCCCGTTGCAAATATCATTAGCTCGATGGCCCCATTGTTCCTCGACATCAGATTGCGCATCGATGCGGGTGTATCCGTTCTCTCTTAGATGGACCAAGGTTTGAATAATCCAGTCGCCTTGTATCTCTGAGACTACTGGTCCTGTAGCAGTCGCGGTGGGACTTTGAGGACCATAGAGGAAGAACATGTTTGGGAATCCCGACGTGCTCATGCCCAAGAATGTACGTGCTCGGTTGCTCCAAACGTCATTGAGAAGTCTTCCCTTGAGCCCCCGGATGTTGACTCGGGTGAAGCTTCCAGTCACGGCGTCAAATCCAGTGGCCAGTAGAAGAGCGTCAAGCTTGTGGACAGTGCCATCAGACATCTTCACTCCCTCCGGAATGACCTTCTCGATCGGGTTCTTCTTCAATGCCACCAGACTAACGTTGTCTTGATTGAAAACCTCGTAGAAGCTCTGCTCCAAGGACGAACGTTTCGTGCCAAATGGATACGGAGGTTCTTCAGGAGCGAGATTCTCGATCAACTCAGCATCATCTGTGAGGAGTCTTTGCCGCACCTTGTCTCGCCAAAAGTAGTAGAATTCGTGGTTTGCCTCCAGGTCGGTGCTAAAGTCCATGTAATTTCCTTGAGTGGGTGCAAAGCCTCCGATGTCCCAGAGTTGCTCAAACAAAGCTCTCCGTTGTTCTGGCGTATCTTCCATGGCCCTTCTGTTAATTATTGGGTAGGTGAAGCCGGCTCTGGACAGCTTCATCTGGGAGAAGAGCTCTGGGTACTCGGTTTTGCTGGGGGGATCTAGTGCTAGTGACTTCTGCCTCATGGGCACTGCACAGTTGGGCGACCGTTGGAAGACAACGAGGCTTTCTGCAGTGGGGCCGAGCTCTTGGACAAGTTGAACGCCGGTCGCACCAGTGCCAATGATGCCAATCTTCTTCCCCGTTAAGTCGAGATGATGATCTGGCCAACGGGCCGTATGACATGAGAAGCCCTTGAAGGTGTCGAGACCCTTGATGTTCGGCACGTACATCTTGGCAGCAAACCCCATAGCAAGTAGGAGAAAGGGTGCTGTGGCTGTGTGGCCACTGTCCGTTTGAATCGTCCACTCATTGGCCTGGGCATCGAAAGTAGCGTCAGTCACCCTAGCACCATAGGTGACGTCCTTGCTGAGGTCCCACTTCTGGTCGACAAACTCGAAGTACCTGACCATCTCGGCCTGGCTGGGGTATTTTTCAGCCCATTCCCATTCCTTCCAGATCTCGGGGTCGGAGAACTCGTAGTAGGGAGTGTCGGTATCAACGCGCGCGCCAGGGTAGCGGTTGTGCCACCAGACGCCGCCTAGGCCATGGCCTTCCTCGAAGATCTGGGCCCGAAACCCTTGTTTTCTCAAGTTCCGGAGAAGGTAGCAGCCGCCGAAACCTGCCCCAACAATGATGACGTCCAGGGGACGGTTGTCAACGTATGATGGCATGTTTTGATTGATATCGTGCGCTGAGGTAGCCGGGTGATGTGGCTGAATGATCGGACGAGATTGCTTAGTCGTTGGAAAGGTATTGACCTTATCAATCCACGAAGATGGTCTTATTTATCATTAACTTGCTGAGCTGACTGACCTACCTACAAAATGCGTACACCTTACTGATAAACACTGGATAGCATGAATGCGCCTGGATAACAGATCCGAGACTGTCTCAAGCATCAGTCTCACGGTCATCGCATCCGACTGCCCACCATGGCGGACAATGAGAGTAACCAACCACGGTTACCAGGATTGTGGAAGACGGAGCTGCTTGGGCGGATTCGGTGATTACGCTTGCGTCGGCGATAGAGTCCTCATCGGATGCGTTTCCCGTAGCGTGATGCTATCGCGTGAACCCAACTGCTTGCTGGGGAGGGTGGAAACGCGGGGAAAGCGGGCCTTTATCTGCAGAAGCTGAGGTTTGGCAGGGAAGGTAAGCAAGGGTTGCCTGTTCACTATCAGCCTGGCAGATAGCTGGTAGACAGGGAGCACGTATTATTCCAAGATACCAGAGATATCAGGGGGACATTGGTTGGCTTATTGCGCTTGGCATCAGTCCATTTCGTGCTGATTGCCTACACGCAATCTCGGAATACATAACTGGCAATCGCCCTGCAGTTCCGAGCTCATGCAGCTCGTGTGATACTCACTTGACTTTTCAAGAGTCCAAGACGCACCTTTTCGCATTCGCGCAACCCCCTGAGACGCGTGAAAAGCACACATCCGATACCATGACAGCCTCCAACGAGCCTCCGCCAATCGCCGCGGACGAAAAGTTCGGCACCGAAAAGACCGGAAATGGCAACCTACACCCGACAAACAGCGTGGTTGAAGGCCACACGCAACTGCAGGAGGATCGGAACGGCCAATTCCACCGCTCGTTTACTCCACGTCAAGTCCATGTCAGAAGCACTGCTTCCCTTGCACAATGTGACGCATCCTTACTAACCTACACTCAAGATCATTTCACTGGGATCAAACATTGGAAGCGGAGTCTTCATTGCGACTGGGAAGGCACTTGCAACAGGCGGCCCAGGTAACATGGTGCTAGCTTATCTGATGGTATGCAGCTGTGTCTGGGCCGTCCTCCAATCACTCTCGGAGATGACTATCGCCTTCCCCGTATCTGGAAACTACATTGACTACGCCGATCGTTGGGTTGACCCAGCGCTTGCTTTCGGAGCCGGCTTTGCTGAATGGCTTGGTTGGTTTCTATCAACCTTCTTTTCTAGCCCCGTTTGCTAATGATGTGAAGGATGGACTGCTATTGTCGCCGCAGAGACAGGATTCTTCCACGTATTGATCTCACTATGGGCTGGAGACTCGTTCCCACTGGCGGGAACTGGTGCGTTCCACCTCGACTTTCTCCACCCCCGAGACAAATAACTAACTCAGATTGTCCGAAAGTATCAATCTTCCTCGTCGCATGCTTCATCATCTTCCTTCTACCAAACAGCACCTTCGCTTGGTTCGAATACGTGACCTCCATCATCAAGATCTTTCTCTTTCTCATCATTATTGTGCTGTCGCTAGCCTTGGTCTTGGGTGCTGGCCCGAATGGTCGTATTCATCATGGCGAGACTTGGACTGAATTGCCCGCGTTCTTGAATGGATTTACGGTGAGCAATGAGGGTCTCCGACGATGAAAACAAAATCTGACTCACATAGGGCTTTGCGAACTGTGCGTTGCTTGCAGTTTGGGCTGTTGGTGATCAAGTTTTCATCGGCATCATGGGCGGCGAGGCAGCTAGCCCGCGCTTTTCGATGGCCCACGCAACAAAGCTTGTGCCATTTCGGGTCAATTTCATCTACATGATTAGCGTCGTCTTCATCACCATTTTGGTACCCTCCAACGATGATAGGTTACTCGGCGGGAGTAGCGTTGCAGCATCTCCATTTGTTGTTGCAATTGAAGATGCTGGTATCAAAGGCATCTCGTCTTTGCTCAATGCTGGAATGATGTGTGGTGTCTTGGCCATTGCTGCAGAATCAGTCTACATTTCTTCGAGAGTTTTGAGATCGATGGCTCATCAGAAGCTTCTCCCAGAGCGGTTTGCCCAGGTTGATGATAAGGGAAGACCAAGATGGGCACTTCTGATTACGTGCATCGCTGCTCTCATCATGTCATACATACAGCTTGCATGTGAGTCAACCCTTTTTCTAGTGGCCCGTTTTACCTTGATTTGTTGCTAATAGTTCACAGCCGGTGGCTTGACGGTCTTGAACTGGCTAATTTCCATCACGAGTGCTTCATTTTTCACCAATTGGATCATCATCTCGTTCACCAACTGGCGTTTCCACGCTGCACTCAAGGCACAGAATGACCCGCTCTTCTCCCAAGTCTATGCGTGGAAGTCCGCGGCCTGGCCTCTAGCACCGGCTTGGCTCATGCTCATTTCACTGGTACTTTTGGCATGCTGCCTGGTTTGCGGTATCGACCCTATTGTAAGTGTACATTGTTAGCCTTCGAAAGGGCCACGACTTTTGGTCACAGAGTTCTCAACCAGAGCTAATCGTGAGTGTGTGGGTTTTAGGGAAGCGATTCATTCAGCGCGGAAAACTTCTTTCAGTACATGATCGGGTTTCTCGTCATCGTCGTGTTCACCATAGCATACAAGGTTATCTATCGCACTCCGTGGAGAGACCCGAACACAGCTGACTGTGTTACGGGTCGACGCAACTTGAGTGTTGAGGAGATAAACCAGCTCGATGACTACTACAAGATGTCTAGATGGAGAAGGTTCCTTACGTATGTACAGTTGTGGTAACGCAACAACGTCAAATTCAAGCAGATCAAGTCTTCCACAGCTTGGTAATTTGGACCAGCAAATTTGGTCAACGTATTTGTCCCATTTGATATCAGTGACAAAGAAGAAGTGTACGTGCACTGTAATCAGGAGTACACAAGGGATCAATAAATCTGCGACAAGTGCACACGTTGGAAATTTGGAATATGGCGCTGCAAACGATATACCAGCTTCATCATAGTTATAACATCAACCAGACAAAATAGAACACGTTACACGGCCAAACCCAATATTAGGGATGTCAGGATGTCAGGATGTCAGGATGTCAAATTCGCACCATCGGCACGTATGGAACTACGTCTCGCGAGCTGGTAGACCTTTTTGCGACTTGATTCTCCTCGCCTGCTTCGGTGGACAATGGTCATGAATGCTTCTTGCATGCAATTCTTGGCTTCCATTCCAGTGGGAATCATCTGACTTCACGCAATATCCCCTACCTTGAGTTACTGATACGCCGAACACGCCAGATCACCAATCCCACCGGCATCGACGGCCGCTATGGGTGAGCACTGGGTGCTGATTCTACCTGGGATTAGGATGGTCTCGACCAATAAAATCCGAACGCAATTCTCAGGATACGCCATTTACGCCGCTCACGAACTGGAAAACACGGAGTTTACTTTTGTGGAAAGGGTCTCTAAAACCACGCTCTCGGGGATAACATTTCCATCGGTAATCGCATCCGATAGCACACCAACTAATTGCAACCAAAAAGACCACGAGTTCTTGGGTAATGAGGATTCTCAGTACGGAATTTGAAGCCGGAAGTAGACACTCCTACGAGTGAAGAGTATGTGACAGCGCACATAGATAAAAGTCATGGACACAAGCATCCGATTTTGAGGTCCATTTTCTGTAGACAAGTAAAGTACAGCCATATTTCACGGAAACAGTTAATGGCATCGATATCGTATCGTTCTAGAAAGTATTCAGCACCATGGCCGTGAACCAAACAAGCCCTGAGATCTTCTACGTTCCTGCCACCCCGCATTCCCCGAACTCCACCCTTCCCGTCGTCGTGTACAGAAACGCGCTTGCGGACAGATCGTACGAAGCCGCATTGGAAATCCTCCAATCAAACCAATGGATAAAAGGTGGACACTGGAAGATTGCCAACGAGAGGCTTGCTGCCACTCCGCACTATCATGCCACCACTCACGAGGCGTACACGGTCTTGCACGGCACAGGCACTTATCTCCTTGGCAAGTCGCCCCTGGATGCGGACTTTGACGAGCACGGAAACGCCGTCGGCGTTAAGTTTGTGGCTCATCCTGGGGATGTCTTCGCCTGGCCAGTGGGTTCACGACTCTCTTCATTGATACATGCGCGTTTGATTAACTGTACTAGGCTGGGGTGACGCACTTCGTAACCGACACTCAAAATGACTATGAGATCATCGGGTTCTATGCATTGGTACGTTGCAGGATCACAGCCCAGAAAGTGTGGAGTTCACGGTAATCTTAACAGTTAGCAGACCGGATTCAACACGATAGAAGAGCCCTACGACATGGAGTACGCTCTAGATTCGGAAGAGGAGACTGCTAAGAAACGAGAGATGTGTGAGCGTGTGCCTGGCCCAGAACTTGATCCGGTCTATGGGGAAAAGGGATCGATTCCAAAGCCTTGGAAGAGAACTCGAGAGTAATTGGAGTAGCAACTCAAGTGCAAAGACGCTGCGCGCAACATGAAAATTGACCGAAACATCAACATTCGATATTTCATGCTACGCTACTTAGTACTACATGTAGGGACCGCTACCACAGTCTTGCATGTACATCTAGATTCTAGACGTGCCATTACAATGACTCTACGTCGTTGAATCTTCTTATGTTGAAATGGATTCAAACAACCACTCTGAAATATGTTGGATTAGTTCGAAGCGTACTCTTCAAACTGCCATGGTGGCCAACTGGGAGCAAGATTTTCCTCTCCAGTGCAGTTTGCAAACACGAACGGGCCAACAGGAACGGGGGCACCGTTGCTCACCACGTTCGCTCCAAAACCCCCAGGACCAGCCGCATTGGCGAAGAAGATTCGGTAAGGGATGTACTTGTAAGTCCCATCGAAAGGCTGTACTGTGAAGTTGTAAGACCTCGGCGTGCTGCAACAGCGGCCAGACGTGTTGCTGTTGCTAGCAGCAAACTGGCCACTCCGAGCATTGTCACCAACCCAAACGAGAATGATATCATCAGGAGTGTCAAAAATAACGGCGTAGGTGCCAGGAGCGGCGATCTGGATATAACCGCGGTGTTGAATTACGTTGCACTCAAAGGTGGAGTTTTCCGGGCCCCGGGCGCCGTAGTACTCAACGGGGTTAGATGCCTCAGCACTGCTTCGCCGTAAGCCGACTCCGCGATAGCCAGGTGTCAAGCCAGTCGCGTCCGGAGTGCGGCCCATGAGAAGTTCTCGGAGGTCGATGCTGCGAGATGGGGATGTGTACAACACCTCTCGACACTCCGGAGAGCTTGGCTCAAATGCGTAGATGGCGAACTCAAGACCTGAGGCACCTGGTGTGCAACGCGGCAGGCTGGGAGCGGATGAGATGCTTGTTGTGGTACCGGTATTAAAAGCGGTTGATGTGGAAATATCCGGTTGAGATGTGATGAAGCTGGTGGGATCCTGAGTGATCGTTTCTGAGGTATCTGAGGTACGGGATGGCTCCAATGTGGCCGTATCAGAGGACTCCGAGGAAGCAGAAGGCCCGACAGTGGCTGTTTCCGAGTCATCCGAGATGGTAGAAGACTCAGTGCCGCTAGGAACAGTTACAGTTGATTCATCTGAGGAAACTGTGGTACTCGGCGAGAAAATAGTCGTAACAGAGGCGCTGGTGACGGGCGTGGTACGGGTACCCGATACGGTGATGCCGGTGGCCTGGATGCCTTCGATACATTGGCATGCAGACCAATAGGCTGTAGCATCTGGGCAGGAGCTGGCGTAGGCAGGCTTGGTACCCGTGATTATGGGTTCAGGGGCGTCCTGGCGGCGAATATGTATATTTCTGCCGATAATCGGTCTATGTAACCAGTCAGTCGCTTGGACATAGCTTGTAGACCAATGTTACAGGATGTTTGCAACTTACTGAACCGCAGCTGTCACGAACGCTGCGCAGAGGGATGACCTGGAAGCAAAAGGAGGGTCCTTTCTGGCTGTACCCGCAACCGCGCGGCCACAGTTGTTGTTGCAGATTGCCGCAGAGGCCAATCCTGGAACAAGCAAGGTCACGCTTAGAATAGTGTGGGACTTCATGGCGGGATAGAAAAGACAGTGAAGGTTGGAAGGAAGTGTTGATTTGGAGATGGCCCATGAGAATGAATGCGGCTCAAGAGCATCCTTTTATGTTGATCGAACCAGGTACGTCGGACTTTTACTCTAGTAAGTAGTCTCTTGGCCAAGCTTTACGACCGCGACATATTTGCTAATGGTTTGGGAAGGCTTTTGCCAACATACCATCCAAAATATCTTACGCGCAGCTGTGGAATTGTTGTTGATGGAATGCAGACAGACTAACCGGCAGCTTGGATCGCCAAGTTGAGCTGAACTGAGGTGAAATGCGGACGTCTTGGACACCCACATATCCCTTTGTAAATCCCTCTTCCAACAAACCTGCAAAAAGGATGGGTTCTCATCCAAAAAGCGTCAGCAGAAAACGACTATGGTCATCAGGTACCAAGGGTGGCAGGCATCTCACTAATGGCTTCAAAATGATCATAAATTAGGACTGGTTGCAAATCAGAAGTTCACGAGAAGCACACGACTTTGGATGGATACGTAATTAGGTGGCCAATGATATCACTGTACGGTGGCAAATCAATAAGGGTGACGGGGCGTTCTGGCGTTCCAAAAGTCAGACCATGTGGCGAAGCCCAAGGGGGCGAAAGAATGCAATTCAAGTCTATTGTTTTACGTTGTTGGAACCTGAATCAAGTCTCAGATCGGAAGAACTTAGTTGGGTCACATTCTGCGAAGGTTCTCAGCCCTCTTAGGTCTTTTCAAAAGAGCTGAAAAGTCTCAGATGACCTTTTTGGGTAACATTCACGTCTCTTCTGGCATTTGCCAAGTTTAAAAGATGGGAAACCCCAAACGACGGACCGCGCCTTACTGGCCTATGTCCATTTTTGGGTAGTTTCTCTCGTAAGGCATACAGATGCTAGCGCGTTTTCAATTTCTTCCAATCCGATTCTTGTGAGATAATCTCATCCCGTAACTGGAATACCTCTTGTCCCGTCCAGTCAGCTACGTTCCGTGATGATCCGCTGACAAAGGCCGACTTAAGCTATCGACGTCCAAAGAATTAGCCAGTTGCATAAGCTGTTCGGTGCTCAGTTCGAAATGCAAGCCAAAATCAATATCATCTGTGAACCCCATGCCCAATTCCGGGGCATCAGCTAATGTTCCGCCGGAGGTAATTTGTGCCATGACATCGGAGCGGAAATCTTGGATAGGCAGGATCTCGGCACCGTCGGTTTGGAGATGGCTTAAATATCCGTCGAGCTGCTTCAGCTCTGATGCAATCATCGCCGCGATTTTGCTTCCATGTGAGCTCATCTCATCGAAGAGAGCGTGGGCTCGTTGGGTCAATTGAGCATGGTCTTGGATCAGCGAGGGATCAATGGCGGCGCCCATGCTAATAGCAATAGCTGCCGTAAACGTCGCATCAAGATCAAACGTCAAGAAGCTCTCTATAGCGACAGTCAATACTAAGACTATATTCTAGGAGAGGCGGCTTACCCAGCAGGCCTTGGTTGAGTAGTCTCGACAGGATCTTGATGCTTTGACAACAAGACTCCATGCAAACTTGGAGAAGACCTTTGACGCTTTCAGATTGCGCCCAACGTAATGGAGTCGTATGAGACTGGCCAAGTCTTGACTGCAGGAATATGAATAGGAGTGGCCTTGTGGTGAGCACGATGCATTGGTGATATTGGAGATGAAGGTGTGCGGACACCCGCGACACGCCAGACGTGTTCTCGCTGGAATCGATGTCAAAGAGCTCGTTAAGCTGGCCAGCCACATTGGCTATGCTCTGAAGTAGCGATTTGGTGGCGCTTAGATAGCGACTATCCAATTGTCCATCGATGCCGTAGACACCTATGAATTGTGAGCACCAGGGGTACAGTGCCATGACTAGGGTGATGACCTACTGCGATGTATTTGCCCGAGGATTTGCGCCAACTTCACCTGAATGTGCATGACACTTGTCCTCTGTCCTTGATCGGGGCGGGCTGGGAAAGGCGTACATATGTTCTCATCATTGATGAACATGGGCACACCAAGGAGGGTAGACATATGTCTCTCCAGCACGTAGAGGGTCCACCACATCAAACGGCATTTCTGGACGTAAGCTTCATCCAAGTATTGCCCTTGCATCTCTGTATACATTCCACCTTCAAGTGCTAGGCTTACGGCCTGGGATATCTTGTGGATGTCAGTTGCCCACCGCTGAAATTCGTATGTGTCAACTTACATGCCGATATGCGGACGTGCGACAACTGAGGCATTGCAAGTAAAGTGCTGCACAGCAGAGAACTTGTATCTTTTCAACAAAGTCGCATTCGAAGAAAGTAAAATCCGGCATGATCTTCATGGCATGGACAAAAAGATCCAAGCCAGGAGGAGTTTGAGATCTCGTTGTTTGCACGACGAATGCTTTCCCAAACGCCAGGAGAATTAGGTACTGCACACACCAGAGACGTGACAGGCCTGGGTGATTAGCTCCGTGCTCGTGGAATATCGCAAACTGCTTCATAAAGCTTTCCTCGTCAAAGAGGTAGAATAGGCGGCCACAGCGAAATTTAACCGAGTTGATCAGATAGATAGCAAAGTCTTGAGTAGGCAGATTGGATGGACAAAAGTCGTCGCGAGCGGAGGAGCTCCTGCTCCCGTCCCACTTCAAATCGTAGACGTTTCCGTCAAAGAACAGGTTGTCGATCTGCAAAGGCGTTCCTGTGACAGCTTCATGCGTCATTGTCAATACCCGTCGTCCAAAAGCCCAATTCGAAGACGTTCCCATGAAAACTAAGTCATTTGTAAGTATTTTACGGGCAACTTTCAATGCAGGCACTAACCAGGTGCTCCATGTGGTCCCGGGACCCAGTCAATTGTATGAAACGCCAGAGGGTTTGTCAGAGGCGCCTCGGCCACATCACCCGGCTCTTGAGCTGCTGTAGCTCCCCTTGACGATGATGGTGACGCAGGTGCAAGGCCTGATGAGCGCCGAGTTGTGTCCAAATTGTCGTCTGTGAAGCAGCTCGTTTCACCATCTTGTCCATCTCTTTCAGCATGGAACTCATATTCAATGCTGAACACTGCACACTTACACATTTCAGGACTCATCAGATCTTCCAAGTTCCTGCTCACCGGATCTTCATTCGATTCACGCCTCTCATATGCCGCCAATCTGTCGTGCAGTTCACTGATGTACCTGTGCCAGTTAGACCTCTTGCCGCTTTCCTTGGGTCTAGTTTTCCATACTCACTTTCTGGTAACAAGCACTTTCTGATTTTCATCGGGAAAATGGCACATCAGGTCCCTTTTTGTGCACTGTTGGCACGGCTCAAGACCCGAGCATCTTATCTTTTGATCGCGACATCTTGTGCAACTTGGTAGATAAGACAGGTCAGCAATGGGCTTCATCAAGAAAAGAGGGTAGGAGACGCTTACGCTTTAGGCACGCGCTTACGCGGTGGTCGAGCACGCTTGGAGCCGCTTTTCGGGGGCATCGTCCTTTGCTATTAACGAGCATTTATTGACTTCTCGACAGCGAAGACCTCAACAGCGGTTCGAGATACTGTTAGTTCGGGTCATGCTGCTAGAGCGGGGGAGCCGCGTTTCCGAGTGGAGTAAAAGCGGGGGCCCGCCGATAGGATCGATGCTTTCGCAGGAGGAAGGTATCCGCGGAAAGATCGGTTTTTGGTGTCATTTAGATCGTAGCGATTAGAAGATGCCTGGAGAGAGTACGTTCGATGAGAAGATATACGATGGGAGTTTTTCAAACGCGGTTTGAATTTCGAACTTAGCCCGGCGATATTATTTCAAGGCATGTACTACAGTACTGTAGCAGATCGGAACTACATCCGGGGGTACATCGGATGGCAACCCGCAACAGATACAAATGCTGCACAAAGAAAAGCCAGGCTTTTAGCGTGCAAATATCCGAATGAGTTTGAAAGCGGAGGCTCTAGAAAGCATGAAATATCGTGGAGTCCGCCAATTCACGAGCCTCAATTACGTCAACTTCAATAGCCAGTCCCTACAGCGACCCAAGTCCCTGTTTCTTCCGGTAATCGGAGGCTTCCGTGCTCGTTGCCCCGCGCGTCATCCCCGCGAACCGAATTGCGGGTGGCTGGTCCTTCTTTGCTGGGTTACCCAAGCTTTCCCGCACTTGACCTACAGTCACATGAACGTTAAGGCTGCTCGGACTGCAGGAAACTCCGGTGGCTTCATTTTAGGCGAAAAGGTTCCGTCATAGTCCGGAAAGTGTTTCGTTTGAAACGTCAATACCTGGGCATCTTGTGGGCCCGAAGCCAAATGTACCACTGCCAATGATCCTCCCACCTCTGAACCTCACGCAACTGCATTCATGCACCTTGATGTGCGATTGGTCGCATAGCTGTTGACTTTATCATTGAGACTTTAATATTCCCATAAGATGGACACAAGTATCGGGACAGCCCAGGAGAGGGCTGCGCTGCTGCATACTCCCGAGCTGCAGGATTCCGACGCTCAGCACCACACCGCCGCGATGCTGGACCTGCCAACAAAGACGGTGGACGAGGACGTGGCCGAGGGCCTTGAATTCGAGCACAGTTTGACATTTCGCCAAGCATTCCGCATCTACTACAAGGCCATATTATGGTGTCTGGTCATCTCAACGTGCGTCATCATGGAGGGTTATGACCAGATTCTCGTCCAGAGCTTCTTCGCGTATCCGCAGTTCCAGATTAAGTTTGGGGAGTATGTAGGCAGAGGGCCTACGGGATATCAACTGAGCGCACCCTGGCAGGCTGCGCTATCGAATGCATCCGGCGTGGGCGCCTTCTTTGGTGCTCTTCTCAATGGGTATGTATCGTCGCAATGGAATTACTGTTCGATGTAGTCAGGAAGCTGACAAGCATGTCCAGGCCACTTGTGAGTCGTTTCGGGCACAAAGCTGTCATCTTAGGAGCCTTGATCAGTCTGTCTTCGTTCATCTTCATCACATTCTTCGCGCAGACCGCTGCAGTACTTCTAGTTGGCCAGTTTCTTGCTGGATTCCCTTGGGGAGTCTTCGCTACCACAGCACCCGCATATGCCTCCGAATGTCTACCTGTTATTCTACGAGTCTATTTCACCAGCTTCACCAACATGTGTTTCATCATCGGCCAACTTATCGCTGCTGGTGTGCTACGCGGCTTCCAGTCCCGAGAGGATGAGTGGGCTTTCCGCATCCCATTCGCGGTCCAGTGGATATGGCCAACATTCCTCATCCCGCTTGTGGCTTTAGCACCCACAAGTCCATGGCACGAGGTTAGACACGGGCGTCTAGATGCGGCCGAGAAATCCCTGCGCAGGCTACAGGTTGAGTCACCGTTAGCGGATCCGAAGAAGGCATTGGCCGCCATTGTATACACGAACAAACTTGAAGAAGAGCTTGAGGTCGGCACATCATATTGGGATTGCCTGAAGAAATTTGAACTTCGAAGAACAGAAATCGCATGCATGGCATTTGTTGGCCAACCTCTTGTTGGACTCAACCTTGGCTGTGAGTAGTTGAAGTCGCCTTCGTCTATAATTTCGCTGACAAATATCGCAAGATAACTCTACTTATTTCTTTGAGAGAATCGGACTTCCGACGGCCACGACATATTCTCTTAATATCGGAACCACTGGCCTCGCGCTTCTTGCCACGTTCCTCAACTGGTTCATTCTTATGCCTCGTTTTGGTCGCAGAAGGATTTACCTGACCGGCACAGGTGTAATGATGGCCGTGTTAATACTGATAGGAATCCTTCAGATTTGGGGTTACCATACTGGCGTAGGGCTTACACAGGCAGCCCTCTGCTTGTTCTGGACGTTCGTCTTTCAGTTATCTGTTGGACAGCTAGGCTGGGCACTACCAGCCGAGGTTGGTTCAACTAGACTGAGGCAAAAAACAGTCTGCTTGGCCCGGAACGCATACTACATGGTCAATGTCACATGTTCAGTACTCCAGTCATACTTCATCAACCCTACAGCGTGGGATCTGTCCGGGTACACAGGTACGTCGCCATTGCCTCGTTTCCATGCATGCATAGACTGACTCTCAATAACCAAGGCTTTATCTGGGGAGGAACCTGCTTCTGTGTGCTGCTTTGGGCCTTCTTCAGGCTACCTGAAACCAAAGGACGTACATATGAGGAGTTGGATGTCCTCTTCTCTCAGAAAATCTCGGCCCGCAAATTCGAAAGCACAAATGTGGGACAGCTCACTCATAGGGAAAGAGAGCGAGAGCCTTTGGTACAAGGTGAGGAGGAATAGATTCATATATTCCAAGCAACATAAAGACGATTTCGTGCTTTTGATTCTTTTCCACCTCGTTCAAAGAAACACCACATTATCCACTACGGCATAGCCGATAGTGCTGAATATTTCTAGATTGTATGTATTTGTTGAATCTATTTACTTTTGCGCATTCTATCCTTCTTGCCAGATCAAATCGGTATTCCCCCACAATCTATGCTAGATGCAGTGCATCCCAAATGAACAGTAACATAGTAACACAGAATGATGAACATGTAAACGAAGTGAAGTATGACATAGTTTGATCAACACACAGGATTCAGAGCAGGAAAGTGCATGGAGGGAGAAATGGAATGCGCATGTGGAAGGCCTGCATGGATGGAAGGATGGACGGGAATGGGGATGCGGAAACTCCCAAAAACGTAAATCCTGGACAGGCTTCAACGCCAGTGAAACATAACCCAGAAACAAAGCAAAGAAAGACACAAGGAGAAACAGGCCCAAAACGCCAAAACCGGCTACGTCTTGGATCAAGAGATGATCCAGATAAGCCCCAACAGGTAAGCCGAGAACAGCACCGCCTTATTCGCGCGTGCCTTGAGATTGCTACCACTACCTACTCGCTCGACCAGCTTGTTACCTAGGTCATTGATACTGCTTGAGAACTCGGCGGCAGTCGAGGCGGACCAGTTGGCACCGCTTGCGCCGGGAGCAGCGTCTTGGCCGGTGAAGGCAATGTAAAGGACGTCGTTGTCATCGTGGCCTTGGTTGCCGTTGACGCCGTTTCCGAAACATGAAGTCGCCAGGGCAACGGATGCCTCTCCAACCATAGGCTGATCACCGTCGTCGCCGTTGGTATCTCCCCAGATGCCGTAAAACTAAGACATAGTCAGTACAATCGGATTTGAGATGAGATAAAGGCTGATGCTTACCAGTTGGTTATTGCACACAATAGCCATGACACTGAGAGGTTCAATGCCGTGCTCCTTGGGGTCGAAGTTTGGCCAGTTTGGCTTCGAACCCTCGTTGCCAAAGACAACATACGGGTGAATATAAGAGTTGAGGTCGCCGTAACCCCAAGAACTCAACCTGGACTTGAAACTCGTCTGTGACTGGGTATCCGTAGAGCTGGCGCAGCGGCCATCGCCTGAATTCTGGGCGCCATCACAGTCGATGTCCATATTGGTGAGCTGGCCATTTTTGCCCTGGATGTAAATGATGTTGTACTTTTCCAAGTAATCACCGCAGTATCCGAAGTCACCGCTGTCGCCATCCATGCTGTTGAAGCCACCCTTCAAGACATGGCCACATTTGCCTTTGCCACGGACATGATCGTAGAAGTCTTTGACATTCTCTGGCACATCCAGTGCAGAGATGACTGGGACCAACGTGACAAGGAGTTGGAAGAAGAAGCCGACCCGGGGAATCATGATGATCGAGTAAGGCTGGTGTCGTGAGTAAGAATGAGGTGAGACGGCAGCTTCGGGGGGCGAAGGTAAGGATGCTGAGTCGCGCTTTGGGAACCCACACGTGATTTTCGTATGCAAAGCACGGCTTCTTGCAGCGCTAATTATCGAAGCGTTAGTTGATGCACTGCCCCCAATTTAGGCAGTCAAGGATCACGAACTCGCCAAAGTCTTGGCTAAGACTGTGGTAATTGGGTCCGGGCAACTTACAAAAGAAAGGTGATTGGCGGTGGACTGACAGGGCGGTTGTCAGACAGTTGAGAAAAAAAGCAGAGGAGGCACCAAATCCCTCCCAGAGAACGAGATTTATATATGGGAGAAATTGGGACATATACGGTCAATGTTTTACCTTTATGGTTACCATGGCCCAAGATTGTCATTGTCCATTGGATTTAAGTTGTGGCGCTGGATGGTGCAGAGTGGAGTTGAGCTGGACACAACGGTGACGGCGGGGTGGCCGAGCTTATTTGGATTAGACATGAGCTAGTCGCAATTCGCAGGTATTCCACGTTGATGACATCTGCCAACTTCAGCCATGAAGCGTGGATTTACCGTGACATTTTTTTTTTTCAACGAAGCGCGCAGACGGGAACTTAAAGCTGTGCAAACTCGGTTTCCACGGATGGTCTTGGCCGCCGCCGACTCCTGCTTATGGGATTCATGGGACCACTAGCTTTCAAGGTCGCGAATGTGGACCGTCATTAGCATGAAATCTTTCTTGTATGAGCTGGTTAGCTCTCAAGGTCAACATCTACATCCGTTCAATAACCTCACAGGGTGCCTCTTGGTTCCAGAGTCTGTCTGGACTGCCAAGACCTACGGAAAAGGTTCCACGGGCTCGCGGAAAATGCGGGGCAGGTTCGTGCTACGTAGCTTACTGCATTGATTGAAGCGCACGAATGATGCCAATCGAAATGTCTTTCTCGTGCTACTTTGGATCTTGATCTGCACTCTGCCAAGTCTGGAGTGCGCCATGTGGATGGTGCGGGGTGCGGAGGCGACGCGGAGTTGGGCCTTTCTCCACGGCATATTATCTTGCCGAGTATCATTACTTGTAGAGAGACAGGAGGTATATAATGATAACGCGAGTTCTACACAGGAACTCCAGTGTCAAAAAGAACAAATTCCCTTCACATCTTATCTTCGAAATCATCATGACAGACATCAAATCCAGCAAAGACCCTGTTAACGATCATGATCTTCTTGGGGAAAAGCCGATTGACCCTCCTCGCGTGGTTGAACTTACGGAAGCAGAAAAAGCTATTGAGAAGCGTCTTGTGAAGAGAATCGACTGGCTAATCATGCCTCTAATATTGACGGTGTACCTGTTGAACTGGATCGATAGGTAACGAGACTCTACCTAATTATCACCCCGAGACAGTAATACTTAAATTTGCATATTTGATAGAAACAACTACGCATCCGCTCGTCTCGCTGGCCTCGAAGATGACTTGAATCTCGGTCTAACCCAATACCAAACGGGGCTTTCCATCCTCTTCGTTGGGTATATCTTGGGTCAGATTCCTTCCAATCTTTTGCTCAACTGGTTCGGTCGGCCATCTCTTTATCTCGGGTTCTTTACCATAGCCTGGGGCATGGTCCCCGCTTTCACTGCTTTGGTGCAGAGCTTCGCAGGAATTGTGATTTGCCGATTTATTCTCGGATTTGTTGGTAAGTTTTGTAACCTCCCGATCGGCTGAGTTGTGAATCAGAGCTAATTCACACGTATCAAGAGGCCCCGTTCTTTCCTGGGGTATTGTTCTATCTATCAGTAAGCTAGATCGTATTCTTGATTTGTTATCGTATTCAAACTTACCAAATGAACAGAAATGGTACACTAAGAAAGAAATGAATCTCCGGATGAGTATTTTCTACTCAGGCGCTCTCATCGCTGGCGCCTTTGGCAACTTGATCGCAGCCGGCATCTTGGAAGGACTTGCAGGGGTTCGAGGTCTTTCTGCGTGGCGCTGGCTCTATATCCTCGAGGGCTCAGGTACGTATTCCTTGATCGGAGTCTCCGATAACAGCTAACATCCCATAGTAACTGTTGTCGCTGGCATTGTCGTGTGTGTTTTCCTACCAGACTTCCCTCAGACGTGGCGAGCTCTCACTCCAGAAATGCAACACGTTGGTGAGTTTTCTCCGCTCGCAGGGGCCGCATAGTTCTAAACACTTTCATAGCGAACAGAAGACTTGCTCTGGAGGCAGCGGAAGCTGATACTGACGAAGAAGGTGTATCGTCGCAACTGAAAGGCCTCAAACTCTGCATCGCCGATCCCAAAGTCTGGATTTTCGCCTTCATATACATGGGTCTTACCGGGGCGCAAGGTTTTGGATATTATTTTCCCACCCTAACAAGGACCCTCGGCTACAGCCATTACATATCACTTTTGTTGGTGGCGCCGCCTCACATCTTTATCACCATCTGGAGTTACGTCCACGGCATATGTTGTCAGCGACCGCTTCACCACACGATACTGGTTCTGCTTGTATCCAGCAGCTGTCTCAATTATTGGCTTCGTGGTCTTCATGACCACTAAGATCTTTGGACCAAAGTACATGACGTTCTTTTTCATGATGTTTCTCATGAATATCAACGGGACCTTGTTCAGTTGGATTGCTGGGGTCATCTCTCGGCCGCCCGCCAAACGTGCCGCAGCGTACGCTCTCATAAATTCTCTCGGCAATTCTGTTTCCATCTGGACCCCATACACGTACCTCGATAAGGAGTCACCGTACTTCTTCACCGGTATCGGAATTTGTGTTGGACTCATTGCATCGGCAGCGGCGCTTATGACACTGCTGCGGCTCATTCTCGTTCGAGAGAACAATCGGCTAGCTAGGTTGGAGAACGAAGACGTTCAATTAACGCAGAAGGAACTGGCTAAGCTGGAGAAAACTGCGCATGTGGAGGGAATCAGTCTCAGTGCCGCGCGCGCTTTACAAAAAGGCTTCAGGTACACCATCTAAACAGATGTAGGCCAAGGCAACGAAGGGCGAGTTTGTTCCAATTTTTGTGCACATAAATCAGGCTTCGGAAGTTCGGCACGAGTGATTATCTTCGCACGCCATCGTGAAAAACGGGGGGAGGGGGCATTTCAATCAGGCTGCAGTGATGTTACTACTGCGTTTTCCAATCTCGATCCACATCAGGCTCGTAGGCCGAACGCTTATCTCGGATCTGCCCATGCCCACAGCCTGAAGTAGCGTCAACATAGAACAAGCGCCTGTCTGTAGCCAATGATGTGGAACATGCAGCCGATTCCTCGTCATATCCAGAACAAGGGTCGTATCCCTGCTTCGAGGTGCATCGGGGCTGCAGGGTGGTCTGCAATTCGTTGTCATATTTACTTGGAGCCTCGCCTCCCAACAGGGAAGAATCTATCATCTCACATTTACAAGACTAACGGAGGATGGAAAGCCGGAGAAACCTCAAGGATTTTATGCCGAGGGTGTCAGTGTGGTGTTGAACATGAGTCCCAAGCATGGATCCATCGCAAGAAGTTGACCAGTGAGCAAGTTACCGCAAACGCCCTGGTTACAACGGCTGATCACCTCCAGAACCGGGCCAGCATGCCAGCCCAAGCCTAATGAGGCCGTCATCGAGAACGTGAACGAGGAATCGGCAGCCCATGACCCCGAAGATACAACAACAGTTCGAACAGCATCTCCCGCCCAAACTCAAGACAGAACGACGCAGACCAAAGAGGATTCGGGTTCTCAGAGGGCCTCGAGCTTCAGGGCGCAGAAATTCGCTGACAGACAAACACTTTCCGGGTGGTTTCCCCAGATCGACAATGACGAAAAGAATAACTGGCGCATCTGGCTTTCGAGAAGAAGCCGGGCGCTGATGGTGCAGATTGGAATCATCGGTCTGATCCTCATGACCAATTTTGGCTTGACCATATTCGCTGTCGCTAGCTACGGGAGCTCAAATGGAGTAGGGTTGATATACCAGGGTGATTGTTCGACTATCAAGAAGTTGGATCAGTGGCTCCACCTATTGATCAACCTTCTCGGCACAGGCATGCTATCTGCCTCCAATTACTGCATGCAGTTGCAAGCAGCGCCCACTCGCGCGAATGTAGATGCTGCACACGCCGCAAAGAAATGGTTGGATATCGGCATCCCAAGTCTGCGGAATCTTCGGTACCTCAGCAATTGGAGACGGGCGTCATGGGCTCTTCTAGCATTGAGTTCCATCCCAGTGCATCTGATGTGAGTACACGTTGTGTGTTAAGAAATTAAGTCAGTGCTGGCTGACATGCGATCAGATACAACTCGGCTGTTTTCCAATCTCTATCTTCACACAACTACACCGTTGCGGTTATTAAAGATTCGTTCTTAGCCAACAGCACTTGGAGTCTCGCTACGGCAGAGGCTAATCGTGCAGGCGACTGGGGGTGGAATGACACACGAGTCAATCCAACTAATCTCGATTATGAAGAGATCATCCGTGGGATGCAGCAAAACGCGTCGCCATACCAAGAGATGAACGTTTCAGCCTGCTTCGCCCTTTACGACGACTACTGGCAGCCTCAAGGCAACGTCTTGGTACTGGTCAAAAACGAGTCCGTACAAACACCACCTGACGATAGCCTCTTGATGTATGTCTCAATTGTTCCCCGTTCCGACGATTGGGGAAAGAACATGTGGGCTCTAGGGAACGGTACTGGCCGTTTCATTGCTCAGTCGCCCCCAAAACCTGTCACCATCTGGTATCTCGGACCAAAACACTATGAGGTCGACCGATGTCTGGTTCAGCCTCCGAACGAATTGCAAATGAAATGCCGCTTTGAGTACTCACCTCCTATCATGTTCACCATTTGCATAATGAATTTCATCAAAGCCTTCATCATGATATGCATTTGGTACATGAGAAAGTGGCAAGATCAAAAGCAACATAGGAAGGCAAAGGAAGTCCTATACACACTTGGCGACGCAATTTCATCTTTCATGAGGGATCCATGCCACCAAACGAAAGACCTCGGTCTTTCCACAAAGTATGATTTCCTGACGACCAGGAATTGGAAGGATCGCCTCGTCAAACGAACTCCAGTCATTCTGGAAGAAACTACTAATCGCGAGGCGAAAGAGTTTTCTTCGAGAGCTAAACAATGGAGGTCTGCTGCCAGTCTCAAGCGCTGGGTGATCCTTCTGTGCATGTGAGATTCCCCTTCATAATCCTAGCTCTATTTTAACGCTAAAATTTCACGTACAGGTGTCTGTTGGTCATCATCATTGCTGTCATTCTCCTCAGCATGGCGTTCGTCAGCCTTCGACACCGGAGGTTTGGAGTCAGCATTCCTGAACTCTGGGATCTTGGATTCGGAGCTCTCACACCCTACACTTATCTTGTCCTCAATCTTCCTCGAAGAGATCCAGTAGGTTTGATATTGAATGTTCTCCTGGCCAACCTCCCTCAGCTGGTGTTATCCGTCGTATACATCATGTACAACACAATGCTGAGTACCTTTCTCGTACAGAGAGAGTTTAGCCGGATGTACAATCCTGAGTTCAGAAAGCCACTCCGTGTATCTGAGCCGATTGGGATCCAAAGGTCAAGCTATTTCGTCTCCCTTCCTTTGAGATATGGCGTACCTCTTTATGCCAGCTCAGGGGTGATGCACTGGTTGATTTCGCAGAGTCTGTTTTTAGCACGAATTCGCGCTATCTCGGCGGATGGCAGTGACGATGAGGTCAACTCCTTCTCCACCTGCGGCTACAGCCCAATTGCAGTTTTCATAGGTGAGTCTAGGGTCTCGTTTGGAAAGCTTCATGGTCTAATACGCACTGCAGCGATGTTGGCGGGGCTCGTGATCATTGTTTTCATCGTAGCCATCGGTTTTCGTCGTTACGACGGAACGATGCGAATGGTCTCGACAAACAGTCTCGCAATCAGTGCGGCATGTCATGTGTTGGAAGAGGATCGTGTAAGCGGATATCTTCTGCCAGTTCAATGGGGGGCTATCCAGATGACAGGAGGGGAGGGAAAGTGCGCATTCACCACAGCCGCAGCAGACACAGTCAAAGTCCCACAACAAGGATTGAGATACAAATGAGAATCCAAGATTAAGACAAATTTCCATTCGTCATTTCGTCAGCAATGTCAACGGCTTGGCAAAGCTTGAGCTGCAGATGCTGCCGGGTGCCGGTCGGCATTTTTGAGGAAGTGAATCCAACATCGGCAAATGAGAGCGCCCTGCAACTTACAAGTCTGGACCACACGTGCATGGATCAAGAAGCTTATATGCGATAGACTCAAATAGAACTTCGGTGCTGCGTGAGTGAGTCATCAGATACTGTAGCCGAAGTAGATGGGCAGAGTCAAATTCATGCATGCGAGAGAGTTGTGAATTCTCGCACAGGTTTCTCAAGGGGAGCTTGACACTCGCATAGTTCTGAATGTCAATAGTTTTCCAAGCCTCACTTGAGCATCTCTCCATTTGAGCCCCTGTGTTAATGCAACTTATTTTGGGGGATTGAGTCTCCGCCAAAGAAGAGCATTCTGACATGAGTGTTAAAATCAAGAAGCTGTAGGTTTGTGGCTCAACCTGACTGCGCCTTTCCTATTATTACCTAACATTGAGAGGCTGGTGTTGATGCTGTTATACGATATGTAATCAACTTCATCAGATGAACTCAAATCAAATACGAACAAGGCACTAGCGAAAGTGACAAGCGCGATGTAGTGATTATTCTGATCCTGACTGGTCTGTGCCCTTACAACGATTTTCCCATTCAGCTAGTTGGGGCCCCTGGCGTTGCTTGCTCATCCATGAACAGTCAGCGTAGTAAGATAGTTGTGACGGCGGAACAAATAGCTCGGTGGGCTTTCATACTGCATGAACGCCTGAGAAGTGTTCACGTAAGAGCAAGACGGTACCTCTCAACGTCGTTCCCGTGAGTGCCCTGGACTAACGGTGAGTGCGGCTTTCAGCTGGTCTCGCCAAATCCACCCCGACGTCGTAGGGCAAAGTCTTTCCACCGAAGACTTGAACCTACTTTTCTCCTGTCGCAATGCCACTGAACTTGGGGTGCAGAAGACGCATGCCAAGCATCCAACATTCAATCGACCGTTCTGGAAGTATGACTGATGCGTACATACATGATGACGGCTTGACTTCGCTTTCGCTTTCTGCTGAATACTGCTATGCCAACGACTCGGCGCAATGCTTTTCGGCCGTCTCTATGTGACATCCATGGTAGCTCTGCTTGTGACCGATACTCACCGAGGATGCCGTCTGGCCAGTGACCCATTATTCTACTGAGGTAAGCCCATAATGCCAGCCTTGGCGCGGAAGTATGAGCACTTCCATGACCCATCGTACATCCAAGTTGAGAAGTCGTGCAGTGGTTCTAGGATTTACGAGCTAACTCTATCCCATTCCTGCCAGAACGCATCCGCCACGTTGGGCTCTGTTGAAATCTGAAACAACCGGAGAGAAATCCTTCAGGATTTCTCAAAGCCCAATTCCCCTCACAAGAGAATGATTCCCCGAACATGCCGCCTGTTTTCACTTAGTCATCCATGCTGGAGGTTGTTGGATGCCTGTCCCCTGAACTTCGGAAAGTTAACCTTAGGGATCGACCGGGAGATGTGTAAGCTAAGAATAGAGTTGGTCCAAGCATTTCGGCCAAGAACGCAGTCGTGTTCGTGAACCAGCTTGCCTTCCAATACATGGCTGGTGAGCTCGACCGGGAAATCCTTCCCCATGCGACGATGGCGATCGCATAAGTTGTAGAATCACGCCTGAATATACATCAATTGTGGAATCGTATCGACCTGGCACGAAACGGAGCTCCCACTGATCCGATTGCGCCAAGTTTGTTACGAAGGGCTGTTTTGAAAAGCCAATTTCAAAGAGAATGTGGAGACCAAAGGAGAGATTGATCAGGCGATCTTTCGAGGTTGGTACTTTTATTGATTCTGTTACGAGAGTTCGAAAGTTGTAGTCACTCAAACGTTGAGAATATGCATAATCTCAAAATCCTTCGATCACTGGGGCAGCATTGAAGTCATCATTACCCAGTGTCTCCATGCAGCATTCACGTCAGGGAACATCTTAAGTACGTGCATTCTGAGGATTCTTTTACCAGTTCAGCGGTTTTTCGTGATGTTCGTCCTTATGGGACATGAATCCTCGGGTGTCTCATTCCTACATCTGTCATCTGTCATCTGTCAAGAACGTGCAGTCCACACAGATGGCTTTAGGGAGGCAGATCGGATGACCTAAACTTCAGGCGGCTCTACTTGGCTATGCAAACACACATCCTATTTTTTCGGATCTTCGATTGCTTCGCCTTGCATGATTTAAACTTCAAAGATCATCGTTTGTTGTCGACAGTACCCTGGACCTGGTTTTACAAACCCTGGCATGGAGTCTAGACTTCCACCCTGACTTGTGTCAGCCTCGGTCATGGATATTGATGAATGATGATCGAGACTCTGGGGCTGTGGGTGTAAGCAATTAGTCAAACCTCAACCCAGAGTGGATGGTTGAATATGCAGCGGCCAACGCGGACACGGATAGTGAGAACACCTCCTACTATGGAGTCATGATCTACTTGCGAAAGGATATCGAGTATAAGTACTCTGCGAAGATCCTCAAATTCCACCGTCCCTTCCTTCTTCATCACATCCAGCATCGTCTTGGATTCGATTTGAACAGTGCATCTCTTCTCGTCAAAACATTCTATATCTTGCTTCACCTCCATATTCTCGTCATTTCCTCACTATGCATATTCCGTCTTTCCGCCAGGCTGCCACCGTTGGCATGGCGGTCTATGCCATCGCCGCCATCGCTGCTCCAGTCGCTGAGCCTGAGCCTATCGATGCAGCTGAACTTATAGAGGTGAGTAAAAGCCCAATGCGGCCTACGGCTCTGGAGATTTCTTTTGCTAACAACCAGGTGGCTAGCGTGCCCCCGAAGCATCTGTAAGTGGACAATTCGATTTGGCTCGCAGTTTTATTCTCTAGTGAACATTATCCGCTGACCTCCTCTCTCACCATCAGCCTAATGGAGACATTTACTCTGTAGGTTCATCCTCGTCATGCTCAGCTTTCACCAGTACTGACAATAAGAAAGACTCTCAGTGATGCTGTCGTTGCACGCAACGAAGCCAGCATGAACGACGATTTGGAGGCACGCGACAACAAGAAAAACGATAACAAGAACGATCGCGATCGAGATGGATACCGCAACTGCAAGCGAGGTGGCAGAGGAGGCAGAGACAAGGATTGCAACGGATACGGCGGATATGGCGATGACGACGACTACAACTCCTACGGCAATGGGCATGGAGGTCAAGGGGGATATGGAGACAACGGGTATGGTGGTCGTGGCAAGGGTGGTCACGGCCAGCAGCAGAAGAACGACAACAAGGACGATCAGCAGGACGGCAAAGATCTTGGCAAACGTGGAGATGAAGGGGATTATGGTCAGGAGGGAGGCGAAGGAGGAAAGGGTGGCTACGGAGGCAAGGGAGGTGGTTATGGAGGCGGCGGCTATGGGGGTAAAGGAGGTGGTTACGGCGGCGGCGGCTATGGAGGTAAGGGAGGTGGCTATGGCGGCGGCGGCTATGGAGGCAAGGGAGGTGGCTACGGTGGGGGTGGTTATGGAGGTAAGGGTGGCGGTGGTTACGGCGGCGGCGGCTACGGTCATGGAGGAGGAGGAGGATATGGCGGTGGTGGTGGCGGCTATGGCCATGGAGGAGGAGGATATGAGAAGGGTCCGAAGAAGGGTCCCTGGCGCCGCGACCTCGAGAACTTTGGTGGTGCAGACCCCTGGGATTTCTACGACGACAACTGAACGCCACTTCGAATTCCTCAGCGAACGGAGGGTCAGACGCTTTTGGAAAGGTTGCAGATTCGTGTCTCTTTTGGTTGGTCGTTTTATCTGTTATGGAGATTTGACAAAAACGTCTCGAGTTTAGATTCTCTGTACATATTTGAATATCCGATCTTGATTGCTTCTTAACATGATCTCCAAGGCGGACGATGAAAGTCTGATTTTCCAACCATCTTAGATCCTGATCCCGTAATGCGCAAGTTGCCACATGAATTGCCTTAAAGTGTGCTTAACGAGCTGAGTATGCTGCATTGCTCGTTCGAGTCAAAGTCGTAGGCTAGCCTGGTTTGGTTATCCTGTATATGCAGGATTTATCGACTCTGGTTGTTGAATTCTGGCCAGTAAGGCACACTGGCTGAGAGGTTGGCGGAATTGGGATCAAGATTGATTGTGAATGCTGCAACGTATTCTCGCAAAGCATAAGCGAGTGTTGCATTTCCGCGAAACAGGGTAGTGCCAATAGTAGAAGTTCCGTCAACTGTGTCAAATCCTTTCAGTAGTGTGCAGATAGCTGTCAGGAAGGAGAAAACTCACAGCCAATGTCCTTGGACCATAAGTAAGATGCTGTAGCACCATGGAGTTGCGTGCCAGCCTCAAATACCATTTTGAAGGCTTTCTGTCCAGCTTCTATGGAAGCCTGCACGATGGTGGTTGACGGACAGTCGACCACCGAGACCCCAAATATAGCTTGTCTCTGAACATAGGGCGTGGAGACATTGTAGCCCCCTGTCAAAGCCTTGAACCAGCCAGCTGATTTGATCAGAGATCCATTGTATACACTTGTGGGATATAATCCCACGATCCTTTCAATGACTGAGTGAGGAACAGACTGCCACATGGCCTTTAGATCAGCGAAAAGCTGGTCCTGTGTCGATAGACCGACTGAAGTGGAGTACGGTCCCTCAAACATGTCGCGGTCGACAAGCACCGGCACCTTGGCGAAGTTTCCTGCTTTGAACTGTCGAGCTGGCAAGTCCAATACAGCATCGTTGTCAATAGTAGGTCCATAATAAAACAGGCCATAAACTGTCTCCGCTTCGTTGAGAGCATTCTGCCAAGCTCGCAAACTGCGTTGTTCAGAGCCGCTGCCGAGAGTCCGCGGAGGCAGCTGAGATTGTCACAGGAGCTAGTTTCGAGGACACGCTGATACTGCTTGCTCACCCAGGTGCGGTTGTACATTGGAGACCACCAAGCATACTCGGGAATAGCCGCACGAAACGGAGGGGCCTCTTGGCCACCGTGCAGCAACATTTGCATGCTGACAGAGCCGCCGCCAGCACTCCCACCCATGATTGTTACCTTGTCTGGGTCACCACCGAAATGGTGGATGTTGCGTTGAACCCAGTTAAGGGATTCGCGCTGATCAAGGAGGCCAGCGTTGGCAACACCTGAAGCCTGGATTTCGTCTCCGGCAAGGAAGCCAAATGCGCCCAGCCGATACTGGATAGCAACAAATATGATCTGCCCTTGAGACTGGTGAACGAAGGCATCCCCTTCGACTGGCATACCTGCGACATATCCTATCACGTCATCAGCCTGATTTCAATGTAGCAATTGATACCACCATGATTGGGAGAAAGCTCACCTCCGCCATGTATATTCACAAGAACAGGCAGTCTGGTGGAAACTGGCTGTGAAGGAACCAAAACGTTCAACAGAAGACAGTCCTCTGATTCGTATGACTCGGTGTTGTTAGGGGCAGTTGAGCCAGGAATCCAAGGGGAGTTGTTCATCGAGATGCATCGAGGGCCGGATACGGTGGCATTGATGATGGGCTTTCGTGCAGGCCAAGGCTTGGAATCGACAGGCCTAGGCTTTCGCCAACGTTGCTTTTCTGTGGGCGGCAATGCATACCGGATGCCGAAAAAAGAATTGATACTTGAGACACGTTAGCCACGTCTTACTAGAAAGATTGTCAAGCATAGCCATACCCCGATGTGGTGTTACCGATGCCGGTGTAACGAGAATAACCCAGATCAACCTGCGGAGATTCTGGAGAGACTTTCGATAAATTGGTCTTGCATAAAGCAACAGTGAAACTCAAGAAAAGGGCAGAGAACTTCATTCTTTCAGTTTGAAACGAGTGACATCTAATGGAGCAATGAATAGACAAGAATGTGTTTAGCAAGACGCGTGTGCCAAGGACAGTAACCTTCCGCGAAAGACTGTTGACTAAGAATGTAAGAAAAGAGAGCAAAGAGCAATATCCAGGTATGGACGCATACTAAATAGAGGTTTCGCAGTACTAAAGCTGTGGGCATGGGGCTCCATGAAGATGCCTTCGCCGAATACGAATCCGCGTTTCCGCAGACGATAAAATCAATCCAACGAAATTAAGGCTTACGATAGCGTTAGTGATTCTACATGATATTTCGCATGAGCCGGCTCCGCCAAGCATTTTGCGTCGTGAAACTCAGCGAGACACGGGGTTTGACTACAGGAGGAAGGCCTCAAAAGCGAACGTTCATAATCAATATGCCAATGATAGGAAATTCGATGAATCGGCTAGGGTTTTCTTCGAGACATTAAGAATTATAATTGATCTTAACTAGACGGCCGAGCTTTGACAGTCCGTTCGTATTTAGTATGCTTACGAAACCGAATACGCGGTTTGAAGGCAACCTTGCAGTCCAGATGTCTGTTTAAGTGGGAATGACTCCAAACAAGGGTTATCACTTTCATAGTATCGATTTCTTCTCATTTCGGTGCCGTGTGTGGTGGTCTCGTCTCGTGAAACAAACCCCTTGCTGAAAGGGATTTTTCATAGCATGCCGTGCGGAGCTTTTTCAAAATGCATCTCCGCTGTTACGAAGGGCTCATGCGATAGTGATCAAATTATGAGCCAAACTAGCAGCTCTAACCATATAATTGACTGATCTTGATGATCTCTACTTGATAACTAGAAGTTTCCGCCGGTGTAGCAGATCTCTACCATAGCATTGAAACTGTCAACAGTGTATCATGGTCACCGGATAACTCTGTGATAGTATGTTTCTTTAGTGAGATTGAGGTTTCAATTTCTAGCACGATAAGAACGCCGAAATCGTATTCCGCACATAATCCCGCACTCTTGGAAGTACCCAGCTAGTTCGACTCTGACTATGCCAATTGCGCAGCTCTCCAACAGAAACAAAGCTTTGTAATCATGTGGTTGATTCCAGATCCATCACACAAGCCGAACCATCAACCTTGGCTTCTGCAAAGATAGGTGTCTCGATATTCAGACCAATCAAAGGCGATGCGGCAGCTACGGCGCAAAGTCTGAACGATAGGCAGCAAACCTTTGCGGCCATGACTGGAGAGATGCCTTGGAAGTCGGCCAGTAAGATCACAGATAAGAACACCGCAGATGTCCAAAGCGCAGAGGTAGCTTTTCCTCTCCTCACAGTCACTTTTAGTTGCTAATTATCATCGTAGTCACGCACTTGGGGAGGGCAACCAGTGAAAAGTACTAACTTGGTTGAGGTTCTGGATCTTGCTGGCCGGACAGGGCGAAGTTGCAAGGTAGATAAAGACTAGAGAAGAGGAACTCTGACAACTTTGTCTGGGGAGTATTTAGAGCGGAATGCCCGTCGCCTTTTATCTCAGATATGGGGCTCCCTATTCAAAATGCTTGTTTCTCGTCAAGAAACTCTGCATCAAAATATGGAACGTGTGCCCGCTCACAAAAAGGTAGAACAAACATCTAATTAGAACGCTCATTGGAGGGCAACACTGCGCCCCCAGCCGTGGCGCAAAAGGTCTCTGCAACCTGGATACTAAACTTTGGGCCAAATCACAACCTTGATGCGCCTATACAAGTCCGTCCACGGTGATTAGTTTAAATAGAAAGCCCATTCAACTTCAATTCTCCAGCTTGCCGTGAAAATCTGCAAACACCAACCACCATTAACTCTGCTCAACTTCAGACCGCTGACTTTCGTCGACAAAATGAGTCAAAGGCAACATATACGATCTCGCCCACAGGCAGAAGCTCCTACCTTGCAGCATCAACCTCCGGGCGGTGAAACACCAGCACGTAAACACAGGTACTCCCAGAGAAAGTGGGATGGTTCATTAGACGAGCACCTCATCGTCCACGATATCCTCAAGAATTGCTGGTGCTGCGTCCACTACACCGCATTGACTGGAAAACGAGCGGAGTTCTGGTCATGGCTGGAATGGGCTATGCAACTCTTTGAGAAAGTTGATGTGCACGTGGTGGACTTTATGCGGGAGATGCACCCGGTGTACGATGCCGAGCATGACCCTGAGGTACGTCAGCTCAGGGAAACAATGCGCCAACGCTGGCCTGTCATCGAGAATCACTTTACTTGGATCTTTGGGTTCGACGTCGACGGCAATTTTCCTGGCCAGCAAGACGGAGTAAATCAACACTCGTATTCCATCACGAATAGCCAACCGAACAGCACGGTCCCTCAGACAGCGGATGGGCGTGTTTCTGTGGCTGCTCCGCCGTTCAGCATGGATGATTCCTTGAGAAAGGAACTAGACGAGTGGGCGTTCATGATGGAGAAGGGTCTGGCGGATGCCAACGCTCTAGCTGAGGCCGCAATTGCTTCAAATGTCAATCGTGGGTACTTGTCGTAGGGGAACAGTCCGATTACACCATGGTACGCAATCTAGGTACCCTCTTACTATCTTGGTTCTGACGTAGGCTCTAGGATGTCAGCCTGTACGTCTGGTACGAGTTGGAGCGGAGGATTTACGTGCTGTCCATATTGCGGACATCCCTGACAACTGTATTGAAGAGGACATGGCGGTAGAACAATGACGGCGATATGCATTGTGCCTGACGGAAGTCCAATGGAAGGGACAAAGCAGGCAGAACGACAGAGGCGGAGCATACATCAAGAAGTGATTCTTAGATCGCCTGAATTGGCAGGCTCTCCTAGGAGGCTGAACGTAGCATCGGTATCGAGAGGAATATTGATTTTGGAAGCCACGAACGATCAGCTTAGCTATGCGACGAGAATTTCCTCCCATTCTTGTGATGGCTGATCCCATGCTGACTTCAACATTCTCCCTACGCCACCCCTTTCCACAACTTGAACTCCATTTAGGCTCAGTTTGTCGGTGGATCAGCATGACGTTGACCACCTCCCATGGACTCATGAACCTGGACGCGCTAGTGGAAAGCTCTTCGCTTGAGAAACAGTAAGAATCAGAAAGAAGTGCAAATTCGTATTCATGAGAGAGCCTTTGTCGATATTCTTGTGGCATCAAGATGCTTCCCAGCCATGGCTCCGGGTCTTCACCTTCGGCCTGAACGACTTCCGTAATGCCGAAACGGACAGGATGTGGCCCATCCACTTCTGGCAGCGTTGGGGGCCTAAGAGCACCGCTCTTGTCGTGAAGAGTAAGCTTGAATTTCCCAATGCGTGTGCGTACTCGAAGATGATTCCCGGGTGTATCGTCTTCATTTATCTCAACACAAGCTCCCAAACTCGATGGACGAACTCTGTCTGATGGCTCATCCAACGAAGGGAATCCGTTCCAGTCCCCAGGGTCGTCAAATCTGACAGCTCCAGTCCAACCGGCCCAAGCCCAGGTCGGGTATACTGGTGTTGTAGTCTTCCATTGGTAGACTCGCTTGAGTTCCTGCCGTGGCTGCCATAAAAGGGAATGATGAAGCATATCACCTGCCCACGTCCCCCATATGAAGACATCCCCATATACATTGCGGAGAACGTTGAGAATACCCTCGAAACCATTGACTCGGTCATCAGCGTGACTCATAGGTCTTGAGGTGTACTCTGTCACCATGCGGTAGTAATACTCTTCCGAAATGCCGAGGCGATACTGACTCCGTGGTGTTAATGTCGGGGGTTCCTCTCCCCTTGAAAGCATGATGTCTTGTTGTGAAGCACTTTGAATAACACCTGGCTTAAGCATGTTGAAGTCTTCGCTGCAAGTCATTTGGCCGCACTGAAAGTAGACCGTGTCCTGGGTGAAAACGAGCAGTCTCCGTGAGAGGAGACGCTCCTGGTATGTCCATCCTCGAGAGTTCCAGTAAATGCCCTGGACACCTTCCTCAAAGCCGGGCATCAGTGCAAGCAGAGTAAGGTCGTCCGAGTACCTCGCTGTGTTCTGCCTTTTGCTACGGCTGAATCCACATACACCAGCCAGTCTGGCGTTTGCATCCGTGCCGCTTGCTGCAGTGACCGTGACGGATGCTCTGCTGTAGATGACATCCATTAGTCGAAGTTGGGTTGCTTTGTCGTCTTCGTCGCCTCTCTGAATGATGCAAATTGAGTCTGTCCAGAGGTAGCGGTAACCCAATAGTTTTGTCAGTTTCATGGCGTCTTGAATCGTTTTCGGAAATCTCCCTTCATACTCCGTGAGTGAGCCGGGCTTCATGAGGTCAACATAGTTGTCCTTCCCAAGCGTGAAGACTTCGATTGTGCCCCAGACATAACTCAAGGCCACAAACTCTGGCGGGGTAGACGATTCGATGAGACAATTTGTTTCAAGATCCAGCAGCCGGATGAAAGGTTCAACATCACCATCTTGCCACCGACGGTTGTGCGATTCGGGGGTTTTGGGCCAGCACACAATGTGATGGCTGTCCTGGCAGGTCTGAAGCCACGTTCGGAGGAGGTCAATGTTGATAAAACTCTCATCCACCGTCCGCCCTCGGAACATGTCATCCTGGCCATTGTGTGCCATCGGCACGATGTCAAATGCGTCGAAGGCATCTTCCCAGCCCACCATCTCAGGCGCAATCCTCAGTCGAAGCGTCGTCATCATGGTGACGGCCTGAGTCGCGGGATCGATCTCTTCGAAGACCACGTCGGGAACCCAGCACCCCAAGACCTCGACTTCGCGCGAGAACGCGTCCGTTGAGACGGAGTTGGCAATCATCTTGCAGAATACGCAATAGTCGCTTTGTTGGATGACCTCCCGAAGCGTACCGAAGTGCCAATCTGGCGGCAGCTCCTTCACTTGTGCTCTTGCCGCGAAGTCTGATGGCTTGAGGTTCATGATGTGGTGTCTGGAGCAAAGATGCGATGTCGGATCTTCAGGCGGGATGTCAATCTCTCGGTCCCATGCGCGAGAACTCAGGCCAGGGTCTTCAGGCTGGCCATGGCTGGCCGGACCACCTAACGATATCACCATATTGTTGGAAGAGGATGAGAACTATTGGCAAATGTCGCAAGATGACCCTGAGATAGCGCCTAAGTGGTGATGAAGATGAAGTGTCAGACGCGTTTCTGAAGTTGCAGGCGATAGCGGCGATCCTTTGGTTGGTGGCGCCGGCGTTAGCAGGGCCAGCGCATATCTGCATCACGGGTTCGCCGTGTTGTTAGGCGCGAATTGGGATCATGAGACAAAACACACCAACAGACACCTCCAACGAAGAAAATTTCTACTGTTTTTACTTTCACTGTTGAGCACAGAGGTCAACATTGAAGTCTGAAGTGTGAACGAATCTTTCGCTATTCCCTCGGACGGCATGCGCTGTTGAGACCCTGCGCCAGCTGTAACAGATTGGGCTCGCTGTTCTCGTTGCGCCCTCATGATTCAGAGGGGATGCTAGCACTTTCGATCGAAGAAATTGAGAGAGAAATGACTGATCGCTTGACTTCTTACTATCTGTAATTCTAATGAGCTGAAGGATGGTTTAACTCGATCCATTCTCCCTCGCCAGTCCCTCCGCCAGCGCCGCAGCAACATCATCTACCGTCTCACCCCTCTGCCTCTTCCCAACCTTCTCGGCACCTAACACAGCATCATCCGCCATGGCCTGGTAAAGCTCAGCCATGGCTCTGAAGATATCGGCCTTGTGCTGAAATCCGCCTTCGTCGCGGTGAGTATCCGAGATCTCTTCCATCTCACGCACCCAACGGTAAGACTTTGGCGGCACCAAGGGAATAGACTTCTCAGCAAAATCAAGCAGCCCAGGCGCCGCGTCCTTCATCTCTTTCCGCAGCTCATCGACGACCCCGAGTGCCGAAGCAGTCGTGAACGCCTGGATCCCGAGGCCCATGAAGCCCTTCGTCGTGGTCGCGAAGCACATCTTCAATCCACTGGCTGCGCCGACCTCTGGAGAGATGTGACGCATGTTCAGGGTCTGCGCGAGCTCGGGGCATGCCTCGTTGAGAGAGTGCTTTCCGGAGGTCGGCATGCTGGGGACGTACCATGCGCCGTTGGGGTCTTTGAGTTTCGGCGGGCCGCCGATGATGCATCCGTCGACGAAGCGGACAGGGCTCTTGGCCTCTTCGAACATGCCTGCGATTTGCTTGCATGTAGCGGGCGATACGGCGTTGAGGTCGGTGAAATACAACGGCTTCTCGAGCTTTGCTCCCAGGGACGCCTTGAGGATGCGCTGGGCGATGCTCATGGCATCCCTCGGCGGCGCGACGGAGAAGATGAAGGGTCGCGACTGCACCAGATGGAGGTCAGACGTGAGGACCTCGACGTTGGCGCTTCGGGCCCTGTCAATCGTTGCTTGACTGCCGAGCTGTTAGATGCAATTTCCAACTCTTCGTGAAATGGTAGCATACCTTCTTCCTTCGCCATTCGTGGCGACCGAGAAGCCCCTCGAGACCAGGAGCTTGGCAATGCCCATGCCCATATCTCCGATGGAGAGGATGCCGATCTTCGGCAGGGAGAGTGCCATGGTGGGCAGTGCAGCCGCGGGCGGTTTTCAATGTTGCTTTCCTGGAAGAATTATGAAGCTTCCCCAAGAAACTTGATGCGTATTCATTAGCAGGCGTTCGCCTCCTATAGTTCTGAGATTGAGGTTGGAGAGAAGAGTTGCGGCACGATCGTTGCTTTCGCCGACCCGCGACCGGTTGCTCGGATGACGTTACCGAAATTACCCTGTCGTGCGGTCGACGAGCGACAACCGCATTGAAGGTAAGCAGCATCTAAACGTAACATGCATGCTTATGAATGGGGATCTCATTGTCATTGAGTCGACTCAAGTTTGATGATTGAAAAGATTTGAAAATACAAGACCAAAAGGCCTCCCCGCTACGCCCCGGAGACAGAAGCCGAGCTACCTTCAGGTTAACACACATGAATGAGATTGACTGGGTGTCATCATCGCCTCTTACGCGACTCATTCAGGCTCTTATTTTCCAGGTTCGAACTTCAATCTCAACAGATCCCTCACGTTCTTCCATGCGATTCCCTCCCACTGCTCGTCATCCACCAGGCCACTCTTCTTCAACTTCTCCATGAACTCCCGCCCCATCCCGTTCGTAGAGAACGGGTAATCAACACTGAAAATGATCCTGTCCATCTTCGTCTCCTGAATCAAGCATGCCATCGGCGCCAGAGAAAACATCCCGCTCGTGGTAACCCACACATTCCCATCCCACACATCCCTCAGTCCCCTCTTCCGGTTCTCGGAAGGCGGCCACCGTCCCGAGGACCTGACGATCCGGTCCATCATGAAGGGCAGCATCTCACCCATGTGCCCCAGGATGATCTTTAACTTTGGATATCTGTCAAAGATGCCCGCCGCAAAGAGGCGGAGGAAGTGCAGGCTCGTCCGGGAGTGCCAGCCCCAGCCCCATGCGCTCAGCGCCTTGGCAATCTCAATGTCGTAGGGCCCTTCGAAGTTGACCTTCATCTCATCCTCCGCGGCAAATGTTGGGTGGATATAGACCGGGACATCGAGCTCCTGCGCGGCTTCCCAGAGAGGGTAGAAGCGGGGCGTGTCGAAGAAGCTCCCGTCGTCGAGATGGTTCCCGGTAAGTGCGCCGACGAAGCCTAGCTCCTTGACGCAGCGCTTTAGTTCGACAGCTGCAGCGGCTGGATCCTCAAGGGGTAGGAGAGCGAACGCGGCGTAGTGATCTGGGTGTTGCTTGATCTTGGAGTATAGATCATCGTTGACCGCTTTGCAAGTAGGGGCGTCTGGTGTGGCCGGTAGATGGGAGAGAACCGTCATCCCTACAGAGTCGTTGGCCATGGCCTCAAGCCTCGCCGGCCCTAGATCGCCAAGTTTATCGATGACTGCGGTCCCGAAGTCCTTGACGCTAGGACGGTTGTATCTGCCCTTTTGCTCCGGGAGCAGGGGTGAGAGATAATGTTCCTCAATTGCAATTAGATTCGCCATATTGGTGGAGTGAGCTACCCAGGGATCGATCGGTGGTGTTCTGAAGTGTATGAGAGACGCCAGTGAGGGGACCTGAACTTATTCACTTTCGTGATGGATAGACGTTGAGAAATGAGACAAGCACAATACAACACATGCAGTCAGTGACGACATCGTTGGATAAGTGCCCGGCGCCTACTAGTGCCCGAGCGCTTCTCAGTGTGGTTAAGCAACGTTCGTCCCATCTCACCAAACTCGGTGGCCGAAAGACGCCGAGCATGACACCAGCTCTTTCATTGACCTGGATTAAAGCATTCTCTTCATGTGCATCTCACGGCGGTGTTCACCGAAGCCGAAACGGCACCGAACGCGCCGACGAGGCCCACACTTTCGGCGCAAGGAGGGATTCGAAAACCGGCACCGAAGTATCTACAGCCTCCGCTCCGTGTTTGGATACCGGCAACAGGCGGAGAAAATGATGCGCGATCTATCAGACGTCCAGTATCCGTCATGGCCTGGCAAATTGGTGAAATCCGACCCCTGCAACATCGCCCCGCGGGTTGAGACATGGCCGCAATAAGAAAGCGTCTTGTCTCTTCACTGCGTTTTAGACCCTCCTGAGGCAACTGAACACCTCCAGGACATCCCCCAAAGTCTTGCTTTTTCCACCTCGCTTTCACTGTATTTTAAACACCTAAAGCAAAGCGGTGGCGCTCATAGCTGGTACTTCACTGCAATTTGAACCCCCCTCCGGAGAGGCCAACGGCGCGGCGTGAAACTTGATTGCATACGGCGACATGTGTAGGGAGCGACACCAACCACACGCATCACGACCGTAGCTAAATGCCAGCGCCTTGTGTGAACTTCAATTCACGTCTCTTAGTATCTTGTATGCGAAGTGGATGAATGAGGGAAGTCTTGGAAGAACGCAGAGTGTGATAAATGGGAATCTTGCCTGTCTCCAAACATCGTCGATCCAATTTCACTGGGAATTTAGGTCTCCCGGAGGAGCAAATCACAGGGCAGTAACTAGAGCACACGGATTATCGCACCTTGGATGGAGGAGCGATGATTTGGAAGATGTACATATCCTCAAAAAATGATTATTTAGAACGTTGGAAGATATCACAAGAACTCGGCACGAAAACCACGTGCAACAATTGTCTCATCAAAAATTTCGGTCGGGACGCGGTACTAGCCAATGCGTCCGCGCTTCATAGCCCGGTAATAACTGCCGGAGACGGGTGCCGCACCCCGGAAGCAAGCCACCGGAAGGTTACTGCAGGCGAGCCAGAATGGCGAGGTGGGAGACAGCCGGCTCAGACACTCGTGAGTCGTAATGCCGAAGCGGAACCGGGGCTGTCGATGGCCTCATCTCCGAAAAACTCAGCGGAAGCCGGCACGCAGCATCCGTGAGAGTTGCGGAATTGTTAATTGCGGCCACATGTCGGGCAGGGGACGGGGTTGCACTGGGGGCGGACAAAAGACAGGCATCACCCCGCAGTACTCTCAGCACATTGAAAGTCAAAAATGCAAAGACCGCTTCATCAACAACCGAGAAGTGAGCTTGCGTTGCCCGGCTGAGATATACGATATCAGCTCATCCGACCTGACGAACGACGAGAGCTTTACAAAAAACATCTCGTAGTTGATGTGTCTTGCTCATCTCAACGGCCCGCTCCGATCGAAGGAAAACTCTGCGCCAGTCCCACTGTAAGACGTAAGAAAAACTAGGGGGAGAATTTTTCATCCTTGGTCTGGGATGTGGATGGGATGGGATGGGTTCTGAAGGGAGGCAAAAGCGCGACCGTAATCCTCGCTAGGAATCCGCCGCGCCCATCACCAGACGTGGGAGCGCCGCCCAAGACGAGAGCCAAGGAAAGAAAATTTCAAACCACAGGCTGGTGAGTCGGTCTGTTGCCGCTCTCTCGGTCTAGCGCGGTCCGACAGTGACATGGTCGGCTGAGGGAGTCAGGGCATCAAAGGCGCCGTAGGGCTGACAATGACAGCCGGGCAGCGACAATAACAACGACCAAAGGGCAGCAGCAACACCGCGGTGAAACGTAACAGCAGCCGGGGGACGCCGTAGGGGGCCTGTAATAGACCGAGTCCAAGTCGGAACTTGGCAGAGGAAGGACAAGCTCATCTCATCGACATAAATGCAGGACGATGTTGCACGATACCTGAAGTGGAAAGGATGGTATCAGAGAAGGCGTTCGAGAAAATTTCTACCCGTCAGTGGCTAGGAAAAAGCCTGGAGATGCCGTGATTTTGCAGGAATTGAACGGCCATGATTGGTTTGACGGAGAAAAAATTGGGAGCGGCTTGTGGAGATAGAGGCTCGGGCCAAGCTCGGTGGGAACCGGGTGGCGCGACGCGGCGGTCGATTTTGCATGAAGCTTCGAGCCGCAGGAAGAGGCTCCAAATGGCAAAGAGCAGCTAGTCCAGCTCCGGCGTACATACGAATTTCAGTGCCGGTCGATCGGACGAACTGCAAGAGGTGCGGTTCTTGCAGCTGAATGGCATGTCATTGCCCGCCGCCCCCCTTCGTCCAACAGCTCGAGCTCCACGGTCCATTTCCTGGTCGAGAGGATGGCCCCTGGTGAAAACGCCGCTGTTACCCGTGGCCGGCCGACTCCCGAGTCGCATTACTAGGGCGTGATGGACCGCGAGGACTCGTGTGCTCCATCGGCCAACCCCTAACGAGGAAAGCGATGGGGGTCTCGAGCGAGGCCATCGTTCCCACCTCTCGAGATTTTTTGCCCACGGCCACCGTTACCGGTCGCGATGAGTCGACGCGGAGTGGAACCCGTTGAGTAAGAGAAGCCCGTATTATATTTAATCATGCCATGAGCGTCTGGTCGTAGCGGAACCTCTCTGTCCTCCCCCAGGTTTCCGTTTGCTCATGCGTCTGGTGGTTTCCGGAGAAGCGAATCAACAAGCTTCCCTCTTACCCCGATCCTGCTCACCTCTTTGCTCCTAGCTAGCCGCGGTCGACGAGACTGAGATTTTCGTCTAGTCTGTGAACGTCCCGTGTAGCCACCGGCCGACCAAACATCATGTTCAGCTCCAAGGAGAAGACGCCTCAGTCCACCGAGGGCGAGGTCACCCCCAACAATGTCTCCAAGGACGACTTGGAGACGGGGGAGACCGGCCTTCACCGCACCCTTAACGCTCGTCACCTTCAGTTCATCGCCATCGGTATGTGACTGATCGCATCCCATCCGGGGTCATGAGTTCCCTCTAACTCGCCGTCGCAGGTGGCACCATCGGCACCGGTCTCTTCCTCGGTAGCGGCAAGGCCATCGCTACTGCCGGCCCCGTCGGTTGCCTGATCGCCTTCATCTTCATCGGCAGCATTGTCTACTCCGTCATGACAGCTTTGTGTGAGATGGCGACCTTCATCCCCGTCCCCGGCGCCTTCACGTCGTATGCTTCCCGATTCATCGACCCCACCTTGGGTTTCGCCATGGGCTGGATGTACTGGTTCAGCTGGTCCATCACCTTCGCCCTCGAGTTGACCGCCGCTGGCGTCATCATTCAGTACTGGAACGACACCTTGAGCATCGCCATCTTCATCTCCATCTTCTGGGTCGTCTTCACCGCCCTCAACTTCATGCCCATCCGCATGTTTGGTGAGGTTGAAATGTGGTTCGCGAGCATCAAGGTTGTCACCATTGTCGGATTCATCATCTTCGCCATCTGCATCAACGCCGGTGTTGGTCAGCAGGGCTACCTCGGCTTCAAGTACTGGGTCGACCCTGGTCCCTTCAACGCGTCCATTGTCGAGGGTTCCGTCGGCAAGTTTGTCGGCTTCTGGTCTGTCCTGATCACGGCCGGCTTCAGTTTCCAGGGATCCGAGCTGGTTGGTATCGGCGCTGGTGAGACCAAGGACCCCGAGAAGAGCGTGCCCAGTGCTGTCCGCTGGACATTCTGGGGAATTTTCAGCCTCTTCGTCGCCACCATCTTCTTCGTGGGCATCCTGGTCCCGTCTGACAACCCGTCGCTGCTGCTCGACAGCCAAGATGCTTCTGCGTCCCCCTTGGTCATTGCTGCCAACTTGGCCGGCGTCAAGGTTCTCCCTGATATCATCAACGCCGTGCTCCTGACCGCTGTCCTTTCTGCTGCCAACTCCAACGTGTACTCCGGCTCCCGTATCCTGGTTTCGCTGGCCAACGAGAGGTGCGCTCCCCAGTGGATGACCTGGACCAACAAGTTTGGCACTCCGTACATGGCCGTTGCGACCACCTCTGCCGTTGGTCTGCTTGCGTACATGAACCTGTCTGAGAACGGTGGCGTTGTGTTTGACTGGCTCCTCAACATCACCGCCGTTGCTGGTTTTATCAGCTGGTCTTGCATCAACATTTGCCATATTCGTTTCATGTCGGCCTTCAAGGCGCAGGACATCCCCCGCAGCATCCTGCCGTACCGGGCACCCTTCCAACCTTGGCTGTCGTACTATGGCCTGTTCTTCAACGTCCTCATCATCCTGACCAACGGTTTCACTGTCTTTATGGAGTGGAGCACCAGCGACTTTTTCACTGCGTATATCAGCGTCCTCCTGTTTATTGTCTTGCTCGTCGGTCACAAGATCTTCAACCGCACGATGCCTCTGAAGGCACACGAGGCCGATGTGACGACTGGAACTCTGCGTGCGCAATCTTAGGGGAAGATATGTGGAGACGAGAGCGGAACACAAAAGTAATCTGTAGTATTAGTAGATATAGCTGTAATGATGATACCCATGAGTTCAAATGGAGTGTATAGTACGTGTGTGTAGTGTGTACGATATATGATACAACGAAATAGCCGCACATCGCATGGAGGAGGTCCTGGCAATAGCTAGATTCTCTTGCGTGTCTGACGACAGTCGAACCGACGGCCTCAGGATATCACGGTGTACAGGCCGACAACACCTCCGAGACCAAGGGCGACACTGCGCCCGAGGTTGTATAGACCCCATTGGTCGACCAGGTATTTGGCACCCTCCTCTTCCTCTTGGGTCAGGCCAATAGCCATAATGCCCATGTCCCTTGTCTCTTCGGCCTTCTGGAATAACTTCTTGTTAATGTTGCCCAAGAAGAACCTGGTCCATGGGCCGATGGAGAGGCACAGAGCAGCGGCGGTTGCAAATGCCTTGGCTTTGCCGGGGAGCTGTCGGAACGCGAATGCTAGGTAGCAATAGCTCAAGACGCAAAGGAGGATCGGAGGTGGGAAGGCACGGCTGGTCCGCTTGTACATGTTGGTCCATTGTCGTAACATGAGCGGGGTCGGGGACTCGAGGAGGCGGGGGATGACGAAGACCGAGAGACCCAGGTTGAGGCCGGCGACGGCCGAGTTGAGGAAGACGGTCGACGCCTGGAGGTTGCGCAGGCTCGGTGATTGGGAGGACATGGTCGGCTGCTATTCTGGGGATAAGGCGGGGATCGCGGTCGAGACGAGAAGCAGTCGCGGTGACGAGGCCGATGTCTAGGCAGCAGATGGATGGTGCTGTTTGCTGGGGAAGAAGGACAGGAATGAGGAGGGGAAGCTGGCGAGAGAAGGCGACAAGGATGCGAGGTCCGAGTTGAAGCGTGGAAGGTGGATGCTTGGAGCAGGAAGGAAGGTCCGGGACCGCTACTGCGCTGCACCGTCGGGTGACTTGCAGCAGCGGGACGCGGGACGCAGCGGGGCTCCTGCTCAGTGGATCACGCCAGCGGGAGCGAACTTTCCCCACTGAAAGCCCGGGCTCCCTCTGGGAAGGCACGGCCGGGGGCTGCTCCCTTCCATTATTCTTGCTTCCTCCCGTTAACATCTATCATCGTGCCGCCGCTTACCTCATCCTCCCTAAAGATGCCTTATCTAAGGTACGCAGTGCAATCATCGCCAACCGCATTTTGCTCGGGTGTAAGGTAATGGGACTTGGTGTTGGCTTACTGTAACCTTGCGTGGAATATGTCATCAAATGGTCTGATAAGTGTGGACTCTGCAGGCATGGACAAGCGCATCCTCCGTTCCAATAAGCTTTCGCCCGAGGGTTGCGATCTCTACTAGCGAATCCGATGCCGTCCTTGACCTCGTCGGAGATGGCTCCGGGGGCCGGAACTTTGCACCCCGCAAACTGTGGGTAGACTGCCCATAATGTTGGAGCGAAAATGGTGGGCGATCTGCAGACGCTTCCCACCTTTGGGCGGTTGAATTGTCTATCTTAGTCTTTGGATACGCTGAATAGTACTCATTCTTTCAATGTGTACAGCTGCGGGGCATAGAGTGATCTTTGACTGAGCAGTATGAGAAAGTCAAAGTCAGGGCGGGTGAGATATTTATCAGTAGAATAAATATGTCTGTCCCGTTGCTACCATGAGGCACCCGTTCACCCTCATCCTCAAAATCAAATCACACCTTTTTACCACTTTAAATTAGCACGTTGTCGTCAGCATGGGAATCCTAGAGCCAACCTTGACTCCCTTTGAGGGGAAGGTCATCACCATCGCCGGCGCCAGTCGTGGCACCGGCTTGGCTACTGTAAAGTACCTCGTCCTCCGAGGTGCAACAGTTTCTATGTCCAGTTCCTCGCCCAAAGGCATTGCTAAGGCGCATGCAGAGGTCCTACAGGAGTGCCCTGGAAGCGATGACCGAATCATGGCAATGGCATGCGACATCACAAAGTATCAAGAGGTTCAAGCGTGGATTGCGGCGACAATGAAAGGCTTCGGACGCATCGATGGCTGTGCCAATGTGTCTGGTAACCTTAACACCGCCACTTCTCCGACAAACATTTACTGATCGGAGCTATAGGAAAAGAGCAGAGGAAGCTATTCCCCCTTACCGAGCTTCCTATCGAGGACTACAAGGAGATTATGGATGTTAATGTGAACGGACTCTTCTACCTGTTGCGAGAGCAGATGAAGGTGATCTCGGAAGGCGGAAGCATTGTCAACGTGGGCAGTGTATGCAGCTCCTTCAGCTCACCGTACTATGGAGCATACATCGCATCCAAACATGGAGCAGCCGGTTTGACCAAAGGAGCCGCATTTGAGGGTGCTGCGAGGGGTGTTCGTGTGAACTCTCTCAACCCGTAAGTTGTGCTTCTATTTCCATTTTCTGGAGATCTTTCGTATCTCATGTGACTATCCCTTCTCACAAGTTTTCAGGGGTACCATCAACTCTGAAATGACTAGCACACCGTTCGAGCTACCTGACGGTGGTACCTTTACGCCATCTGCGCAAACAATTCCACAACTAATCAAGCGAATGGCCGAGCCTGAGGAGATCGCCGCCTCCATTTGTTTCCTGCTTGGGGACGAGAGCAAATTTGTCACAAGGTCTGAATGGCGGGTCGATGGTGGTTGGCTGGAGGGAAGCTTGACAGGATGAGAGCTTACGTTGTTTGGTCATCGTAAGGTAGAGGAAAGAGATTCATAACTCAAGTTAGAGGTGCACTACATTGTAGCTTTATCAATCGAGTTTGAGGCCAGAGGTACATACAACTCGACGACCTGATGGCCTCACATCGCGGTACGTTAGCCACGCGCAATTTGTACACCAGATGCCATATTTCAAACGCATGCTTGCTCGGTTCAGCAAGAACTCCCTACTTACTCGTGCATTTTAATCTTAGTTCGACGGCAACTAAAGTAACGTTCATACTTTACAAGTTACAGCAGGATGAGACGATATGGCGCGTGTACTTGGACGGGTCACTCTCCCTGCATTAATACTTCGTAATACAAACGATATCCAACCTGCTTCGAGGTCTTTGTATGAACCGAGAGTTATGCTGTGCTCTAATCGAGTTCTGCATTCATCGTTCCTCTATTCCTTTGTTGATAATCCCTTACAACTTGCTATCTGAAACTCGAAAAGCCCCCACCTATTTTTCGCGAAGTATGTGTAACTACGGCGTCTGCTTGTGTAACTTCATCCTGCAGAAGCGGTTTCATGATCGTCCAGAGCAAGATTCTTACATAGTGAAATGGCAATATTGCGGCAAAGTGCATCGAGAAGCGCCCGAAGTCGAAAAACATTGGCCACGAGACTCGTTCTGTCAAGCGCGTCTTTAATGCAAGAGCAAGCCACTACTAACCCGGAACTCGTGATGAGGTGTGCAAAGGAAGGGGTCAAGAGAGTGAGTGGTTCCCTGCGGCTTCACTTGAAGGATGTTTATTAAAACAAGACGCTCCCAGACTCCGTTACAAACTTCATAGTCCACAAGTCACCGTGCTTGCACACTCATGGCCATGTTGCGGACATTGCTGATGTTTCTTGCCGGGGCTCTGCCCTTGGCCCATGCATTCCATGATCAGGGACTGAACCTGCCTGTTGCACGATTCCAAAATCCCACCAGCCCGGCCAACCATTTTTCGAATACTACCACACTTGTTCATCAACCAGTTCAGCCCACTTGCCGCGGTGACACTGGCGTCTGCACTTCGAGCAGTTTCATTACCTGGCATAACACTACAGTGGTAAGTCGTTACGGCTAGTTCACAAGTCCACAACTGACATATTTCGAGACGAACGGCGGGTCTGTGACAATCTCACACACTCAACGTACTTCTCAATGGGGGTTGACAACCATAAGCTCTACGAAAGCAGTCTCAACAATAAATGGACTGCCAATCTCGTCGGCAAAAAGCTCGGCGTTCGCATCTTCAGGGTGGCGGAACACTACGTCTGCACGACCATCTATGCAGAAACCCTCAACGGTACCGAGATCGACCACCACACATGGCCCCCCTTTCAACTCGACGAGGACTACGGTGCTTGTCCCGTCGACCACAGCGAAGAGCTCATCCGCATCCTCCAAACCCAAGGGAACCAATCTGACACCAACGACCGCATTAACGACAACCACTTCCTTGTCGTCTTTGACGAAAGATCGGTCTTTTTCATCGACGAGGGATCGAGCCTTGACTCCAACCGCACCAGGAAACGCAACCTCCGCGATTATAGACCCCTTTCCATCATCCACTACCAAGAATCCAAGCCGCACACCTTCATCAACGGGCTCCATCACGACTACGCCATCGACCCGTCTCTCTTCAACTTTGTCCAGTACAACTTCTTCGTCATCAACAGAGCCTGAAGTAATAATCACTACACTTGCCAAGGACGCCCTCAAGCATCCATACCCCGAAACGACATCTTTCGCCCACAGGACCCCCTTCATCATCACGACCACATCGCCAGGAGGCGGCAACGATCCTACGATCGTCCCAGGTGAGATCCCCTCCCCGACTCAACTTACATCTTTCCCGCGCTGACTCTCCCAGTCATTTTTCCCTTCAAAGGGCCCCCGTTCATCTGCTTCGGCTGTCTTCCTGGCATTCCTTTCCCCCCAGACTTCAGACTCACAATCAAGCTTCCCGACTTCTGCATCAAAATCTTTTTCATCGAGATTGGCAACTGCGATAAGGGCGGGGGCGATGAGGGTGGCGATGATGATGAGGATGACGAAAAGGACGATGGCAAGGATGACGATGAAAAGGATGACGATGACGAGGACGATGAAGAGACAGAGACAGAGACGTCCACGTCAACTTCAACCTCATCTTGCACAACGACCGTCACCGCAACCCGTCAAAGTGTCTTTTGCTCCGTCACAGTCACTTCCATCACCAGTGGTAGGTTTCCAGTTCCGCCATTCCATAAATACATTAACTACATACTGGGCCGAACTAATGTGAAGCTGTCCAGGAGGCAACGCCAGACGCGACGCGCAAGCTGCCGCCACGAACTGTGTCACCAGCGCCTACACCAGCAGTGTGACGCCAGCGGCAACGACCGTGACAACCACATCCACAGCAACCCACACCGACTTCCCACAACTATGCAGACCCGGGACATGCGGCGGCAGGAGCGGGTCGTCCTGTCCACGATTACAAGAGAGAACAGCGGCGGAAGAGATTTTGCTCGCACACCGGTCGTTGGAACTGGCCAAGCGCGGCTTGCCGGGTCATGGGTTCTGGTACGACCCAGATGAGGACTATGAACCCGAAAACCGCGACAACTTTCTTCCCGAGCAAGTAGATCAAATCGGTGAGTGGCACGCCATCAAGGACGAAATTGGGCTTGATATCAGAGGCGGATATATGCCAGAATACGTGTCCCACGGCGACATAGATGTTGTTGGCGAGGAAATGGATGGCTCAATGACGTCGGGTTACATCCGCTTCGGCAAAGACGTCGGAGCAATCGCGCTCGAGGGACTCTACGGCTGCACATCCATCGTTATAGTCTCACAGCGTGGCGCATGGGTCAGCCACATCTGGGAAGACCAGCTAGCAGAAGACGAGCCATGGGCCCTCCTGAGGGAAAAGCTTGGCCCGCTGCGTAAGGGATATCACGACAAAGCGCCACACGATCGGGAATACTCTGCGCGCGATTTTATGATGTACGGTCTGGAAGACATGATCATGAAGCCGGATCTCGGGCCTGAGGGCGTTTTGTTTGGAGACGTGGACGAGAACGGGGACGACCCGAACCAGAAGACACCTCAAGACATCAGCGTGCGCGCTTTCATCTTTACCCCGAAAGAAAGGCCAAAAAGACGGGTTGAGGGAGAACTTATCCCCGACGAGGAGCTCGTGTTCCCGGGAAATCTCGCGTATGAGGAGCAAGTCGACGGTTTGACAAGCATCATTTCTGATATCTTTGGAGAAATTCCCATTGAGGTGGTCGAATATCAGCCGTCCAATCTCCCTTTCGATCTTTGGAAAGATTGGGAAAGAAGGGGGACTGAGAAAGATAGAGAACGTGGGAGACAGGCGACAAAGGAAGAGAAAGATGAATGGTTGGATGAGAGGGCAGCGGAGGCGAGAGCCTGGCAGAAAAGCTTCTTGGCTAAAGGCAAGCGGGGGAAGCTGCTTCTTCAGTACCAGCCGGCGGATCCAGATGTCTGCAGAGAGGAGGCTGCATGGCGTCTGTGGATTGAGGACCACGAGGTCGGAGATCGAAGCGACCAGTGGACCGCGTCCGTGGACCAGACTTTCGTGTGGAATAGTGGTCCAAGTAACAGCAAGAGAAGTGGCAATGAGAGTGACCATGCTCCCAACCCACTCCGACGCAGGCAGAACAAGGGCAGAGTCACCGGGTGCAGAGCAAAGGCTCCGACACCGCTCCTGTGCCGACCCGAAACTTGCGGCGGCGGGGACGGATCTTCCTGCTCAAAGCCGCCAGACAGGTCATCAGCGAGTTCAAATGAGCTCACACGTCGCACAGCGGATCTGGAGAAGCGTGGGCAGACGGTCGACGGTGAATGGCCCGACCCGGAAGACTACGAAGGGGACCGCAGCAAGTTCATGGTCGGCCAGATGGCAGAGATCAGAGACTGGGAAATGGTTGGGAGACATCGCGGCCCTGCTGTCAACGGTCTTTACGAGCCTCAATACGTCACGCACGGCTCCTCAGGCATCGTCAACCCACGATTCGGCGGCATGATCACGTCCAAGTATATTCTTTTCGGCAAGGACGTTGCGTCAATCGCGCTTGAGGGACTCTACGGATGCACGTCTATTATCGTCGTGTCGCAGCGCGGCGCTTTTGTGAACCACGTTTGGGAGACGCAATTCTTTGAACCAGACGAGTGGAGGATAATCGAGGAAGAATCCCGCAGCCTGCTGTGGGAAGGGATCCATTCAGTAGCTCGGACGAACCCCTGGCGCGAGGTGTTGGATTTTGCGAAGTACGGCTTGAAGGATCTGGTTGGAAAGGAGCGCCTCGGGCCACCAGGCACTATGTTTGGCGATGTGGCGATACCTGACGACGATAACAGGGACAAGAAGAGCCCTCGAGACCTCAACACGCGTGCCTTTATCTTTACGCCCCGCGAGTCGCCGCAGCGAGTAAAGGAATCTGAAGACGGCTCTTCATGGGAATTCATCCCAGACGAGATTGCCATTCCTGACCCGATCAATGCAATGGCAGGCACAATTGCGTACGGGCCTCAGGTTGACTTCTTGCAAAGCATGGTCAGCTCCATCTACGGCGACATTGACGTCGAGGTTATCACGTATTCACCGCCTCTGGGGACACTGCAGATGGAGATGGATCGCTATGACAAATTCGCGGAGAGAGGCGATAAAGATCCGGAAGGGGAAGAGTTAGCCAAGGAGATCGACGCGTTTAACAAGTACCAGCGTGAAGTCTTTGGGCCCACGCCGCGGGGGAAGCTACTTCTTCAATACCAGCCCGCAGACGCAGAGGAATGCAGAGACCAGGCGGCGTGGCGTCTGTGGATCGAAAACCGAGAGGTAGGGGACCGAAGCGACCAGTGGAAAGCGTCCGAAGACCAAACCTTCGTGGCTCCGGCCGATGATGAGTCAAGTGACAGCGAGGGAGTTGGCAGTGGAAGTGACGATGGCCCTGCCAAAGTACGACCCAGGCAGAACAAGGTCAAGGCGTGTCCCGTCTACCAAGAAGAGCGGTGCGAAGCCTCTGAGTGCGGCGACGCCTGTCCAGCCATCATGTGGAAAGACGTGGAGAAACCGACCTGGCTGACCAAGCGCGGCATGCCGGTGGAGGGCGACTGGCCGGACCCGGAAGACTACCCCGAGGGCCGTCGGGACCGGTTCCTCGTCAACGAGTTCCAGCTGATCACGACCTGGGACCCGAGCCCAAACAACCCCGACCTCGAGTTCTTCGGTGGATACGATCCGGTCTGGGTCCGGCACGGTCAACCGGAGAACGTGGGAGTGGGGATGGCGGGCATGACGACGTCAAACCACGTCCGCTTCGAGTCGCAGGTCGCTGCCCTCACTCTTGGAGGTCTATACGGCTGCACGGCGGTGGTTGTGGTATCACAGCGCGGGGCATGGGTGAGCCATATCTGGGAGAACCAAATCTACACCCAAGATGAGTTCACGTTCCTGGTGAACGAAATGCTGCCTAAGGGAATCGCCGCCGGCAAGCCCGGGGAGGAGTGGATGAAGTTTGGGATGAACACGATGGTGGAGAATCCAGACCGCGCTCCCGAGGGCGTGATGTTCGGGGATGTGAAGGAGAAGGACGACAACACGAAGGACGACGCAAAGTCGGCCCAGGACGTCGGCACGCGTGCCTACATCATAGCTCCCCGCGTGCGAGCCGAGCGATTCCGCAACGGCCAACTCGTCCCCGAGTCCGAATTCTTGAACGACCTGAACCATAACGTCGGCCAGATACGATACCCGAGCCAGGTAGGGAAACTCAAACAGATCGTACGAGATAGCTTCGGCGACATCCCCGTGGAGACCCTCGACTACTCTCACCAGGCACTGCCTAACAAGATAGTCGAGAAGTACGAGACGCTCCGGATGGAAAGGGTCCGGGCGGGGAAGCAGGAGACGCCGGAAGAAGCGAGTGCGAGGAGGAAGGAGTGTCGTGGGTTCCAAGAACAGGTTGCGAGGACCTCCGTCCGCGGGAAGCTGCTCATCCAGTACCACCCGGCCAAGACGTGCAACGACATGGCCAGCTGGAGGCTGTGGTGGGAGAACCGCGAGATCGGTAACAAGTACGACAGTTGGGTTCCTGAGCCAAATCAGATCTTCCAGAGTAAGAATGCGCCGAGGCAGGTGTGCTCTATCCGAAAACCCACGTCTAGGGCGTCGACTGCTACCAAAGCTGCTTCCTCGCGGACGCAGAAGCCGACTGGGTCTCTCGCTGCAACTCGTAGTGCCGGTTTCAACTCAACACGGCCGGGGATGACGGGAACGGGCTCGCCGTCTCGGGTCACGACAAGTAGTGGTTTGAACGCAACAATCACTCGCCGGCCCGGGTCTACGGGATCGACTCCGACATCAAGGGCTCTGACTAGCACTACGAAAGTCGTCAACTCAAAGACAACTTCACTGAATAACACCATGACCTTCATCAACTCAAAAACAGCTTCATCGATCAACACCACGGCTTTAATCAATTCAAAGACGGCTTCATCGACTAACACCACTGCCTTTATCAACTCAAAGACAGCTTCATCGACTACAAACGTGACCTTGATCAACTCAAAGACGGATTCCCATTCCACAAGCGCGAGCCAGTCATCTTCCAAACCGTCAACCACGAGTCCGAAATCGACATCAGCTACAAAAACCACACACACTTCCACAACAACCCACACTTCCGCTACAACCTCGCCTTCGACATCACAATCCAAGACATTAACCTCTTCACCCTCGACAACCACATCAGCCAAGCCGAAAGAGGCTAAACCATCACAAGGCGTCGACATCTACTACGAGCTCGCCATACGGGTAACACAAACCCGGACCGGCAGATGGGTGATGATGGCCCGGGGCAGCACAGACTCAGACCCCTGCACGGCGGCGCACATAGGAGAAGCAGAGCCCGGAGCCCTCCTCGACTCAAAGCCATGGCCAGACAGCATCAGCCCCTCCGGCAACATTGACGGCCGGAAGAACTGTAAGTACGCCAGCAAGGACGGCGGCCCCGGAAAGTTCTCGTGTGACGGCATCCCCAGCTTTGACTGCGTCACACACACGGGATATGATGCCGACAGGGACTTGTCGACGAGCTTACGTTGTGGAGGTTCGGGGCCCAACCAAAAGAGCTATGACCCGAGGGTGACTTGCTGGTTCCCTGTCAAGTAAATTCATAGGGTCCTGGGTTCGTTGGATCGGTCTGATACCAGTAATTGAGAGGGCTGTTCTGGGATGTACATGTATTGGTAGTTGGGCTCCTCAAGCTCGCCAGGCCTGCAAACCTCCCTAAAAAGGTCTTCGAGATCCTTGTCCACAGGTTCAGGCGTCTGAATAACACCGGCCAGACGGAGAAACCGTATCTCATCCACAATTTTCGGAGAGTCAGGCACAGTGAAACCCACTACCAGGTTCTTATAGTCGTTTGGCGTCTTTTCGTCAAAGACGTTATCCGCCCTCACGATCTCCTCGTGCACGCCCATCAACCACGGGTGCAACGCTAAGAGATAGCCGTGAACCGTAACGTACCTAGGTGTTGAACGCGTTGATGATAAGGGGCTGTGCCTTTTTGGGCCTGTCCGTGTTGCAACCGAGTTGAACCTACGTAGTTCTTGGCAGATTGTCCCAACCCAGGTCTGGGGAGAAACTTCCGACAGTCTGCCTAGGCACCTCGGATTCAATCGGCTTAGTTACATGTAATCAGGGCTTTTGCGCCATCGAGGGGTGAGATTATTTCATGTCCGTCAGCATGTCTTGGAGGTGATAATCCAAGTCCAATCAAGTCTCAGGCATCAAAGACAAACACGTACATACAATCAGCCACATACTTTCCAAACCCGGGCATTGCTCAACAGACTTCACTGACATGGCGTTTTACCAAGGCCTCCTGGATATATTTCTATTAAATTATGCCTTGTGAACATAGCTCACAACCAATTTTCTCATCCAGCTGCCTACAATTGCCTCACCAACACTTCACGACCTGCCCAATTGTAGGATAGTTCGTATGTTGCGCCATTGCAGTCAGTTATTATGCAACGAGACATATCTCAGCTGTTCATTTGCGCTGGTAGATTGCACACTGTTTGGATTACTTCTTCGAGTCGTTTGTGCGGCTGTATCGTACTCCGTCTTCGAACCGCTGAGCCACATCCGCAGCGTGCGTCTGCCTGGTTCATCTTTACTGCCTTTCTTAGTGCCTTGTCCACGCGTCTGTTTCACTGTCTCTTGGCTGAGTAGATGAGACATACTTTCCACTAAAAGTAAGTGAATAACGTCTCACCCATCAAATTGCTATAAACGGAATGTTTCAATTGGTTGCCTGAATCATGGTGGGATGATTAAAGGCGCAGCGATTCCAGTATGAGTGCTGCCGCATTCTGATGTCCAAACAACTTAAACATCGATATCATCCGCGAATGTCCAGAAGCTTGAACTGTCCGTCATCCATCGTCAGGTTTTCGCAAGTCGCTACACAAAATGAATCCATTTCAGATGAATCCATTTCAGACGAATCCATATCAGACAAATCCATATCAGACGAATCCATATCAGTTGAATCCATATCAGAACTGGGTGTTTGTTCCGACTCTCAATTATTGGCGCCGCGCACTGGTCGAATATTTTCATCAACCAAATGCGCCATGGCGTAAAGTGCCATTTGTAACACAGAGTCTCCATGAAACCGATACCCTGAGCCAAACAGGGAGATGGGTCTGCACAGGAAGGCCACCTGCACGATTGCCGCCCCTACTCCGAGTTTCTTACTGGATTGGATCATCTCTGTTCGTCCCAGGGACCCACGAATATCATGCAGACTTCGCGTCTCTTTCTTTCACAGCTCTCAAATTGATAATCACTTGGCCCCTTCTGTGCCTACTGGTACGCCTTTTCGCATGTTCTCAGCAAGCCCCTTACGCTAACGTACATCCTTCCAGGTACTTTGTTCGGAAAACTTGGGACTATTTCGCCACTCTGCTAACAACAAACTTGACAACCTGCAATCACTATACGGCACCTTTGCCGAGCGTCACCTCAGCTATCAGACATCAGATGCGTCTCCTCGAAGCCAAGGAGTACGCCTCGGTTCCCCCTCCGATAACGACATATTCGTAGTCACGACGACGAATGGCTCTCACGTAAATGGCCACGGATTTAGAGATGCGTTACCAAACTCCCAATCTGCCTGGTCGAGGGGTGCTTCGCATATCAATACACCCAGTAGCATCTTCGGAGTCGATCGAAACAGAGATGATGAGCTATCTTCCCCTCGGCCGAGGTATCTCTGCGTCGTGCAGGATTTCACGAGGATGCATTACGCCACAATCAAAGTCTCCGACTATCTTGACCGCCATGGAGACCATGTCGACTTAGATTTCATCTTTGTATCCTATACACGGATGCAGTTCAGCGTGGCAACAGAAGAAGAGATCGATAACTACCCTTGCGAAGACGAGGCTACTCGACACGCGATCAAGAAGGTCGCTCGGACAGACCGAGAGACACTGATAAGATGGGGAATAGAGGCGGCCGGAAAAGCAAAAAAACGGGCATTCTGGCTCGATTTCGAGTGTATGCGAAACGACGACGGAACTACTAGGTCATCCAGTACTAGTGGGGAGGTTTATCGGATCTGCGACATTGTTCGAGCAGCTCATTCTATGATTATCGCCATAGGACCTACAGTCTCGGATAAGGTAGCTGCTGCTCTTGAGGGAAGGTCGCCGCTACCGTATAGCCACGACAGAATAACACCTTGGTTACGGCAATGGGGTTCGCGATTATGGACTTTGCCTGAGCTTCTGCTGTGCCCCTCCGAGTACAGAATTCAACTTTATGTTCTTGGAGATGACTCTGGGCCAAGACTGATGATGGCCAAGCGAAATTTTGCAGAAAGGGCATGGGATGACGCCACGGAAGTGAACGAGCTCGTGAGCCATTTCGAAGGGACCGCCACTCTCACTCCTGTCAACCTCATCCAGGTAGCTCTCGAATGTTTCTCGCGTCGCAAAACAGACCAGTTCAGTCATGGCGATATAGCCTACGCCATGATGGGCCTGTTTCCTATTCGTCAACGGCCCCAGATCGATAGGTATGATACTGGATTCCAGGCTTTCGCCAAGCTTTGTCTTTCCAACGATGGGGGAGACTTCCTGAAACGCTTGATTTGCCTTGCGCCTCAACCAGGAGCGCAGTGGTTTGGAACTGGAGATCGCTGGGGTACCAAGCTCTGTAATATTTCTCCGCTCAGTATTGTTCGCGAAGTAGCCCCTGGGGATACAATTATCCTGGACAAAGTGCATGGATTGCCAATCCATTGGGACAATTTGGACCCCGAACCATACTTCGAAGCAAACGATAAGGGTGGATACTCGCATTTCTTCGACGTGGCACTCATGTGGTGCGTATCAGCCCCAATTGGTGCTGTCTTTTCAACATCCGTCTTGTCGAACCTCGCAACATTCTTGCCCATCACTGCAATATTCGCTCTGATTGCGCCCATAATGCTCCTTAGAACACGTACCCGTACCAGGCACCCGGTCAAGCCTCGACTCGTTGGTATCGAGGGCTTCGTTGACGTTAGCACTCTCGAGAAACATCTCTGGGGCTTCAATCACGGTAACCTTACTGACAGCACTCCCCTGTTTAATCAAGATGGATGTCAGATGCAATGCTTCTCTGGCAAAGAAATGTACTCTTTTACTCTTCTGGACATGCATCTGATGACAATAACTCGCTTTCGCAGCAGCACTCCTCCAATAGCTTTGTTTCTGCTTGGGAAGGAACGCAGGAGACACAGGGCTCTTCTCTGTTCTTACAATCACGGAACCAAGACGTTTCATCGAGAAGAGGTCCTCAGATATGGTTCAAAGATTCCGGGGGGAACGCCCAAGTTAAACGGGGTCAGGCTATCGCTCGCCTCGCAGCCGATAACAGCAGGCGTTCTCCATTCAAATGTTCGATTCAATAGGCTTTCGTGGTGGGCGATGGAATTCGTGTTCCTGGGTATCTGTTTGGTATGACTTTCAACACCTGCGTTGTTCTATGAACTCTCCTAATACTTTTCAGGCTGGACTTAATGTTTTCGAACATTCCAAATCAAAAAGCGACTCACAACCATTCACAACATCTTGTTACTGGTTGGCTGCCATTGCTGGTCAAATATCAGCGTGGATGATAGTGTCGTATATGACTCGACCCTTCGAAATGCTCCCGTATATCCTGAGCTCCAAATGTATGAACCGGACCATCCTTCAGTGACAGTATTTTTTCATTTATCATATCCCACGGGTCCTATCTTCCTGTTGCTTTTATTTCCTCTTTCCAATACCGTATTTTCAGAAAACGCTCATCACAAATCATTCCTAGTGGAATATTTGCTAACGAAACTGACAGTCCTCTTGAACATTTTCGAGAAGGCAACAGACGACCCCAGATATCGTTCATTTCACGGATTTTTTGACAGTTGTCTAGCCTTACTTCTGATCATGGCCATCCTTTCATGGTACACTCCGGAAGAGATGATACTCCGATTTCTACTTTGGGCCATCTTATGCCCAAGATTGACGCTCATGGTGGTGCCATTGAAGATCGTCTCAAGGTTTCTGGGGGTTGAAGGCGCACTTACGATGTCCAACACCTTCGCTTGCGTGTTGCGCGGATGCGACAGAGAAACCAAAGGGTTTTCGGGTATATTTGGCCAGCCAATGGAAATATCGTGGCTGCCCACGGACCAGAAGTCTTTCCTCTCACTTCGAGCAGCCATGGGCAAGTTTACGCTGGGTAGGAGCAGTCATTGGCCCGCTAAACATGTACGTCAATGTCTGTCATCATGGATATCAACTGCTGAGTCTCCCATAGCGCTTATTCACCATGCTTTCTCGCGGTGCACTTGTTTTTGCCGCTGGTGTCTTGTCCAAGTCATACACCGGGGTCTGGAGCAAGACTGATCGCGACAATGTCATCGACAACGTTGTGATCGTTCTCATCGCATCCGCACTCGGCCTGGTAATGTACAGAATCCCCTCTGTCACTTGTGAGTATCCTCTTCGGCAGCCACCATCATTGGAACGACAAGTTCTTCTACTTACAACGGTTGACAGACTATGTCATGGTCGCTTGCTCGACTCTTTCAGGGTGCATTCTCCTTTTGCTCGATGTCAATTCAACGCCGACGAATCATTACCTTTTATTCCAAGTTCTATTGAGCCTTACTGAGATGGTGCTACCAAGTATTAAACCGTTCCCAAGTTCTACTTCACGTCGATCTAACGGTGTTGTAGTTATTTGGACTATTGCCGTTCACAAAGCGTCAACCTGGTCCGAAGCAGCCGGGATGATTTGCGTTGCAGGGGCTGGCAGCGCCGTTGGCCAACTGATGTTTGACACGCATCGGCAAGGTGCAATCAACTTCCTTTTGATACTCGCTCAAATGAGCATTTGGCCTCTATTTTGGGTAGTGTATGGACGCATGGGGGCAGCTTGGGTCAAGGGCGGACTGCGGTTTCTCTGGAGGGCAACCGAAACTCCCCAAAATGGCGGTTCAGTATCTCGGAGCCTGACGACTTGTGGTGCTGTGTGATGGTTATGTTGAGGAAGTTTCATAGCCTATCTATGAGAGGGTCCACAGTGGGCAAATCCAGTAAGAGCACTTCGGCTGGTGCTTCGTCCAGTAAGAAGATCGAAGTATACCTCGTACCCAGGGGGCTGTGTGATGGTTATAGACATCTATTCAAGCCTTATGGGAAGGGGCTGACAAGGGTTCGAGTGCTTGTAGACAGAGACGTTGGTTTTAGGGTCTGTGGATGGAAACTACTGTATTGTTCTGACGGTACTCATAACCACAGAATACCACAAAGGGATGTTGGACCAAATTGTGGGCTTGCGTTGAGAAAGCAAATGGAAACTGCTGGGTAGCTTCCAATTAAAAGCCAAGGACGAGATGGGTGCTATGGGTTTCGCTAAGGCGTCGCAACATTTGAGTGTTGATCTCATTCTGAGCGAGCATGTCGTTAATACCTTATTGCAATGCATTCCTTAAAGCCCAATTTTAGCTTCGTGACTTATGCGGCACCGCTTGGACTTGCGCTTGGTGTCAGTTTCAACGGCTAGAAAGATGCGAGGACATCGCTATCGTGCCGAACCCGGCGTAGACCCACCTGCCCGTACCCGGGCCGGAGCGGGCCCCGGCCGTGCACAGCAGCATACTACAGACTCTTCAATCGGGTCACTGTGAGCTGTATCAAAACAATCCGATTTCCTTTCACACTACGCACGAAAATTCTGAGATTGGAGCCAGATAATTTGTTTTGATTGATAGCTATCGTTAACCTCCTCTCCAGGGCACATCCCCAGGTCCTTCTATCCCTGCCGGTATCGCCCGGTCCTCAGACACAAGCATCTCCATTTGAACCGCTTCTCGCCAAGGGGCCACATCAGTACCCCTTCTCTCAACTCCGGCCCGGCATCTCATGAGGCTTTTCCCCAAAGAACTGCCGCCTTCCTGCGCAGGGATTTGTAGACCGCCCGTAATTCATGTTCCTTCCCACCGTAACCTAACACATCCATCCCATTAAAAACAGCAACCCAAAGATTGCGAGCCCCGAGTTGATCGAGTCCTTCCATGTCCGTATCCCTCGAGACAAATGTTTTCAAAAGTTAACTGCTGGGCACAGCTCTTTGCGGCCGCACCCAACCCAACATGGCGCATGGAAACCATGCAGCCGACTCGCGAGGGCCACAGAGATTATGCGGATCTTCTGAGTCGGTGCTGTGGTCTACGCAAGAAGTGAAGAACATAATACGCCGTTCTGATCCCCCAATATAAAGCAGTTCCTGTCCACGATAGCCTCGAATCGCCACGTTCAAGGAAGCTCATATGCACTAGGCAGAGAAATAGTTCCTCCAGCTTCCCAACCCCAATGAGAGACTGTATACCAACTGGGCCATCGAGGCTATGGCAGAACTTTTTGATATACAAGACGAGCAATTATGCTCGCGTTTCCGTTGTTTTTCGGGTCGCTGCGTCAGCGTAAACGTAAAGTGTGAGTGACATCGTAGTGTGCCGGCTCGAAAGAATGTTTCCTCGCGAGGAGAACATGTCGTAACGTCATACAAGTGTACTTTTTCTTTTCCATCAGAGCGTCAGGGTATTTTGTCGTCGATTTCTCATACCGTCCTTTTCTTTTTCCACAATCCTTTTCCAGGTTTTGTTTTGGGCCACCGGACTTCTCGTCCCCTGTTCCTTCAGGCAGAGTTTTCGCCTGCGATCCTCCACATCCAGTTCTCAACGGTGTCATCGTCATTCGATCCTTGCAATCGACCGCCCTTTCCAATTGGCTTTTTGTTTATTCGCATGCAATGACAGACTTTTCGGCTCGGGCTCTCATGTGAGTGGCGTGAGTCTCGAGGCATCGGGCCATGAGATGGGTGACTAGACTGAGTTAGAAATGGTCGTCCCAACTGGCCGGGGTAACTTACCTGGCCACACAGCAGCTTTGTCGAGCATGTAAGCTGTGACACGCAGAATTTTGGCTGCGTATCCTGTATGATCATCCATCTGCATCCTAGCATCAACCCCCACAATGCTACCCTGGACAACTTCCAAGTTCATCTTCATCTCAGCTGAGGCCAAAACCTCCTGGACCTTGCCTAACAGCTTGACATCTTCCTCTTCCAGAAGCATAATTGCGGGCACTTGGGATAGATCGACTTCATCCTGACCTAAAATTCCCAGATATCGTCCGATGCGATCTTGCAGAGTCGCAACCCACTCGGCCAAAACCTGAGCGCAATCAAAAGCGCACATTGCCGACTGAAGAGGCAGCTCGCGGCTGGTAAAATCGGCAAAAGTAACACCCAGCTTATCAGACATGGCGAGAGAGTCCGCGGCGTAGAAGGCGGCCTTCCTTAGGTGTTTCTCCCTACGCGATGTAGAGCGGTTGGTGAGTTGCGGAGCGGCTTGGGTCGGGGGTGGGAACTTTGCCGAAGAAAACTCGGGGGATGAGGACTGCGTGGCTGGCGATTCGGCAAAGACCGAACTGGAGACTGAGTTATCAGAAGGGTCTGTGCCATTCGATTCTGTGTTGGAGGCGGGTGAGTGCTCGGCGTGCTGAACAATCTCGCTACCTCGCGAGAGCTCCTCCGCCATTGCGTCCCAATCGCGTTGCCAGAATTTCTCCTTTGATCGAGCCAAGTTCACAAAGAGACGAACGTAGGCCAAATCGAGCAATGGGATGGCGTCGGCAGATAGCGGGCCTAGGCCAAAGGGGTTCGGTCGCTCCAAGCTGTGGTTCGGGTTGCTTGCCCATGCAGCTTGCCACGCCTTCAGAGCCGGCTCGATGTGGCGATGCATTTTTTCCGTTTCCTCGTTTGTCCAGACCTTGTTGTGGTGTCGTTGTCGGGTTTCCCAAATGTAGTTATGTAGCGCATTGATCAAAATCAGGCATCCGAACGTAGACGGCTTCAGGTCGCTGGTGGGCATGTCGTGGATGTTAACTCCAGGCCCAAATCCTTGCTGCGCATTAAAAGCCTTTTGCTTTTGTTGCTTTTCGTTCGTCCTCAGCAGCTCCCCCAAGGCCTCATGGAATGTCATCCGATTGTGGTTAGCCGCACGAATGCCACCCTTCGCCGCGAATGCAGTACTACTCTCTGCGGAGAAGAACTCTTCGTCGCATGGCAGGTCAAGGAGAATTTCCGAGTTGGTGAGTGCGGGCGTGTGGTTGTATGCCGCAACCAGGAGGCTGGAAAGAATGAAGACGACATAAAGGGTGCGCTTGCGCTCTTCCATGGTCTTCCACTGAATCCACTCGGCCTGCTCTTCAGTTTCCGTTCGCATGCCGGGCCAGTTGGCATCATCACGCATGTGAGTGTCATGAGTTTCGCTAGACTCGACGCGAATAGGACGGAGGAGGTCGGCAGCCTGAGCCAGGCTGACGAGGGCGGCACAGTGGGTTGAGGCGATATCGCTGGCTGTCTTGTCGCCGCAGTTGTGGCCGTAGACGACGTTGAGAAGCATGGCTTGGACGAGCCAGACCGGGGTGTGGACTGAGGATTCCTGGCTGTGAGAATTCGGCTCGGATGCTGGAGTTCTGCGTAAGTCTGCCTTTCTCACATCGGCTTTCCGCCTCTCCTCTAGATACAACTGGATCATTTTCTTGGCCATCTCAAACAGTTCCCGAGATTGGACGTGGTCCATTTCGTACAAGGCGCCAATGGCAGACATGGAAAGGATGAGACACCCGCTCCCACCGACGCTGTTGGATCGGTTGGTAGCGGTGGGCGGCATCTCAAAATTCAAAGTGGGAATGTGCAAAAACGGCAGATGTGGGTGGAAGTAACGAAGATAAGCGCCAACATATCGTTGTAAGTCTTGAGTGCTAGGTAAATTCTTTACATGGTCAGGAACACTGTTGGCTGTGTTCTGAAAGCCTGGCGACAACGGCGAGCTTGGGGTCGCAAATGAGTATCTCCGTCCACCAAAAGGAGCGCACTGCGAGAGGGCACCGACGATGGCGCTCCGGGTTGTATCCGTGATAGTGGAGACAGGGGAGACGCCGTGGTTTCCGCCATTAAGAGACGAGGGGGTCTCGGGTCCTGCATGGTTGAAGTTGAGTGCCTGGTTCAAGTTTTGGGTGTTGTTCAGACCCGAAACCATGGATGGACTCAAAGAGCTCAGAGAAGGGGGAGGCGTGGAAAAATAAGCATCATTGAGTTTCTGGGTAGCCGGCTGGGGCGACACGGGAGCGCCGTTCATGAGGTCGGGAAAGACGGAACCGTTCATGTCCAGGGCAAAAGGGTTCGGGACCTGGGGAGGACCCATTACGGCCGGCTGCCACATGGAGCTGGTGCCAGCCGGGGGGTGGTTGGAGCCGTCCACCATGACATCGCTAATGCCACTCTGGCTGGTGGTGCTGATGGCGGACGGGCTGGATCCGTCTACGGCATTGTCGGCACCCTGAAACGACATCTGATGCTCAAAACCGGTCAACCAGTCGAAGCTGTCATCCAGTTGAGTAGACGACATGTCGCTCGTCAGGCCATGGAAGGGCGAAGCCTGATCCAAGGCCATGGACTGGGGCGAATCGTTATAGTGGAGAGCATTAGGGTTGATGGTGGAGCCCGGGCCGAACAACAACCCCTCAAAGTCAAAGTCCGGGTTGAACACGGCCATCGGGGGAGCGGTCCGCAAGCCGCTGAAGTCCATGTTGTTGATACCATGTGTCTCGAGCTTTGGTAAGCCGTGAGCCATGCCGCGCTGGCCCATTGCGGCTGACATGCCACCAAAGTCCATATTGTGCACGGGCAAGCCCACGAGACTAGGGTGGCGGCTGTGTGTGCCAGGCGGCATGCCCCTCGCTACCTGGGCGTTCGCAGCCGCAATCATTTGCATGGCATTTTGGTCGACATGGCTAATAGTATTGGCTCTGGGACGCATGGAAGCCGCGGCGTTTGCAGCCGCAGCAGCGTTGGGACCAGCGACGCTGTTCTTGCGAGCGCGACTCGTTCCAGGCGCGACGCCGCTGGCGCTCTCACGGCGATTGCGGGGACGCGAAGAAGGGGTGGTCGTCTGGTGCAGCTTCTGCTGGTGTCTCAGCAGCAGATCGCGACGAGCGAAGCATCTTGTGCATTCAGGGCACTCAAAAGGCTTCTCCTTGGTGTGGGAGCGCTCGTGGCGTTTCAGATGCTCCAATCGGGCGAAGGAGCGCTGACAAGTCGCGCACACATGAGGGCGGGGCTTATCGGTTTTGGGAGGAGGAAAATTGGCAGGCGTCTTCGTGTTCACGGTAATAGTAGAAGCTGCTGCTGTGTGGACCAAAAAAGAATCATTGTCAGCTCAGTTTCAGCAGCGGCATTGCATTCTTCGGGAAAAGAAAGGCGACGATGCAGTGGTGGTGGTGGAATTGAATGGCGGGACACGCGGGTGGGAACAGGAGGGGCAGGTTTGGAGGGGTGTTGGTGGGCTGTGCTGTGCAGTGCAGATTCAATGCAATTGTGCAGGTGCGACTCATACCACTATCTTCGGTGGCCGGGGCAGCACCGTTGGCAGCAGCCGCCGCAGGAGCAGCAGCACCGCCAGCAGTACCTGCAGCGGCGGGAGAAGAGGAATTGGTCGTCATGTTTGTGTTCTTTTCGACCTTGATTTCCGTATCATTCATGGCCATCGCGTTTTCTTTTTTCGCCTGTCGTTTGCGGTCGTTTTCGTCGTGAAGGAGGAATGGAGGGGTGGTTGGTTGGGTGGGAGGAAGGAGGTTCCTTTTTTGGTTGGGCGCAGCAGCTCAGTGGGCGGTGGTCGGAAGAGTGCGCAAGAAAGGAGCGGCAAGCGAGAGTGCGAAACCAAACCAGAGACTGACTGACGGAGGTTGAAGGAAGGCGAGGTCGGGATTGAGGTTGGTTGGTGTAAGGTGGTGAGGTGGGCAGGAGAGGTAGATAGAGAGATAGGTGGTGGGTGGTGGGGGGAGAGGCGGCGTTTAGTAGTGGCGGGAGGGAGAAAGAGGTAGAGACAAGAGGGAGAAGTTGTTGTCTGAAGCCGAAAGTCGCATGCTATTTCCAAGCACAAGGAAGGCAGTCGAGGAACAGCAAATCAAGTTCGGTCTGTGTTGGTCGGAGCCTTGAGGCTTTCGTCGAACAAACAATTCCCACCGGTCGAAGCAGTTGCTTGGAGAAACAAAAAAGAGAAAGGAAGGAGGGGAGTAAAAAGCCCGTGGTGGGAAGGGGAAGTTGAGGTACTTGTTAGGTAAAGTGCCTTCAGGTCGCGCAGCGCAGCCCAGCCCGGCGCATCTGGGAGTGAGGTAGGTGTGAGCGAGTGTGTTTGTGTGTGCGGTGCCAGGTGCGAGAGTGAGTGGACCAGCCGGGACTGGATTGACTGACTGGGAAGGAAAGGATGGGGAGACGCTGCTACTGCTGGATTGACTGCTGGGCCGGGATTGGACGTGGACGTGGACGTGGACATGGACTGCGACTGGGGGACTTGGACTGACTGGGGCCAGGGCCTGGGGAGCCTGCGTCTGGCCGTCTGTCTGTCTGTCTCGTGTGGCCTGGTCTGGTCTGGTCTGCAGCAGCTAGGTAAGGTAGCTAAGGTACGTCCCTCCAGTTCTCTGCTGCTCCCCTGCCTGCCTGCCTTCTTGGTGGGCGGGCGGGCGGGCGAAAGTGAGAGAAAGAGGGCGACCGAAGGTGTACTTTGGTACGAATACCTACTGCGTAGATGTGTGTGCGAGTGTGCGTTGTGTGCGCGAAGGTTGGGTCACAGGCGTGGGTGTGGGCGGGTACCTAGTTCGAGGTACCGTCTCCCGCCATGATTGGGATGAGGATGCGATGGGATGTGGGACAGGTACGTCGAGGCGAGGTATCGAGCCTTAGCAATGTAGGTATCGACAGGCGCATCTCATTTCGCAGTACGTAGGCAGGTAGGTACTGTGCAGAAGAGGCAGGGAAAGCACAAATCGCACTAGCACATTGCATCCGTCTGTACGCTACGCTACCTTGCCTTAGCAGGAAGCAGGGTCTGTCGGTCGGTCAGTGGGATGGCAGAGACCGGGAAAGATTCATGGGAAACACGCAGAGAGGCAGGAGGCAAGAGCAAAAAGGCAAGGTGACGGGAGGTGAGGCAAGGTGGGTCCTCCGTATGCCTTAGCTCGCCCCGGTCCACGTCCACCTAAGGTACCTACCTACCCTAAGGTACCTACCTAGGTAGGTACGCTTAGCCAGTCCACAGCCAGCTGGCCCCAGGTCAGCGATACCTGCCAGACGTACCCGACCACAGTGCGACACCGCCACCTGACTGGGAAGGCCATGTACCCGCCCGACCTTACCTGCCTTCTTTTCCTTTGCTGTCTCCAGCTGCGCCTGCCTGCCTAAGGTACGTCTACCTGCCTTCCTTCCCCTTGATCATATAAGGTATTCAAACAACGCATTGCTTCTTTGCCTTCTCTCTGTATTTTGTGTGAAAAGGAAAGTATCCCCCCGACTCGCTTTTCGCTGTCTGTGTCGGTTGCTGCTGGCCCATTGCGCCGCTGCGTGGGCTGTGTCGAAATTGAGGGGCCACTCGTCACGAGGAAGGCGAGACGAAACTTGGACCGGGCTTGGGACTGCAATAACTGGATGCTCGATGCATTCGTGCCTTGGATGGGAATCTGACAGGACAAGGCATAACAGAGCCAGCGGCAGGATCAGACAGGCCATCAAAGCTAGGCAAGGCAGGCTGCGACGCCCATTGTAATCACCCAGCATCGGCTCTTCGGACGTATCACGTACATACTACTACTATTGCTGGCACCCTACCAACGGATGCAAATTGATGTTCCAGTTGGCCAAAGTCACTTGACCTTGCATCTTTTCCCCTAGCCTGCTGCTAGCTCACACTCCCGCGTTCCATCTTGCCTGGAATTCCGTTACTTCGTAAGCTTTATTTCCCTCTGCTCTACCCTTCCCTGCCGACCTACCTAATACCGTTCGTCGGTTGGTAGGTAGTCAGAGGTCAGGTTGGCATTGCTTCGTCTGCTATTGCTCTATCATTCCCGCATTCATGTTACAAAGCTAGAGGCCCGGGCAAGCTAGCTCCTAGAAGAGTCTGGTCAGGGGGCACAGAGGACAAGGGGAGGCTGGTTGGGGAACCGTTGCACGCTGCAAACGATCCAGCACACTGCGAGATAATTGGGGCAGCGCGGAATAAGGCGGTTAAAGCCTGAAGCCTGAAGCCTGAAAGCTCCAGACTTTGCCATAGTAGAGAGACTCCGGAGACAGCTCTGTGCTACGTAATCGGGTCAGATGCTTGTCCTGTGCGTGGAGAGGTCTGTTCTCTGTTCTTATTACTGGGGTTGGCAAGCTCTGAGAGCGATACCGATGCTGACCGGGCCTCTTCTCCAACTTGAGGTCAAGGCTCCTATGTCCGTGCCGTAGCTTATCGTGTTGGTCGATGGCGAGATAGACGTGCGACAGCTGTATCGGGGGTCGGACGTCTCGGCACTGAGGCGGACGGTATTCCGACGCGAAGGCCTCGACGAGCTTATTTGATTGATGCCAGCGGGCAGACATGAAGCAGAACAAAAAGGAAATCATTTGGCCAAACAAACTTTGCCTGCTTGGCCGGCACGAAGCCGTTCCTATTGCTTCTCAACCAGCCACCCCAGGCCTTCCACCCAGGACCTCTGGGATCACCGCTCTTCGACTCACCTTGTCAGTTGGCTTGTACGCCGGTTTCCCCAGGCCAACACCAACACAAGGGAAAGAGCCCTGCGTCTTCTCACCGTTGTCGGCGTTATCATCATTTCCACGCCTGCCATATCACGCCCAACTTGACTACAATGACTGGGATTCATAAGCATCCAGAGATAAACGCAAGATGATGTAGCTACCTGGGACTCTGAGATTCCGTCTCTGCTATCCGCACGGAGCCCAAGGTATCTGTACCCGCCATGCTAGCACACGGCTTCGTAGAGTGGCCCGCGTCCAGTCGCATCACTCGACATGCCTGGCCTGTCGTTGGTTGGCTCCTCGGGAGGGTGGATTGGATGGAGCATCCCGTCTTGTGCTTCAAGGCCCGGGGTTGTTCCAGAAGTGAGCCAAGCCTTGCTCGGGCCCAGCGTCCGCTGTGAAATTGAGTTCCCGCTGGTGCTCAGCTGGGACATGATCCGAAGCAAAGACGGTGTATGAGGTGCCATGCCAGTGTGCCGTGGAAGCCAGAAAATAGCACGCAGCATGCGAGGCGGCCGTGTTGCACAGCCAGCGTGCCCTGAAGCTCCTTTGACTGTCATGCTGTCTTTGCGCCCTGGATCAGAGACAAGAACAGTAGCAACTTGGTTATCTCGGGTTGCCGGCTGCTGGTGTGGCAGAGCGTGGCGGATACTTTGCCTTCAACCGACACAGCACACCTTCTAGGCCCGGTCTGCTCGGCATAATACCACCCTTTTGTACGGGTCTTGTAAATAATCGTCGTCGCGGTTGTTGCTGCATGATAACGACGTAGTTCTGGTCTTCCAGCGCAATTGCTCGCAACTGCGAAACAGAAGCGAGCAGCGTGGGCCGTAATCGCTCTCTCGGCTTGACATGCTGACAATTGCGGCAAGCAGCTTTGGCCAATGGCAGACGGCGAATGGTTCAGAAGCAGCAGATTCAAGACCGATAGCCGGAGGTACAGACAGGGAGCTGTTGTAGGCAGTCTAAGACTCTAGGGCTGGTCGAAGAACAGAAGACGAGCAGCGCCGCAGCTAGAGGGAAAAAAGAAACGGGCGATTCCAGTGGCTGCAATTGGCACCTGTGAAAGACAAGAAGCTTGTGGTACTTTGGTACTTGCATCCACAACAGCGCCGATCAGGGTTCTCCGTACCTAGCACGGCGCCTCGTGGGCAGCCGGGTTGGGCAGGTACCTCGTCCTCTGCGGAGCCGGGCGGAAGTCGCTGTACCTCGGGCCATGGGGCTTCCATGCGGCGACGTCGTGAACACAGGTAGATGGATGAAGGCTCGGAACAAGGTGTCGCCATCGGGTCATATGTGGCTGTTGGCGCTGAAGAAAGGATCATTGAAGTCGGCAGTGGAAGCGCTCAGTCCATCAAGGGAAGGGAGTTGGGGCTGATGTCGAGGTCATCGGATGGTGACGTGATGAAGTCGGGTACTCTTTCGTCTTCATCTTGATCAAAATCTTGGGTAATGTGAGCCCGGCGGGTTGTGAAGACGTCGTTATGAATAGAGCTGGCAGGGTATGATTGTGGAGGCGAGGTGAGGTCAGTTCACAGTCAACTCAGCCGTTCAGGCGGGTAGCGAGTGTATGTTGAAAGTGGACGATATGCAGACTGCGAACGGGCTGCCCGTCGACGGGGTCGAGCCATGGGCTGTCTGGCGTGTGGGACAGGGATTGAAGAGACTTGGAAGATCGTCTGGGAATGAAAGTTGTTGGTCGACTGATGGGCTGGCTGGTTCATCTGGGTGGTGTCGATATTGGATGCTCTGCGTGCTTGATGCTCGGATTGCTTGCGTCTGCTTATTGCTGGTCTGCAGCATGCGAACAGAAACGGGCGAGGTGCAGACGACTGCAGCAGCGCGTCGGGTATCTGGAGGTCCAGCCGACGTCGAGGTCCACGGTGGAATTGTTTCGGCATGTATGATTTGCTGCAGCAGCGGGCTGGGCTCTTATTCTTGATAATAACGCACGACAGGTCGTAGACGCGCGTGGTTCGTTCCGCTGGGCATGTCCGGTCCTCGATTGGATAAGGCCGGGCAATAAGAGGCGGCGGATAAGGTGTGCGGGAAGGGTTCAGGAGAACGGCTCGGCAAACATGCCATTTACCTTAGATGATACAGTAGCGGCAGAGGCACGAGAGACGGTCGACGCAAGAACCTGACGACATGGTCAGACGGGAAGAAGAGGGCAACATGCCGTAATCGGGCAGCATGACACTGGAGTCGATCGATTTGCGAGAGAGCCCGCCGCTACAGCGCAGCCAGAGAGGGCAGGGGCGTTGTCGCGAGCTGCTTCCTGAATGGTTGACAGCATGTGCGGCGCCCTGCCTCTTGCACCCTAGCGCTGCTGCGGGAAGCTGCGAGCCTGCACCTCACGAGCAAGAGCAACCCAACATGAGGTAGTGTAAAGCAGAGAGAGTGCAAGTGCAGCAGCTGCTGCTGCAGTTTTAGCCACCAAGCCAGAACAATCTCCAAGTAGCCCGCACATGTAATAAAGTAGGTATGTAGGCACCTACGTCAGAAAAGGCACTTTCGTCATTTGGCGTGCCTGGTGTGTGTTCGAGACGGGAGTCAGCCGCAGCAGGAGCAGCTGTCCCTCTTACCTGCCTGCAGACGTTGTTGCAGTCGCAGTTGCCAGTCGCAGCCCGGCCAGCTGTGGCAGTTGCAACAACAGCAGCCAGAGCAAGAAGAGCAAGAGCAGTTGTCGTCGGACGGTAGGTACTTTCCCAAGCCTTGGACCGGTCAAACCTCACCTCGCCAAGCACAGTGTGTAAAAGTCGAATTCCTTCCTTTCTCCAACTCCCACCTGTTCCCAGCTGCAGCCAGTGCTGGACCCCTGTTGCCTTGATTCCAGGGCTGCCTCTCGTCTCGCCCATCTGTGCTCCAGACCGGGGCCTCCTCCTCCACACTGTCTGTAACTCCCATCGACCGTCCCGACCTCAATTCATCGTCCGCACGCCGATGCAATGTCACCTTCACGCCGCTGACGGCCAAGGGCTAACCTGCGGCCCACGGCCCAGGACCCACGGCCCACGACCCACGGCGTTTCCCTCACACGGCCGCGATCCACTTCTCGCCGCAGGTCCCTGTCGCTATCCCCATCCTCACCATCGTCGTCGCCACAATTATTGCAACTGCAACAACCACCACCAGTTCTTCAATCAGCCCGCTGTCCAATGGAGGCCGCTCAACCGCACACCACCGACCAGCCAGTGACAACCAGACAGCCAGCCAGGGGCTGGCGAGCAGCCCATCAGAAGCAACCGACTCCAGAGAGCACCACATCCACATGTACTTTGGTACCATCCAAGTTCCATTCCATCGCCTGTGCCAGCTCTCTGCACCAAGAAGAGACAATGCATCTGGCATGTCATCTCCAGATATCCGCATGATGCACCGGAGTCCCAATTTGGCCAGTCTGCCATTTCATGGAGAAAGCATTCGATATTTCGCCGCATGGGCATCATGTACCTCGTCTGGAGCAGCACGAGCACAAGCACAGGCACTACCAAAGCTGCCGCCCTACCAGACCGAACCTTTCGCTACGAAACTGCCACACGGAGCGTTTACGTTGACTTTACTTCAACTTACCTCGCCCGCTTGGCGACGTAGCAGTCGTACCGATCAGAAACCTACCAGATGACGAAACCTTCCGTAGGAAACGTCCCAGCCTGGCTTCACCCACACCGAACTTCACCTCGTTTTCGTCTCTGCTCACGTCCCGGTGACTGGGCTCCTTTTTCAGCCGTTCCTTCCCATTAATGACCGAACCTCGTTCGTCAACATCGATATCGGACGCTGCCCGCGGCTCATTATCGTCCAGAGCCCCTGTGACGGAGAGATAGTCACCCCACGGCCTCAGTACCCGACCACGGTCCGCCGTGGTCCTGTCACTTCTCAGCAACCGCCAACAGCGCTCTCGCCAATTCGCGTCACAATCGTATTATTCAACCCCTTCGCACACGATGACGGTCTTGCCTCGCTATCAATGGGCAGACTAGGGGACGCGAGGCACTGATGCCACACTTATCTCCGCTAACCTGCAGATGCCCACATGTCGTCGCCGCCCGTTGTTGTGCGCCAATAGCACAGACGGACGCATCCCTAGACACAGCGACGGGCATACAGAACCCCATGTCTTCTTAATCGACAAAAGAATAAGAGTCACACAGGAGCTAGGTTGCATGCCCTGTCTTGGGCTCTGGTCATACCCGCGATCCAGATCCATCCGGTCCGCAAGAAACTGCGTCACAGCGTCAGATCTTCTCACCTGAGTGCTTGCTTACACAAGCCATCACCGACCCTTGTCAGGCTGTTGAACGGAGAGCAACACCGCTCTGCAAGTCACTGGTGCAGCCTACAATTTACGGGATATACTTGGGTGCCGGAGCTGCAATGCTTTTCGCATCCTCCCAGCTTCCAGAAACTGCCCAATGTTACTGCCCGCTGCCAGCCAAAGTACATTCAATCGCCCGCGCATCTCCGTCTCGCGGCAGCCCGCAAGCTAGATTATAACCATAAACAAGCAACGTCGATTTTTGCTGCATAAACCGGCCCAAAACACATGGTCAACCCGCCGGACCAGGATGCCGTTTGAATTGGGCGAGCAAAAGTTTCCGCGGGACGCGAGCTCATCACAGGCTGCATACAGCTGTCGGCCGCTTGAAAGTTGAACATTGGCGCGGCGAGCCTCAGAGGCAAGATCAAAACCTCCGATCAGTACGCTATTAATAACGCCGCCAACGGCAGAGGGACAAGTCGAGACCCATACGGACCCGGCGATCTTGTCCAGCCGCCTTGATCCCAGAGACGCAAGGAAAGGACCATCGCAAGTGCTGGCAGACGGTGGCAGTCTCCCGCCTGTGGTGTACCTCGGGACAGTGTCTGTGTCTGTTCGCATTCCACTGTGCATTGGCGACATGGTCCGGGGGTCTGGCCTGCACACCTTCACACGCTGCTGTTACGTCGGTGGAGCTCGTTGAGGTTGCGGACTAGAATTGGACGACGGGAAAGCGCAATGATCCCTATCTGCAAGTCAATGGGTTGAGAGGCTTGGCCATCCTCTTTTCCTTGCGCGCCAGCGAATCGCCCGGGTGGACTTTTGTGGCCCTTCTGGGGTGGAACCCTCGCAATAACCTCCTGGTAACGATAGGTCGTGTCGGGAGGAAGCCCGTCAGTCTCCAGACCCGTTGCAGGGCCTGAGGGCTTGCTACGCGCGATTTCCGGTAGACCGTCCGCGGGACTTTGAAGTTCGTGCCTACACCAGCCCAGCGCCAGACCTGTCGAAACTATCTTCGGGGCTCGGTTACCTCGCCCACGTCTTCTGGTTTACGAGATTGGAAGGCCTGCTGCTCTGCGTCGTCCAGCCCACAATGTTGAAACGAATCTTGCTGCCATCCCAGCAATAGAAACGGCTGGGCGTCCAGACACAGACGCCGGCGATGCCGCCAATATCTTGACAGCGCCCACGCTACACAAAGCTACCGCTTTTGCCCACGACGACGCCCGGACCGGTCAGGGCACCGCAGCCAGCCTAGCGATATGGGGTATCAACGGCTTAACATGCCACCCCTGTTGCACACCCTCGTCTGCTGTCCTTGTGACCTCGCTCACCACTTGTCATCTCAGGGATTTGGTGTCATCGAAACAATGGCTGCCCTAAATCTACGGACATTTTATCCCTTTGACAAGCCGCAAACGACTTGTTCTAGTGTGCCAATTTAGACGCAGTCAAGCAATACCATCCTGAGTCGACTCTGAGTCTGTTCATGGCCCTGTGTCTTTTGCCCGGAGGTGAGCAACATACAGCTGTAGTACGGCTACGCGCAAGCTGTTTTATTAGCCCTCCCGGTGGCGCCCTCTAGTTCGTCAGCACTTTCACGGCACCGATCACGGGATACCGCTGCGGCTGTTCTATCTCAGACACCAAACTTCACCGAGCGACTGGGTCCAGGGCTCTTCACGAGAAGACGGTGAGCACGCTGTGGCCCATGATGGCGACGAGGGTAAAAATGCCTAATTAGTGTCTTTACCAACCACGCCAAAGATTGTGACTCGTCTCTCGTTTGTCAGGAACGGATACCTTTAGTCCGAATGTTTTGAAGCCAGATGCCACACTCGACAAACGTCGCATGGCGACCTAATTGCCAGCGTATCCCATCCACAACCCTCGATATTAAATTTTCGAACTGCATGCAGGCCGGTCAATCACCCGTTCTTGGTTTCTCGCACCTTTGCAGAGCAGTCACTTATTGTGCGGCTAGCTCTCGACAAGTCGACTCTGCCCGCCGATCTGGAGGCGCAACCGTTGGGCACTTTTCCGCAGTGAAGTGGAGGGTCTCGACGGAAGACAAGCATCAAACATCTCAGCACGTACCACGCACCATCTGTGACCGTGTGGGGATGGATCATGGTGCTGTGTTGGTGGTCGGTGGAACGACTGCAAGGATTTTGCCGTGGTCATCATATGTACCTCAGCCGCGACGAATCCTGGCAGCTCGTCTGCGGAGCTTCCGCTGGACAAGGCGAGAAAGCTTGCCCAGTAGCGTGTTTTCATGCGTTTCTTGGTGTTCCGAGCTCTGAAGCTTGTCCATTTCGTGCTGTTCTGCTGCATCTCGGACGCTAGAGGAGAGATTGATTTTGTATCCAACGGCGAGGCGCATCGACAGCTTCCCACACGCTCCTCACGACCTAGATGACAACGGTTTGCTTGCCAGACCTGAGCTTGTGCCGGGTAACGGAGAATAGGCACTGCAGGAGAGGTCTAGTTCCCCCGGCATCACACAGCTTATCGAATCAGCCGTCTGTACGACATAGCTTCGCTGCTCGGCACGCAGAGCTTCTCCAGACAACAGCACAGTTCTCCAACTTTTCCCCAAATTACTCTAATCGAGCGATGGCGGACTTTATCCTAGCCGCAGGCCGGAGACGTAACTGTTCTCTGCGACCCCAGCGGCAAAAGCACGCTTCCCCTGGACGCTGCCTCTAATACTGTTAGCAACACTCGTTTAGTTCAGTTGCAGAGGTCCACCGTGGACCTTTGATTGAGGTTGGAGGAATCCAAGAAGTGTCTCCATTCACTTCTATACTCGGACCAATGCCGCGACGAAACAGAGAAATGCATCTGGTCCGCCGAGATCCATACTGCGTATGCCACCGCCTGGACTGCAGCGCTGCAGACGCTGGAACGGGGGCATTCATTTCATTCGTCTTGCTTTGGGCCTTTGCCGATCCACACTGATCTAGGGTTGGACCTGTCACTGCTACGCCCTTGAAATCAGGGACATTGTCGAGGCTGTGCAAGAGGGCATCCGTCCATCCACCCATCGCCATCGGATGGCCAGTCGGCTTTTCCCTGGTCGAGCGACTGACGGGATGGAAACTGCCTTTTTGCAGCTTCGTCCGTTTGGGTTGCCTTTTCTTCCCAATGTTCCCGACCTATCACGTCAACATTGACGGGTTGCCTCAAGAGTTGACGGTGTCGAGCGCCAGTGACAAATCGGCATCGACAGCCAGCGTTCCTGGACCACGTCTGGCTGCCCACCATCACCCTCCACGTTTCTCGAACCCTGCATGGCCAACTAGGGCCACACACACCTTGACCCCAAATCCGCTCACACTTCGAAGATGGATGGGTGGCATGGGAGTCGCAGTGCTCACGATTATCCAAGCTTGCCCATTGGCTCCCTCCAAAGAGCAAGGCTCACACGGTACGGCAAGTATCTACGACGTGAAATGGTTCTCCAACCGAGCTAGCAGCCAGCCATCCCAGCCCCGGACACAAAGTCCCCAACTCCTACCCCAAATCGAACAGACCAGCAACTCATTCCAACGCCATCGAGTTGAAAGGAACAGGAGGGCGTCTTGGCTCCTTCAAATGTAGCCGGCCGTCATCCCCGAGTGTGCACCTGACACCCCTGGCATGAACCCCGGGCGGGCGGTATCCCTGTCTACCCCGGACTTTTCTGTCTGTTCTCAGACCAGCCACGACTGGCAAGCATCTTCGGGAATTGGGGAAAGCAATCTCGGCCTCGTTCTTACTTGCCGATCAGTCCCTTCCTGTCAATTGTTGCTCCAGTCATTTGGGCCAATTGGGCTGGTGGAATGGAATTGCAGAATGGGTGCTGGCTCCTCGGAATGGGGCTGGAATAGGATACAGACTCCTGATCTCGTTCCTCGGCAGTCATCCGCCGTTTAGTCTGGGAGCTCGGTGACTTGGAGAAGCTCACCCATAGCTCCTGTCGGCGCCGCCTGCATGCATACCTCATGCTGCTTATTCCCAAAAACATCTGCTTGTAACTCGCATCGTGTTTCGCGACGGTGACGTCGTCCCGTCGGGGTTCGCCCTTGGTTGTTGGTCTATCAGACATGTTCTCAATTATGGCCGCCGGGGTCGCAGTTTTGTTTCGCCTCTGGTTTGTCAGGGCTTATCCATCTAATCATGAAATCGTCTAATGAGAGGTGACGGAAACCGAACCAGACGTTTCGTCACAGCTTACAGCTGCCTTCCCGGTTCGACACGCCAAGGTCGACTCAGAAAGCAACCAGTCGGACTCGACCAGCTTCGTAACGACGACGAAGCCAACGTAGTCACACCAACGCCAAGTCCGTCTACGGCAGCACCAGTGTCTACTGCGGGTGGTTGGAATTAGAAATCCGAACCATGGACCCGCCCGATATGTGGTTGCCGGCGGTGGTCCCAACGGACGAGAGCTGATCAAAGTGCCGATTCTTCCGCTTGTCTCCAGGCAAACCCCAACCGCCGAGCGCTCTGGCCTCCGTACCCGTCGCAATGGGACCCGGTTTCCTCAACACCGCGTTAGAACCAACGACAGCTGCAAATATGACGGTGCTTTGTGGACAAGCCGACGTTGGGCAGCGGGAAGTGGGAAGGAGTTGTGTGAAGGGGCAGAACATCGGTGCTTATCCGATGGGAGCAGTCGGCTTGGCCCATCGTCACGGCTGCCACACACCATACACACATTTCAATGCTCCCACACTTACCGGCAGGTTGGTCTCATCGTAGGCGTCATTCAAGAAGAGGCAGTCTGGACAAATGCTCCCATCCTGCGTCACCGCGCGCAATGAGGCAACTCACTGCAATTCGGTACTACCTTCGTCATCATCAACACCGTCAACTAGACACACAAATCGTCTGCAAATTCTTCAACTCGCATCGCGTTGAGATGCACTCGCCACATTGCTCGGCTAAAACAACGTAGCTCTGGACAATCACCGTTCGCCACAGCCGTTATCATTGGCTCTCTTGCCCTGACAGCGCGCTTTCTGGAACAAAAAACACGCTGTGGCTTCATTGTGCCTCTAGTTTTCCGGCCCACACACCCACACGCATACAAAGGATGCCGGTCCAAGGCCATCGTTCTATGCCACGGATAATTGTTCTTCGCCGCTGCTAGAATCCGCGCTAAACCAAACGGCGCTCATGATACGCAGGTGAAGGAGGACCAACTGTCTCTGGCAATGGCTGAGCCAGGCCTGGCGCAATTGGGCGACCGCCACGGGGCCATGTCCGCCGTGTTTGCCAAGTAGCTACGACCATCATTGGTGGCCAGCGACGCTGCGGGTTGCCGTTCCTGGACTCGACCGCCTCGCAACGTCCGCTCTACCACGCCACGTTGAGTCATGATGGGCGGGCGGTCTTTGTTCGGGCGCGGCTCTTTGCGTGTCGAAGCGCAATTCTTCAGGGACGGAGAATTTCCCGCAGACTGACTACCGCCGCACCGGCAACATGAAGATCGCCGTGCCCTTCATCGTTGGGAAAATGAAAGCAACAAGCCTTTGGCTTCCAGACGCCCCGTTGTTGATATCCACGGCCTCCAATTCTTGTCTCCGGGGTGATTGTTTGGGCCCGCCTCTGAGCACCGGCCTGCCTCAGTCGTGGCCCGATCCTCATAGAAGTCAGGAAGAATTGGACATGTTGATGAGTGATGTGGTACGCTACCGGTGGGAGGGCACGCCGGTGGTGATGGCGCCCCGTAGGTCTGCTCACCGGCCGTGCCTCGGGATGTTGATCGGCGCCGATCTTGCGGCGAGTTCCTTGAAACGCTCTCGGCACCACGGCTTTAGCTCGGTTGAAATGTGCAACCTCGTATGCAGTCATGGCAGTTTGTGGCATGGTAAGACTGTGGCGCGGGCGAAGCGAGTACCAGGGTCCTCGTCTCGATCTTGCATCTTGGTTCAGTTGATCATCGGAGGTTATCGGTAGTTGGGGTTCGACAAAATCTTGGATTGGCCTGGCCATCCGCTGATCGCTGTTGTGGCGGTTTGTCAGCTCAACGACTTCCTTGATCGTCTTCGTAGGAACACGAAGATATTGAATCGTCAAGCCGGGCCAATTCAGAGGCAACGTAACAGAATGCTTAGGCAAGCGAGGCATTTCCATAGATGCTCAGGCTCTCATAATCGTCACACACAAGGGTACAGTTGGGCTCTCACCAACAAACTAGGAGCAGTCATTACACACTAATGGGCAGCGTATCAGATTGAATACTGTGAGTAGCTTCTCACTCGCGAAATGGGCCGTGAGTCTTCTCATAGCGTCCCGTCTAAATAGGACGAGGACCGTTGACGGGCACAGAACCTGAAGTGCCTTGGCCCGTCGCATCAGCGCCCCCAGTGCCACCTGCAAACCATCCGCCGTATCCTTCAGTCATGTTTTTGAGGAATCTCAGGTTGATTTGACGCGCAAGGCGACATTTGGAGCGCGTGCTCCGGGTCTGTGTTGAAACAAAAAGTATCTCTGATATCTCTGATATCCTAGTGAATGTCCATTACAAAGTTGAGGCCCTGAACCTGCTGCTTATATACCCTCTCGTAGATATCCCGTTGAACAACAAACAAAACTCCAAACACCGCTCCGAATCACAGATACAGCATGAATCACCACATCATTGTCCCTTCCTCGTGTGAATCCTCTCGTGCCGCCGACAGTCATTCAGCCTCGCAAACGCCTTACCGCAGTGCGAACAGGCGTACGGCCTCTCCCCAAAGTGACTCCTCTCGTGGCCCTTGAGGTTGATGTTGCGCGTGAAGCTCTTTTGGCAGATTGTGCACTGGAACTTGGCTGTCTCGACGCGCCGGCTCATCTGCAGGAACGCGGACGGCGCTTCGCTGAGTTCCGGATGGTAGTTCCGCACGTGCCGCTGGCGATCTTTGTTGGAGGAGAAGCCGACGGGAGCGAAGCCGCAGCTTTCCTCGAGTGGGCACGGGTACGGCCGGTCGTGGCGGTTCTGGTGGGACTCGCGATCCTTTTTGTTGTTGAAGCCGTGGTGGAAGAACTTGCACAGGGTGCGGGAGCACTTGAAGAGGTTGGGGCCGTAGTAGTCCTCCATCGTATCGTTGTTGACCGTCTTGCTGTCCGGCTTGAAGTCCTTTTCGATGACGGCCCGATGGGATTTGAGAGTATCATCGAGGCGGGCGATGCCGACCCTATTGCGCCCGTCCGTGGTGTCCTTTTGGTGGAGATAGATGTGGTTCCAAAGCCGGAGGAGGAGGGGGTAGATGGATTGGAGGTCTTTGAAGGTATCGATGTACGTGCGGTCGAGCTCCGAGGAGGCATCAGGCTCGGGGAGCGGCTTAAGGTCTTTGTCGTGGGAGGAGACGAACTTGTCGAGGGCTACTTGGAAGGCGGTAGCAGTCGAGTTCTGGAAATAGGAGGTGTTGGTGTCGAAGACGGAACGGCAGTTCTCAAGGACGCTGATCATGTGTTTGTACCACTGGGACATCGCGTAGTCCTGGAAGGAGAAGTAGCCTTGAACGATATGGTCTCGTCGTTCGGCTTCGTTGTAGTCGGTGGCGACGAAGCAGCGGAGGGAGAGGTAGCGGAGGCAGCGGGTCGCGAGGTCGCATTGAACTGACTTCGCGTCAAAGTCGTCGGTCTCGGCGAGGTATCTTTGGGTAAGTTTATTAGCGTCCTGCCAGAGATGCTACAATGTGGTGATAACTTACTTCTTGGCCGTGGAGTGCATGAGGCGGATATTGTCTCCGGGCAAGACCTGTACCAGAGAACCCAGGAGGTCGGTGACGCCTTTCCGAAGCTTGTAGAGGTCAAAATCGATTACCTCTCTGTCTGGTTTGAAGCAGAGAATTGCGTCCATTTCGTGCAACTTCAGGGGGCGGTGAGCGCAGATGAGCCAGCCTAGAAGCTGCTTTCCCAAGTCCCAGGTTTCCTCTTCTCCGAGACGAGCCTTCAGAGTTCTTAAGAGTTCGGCATAGCTAGAGTACGTCAGATATGTGATTCAAGAGGGGAATCGCATTGGTTGTGCATTGCGAGGAGATTTCAGCAAAAAGGAGAACGTACAGATCTCTAATACCCTTCGGGAGAATTCCCGGCTTCACCTTCTCAAGAAGGGCTGCCTTAGTGGGCTGGGTGAGGAGATTTTCCACCGCCAGATGGCCGTATAGAAAGAGACCTAAGCGCTCGTCAGTTGTCATCGTTTGAATAGACCGCTCTAGACGTACCTTCACTCATGAACGCGATCTTGTCTTCAATATCCTGCTTCTCCCGTTCAAAGAGGTTGAATTTCTCCCCGTGCGCGGAAGTCAACTCCCTTCTTACATATCTTCGGATGTCCTCCGCGTTCTCCTTTGCATCCAGCTCAACCTCCCCTGAATTCGGCGACAGACCGTTCCTCTCCATACACTTACGAATGTCCTTGTTTGACTGGCTCATGAACATCACCCGCAACTGTCCCTGATTCAATTCTTCACAAGCTGTTACCGTCTTTGTGAAGAAGTTGATGGTCTGGGTGATTTCCGTGCTGGCCTTGCACTCTTCCAGCCCGTCAATGACGACGTATTGGCGCGAGGTGTTCTCGAAGAAGACCTCGATTAAAGACGTCGCTACGTCTGGGTTGGTAAGCGTTGAACCACCCGATGTCGTGATTTTATCTTCGCAGAGGGGCAGTATAGCCAGGTTGTTGTTTGCGATATTCTGCTCGGGGTCTGCGCCGACGCTGGGGACCTCGGCCGAGGAAACGAGCTGGTGGAGAATTCCTCGCAAGATGCCAAGGTAGTTGCAATTTTCAAGGTCGTCTTCTTGGAAGTAAAAGTAGCATACTTGGGCGTCGGAAGGCACTTCGGAGCCCTCTTTGGAAAATTCGCCGAGGCGGTCTATGACGTGGGACGCGAGAATTGTCTTGCCCATGCCTCGAGGGCCGTGGATCCAGATGGTCGACTCCCCGGGTATGTCTTCTCGCATCCAGTTGGAGACCTCATCGTGTTGGTGCCAGAGCCACTCGCCGTTCTCCGGACAGCCGCTGCGCTTTCTGTGAAATGACTTGTGGAGGACGTCGTTCCTGGTCGATGCTGCGATCCATGTGATGATCTTCGCCCTCTGCTCGGTTTTACGCTGTTTTTCTTGATCTCTAAAGACCTCCTGGGATTCTTTGTAGGCCTTCTCGTATTCCTGGAACTCGTTGTAGCCGTCGCGATTCGCATCCCTTCCCCATAGTTCGTCGAGGCCTGAGTCGTTGCGCCGCAAGAAAGACCCGTGGTCTTTTATGCATTTGGTGTTGAGCTCGAGGGTCGAGGATATGTGATCGAAGGTTGAGTTGAGGTCTTTCCAGGTTGCTCTGTGAAGTTTTGCCCATACTGCAGTACAAGTCAGATTGTCAATGTTGCACCGGGGAGGACTGGAGGGAGGTAATGGGTGGCCTACGCTGACTCCGGAGAGAAAAGAGTTTGTACGCTGTTGAATGAAATTTAAGGACATCCTTGTACGTGTTCACTAGGCACATGATGCTGTTTTGCGATGACTGGAAAACATGCATGTAGTCAGTGAACCGCGGGATATTGAGACCTAGGCGGTAGTAGACGTCGAGGATATCGTCAAAGGCCCGTTCGTGAATGCTGGTTGCCTGAAAACAATGTGTTAGTACCTGTGCGACCAATTGACAGTCGCAAAGGGGCACGATGGATAGGACACACCTTGAAGAAGAACCTCATAGGGCCCCAGATGCATGCCATGATACTGTCCACTTCTTGAAACCCCAACTCTGTTAGTACCTGCTGTAGAGCAGCCATCCCGTCGAGAAACCTCTGCACCCTCTTCATGTTCATCAGGTTCTTCGTGGCCTGTTGTTGGGTCTGCAGGGAAAAGAGCTCTCGGCGAACGAGATCTAGTCTGCTGTTCTCGAACTCCTCGGCATCTTTGGTATTGAGAGTTGCCTTGAAGTTCTCGGCCGCCTTTGCGAAAAAGCCGGCTTCCGCTCCGTAGCGGAAGCTGCCGGATCCGGGGCCGTTGGACATGGCTATTTTCGCCGGTGGGATTCCGGGGGTGTTTGCTGACTCGGGGCCCGTGGATTACACCCAATGCCGCCGCTGTGGGTTCAATGTTCTCGGTTGAGTTCGCCAGCCAACACAACAAAGAGCCAGCTGGGAGACATTGCAGAATCCAAGAAAGAAAGCAATGAAAGAAGGAAACTAGACGAGACTGTGCTGGAAAGAAAGGGTCCTGAGGAACCCGCAATCCCGCACAACGGGACCATCCGAGCAGTCGACATCATTGAGGCTGATGCGTTTCTCGACAGGAGAGAAAGAGAGGCAGCCAGTCAGGCTGTACCATCCCGAAAAATGTTACCCCGTCTGAGCAACCCCTGTCACCTCAACGTCGAGGACACGAGGTGGCCCATTGGTGTTGATGATGTCGCTGGCCCGCCTGAGAGACAGGGGTACAGAAAAGACACAGCAATCGGCAGGGGTGGCATGAGGCGCTAGGCAGCCGAACAGCACTGCCACTGCGAGCTTCGCTCTCCATCTTTCCACGTATTCTCGTCGCTGATGATGTCTTGCGGTCCACACAAGCCACTCCTCTGGCATTGAGTCGGGAGGAACCCGCACAACCCTGAATGGGGCTGCGGTCTGGAGGCTGGAGACTGGAGACTGGCGAAAGGGCTGCATTATGCTTCCCCCATGTCCAGAAGTCACAAGCAGCAGCATGGCATTTGGGGACGCGCAGACGCGCGGGCTGCTCCGGCCACCTCGCAACCCCTCCCCCGCCGGACGCCTTATGAAGCCTTATGAGGGGCATTTGAGGAGATCTCTTTGGGGACTGGAGATGCGTGAGGGGTGATATCCCACCCCTTTCTGCAGTGTACTTTTCTGAGGCTGTCAGGCTGTTTTGTGTCTTGGATTCCTTAGTGACAGCCGAGTCAATGGACAGGGGTCTTGTCTCTGTGTCTGCCTCTGTGTCTCTCTTAATCTTGTCTCTCATCGGTACTCACCGTAGCTATCTTAGACAACTGGCTTATGAATCCTCGGAGAAAGATAGATGAACGAAAGCATCACGAGGCCTAAACCATACGTCATCTTCCCCAACACGATCGGAGCCCTCTCCGAATATTCCAAGAGAAACAAGCATCGGCAAGTGGGAACAGACCCCTCGTCATTGAGGCTCTTGATTCCCCGGTCGGGGGACACCGAGAGGCCACCGCTGGCACTGCGGCAGCATACGCAGTACGCAGTATCCGTAGCAGAGCTCTCCTAAGGTGCTGTGGCGGAGCCCCTAGGAGGTCCCGACGGTGAGAGCAGGCAGACAGGGGTAGAGATGTGGCCGTGGTCCCGCTGCGGCTCCTCGGGGAGGCAGTGCAAACAGTGGACGCACGCACACAAACAACCCGAAGCACACGCAGCACAGCACAGCACACCTCCCTCAGGACGTTGACTTACTGCTGCTCCAGGGCTGGCAAAGTGGAAAAAAACACCAGCCCCCCCCTGGGATGCCTCAGTGAAGACTGCTGCGAGTGCCGGTGTACGGAGCCCTGCGGACCACCATGCTTACCGTTGGTTCGTGGTTCGCACGAGCCCGAAGCCCGCTAATGCCCGCTGGGCCATCCCCCCCATCCCTTCATCCCCTCTCATGCATTGCGTTAGGTTCCTGTTCCTGGCGGACGGGACGGCGGGGGAGACGTTATGGGACGGGGGCAGGAACAGCTCAGCGTTCTTCGGAGTACACGATGCACTACGCAAACCATCGTCCGCACTGCGCCTCACGAGACCATTGAGGACGCGCCAAATGCACAGCAAACAGCCGCCTTCGATGCCTCACGTCACCGACCATCATGTGCTCAAAAGTGGTTCGCCCGGCCTCTTATTCAGGCCGCGAGCCTGATTGATTGACTGAATTGGAATTCCCCCAATCATCTCGTTATGGTCTCTTCAGCACTGGTTGCGAGGACTTTTACGAAATCATGAACACCACCACCACCCACCAACATACGGGACAGGCATTCCCGTCAACGTCAACCTCGAGCCCGTCAACCAACATGTCTCTCAAGCGTCTTCTCAACGACGTGGACGACGATGGCCACAGCCAATACCCCGACCCGTCCTTCATATCCCCTCACGGTTCCATTTCAGGGTCCTCGTACCAGAGCGCCGACGACTACTCGGGAACATACCCTCGCCAAACCCAGTTCCAGGGCATGGGGGTGGGCATGGATTACCCACAGGAAACCCCCGTCCTCGAGGATCACTCGTCTCTGGGCGATGTTTTCAACAACATCCTTTTCAACTACGAAAACCCAAACTTTGATACCACTGACCAGCTGGGAGATTTGAATCTCAATCTCGGTACCGAAGACGCGCCGTTTAACTTGGATTTCGCGCTCGAAACATGGGGCCACCAAAACATGGCGATGGCCTCCCCTGGTGGATCTTACGTATCCCATCCGTCACCGTCAGGTTCAGGGTCATCGGCAGACTCTATGCCTGCCACTCATTCCCCTTCTATGGACCCCGAGTCTATCGTCACTGGCTCAGATTCATGTTCATCGGCTGGGGAGGAAGACCTTGACAAAGTCTGCTATGGGATGGTATGCTAACTATTTCATACTTTCATCTTATCCCATCTACTCTTCACCCTTTCTCGTGATAAGAATGTCAACTCACAGTAACAGCTCTACAATGTGGATGTCAAGTTGATAGGTGAAATGGCCATCATCGACTCGAAGCTTGTCGCTGCCTACCAAGCAGCAATGACCGCGGGAAAGACACAATACCAACGCTTCGAACTCTCAGATTCACAAGATCATGTTCTCCTCGCCTTCAAAGACAAGGACAAAACCGAGTTCGGCTACCTACGCTCCGGCCCCGGCAAGACACTCTCACCGCTGCTGACCCGAGCTGGCGTCGAGTTCGAGCCCATCGCGCCGACCGTCACCCTCCGAGAAACCATTAGCCGCGCCAAGAAGCCCGTTGAAGCGATGGTCAAGGTCGACATCAACGTCTACGGACCTAGGAGAGCTGCACAAGAAGTTGGCGACAAGTTATCAGAAGGAAAGCTCTGGTTGCAAAAGCCGACGCATCCCAGGAGAGATGTGGACTACGATAACCCCCACGTGCTCCAGCTTGATGGCGTTGAAGAGATGACCGTCGAGGCAGTGAGGGAGGTCGGCGGCGGCGGGCCGGCGAAGAGGCAACCGAGAGAAGAGAATTTGAGAAAGATGATGCTGGAGGTTTACCAATCGTTGGACAAGCATAGGAACCTCGAAAAGGTTGGTGGCGGCGAGGGACTCAAGAACGAACTTCTGGTGTGAGTATATCACTCGATGAGACTCATCGACCCATATTCACTAACCTGCACTAGACACCAACAAGAGGCACTCGGGTTCATGCTGCAAAGGGAGTCTGGTGAGATTGCTGATCGCTATCGCCTTTGGAAGCCGGTCAAGGTTGACGGAAATGCTTGGTACATTCACATCGACGTCGCGTAGTTCGTGCATCGAGCTAACAGACCCAGGTACCGCCACAAGATCACCAACGTCAAGCAACGTACCAAACCAGAAGAGCGAGGCGGAGGTATCTTGGCTGATGAAATGGGTATGGGAAAGTCTCTGTCTATCCTTTCCCTCATTGTCAAGACTCTCCAAGGTGGTCAAGAGTGGGCAGAGCAGGAGAACAGCAACGAGGACAAACCCAAGGATATCAGCTATTCCGGCTCGACATTAGTAGTCGTATCATCTGCCCGTAGGTAAACGTGCGCAAAAGGTTATTCGTATGGATGCTAACATTTCCAGTCCTCATCTACAATTGGACCAACGAGATAGACAAGTGAGCCATCACACATCACCAAGATATTGCACAGCACGACTAACGAGCAATAGACACGTCCAAGGTAACCTAAAGACAATCAAGTACCATGGCCCCGGCCGCGAGAAAGACATTGAAAAGATCAAAAACTCACAAATCGTCGTCACAACCTACAACACCCTCTCGGCAGAATTCGAAAAGAAGTCCTCTCTGCTTCACAAGATTGGCTGGTACCGCGTCGTCCTCGACGAGGCCCACATCATCCGCCGCCCCGCGACGACATTCTACCACGCCTGCCGAGACCTGCACGCCAATTCTCGCTGGTGCCTCACCGGAACGCCCATCCAGAACAAGCTGTCGGACATCGGCGCACTCTTCGCCTTCATCCGCGCTAAGCCATTTGACGAGCCCGCCAAGTTCCGGCGATACATTGAGCTGCCGTTCGAGCAGGACGAGGAGAATCCACAGAAGGTCAAAGAGCGGTTGATTACGCTCCTTGACTCTCTCTGCCTGCGCCGGACGAAGGAGCTCCTGCGCCTCCCCGGTCTCAAGGAAGTCACCAAGGAGTTGGAGTTCAGCCCAGCGGAGCGCGATCAATACGACAAGACGAAGGAGATCCTGATGCGGACAATCAAGCAAAAGGTTGGCGAGGTGGAGAAGAGCTCCAAGTTTGGACTGTTCCAAGCGAATCTTCAGCTGCGTATCCTGTGCAACCACGGAACGTACCAGAAGCCCTTCTCATGGCACCGTCGGGCGTACCGCCTCGACGAACGGGAGGCCGTCGTCAGCGCCCTCGGCCAGAATGCTGAGATCACCTGCGACGGATGCCACCAGCCGATGCCGGTTCTGGGATCCAGCCGGCTGCGGCACGAGTTCGAGGAGCAGTGCGCACACGTCTTCTGCTCCGAGTGCCTCGAGCAGTCTACTTATTCTCCTGGCACGGCAAGCCCGCAAGCGAGGCACTGCCCTGTGTGTGAGAACTGGATGAGATCTGCCAGGGCGCAGCGTGCGCTGCCTTCTGGCGTTCCGGTTGTGAGAGTCGACGGGCCCGGGAGCTCAGGAGACGTGGAGATGGTTGATGCGCCGGCTCAAACGCCCTCCAAGAGGGATGACGAGATTTACTTCAATGCGACGGGACACTCCACGAAGATGAAGGCGTTGATCGAGGATGTCAAAGTTGACCTCAATGATACCAAGAGGTGAGTGGATGAAGTGCTTGAGACCATCTCTTTGGTACATTTACTGACATATTTCAGCATCATCTTCTCATGCTGGACACGGACTCTGCACCTGGTAGCTCAACACCTCGAAGCCGCAAAAGTACCGTACTTGCGGATCGATGGCGACTGCTCTCTTCGCCAGAGACAAGACATGCTTGAGGATTTCGCAAAGAATGACGAGAAGAGGGTTCTCATCATGACGACTGGCACCGGCGCTTTCGGGTATGTCCTCAATGCGCCATTTTTAAAGCATGTCTTCTAACGTGAATCTTTTCTCAGCCTGAATCTCACGTGCGCAAATCGCGTCTTCATTGTCGAGCTGCAGTGGAACCCGAGCGTCGAAAACCAGGCGATTGCCCGCGCCATTCGTCTCGGCCAGGGGAAGAAGGTGCTCGTGACCAGATATGTCATCCAGAAAACCGTTGAGGTGGTATGTTATGCCCTCCTGCCCGCCCCCTCTCACATTCATGTGCTCATACATAACCATAGGAGATGAGTTCTCAGCAGAGTGTGAAGAAGAACCTCGCTGCCATTGGTTTCGACGAGAATTATGACACCCCGGAAGAAATGGACGTGTCGCACGACTAGATCTGGACGACGGTTGAAGGGCGTTTGGATCGGGCGGTCAATTGTTTGCTTTTACGAATGGCAGCGCGCTCATGCGACGCTGCAAAGTTTCGTTTTGTGTTTTGATGATTGCGACGAGTTTATGAGTTGATCTTGGACTCTTTTGATAATACCCTGATACAATTGAGTTGTTTCTCTTCTCCCCTCTCAACATCTTGTTCCCTGAGCAGGGCAGTTGGTGGTACATTCAGGAAAATTCCACGCACTGCAATTTCTCCAGATAATAGATAGATACAAACTAAGGCGAAATACATAATCTCAATTGCCCAGCTCCAACTGCATAATTGCCTCGTCGAAGGTCGCAATGGTTGCCTGGATACCCGCCCTGTTTTGGCATTCGTGCATGCTAGCTTGGTTGCCTTCCTGCAGGCAGACTCAGCTACAGGGGCCTTTGCCAGACCCTCTTGGGGGGGTACCACATAAGTGCAGGGCAGATTCGATGGCTCCCTCGGCGGCTCTCTCGTTACAATTGTGAATTTCTTCCGGGCGTTTTGCATCTTTGAGCGAGTCCAGGTCATACCCTTCGATCCCCTTGGCTTAGTCGCGCCCTATGGTCTAGTCTCAATTGTCATCTTGCAGTGTCAATCATGAGTTTAACGCTCCCCCACAGAGCGAATAACCGTCGAAAGGCGGCGACGATAGATGCGGAAGATGAGGACCTCCCCTCTTCGAGGAGGGTCCGTGAAGATGATTCGGACCAGGACAAAGCCTGCGATAGATGCAGTCTCATGTTTTCGGAAGAAGGTCTGAGGCGACTCAACTCCAAAGCTGGGTTTCGTCATTTTACTCACACCGAGTTTCTTCACTCAATCAATACTGGACGAGGCTGTCCGTCATGCTTCTCGATAGCTGAGTCTACCGAAGTCGGAGAAGACGAGGGGAAAGGGTGGCTCGGCAACAAACCTTTGATCTTTCGAAATCGCCGTCCCGCAGGCAAAGCGGGGGCCGCACATTACCCGGTCTTCAATGTTTTAGAGGGATCCTTCAGGCCACAAACGGAGAGTATAATACGAATTTATCCCTACGTGAAGCAAGGTGGGAGAGGTCCTTCATATAGTCCTAGTTCTGCCGTGTTGTGTACTGACAAATTGAGAAGGCGATCCTATGGCAAAACTAATCCCTCGCCGACCCCTCAAGAGGGACGTCATGACTGAGGGAGTCCTCCGCAAGGCCAAACGGCTCTACGAGGATTGTAAAAACGCAAAGGACCACGATGAAAAGAAACATGAGGCATGCAAATTCTCTCGCAACACCGTTTTGCCTTCCCGTGTCCTCGACGTGGGCACCACAGCCAACCCCTCTCTTCAACTGTTTGTCAATGAGACGGAGAAACGTGGAGAGTACATCGCTTTAAGCTATTGTTGGGGCGGTAAACAGAAAGTACTTTTACGCAGGCATACTCTGACGGAAATGTCTACTCAGGCCGGCATACAAGAAGAGAGCCTGCAGCAGTCGGTAAAGGACGCTGTCAAGGTAACGAGGATGCTCGGATTCAGATACCTCTGGGTGGACGCTTTCTGCATTATTCAGGACTGTGACAGGGACAAGGAAAAAGAGGTTGGGAGGATGGCGACGATTTACAAGAATGCTGCCATCACCATCGCGGCGGGAACGGCTGAAAGGGCAAGGGATGGGTTTTTGGGACAGAGAAACACATATATCCCAGAAGAAAGGGTGGTTGTGGACGGGGACAACGGAAAGGGAACGGTGTATCTTCGATCGCGGCCCCATGTACCGAAGCACACGTTGGATGAGCGTGGATGGGTGCTTCAAGAGTTCATGCTCTCATCGCGGTTGCTCATCTTTTCGGAGTACGAGCTACTCTGGCAATGCAAAGAGCTCGATTTGCAGAGTGTCGTTGGGGGGGATGACGCGTTGGAGTATTTGCAGCCGCTTGAAGGGTTGCCGTGGACTAGCTTCACCGAGGACAATGCTGGACTGTATGGCAATGACGACGAGGAGAAGATGTATCTGTGGAAGACTGTTGTGTGGCAGTACACCCGGCGGTCGCTGAGTGACCCCAATGACAGGCTGAACGCTTTGAGGGGAATCACCAGGGAGCTCGAGGTTCTATGGGAGGACAGTAATTACTTTGGACTATGGAAGAAATGGTTCATTGAGCTGCTTGCTTGGTACAAGCCCATGGATGCAGACGAGGAGGAAGAGGAGTCGCAAAGATCAGATCGGGCGCCGAGCTGGTCTTGGGCATCGCTGAATCGGCAGGTGAAGTACACCGAGATGTTCAAAAAAGAAGATGCGAAGGTCAAGGGATGGGATACTCTTGGGACAAGGGTCCCAAGACATGCTACACTTCACTGTCGCATGATGAGGGCTAACGATTTCGGTGCAGATCAAGTCGACGAGGACGGCGATATCATATCGGGAGGATGTGACAAGTTTCCCGATTTAAATGAGGATGCTTTCAGGAAAGAGGTGGAACGCAGAGAGATACAGGTTTTGTTTCTTGGGACAATCTTACGGGACAGCAGAAACTTGGGCGTTGGTCTCATGGTCGTCAACGCTGAGAACGGCTTTTACCAACGCGTCGGAATGGCTGAGTTCGAGGACCTTGAGGCTTGGGAGGGAGCAGAGTACCGTGAGGTGAAGCTCAAGTAGGACTGCAGTGTAGAACTGAGAATAGGAAATCTGGTTGACCGGCGCTCCAAGTTGCTCCTGAGCTGTGCGGAAAGCCCCGCGTCTCGGGCGTGTCGTCCGCGGGCACCGACTCGGGCCCGGACGTGTGGGAGACAAGGACGGCCATTCGCCGGTGCCCGAGGCGGAGGCAGCCGGCCAGCCAGTTGCCGGTGGGAGGACAACAGCTGCGCCTGCTTATTTTTGGGGTCAACGGTAGTTACATGGCCAAGATGAAGCATCATGGAAAAGAGAGGCTTGGAAGACATGACAAGGCTTGGTTGAGATCATTCTTAACAAAAAGCATTGCATTAGAAACTTGCTCAGGGGCTGTGTATATGCACTTAAGAGATGTTGGTAGATGCATACATCGATATGCACAATGCGATGCACCGATGCACCGATGCAGCGTACACATCCATGGATGACACTCCTACAACAACGACGACTCAAGACAAAGAGACGGATGACTTGGACTGGAACAAAGCTAGTCAATTTGCAGTTGGATGTCGCGACGTTTCAACCTGTGTAAGAATCATCGGCAAGGCTCAGGGCCGTTGGAGGTGGTGAGTGGAATGCCGCTGGGAATTAGCCAAGCGTCTCATCCGCCACTCCCGTCCGAGCCATGAATTTGAAGGAAGATTGGACGAGTTTTGAGATGCACGTCTGGCATCTGGGTGGCATTGGCACAGGCACAGGTCATCAAGTGCCGTGAGTCGACGCGACGTGTGGGAAAAAAGCAAACAAGATGGGATGACAGATGCACAACGAGAGCGAGTCAATGCAATCCATAGCGGCAGCATCAACAGCACAGCGTCTGTTCCCCTGCGTCAGTGGTTGCATTCACCGCCTTGGCTGATCTTCCAGCACAAGTGGAGCGGCTCCAGCGCGCCCCAGCTGGGCGACTTTTCAGCCCTCGTCAAGCCCCGGAAAACAAACTTGCTTCTCCAGTGTTCCTTCCCGGGTTGTGTACGAGATGCCTGGGCCAATTGGCAGGTGGTCTGGTCCCTCTTGCTGTCTGCAGCGGGCACTGTTCAGTGGAGGAGGAGGCCTGACCCGGTGGCACGTGATCCCCGCACGCTCCCCCCCTGAGCCGGGGACCTCCTTAATTTCGTGACGTGCCAATACGACGGCCGTCATTGTTTTCCCCTTCCCCTTCCCCTTCCATCTTCATTCACCACTCTCCACCTTCACTCGGACTCCCGAATTCCTTCGTGTGTTTAATACCCGGCCTTGTCCCACTCGTTGTCGACTCCTTCTTTGGCACCTCCTTCCCTTTGCCAGTCATTCTTTTTGGTCCTCGACAACAAACCCAACTATTCCACACTCTTTATTATTTGTTTTAGTCACAGCCAAACAGTCCCCGACCAACCACAGCACCTCCCAGCCTTAATAAACAGCCCCTGGGATTTCTCTTGCTGCCTATCCGTCTTACGATACCTCCCGACCGACACGAGAGCGATCATTCTTTCCCAGTTACACACGCATAATCACACATCATCAAAATGAAGGCCTCCGTCTCCGCCGTCGCCATCAGCGCCCTCGCGGCCACCGCTGCCGCCGAGAACTACCTTGGCTTCAACTCTGGTGCCACCAAGGCCGACCGCTCTGCCAAGTTCAAGGCCGACTTCGAGGCCGAGTTCAAGACCGCCCAGAACCTCGAGGGTGCCCCCGGCGACTTCAACGCCGTCCGTCTCTACACCAACATCCAGGCCTACTCCACCGAGGACCCCATCGAGGCCTTCGAGGCTGCCATCAACACCAACACCAAGATCCTCCTCGGTGTCTGGACCTCCGGCACCGACAACATCGACAAGGAGATCAACGCCCTCAAGACCGCCGTCACCAAGTACGGCACCAAGCTGACCGACCTCATCATCGGTGCCTCCATCGGCTCTGAGGACCTGTACCGCAACTCCGTCACCGGTGTCAAGAACAAGTCTGGTGTCGGTGCCGACCCCAAGACCATTGTCGGCTTCATCAACGACTTCAAGACCGCCTTCAAGGACACTCCTCTGTCCAAGGTCTCCATCGGCCACGTCGACACCTGGGACGTCTGGGGAAACGCCACCAACAAGCCCGTCCTCGACGCCATTGACTGGGTCGGTGTTGACGAGTACCCCTACTACGAGAACGACAAGGGCAACGACATCAAGAACGCCGGCAAGCTCTTCGACAAGGCCTACAAGGCCACCATCGCCACCGCCGCTGGCAAGCCCGTCTGGGTTACTGAGACCGGCTGGCCCGTTACTGGTGAGACCTGGGACGAGGCTGTTCCCTCTGCTGAGAACGCCAAGACCTACTGGGACGAGATCGGCTGCCGTCAGCTCTTCGGCAAGACCCCTACTTTCTGGTACAACCTCCGCGACTCCAACCCCGACAACTCCATGAAGTTCGCCATCACCAAGGACCTGTCCACCAAGCCCCTCTTCAACCTCACCTGCCCTACCACCTTCGACACACCCACCGAGACCACCACTGGCACTGCCTCCTCCACCGCTACCGTTAAGCCCGGCAACGGCACTTCTGGCTCTGGCTCTGGCTCTGGATCCAGCGGTAACACCACCGTTTCCACTGCCTCTCCCAGCGGCACCGCCAGCTCTGGCTCTGGCTCTGGCAGCGGTTCCGGCTCCGGCTCCGGCTCTTCCACCACCACTGGCGCTGGCAGCTCCGCTTCCACCGTCGGCTCTGGTGCCACCACTGTCAAGGTCCTCTCCACGGGTGCCCTGGCCGTCATCGCCGGCGCCATTGCCTTCCTCTACTAAGCGTGGGGAGTAGCAGCAACCATTTTCGGTGTAAAAAGTTTGAGCAGCACATGAGGGAATAGCAGCGTGTATTTTGACTCACACTGGACATGTGTGCATTCTGGTATCATAATCGTGGATAGACTGCGGATAGACTGAAGGAAATGTGATTAATCATTCAAACCATCATCAAAGACATGCCACATGCCTCGCGAGCCAGTGACTTGGCGGTAAGCTGATGGCGGCCCGTATGACATTGTCTCACACCGAACAGCCCGTGTAACATGATGAACCACCACAGCCTGGCGTGTCTAAGCTCCTCCTGACTCGGTGAGCGCCGTGTCGAGACAGACACCCCCCGATCTGGTGCGTTCCCATTGGGCGGCAGGAATCCCCCAGAGTCGGAAATGAGGTGTGCTGATCTCTCCCCACTCCCAGGGCCCAAGGTCGAGTCCGGTCCAAGTTCTGGACCACTGGCGGCGGCCCGGCCATTTCGTATTGGCCCTCTTTCCTTCAAGAGCGCTGCAAGGAAACAGGGAACACAGTGAAGACACACCCACAAAACCGGGCGCAGGTGGTGCCCTTCTTTTTTTTGCCCTGGTAGACTCTTCGAGGAGGCTGAGCTAATTTTAGAAAGGTGTTGGTAAATCATTGGATTTTTTGTTCGTGTTGGCGCGCCTCACTACCAACGCCGGCGCGGACGACATTGACCTCTTAGTGCGTCATTGTTTGCAGTGATTCAAACTACTGTCTTTTCAATCGTCATCATCATCATTTTATGTTCTGGTCGCGCTTCAATGTTGAAGTCATGTTCCGCAGCAGATAACGCGACGACGAGATGGCGCAATGCACTGTTTACATTTCCATGCGCTCTTGTTCCCCCCGTGTCAGGCACGCAGCGAATCACGCCGTCGTCGTACCTGGAGCTAAACCATCTTCAGAGCCAAGCGCACCCAAGGCCAACAAAAACTTGGTTCTAGAGTGCCAGCGGCACGGCGGGAAGCAGTGGGGAACACGCGTTCGGCTAAGGCATTGACCCTCCCCTCCCTCTCCCTTCTTCCCCTGATGCCGTTCATCGACATTGGATAAACTTGGCTTTCTCTCGCTTGGAAGGAAGAAAGATTGAATTTTTGGCGAGCGAGGCAGTGCTGTCGGGTTATTCATTCGTTGCGTCTGGCCTGGGCCCTTTCTTCCCAGTTCCAATATTTAATCTTAAATGCTTCTTTTTTCGTTTCCTGTTTTGGCGAGACTGGCTGGAGATTTGGGCCGGATTTGTTTACCTCCATCCGGGATGCGGTGCCGAGCACTTGTTTTTTTCCCCAATTTATGCACGGGTTGACTTTGGAGATGAACAGATGCACCATGCATGCCGTATCCCCGCCTCACATGCTGATATGATTATTTCCCGACCTAAGTATTGGGGAAGATGGGGGAAAGAATGACGATGCATTGAGTTTCTGCCAAGGCCGCGCCCGTTGATCGGTCCCGTTCCCGGGATGGCTTCCCGCGCCCGGCTGCGAAAGCAAAAGCAAAACGCCGGGTCGGGTTAGAGGTGTGTTTTCTGGTGATGGCAACGTGCTTTCAGCTGTTCAAGTAATTAGGCTTTCAGCAGATGCGGCGCCGTTTCAACGGTGCTGCGAACGCCTCAAGCCCAAAACCTTTTTGTGTTTTGGCTTTTCTTTGACACTGGTGATTCTCTGTTGGTTTTGGAGGTTCTGCTCAGCCACTGACGATTGGAGATGCGATCCCGGCTTTCTAAGGTTTGGGGAAGTTCATCGCAACTTGTTGGTTCGGACGAAGGCTTTGACGATCGCCCCGTAGTTGCATGTGTGTGTTTTCTGATATATGCGTATACCGGGGCTTGTCCCTACAGTTCGGAGTGTTGAACATTTCTCTCCAAACTCACCCCAGCCCCCGCCAACCTGAATTTTGTGATGACCTCGCGTCAAATCCGATCGCGATTCGGATACTCTCGCCACCCGCTGAATTGATCGCGCTTGACTTCGTGTGCTCCACCACCCGGAGGGAGCCCAGGTTGTGCCGACTCAGTCAGTCGGTGGATCTCTCTCAAGTGCGTGGATCCCATCCGCAAAGCCTCTCCCCCCTCCGTAACCGAAGCCCTAAGGCTCTCCCACACCATACAACGCCGGCATATGAACGTCTTCCCCGGTCGTCTCCGGCATCCACATCCGATCTCGGGAGTTATTCCTACGATCACCAACGGAAGGGTGGCCGAGTTGGTTATGGCGCCAGGTTAAGGTCAGCTTCACATCTGTTTCCTGGTGGGGCAACCCGCGCGAGTTCGAGTCTCGTCCCTTTCATTTTTTGGTCTTTATTTTCTGTGTAAGTCACTCAATGAACAACAACAGCTCAGCGTTTCTTGCTGGCTGCGGATCGAGGAGATTGTTTTGTTTTTGAAGGCTGTAATATCATTCAGGGCTACCACTACGCTCGACTTGGTTTTACTTTAGGAGCGTAAGTGAGTTATTATTAAGTCTTTAACGACTACTACGTTTATATGTATGGATCTTCCTCACTCCTTATGCTCGACCACTCTCGTCTCGTTGATGATGGAGGCCTTCTCCTCCGGCCCATCATCTTTGATCTCCTCCCCAAACACCTCCTGCATGCGTTCCAGGCTGTACCCCCTCGTCTCCGGATACAGAAAGTAGAACACCGCGATCTCGACCAGCAGCCATCCGACATAGAAAAGATAGTACTTCCAACTCAGAGACTCCATCCCAATCGGGTTGACAAACTGGTTCAGGAACGACGCCGCCTTGTTTGCGAACACAAGAATGCTCAGACCCATAGCCCTCAACCTGAACGGCAGGATCTCCGTCGGGTAGAGGAAGAGAAGCGGGTTTAGACACAGATTGAATGCCGCGTAGTATATGAAGATGAATGCCAGGGCGGCCCGGCCCGAAGCAGTTGTCCCTTTGGTGTTGTAGACGGCAATACTAGCTGTGAGCGACGAAAAGGTCAGCCACATGGCAACTCCGCCGCCGACGAACATCCACCGCCGGCCGAGCTTCGTCGACAACCCCGCCGCCATGAGGGCGGTTGCGTAGTTCACCGTGCTGATGACTCCGTTGAGCAACGTCTGCTCCCGCTGACTCGTGATGCCGATGCTGCTGAAGATACGAGTTAAGTAGTAACTAACTAATCCATTCCCTGACCATTGACCAGCAACAGCAAGCGTTACGAGAATGAGCAGCCGCTTGCGGTTGGCTGGTGTTTTTAGAAACAGCTTGAGACCCGCATCTTGCACCTGCTTCTCCAGCTGTAGCGCAACTTTCATCTCGTGGAATTGCGCGAGAACCAAGGGGTCGTTTGGGTCGCCGCCGCCATGATGCTTGACGAGGATGTTGAAGGCTTCCTCCTCGCGGTCCTTGTAGCACAGCCAACGAGGAGACTCGTCTAGAAACCAGACAAAGATCATCTGGATGCAGGCTGGAACAGCCTGGAGTATGGTTGGCAGACGCCATGCCCACGGGCCCGGGATGCGATAGCTCCCAAAGGTAACCCATCCTGCCGTCAGGGCGCCGAGGTAGAAGCTGGTGTTGTACAGCGAACCGAAGAGAACGCGGTGTCGGGGGTGTGCAAGCTCGGATATGAGGACCGGGGCAGCGGCGAGGGCCATGGTGATGCCGAACCCGACGACGATGCGTCCCCCGATGAAGAGCCCGATGGAGTGGCTGAGGCATTGTATCAGCACGCCAATAATCATGATGCAGCTGCCAATGAGGATGGACCATTTCCGCCCGAAACGGTCGGAGATGACGGCGGAGAATGGCGTCGAAAGGATCGCGCCGAGGGGGTATGCTGCGCTGGTGATTCCCAGGAGAGCGCCTTTGGGACTGCCGAACTCATGGTTCCAGGCGGCTACGCCCTGGAGGCCGGTCAGGACTGAGCCGTCGTAGCCATTTGTCGCGCAGACTACGAGGCAAGCCGGTGCGAGGACGGCATAAAGACGGATGAGGGAGGGCGTGAGGGAAGAGAGTGCGGGCCGGGTATCTGAGGCAAGGATCTCTGCAACGGTTCGGAAAGGGGCAGTATTCGAGTTGGTTTCCATCGTCTAAGTAGACTTGGGCCAGAGACAAGAATGGTGAGGAGATGAGATCTAGGGATCACGAGCTCTGAGCTATGCTGTCCAACATTTTGGACCTATTTGTATGCGCTCCTCTGAGTGATGTCGTGGAGGGCACCTCAATGCACCAGGTTCGGAAATCTCACCAGGCCGTACTTCACGACTTACGACATGGCGTTAGACCCGGCTACATGGTGCGATTCTAGCCATGATCTCCTCCCCAAACCCCGGATAACATCTGCGGGGGAGGGCTTCCCCAGGTCTTGGCAACACCCTGGGCGAGCGCGGCGTAGCCCAATGTGATAATCGGAGAGGATGAGCGGGGAGAGACGGACTGACTCCGACGGCGGTAATCGTATTGTGGGGGCTTCATGCAAGTTCCGCCACTGCAGCTGCAGTCTTGCTCATGACCCAATAGGTTAGTTGAATCAACCCAAGTGCGGCCCGGACTTGTTGCTACCAGGTGAAGGAAACCAGGCGGGGAGATGCGGACCGGTGCCGATGACCACACTGAAGTTGAACGATGGGGCATGAACACATGTTGCGGGTACGCCTAAAGTCTTGGTCTGTCGTCTTGCCCTCCATCTCAAGATTCAAAAGAAGCAGCTCATACGACCTCGATTACAACTTTTGCGATACTCTTACAACTCTTCCAACTTTCTGCCTCGCTTTCACTCATCTTGTCTCATCCTTTATTTGTCATTTCTCAATATGCTCGACACCGAGGGATATGGTCGGGACTACGACCCATCTAAAGTCCCTGTGACCGCCCCTCAAGATGGGAAAGCTTTTGCGAGCGAGAAGCTGAAACAGATGACACTGGAAGAGAAGATTCTGCTGTTGACTGGGGAAGATCTGTGGCGCACGAACCCTATCCCTAGACTGGGCATCTCCAGGATCAAGACTTCTGATGGACCAACTGGTGTGCGCGGGGGCATCTTCGTTGATGGAGTGACTGCAGCTTCGTTACCATCTGGGTAAGTATTGGAGACAAACAATTGTTATGCAGTCGCTATCATTAGCCTTTGTTAACGAATTCGACAGAGTATCACTTGCTGCCACCTGGGATAAGCAAGTGATCAAAGATGTATCTCAAGTCTTGATAGCAGAGGCTAAGAGCAAGGGAGTTGACGTCCTTCTCGGTCCAACTGGTGAGCACCATCCGGTTCCGAGCAACATTTATCAGTCGCACATGGGACTGATAGTCGGAACATCTAGTCTGTATCCCAAGAACCCCTCTGGGCGGTCGCAACTTTGAGGCTTACAGCGAGGATCCTTTCTTGACCGGCAAGCTTGCCGCTGAGTACATCAACACAATCCAAGCAGCTGGAATCGGGACCTGTGTCAAGCACTACGCTGCCAACGACCAGGAGAATCGGCGCTTCTTTATTGACGAGAAGATCCCCGAGCGCGCCCTGCGCGAGATTCACCTCCAGCCTTTCCAAATAGCAGTCCGCGATAGCAATCCATGGACAATCATGACGGCATACAACAAGATCAACGGAGACTTTTGCTCTGCGAACCACTATCTCATCAGAGATATCCTCCGTGGAGAGTGGGGTTGGGACGGACTTGTGATGAGCGACTGGTTTGGAACCAATAGCGTTGTCCCCTCTCTTACAGCTGGGTGAGTCATCCGAGAAACCTCAAAGGAAGTCGCAGGGCTTACAGATGATTACAGTCTGGATCTTGAAATGCCGGGGCCCGCGAGAAGGCGAGGCAAGCACCTTCTTGAGGCTCACCGGCAAGGCCTGGTCGACAACTCCTTTATCGATGCCTCCGCATCTAGGGTTCTCGAGCTTGTCTACAAGACTGGGAAGAGCAACATTCCCGATTGGAAAGAAGAACCTGAACAAGCTGTTGATCTCCCCGAGCACCGGGTGATCTTGCGTCGCGCTGGCGCCGAAGGTGAGTTTCCTCCAGAAAAAGCTGTTCATTCGCAAAGGATTAAACTAAAGGTCTACAGGCATTGTTCTCTTGAAAAACGAGTCCGAGATTCTTCCCTTGAAGAATCTTGATGGAAAGACGATAGCTTTCATCGGTCCGAACGCAAACAGGTCCGTTGCGACTGGAGGGGGGAGCTCGAACCTCTCACCTCACTATCGTACTACACCGTTCGGCTCCTTTAGCAAGGAGGTCTCCAGTACTTATCCGACTGCAAAAGTTGTGACCAAGCAGGGCATACTCGTGCACCGTTATCTCCCTCTCCTTAACCCATCGATAATGAGAAACCCGGAGGCCGGCTCGCCTGGATTCGTACTGTCACTTTGGAGAAACATGAAGCACGAGGGCACGCCTTTCATGACTGAGCACCGACCAAGTTCGAACCTGGTTTGCTACGACGGGCTACCACCAGAGTTGACGACTGGGGAAAGGTACTCCTACCGCGCCAGGACGATTCTGACGCCCAGAACCACTGGAGTACATCAATTTTCTCTTTCGAGTTGCGGGCCCGGGAAGCTCATACTCGACGGAAAGGTGATCATCAACATTGAACGTCGGTGGTGGTCACCCAAGTCTTCTCTTTTCATGAGCTACGGCTCACCTGAAGAACGCGTTGAAGTGGAGCTGAAAGCTGGAAAGTCCTACGAACTTGTGCTCGAGTCCATCAGTCGTGAGCCTAAGCCATATGACATGACTTTCACGGGCATGCTTGAGCGCGAGGAGGTCCAAGACGGTGGCCGGATCGGATTCCTGGAGAACCCCGGCGATCTTGACGCCAAGTTCCAAGACGCGATTGATGTCGCCCGCTCCAGCGATGTAGCAATTGTAGTTGTGGGGAAAGACCATGAATGGGAGACGGAAACGAGCGATATGGTCTCCATGGATCTACCAGGGCAATCCAACGAGTTGGTGCGGGCTGTGGCGAGGGCGAATCCCAGGACCATCGTCATCAACCAAACAGGCAGTCCGATCACGATGCCGTGGGTCAACGAAGTGCCTGCAATTGTTCAGGCGTGGTACCAGGGACAGGAGCAGGGCAACTGTATTGCCGACATTCTTCTCGGGACCACCACTCCTTGTGGAAAGTTACCGATCACATTCCCACGGCGCATTGAGGACACACCCTCGTTTGATAACTACCCCGGAGAGAATGATGTTGTTCACTATGGCGAGAACATCTACCTCGGGTACCGGTTCTATGACCGTCGCAAGATTGAGCCGTTGTTCCCATTCGGGCATGGTCTCTCTTACACGACGTTTGCATACACCAACATTAGGTTGAGCAGCGATTACCTTGCCGTGGACGAAAAGATTGAGGTCCAGGTCGACGTGACCAACACTGGGAACTTTGAGGGCAAGGAAGTGGTGCAGTTTTACGTCAGCCCGGTTTCCAGGCCGAGACTTGGCCGACCTCCGAGGGAGCTCAAGGGGTGGGACAAGGTATTTGTGCGTCCTGGGGAGACAGCCACTGCTCGGGCTACTCTGGGTCGGTCGAGTATCTCCTACTGGGACGACAGCGTTCAGAAATGGGTAATTGAAGGAAATGCCGTGTTTACGGTTTCTGCAGCAAAGGACTCAAGAGATAAGGGGGTGGTGGCAGAGTTTCGTTCCAGGACAGCAGCCCAGTGGGTTCACTAAGCTTGAGGAAAGCATACTATTGAAGTAGAATCTTTCTTCCCTTCTAACTTTTCTTCTTCGCAGTTTGCCGCCTGGAGGCGCACCTTGTTGACTGCCGTATGACTCTCACGGGGAAATATTCGAGGGCTAGGATGGCCCGGGCTTCACAGAGACACCTCTATGGCCACCTATGGGGGTATATGAAGAGAACGCGAATCGCCTTGCAGGGGGCAGGCTTCTCTCTCTTCACACCACCTCAACCAATCACTCCTTCGACATCAAGATGCCGTCACAATACCACATCGATAACATCAAGAAGAACTCTGGATGCATCAATAATGAAACATATAACACATGCGTACACATGGCTATGCTTCTGCCAGACTCCGAATAATCTCGTAATCCCTAGTGATCGTCGGTGAAAAAGGAGAAGCCGCATCAACGATGATTGCCTCGACTCGGTCAATTATTTCCCAGCCATCTGGCAGCAAGGCCGCTAATCCCGAAATCTGCGTTCTCTGGATCATTTGTATCTGAATCTTTGTTGCAAATAGCCTTTCCAGGTTTGTCAGATGTCTCAAGCCCAACGTTTCAATCGAGGCGGTAACTTACGTTCTCCAGGAGTTAATGGGAAACAAGAGAAGCTGAAAAGGCTCATGCATTATCCCGCCATGAAGAATTCCTATCAGCGCTGAAGCAATGGCAGTTTTAGCACACTCTATTTCGTAATCCGAGGCAGCTATTCCGGAGCTGTGTATCACCCTGTGAACATGAGGTCGGTAGAGTATGGTCTTGGCGGCATGATAACGGGCCTTCAGGTGACCCTTGAGCCTCTCTTGCATGCTGCGTTTGTCGATTTGAGAAGCAATTTGGACTTCATCTAGTAGTGTGACATCCGGGAATTGAAATGCGGATGGGAGACATTGCCTCCACTCCTCAATCTGCCGGTTGAGTTCGTAGAGCACGGAGGGGGTTGTAGTCATAAGCCTCTCTGCGTGTGCGCATTTCAGTCAAGACCAATACCGGTCTACATCACGGGGTTTACGCAACTCACCTTGATTATACAAATGGGAGTGGATCCTATTGAGGAGTCTTCTCATTGAAACGAGGGCGAGGAAGTAGAATTGGTATTCCTTTTGCTGGCGTTCGATCCCAGGATCTGGGAGCAGCGGCAATGGAACGAAGCTTTCGAGCCCACTCAGACCGCTTGAGGGGAAGTCGAATTCGACGAGTATTTGACTTGGAAATTTTGAGCTTGGGTTGACATAACAAGTGTAGTGCTCGCAATCACCTTTCTTGTAGATAAGCAATCCAGTAGAGTTGGCAATGGTGGGCCCGCAGCTGTTCTTCTCTGTCAAATCTTTGTTTAGACAATGCTCATGGATGTTGGGGGGAGCCAACATACAGAGGCAGCAATATTATCACAGTCGAACAGGCTTTGTTGATGAAACGCCAATGGTCGTAAACTCTGAGTTTGGATGAGTTGTAAAGACTCTTTGTGTTAGCTTCCAGATGTCAAGACGCTATGAGTGGTACTTACGCCATGAGTAGGAGACACTGCACGCTTTCCCAGCTAACATCTTCAACATCACGAAAGATGTCAGAAGCTAGATTGAAGAAGCTAAGACCGGCCTCAAACTCAAGCATGTCACTGGCAGAATCTGACTGAGCCCACTCTCTGCCATCAGTCTGACACGAGACAACGGAACCAAGTGAAAGTACTAGAAGTACAACGCAGCTGCTTAAACTATTATCAAACCCAACTCTTAGAGCACGACTAAGATGATGATGGTAGAAATTGTCCTCGTCAAGAATGAGATATTGAGGGTGAAAGTGAATGAAATAGAGGCGGGCTAGGTCACGGAGCTGAGACAAGGATATTGCAGATAGCCAGCTGCTGTTGCTCACTTCGCTCATGCTCTGAGACAGGCATACTGGTGCAGCAGTAGTCTTTCTCAGTCTGGCTTGCTTAGTTTCAAGGTCGGCTGGGTACCGCAGCTCACGGTCGTTTAGAGTCAAAGGCGAGCACCCCCATGTCAGTAAATGCTGCGGCGCTGTGCAGTGACGCTCTGGTATCGCCAGTTCCTGACGAATCTGAACGGACCCGAGTCTTGAGGGCGTAAAGGCGCTAATTGGACTGACTGGATCTGGGGTAATTGGAGGTTGTGTTGTAGAACTTGGATGGTCGCGATCGCTGAGTGGTCCAACTCCTTGGATTGCTGTTGTCTTTTCCATAAGATTGTCAATCTTGTCTTCCATTCGTTTGAGGGCGCCAGTCAATTCGGAGACTGAAAGACCTTTCCTAATAGACGAAGATTCCATGAGAAGACTTCAACTAGAAAGATCAACATTGTTGGATCTCACTTGGATGCAACGCTCTCCACATATGCACACGCCAGTCCCAGTCTTTTGCATCGATCACAAGAAGGCTTCGCTTCGTTACATCTTGTCTTTCTCTCGCGGCAGGATGCACAGGCCTTCAAAGCGTCAGGCACGGTATCATAGGCATCTGGGATACAGGGGGGGGGGGGGGTCGTTTACATTCAGTGCGAGGCGCCTAATAGGTTTACTGGGTGACTGTTGTGTAGCCTGAGAGGTGTCCATCATAAAGCTCAGATTGAAGATGCGGAGAAAACAATGCGATAAGCAACCCAGCACCCAGTTGGGAGCTCCGACTTTAATACCAATTGGCTACTTTGCCAAGCTGTGGAGAGCGACCCGATATCGCCGGACGGCGCGAAGGAACTTTTGCAGGAAAATGTGTCCCAATTCGGAAAAGGAGGATTGTGCAAGCCCACAGGGGAACAAGCTATATAACTACTGCGTGCCCCCGAGGAAGTTCTCTAGTCACAAACAGCCCTCTCCTTCATAAGATTCGAGCGAATTTTTGTCGCAAACACCGCCAACATCACCACCGACCGTACCACCACGGTCGCCGCATCATCCTCGCTGTAAGCACATTTGCCAACCTAACTTTATTTGACAAGCCAGTTCACGTTGTGAACTATGGCGGGTAACACTCTCTCAGATCAGTCTCGGTCCGATAAGCAGGGCTCCATCGTTCCATCCGACCCCGAAACCAGCTCTGGAACGCACGATGGAGTTTGCTCGCCCGCACAAGAAGAGGTGTATCCGGAGGGAGGCACGCAGGCGTGGCTTGCAGTCGCCGGCTCCTTCCTGGTTTACTTCGCATCCTTCGGCGTCGTGAACAGCTTCGGTTTCTTCCAGACGTTCTACCAGCAAGACTATCTGAAGAACTACTCGCCGACCGCCATTTCGTTCATTGGCACGCTGCAGATCACGCTGATGTACCTCTCGGGTTCGGTCGCTGGAGCACTGTTTGATCTTTACGGCCCCAAAGTGAGCAACTTCATTGGAACTCGGGATGAGCGTCATGATGTTAATGTTTCCTCAGTGGCTCTATCTGTTCGCCGCGATCGGGGGCGCTGGCTCTATGCTTGCAACATCCTTCACTCAGCCCAACGCGATTTGGCAACAGTTCTTGGCTCAATCCCTCCTTTTTGGCCTTACTGTTGCCTACGGAGTGCAGGTGGGTCGCATCTTATTCGTTTGCCATGACTTCGGATCGAGGAGCTTCATTCATAGTGATGCAAGCTCTAAAACGTACTAACCTGCATCACATAGCCGGCTCTCACCGTGGCAGGGCAGTATTTCCACCGAAAGCGTGCCCTAGCCATGGGCATTGTTGCATCTGGCAGCAGCTTGGGCGGGGTCTGCCTCCCGATCATGTTTTCGAGACTGATCCCCCAGATTGGCTTTCCATGGGCACTGCGTGTTGGCGCCTTGATTCTGCTGATCTGTTACGGCTTGGCCATAGTTGTGTCCTCTTCGAAGCAGCCAAAGGGGAAGCTGAAGTCTCTCGGGAGCCTGCTTGACTACAAGGGCTTCTTAGACATACGCTACTCGTGTGTCTCAGCTGGAGCAGTCATCGCAAGCCTGGGAGTGTATGTTCCGTTTTACTACATAGGTGAGTCTGTGTTCATGCCCCGGTCCGTCGCGTAGGATCTAGATCTAACGATGTGCAGAGCCCTTTTGTGTCGCCCTCGATCCGAACTCAAAGGTTCGGTCATACCTGCTGCCCCTCATCAACGCGTCGAGTCTTTTCGGTCGCATTCTGTGTGTACCCCCTCTTTATGCCATGCGTGCCTGCTTGAACTCTGGGCCCCTTCTGACTCTAGTAGCGGTGGACATGCAGCGGATCGCATCGGCCGGCTGAACTTTCTGTATCCGATGATTATTCTTTGCGGACTGTTGTGTATGGCCATGTGGCTCCCTGCGACGACGCCTGGAGTGCTCGTTGGATTCGCCTGTCTCTACGGCTTTGCGTCTGGGGTCTTCATCTCAGTCATGCCTGCCGCCACTGAGCAAATCATTCCCACCGAAAAGCTCGGAGCCAGGCTTGGAGCATTTGGTACCGTTACCGCCATGGCTGTCCTGACGGGCAGTCCGATAGCTGGGGCCCTGATTCAGAGCGACACCAGAACTGGGCATCATCCTCTGATCATTTTTGCTGTAAGTCATGTCTACCTCGATTTTCAATCGCCTTTGCAGTTTTGTTGATGAGATATCTATCTTCAGGGGTGCTGTCTCCTCGGAGGAGGCGCCATCATCTTTGCTGCCCGAGTTCTACACGATAGAAACCTCAGGAGCAAATGGTAGACTCGAAACTCAGTAGAAGATTCGACTAGCGCTCTATGCAAGACACTGAGCGGCATCGATTTGGGTTGAGTCGGAGTGTGCCTGAGTCGATTCACACTTAGTGTGTGGCTTGTGAGGAGGGCCGGGATGAAGATCGTAGGGAGGAGACTGTTGGACCATGGTGTTTCTGCCTTTCCTGCTGGTGAAGAATGTCATGTGGTTATGAGGGGTTTGAATGGATGGCGAGAAACGTGAGGGATGTGAGCGCACTCAGGGTTATCCTCGGGCAGCATACAGCGACTGCGAGGTAGAAGCAAATATCAGGAACTGGTGCCTCAAATTGTGCTTAACCATGTGTCAACCCCCTCGCGTAATAGCCTAAGCACAGCTTCGGGAGCGCTAGAGGTTAACATTCAGCTTATGGGTGGGCATGATTGTTCCTATCTAGAAGAGTTTCGGGCATACTGAAACAGACTCGGCGGCAATTTCGAAGCTTTCACCGGCCGCAATGTTAACAGCTGGCTTCTCACCAAACTACAGGCATTGGTCGGTCAAATGAAGTGGGACGCCACGGGTTGGTCATCATCGTTCCGAGGAATCTGGATGAGGATGTACGCCAATGGCTGCTCATAATGAAATTTTATCGTAATAAAGTTATATACTTGGTATTGTTCGGTCTATATATGCCAGCTACTCATGACCTAGAGGTCTGGCCTCCCAATGACGTGATGGTCTTTATACGTATACACTTCATGAAATATTTACGAGGAAAAGAAACGCCCAAAAAGCGCTTATGCGGGGCATCCGCTGGCGGGGAAGTTGCAGCTGCCGCCCTTGCCACCGCCGGTGATCTTGGTGTTCTCGAAAGTGATGTCAGAGCAGCTGCCATCACCGCAAAGAATGTAGTAGTTGTAGGCGTCGCTACCGGTAGCAGTGCCCTGAACGTCGACGAAGTGGATGCTGCTGATGTTGACACCGTTGGTAGGCGAGCCGGTCGGGCCGCCGTTGAGGTAGTCCTGCTGGACATCAATGCCGTAGGTGTCGATGTCGGTGAGGGTGATGTTCTTGTAAGTGACGTTGGTGACGGAGCCAGTGGTGCCGGAGTTGGACTTGATGCGGCAGCCGTTTGAGCTCTTGACGATTTGAGAGTTGGAGAAGACAACGTCGTCGACGGTGTTGTTGCTCTTGCCACCAATAGAGCCGATGCTAAGACCGTGACCTCCGTAGCAGTACATGTTGTTGACGGTGACGTGGGTACCACTGGTGACAGCGACACAGTCATCCTGGTTGTGGACCTTGATGTTGTCGAGGGTGACATAGTCGCTGGAGGAAATGTCGAAACCGTCACTGTTGTGGGCCGCGGCCTTGGTGCCGCTCTTGTTGTTGGGCACATCGCCGGCGGAGTTGTCAAGGATCAGATCGGATACAACAAGGTTCTGGTTGCCGGTCATGGAGAAGCAGTGAACCGGCCAGTTCTTGATGTTCAGGCCGGTGATCTTTGCGTTACTGGTCTTCTTGACAACAACGAAGTGGTTGGGCCTGATTCGGGCGCATTAGCTCATGTATCTCATTTCTGCAAGTGTGTTCGCGCTCACTTGTCGCCACCACCGTTGGAACCCAGACCGTCCCAGTAAGCAGCGCCATTGCCCTCAATAACGTGGCCGGGAGCGCCAGTGATTGTGATATCGGTTCCAGAGATAATGATGGGGTCGAAGCTGGAGTCTACAGTCGTGGCGAAGGTGGTTGTGCCATCAAAGGTGACCTTGGTGCCCTTCTTCAGCTTCTGGAGATCGATGGGGCTGGCCGCCGGGGCAGCAATGTTAGAGAGTGTGATGTCGGTGCATGACGAGACGGCGGTCGCGATATCCTCGAACTTGGTAACGGTGCAGCCGGTCTAAGAGGGGCAAAATCGGGTCAGTCTGAAAGTCGCGAATTGGGCTTTGATCGGACGAAACAACGGGGCTCAGCTTACGGAGTTGGAGACGGGAATCGCCGCTACCAGCACGACGGGCAGCAGAGCCGCAGCAGGGGCAAGAAACTTGGCCATCTTGGCGTGGAGAAAAAGAGTGAGATTGAATATGAAATGGAGCAGCGAACGATGGTGAGACTGGCTGAAGAGAGATCGCCAAGTAGGCGCCAAGGTAATGTTATATATATTCTTCAGATCCAATTTGCGACAGCGTTACAGTGAGAACGTTTGATCTGAATGATTGGAGGAGCTTTGCAGACCCTCCTCCGTCCGAACGGGTGATCAAGACACATTGGGACTGACGAGCATGGCCTCACAGCAAGGGCCGGTGGATCACTCGAGCCTCATTCGGTAAAGTGTCTCCGAGCCATACGGAATCAATGGAAAAGACCCATGTGCGCCCAGTTGCCCAATTCGATCAATGAAGGTTTGGTTAGTGCGCTCGCCGTTGAGTGTCATAAGTTTATTCCCGTCGGTGCTCGTTCTCAAAGGAAGAATATTATGGGGTTGCGGGTCGAAATCCTTCAAATGACGGTGTTTCATGTCAATCAGAAACGCGTCTCCCAGCAGCAGGCTGTCATTGGAGGCCAAGTTGATTTGCGGAGGAATTATGTGTTCGCCGCCATTATATCACACCCTTTATTTCTCAGGGTCTCCACCAAACTAATCTCTTTGAGTCAGGGGGGCGCGTAAGTCAAACCAACGCCAACGGCCTGGAAATGCAGGGTTCTCCCGTCTGTTTCCACGAATGCTCAATCAACATGACACTCGCTAGAAGCCGCGAAGCCGAACCCAGGTCTTGGAAGTCCGTTTTGAGCAACGCCGTTGCGCCAACGCGATTCACACGAACACTCCATTGCTTTCATGATGATGAGATAACCGGTCGTCTAATGAAGTTTGCGCCAAACTTTTCAGAGTTTCTCCCACATGCCGCTTGTAAGGTATCGGAACGCTCAACGGCCGAAATCTCTGCCCAGTGATTGGTCGGGAGAGGCATTGACTTTGGGTGGACACATGCAGCATTTCAGTTTCGTCCCGTGATGGCCTCATCTTTTGAAACCTTACTCGCGAGTTGTTTCGTTTCGCCAGAAATGTTCAACATTTGCTCAAGTTTCCCTTTATGCACTGCTGTAAGCGCAAATTGGCCCGCGGTTCCGATGAATGACGGAATGCTCTCGGGCAGAAGCCTGATGCGACTCGTGAGAAAACTTAAGGGTGCGATGAACTCGTACACAGTTGCAGCAGCACTACCGTAGCAGTGTTGTTTGAGACGAAATGGGCTTTTGCAGACGGGAGTGGATTCTTGCAGTTGACTCCATTTACGAAAAATGTACGCGGCAGATAAACGAGATTCCAGATGGTGAAGCAGCGTTGCTTCAGATTGATTGCCAGAGAGTGAGGGAAGAAACAATCGACAACTCAATGTAGGTTAAAAGGAGTGTCCCGTACCTGCATTGACTTTACTTTAATTGAGAACGATGAGCATAAGATCGGTTCTATAGCTGTCATGACTTCCATTTAATAGACTTTACTTATTGCGGGGAGTCTTATTACTAACCCGGAGCTTTGGCCACAGAAGGGAAGCTTCCGCTGATTCGACTCGGACTTCAGTCAAACATGTCATGCTTTACTCAGTGACGGACCAGCTAGACGAGATAATACTCCGGTTCACTGTTTGTGGTGAAACTTTCGTTACACGTGCTCAGGAAAACAACTATGTTAAATTTTTTTCGGCGCAATCACTCTTGTGTCAATCCAATTAGGATGAGACTTGCAATGGGTCTTCCAAAGACGGGAGGCATCAAAATGTACTACCACGACATCCGAGGATAAACAAAGCATAAGATGTTGTCATGTGACCTTCCTCAATTAGATAACTCCAGGGACGAATGATGTCTATCTTTATGGATACTCCTAGCTCAGGAGATGTCGATACCAACTTTTCCCTGGTGTCTTCCGGCCTGAAGGTATTGATATGCCAGCTCGAGTTCTTCCAATTTGAAGACTTTGGGATCAAGAACAGGCCGTAGCTTATCAGGGTTGGCTTCAACTGCCTTGCACATATCCTCCATCTGGAGCCTGCTACCAACCCATACACCTCGAGTAGTGAACAAACTGAGCCAAGTGTCCAGTAAAGTTGGCAGGTCTTGGTCTTGGCCATCACCTCCAGCAAACCCAGCAGTTACGACAGTGCCGTCAAGCTTTACACTGGCTACGCTCTGCTTCAATGTACTGTTCCCAGCAATTTCAACAACAAGATCGACACCAACACCTCCTGTCAACCGTTTGGCAGCCATGCCCCAGTCTGTCGTCTTCCGATAGTTGCATATGTGGTCAGCACCGAGCCTTTTGAGTATTTCCGCCTTTTCATCAGAGCTAGTGGTGGCGATGACCCTCGCGCCAACTGCTTTCGCGAACTGTATGGCGAAAAGGCTGACGCCCCCGGTGCCCTGAGTGAGAACCCATTGACCTGCGGAGACCCTCTTTCCTTCAAGGCTGAACAGAGCGTTCCAAGCTGTCACCCCGGCACAACTCAGAGAGGCAGCTTCAACGAAGCTTATCCCTCCAGGCATTGTCACCAGTCCTTGCTCATGGAACACTCCGACGGTGCGAAAGGTACCATCAACCCCAGCCCCTAGCCCGAACTTTGACGTAAGGATGTCGGGTGACCCTGCAGCGTGCGTCTGGTTGAGGACCGTGATAACTTTATCGCCTGGTTGAAATCGAATCACGTGTTTGCCAACGGCCAGAACAACACCAGCTCCATCTGAACCAGGAACGACGTTGGGCTTGACGTGCCACGGATATTTCCCCTGGTGAATAACCAAGTCGCGAAACTACGACAATCATGTTAGCGGGTTGGAAGCCGTTGAGACCTTGTGTCAAGCACACATTTATAGCAGCGCCATGCACTTCGCTACTATGTTAGCAATTGTCGAGTTTTGTGTCTGGTTCAAGCTCACATCTTACGAGGACTTCGTTATCTCCTAGATCAGGCACGAGCTGCTCACTGAATCGGAGCGAAGCAAGGCCACCTTCCTCTACAACGTTCCACTGCTTGGTGGTCTTAGGCAAAGATTGTGACATTTCAGACACGGTTGATGGGCCGGCTTTTTGATGCATCAGGGATTTATTGTCAGAAGATTTCAAGAGGAAGAAGGCTCATTTAATTAAAGTCGGGAGATCTGCAGACTTCCTTCTTTTCCTCTTCCGATGGTTGTGTAAGCAGACATCAAGCATGATGACATCAACGGATTCGTAAGCATCCAATAACGTTGTCAGCCTCGAAGCCCAGTGAACAAACTACGGTCTCTGCTGATTGCCACATCTTATTCCAGACGCATCATGACACCACCTGCAATTGTGTGCTTAGATACGCCGTACCGACCGGTTTGGAGGCTCCAGTTCAGATTGCCTGTACAGTTGAGTCTGCAGGCATTGATGTACGTCTTGAGATTGCCAGTCAGAGCTTCGTCACCAGAGTGTCGTTCAATCAGAACGTAAGCAGCGTAATCGAAGTCCTCAACGGCCTTCTCAATCGTCTCCAAGACCATCGACACGGCCAAATCCAAGCTGCCGAACTCGTGAAACAGGAGTGGAACAATGCTGTCCACCGATTGTTGACCCTACAATTCTGGTGTTAGTTTGATTTCCATCCGTCTATGCCCCTGGATTTCCGACTAACCACTTCCTTCTTGAGAGACAAAAGATCGTTTGTGCTGCGTGGTCGTTAGCTCCAACTGGGAATTCCTCGGCAGCCGCAACTTACGCCCATACTATAATATTTGTCTTGTCCCATACGGCTTTCATGTAAGGGTCAACGAGAAGGGTGGTTGGTAGCGATAATTTGTAGGCGTACCTTCTCACGTGTGAGTCAAAAGTTTTCTTCTAGACTTATGCAACTCACTCGTTGAAGAAGCTGGTGACATTGACAGCACTCGTTCCCATTCTTGTCTCGACATACTCCTCTAATGAGGGCAGATCCGGGCTAAGTCTACGCTTCTGCTCTACCTCGGACGTTTTCATGAAGAATTCAAGCTCCCTGAATAACAATTCTCGGTGTTCTAGAAGCATTTTATTTGAGTCATGTAGTCAATTAGAGTAGCCATCGAAGTACATACCTACGCCGTAGGCTTCACATGCAGCATCGCCAATTACCTTGAAGAATGCAACGATCTTACTCTCTGGAGGTTCTCGTGTGACGCATTCGACCTCGTCAAGCCTGAGACAATGGCGGACATACTCGACGGTTTCCCTACGGAAAATTTGAGCGGCTTGGAAGTCACTCGCCAAGTCTCCGACCTCCGCATCTACTTCTGTTATCTGTCATTTTGGGTGCAGAGTTCTCGGAGACATAGAGAGACATACCATCATCCCAAATGAAAAGCTTTGACGCCATTCGTGTCAGCCAAGCTAATCAGCGGAGGTCTTGGTTGTATCACATACCCATAAAGCCAAGCACGACAAGATGTCTCCGCCTGCCAAGGTGGCTCCGGGCCACCATGCTGAAGAAAAAAGCCCCGAGTCGATCTTGGCCAAAAGTCTTTGCTTCTGGGCAGACTCGGTAAGGCTGCTATTTTCAGCGACAGGGCCAAGCTGACCGCATCAGGAAGAGACCTCAAAATTACCTTAAGATTCTGTTCGGAACCGAGGCACGGATGCTCTCAAGCTTGTGGTTGACATCCATAGGCCAGTGTTTGAACATAAGCCTGAGATCTGGGATCCGGAGCTCTTGGCCCTTCAACTGTTCGAGCAGCTCTTGGCGTACGGGCTTTCGGTGCAGCGCCATGTCACAAGCAATCAAAATAAGCAGAGGAATTTTAAAACATTCGCATTGGAAGCTTGGGTACGAACGATCTCTATCTTGCGCTATTTCTGTTTTATATAGGTACATACCTGGCCCTAGATGCCTTGATGTTGTGCAAAAAATTCTATCATGGACCGTTCCGATGAATGAGACGGTTGGCTGATGGAGCTCGAATGAATGCCGATCGAATTGGAAGCCGAGAGGCATCTTCAAATTGGTGTTCATCTCAAAATGGGGGCAGCCCAGGGGTCTCGGTAGCCGTTGATATGAGACCAGCAAGATGCCATTGACGGCAGAACATCCATTTTGGGACTTGGACTAAAGGGCTGTGCATTAGCCCGAGCATTCTGCTGAAGAAATCATTCCTTGTTCGCAACGCATCCCCTATCTAACATGCCTCATTTGGTCTTCACCGCTGCACACATCTGAGCAGCATCGTAGATAACATCATATGATCATCTCAATGTCTGGGCAGCAGGCAAGGGTCGTGACCCTGGTAAGTGTGGCTCCCGTCAGAATCGGGCAACTCGCTTGCATCGAGGCAGCATGACCCTCACATAAAATCTACCGGTAGTATCTTTCCCAGTTGTCCTCGTTCACCTAGTTATTTCAAGTTTTAGCTCACCTTGGGGGCGTTTCGGGCATAGCCTGTGTGGGGGGTTGCCGATTTACCAGAATACAATATTCCCTGGTAGCAATGAGGGGGTGATCCATCTACGTGCAGATATCGAATGTCCGAAGCCAGAGGTGAACCAATGAGGTCATCGAATTCAAATCAAAGTTTCAGGTTCCATGCTGGTCTTTGGATCAATCATCCATCAACAATGGATGTGGACTTTGTATTGAACAGCCCGACTGGTAACTCGGGGTTTGGAACTACAAGTTCGTCTAACCCCGGAGGCCTGTCATTATTTGGACTGCCACGTATTCAAACCTTGGGTTGCAGTAACATGGCGTCGATAGATGCATTCAGACCAATGCAGTCACTAGATAGAATGTGGTCGGATTGGGCGAGAGCTATTGGCTCAATAAATCTAATTATCGGAGAGGTCGTTGGAAAATAGCTAGTTCAATTTGCCATCCAAATATGCATCACCGATCACATCGCGATGTCTTCGTGGACCTGGCTTGATCTACCAAGCAATTGCCCCTCTGTCTAGTACCAAGACCGATGACAAGACGCTTTCGCCTCTCGCGGGACATGATGTGATGAACCCACTTCCAAGCGCCTGCTCGTCACATATCACTCACCATGCATCGCCAGAAAAGGAACAAGGACCGCTCTTCTTGCATAGCTCCGAGATGGATATTCTGGGCGCACAACAAGCGGTCAAAGGTATTATCTGGGGCTTGTTGATAGCCACACTTGTGAGGATCACGCCTTTCCCAGCATATGCATGAGGAGACTCATAACAGATTGATTCACCGAGTCAGAAGCGAAGAGGCGGTAACCGCAATCTCTCAGTTCCCAGAGACTTGAACACCAGGATTCTCGAACGCGCTGGTGTCCATCCAACTCTGTTTTTCAAGCGTCATACAACATCAGATGGGGCTTCTCACTTACATAGCCCATGGCGGCTCGGTGTGGCCCGCCGTATTCGTCACGGTCTTCGCATTGCTTTTCTACACTTTTGTCTTGGGATTATACCGACTTACATTTCATCCCTTGTCTAAGTTTCCCGGTCCTAAACTGTCCGCCTTCACGGGCTGGTATGAGTTATACGTCGACACTTTCGGTGGACCTCGCGAGACATTCGCCTACCAAATCCAGCGCATGCATCAAAAATACGGCCCTGTCGTGCGCATCAACCCGCATGAGCTTCATGTCAATGACCATGGGTTCTTTGACACAATATATGCTGGTGGAAGTGCTCAGCGAAACAAGTATCCGCCCAGTGCTGGGGTTCAGGGAACTCCGGACGGTATCTTTGGCACAGTTGACCACGAACTCCACCGCCGAAGGAGGGCAGCAATCTCCGGACTTTTCTCGAGGCAGTCTGTTTTGAATCATGAAGATCTCATCCACGAGAAAGTCGACCTCCTATGCGAAGTGTTCAAGCAGGCTATGTTTGACGGCGAGCCGATGAATATTCGCATCCCTTTACTTGCTTTCACCACTGACTTTTACTGTGCCCATGCTCTTGGCGAGAATGGCAATATGAAGCTGCTGCAAAATCAAGAGAAGGCCCAGTTGTGGAGACACAGCATCATTGGTCTGTTGCACATGACACCCTTTGTCAGGCAATTCCCTTGGATAATACCTTACGCGTTAGGGTTGCCTCTTTGGCTGATAAGGATGATTTCTGCGGATATGGCTCTTGTGGTTCGAGTGTACTGGGTAAGTCAGGCACATGCCCTGGTGCAACATGCTTTGACACCATCTCACAACAAGTTTAATGGGTAGGACATTAGACAGCAGGCAAAAGTCGCTATTGATTCTTTCAAGTCTACACAGGCGAAGTCTGAGACTCCAGGCGATCTCATGCAAGCCATCCTGTCATCGAATCTACCCGATTCAGAAAAGTCATACAAGCGAATGGCGCAAGAGGGCTTCAGCGTCTTGACAGCATCAGGTGATACTATTGCTCGAACCTTGACCACAGCCATATATCATCTTCTTGCCAACCCAGCGTATCTTAAGCGGCTGCGGGACGAGTTGGACTCAGCCATGCCAGATCCCAACGCATCGATACACCTGAAAAGTCTCGAGAATCTCACCTGGTTTGTAAGTTAAGACACTTGACTCTCATGACTGGCCAACGGTTCAGGTTCTTATACCGGAGCAGCCCGCGGTTATCAAGGAGTCTCTTCGGATTGCTGCGCTTATCACCTCTAGGGCTGTACTGCAAGCCCCGACAGAGTGCTTGAAATACAAAGACTGGATCATTCCGCCAAACGTAAGCTGGAATCTCTGACCCATCGTTGAATTTGTTGTTGCCTCCTCAGCAGGCATCACTTCTTTGTGTAATTGACTCAACTTACTCATATTTATTCAGATACCTATCGGGACAACCCTGGCCGACCTGATGATGGATCCTCATGTATTCCCAGAGCCAAGAGATTTCGACCCTGGGAGATGGCTAGAGTCTCATCCTCTATACGCCCGCAACATGAAGCACTTTGTGCCATTTCACCGTGGCCACAGAAATTGCATCGGGATGAAGTCAGTTTTGACCGCAGAGTCGAGTCACCGTGGTGTTCAGTCGTTTCATGTGACTGACCTTAATCACAGTCTTGCATGGGCTGAGATGTACATCGCCCTTGCCAAGCTCTTTCGACGTTTTGACTTAAAGTTGTATGGCGTTGTACGAGAAAGAGACATTGATCATCACAGGGATTGTTTTCTGGGCGAGCCCAGAGATGACACCAAGGGAGTCCGAGTGAAGATACTCAGTCTACGGGAATAATAGGATGATGCTGAGGCTTGCTGTTGATTTTGTTCAATGTCGCGATGGAAAAAAGCGCATGCTCAACTTGAACAGCAACCTGTTGCAGACCAACGGACAATATTAGTGCATCAATAGCCTCAATCGACGACCCCTTCCCGGGCACTTTGCCCGTGCTTTATGCTTTGATTTTAGGTTTTTGGGCTGATAAAAAAATGCGTTAAGCCGCACGTACCAGCTGTGATGACATGGAGTCTCACCTGTCGCTGTCAAGTTGAAACCCTCACAGTGAACGAAATGAACACCGGCTCCTTCAGATTTCAGAACGCATTCGACAGCTTGGCTGAAAACTGAGACTTCATTCAGCCTCTCTTGGCCAGTACAGAACATCACACCGCCGAGCTTCTGCGTTATGGCTTTTCTATCTTGGCGAGTCCGAAGGGTGGCTTGGGAAAGGGTATTTCATGACGGGGGCAAGTTGAGCCGTGACCCCTCAAAAGTGCGGACGAAGGGGGGCGGAGGTGTATATAAATTTAGCACCGACTGCGACTATACACCATCCGGACGGGGTGGAATAAACGACCAAGGAATAGTAGCCGCATGCTGATCAACACTATCCATGAAACCTGCAAGCTCGAACTCTGGGAATGTCTTGGCCGTCTTCCGGGGCTATTCGGACTACGAGGTCGGAGTCATTCGACAGTGCTCGGCGTCGACATCGACATGGAAGACTGGGTAACTGGGCACGGGCACAGGCGCGGGAGACCCGCTGAAGGGGCCCATTCCATCCCCACTGAGTCGTTGACGTCCTGCACAGAAAGACTCTAACCTTAACCATTCCATCTCTGTTCTTCATCTTGCATACGCCTCTGGCACTCAATCTTCCTGTTGTATTCGTGGTTGTTCTTCTCTTTTACAGTGATGTTTGGAATCACTGGTCATGAGCTGAGAGGAGCATATACATGGTCTGATTGTTGGAGGCATCGAGGCGGCTGGGCATTTTCAATGCTCTCCCTGCTTCAGGCCCTGCTCCACCGTCGGGGATCTCTGCAAGAGGATTGGCTAACAAAATGCATCAAGCCTTCAGAACAAGCACTCGTGAGATTCACAAGATCCTCGACGCCGTCGTTCTCGGATCATTTATCCATCCTTCAATTGGCCGACAGCGCCCAGCTCTCTCGGCTCTGATCTCTCCCGCCCCTTCAGGTCACAGGTCGCAGAGATTCTGCCCAAGGACCCCTCCCGACCCCTCGGTGAGTGCCTCCAAAGGAGGAGCCAAGACAGGGCCAAGGTGACCTGAAGGGGCTTAGTGTCGCTGAGTCTCACACCACTCGCGTCCGCTTTCGTCTCAGGGGTTTGTCTGATCTACGATTTCCGCACCCTGGCTCGTCTGCAACCCCCAGCGGAATCTGTGACGCCAGGCCGCTAGTCACTGTTTGAGATGGCCGTAGTGGCCACTCAGAACCGTTGCCATCGTCTTTCGAAGTTGCCAAGGCCGGACTGCCAAGTCTTAATCACTTGCGTTCCCTTCCAAGCTTGAGACTGTGCAAGAAGAGTGTCGAGGGAATATCCCACCGGACGATGCAGAATTGCTGCTTGTTTGCTTTCCGCCGAGCATGAGAATGCCGTAGTAGCCTCGGACGGTGCTCGCAGCTTCTTGGCTCGTGTGCCAAATTTGGATTTTGGCTCAGCGGCCTTCTCTGCGGGCACCAAGATTCGACAGGGGAGCCACCAGAAGAGAAGTGCGAAAAAACGTGCGAACCATGTCGTTCTTGAGACACTGTGGTTCCCCATCCTCGAGCCCCCGTTCCCTTGGCGTTGACAGCTGGGACAAGGGACCGACCAGTTCGTCCCTCTGTCTGTGTGGTGTCTTCAACCCATGTCGATCTTCTTCCTGTTCCTATTCCTGTCACGGCCTCTCCTCTCGGTCTCTCTTTCTCTCTTACCAATTATTCCCTTCGTCCTCAATCGTTGACTGCGTCGACGGTGGAGTCTCTGCTTCTATTTTCCCTCTTCTTAGTATTCTTCTTTTGCCAGCCAAGGCGTGTTTTACATTGCGTTGCGTTTGCCGTTTGAACGGCATCTTTTATTCATCTTCTTCCGACAGGATCGTCGTTATTCATACAACATCAACACAGCTTGACTGTTTTCTGTCTTTCTTTTTTCCTGATATTCTTCTTCGATCCATTCCTTTTGTCGTAAGCTTTATTGATCCATTTTCACCGATCCGCTCGTTGAACGACGCCCGAGCTCTGAGAGCCGAATTCGAGATTTGAACCACCCGTCCGCCGATCGACGCATCTGTCTGGTGAACTTCAACAACCGCCCCGAGCACCTCTTTGAAGATAGTTCCCATGTGGCGACGACCGCGATAGCCCGAATTTCCACCCTCTCTCCCGGCGCCAGAAATGGCGCTACTCTCCTCCGCCCTACTGGCCCTTTCGCTAGTCGCCCGCACACAAGCATGGCCAGCACTACCGACCGATGATGGAGACTTTGGCGCATTTATGACTCTTCCCGTCATCCCTTATACGACGCAGCACGATGCCAAGGACAACGTTGCCCCGCGAGGGCTTCCTCTACCGGCGGATGAGGGCTCAGAGACGATGATGATGACGCTACCGGTGACTTCGAAGCTGAGGAGGAGACGTGTGAATGGGAACCGCCCGCGGAAGCTATTGCTTGACGACATTCTCACCGACGACCTGGAGGCTTTGCCCGCTGCTCCAAAGCTTAAGCCTCCGGTTTCAATGAGAGGTTTGCCGGTAGACGACGAGGTCGACATGAAGGCTACCTTCGTCACCTTGCCTGTCATTCACTCCACGAAGCGTGGTGTCTTCAGCCGACAGGTCGAAGCGAAGCTCGCCAACCGTTCAGACGTGGCATACTACGCGCAACGTAAGCCACCTCAACCCCTCTTCTAATATCAAACATTGCCAAGAACCGTGTTTGTGGACTAACGGCAATCAGTCAACATCGGCACGCCCCCACAACCCGTCTACGCCCAGCTTGATACCGGGTCCTTCGAATTGTGGGTGAACCCGGATTGCAGCATACTCAGCGCCTCCGATCAACGCTTCTGTGAAGCCGTCGGCTTCTACGACACCACCCGATCGTCGACCGTTACTCCGTTACGGACGACGAAAACGCTACGCTACGGCATTGGCGCCGCCAACATCACCTATGTCCGCGACAATCTAGCCCTCGCCGGGTCACGGCAGACGATGCAGAATGTTCAGTTCGGTGTCGCCACGAGCTCAGAAGATCAGTTCGCCGGAATCCTTGGTATCGGTGCTGGTGAAGGAGTCAACACGCGCTACAAGAACCTCATCGACGAGCTTGCGGCTCAGAACGTTACCAAGACTAAGGCTTTCAGTTTGGCGCTAGGATCGAAGGATGAGCAGGAGGGGGCTATCATCTTTGGTGGAATCGACACCTCCAAGTTTTCCGGATCCCTGGCTCGCCTACCCATCATCCCTGCCGACCAGTCTCCCGACGGCGTTGCGCGGTACTGGGTTGAAATGACCCAGATGAGCATCACCCCGCCGAGCGGACGGACACGATACTACCCAAACAGCAACATGCCGGTCTTCCTCGACAGCGGAGCTACTCTCACCCTGCTACCCATGGATATCGCGAACACGATTGCGTCCGACTTTGGCTCACCGGGTCTCGATGCTAATGGATTCTACCCCGTTTCCTGTACTCTGGTCAACCTCAACGGAACCGTCGACTTCGACTTTGAAGGGATGAAGATCAAGGTGCCGTATAAGGAGATGATCCGTGAGCTGCGCACGACCCCGCCGGCTTGTTACCTTGGTATTGTTCCGAACTCGGATTTCACGCTGCTGGGCGACACGTTCTTGCGTTCAGCCTATGGTACGTTAGATGCATGATTGTGTTTACTGGGGGGCCTGCTAACAAACATTTCTAGCCGTGTTCGATCTCGATTCCAATGCCGCCTACCTTGCTCAATACGTCAACTGTGGCACTAGGACGATGGCTATCAACCGTCCAGAAGATATCCCTCTCATCAAGGGGTTGTGTCCCGGTGCCCCCGTAGCATCCCCAGTCAACAATGGCACCACAACCTTGCCCAACACTGGTGCCGGGACCGGCTCAAACTCCGGTACTGGCTCCGGGTCTGGCTCCGGCTCCGGTTCCGGTACCGGTTCAAATCTTCCAACCGGCTCCTCTCCGGAGACGTCGGGGCTTCCGTCGGCAGCTCCTGGGTCATCAGCCTCAATATCCACCCCGAGCTTCGCTGCGATATTGTCAAGCGTCGTCCTGACATGGATGATCTTGTAAGAGATGGGTGATGGACGGGCATGTATATGTTGGAACGTCTGATAGGGCATACGTAAAAGAATCATTGGGCATTATGAGCGGGCTTGGGTACTGTGTCTGGCGTACTGGAACGGCGGGACCTCACTTTCAATTCTTGCATGGCGGAGGGATTAATGATTACTCGGCGCATCGAACGTAGCGAGCATTGTCAAAACCGCCTTGGAATAGATGTAATGCAAATCACCACATTGGCTGTGGAACGAAAACGAATCAGGACACAGTGATGAAGGGGCTTTTGCCGCCAAACCCTCTACGAACCTGCTCGCGTCACACGTGCCCATTGTCACTTTCCCAATGGGATGGACCAAAAGATAGGAAGAACCGAGCAGTCTTACAACTGAACGCTCCGGTGGCTAAAAGCGGTGATAGGGTCTACAAAGACGAAGATAAGACGCATCAATTGGTCTTGTCGGTGAATACTATTGTTCGAATTTAGGTCCCAACTACCATACGTCTCCTAAAGACTGCTGCTCCTCGAGGTTTCTCTCCCTTGCCCGCTCAACTATCACTCTGGACGAAACGAACGAGACATCGCCGGCTCTTCTAACCATCTCTCAATCGATCTGTACATGCCCGCAGTATCGTTGCCCGTTACTAGGTCCAAATCGATGTCATACCCCAGCGTGCTCTGCGCCGCGCCAAGATACCTGTAGCCTTGGGGGTACTTGGCCAAAACCTCAGGGGCAAAGGACGGTACCCTCCCATCGACCGGCACCAACTTGTCCTTCTCGTAGACCAACTTGACGAAGACTGCCCTCCAATCTGTGGTCTTTTCGTAGAAGAACATGAAGCGACAGTCACAGTCGACATCGTACTCGAAGCCGTCGGGGTGTTGGAACCGCTGCGTGATCGTAGCCTTCATCTTGCCGACGGCGCGGTTCGTCTCGGTATTGAGTTCGACAAGGGTGCCGCATTCGCGATGCATGATGAAGGCGCCAGCTTCTTTTCCACTGATGGAGATGCGGATAAAGTCTTCGATAGGCTGAGGTCCGCTCCAAGCTACACGTAATGGCTAATGTGTTAGATTTGCTCAAGGGTAGGGGAAGTGTGCGTACTTGTCCAAACGATGGCGTCGTCGGCGAAGAGTGAGCGGTAGTTGGCCCATTCGCTGGCATCGCGGTAGACCGGCCAGCCTTTGCAGAGTTCAGAAACAGCGAAACGATCGAGGAGCTCAGTGGTGGTGCCACCGAGGTGGGAGTATTGACGGGTCTGGGGATCGGCCATTGTTATGCCTGCTATGTAGAGATGGAAATTGACGATAAAGAAGTTGGTCAGAGGTAGTTGGATGACGAAGTTTGGCAGAAGTTCGTAGCAAGAAACAAGTGAGGTAATTTGACGTCGGATGTATGCGTGGTGAAACTAAGTAGGTGCCTCCGTCTAGAAGGAAGCTGCAAAGCAAGAAGGAAACAACACGAGCCGGACCTTCTCATACGACTGCGCCCTTACTCCTGCCGCGATCTGGTCACTATGGCGTGCCTTGTTTGGAAATTGCGGGATGCGTCGCAGTACATGCTTGTTTTAGAAGTCGCGAACTTAGGTTGCAGCTGGAAACACCTGTAAGTCATGCTATGTTCTCATCTAATGCTCCTTTCTAATTCCGATCTATCTACTCAGGTCCCATGCCAATTCCTCCATAATCTTCGCTTTTATTTGCGACATGTGTTCCAAACTGTCACTCATGACCAGTCACCGTCGTCCGTAATTCTCTCACCTCGCTCAGCATATGCCAGAAGCTCATCCACCGTCCATGGCTTGAAAGTGTGTCCCGGAGGCGTGTTCGTGTTTTGGAATGGCTTTCCAGAGAGAACGTGATCTGAACACTCGTCGTAATTATCGTACGCGTACTGCTCAGGGTTGTGTTCGGAAACCCATCTATCAACTTGTTTGAGAATCGATGATGGGTTCTTAGCCACAGCGTCCCAGTCCGTATTGTGGAAGTTCTCCCGATTCTTGAACCCCATCTTCTGGGCACAAGTCACACGTTCGAACCTAGCAATTGAAACCTTTAGCTAACAAAGCCAAGTTTAGCTAACGAGAGGGTGTGAACTGACCGTAGTTTGTTTTGAACTCGGAGAGACAAAGGTGCATCGGCTTTTCCACTTCGGTGAAGCAGGGCTGCCAGAGAGAATGCATCCTCAAGTGCCATAGTCGCACCACTCGCCGACGTGGGCAAGAAGGTGTGAGCTGCGTCGCCGATCTGAACAACCCTGGCCTTCGGAGAGACCCATTTCTCCCTCGGATTGCGCCACATGAGCTTGAAGTCCACTACTCCATCCTTGGGGGTTATCTTGATAATCTCTTGTATCCAAGGTGCCCACCCTTCCACATATGGCAGAGCATCCTTCGGGTCAGCGGGCTTGGCCCAGTCCTCCTGAGCGTTCCCGTCATCCTAAATCACCGATCGTCAGTTAGGATGCATCTCAAAGACACGGCTAGTCAGTGAAGAATCGACTGACCTTGTGGGTAAGCATCCATATCATATCTTTGGGAGTCTTTCCAATCACCAAATGAGCTCCCGAGCCAAAGAATAGTCGGCTGACGCATTCAATGTTCCCAGTAGCCTCAGCGACCAAGGTATTTTTCAAAGCCAACTCAACAGGAAACGTGCTCCTGAACAGAGCGAAGCCTGAGCTTATAGGCTGCTCCTTGGTGCCCGCTATCAATCGCCATGATCTGGAACCAATGCCGTCCGCAGCAACAGCAATGTCTGCAGAAATCTTCTCTCCATCTTCAAGCTCAACACCAGCTTCGTCCTCGGTCTCAAAGTAGTCGACCGCCCTCGCGCCATAGCGAATTGGGATGCCGATGTGGAGAGCATACTGATGCAACAGCGAGTGGAACTCGGACCTGCTCATGCCTAGACCTTCCCCCAGCTTGCCGATCTTACTTCCATCAAACTTGTACGCATCGTAAGATCTGGGAAATGGCGTCTGGTAGCAAGCTTCTAGAAAGCCAGGCCACTTCTTCATGGAGTGTACCACCGAATCTCCAATGCCGATAATGTCACCTAGATTGTCTGTTTAGCTGGAGGGTTTTGAGAAAGGAAGCTGTTCAGTATTACCATAGTCGTCAAAGTTCGGTCGTCGGTCGATGATACGAGTATTGTGGCCCTTTCGATATCCTTCTATAGCAAAGCCAAGTCCGGCGATGCCACCACCAACAACCAAGATTGAGAGACCGGATGACGGCTCTGGCCGTATGATATCGGCGGTTGCGAACACATTCGAAAGGGAACCCATTTTTGCGTTTTGAACGGTGGACGACAAGAGAGATAATGTGTGTAGGATACTATAGGCAATGGTTCTTAGAGACTTGCTTTGGAGTCTCATTATTTATATGACTTGGAGCGTGAGGTTGGAATCATCATCGACGGGCATCTCGGGCGAGTCGCAGTGCCGACTTGGCGCAGGGTGTGGGGTCGGCCGTGGATTCTGACGACCATCGGGGTCGGGGCGCCCCTAGGTACCGGACGACGTAGTCAAATTGATCAGCTAAGAACATCTGCAATGAAAAAACTGCCCGACGGCTTACGGATCGTCTTATTATGAATCGGATATGATGATCGATGGTCTTGCATCCAAGTTACATCCAGGCTGGACCGGCCGACGGCAACGTGTAGCTCCCGGCAAAAATTCTCCGATGGCCAGAACTCATCCTCAGTTGACATCGAACATTGAACCCTGGTACATGATCGAGACGTGAATATTCATTTGTAATCCGTTACCATGATTCATGCGCGGAATTCATGTTCTCACACTTTCTGCGCCTGTCTACAAGCTCTTCAGTGTGACAAGACTAGACTTGTGTCAGTGGGTTTTTAGTCAGCGGGAGCAGTTGAGGAGTTGAACAGCCCGAGTGGGCTCGCTAGAATCTCGCTTTACGTCGAATCGTTACATCACAAGGATCTTCAGCCACTTCTTTTTAGCTTAGATTGTGCGCGGGCACACCGCAGGTTTGTGATACGTATTCGTATTCGCGTTCAACGATGTGGCATCACTGCCAGCCGTGTCTATACTAGAGGTAGTTATGGGAACTACGACTTTGTATCAAATCCGAGCCGTGAAGGTGCTTTGTGTGGAAAGAGCTCCGCAGCACAGTCTGACGATAGATCGTATGAGCCACCACTCTCATCTCATTGAGTCTTCATAGCCTTAGAGAGGGTCTTCTTCCTTTGCTTGATCATATACGTGTACATCGTGTAAGACCCTTCACAAACGTTAGATGAAAGACTCTCAAGAGACCGGGCCACAGAATGACGTACCAGGGATATACAGGCACAAGCAGAAGTAGAAGATCGGCGGGATAGCAGCGCTGACTTGACTACCTGGCTCAATGGCCTTGTACAAAAGCCACCATTCGGATGCAATTCCGATAGGGTACAGTGGATAAAAGAGGGAATATCTAAGCCGAAATGGTTAACATGAGAACTTGCCCAAGTATCAAATTACAAACACGGGTGTTTTTACCTTAGCCAAATAAGGCTAGATGTTGCTTTGCCATGAAGATTCAGAGTCAGATACGCATAGCGAACGAAATCTGCAACGGACCACGCCAAAACAAGCGCGAGGTACGCGTTAGATGATGCGGTGGTCTCCGGGAAGCTAAACCACACCATCCAGACAATGATAGTACGGGCAACGACCTGGAGTGCCGTTGTGCCTACGGGCGACTTCACAAGACCTAGCCAACGGCACTCGTCAGAAAATAACTCATTTAAACGTCGTCCCGGTTCGTCTCCCACACCATCTGCATAGCACTCACCGACAGCAGCATGCACCACTTCAATCAACGTGAACGTTTGAACCCATCTCGACCGCGGCTCTGTCGCTTGGAAAACAGCAAATTTGCCGTGGGGGATGTTGGCAACGGCGCTGACGAAGATAGACGCCCATAGGCACGCGAAAACAGTGTTGTACAGCGTCAAGTACACGACTCGGGGCCCCACTGAGCGCGTAGACGCGTTGCCTGCACCCGCCTTGTTTCCAGCCATTCTGCGCACTGCAACGTTTGCTTCCTGGACGTTGTTCGAAGTCGAGATTGAATTTCCAGACGAAGATAAGCTCTGTCCACAGCGGAATCCATTTCTTACGCCAAGAAGCTGACTAACGACAACTCCACTGATCCCCGAAATGGACATGCCGAGGTCGAGCGCGAGCTGCTAGCCCTGTACGGACGCGGGGCCGACCGGTGACAGCAACCTACACCGAGCCTGTTCACCGAGGATTGAGAGAGACATTCAGAATTGTGAGGGCTTGCTCGAATTTATGTTTTTGTCGTCCGCGAATGAAATAGAATCAGTCAAATCATCGCGGACCATGAGATTCTCGGCAACAATGCACATACGGAGGTCAGACGTTGCGGAATTTGTAGCTGGCGTTGGCTGCAGCAGGCAATAACCTTTTCAAAACCCTTTTCAGAGGCTATGCTTTTTGGTATTCTCCAAAACTCCGAACACATGCTGGTTGAGCTACCAGCGGCTGGTCCTTGTAAGTAAGCTGAACACATGGAATCAGCTTACACAAGAGCCGTTGAATGTGCCGGCCGGCAATTCCATCGGAAAACCCGAGAGCGATCAACACAACATCGGTCACATTCTCTCCGACTTCTCCACAATCTGGGGGCGTGAGATCGCATCTGGATGCTGAATCGCGGGGTCCCCAGCCGTTCCCCTAGATCCTTTACAAACATATTTCCCAACGTGGAAACGTTAGGCACATGCATCCCGGTCCACGTGGGCCACGGCGGTGGAAGCAATTTCCTCTTACAAGAGATGATGCAGCCTTCCCTTTCCGTAGTTGATGATTTAGGGTAATGGAAGGACAGGAAGTCGGCTCGGACCATCTGGCCGTTGTGTCCCTGAATCGGCGGGATGCTACCTCATATGTGGGAAATGAAAGTAAATCTACAAAGCTCGATTGTCCCTTGTAGTGGTGTGCTTAAGCCGGTGGGAGATGGGTGCCTGCGATTCCCCAATTTGTGGCAAAGCCGGCTTTAATCACCAACACAGAGCTAACTCATTATGGTGAGCATGAGCATCCCAAGATGCTAATTCGTATAAATCTTCGAAGCCGTGTGCGTTCCACGTCCTTCGTTGTCGTCTTTCTCCACACACAAGAAGCTCTCTTGCCAATTTGACAAGATGTTTCGCACTTTACTGCTGTGTCTGCTCTCTGCATTCCTTTGGGCTCAAGACATCGTACCCACGGTCAGTGCCGAGTCGATTCAATGCGGCAATCCGTCTTCATACACGAAACCACGCGTCTTCATACTCTCCGACATCCTGAACGAGCCAGATGACTCCATGTCGCTAGTTCGCCTTCTTGTATACTCAAATCAACTTGACGTTCGCGGGCTTTGTGCGACAACATCGTTCTTTCTGAAGAATGCTACTCATCCCGAGGAGATGGAGAAGATCGTCAACGCGTATGGTCTGGTTGTCGGTAACCTCAACCAACATGTCTCTGCGGATTTTCAGTTCAAGAGCTCCGACGAGCTGTTATCCCTTGTGAAATCCGGGCCCACGGTTAGTGTTCCAATCACAACCAGCTTTCTGAGGAATGGAAAGATCACGACTAATTATGGCATTGTTAGGTGTATGGAATGGAGGCTCTAAACTCCTCACTCAGCGAGGGCGCACAGCTGCTCATCGAGAAGCTCGAGGAGTCCTCGGATCCCCTACACGTGAGCATATGGGGTGGTGCCAACACCCTTGCTCAGGCTCTCCAGCACATTCACGCAGATAAATCCCCAAGCGATGCCGCGCTGCTGCGGTCACGACTCAGGGTTTATGCGATCTCAGATCAAGATGGCACCGGCACATGGATCCAATCTCAGTGGCCAGACATCTTTTACATCTCTAGCATGCATGGTTTCCTGGAATTCGGGGACGCGACTTGGACGGGAATCAACACCAACGCCAACGGACTGGCAAACACCACCAAGATCACAGACGAGTGGATCACCCCGAACATCCGCGTTGGGCCTCTGGGAGCAACCTATCCCTTGATCGAATTCAACATGGAAGGAGATACGCCAAGCCTGCTGTGGCTCATTCAAAATGGTCTTTCTGCTCCTGAGAATCCAGAATGGGGCGGTTGGGGAGGCCGATACTCTCAGGTGGCCGATGTCGACGGCATCAACTGGTACGGAAATTCGTTGGACGCGCTCACAATGTCTGATGGGACTTCATACTCGAGCATTCAGGCGACTATCTGGCGTTGGAGAGACGCTATGCAGGACGACTTTGCCGCACGAATGCAATGGACCCTGAACCAGAGCGTCAGCGCAGTAACTCACCCGCCTCTGGTCAACGTGAACGGTTCTGCCGGCCCTGAAGTTTTACGTTTCGACCTCAAGGCCAATCAGTCCATCATATTAGATGGAGAAAGCACCTGTGACGCCGATCATCCCGGGGACTTGAGCCAGCTCGACTTCGAGTGGTTTGAGTATCCTGCAGCACAGATGTACCCACCGCAACCAAGTGGGCTTATCATTAAGCCACTCGCCTCACCCTCTGGCACAAACGGCGTACTTTCTCTGAATGAAGCCGGGTTTGCGAATGTCACGCTTGGGTCAAGGGTTGAGGTCTCGGTGGAGGATAGCGCCTTCACGGATGGCAAGGAGTGGCAAGTGGTTTTGCAAGTTCGCACGAAGAAAGGGCCGCACCCTATTCGGCGTTACAAGAGGATTGCTATTACAACAAAGGCTTGATGAGCACCATTTTACAGCATGGAGCAGCGAGATAGTATTATTATCAGTATCAAGAGATCGCAGTTGGCAGATGACCAAGGTCCACACGAAAGGAATTGCGTGAGACTATTCGTTGTGATTCAAGATGCGATCCATATTCAAGACTATTATTATAACGCAAACAACCAAAGAACAATATCCCGGAGAGTCTATATTCGGAAGAGTGATGGCACTGACGTATTTCACCCACTGGATGTCATGTTGACAGCGGGATTAAAAATGAATAAGGCCCCGACTAGACTGATCAAAAGCAAAACCTGCGCCCCGATCCTCAAAATGTTCGTCCACGTACTTGGGACTGTTCTGCTCGGCTCTCCCCCGGTACCGTCAAAAGAAGTCGACCCAAAGCGAGTCCCAGTAATGGATCCACGAGACAGCCACTGGGGAGATCTAGGTGACCACATGGATGGCGATGAAATTACACCGTCAATAGACTGCCAACCCTCGTTGTCATAGTTTCCTGTCGCCGGCATGACAGGAGTAGTGGCAGGCGTGGACGGCACGGCCCTCCGACGGAATGGATGAGGCGTGTCTCCTGGAGGCCCATACTGCGCGTCACGAGCGGACTCCGGGCTCACGGGAAAGCCGTCAAAGGCCTCGGACTGAGCGGTTGATGGAGTGAATATCTCGGTAGTCCACGGGATGGTGGTGGTGGTGGGGACCCGCACGGGGCCTGACTTGGCGTATTTGGTTTGGCGATGGGTCTTGATAGGTGTAGGGGGATTGGCGCGGTTGCCTTGACGAGACGAGGGAGTGTTTGGTCTGTGGAAGGGCATTTCGATGATTCTGAAGTGGAAATGATCGGGGCGGAGGAAAGAGGAAGTTCCGCGTGTTCATGGAATGGAAGATGACGATGGTAGAGGAGGATGACTTCTCGGGCAGCGGATGGTGGTCTTATACACGCGCCGCCGGCGATTGCTTTGTCGTTTCCTGTCTGATAGAAGAAGTAAGGGGTGATCTGAGATGATGGCTGCATTCGACCTCCTCATTCAGGGTCTCGTGTCACAACACGCAACACGCGACTTTTGGCCTATGTAAATCACACTCTAATGCTATCCCTTAAAATTGACACAGGGCAACAAGAACAATTTCATGCAATGATGGCATAGAGCTCTCACCCAAATACTGCTGAAAATAACTGCGCAAACAAGTGTAGTTGAAAAACCAGCGCATCAGTGCGAGCGCCACTCCAGAAGCACCATGTGATTCAGGGAGGTCACAAAACTCCGAAGGCATATGCAGTGAACACTATCCTATTTTCTCGCCTATCTAGTCAGATTGGTGTGCGGATGTCTGGCGGGTTATCTAGAGTCCTATCTGGCGTTCAACTGCTTTTGGCGCGAACAAATTGCATTCTCGCAGGTTCTTACTCTGCGGCATAACCTTCTCCCAACTTCTCTATCCAACTCCAAGGTTCAAGTCTGTCTTCTCTAGTTGAAAAAGATTCCATGCGCCATATCATCACTAATATCCCCCGGATCTTGGAGCCCACGGCCTGGTCTCTTGTCGCCAAGCAGCGCCAAAAGCATCAGCCGTCAGACCGGCGAAGGTATACCACTCGTCATGCATCTGTCGATGATCTTGAGAAGGAGTATACCCAACCCAACCCGGCATGTATGAACCGAACGTAACGTGCTGAGGCTCCCTGTCCCTGCCAGGATAGACTGCATAGTACAATGCACTCTCGAGCCGAGCCAAGGTGTCATACTCACCATTGCTGACCTCTTTGCAATACATGCGGCTCCTTGGCTTGGCCGCCTCCCATTCTCCAACCTTGAAGTCACCGCAGGAGTGACACTTTATGTCGTTTTGTCCCATCTGAAGGAGCCGTTTACCGCGACAAGCCTTCATCCAACAGTTCATGCCAACCAGGTGTCTAGAAGGGCATTTGATTCGCATCGCCGCATGGCCTTCCAAAGGCCATCCCATCTCCTCTCCACAGGCGGCACAATCCCTCTTGTCTTCTGGAAGTGCGGCGATTTCCTCTTCTGACAAAGGGATCACAGTATTTTGTACCGCTGTCGCGCACGCGAACTCGTCGTTCTTTCGAATCAAACGGCTGCGGTGGAAATGATGGTGCATTCCCATCATCCGCAGCTGGTCGTACCAGGCATCACCGCCAAATCCCAAGGGTTCGCTAAGATCAGGCAATTGCCTACGACACAACACGCCTCGGCCTCGTCTCACGAGGTCAAGAAGTTTGTTCAAGCAGGCCAGCGCGGGCCGAGAAACTCCGCCCCTGCTAGGTGGTGCAAGGAACAAGAGATTCTCGAATATGCGCATCACTTGAAACATGCGCCGGAACGTGAGACCAGAGTCGTTGATGACCAGGTTCTTTGCTGTGTTGATGAGGCGCATACATAAGTCCAAGTCGACGTCAGTGAAATAGTCACCTTTCTCCTTGGAAAAGCTGCGGTACGTCTTGTACCATCCTTCGACGCCGCCTCCTTTTGAGTTCCAATCGTGTTGCATGTATTGATTCATAAACAGATGCGCTTTGTCGTTGTCCCAAATGCCCATGAAAAAGGGGATGACTTGGATATCACCAACCGATGTCGGTTGCTTTAGGTGATTCAGCTGGCTTAAGTCAGGCTGTCCGGTCATCTTCGCATTCGCTCTACCACGAAAAATGTGGCCTGTGTTCGTCGGATCGTTCCACGCGTACTCCGTCATAGATTCGTCGATAGCACCGACTTCTTCGCCTATAGCATTGTACAGTTTGGTGGGTTTGGTGTTTTCTCTAGGGTAAAGGTAGGTTCGCGCAACAGTCTGTCGCATTGCTACGGCAATATTGTGTAGCTCCGGTTCCTTGTTGGTCTCATTGCAATCACATAGGCCACCCTTATCGAAATGGTCCTTGCTGAAGCGGCAAGCCATCTCCATCTTCGACGTGCGGTAGAGTTGGAGATGGTCCTCGCCGGCCGGGATACTAGGCCATCTCGGGACTGTTGATGCTATCATGATGTCGCACAAGGCGTGTGTGTAAGAGATGATGGCCTCCTCTTCCTGTGCATTTCGCGGCTCGATAGCCGGCGGTGCCTCTGGTATGGGGCTCTGGGGAATTTCGAGATTCCATCGGCGTACAAGAGGCTTCGTGACGGGTTCGATAAACTTCCCGGTACAGCCATGGCAGGGGAAGGAGTATGTCTCGTCACACGTGGGGAGTACATCTGGTTTGATGCAGAGTTCATAGAGGGGATTCGCGCAGCGGACGAGGTATTGATGGGTGTGGGTGTCAGGGGCGCCGTTGACCTGGCAGGAAAAGTGTCTGCTCAAGAAGATACACATTGTCGTAGCAATCGACGAAGAAGGAAGGAAAAATGGAACTATGCTGTCAAAAATGGTCAAAGCAGGAAGACGAAAAATGCAGCAAGAACATGTCGCCTTTAAGAATGGCCAGCTAGGGCCTTGTTCATCTTGAGCGACTTGATTCCATCGTCACGACCGCAAATGACCAGCATCTATGACTTGTAAGGGGGGCATTTGAAAGTCCCCAGGGTAGGCAAGAAGAGGTGACACGAGCCATTGTCTTTGAGTTCTTCAGGGCAATGGGGGAATTGAGCAACTTGCAGTCTTTGTTGCCTTCATCCCACAATAGCCGGGGCTTCTGCTACAGCATTGCCTGCTTTTGATAGAAGCATTGCATCTTTGTCCTAGAATTCATCGTTGAGGCGCAGATAGAGGCAGAAGAATAGATAGGATCAGACTGCAAGTCGAGGGAGAATCGCAGCCGCGACGAAAATAGGAGCTTCATTGTCTCGGTACGTCTCCGACGGCGCCTACAACCTGACAACGGCCCTGTCTGCAAGTCATTGTACATGGGAAACACATGGCACTTGCCGAGTGCAGCTTCCAGTGTGATAAGGGACAGATACTGTAAGATGAATTGTCTTCTTTCCCCGGCAATGTTGGTGCCCAATAGGTTTGGAGGCGAGAGAATGCAGGGTGCAGCTGCAGGCGACATGTCGTGGTGTAGGCCGAGTGGCTGGTAGCACAGCTGCGCAGTCGCCCTGTCTTCTCGGCAAAGAGACCTTCATCAATTAAGGAGAAGGGCCGTTGGGTTGCCACTGAGGTTGGGAGGTGCAGCTGTCTCGATCCGGCAATGTCAGCATCGAACATGCGGAAGGGAGCCGGCGCTTGCCGGTCATGCCTTCAACCAAACGAGACGTCGGATGGTGGAAGCGATGCAGGAGGAAGATGATGTTGGAGAGAAGAGAAGGGAAGAACGACAGCCAACACAGCTACGGATACAGCGCCATGGGAGCTTAGTCAGGCGCTCTGTGCCCCGATAAGATAGCACGCCAACGTAAACTGCATCGCCAACTGAACCCTTTCTCCTCATGCGCCATCCATGACTCTCATCACCTCTTACCCCTTGTCAACATCGTCTGCCATCGCTTCCGAAGCCATGGAAGAGGACGCGATACTCCACTGCTCCATCAAAGAAGCTTCAACTAGACCCGACCGCTTCGGAACGCCATGACCGATCCCACGCTTACCGCGACGATGGCGGCCCATTGACCCTTCGATCATCTTGATGCCCAACGGCGGCTTCACGATTCACGCATTCGTGGCGAGCACTTCCGTCATTTCCTCAGTTCTCATTCTCATCGTCGCCTCTGCACTCATATTGGCGACTACTGGGTTTACACGAAGGAGGCGATCCGGCAGACTTGCCAGTGCAACTGCTGCAGTCAACCCCAAGGCATCAGCCCATTGCAGCTCGATAGCCTCACCTGACGCGACTGGCAGCCCTCAACTCCCCCACGACACCACCAGCAGGAACACCCCCAGCTTGGGCTGTGGGCGGCCCGATGAGTGCGGGAACTGCTGCATGAGGGAGCCATGGTCGCGCCTGCAATGAATCCATTGGTTTGGCGACTGCATGCGGCACGCATAATCGTGGCCAGCCTGCCTTTGGCCAGCTGCATCTTGGTCTTGTTTGGACGCGGATATACACTCTTACACTCCCTCCACCTCCGCATTCGCTGCGCAGTGCCACTCTTGCATATCTCCTCCCCATTTCCAACCTCTCAGAAGCATCACGGAAGGCTCATCAACTCACGCGAGATCCCAATGGGCACGTCCGCCGCCCATCCACTTGCCCGTGCCGCTCTTCCTGGAGGCAAACCCAAGGTTAAATATGCTTCTCGCTCCTCAACGAGGCATCGTGCAGCTGTCTTTGTTTGTTTTCTTTTACACAGCATGTTTCAAAATGTTTCTTTTCTACATTCGAGGTGTCTATACGTTGTAACTCGGTAATTATCCTGTTGTATTCTAGTCCATTCATATTCACCTCCCTGCCAAAAGCACGCCACCCCCCTCGTCGCCCTAGATGTACATCCCGCTTCCACTTCCCCGAGCCTCCGGGTCTGAGGCTGAGAGGCGTTCGCCACCGGTTGTACGTTGGACAAAAGTCATCGCTCCTGGTGTTTCGGCCCCTCTTACAAAGAGACAGGTCGGAATTGCAGGGAACAAGACTACCAATATCACAGTCGGTGTCACAGTCGGCGTTGCCATTCTAATCTTTATCCTCGGCGCGATCGCCTTCCTCTACTTTTACCGACAATCCCTCAACCGCATCAGTCGTCGCCGTCGCCGACAGCGCCGTCATATCTATCACAAGACCGTCAGTTACAAAAGCTCAAACCGAAGCTCCAAGAGCTCCTCTACGAGCGGTCCACCGCCCCCGGGCCCGCCTCCGCCGCCGTCGGCTCCACCTTCCGCAGCGCCCGCCGACGCTCCGGCCGATCCCCCGGCCGATCCCCCAGCACCCCCTCCACCTGCTGCTGCACCTGCGGATAAAGAGTGATATGGCCGTCTTTGATGTTTCGTGAAGCGTGGCGTTAAGTGCAGGATAATCAATATGTTGGTTAACAACTCACCGACGAGGCCTGCCGATGTGCTAATATTGGGACAGGTCTTTCTGATGATTGTGTACACTGACGTGATGTAAGTTAGGTCGTTGTTTGGGTCAGGAGTTTGCTTTGAGCGGGAGTTTGACGGCAGAAATGAACGGCGATACCAGGCGCCGGATGAAAACAGCCATGTACAGTCGATTGCTATGCTTTCTCATCGCTTTCTTTGCCAATTGATTGCAGCCTTTGATGTTCCAAACAAGATTCCTCCCTGATGCGCCCCTACATGTGAACAAACATTCCCTCCGCCCGAAATACGAGCTCCCACCACGAATGGCCCATACCTATTTTCGAATCAAAATATGATACCTGCCTCAAAACGGCTCCATCAATCAGCCGCCATCTCATTGTCATCCAGGGGTATTGGCCCATCACCAGCTGCCTCCCTCCTCAGGTCCCGGCTCCCGGGCTCAACACCACAAAGAGCATCAAAGAACGAATAGCAGCATTCGTTGCAGCCCACCTCCCCGTCGTCGTCATCAGAATAATTGTCATCCACAAATCGCTGCAGTGGGAACATGGGATCAACGCCCCAGCCGATGTCTGTCCCTGGGTCCATGTCCCCAGGCGGCGGCCCGTAATCGATGAAATCGTCACCCATCACCCCCATGCCTACCCCGATACCAACACCGCCCAGCCCCATACCCATGCCCATACCGGCCACCGGTGCCGGAGCCATCGGCATGCCAACCCCCATGGGCATCTCCATCGGCGGCATCGGCATGAACCTCACCTCAACCCCGCGAGATTTGCCCCGGCCTTTCTTACTGACCTTCTTCGCCTTCGCCCTCTTTTTGGTCTTCGCCTTCTTCTTTGGGCGTTTTTGATGGTGGTGGTGAGCTCGTCTGTGGTGGTGATGGGTCCACCTGTGCGTATGTGGTATCTCATTGCGATGGGCGAAGCCAGCATGTTCGTGAAAATGTCCCCGTGTCGTGGGGTGTGCGTGGTGCATCATTGGGTGTTTATGTGATTTGTGATGATGTTCGTGATCTCCTTTCTTTGTCTTCTTTTTGGGTGAGAAGTGGCAGTTGAAGCAGTAATAGATGATGGCGCACGCGAGCACAGCTGCCAGGAGACAGCCGACGAGCCAGCCTGCTACTCGTCCACCTTCTGCGTCGCGGCGAGAGAGTCTGTGTAGTGGTGTACTTGTGGCGATATATCGAGGCGGGATTGGGGCCATGACGATACAGGCAATTTTGATCGCAGGAAAGCCGGGTAACGAGACTCATTCTTGACATATAATACTGAGCCAGGCTTATCCTTCAAGTCGTCAACATCGAAACTTTGCCCCGTAGTCCAAAGATCGTGGCATGGCGCGTTATGAGTCTTAAGTCTCGCACGCCATCACAGCCTGCTGCCAACATATCGAAACGCAACTATGAACCTGATGCCCGCCCGTATCAGACCTGAAGCGCTAACAATCAACAATCAACATGCTACATTTCCCATGATCTAGAGTTCGTTTCATGCACATGCACAAACGCAGCAGACGGAAAACCGGTCCCAAACCGCCGGAAACCACAGCGTAACGTCACACATCCGCCTCCTGGTATCCAGTAACCTCTCTGCATATGATGCAAATGGTCATTGCTGACTCTATTCCATCCCAAACACGAACGGCAAAGGGGAGGAAAGACTATCTATCCTATCCTACAAACATCACGGGTATCTGCCAGCCGTCACGTTCCGAAACCCGGGGCCTCCGTCGCCCCATCTGCAAACTCCATGCTTGTAGAAACCATTGGGTATTCCCGCCCCTCTGCACGTAAAAGCAAATCTCGTATCAAAACATATCCAACGTAGTTTGCTCGTGAGAAGACCCTCAACTTCTCCTCCGTCCCCGCCGCTCCTCCCGTCTCTCCTCCCTCTCCCGGATCCTGACCATGACCGCCCCAATCTTCTCCTGCACGTTCCCCGACCTCTCCGTGAACGCATCGTAGAATTCGCAATCAGCGTGTCCGGGCTGCCTCTCATTGAGCGAGATTATGGCATTCGAAAGCGCCTCCAACTCCGTCTTCAACGGACCGTAATCCGTCCAGCCATGGCCTTGTCGACGATGCCGTCGTTGTTGCTGCTGCCCGTCATGATGTCTCGGCTCCCGCTCCTGTGAATCCCTCCGACCGTGCTCGCTCTGTCCCCGTCTACGTCGTCCGCCATTCTCTCCATCTTCCCGATCCTCGCGAGAGAGTGCCCGCGAGTTCGCATACCGATCCAAACTCCCGCCCCTCGTCCTCTCTCGTCCACCACCACCACCACCACCACCACCACCACTCCGCTCCCCGGCTCTCTCCTCCTCCACGCCGCCGCCAAACTTCTCAATAGCCTTGGCTAGGATGCTCTTCCCGATAGCCTCCAGTACGTCGCCATCCATGTTCGGAACACCGCCCCGGTGCCTCTCCTCGTCGTCTCTCCCCCTGGCTCTCACCCGGTCGTCGTGACTGCCCCTATCCCGCTCGCCGCTCTGGCCGGGCATGTACTTGCGCACGGCATACTCGACGAGCCCTCTCGCAAGCATCTCCAGAATAAGCTCGAACTGCCTGTTGTGACCCCCGCCGGCTTCATCTCTTCTTGTGCGGTTGCGGCCGCATCCGCCGTCGCGGGGAGGCGGGGACGTGTTGCGGCGTGTAAGTGTACGAAGGAGTACGTCCATAGTTGTTAGGCTGCTGATATTGCTGCTGCAGCGCAGCGCTGTCGATGGTTGGTGTAGGTGTGTAAGCGAGTGTAGGTAGTATTTGCGTAGCGATCGAAACTGGTTTTCTTTGGGGAAATTTCTCTCCAGCCCAAAAAAGGGAACAAGCAGGGGAAAATTCCTTGTTTTGAGGCCTTCGAGACTTTTCGTTTTCTTTCGTGACTCGCACCGTAAAACTCGTGGTGCCGTTTAGCTCCCGCCTGCCAGAATTCAACTCGTGCCTAATTTTTAGGTCATGCGGCGATGGCGGCCTCTGGTTGTGGTTTTCGCGCCTGCTCTCATGTGATTCACTGCGCCGCGGGCGTGAGTCGAGCGGGTGAGACAATTCGTCAAGTCAGTAGGGTCTCTCTGTCTCTTTCTTGCCGTTTAATATAGTACGTTCCGTAAAGAACCGTAAAAACTTTTTCGGAGGGCGGGAAAGGTTGTGTTTGTTTCAAGTGACCTGCGTCTGCTGCTTTTTTTGTGTTCTGGTGGTTTTGGTGTGTGATGCGGGTGTGAGTTTGGTGGTGAGCTGCGCAGGTGAGGTTGGTTTGAGGCGCAGTGGAAGGTGCGAAGACTCGCCTTTTTCGATTTATCTTTGGGCAAGTGTCGCGTGGTGTATACCAGAGGTTACGGGCGAGTATTCATGAAGAGATCTGCGACCGCAGTATGGGTGCTGAAGCTGAGATGGTGGATTTCGCCGTTGACCCTACTCGACCTTCGCGATCTGAAAAGGCAGGTTTGCGAAAAGCGTCACCAAGTTGACTGCGGGCGTTCTTTCCTATTTGAATCATATCTGAACATCCTTTCGACGATATTCGGTCAAGCAAGGTGCAGAGGTCTTTCACGACCTCGGACTTCGGCACCCTTTGTTGCCAAAAGTTCACTTCATCTCCTCAAAGCATCGCGTCATGTGCACAATAGGCACAATGGAGACCATGCCTTTGACCGAATAAGGCCTATTTCAGTTTTTAAATGCCGTATCTACCCATCTTCATTTTGTCGATGGGAGGATACGTATGCTATCTATGTCATTTTCGTCGACACGTTGCGTGCCATCCTGGGAGCTTCAAACCCACAGCACCATAATTGTTCGTACATACCAAGATGAGCGTTATTATCCACAATCGCCCTTTTAGCTAAGAAGCTCCTTAATGTCCTTGATACGAGCAAGCTTCTTCTCCTCATCACTCATCATGCCAAGCGAAGTCGCGCTGAAAGAAGTTAGTAGATGTAAACGCCCCGCATCATGAGAAACTCACATGAACTTCTTCCGCTCCTGGATACGGAGCATCCTCTCCTCCACAGTTCCATGGCAAATGAACCGATAAACCTTCACCTCGTCGTCCTGTCCCATGCGATGCACACGATCGATGGCCTGCGCCTCCACCGCGAAACTCCACCATGGGTCCATCATATATACTCTCTTCGCCGACGTCAAGTTCAGTCCCACGCCACCCGCACGGAGACTGATGAGCAACACCGTAAAGGTCTTCGAGTCCTGAAACTCGTTCAACACCGCAGCGCGGGCTTTCTGAGCCATGGTACCGTCGAGGCGTACGAATTTGATGTTGGCCCGCTCCAGCGCCGGCTCGATTAGCGTCAGGAACGACGTAAACTGGCTAAAGACGACCGACTTGACACGCGGCTGCTCCTTCCGTAGTTCGCGCAGTGACTTAATCAGGGCGACCACCTTGGACGATGAGTTGTTCACGCCCAAGCGCTGCAGACTGATTTTCGACTTTTGGAACAGATCGGGGTCGTCGTCGTGTCTGACAACCTCGAACAGGTCTCGATAGTTGATCTCCGCGCGGCAATTAGGACAGGTAGGGACCTTATGCCTATCAGTCTGGTGCTTCATGTAATCCAAAAGACACTTTTTGCAGGCTGAGTGCCAGCATCCGGTGACAGTCTGCTCGACCATGGGTTCCTCCGCGCAGATGGGACACTCATTCTCCGCTTCATCGCGAATCTGACCAAGTATGTGTGCACCGAATGCGTTGGGATTCGACTCGGACTCGGATACAGTGGCTGAGAATTGTTCAATGAGCGAGCCAAGATCCATGTCGTCCGCAAGACCAGCGGCTATATCCGCAGCCGCACCAGCCTCCGCTTCGTCCGCAACAAGCTCCTTATTTCTCACCAAGACGGGATGGCAACACGATTGACGAAGCCGCAAAATGTTGGCAAAAATGCTGGTAAAGGCCTTCATGACGGTACCAGCCTCCACATTTTCTCTGAACGACTGCTTTGCTCGTGTAAAGATGTAGTCGTAAATTTCTCGTTCTGTCTCGCTCAGCTCGACGTCAACAATCTCGACTTGTTTTGGTGGAAGAGGGACGAGTGGCTCGCCATCAGGTGTTTTCATGTCTTTCGTTCGTCTGAGTACCAACGGCTCAAGTACCGTCTGCACAACGTCAAGTGCGCGCATGAAATCCTTTGACTCGAACGGGACAGTGATGAATGTCTTCCAGAAGGAAAAGTTATTCCACGGCTCAACGCGGAGGAAGCGAACCAGACTGAAGAGGTCCTCCAGCTTGTTGACGATTGGCGTTCCAGTCAGAACCCAGCGATGCTCGGCGGATATCTCGTAGCAAGCCTTGGCCGTCTTCGATTGCCGGTTCTTGATGTAATGGGCCTCGTCAAGAATAACACGGAAGAAGTTGAGAGAAAACAGGCCAGTGTGGTCGGACTTGTTCCCCTTTTTGGCGGCCACCTGATTGAACTCGGACAGGACAACTCCGTAGCTGGTGATGACCACGTCAGGGGCAGACGCAGCACTAGCCTCACAGCACATTGCCTGGAGGTTGCTGGCCTTCTCGTTGCCGTAGTAAACAATGGCCTTGAGAGTGCCCTCCTTTGAAGCTTTCTCGGCCTCACTCTGCCACTGCGCCAGGAGAGACATGGGCGCCACAACAAGCGTCGTACATGGCGCTGAGAGCACATTGGATGAGTTTGAAGCAAGTCTGGGCAGCTCGTTGACAGACGCTGGGGCACCGCCCTCCGCCTTGGCTCGTTGAGCAATATCGGACCGGTGAGAGTGGACGAGACTCAGCATCTGAATGGTCTTGCCGAGACCCATCTCGTCGGCAAGTATACCACCTAGGCAGTTCTGTTCTTGGACAGGGAAATCCAGTGACATGTCGCCTGAGTACGGGTTGACGTAGAAATGCTGTTGGTCCTGTACCTGAGGCAAATCCTTTTCGTCGGTGTCCTTAAGTGGCCAAGCGTACTCTTCCCATAAAGGATGCATGCTGGGCTCTCGGTTGCTTTTTAGATCCTTCTCTTTGGACATCATCCAGTATAATGCCTGTTTTTGGTATGGCCGCAGGTCCATCGCGAACGTATCCGCCGGCTCCGCTTCTGGTGTGTTGAAGTCAAATGACTGAGCCTTTCGGTACAGCGCATCCAGCTGATCCTGCTCGAGCTCCTCGCCGTCTTCCTGCTCCTCAGAGCCGGGGGAAGACCCTGGCTCCTTGGCTGTGGACTTTGTGGCTTCCTTCTCCTTCTTCTCGTCCATCTCCGCCGCTTGCAGCAATCCCTGTCTCTGGCTCTTCGCGTTCTTCGATGCCGCCGAGTTCACTCTCGTGGGTTCGAGATTAATCTCGTGCAAGAGTTTCACTAAAGCCACCTGTCGCAGCCGAAGTTCCTTCTCTTCTGTAGACTCCTTCTCTTCAAAAAATCCCGCCGCCCTGTTCTCTGCGATCTTGAACCCGGGGCTGTGGAAAGCTGAAGCCAGCAGGTGGCACTTTAGTTGGATAAAGACTGTGTCGTTCGTCCGTAGCCTTTCAGGGGCGTAGACGCATGTGCCTTCGAAACGGCATATCTTCTGGTCCATTAACGTTGACACCCACTCCGCCGTCTCCTTTGCCAGTCTCCCAATCTCCATGCCGCTGCTCGTCGTAAACCGCACCAAAACATCGACACGTCTCGCAGCAGCAGATCCACCGCGGGGAGCGACAGTCGTGACGCCAAACTTTGTAACTCGCGTGGCCTTGGGGGGCTGGATCTTTTGCCTGTCAATCTTGACAACATCGCCATGCTTGAGCAAGTTGGCACCGCTACGCGTGGCCCAGCCCTCAACACCAAGAGATCCAATGTATCGAGACTCGGGCATGCTTCGACGGATGATCGGTTTCGGGGAGTCTTCCATCGGGACGTCTTGTGCTGTCGATATGGCGGCGGCGGCGGACGGTCTGGCGAAAGCATTGAGCGAGGGATACTTCTTCTTGAAGTTCTTCCACGTGCCGTCAAAATACATGTTGACTGCGCGCTCCAAGTTGTTCCCACAATTCTCCCGAATAACATCCAGCACATCCGCAGAAACTTTGTCGCCCACAAAGCTCTCAAACATCTCCTGGTCGAAAGTCATGGCGGACTCCTCGCGCTGGAGATCGGACGGAGGAGGGGCAGCGCGGTTAGAGGCCTCTTCGATGGGCTGCTCGACCAGCGGTCCGCGTGACTTCAATGGCGAGGAAGGCGCTTCGGCATCCTCGCTCTTGATCTGCGACCTGTCGTCATCGTCGACATCTTGGAAGAACCGCTGCTTCTGGTGTGTCGGCGGGGTGGGCAGCGCCGGGCTCGAGTGGTGGCTCAAGGCATCATCGTCGGAAAAGAAGCGCCTCCTCTTTGCCGGAGGCTCAGGAGAGCCTGTGTAATCCATTGCAAAACTCAAAATGCCCCCAGAATGTCCTTCAAGGTGGCAGGCTCACAATGTCAGAACAGGCGACCAAAAGTACACTCAACTAGGACCCAGAGAATGGAGACGCGAGGCGAATCAGTCAGCGCGACTGACCGCGTCGGGTCATCACGTGCTTGCGTGACACCTTATGTAATCCACTTAAACATCCCTCTGCAAGACGTCATAATTGGGTTAGGAAAAAAAAGTGGTTGACTCGGGCAATTTGCGCATCCCGTCACCCCAGCTGCACCTGCACCGCACTGTGAAGAAAGACCCACTCGCCATAAGCTGCGATTTTCAGATTGAAGAAGCAGTCCCGACATGGCGCATCACAACAGCGCATTCTCCTGAATGAATCGACCACGCATCGTCGGCCATGGCCTGAGAAGGCTCGTACAGACCCCTCCTAGGGGAGCCAGGGGCATCATTACCGACGCAGACGTCGTCAAGGCGAGGAAGTACTGCCAGTCCCAGCTTCAGTAAGTGCAATCGCATCTCTCCCATCAGCAGCGGATAGCAAACCCGATGGTCGTTGCTAACACCGCCCCAGACATAGCCACCACGATGCCCATCTAATCTACCGCCTCCTCTCCCCTCGAGCCCAGGATGCGTACCTCGCCCTGCGCACTCTCAACCTCGAACTCGTTCGCCTCCCCGAAGTCGTCTCGAACCCGGTCATAGGCCAGCTGCGCATGCAGTTCTGGCGCGAGTCGATCGACAAGACCTTCGCCGGCACGCCGCCCGCTGAGCCGATCTGCGTCCTCCTCCACCAGGCCCTCCAGGACCTGCGCGCGCGCTCCCGCAGCAGCACCGCGAGCTCGATCCGCTTCTGGGCGCAGAGGGTCATCAAGACGAGGGAGAAGCACATGGACAACCGCCCGTTCACCTCGCTGGCCGCGCTCGAGGAGTACGCCGAGAACACGTACTCGACGCTCATGTACGCTGTCCTCGCCGCGATGCCGCTGCGCTCGATGCAGGTCGACCACCTCGCGAGCCACATCGGCAAGGCGTGCGGGATCGTCGCGACGCTGAGGGGCATCCCCGTGCTCGCGGCGCCGCAGCAGACGCAGGTGCACACGCCATCCGGGGCGGAGCCTCCGCGGCCGCGGGACCCGGTCCTGTTGCTGCCGCTGGATATCATGTCGGAGGCGAATCTACGCGAGGAGGACGTGTACAGGTACGGACCTGAGGCGGAGGGATTCCAGGACGCGGTGTTCAAGGTCGCGACGAGGGCGAACGACCACCTCATTACGGCGCGCGAGATGCTGAAGAACCTGCGGGCGGGCCAGGATGCGGGGCATGACTTTGAGCACCAGGGTGAGGAGGAGCACGTGTACGAGGAAGAGCAGGAGGACGACGTACAGCGGGATATTCGCCGCGGGTTTGGCGTCCTGTTGGAAGCTGTCCCTGCGCAAGAGTACCTCACGAACCTGGAGGCGAGCAATTTTGACCCGTTCGCAGTCAAGGCGAGCTGGAAGCTTGCATGGCGCCTGTGGCGCGCCACGAGCAAGCAACAATTCTAAGACAATTTTAGAGGACTGTAACATCAACGAACTAGCTATGTAGGATATGCTTGTACGACTAGAGCTAGCTGCCACAACCTTGTTAAGAAAAATAACCAACCTTTCTCTGTCAATGAGACCCAAAGTTCAGTGACATTCAGACTTCGTCTTGCTGATGACAATTGCATCACCTGGATTGGTTCAATCGACCGCGGGGACAGTGCGGATGATCCGCACCCGTCACGCGCCACACGGTCATGGCTGAAGCTCACCCACAGACCATCACAAGCCACATTCAGTGATCGGAAAATTCCACATCTGTGGCGCAGAGCCTCCGAAATAATTTGGCCATCGCGAAGCTCCGTCCGCATCTCTCAATGTCGACCACAAGATGTTGTACGAACTCGTAGGAATCGTAAGCCCACTCCCCGACCTCCTCCACGCTTGAGTCCAGAAATTAACATTCACATCAGGTCCGTCCGGGCAACCTCGCTGAGGTGAAAGAGTATGCGACCTATCCCCCCTCCCCTCCGAACCGCACCAGCACCACCGCCCCCACGATCTTCTCCCTAATCTTCCTCTTCAACCCACCCCTCAATACGCCCTAACATGTGCCTACCATAGAATCGCCCTCACCGCCGGCCAAATCATCCTCCGCAACGGCGGCGTCATCCGCGGCATCGCCAACTGGGGCGTCTTCCAGCTCCCCCGCCCCGTGTCAAAAGCACAGATGAAGCACAAGCAGGGCCACTACTTCGTCATGCGCTACGACGCTTCGTCTGCCACGCACTCCGACATGCGCAACACCATCAACCTCGATCCCCGCGTCATTCGAACCGCGCACGTCAAGCTTGGCGACGGCAAGCTCCAGAGCGTCGCCCGTTTCGGCGATGTCAAGTGGAATGGACGCCATTAAAGGCGCGAAGACGAGAGGGACGAAATCAATGACATGTGGGAGGACAGGGTTCTCTGAGCCGCGAGGAATTCTATGGGCATGGAGCCTTAAAACCGGCGGAGGATGTATGATATTGAGTATCCCCGAGCGAGTGGCGGGTGTTTGATGGCCTGTACAAAGCCGACCACAGCGCGGAGTGTACAAGTACGTGGCACGAAACAACAAAATAGAAGAAATGATCTCCAAGCATACATCAAAAGCGCAAGGGGGATGATATGTACCATACTAATCAGTCTGAATTCGTGAGTCATATCTGTGTACTGGCTAATGCTGGAATCCGATGCAGCCCGCTCCCAACGTGAGCAGCGTCCAACGCCCATAGGCAGCTGATACCATTTATGTATGGAGTGTGAATGTTCGCTAAGTCAACCATGCCCCGCTGATACGTGCGATGACAGACATCTATACCTGCCGGGAGCCTTTGTGGCCTTCAAAACCTTCGACTTTGAACCCGTTGGCTTTGGCTAGGCTTTGGCGCGTTTGACAGCCCTCCAAGACCTCGCTTTCTTCGGCTTGTCCTGTACAAGCAGACGTACTTGGCGGATAGGCGCCTTCCTCTTCTTTCCCGATTTCTAAGCGTCAACGTCCATAAGAGCGGAATCGGCCTTTCCAACTCCCTTCTCTCTGCACCAAGCCACGAAATCGTCAATGACGCTCGGCCAGGCACCATCCTCGTTCCAGAAGGACAAGGTCTCATCCGACATAGTCTTGGTGGCGAACTCGAGAATCATGTTCCACATGTCGCGGTTGACAGAACGAGTCCACTTCTCGTCAAGGAATGACGACCACAACTCAAGCCAGTCATGGGACTTGGTCTTCCATTGCCAGCCTGGTGGTGAGAACAAGACGCTCCAGTAGACCTTCGCTGTGTCGAGAGCTAGCGCCTTTTGATTCTCCTCCTTGCTGGCGACAAAGGTGTACCGGTAAACCTTTTTGAAGTAAGCGGGATCAGTGGCGAGTGTATTGACCAGAGACTTGACGTGCGCGGCGTGCGCTTGACGCGTCGCGGACCTGAATATTTGTTAGTAAAGAGCTGCAGCGTGGCCATAATTCTCAATGGCAGTAGTGATAATCTCAGGGTAGCAGCAATGCGATGTGCGCAGTAAGAACATACCCGGTTGTCTTCCAGCCATCAACGTAGCCCTTTTTCGTAATCGCGCCAATAGATGGCGACTGAAGAAGCTCTGCAACCACAAGCATCTCGGCGTTCTCAAGGTCTACGCCGAGATTCTCAAGATAGGCCATTGTCGACTCAACGCCCATCGTGTCCTTCTCATCTCTTGAGTCATCTACGTCATAAGTCAGTGAAGTCGAACTGAGAGTAGATCGGTTTACCCCTACCACGAAGCTTGTCGAACATCTGACCCAAAGACGTGTCGAGTGCTGAGGTTGTGGGTGTGGTGGTGCCACTGGTGCCAGAGAAGTAGCTATAGAAAGACCCGTTAGAATATTGTTCTCATTCAGACATGATGGAGCTGTTCAACAAAGACGTCGGCGACGTGTAACAGCTTTGAAGCGCTGACGACATGGAAAACGAGACATGACTGGCAACTTTGCTCAGGAAGATGAAGATAATTCAAGTACCCAGAGTGTTTCTTCTCCTCACAGACAGGGCTGTTCTTGGACCCTTTTCGTTTTGAAGAAAACATGCTTTTGGATGCGCGCTTCACACCGTCCCAGCCCATCTTCTCATAAACGCAGGATCGCGCGACGTCGGGTTTGGCAGAACTCAGCAGCGAGCTAGCCGGTGTAGCACGAGACGAGCCGCACGGCGATGAATTATAAGGCTGAGAACACGGTATCACCGGAGAACCGTATAGAGTTTGTATTATTTGCAGGCGTGCAGACGGCAGGTTCGGAAGGGTAGCGGGAGTGTCGACTGGGCCCCCCTTTCAACGAACTTTCGTGATCGCCGGTGATGAGTGGCAGCTGGTTGGCAGCCGGGCCAGTCCGTGAGTTGAAGCGCCGGTGTCAATTAAGACGGAAAGACAGGAGCTGGCTAGTCGAAATAAGCCCGGGTGGCGGCTGCCACGGCAGTTCGTCGACTTAAGGGCCATTCTAAGTGCAGATTGAATGTTTCAGGAACCATTGACAATCGGCGTCGTTTCGGCCTTTCTCTTGGTTGTGTGGACGGTAAGTGACCCCGAAAAGGGACTGGGCTGCGACCTCTTGGGTGCAGGAGCATTGTCCAGCAAGCGCAGCGCAACGGCAGCGTTTTCGAACCTGGAAAAAGCAGCGCTTTGGCGCAGTGAGTGGGCGGGAAGGCCGCATATTCCCCCACAATGGGCGCCTCAGTCAGAATGTGGGCGAGCCGCCAACAAGGCAAGGTAGCGTGAGGTACAGCAAGGTGCGGTCCGTATCCATGCGCGGGGTGCTGCTCTGCAGGCCAAATTGCTCCGAGAAGGGCCGGCGCGTTCTTGAGTCCGATTGATGGATGCTTCGGAAACCACTTTAAAAGAGCGGTAAAAGACCACGGGCAGGCGGCGTAACCGGGCAAAGACATCCAGGCATGGAAGCGAGAGACGAAACAGAGGGATACAAAAGCGACGAGCAAGACGAAAAGAAAAAGCCATGTCGAGCATGGAGAGGGTGACTTACGCATCGACGGCCTCGTTGATCTTGTAACCGGCATTCTTCAGGTACTGTTGGTGAGTCGGCAGTCAGCATTTCATCCAGCGTTCAAGAGTTGCATCGATTCGCCATGGTCTCCCGCCTGCCCCCTCCCCCGCCAAGGAGAAGGTCGCCTCGGTGGCCATCCAAACGCAGCGTCTTGATGGTGCAAGACAGCGCAACACAACGTTGCAAAGCACGGCAGCAACCGACGTTTCTCCGGCAGGTAACAGAGATGGACTGCGTCGGACTGCGTCTTGCAACGTCGGGTAGGACGATGAGGGGTTCTCCAGCTGTGGGGAGAGGCTAGGCCGTGCGAACGAGGGACGCGAGCGAGAGCGAGACAAGACTCGGTTGGGATGTTTCTCGGTGGGAGGTGAACGTACCCGTTGCGCGGTTCTGTCACTGGCACCGGTCAACTGCACGAACTGGGTCGCCAGAGCCTTCTGGGTTGACGAGGGCGGCATTGTGGCTGTGGTGGTTCCACCAAGTCTGTCGTATCGGTTCGGTCTCGATCCCGAGGGGCGGAGGGGAGGTTCTTGGGATATCGCGTGACGCAGCTGTTCTCCTTACCGACAAGAGGAGATTGCGACGAAGATGTGGGTTCGTGACTCGGGCGATGGTGCAGTAGATGTAGACGAGGTCGGCCTGGAGTAGCGATTACGGCGCAAGAGGGTGTCGGTTGCAGGCAGGTCGAAGGACGTCGATCGTTTGAATGTCGCGGAATGTGGTGGTCGAAGGGAAGGCGGAGGAAAGAGCTGGAGCTGCGACCTTGAAGACTGGGACGAAGCAAGGCTGAGATAGATGGTGGGGTAAGAGCGCCGACGGTTTTGAGGCGGGGCAGCTCCTTCATCGGCCAAGTTCAGGCAACCTTGATTCCTTGAAGCTGCAGAGGTCAACCTGGAAGGCACTGGACCCGTCGCGGCGGTCGGGTCCAGTGGTTACCTACCTAAGGTACCTACCTTGGGAGTGCTGCGAGCGGCCTCCAGCGGTGTCTGAAGCACACCTACAGTGCACCTGTGCCTGAAATCAGCCTGTCCCTGCCTCCCGCAACTCCCGTCAATGAAAGTGGGAAGGAACCCCGCCTTCCTAATCGGGCTCAAGTCTTTGAAGCTTCAACTCGACTCCCATGCCGGGGACTCGCTTTCAATCGTCAACGTCCCGTCGAGTCTCACTCTCTCTCTCCCGTCACCACTTTCACCCATCAGTCTCGGCTCATTACTTTCCGCCCGTTTGCTTCATCTCAACCTTCTTCGTCCCAATTCAGAGCCATGCACTATCATGAAACTTGGCTTGCCTTGGAGACGCAGGACCTGGAAGTTCAGACGGGTGTCTAATCGACTGCCATTCTCTGTGCCTTATGGACTAGTTGATTCCTCAAGCTAAGGTGCCTTGGTGAGTAGGAGACATAACTCCGATGTGGTGGAAGGATACATACCTTCTCCCATATCAATGGAAGGATGTTAGGTCCGCACTGGCACACCTAAGATACCTCCTTACAGCGCCTTCAGGCAACTGCGATGCACTGAAGGTGCTCTAGGGGGCCCCACCCTCCCCCAATGACGTCTACCAATAGCGCCTCCTTGCGACTTCACTGCACCGACGTTAATTGATTGGAGCAGGCAGCAGACGCGACTTTTTTCTCGACGCGCCGCTGCCCTTGGATTTCACGCTTGTCACTCACCCTCTGGCAATCCTCGGCCAATTCCAACAGCAATACAAGCAGCTCCCCCGACATACCATCTTCCAACGATATGCTATAGAATGGACTCTCCGTACAGTCGGGAGTCGAGCGAGCCCCCCTTCGACTCTGCCCATCCCTTCAAGGGCGTCGTCGTCTGCTGCACCAGCATCCCTCCCGACCAGCGAGTAAGTCGTGATGCACATCGCATTTGCCCTCAGCCACTGCGAACTTTGTCCCGACACTCTCTTACCCCCGCTTCAGGCAGAAATAGCCAAAAAGACCGAAGAGCTCGGCGGAACCCACAAGTACGACCTCACCCCCGACGTAACCCATCTCGTTGTCGGCGACTACGACACCCCAAAGTATCGCCATGTCGCCAAGGAACGTTCCGATATCAAGGCCATGGATGCCACCTGGATTGATGCCGTAGGGAAGCTGTGGATGGAGGATGTCAACATTGATTTTCCCGCTGTCGAGCGCGAACATCAACTCAAGCCCTTGGAGACATGCGGCGAGCTCCCCGATGCCAGTAATCCTGCCGAATCGAAGCGAGGGAGCCTGTTGCTGTGCATGACAGGCTTTGACGATCGTAGGTTCGCCCATATCCGCGGCGACGCGCAACTCTGACGCAATGCAGCCGACGAACGTAACCGAATCATCGAGCGAATTCAAGCCAACGGCGGCACTTACACCGGCGACCTAACGAAACGAGTATCGCATTTGATCGTACACAAGCCAGAGGGAAAGAAGTTCAAAGCTGCCCGTAACTGGGGTATCCGTACCGTTTCTCTCGCATGGCTCGACCAGACTGTAGAGCGTGGCTTGATTCTCGACGAGCAGTGCTTCGATCCGGCCCTGCCACCTCAGGAGCAGGGCCAAGGTGCTTGGAACAAGGTCAACCCGAGGCGGGTGTCTCTCGGCAAGCGGTCGAGATCCGGCGTCGTTGAGGGTGGCCAGAGGAAGTTGCGAAAGACGGCGAGTATGAAGCTTAGTAGTCAGCGCGAGTCGCTTTGGGGCGACATCCTCGGCAGCAAACCCACCGGAGAGTCCTCTGCTCCCGAAAGAAGCGAGAGAATCGAGGTTCAAGACTCAGGCATTCACGACGCCATGGTGCAGCCAGCTCCTGATGCGGGCATCTTCTCGATGTGCTACTTCTTCATGACTGGTTTCGAACCGTGGAAGACGAAGATCCTAGCAGAGACGATAGGTTCCCTCGGTGGAAAGACCTACAGTCTATTCGAGGAGATGGTTGCAGACCCCAGGGCGAGGCCACGCCATAGGTTCCTGATTGTCCCACAGGAGTCTCAGCCCTCGACACATTACCAGGTCCCTTCAGCACACGTCGACAAGATCCAGATAGTAACGGAATTCTTCATCGAGCGATGCTTGCACAACAAGGAGCTTTGCGACCCTGATGGTCATGTTCTGGGCCGTCCGTTCCCCATGTTTCCTATCTCCGGCTTCAAGGACTTGTCCATCTGTACGGCAGGTTTCACCGGTATCGATCTTCTTCACGTAGAAAAGGCCGTCAAGCAGATTGGCGCCAAGTATGCAGCCAGACTCAACGAGACTACTTCAGTGCTGGTCTGCAAGTCCATCACAGAAACGCGCAAGGAGAAGTTGAGATTCGCCTTTGAGAACGACATACCTATTGTCGGCTCAGACTGGCTTTGGGAATGCATAACGACGGGCTTCAATGCTCCCGTAAGGACATTCATGTTCTCGGAACTTGGGCAAAGCCCCAACCTCGAACCCCGATCGAAACCCAAGGAACAGCCGAAGGAAACTAAACAGCCGATCCAGAGAACACGGTCTGAGCCCATCCCTCACATGCCGAAGAAGCCTGCATCACGGCACACCTCGGTCATAGGAATTGACCAATCTGCCTTCCAAGATGACCGTCCAAAACCTAGTGCCCCGAGGCAGAGTGTGACGAAGGAGGATCCAGCTGCGACGTTCCAGTTCCAGACTGCCAAGACGCATCAAATGGACAGCTTCGGTGGCGGGACTGTCAATGAATCTTCCAGTGTGCGCCACAGACTCTCTACAGTGGCGGCAAGACCTGCCATGACGAGGACAACGAGCGTGGCCGACAGCATGGACCCGACACCCATCTCAAGATTGGATGCGCAGGATGCCGCCGAAGATTTGCCCGAGGCGGATCCCCCCCACGCATCGGACAAGGACGCACTAGATGCCCAAGTGAGCGAAGCCCAGGAAAGTGTCAAGGACGATCAGCGCAGGAAGAACGATGGGAAACAAGCAACCATTGACGAAGATGGGAGAGACACCGACATCCCGCTGGGAGCACGACAGCGTAAGGCTGCAGAGGAGGAGGAACGTGATCACCTTGATGAGAAAGATGATGACCAAGCTATAATATCTGCGGGAGGGGAACTCGATGGCCAGGTGGAGTTCAAACGTGTCGAAGCAGCAAAGGTGGACCTGGAAGCCCAGCTCAAGGCGGAGCGTGATGCGCAGAAGAAAGCAGAAAAGGAGGACCTCTCTAACAGGATACTCGGTGTCATTGAGAAGAGCGCGGAAACCCCCAGTAACGAGGAGCAACCGCAGACGCGCCGCCGCAAGGCTCGCATCTTTGGCCGCGCTATCAGCAACGCCTCAGTAGCTTCTAGCGGCAGCGCCGAGTCGCGGATTGATGCCCTCGGCCGGCCCACAGAGGAACAGCCCCAGGAGGAGCCGGAACCGCCGTCGACGCAGATCCAGTATGAGGACCCCGGCGCCCAGCACCACCGCGCAAAGATCAGGAGCAAGATGCTCGGCGAGGAGATCAAGCCTGTTACCAGTCAGGGTAAGATCAAGATTGGCGGGTTCGAGTTCGACGGGGACGCGCAGAAGATGCCTCGCCGTCAGACGAGAAGCAACGCTTGAGCTGGTATATAACACAGGATTTGAGTTTTTCGATACGGGGTGATTGACGGGTTCTTGGGAGTCGTTGCATGGCCGACTCGTTATAGCATTGCATAGCAGATACGACACAAGCATAACAAATAAATGAAGAACATGGTTAATGACGCCAACGGTTCAGATAAATGAAGGAGAGCAAAGTGGTAATAGCATGATAAAAAGGCCATCATCAATCTGGGTATCATTGATTGCGGTTATATATACTTCTACATCCAGGGGCGGGCGCGCCTCATCCACTTTGCCGCCCCCGAGAGATGGTATCATCATCATCCTTGCTTCATCCGAACACGCCTCTCCTATCCTTACAACCCGTGGATAACAAAGGGAATTTGTGCGTCTTGCCGACGGGGTTACGACCTTTTGGTCTTTTCTCTTTTCTCTCTCTCTCGCTCAAGTGTCCTGTATTCCGATCTGTATTGGTATATTGGGGGGGGCACAGCCCTTGCGAAAATCAAAAAAAGAGGAAAGCGCAGAGTGATATCCCAAAACGACCAAAACGGAAACTGTGCTTGAAAAGATGCAATACAAATGGTACAGATCTGGTGACATTTACAAACATCGTACAAGACTTCAGAGAAAGGTGGGGATGTCATAGCGTAATGCGTTCATCTACAAGACGGACGCAGCCTCTGTGAGCACGCTCAACAGACTCGCCGCGGCACCGCCGATGCCCACGGCGCCGAGCGTCTCGCCCCACGCCTTCTTCTTGTCCCGCCTCTCGCGCTCCGCCGTGCGGTCGCGGTGGTGGCGGCGCGGGTAGTGATCCCTGTCGCGGTCCCTGTGTTCGCGGTGCTCGCGGTGTTCACGATGATCGCGGTCTCTGTAGTCACGCTCACGATCGCGGTTACGCTCGCGGTCGCCGCGGTCCCTGTCGTGACCACCGTCGCGGTGATCCCTCCTGGACGGCCGGTGCCGGCTTTTGTCCCTTTCCTCACGGTAAGAGCGGGGCGGGGTAGGCTCCAGCTCGTGAGGCTCCGGGTCGAAACGCACGTGGTTCTCGTTCTTGTTCTTGAGGATTGGTTTCGGCTGCACCGTGGCCGAGGGGGATGTGCCCTTCTCCTTGTCCGTCGGGGGTGGGACGATGAAATAGGCTTGTTTGGGTTCCTTTTTGTGGTCGTAGCTGCTATCAGAGGAGGTGGCGTCGGAGGAGTCCCAGAGAACGTCATCCGAAGAGGAGGTGAAGCCACGGGAGTCGGCTCGTCTGCGGGAGCGGGGGGTGGGGGGTGAGTTGTTGTTGTTGTTGTAGGGCGGCGGAGGTCGTCTGCTCCGGGAGCGGGCCGCGCGAGCCTCAGCGGAGAGGCGGGCGAAGTTTGTGATTTCCTCGCGAGTCAGAACACCGAGGACCGCGACGTAGTCTGGGCGGGCTTCGTAGCGGACGCCGGCCCGCTCGAGGACTTCTGGGGAGACGAGGGCGCGGCGAATGCGGGTCCATTGTGCCTCGAGAGGAATGTCCTTGCCGCGGGCGTCCGGAGCGAGGCGTGAAGCCGATGTGCGTGGTGAGGCGCCAAAGGGCAGTCCGCCGCGGGGCATTGGGGGCACGAAGCGTGGTGAGACGCCGAGGTTGCTGGCGACCTCTGGAGGGAGGTAGCGAGTTGAAGGGGAGGCGTCGGACGGGGAGATGGAGTAGTTCTGAAGGGGTGCGGCGGCGATGCGGAGGTTCTCCATGCCCGTGTTGAGGTTGTCGAGGGCCATCAGGTCCCGGGTAGAGATGAGGGCGAGGGAATCGTTGTGGTCATCCATCTCTTCTTCACGGTCGTAGGTCGAGAGAGAGCTGTACTGAGCTGGCAAGTTAGGGACGGAAGTGCGCGGGTCGACGGCGGGAACGGCCTTGCGGCGGTCGTTGTAGGAGCCATAGGTTTCACCGCGTTCTTGGGCGAGGAGACCGCGGACGGAGGGAGGAGCCGTTGCGTCGTTGCCGGTGGATTCTTCGAGCTCACGAATGTATGCGCGGAGGACCTCCTGTGTGAGTTGTCAGTTTCCATATATCGTGAAATTCTATAGGATGGAATTTGTGGAGTTGTGTTATCCATTGGACATGTGTGCTGTGTGCGTACCTTGTTTTTCCGCAGGACTTCCTTGGAAAATCCTTCCTTTTCTAATTCTGTACGAAACTGTTGCCAAAGATCTTCGTCGTCGTCGCCGACGCCGCTGTGTCTGCGGGCAAAGAGGCGGGCGGCGATCGCGTCGACCTTGTCTTTGATATTGTCGAGGTTGCCGCCCTGTTCATCGACTATGCGCTGTGCTTTTGTGGGGTTCTGCAGCTGAACGGTGTCGAGAAACATGTCGATACTCGTCTTCTGGTTCGCGAGCTTGGTGCGGATCATGTCAATCATGTCGCGCTCACGCTCCTCGAGTCGGTCCACGTCGCCGTATTTCTTGAGGATAGTCTCGAGCTGCTTGAGGTTGAAGTCGCAGTCCTCGACGAGCGGCGCCAGCTGGCGGATGTAGACGGCGGCATCGTGGGAGTTGAGGAGAGAGTCAGGGTCCTCGGCCTCGACCTTTAGGTGTTTTAAGACGCCGTGTAGGCGGCGGACGGCGATTGTAATATCTGCGAACTCTGGGCCGGCGGACTTGGCGCGGCGGAAGAGGGTGCGGGCGAAGTCGTCCAGAGCGCCGAGGTTGGGAAAGTTGCCGTTGCTCATGGCGGCGGGTGAGATGTGGTTGTGGTCAGTGCCGGCGGTGGTTTTGCTCTGGCGAGCGTGTTGGAGTTGGAGTGATTTCTGTCTCTGATGGTAAGGTCGTACGTGAGAGTGAGTGGTGAGGAGGTAAGATAGGTGGGAGACGGATGGGATCTTCTACTAAAGCTGCAGAGTCGCAAGCCAGCGGGAGATGTGTTGAGACGCTGCGAGGGCGGACCGTCGGGTATAGGCAATATGGGGTGCGGGTTAAGACCAGGGACAGTGATGGATGCAGGTCAGGAACCGCAATCAAGATGTGGCATCAGAGGAGAGGCCTGGAGTGTTGTCTTGAGTGAGGTGTGATGCCAGGGGTGGAGGGAACGTGGGTGACGGAAGCGCGCGGGTTGAAAAGGGAAAGGCTGGATGTTGGTTGTGCAGGGGATGGATGGGATAGAAATGAGAGGATATGAAAGGCGGGTGAGAAGAGAGGAGGGAGGATAAGAGAGGTAGAAGGGCGAGGAGTGATTTGTGATGTGCTACGTGAGGTCCGAGAATAACATCCAGGATTCGGAAGATGTCCAGGGCGTCAAAGTGTCGACGGGAGGTAGAGAAGTGTACAGCGACAGTGACAGCGACTAGACTCGGTGAAGGCACGTATCGCAAGCAAGGTCAGGTCGGGTAATGTAGAGAATAAGGCAAAAGGTAGTAAATCACAAACCACCAGGTCTTGTTGGTGTGGTATGTAATAGCATGGGAATAGTATGGCAGCCGAGTCGAGTCGACAGGCGAAGGGGAGGGACAAGACCAGGCCCCAACCCAGGCCGGACCACGGGGACAGATGGTGATATTGTCATCGGCGGACGGCCAGGTCCCAGATGTCAAGCGGATGTCAAGCTCCTTCCCCCCAAGTCTGCTGCAAGTCCTCACTTGGGGACAAGTGACATGGGGTCATGGGCCTGGCTGGATGTGGTCAGCTTGTACCTCGTCTGGCGTACTCTACAATACGCGAGTACAGAAAGATACGTCTCCTTGGAACACGGCAGCAAATCATGTGGACGTATCCGTAAAGCGCAGGCGACTTCCACTTGGGCCTCGCGACCTCTGTGTTCACAGTGTTTGCTATTTGAACTGTCGACGTCGACGTAGACGTAGACATTGACGGTTCAAGCGCTCTCGAATCCTGTGTCTCTGAAAGGGGACGTTTTGTCGAGAATCCGTTCCGTTTTGTGGTGGGATCTGCGAGCGAGTCCTCCAATCCGTTTCCCCCATTACAAACAATGGTGTGGTGCGAGAGGCTTGAGCTCTCTCCCTCTGATGCCGCAGCCTAGGCATCAGTACCTCAAACCTCAGGTTCATGACCCAGGAGGCAAGCAAGCGAGGTACTTTGCAGAGGGCTGGCTGATGACTGCTTTCTGGACTGGGCTGTGATGTACCGCGTCGCGTTGCAATAGGCGAGGCGATGTGGGAAGGACGAAAAAAAAAAAAGGTGGGATGAAAGACGGAGGTTGCTGCCGGTGACGTATGGCTGCCAGATCCATGAAATCATACCGTCCGGGGGTCACACAGAAAGACGAGACAAGGGGGGGAAGGGGCCACCTCAGTGACTGCACCAGTGCACCTGCCCAGCATGCCCAGGACTGTGGACAGGTGCAGCAGTCGTACCTTTTGGTAGATCGGCACCGTTTCCTGCCCACCTGAGCCTAGCGCCCCGACGGACCAAAAGACCCTGAGCTGCGACTTTCCCGTCAGTGGTTCCTCAGCTGTTTCCCATCCATGGATTCATTCACTGTTTGACCGTGTGTCGCTCTGTTGCTCGCTGGCTGCTGTCGCCGTGATCATTCACGTCAATGAAGATGACACTCGGGGGTCACAACGGGCGCTTGTTCGCAGGCTGGAAATAGCACCTCAGCAGCTCAGCTGGGAGGATGTTTAATTGTCCATAAACTAGGCACCATAAACACCCACCCTGAAATAGCCACCGTCTGTTTGAGAGAGATGTTGTTTCCCCATAAGGCTGTATGCCGTGATGGCAGAGTATCCGTCAAGCAGGTGCCTATCCAACGTCAATCACCACCGTCATGCTAAGCGACCAGGGCCCAGTGCGGAATAGAGGCACAGAGGCACACCATGACCACCACCCCGGAGCTCTCCAACAAGCTCGCCGTCCGGGGTTCGATTTCTTGCATCGTCATTCCTCTGGGGTGCCTGCTCAAGACCCCAGCCCGCCGGGACAACCCTGTTTCCACCCTGCGCCACCGGCCTGGTAACTCGACCTGGGAGTCAGAGGGTGGCGCTCTCCGTCTACCGTCTCCCCTCTCCCCTCCTCTAGGCTCTGCAAAGCCTCAATGGAGAATGGGAGCACCAGCAAACCAAAGGCCAAGAACGCCCTGGGACTCTGCGAGGCGCTCGCCTGAGTGGGTGAGCGAGTGTCAAGGCAGAATGCAGAGAAACGCCCGACACGGTCCTCTTTGATGCCCGCACCAGGCCTGACCTGACTGATCTGAGCAGCCATCTGAGAGAAAGAAAGACGCAAACCCTGGCCTGGTTTGATGCTCTTTCTGGGCCCCTCTGCGCCGCTACTGTACAACACGAACGGCAACCCGCAGGAAACCGTCCATGACTGGCTGGGAGAGGTCCTCCGGCGGTCCCCGAGATCGTGTTGAAGCACACGACCAAACCAGAAACTAACTGCTTCGAGTTTTTTTTAAAGAAAATTTCTCTCTTTTTTGCCTTCTCGTTCACGTACAGAAAAGGGGTTCCAGTCGAGGTGGGGATTCTGCAACATGCCATGCCATACGGAACCCGCGAACGCAGAATACGGGGGGCAAAGGCAAAGCAAAATCGGTCATGCAGTAGTTGCAGTAGTAGTGCAGTGCAATGCCATGGTTCGTCTTGGCCTGCGCGAAGATGCCATTCGCCATTGACACGAACGGAAACGACGCTAGAGGGGGCAGGACGGGCCTTCTAGAACATCATCTTCCATTCCCGCGCCTTCAGGGTCCACTGCGCGCTCTCTCCCCTCTCTGTCTCTCTCTTAGCCTCACCGAGAGGTATCTTCGAGAACGACGAGAAACGGACAGAGAGTTTGCACTGTCACTGTCACTGTCACTGTCAAGGCATTCCGTTCCGTTTCGAAAATGGCTTCTAGGCTGCATGGCGGAAACAGCACCAGACGCGGCGCGAGAAGGTCGTTGCGATCGTCTGCTTACGAATTCATACCCCGTCACTTTGATGCCTCGACGCATGGAACAGAGCGGCGGACATTGCACGAGATATCTCCCCTATTCCCGTGTAAATGCCCCTTTCCTGACAAACTCTCGACATTTTCTGACTCTTCGCCCTTACTTTTGGGTTCCCTATTCCTGCCGAACTTCACTTTCGTCTCGTCTTGCAGATATGATGAGATGTCGCATAGCTGGGCTTTGCGCTGTTCGATTTCCAACCAGGCGCATGCCTGTAGAACTGCCGTGAGCAATCCTGGACGTTGTACTACGTACAGCATGAAAGCTCGCCTTACTTCGACGTCTCTCTCTCCGTTTTGGATGCGAGCAACACCATCCTGTTTTGCAATGTTTGTACAATGTTTTGCCTCCTCGGGAAAAGGACGTCTCCAGGTTCTCTCGCAGCCGGCAGCGTCGCAGCAGGCTGCCCGACCAAGCCTCATCAGCCCGAAAGCGGGGGTGGAGGACGACAAGAGATGCTATCCGCAGCATGCAAGTGCAAGCAATAGCTTCAAAGCTCAGATGTTGGAATATGTCAGGCGTGGTCGGCGGCGCATTCTGATTGGCGCAGCAGCGCATGCAGCTTGGTTCCTCTGCAGAGACGATTGCAGTTCCTCCTCCACATGCTGCTGCTGCTGCGTATGCTGAGCCACCCACCCATCACCACCAAACCGCTTTAACACACACCACACACTCTTTCTCGTGCTCCCATACAAACTATCGATTTTGAGACAGTGAGGCTGTCAGATTATTGTTGTCCAACTCACCAGCCCAGGCAGCAACTGCGCCCAAACCTCTTGTCCTCTGCGGAATAAGCCAATAAGCAACTGCAAGGTCAGACGTGGGATGCATTGGAGTGGAGGGTAGGGCGGGATCGGCTTTCCCATCTGACGGAGCTCGGGCCCGGGTGCATATGCTCTGACGGGATTGTCCCGCAGCTTTGATCTTCTTTTTACCACATGTCGCCGAGGATTGCGAGACACCTTAGACTTTTTTTTTCCCGCTCTCTCTCTGTTCCGCTTGAACATTGATCTTGTTGATTATTCATGAAGCAAAAGCTGACTCAAGGAAAAGAAACATCTCAGAAGACAAAAGGCCGAAACGTTGAGAAGCTAGGTAGGTTTGAACACGAAGGAGGAAAATGCCGCGCCTGAGCTTTCGTTCGACACACCGAACGAATGACTCAAGAGCAACAGGGAGAGCTATTTCCAAGCAAAAGCAGACAAAGCGGAAGATACTTTCAGAGGCTCTTGTCTGCAGGCTAGTATCATCATGAACTGTGTACATCTTCTTTCCTTCTCAACATCTGAATAAACCTCCGTCCGGGCTGGCACTTGTTTGCCGTTTGGTGTCACACCGACGGAAGACTCGCATGATTCCGATTCGTTCAGCGTCCGCAAGGGCAATCCGCCAGTCAGCCCAGCTCTGCGTTGGTCGACATGTCAGCTGCCGTTGGGAACTTCCTTCCGGTATGCGTCGCTTCTTGACCATTTTCCCTTTGTTCAGTCAATGCAAAGTTTATTATGCTATTCCATATGGCCATGGGTAAGGTAGAGCGATTCCCGGTTACTGTAGCTGGATACGGATGGCCTCACCGATTGTAGCCGGGTTCGCTTCGTTTCGCTTCGCCAAGCCGCGCCGCGGAATGTACGCTTCGGTATCCGTTCATGGTATCTTTTCCAATGGGGGACGTTGGCTCTGTCTGCTAATTCTTTTTCGTCTTCCCTCCACTCACTGCCTGCCTGCCAGGCCGCCTTCTCCGGGGCGCGTTCTATTGCCCCGGACTAACAGCCCGTGCAGAGCCACCACCCCTTTTGTTTTTCTCAGCCCTAACTCCAACGTGCAAACCGATAATCTCACATGGTAGTATCGCCCCTCCCGCGTCGAACACGTCCTTCGTCTGACATGCGGCTCAAATGGTAATCCTCTCCAGCGAGTACGCCTTGACCTTCTGACTCAGAAGGAGTCCCCTCTCACGCGAGGTCCTGTCGAGCACCTCACCGCCCGAGACGATCTTGTGGTTGGCCACGGCCTGCTTAGACACCAGGCCCAGCGGCAGACGAGGCGAGGTCTCCACCTCGAGAGACACCGGCTTCTGCTGCCCACGTGCGGCTGATGAGGACTTTGCAGCCGACGCAGCAGTGCTGCCGTACTGGACCGCGTCACCGACGAAGGCGCCCAGCGTGACGGCCTCCTCAAGGCCCTCCAGGGCGGCGCTGACCTCGAGCTTCAAGGCGGTGATGAAGTCAGCCGCATCTGCTTGGTCGCCGGAGAAACCATTGGTGAGCCAGCCGCTGGGGCCGACAGAGTCGATGCAGCGGGACAGAAGCTCGGCGATGAGGGAGATGGCACCGTCGGGGGGAGCTCTTGAGGCATCTTCACGGTCAAAGTTTGTCGTGTCGACGTATCTTGAGGTCCACGCGCTGCCGATCAGCTGTACTCGCAGAAGGTGAATGAGGGAGAGGATCTCGGTGGGGTTGAAAGTATCCCGCAGAGCCCGCACTGTCGCTACTGAGGAGTAGTTGGCGAGCTTCTCAAAGGCCGTCGTGAGGGTTCGGGCGCGGAGGTTCGAGTCGTCGCCCAGATGGCACTCGGCCAGCTCCAGCTCCTTCTCCAAGTGATCGATTTCCATTTCAACGTAGTCCTCCTCTTTCGTCTCCTTGGGCGCGGGGAGAAGTAGCCTGGACTGCTGGTCGAGGCTGCGCATGATGATTCGGATGACCAGGAGAAGCTCCCTCTCGCCGAGCTTGGTCGATGAAACGTAGTTCATAAGCAGCTCCATCATTGGGTCCATATCGGCGAGTCGCTGGATAAGCTTGTCAACAACCGGCTCCTGGGCCCCTTCCGCTATCTCGCCCTTGAAAGCTGCAGTCATGTTGGCATTCGTAAGGTGGCCTGCCGAAATGAGGTAGATCAAGACGTTGCTGGCAGGAAGGACGCAGCGCAAAACGGCTTCTGGTCCCGACGTGTCCATCGTGAACACTCTGCTGATAGCGTAGAGTACCCACCGTCGATCCACGGCAGGATACGTCTCTGATCGTTCCAACCACTTCCAGTCTGGGGTTTGCACTCCATCCAGAACCGCGGTTTCGTCGACAGCTACACCAAATCTCTGAGCTAACAAGCTCTCAAACGCCTTCCAGTCCTGCGCCAGCAGGAAACCATCTGCCTTTTCTACATCTGTGAGCGACTCCTTGACGTACGCGTCGGACAGCGTACCGGGAAGATACTGCTCAAATGTTTTGTTGCCAGACCCCTTGGGCAAACTGGCCGGCACCCTATCTCCTCTAGGCAGACCCCGGCCGATGGAGTCGATAAGCAGACCCTCTTTGCCGTGAGACTTGGGACGCTCGATCTGGATGGAGACGAGGGTGTTGCCAACAACCGACACAGCCATGTCGAGCTTTGAGAGGAAAGTCACTAGCCTCGGCGCCTGGTCGTGGCCCTCGGGAAGCTCAACCTTTGTCGACGCTTGAATCGAATAGAAGGTGGGATTCAGGATGCTGGCGGTCTTGGAAGACAGGCTGAGAATCGAGTGCTCCGAGATTTGGAGGAATGAGGTGTTCTCGGCGAGGGGCAGACGTCCCTGAAGCTTCGGTACGGCGCTCGTGAGATCGTAAGTTCGGAGTACGGGTCCGCTCAGCTGAAGCAGCTTGCCGGACTGAACATGGAGCTGGTAGCTGGCAGACTTTGCCAAGGTCTCTTCCTGCGATGGCAGAGGGGTGGTGTGGATTTGGACCAGAGGCTGTGAAGAGACCGCGGGCAGAACGCCGAGAACGATGAAAAACCTGGATGTGGTGTTTTCGCTATCGGCACGGACAACGATGGTGAGGACATCCGGGTTGAAGATCTTGGGGTCGACCTGACGTCCAAAAGAGCCGAAAGCGTCTTGTCTGCCCTGGAAAACGCCATTCAAAATCTCAGAAGCGGTTGCGTGAAGCGCAAACTCCACCTCGTACTTTGCGACTGTTGATGGGAGCAAGTCTTTGCACAGGTTGTAAGAGGAAGCGCTCCACCTCTGCTCCAAATCCTCCGCGCCGAGGCAGACGACCTGGCCATCTTTGCAGAGTCCAATCACATCGCCCTTTTGATCCTTGTTCAGTTCGGTCCCGGTCGCATCCAAGGCAGTAGATGTGAAGAGGTACGTAATCGGCGACTTGTGGCGCACGCGCTGCGACGTGCTTGAAGAGTTGGTCTTTCCTGTCGCGTCGACAACGTCACGGCAGAGAGTGATCTTGGCACCAGTCGTGTCTTGGGTAGACAGATATGTGTAGTTGTTGCGACCATTTGCGGAAGCATCTTGGTATCGGATCGAGTGCGGCGCGCAAGTGAACGACTCTTGAGGTGGGATCGGGTAGGAAGTTCGCAGCCCTGATGAAGGAATCTGCGACAGTCAGCAGGAGGTCAGAAAGACGCTGAAGTCGGAAACTGACGTGGTAAATATTAGCTGCTTCGCCATCAACACCGACGACGACTTCGAGTCTCTTCCTCTTCTTCGAGCCAGCCTTCTGGGTATACACCTCGCCAATGTGGTACTGGCCCTTCGTGTGGTCGAGAGGACGCGGCAAGGAAGCCAGGACATCCGGCCGGTGGATGCGAAATGTGGGAGCCATTTTGAATCCTCAATAGCTTTCACACTTTCTCGGCGATCCAGATGGGTTCTTGGCTGGGCCTGAGTTGGGCTTCTGCTGCTGCAATTGGTCGTGTGGTCCAAAGGCGCCGGCCGTGTAAGTGATGGCTTCAAGTCGAGAAAAAAAAAAGTTGGGAGGACTTTCCGTAGTGGGGTGCGATACGAAGGATGCGTTTATTTCGCACTGTCGATGCCACAGTAGCTTGTGTGCTAGGAACAGTGCGCGGAAAAAAGCTCAGCTTCTGCCTTCGGATTATTCCACTCCGGTCGCCGATATCGATAAAACAGATAAGATGGGCAAGAATGCGCGATAAGAGACACTGGAAGCGGTGCGGATCTGTGGGCCCAGGATGTTAAGTGTAATTGAATGGCAGTCGCGCTACACGCTACTGCCCCCGGCGATTCCTCCAACGCGATTCACGCGACTGGTGATGCTCCAGTCTCGACATCGTCGTCTCTCACCCCTCCACAACTCCTTGCTTACGACTCGACCTTACAATATTGCGAGGAGCTTGTTTTTGCACATAACTCTCTTTCCAGCAACTCTTTTTAGCTCAAAGAGTCTGCTTCTTTTCTTTTCCCTCTTCCGACGTTTTTCTCATTCAGTCGCATGCCCTCTGACGTAGTTTGAAGGCGCGACGGCCGAAGCGTAAGTGCTAAACACGAACACCTATCACAAGGTTTCCCACGTTCTCAATCCTGCAATAGCTGACCTCGAGATCCCAAATTTAGCATCACCTCATCTCATGGGAACACTCTTGATAGCCAACATGGCCCCAGAAGGGCTCGATGGCTCCAACCAGAAACTTCACCCATTCTTTGTCGCAGGAAAGAGCAACGACTTGCCAGCGCCCGAGACAAACGCGGTAGACCAACCTCCGAATTCGAACGAGCAGGCCCCGACCAAGAAACCTGGAAGACCTAAGAAGCAGAGACACGCTTTGCAGCAACCATCCAGCGACATCGAACCGCACTCTTCCGACATTGACGAAGACGGGCCTGACCGCAAGAGACAGAAGACTGGCAATGCTGGACCAGGCTCAGGAAAGAAGAGGGGACGCCCGAGGAAGAAGACGAATGGAGCAGCAAACGATATAACGAGCCACTTCTCCCAGAACAACGGTGTCCCGTCAACTGCCCTCGCCAACGAAGTGCCACGAACGCCTCCTCCCGAGCCAATTATTGCCGAAGAAGTCTCCATATTGCTTTCTCAAGCTCCGCCGACGAATTCTGAAGCCTCGTCGACCGTTACAACAGGCTCAGCGCTGCCTTCCGCGAACCAAGACCAGTCGAAGCCAACCAAGGTCCTCAAATTCAACCCAAAGACTGGAACAATTGGGTCCCCGCCCAAGCCCAAGCCGGCGCCGGCTGAGAGCTCAAAAGGCCCCAAGTCCTCAAAGTCACCCGCCAAGCCGTCCCGCATCGTTACTATTAGATATGGTCATGATACAGAGACGCGCGCGCGCATCGGTCCCAAGATACAGCAGATCCTGGATAGTCCGTCCCCAAAGAAGGGGAGTCCGAAATTGAAGACGACGCCCAAGAAACCTCGAGCCAAAGCTACGAAACTGGAGCAGGACAAGACGAAATCGGGTACTACGCACCCGATGTTTCTTGGAAAGGCCAAGAACGCAGCAAAATCCGACGCGTCTCCAGCACCTGCACCGAAACCACCGAGGCAAACCATCTTCAGCTCTACACCATGCTCGCCTAAGAAACAACGCGTGGCCCCTATGGCCGGAAAGTTACCGCAGTTTGGAATGCGATCCTTGGGACTAAAGGTGCCAGGATCGTGTCATCCAGCATGGCCAGCCCAGGGAATGGCCCATATCAGGGGTTTGACAACAGAAGAAGAACAACTGCCCGCGGCTGTCCAGCAACTCCAAGTCTCTGATCGGAAATCCAAGGGCCAGAATACCAATATCTTGCCCGGCGAATCAGTCATTGATATGCTTGTCAAGTCATTGGACACTCTCGGCATTGTGAAGTCTCTGCAGGATACAAGTGATGATTACCAACCACCACCACCTGAGCTTCGCCTGCCGGGGAAGCACTTTGAGAGTGGTCGCAAGCTGCGCTCACGGATCAAACCTGAGCTACGAACATGCTTGCCTCTTGGAAGCCAGAACGACGACAGTGACGACGAGGTCCTCACGGCATCCACTCGGAAGCCTCATCCAGCTGTTGCTCGCTTATACAACTCCCTAGAGACCAACCTTTCCGCATTCGATAGGTCTCAATGTGAGGAGCTGACCTGGGCGCAGAAATACGCGCCTATCCTTGCAGAAGAAGTGCTTCAAAGTGGCAAGGAGGGTGTGCTTCTCAAGGAATGGCTCATGACCCTGAGGGTCCAGTCTGTCAATACCGGGACAGCAACCGCCGATCAGAAGTCGGCTGGTGCTAAGCCTGGGTCTGCGACGAAGAAGAAGCGGAAGCGCAACAAGTTGGACAACTTCATTGTATCCGATGGCGACGAGACAGAGTTCCTGCCAAGTGTCTCTGATGACGACGAGGACGATTGGTTGCCCACCCATAGTCAAGGTGGTCCCAAGAAGACCGTGGTTCGCAGAGACGTTGGGAAAGATCTCAGCCGGCTAACCAATGCTGTTGTACTCAGCGGCCCTCATGGCTCTGGCAAAACTGCGGCCGTGTATGCGGTCGCAAAGGAATTGGGCTTCGAGATCTTCGAGATTAATGCGAGCAGCCGCCGAAACGGCAAGGATGTGATGGAAAAGGTCGGGGACATGACACAAAACCATCTCGTCCAGCAGAATCGCCAAGGAAAGGATGACAGCAAAGCCCTGGACAACGAAACATCAAAAGACATCAAGTCTGGCAAACAAAACACCATGATGTCCTTCTTCAAACCTAAAGCAGCAACCAAGCCCGAGCCAAAGCCTCAAGCCGAACCGAAACCTGAGAAAAAGGCCGAGCAGCCAGCTGAAGCGCCAAAGACCACCAAGGCAAAGACCCAGAATCAGAAGCAGTCCCTGATTCTTCTCGAAGAAGTTGACGTTCTTTACGAAGAGGACAAGCAATTCTGGGTAACCATCATGAATCTGATTCTCCAGTCGAAGAGGCCCTTCGTTATGACCTGCAATGACGAGAACCTTGTTCCGTTCCACAACTTTGTCCTCTATGGCATCTTCCGATTCACGCCTCCCCCTGAAGACCTGGCTGTGGATGTGCTTCTTCTCGTCGCTGCGAATGAAGGTCACGCTTTAAAGCGCGCAGCCGTGAGTGCACTCTACGAGGCAAAGGGCCACGACTTGCGGGCTTCTTTGATGGAACTCAACTACTGGTGCCAGCTTGGGGTTGGTGATCGACGGGGTGGCTTTGACTGGTTCTACCAGCGATGGCCTAAGGGATGTGACAAAGACGAGAACGGCGACGTCGTCCGTGTTGTGAGTGAAGGGACATACCTGGAGGGAATGGGATGGATAAGCCGAGACCCTGCAGTCACCGGCAGCTCCCTTGCCTCTGAGGAGGAGTTGATGACACAGTGCTGGCAGGGGCTGGGTATGGACTTGGGCAACTGGCATGATTCCCTCGACATGACATCATGGGCCAACAGTGTGCACACTTCTTCCGCTGGAGACAGAGCTGCTGCGCTTGATGTGTTCTGTGATTTCTCTGATGCGATGAGTGCAGCTGATCTTTGCTCGGGTGGTGACTTTGGGCTTAGATTACAAGTGAGTATGACTTGATCCTTCTGGATGAGCAAAACTAACGTTGCACAGGAGTCGCTTGACCCTACTCAGCCAGGTATCTCGAGCAAGTCGCGCGATGACTTTGTCACTGGACGGCGACTCCTTGAAGCACCTCCACTTACGACATTTACCTACACAGCTGCCGCCATTTCCAACAGCCTCAAATCCGCCGCCCGTCAGACCCTCCAAGCTGCCCCCCAAAACTCCGAGTCTGCAACCGGCATGGATCACATCGGGGAGAGCAAGGCAATTCAGCAGATGCGGCGATCCTTCAGTAAGCCGCCGAAAGACACAGCCATCTCACGATATGATATGAGTCTGGCGTTCGATCCGATTGCGGCTTCAGAAAAGGCACTCGCAAGCATGTCCAACAGTCTTGAGCCTTCGGTATTCGACAGGACTATGCGGATGATAACAGTCGAAGTCGCACCATACGTGCGCAGCATTATCGGATACGATCATCGTTCGATGCAAGAGCGCCAGCAAAGAAGCTCGCTCGTCAGTGAGGGCGGCAGGCCTGGCAAGCGAATGCGCAGTACTCGAAGTGCGCTCTCGGCTCAAGAGGGCGTGGCGCGCGGTAGTACTCGCAGAGAAAGCTACTTTTCTGCCGAGTTGAACACGCCGTTGGTCATGAGGACCGGAGGAGAGAGTTGGCAGGCGGCTGTGGATATGGAGATGAGGCTGATGCCGCGACTACCAAGTGTTGCCCCGAGTGACACCAGTAATGAGATGGCGGCGCCGGTGTCAAGTGCTGAGGCTCCAGTGCCGATTGCAGAGGTTCCGACATTGAGCGCGGAGTAGACGAACATAATGATGGGTTGCATACTGGAGCTGGAAAGCGGTACGCTTCGGGGAGTTTGTGGAAAGGCATTGGCAATGGCTCATTTCATCGATAGATAACACGGCTAGATGAGATTGAACTAGATGATTTTTTCAGCTTATCTTGGATCCCACCGACTTTAGTAGTAATCTGACCTTCGTCGAGACCTCCTATCATCGTACACAGTTTCTGGCCTTCGCCTCTCAGGAGACGGGAATCGAGCTGCGCCCCTCCGACTCCAGTCCTCTACAGCATCCTCCACCCTCCTCGATCGGTTATCCTCATCGAAAAACCTCTTGCTACTTCCCGCCTCCGACCTCGCAGACGTCTTTGCATACCTCACAATCTCATCCCTCGGCGGTCCCATGATGGCCTCTTCAGTCAGCCTCTGCCCTCTCGGCTCCTCAGCAAGGCGGTACGTCCTGGGCGGGGGGTTATAATCGGAAAAGTACCCGTCACTTTCGTCCTCGTAGTACCGCAGCCCCCTGCGCGACGGTAGCCTCCTGCGTGGAGGGCGGTCGTACTCGGGGACGTACCCGTTGTGTCTGTCGCGGACGACGTTGCGGCGGCGAGAGTGGCGGCCGGGAGCGTTGAGGGTGTCCCAGTGGGGGCCGCGGACCTCTGGGTGTTTGCGTTTGTGCCAGACGCGGTGGATGCAGATTGTGGCGACGGCGATGGCGGCGATGAGGACTGCCGTCGTCTTGAAGGAGGGCTTCTTCTTGGGGAGGCGTGGGCGGTTGTTGTTGTTGTTGTGGAAGCTCCGTCGGGCGTTGCGGGGGTGAGGGCCGGCTGAGGATGAGCGGGAGCGCGGTGGTGAGCGGGAACGAGAGCGGGATCTGGAGCGGGAGGAGTCGTAGGAAGATATTGAGGAGCGGCGACTGCGGGAGGGAGGCATTTTGTGAGATTTCGATGTTGTGTGTGGTTGTGATGAGAATTTTGCCTCGGGTTGTTGCAAAGGTAGGTGAGATATTGGCCGTCCTTCTCAAGCGGCGGTATATGGACCTTCCCTTTCCCTTGACCGTCAAAGACAGATGACGGAAAAAGAAGAGAAAGCTGTCAAAGACGGAAGGAAGTGTAGAATTTATCCAAGGAAAGAACCCTACACCGACGGACAACAACGACAGTGCGGCACGAGAGTTTGACGGGTTGAGCTTCGAGTTCCCCGGTGTCAGAGTCCGTACCTCCAGAGTCTGGAATTCGGTCCGAGCGAGGGTCAACCCGGCGTATTGGTATTAGTAGCGATGATTGCCAGTCAGATGAGGACGCGAAAACGGTGGCGAAGGTCGACAGGCAGTGTTCAAGCCGGGTCCTCGGGGCGATGCCGCTCACACAGGGATTTATCCTGTACTATGGTGGAAGTCGGCGATGGGAGCTGGTGGAAGACTCTTTTTGATGGGGGTGAATTTGAACAGTTTTGATGGGTGAGATGGCTGGGAAGGGGCGACCGCCGGGTCGGTGAAGCGTGGATCGGACGGTCTGAGGGTTGAGGCGTATTTCGGATGTCGAGGCTATGCAGACGAGTGAGGCCTCGCTGCCTAGAGAGGGAAGGAGTGAGGTGAGAAACAAGACGGGAGGACAGATGTCATATATTTCAGCTTCTGTCAAGACTATGACTCTGTGCCTAGTTAAGGAGGCTAGTTTGATCTAGTCTAATTTCTAATGGGCTTGACGCTTGTTGAGGACGCCGGTGAGAGAGGACACCAAATGTGTGGCTTTGTATTACGACAAACTTGGTAGCGCGGTTGGGATGCCACCTGGACCCGTCGTTGCGCAAAGCGGCAGGAAGAACAGACAGGGGAAGAGCGTGCGAGACAACCCCTGGCGCGGAAATCTTCCCCGGAAGGTTGCTGCGCGAGGCACCGCGCTCCTGGATTCGTCCCTGTTCTTTTTCTCTCTTTTTGATCTGCCTAGACATGCCGACAGAGTGCGTTTCTCATGTCTTGGAGGGTGCCGATGCTGGGATCCGCGAGGTGGGTTGCTTCGGCGGAAAGGGACGTCCCGTGAGGGTTTGATGGTGCGTTGGATGGGTTACTGCTTACCGTCGCATTCTGCGTATGCTGTCACTCGGCCACGAGGTGAGTGATGGAATGTTACCGGAGATTGAGACTAGACGGCGCGTGGTCGTGACGTGATGGCTGGTGATTGGTCAATGCGCGGTGATGCTGAGCACCGGCGCGGGTGTGACGACACTTCGGGAGCTAGAGCGGTCGTGGAGATGGTCATTTCTGATGTTAGCTAGGAAGGAGGTCAGTAATCTATTGAGTGTTGTCTTTGATCTAAATTCAACCTCGACTCCATGTGCTAGCTTTGGCGCTGACTTTGGCGACGACAAGACGACGAGACGACAGACGACGGAAGACGACATTGGTCAAAGAAAAGCGACCTGGATTTTTTTCCAAATCCAGTGATACGAAATGTAACTTACATCCCAACCTCTATAAGCTGTTTCCCTCATCTAAAGTAAAATCCAAGGTTGCCTCCCAAAGCAAGTCCCCCATCTCTTCTCGTCTTCCTCAACTCTAGACCAACTTCAAACCAGCGTAGTAACAAGACAAAACCCAAACCCACGACATGACAATGAAAAGAAGACTCTTGAGGTCTATCCACAGCCGCCTCATAACAGGCTGTTCTTTTCTCACTCGCTTCTTGGCGTTCTTCAGAGGCATCAATGCCAGTGTCATCGACGGATGTATATTCGTCAAATACTCGCCGACGACTCTGTCAAGAGCAACCTCAGCCTTTATCCTTTTGCCAACGGTCGGCTGCAGCATATCCTTTATCAAGTCGTTGAGTTGATCATGCCGGTGCTTATCACATCGATCGCTCTCTTCCACCTGCAACCCTGCAAATAGCATCGTCCAGTCGTTGGGTCTCCGGACCGTACTGCATTGTTCTGACCCCTCCGAGCGGCCGTACGAGTGCAATTCAAACAGCGTCCGACCGAGCATCCATACATCGCTCTTCGCTGTCGCTCGATACTTGTGACCCTTATCACGGAACTCTGGCGGAGTGAACTGTTCTCCAGGGATATCATTCCAAGTCCACATGACCTTTGGTACAAGTCCATGGCCGATAAGCTTGAATCCCCTGCGCCCGTCTGGATCTGCAATCTCAGAGCGCTGGAAGGGGATGATGTTGCTGGGATGGACAAACCCGTGCACTTGGCCCCGATCATGGAGATACGATAGCGCAGAAAGCACGTCCCCGGCCAGAATCAGAAGCTGTTCGTCGGACATGTACGTTCCAGGCTCGATGCCCTTCCAATCCGCTTCTTCGACCACCAGCATGTCTTGCTCTTCAATGTAGTCGCTGTAACGGACAACTGACTCCTACACGTTGTCAGCATCGGCCTGCCATCCCCTGGAAACCCCAACTAGCGAGGGGGCGATGGTGTGAGTGACTTACAAAAGCAGTATCTTCACTCAGGTAAACTTCTTCCTTCGCCAACCGCTCAAGTTCCCTCTTTTCTGGGGGGCTGCGGCCGACGAACTTGATAAACATCAAATTGTTCTGGCCGTGCTCCGCATTGGGCTGATGGCCGTCGTGCAACTCGTAGACATTCTTCTTGTGCCCTTCGCTCTTCAAGCCCGTAATCGTGTATCTGTTTGTTCTTCCGTCTTTATCCGGAACGCCAGTGAGGTTGCGATATGTGGGTGTCATCCTGAAGTTCCAGTCGCGGTTGGTGCTGTTCATGCTTAAGATGACGGCGATATGGCATGTCTTTATATCGCCGTCGTGAACCTACATACTGATGCCCTCAATCTCGTGGCCCCGATGAAGCTACAGCTTGTCCATTCTGGTCCTCGAGTGCAGACCCGGTCTAAAACATGTCAACACATCGCTCTCTAAATGGTCTAAGACTCGAAATTATGAGACAGGCCGTATACCAACCTCTCTATCAAACCAAGGGCTCTTTTAACCTCTGGGCCGACTTGAAGACTTTTATCTTAAACTCCTTCACGCAAGGAACTGACAAATGATCAAGTACATATCACGCACTCTAAATGTCATAAGCTGTGAACACTCATTTGATCCTTTGTACAACGTTTCAAGAGGCCAAGGTAAGCGGCCATCTCTCTGATATCGTGAGATGAGGTCCCTAACGACCAACCAGCCGCTGCAAAGGAGTAGACGCAATCCACTCCAAACTGGGAACCTCAAAGTTAATTTGCCTCGCTTGAGTTTCAACCTTGGCGTGGTTTAACAAAGCCTTCATACCACACGGCCGTAATCGACGAGTCGCTTCTCACCCAAGGAAGAGCATCCTGTAACTCACAGAAAGAGCCCCTGTCCGTCCCGAACAGAATTCTTCATGTTGACGACATGATAGCTTGGCTGGTCCATTGTCCAAATGCGTCGATATCGTAGCACGTCTTTGTCATGTGGACCCGTTCCAGAATGGGGTTTACTCGAACACGACATAGTTTGCTTTAATCTGGTCAACGTCAGATGCGAATCTTCATGGTCAAGAGAGGTAGGAAGACGTGGAAAATAATAAGAACCTTTTTAGTATCAATCCCTGTCTTTGTATTAACATCATCATGAACTCAGGCATCAGCTTGATCAATTTACAGTCCATTCTCTAAATTCTAAACCTGAGAAATACACTTTTCCTCTCAAAATATGAACCGAATTCCCTGCTCACCCCCGAAATCAAAAGTAAAGAAAGCAGATCCTACACAAATACAAACCAAACCACATCAAAAGCAACCGCTCAAACCCCCTATTCACACGCGTAGACCACCATGTCCATATTCTTCCCATGGCTGTCGCCCTCCGCATCTCCGCCTGGGCCTTCTTAATAGCCTCCTTCATCTCCATATTCTCAACACTCACCTCAAAGCCCTCATTAGCGGTAAACTTCGCCTCAAGAAGCTCCGTCAATGCGTCCTCCGCCCGGGGCCGATCTCCCGGCTTGTCCTGCAGCAACTTGGCCACCAGCGCCTCAAGCCAGTCGTGCCACACTCGCATTGCCGCCTCATTGCAGGTTTTCTCTCTCGTCAGAAACTCCGTGTATACGCCCCTGATGGGCTCCGGGATGCGTCGGCGCCGAGATTCGTGGAGCTCCTGCAACATCGTCCCGAGCATCCACACGTCGCTCTCCCGCGTCGGCTTGTACCGTCCCCTTCCCGCGAACTCGGGCGCCGTGTACGTCTCTCCAGGAAGCTCCGCCCACTCGGAGAAGATGGCCGGCACGAGCCCGTGGCCGAAGAGTCTGTATCTATGCCCGTCTCCGTGGGGGCGAGCAGTGTCATCGCACCGAACTACATTTTGCGGCCGGACATCTCCGTGAACGATGTCCAGGGCGTGAAGGTACGTCAGCGCGGAGAGCATGTCCACGGCCACGTCAACAATATCAGTATCCTGAAGTCCTCGTAATATGCTGTTGGCCAGGAGGCCGCTCCACTCGAATTGAAGCTTGTCCATGACGAGCGCACACGCCGTCTTCTCATGATCCGCCTGTTCTCTGTCGCCGAAGTCTTCAATGAAATCCTTGTACCGAACGACACATTTCTATTTCCTGATCAGTAAAGTAGTCCATGCAGTCAAACAGCCGACAGGGAAAAACACTCACAAAACAAGCACCCTCACTCAACTCCATCTCACGTCCGACCAGCTTCCGCAAGTGCCTCTTCTGGTCCCCACTGAGAGGCTCGCGGGGACTGATAAACATGAGATCGTCCCGTCCGCCGGCGCCGCTGCCCCGAGACCCGAACCGCAGATCATAGACGCCGTTGTTCTGGCAAAGGCGTCTGACGGCGTAGACCCTATGACTCTCGTCTTTGCGCTCAGCGCCGATGGCGTAGAATGTATCATCGACAGGCCTCATCTTGGACTGGTCGTATCCTGATATATGCGAATGAATTGTGCGAGGTATTTCTATGAAGAGATATCAACCAACATGCCTGGGCCTTCTTATATATCCAAATAAGTCGCCAAAAACCACCGCCATCGTGACCCAAGTACAGCGCGCGTCTTGTCGGTTCGAGTCGTGGTACGCAGACCCGGCCTGATACATCCTCCCCCGCCCAATGAACCCAAGACTGGACAGACCAAGTCGGCCATACACTATGGACAGTCTCTCATGACAAGTCGAATCAACATGATCGCCTTGAGCTGATCGGATTTTGGGCAGTCCAAGCAGTCTTTGTCCCATGGTATCTCCCATCCGATTCACACAATGAAACCAAACATCTTTGTCCTGCAAAGATCCAAATCGACAAGTCGTCTTTCATCTTCACACAGCGAAGCACCTATATTTCCGAAAAACAGACCCAGAGGATGAAAATCCGTTTCCGTTGGTTTTTCTGGTCTTTTTTGGGCAATGACTTGAACAACAGAGGCCACCGATCAACCGTTTCAAAACCCATCAACACCGGTCTTCGTCCATCAGGCCGCGAGCATGGCTTTCCATTCCATGACGCCCCCGTGGCCTAGAGCATTGTGAACCATACCTGCCGAGCTGAGAGAAACTCCCACATTGCATCCAAATCTGACCAGTCAGCTCCGAGCTGGTCATCGGGCGCAAGTCCGAACCGCTCCAACACCCCAGGCCCAGTCTTAGTCATACAGTGCTCTAAGTGAATTGTTACTCTTCACACCGTGTTCGCAGCGACATCATCGAATTCGAATTGTCACTGCCACCATTTCATTGGCCAATGCTGCAACTCAATGCATTCCTCACCGCCAATCATTATTCACATGTTTTAATCCCCAAGGTCCTTGCATTTTTACTGATTTGATTTGTCTTGATCTTTCACGATCTAGTGCTGCCATTGCTGACATTTTGCATCTATCTACTCTCGTCGGCTGGTTGAAGCCGTCGGAAGAACCAAAAATCCTGAATCTTCCTACCCATGCCAGGGTTGTTCTTTTGTGCAGAGGACCCCACCTCGCACTCGGGAAGACATTACACGGAACCAAGTCCTCCTCAGTGTCCTATCCACCAAGTCCAATCCACGGTAAAAGATGGAAGACATACTAACTCCGCCGATGCAAATTTTGAGAAGAATAAATGTGACCCATGGGTTTCATCCTTTTCATCACCCCAGTACCATTTGTCCTCAAGCATCAAAAGAATTCCGGCCGTTGCTCAGACTGGTCGTAAAAATGAGGCCCTTCCGACGCCGTAAACAATGCAATGCTGAAAAGACAATAACCAAATTGAAAGAGTCCCATGTAAAACCATGCTTCGAAAATGTGTGTTCAAATACGTAGTATTGGAAAGTACCCCCACGCCTAGTTGGGGTACGGTCCTTGAGGAAGACCGTGGGGAATCTGGGACATCTGGCTCATTCTGTAGGGGTTGTTCATAAATTCGGGAACAACTCCAGTTCGTAGGTCGTTGCGCCTGCCAAGAGGCTGGTAATGCATCTGCGTAGTAGGCAGATGATACTCGTTGAGAGAGGCCGACGGCGGTGGGTAGAGTAGGGTGTTGACGTGACGGATCGGCTTGTACGGGCTCGGTCGCTGTTGCAAGTACACGCTTGGTGAGTGAGAAATGGGCGTATGCGCAATAGGGGTGTGGATGACAGAGGCCGGGAACTGGTCGCCGAGTGGTGACGAAGCGTAGACCGAAAGGCTGCCAGGGCTGTGTCTCTTGGTCGGCGTGCCGTAGCCAATGGCAGGATGCATCGGGACAGTAGCTGGCGTGAGTGAAGCCTGAGGCATCGAGACCGGCGCTGGCATCGGCAGCTGAGGCATCGATGTTGCGACCGCCGCAGAAGGATATACAGTCGCCATGGCGCGAACTCCGTTGCCCAAAGGTGGAAGCGAGACATGACCCTGTGAAGCGTACGTGGTTGTCGGGGGGTAGACCATTTGCGAGGAAGCGGGGTTCGTGTTGAGCGTCAAATTGGGAACCGGAAGACGAATCGGCTGCTCGCCAACAACAGGGGGTCGGGCGACAGGAGGCATGGTGCTGGGTTGTCTCGACAATCGCTTCGCCGGGGGTTCGGTAACGTCCTCCTCTGAAGCCCTCTTCCTGCCATTCATGTTGGCGTGCTTACCAGACAGGGGCGAGACAGGCGGGTTGTAAGTCGAGGGCCATGTCTGGGCGCTCGGTTGGCTGACGGTGCTGGGCGAGAAGATGGCGGTAGTCGAAGAGGTCAAGGGAGGGAACGAGACGGCGGGCTGCATGGCGGCAGTTGGCGACGGTACCGGTGAGGTGAAGGACTTGTTCAGAGGCGATGTTGGCTGCTTCTGAGCCCGCTCGTAGTACTCTGAAAAACAGGCCAGCTTGACCAGCCACTCCTCCCACTGATCCTTCGTAGCCAACAGGCTGTAGCGCATGTTGCTGAGGAACTCGACTTCCATCACGTGAATCTCCTGTACCGAGATACCCGACACTTCGGCCCACGTCTTATTCGTGTAGGTGTTGTCATCCAGGACTGAATCCTGTCAGTACGTGCGTACAAAGTCGAAAGAAAATCTGCACTTACATTTGTTGCCCAGCATCAGGGCCACCGTCAGCAGTCGGTACTCGCTGCCGGATCGGCCCTTAACCACCGGGTTCGTTGTCTTCAGCCTGTAGACAAAAAGCAAAGCCAGCAGAATGACGTTTTGCGTCACCTGTGTCGTCGACAGAACACTGTAGGCCCATTTCTTGAACTGGGGAAACGGCGTCGCATACTCGGTTAGGCGAGAGACGGTGGCGGTAGGAGGACGGGATCGGATCTTCTCGGCGGCTCGCAGCGTGTCCATCGACTCGAACCAGAAGAGGCACGTAATCTGCATCTTGTCAGTGCTTTCGTACTTGTATGCAAGGAGGTGAATCTTACCTCGGCGGCGAAGTCTGCCAGGTTGCCTCCCTTGGGGTTAATACAGCTGGGAATTTGCAGGCTGTGCAGGACCAAGGTAGAGGAGCCTCTTCGCGAAGAGGTGCCGTCAGTCTTGTTGATGGCGCCGGATGTCGGTGTCGACGGGCGGGTAGAGTGCTTCGAGGTCGTGGAGTACTGGCTAGTAGCGGAGGCAGGGTTTACTACCGGCTGTGATTGGGAGTAGGTATTTGTCGATTGAGGGTATCTGGGGTACTGGGGTGCTCTCGCAGCTTCGGCGACGACAGCCTTGGGCCCTCTAGCCTGGGCAACGGCCGAAGGGTAGGAGGAGAGAACATGGTTGTCGTAGGCGACAAGTTGAGGGGCGTGGTATGCAGCGCTCATGGCTTCGGTTGGCGGCGTGCGAAGCCCGCTCCTGCGAAGAGCAGCTCCGGCACCGAGATTGAACCTGGCGTTTTTTTGTGAGTGGGCGGCGTTGTAGGGTTGTTGGGAGTAGCTCTGTCTGCACGATGCGATATGTGCAGGAGAGAGAGGAAGGCTGTAGAAGGGCAATGGCGCGGCAGTCGAACACATCGGAGCGGGGGAGGAACGAGTTCGTGAGAGAGGAAGACCTCAGGATGGTCGTTCGCAGCGTAGGAGTGAAAATTGGTCGAATGCGTCCCAGGTTCTTCGGGGCTCGTTGTCGGGGCGTGGGTGGGTTGTTGAGAGCAGATTGGTGATATTCCGAGTTATTATTTGAGAGCTCCTAATTGTTGGCCATGGTAGGGGGCCTTCGGAGATGTCTTCCTCGAAACGAGAGGTCGTAGCTGTGGTCTGTCGGCAAGGTGGGGGGAAGCTGCGAGGCAGTTTTGCGGCAGGTGCAACACAAAACAAGACAAGACAGGCTGGGAAGGCTCAAGATGTACTTGAGACTGGCTCGCGGATATCTCTTGGGGGAGTGAGGACGAGAAGAATGCGAAGCTCGGCGGGGGATTTGGTGAAGGTGAAGAAGAAGAAGAGTCGGGTGAAGCAGAGGTCGGTGGTGAAGTTCAGATCGTCCGTGTAAATGAGGTAGGCAGGTGGAGGGTTGCTCGCGGGCGTCGTCAATAAGGGCCGTGATTCGGTAGGCTGCAGGAGGACAGTAGGGTTGGTTGTCGTCTCAAGGCAAAGGCGAAGGAGGGCAAAGACAGGCCAGTTGGACTTGGGCAAGGCAGTGGAATTGTATTGTATGAAGTAATTGGCAATTGAAGAAGAGGTGTGAGTTCAGACAAGGAGACGGAGTGAAGCAAGTGAATGGGGTCAAAAGGGATCAAGAGGCGGCAGGTACGAAGCGAAGCAGCCAGCTGGAGCTGGGTAGGTTGACGCAAAAAATGGAGGCAAGGGTCTAGTGATATGGTTGCGTCGTTCGTTGTCTGGACTTTCATTTCTTGGAGTAGTGGTGTATCCAATCCGCGCCGTGTGCCGTACGAAGTACAGAGCGTATGGGTCGTTGTGGTAAGGTACAGGAGGCATGGCCATGGCATGGGACAGCATGGGATTGGGGGAGAGAGGGGGGGGGGGGGGGGGGGGGGGTCGCCATGGATGGGGAAGGCTTCACGGTGGGCAGGTACCTTGTTCCATGTCGGAAGGTACGTACCTGCCTTTTGTGAGGTGAGGTTTCTTACGGCGGTAGGTTCCCTGCGATGATGAGGTGGAAAGAGTGAGAGGGGGGGGCAAGGCAGGAGGGACGGACTGACTGAATGCCCTGGGCTCAGTGGGCTGTCTACGAATACCATAGTACTTCACGCAGCAGAAGAAGGTATCCGTAAAAGCAGGTACCTCCCAGCGTGGTGCCTGCCTTTTCCTCCACCTCGCTCCTGCTTGAGTCTAGTTCCTTCCTGGTTCATGTGCGGATGAGGACCCCTCAGCGAGTGGACGGCCGGCCAGCCAGCCAGCCAGCCAGCCAGCCAGCCTTCCTAAGCCAGGCCAGCCCAGTCCAGCAGGCGCAGCGCAGCGCAGCAAGAAGGAGCAGGAGCAGGAGGACGACCTCAAGCCCCTCTCTTGCCCCCTCCTAGGTAGGAGGTAGGCAGGTACCTCGGAACTGCCGCAGGTTTGCAGCAAGCAAAGAGGTAGCGGCACGCCGGACGGACGAGAGGCCGCTTCGGTCAGGCCAAGGCACCTTACTTTCCCTGTCTCATGTACCCTACCATACCTTCCTTGGGCACAAAGTACTTGAGCTGTGTCTGGAGACTGGAGGTGCACCCTGCGCCAGCCAGCCAACCAACCAGCTAGAGAGCCAGGTACACTAGGCAAGTAAGGTACCTGACAAAGTACCTGGGCTGTCTTCTCTGTCCTCTCTGCCTTCTCCTCATCCTCCTGTGGCCTGGCGCAGCTATTCGTACAACTGCTGCGTAAGTGCCATTGCCCTATTAGCCTGCTGGTTGCTCTCGGGCCGGTAACTGGTGATATGCTGGGCGTAGCTTGACACGCGTGTCCCGCCTCACTGCGCATTGGCGGCAAAGATACCACCAAATCTGGAGCTTGCTTCCACCTTGTTCGGGCTCGTTGTGCCTGCCTGCCTGCCTGCCTGCCTTCTTCGCAGATCCGCAAAACCATCATCAGGTTTGGCATGGAAAGTGAAGCAAGCAACACAAAGTGACGACAGCCGTCCATAGGCAGACAAGCCAGCAGACCCAGGCGGCCAGGCCAAGGCCAGCCAGTCCCCGTCCCAACTTCGCTCCCCCGTCTTAGTGGCCGGGCCTGCTAAGTTAGGTACTCACTCCATACTGAAAAGGTACTGCACCATGTTACTGGCTAGTGTCCACCGCGTATGGAGTATCTAGTCCCTTGTGAATATCCAAGTCACCCAGTCCCTGGTCGTCCAACAAGTGCCAAAGGGACGTCCAGCTCATGCCGGGCGGTCACTCAAGTCATTCAATCTTTTTTGTTTTATGTCTCCAGCGATCCAGGCCCAGTCAAGCCTAGTGCGCTGCGTGCTTGACGAGTGCCCTCAACTCAAGTCTCTCCTTCGCGTTCCGTACCGCACTTGCCCTCCTTGGTGTCTAGCCGCAGTCGGAGTCACGGTCCCCAGCCGGACAGTGGGAGAGTGTGTGAGGTGGGATGCAGGTGGGCGTGGATAAGGAAATGTGGAAGAGGGGGGAAAAGTGTGTGAGAGAAACAGACTGATGAGAGTTGACTGAGAGTGTGTTCCGTGTGTCGTGGAGTGGCACCTGAATGGTTGATTCTCCTTCTTCTTCTTTTTTTTCGCCCTTCCTTTCCCTCTTACCCACCTTTCCAAGCCATACCGAAATAGGGTTAGCGTATCTTAAATGGAAGCAAGGATTGCAGGCGGTGCGGTACGTTGCGGGAACCTACCAGACCACCTCAAGACAGAGAGGCTCCAGCGAGCGAGCAACCAACCACTTACCGACGCCGGGCAAGACAGACAGGGTATGGGACGCAAGCACAGGGTGAGGCGAGTTGACGAAGGGGAGAGAGAGGGGGGAAAAGAAAAAGAAAGATACGTACCTGGTGCCTGTCCGTCGGGTGCCTCGTCGCTGGTCTCACCCCCCTGCCCTTTCTCCCGTCGCTTGCTCCCTGGAATGTTCCTTCACACCCCCCTCCCATCATCAAGTGAAGCATCCTTCGTGATTTCTCCACGTCCCCTTCTCCCTCTTTCCCATCTGCGGCGCTCATTGAGAACCCAAGGGTGCCCAGACAGCGTCGGGTGGGGTTTCGAAGCCTCTGGTCCGTCTCTCTTGCCTGCTTTTGGCTCGGTGTCTTTGGGTTGGTGTCGCCTCAAGCTGCAGCGGCGGCACCAAGCACCATCAGCCCGCAGCCAGGCAACGCAAGCTTGACTGGATGCTGCACAACCTCTGCCGTGCCCGTGACGGACGGGGATTCAAGATGCATCTAGACGGTGGCCGAGTCGGTACTCGAAACTCTGCTTTCCCAGCGGAAATCGTCACCTGCGGCGCGTCGTTCAAAGTATCGGCTACTCTCATCGTGTGTACGCAGTATGTGTAGGATGGATGATTCGAGGTCTCCGTCGTCGTGTTGTCGTCGTTGTCGTTGTCGTTGTCGTTGTCGTCGGCTTCGGCTTCTTGTCAGTACATCCATCCTCCCACTTGCACCTTTTTCATTGCCAATATCATTCTGCATTACCAGGCGCAGCCCGGCCAGACAACAGCTCGGCCCAGGCAGGCTCTGTGTTTCTTTCTCAGGCGTGCGTCTCGCCCACTTGCGACGCTTGGTGACGGAGCTAGCGCAGACTTGAGCGCAGGGCAAATAAAAGAGACGCCGTACTGCATAGTAAATGAACTTGCTTGTCGTAGCCGTAACCTTGTCGCGCCGCAAAGGCAACCTGGAAAAGACACCCGTGAAGACGGTCGGTCGTCCTCCTCCAAAGACGGCCCTAGAAATTAGCTCCGTCCACCATGAACACCACCCTTGTCCTCATGCGCTCCCCACCACCACGACCACGGTCACCACGACCACCACACCACCACGACCGCCGCAATTCTACCGTAGTTCGACACCGTCCATCCTCCAAAAGCCAGGCAGGCTCCTCGTCATGACCACCACCGTCGCCGTCGCCATCGCCGCCAATGATCCATTCTTTCTCGTCCCATCATCCCGCCGTGTCCCATCCCGCCCCCCGTCCACACACTCCATCCTTCGCTGTCGCATCCCCACACAAAACTCTCTCGGGCCTTGGTCTCTTTCAGCCCGTTACCCTGCCGAACTAACATTACGAACGCCCATCCCCTACCGATGCAGACTGAACTGTCGCTGTCCAGGGCCAGACACGGCATGCTAGTGCGCCGTAACCCGTAATATCGCCCTCACTTTGACTCGAGCGTCTGTCCCAAGTCCCCATAAGCTACCACACAATTAATGAAGCAAGCGGGAAAAAAAGTACACTGCGTGGCGCATCCAGTATGGAGCCTGCGTATCGACTACCCTTCATACTCCTGGATCTGGACCTGGACTTTGCGTCACCCGTGACCCGGACATGCCCCATCGCTCAAAGCATTTCGATTGGCTCGCTCGTGTCCTTTTTTTGCAGACGGGTCTTTCGTCTTCGTCCTCCGCCGTCGCCAATTCCTCGCCTACCGATTCAGGAACGCAGGTGGGCGGGCGTATTTTGCAGCTCCGTGGTGGTCATGGTCCTGTCCTTGGTTCGGTCCCAGTTCATCAACTGGTCGAGTCTGATGGATCATCCTGCTCATCCGCGCTGCGACTCCAGAACGAAAAGCAACCTCCGATGGACCACTCTCCTCACTTTAGTGGGCGCCTCGTCCTCGTGTGTGCGGCGCTCCATCGCGAGGATTCCCGGATGATATGTGAAAGAAAAAAGTTGTTCCAAGTCCCCACTGCTGTATGTGAAGCGCATGTTACGACCTGTGACCGCCAAAAGTACGCAACCAACAAGGCTATCGGCAGGTGCGGTACTTGCCGTCGATTGGTGAGCATGAGCAGAGCATTAGCACACCTTACCCTCCAATATTCGACCCTCAAGCACAAGACCCAAAGATATCGCAAGACCCCAGGCCCAGGGTGCGTTGCGGAAGCGTCGCTCATTCAGGCATAGCGCCCCGAGTTGTTGGCCTGATATCTCGACACCTTGGCAATCCATACTGTCTCAACCATCAACACACCCTTATTATGAAGAGAGGCGGCTGGCTGACTGGCTCGTCTGCGTGCAAGTCAGTCGGAAAGACGCACGACGTCTCCACGATCATTTGCCTTGTAATACGTATCAAGTAGGTGTCAAAGGTTCGCACCAGGTCAGACGGATGAGCGCCGCAACGCACCGCCGCCCACACCTCACATCAGGTGGACGACCACCACGCTGACAAGGAAGTCGTTCCGAGGCAACTTAACTCAACCGGTGTAGGTCAGTGAAAGTGTGCAGTCAGTGTGTTCGTAATTCCGCCCGGCAAAGTACCTCTCGGTTTCCGTAAGTTTCGACATGTTTGCCATGCCATGTCTCCCTTACCTTGACCCGACAAGACGCCGGCGAGGGCAAAGCCGTCCAAGACTTTCAAAGTGCCAGAACGAATATATCCGTATCCGTACCCCACTGCCATAGCAAAGGCATAGGCAGTTGCATTAGATTCGCGGCCGAGACGGCGGACCAATCCAGTCCAGGCTGGTTCCATCCATCTCACCAACCAATCAGCAGCACCATCCTGTCCAATCCAAATTTCAGCCAAGCCAGAAAAGAGCGAAGCTCCCAAGCCAACAGACCAGGAGAGGCACAGTGCGCCGTGCCACCTCGCAAACCGCATCAGAAACACGGCGGCTGACGGCACTGGACCATCGTCGTCTGCCTGCTTGCCTGCGTCGAGCCTGTCTTGCTGTCGGTGGGGGTGGGTTGGACACACAGAGAGACTGAGTTTCTGAAGTTCCAAACAACAATGTACCCTGTTGGTTCCATTGCACTTACTGCAGCACCTTGCACCCGTCTGCATCGGTGCAGTTAGTCGCATGCCATCAAATACAATTGCCAGAGAGGCCAAGATCAGGCCAGGCCGACAGGCGTGAGTCTGTCGTAATTTCCCGAGAGTGCTGTCGGCGATGGCGCATCTGCCAGAATCTCCGTACATGGAGTGCTTTCGAGTGCTGACGCCTCTGCACATAGGACTGGGGCAGTCCAAGCCCCTCTCTCGCTGTATCCTCAGGGGATGGGACTTCCGCGCTGAGGAAACAGTACTAGGTAAGTAAAGTTGGCACCGGTAGGCGCAGCCCGACAAGGACCCCTTCTGAAATCTGTGCAGGTCAATACCCTGGTAGCCAAATCGATATTGCCGCGGCGGCTTCTGTGACGGATACGCTCGTTGTTCGCAACCATAACTGAGCCGGGGGTTGCCCAGGTCACCATCGGTCCATCCACCGCCTCGGTTGCAAAGCCGTAGAAAAGAAATTGAGAAGACGTAAAAAATAAGACAAGATAGACATGCCAAAGCGCCCAAGACCAGGGAGTCTTGTCGCCAACATCACGGCGGTTCTGTTTGCTAGCTAGTCCCTCGCTCGAAATAGAAAGGGGGGATGCGGGCGATAGGCGACGGTAATGGCATTCGTGCAGGACATGGCTCAGCGATTGGTACGCCGGCGCATATGCTATTCTCGCCTTGCTTCGCCGCCGTTCAATTACTTTGCAAATCAGCGCCCAGGGCAACCAACGCAACGTACCTCAGCCTTTCCCCTCCAAAACCAAAGAAGATGTCGAGTTCAAAAGCAAATCTTGATCCTTAGAGCCGGGGGTCAATCTATGAGAATCGACTCAGGTATCTGAGGGTCGGGACGACGATGAGCATGGGCTGCTTCACCAAGTGCCCACGCCGATCCAGACGGGCCTCGCTCGGCTTGTCGACAAGGCTGTAAACGTGCAAAGGCCCAATCCGAGCCATGACTTGGGGTTCTTTTTTTTTTTTTCCCCTCTTGGCTTGGCTGATACGCACTCCTTTCTGGCTGCATTGGGCCAGGACCATCGCTGAGCTGGTTCATCATTGGAGCATGGCGCCACGACTGCGAGTATCCGAATAGCCTGTGGATCTTTGGGAAATGGAAAGTTGAAAGTTTCCATGTTCCCGTCTGGGCCACCAATTGCGTTTGCGCCCCCCAATGAAACCGTGGCTTGGGGCTCGCGATATCAAATTGCGGCGGCACCATTTTGCGTAGGTGATAATGCATGAGCGACCAAAAATGCAGAAACACTACTCAAGGCCACAGGACCGCCGGCACGTCATGCACAGACCTGTCTTTGTCCAGCAATATCAGACTCGTCTCTGTCTGGCACACCGTCATCCCTCTCTGCGGCCTTGGCCACTGCGCTTTCGTGTTGGTGGCCAGTAGCCAGTCACAAGCTAGATTCGGGTGAGGAGGTGCCGTCCCGCCTGAGGAAATAGCAGCATCTCTGACTGACGATGAGGAGGGGTGAGTGGCATCTCGTTTCGACAGGGTATCCGGTCGTGAGAGCCACGGAGACAGCTCCAAAGATCGGTATCACAGCGTCATGGACGCCGACCGTGCCGGCCGAAAGGCTGGGTTGCGCTGGACCTCCCTCCGCTGCCACTGGATGGCGACTAAGTAAGCAGGATCCCCAGCCAGGTCATTAAAATCCCTGCAGCTCCAAGTAACCCTGTATCGGCGCAAAACGCCATGAGCGACACGCGAGAGGAGGGTGTCTTACCCGCGTCTCCCCTGCTAGAGAGCCTGTGGAACGAGTGGTTGCATTTTCAATAAAATCTGAGCCACAGGACCCCAGACATGTCATGTTGGAAACGGAGTTGCTCAGCAGGACAGGGAAACACCCACGAAGAGCCATGCAAACATTTGTCGTCTTCTGTCGTCCAGTCAGTGGGGGCGAAAGAATGGGAACAAGCAGTGTGGTTGACTGGGTCCAACGAATCAAGATACCTACCTACCGTTGCAAATATGGCAGGTTACTGAGAGATGATCGTAATAGTGCGGAACGGGCGTGCACCGCGAGGTTCTCAGTAGCATGTTGGTCCCTCAAGCCTCCATCGCCGTGACAGCCTTGACCGACTTGAATTCATCCAATTGTGCACCGCTTGTTGACGATAGGCAAGTGTGTCAATGGGGGCATTGCATCAGCCGGCAGCAAGACGCGGAAGGGATTCCACGGTTGCCCTCTGCTGCCCTTGCAACAGCGAGCGTAACATAGATGTTAGTTGCAAAAAGCGCCTGAGTGAGAGCCGATAGGGCAGACGGCCCGGCGTCTGATTCAACGCACAGCAGCCTTGGACCAGTGCTTCCGCCAGGCCCCGGCCCAGCTATGGTTTTGAACAGTTGCGATTCACCTGGGAGTATCCTGATTTTCTTTTTCTTGATGATGCCGTCGAAGTATCCCGGAGCAAGTGTTTCCATTGTACAGGGTTGGCTTGCACAAGTGTTTGTGACGAGCTGCTGCCGCCTTAATCGATTTCAGTTAGCGGCTGCCAATCGACATTGATGGGTTGGCGAACCAGTGACCAAGGATGATGGTTAGCTGGAAATAATAATACCTCACCTCCTGAAGGCTGGAATGCAGCCATGGCGATGGGGAAGACACGAAGCAGACGCAAATCCTGGGACCGGGAGTCTCCAAACCTGCCAAACTTCATGTGCACCGCAAGCCAGGGAGTCAGCACCCGCGCAAATTATGGGGTCTGTTTTTGATACCGGAGCTGTCGGTCTGCTTGGCGACTCTCGCACACAAAATCGAGGGCCTGAGTCCTGGCTCGCAGCTTTTGAGAACTTTGACGGGAACAGTACTTGGTAGGTATGTGAGCGGTTTGAGGGGCGTGGATGTATGCGAAATCGTTCCTCTCCTACTACACAAGGGTGAGGACCTGCGAGAAGAAAGATTCCCCATGGAATTGGACAGGGAGTGGCCCAAGCCACACCTCTAATGTTGTCCAAGGTCAACCTCGTCGACATGCGACTCGGTCAATTATCGAACGGCCAACACGTCTCCTGAGGGGCAGGTAGGCTTATGCTATCGCTCAACCCCGGCTTCACGGTCCATTGCTCATGTAGCTGATGTCCGTAGGCTCATTCGTTTGTGAGCATGCGTTGATGGCACACAATACCCATGAACGTTTCGGTATTGCCTGGGTTTGGTTGATCTCAGGATGTTGGGGGCCCTCGGCGAAGCATTTGGCTGTCTGCGGCGGCCCTCAATGTGGCTTGTGGCGCGTCTAGCCCGCTGTGCTGGCGTTGGCGATGCACGGTTGATCGGTGATAGTTCTTTATATGGCTACGCTATGGGCGTGCCGGTTAGTATACCCCACTCAGACTTCCTGTTCCATCCAGGGTTGGCACACGAAATCCAATTCCCCAGTGAAGCCACCCAACCCCCGTTTTGCGAGCACAATCGCCCGCCTCGCGGGACGTCAGTGTGACTTGAACTTGGTCTGTCTCCTTTGTGCAATTAGCAGTCGGACATGATGGGTATCAACATCATTTAGCGGCGTATGACAGATACGAGAGCTTGTCATAGTTTGGGAATCGCGCTCGCATACCGAAATGTACGTGTTGGGAAATTGTGAGAACACAGCTTGTTGAGACAGTACCGAGTTGGCTGATGGGCTCGATATTAATGAGCCCGGGCTAAGTGAGGCAAAGCGGTCAATTTTTTTCTTCTTCTTTTTTTTTCTTTTTTTTTTGTTTTTTTTTTTTTTAAACGGACGCTTTGAAGCATGTTCCTCAACCGGCTTCGGTAGACCAGGCTGTATGCGCCAGATACAGACCATGTCGGTTGACATAAGCTCTTCCAACAGCGGTGTCTGGGATGGCGTTTGGAAGATATCACTCAACCGGGTTCAAGATTGCTTCGAGATGTGGGTTCAGAGGATGGATAATGCATATCTGAACATAGCGGCATGACAGACATCGTGGTTGCTCTGCCGCCGAATCCTCGTCGGATTCTAAGGTGCGCTTTTCTTGTTGCGTGTACGTCTCATGGACTCAAATTGATCTCAGCCACAGAGGATCGTGAGCTTCTTCGAGATGTGACCGGCATGGGATAATGATGGCTGCCAAGCATCCTCGGCGTAGGGCTTCGATGGCACTTTTTGCGAGCTTTATTGCCAATGCATATCGGTTCTGATTGAGGACGTTGTGGCAAAGAAACGCACCGATAATGTGTACGAAGTCGGTATGCAATGGGCGATTAGAATTGGTACCCCGATGGTCGGTGATTGGACGGCATCCTGGCGTCAATCGGGCAGAAGAGGGTTCTTTCAGGGAGGGGGGCGTGTTTGAAGCATCGGGGATGCTGGTGGGTAGCTTCGCTGCCCACAGGCTGTAGATATCTGAGTCGTCAAGTCCAACATGGCTTTGTACTTGACTTGACAGTACACGCAAACAATCGGCCGGTCCAACGGTGCGTGTGTGCAGGGAATGATAGCAAATGGCCGCCGGAGAGGAGGGTCGGCCAAGGACCAGGGACTGGACTCGGGAGCCCCCGTGTGTTCCGCCGTCGAGGCCGAAGCTCCATAATTTGTGAATGCTGAGATGGCCGACTTGGCATCGCCATTCCAACCTGGAATCGGGTGGCTTCCGAAAAAGTTATCGAATAGATTGCGCAGCGACGGTTATTGCTAACCAGGCAGGGTTCCGTCTGGTATACTAGCATGTCGTCACAAGACCGGGATGCTGCATTCTCGCTGCGCTGAGAGCCCGAGAACGACGAAGAGAGTCTTGTTTAGCACTTGACATTGGCGCGCCTGGCCGAAGAAGTCACCGAAAAGGCGAGCAGGAATGGACCAGCTGAGGCTTGATCGTGCGCTGAGCAGACCACGATCTGGCCACAGATCACAAGGGAAGTCCTGCGTTCAAACACAGCTGTAGAAGCCTGGAAAGATCCGCAGATACCCTACCTCAAGGGCCTAGGGCGCACCCGGGGAAAGTGTGTGTGTGCGACATAGGACAACGGCAGCAGCGGGTGTGTGCCTAATTGTCGCATCTTGCCATTTGCTGCGGGCTCTTGCTGACGGAGGGAGACAAGATGTCTTTTTGCCTCGGAAGTCATTGATTCTGCCAAAGTCAGGCACCCTTGGCTGTCTGTGGTGTGCAGTGAACTGAGACTCGTGTGTTCTGTGGACTATTCCGCGAAGATAAAGGGGTCAACCAGCGAGCGCCCTGATCGTGTCTCTTGCTCGGAGGTAGCATGCTTTATCCGAGGAACGAGGGATTGATGGTTTCTCAGGATGTGATAATGCTCCATGCGCCTCGCAAGACCCAGCTGCTCAATGAGTCAAGCACTCAAGGCTAGGCTGAGTACAGAGTATGCAGCAGCATGAATTCAGCCGGTTGGCGGGACGGGCAGCAAATGAGCGGCGTTGAGGAGTTCCGTCTAGACGGTATGTGGTCCGACATGAGGCATGCAACCAGGGCTTTCGAGGGGGTTGCAGACCGTCTCAACAGTTGTAATAGGTATTGGTTCTAAGAAAAGTGCCGTACAGTGCGCACCCAACTCAGGCCTCTGGCAATGTAATGGAATTGGGGATGTCGCAATGGGGAGTGAACAGCCATAGGATTTGTGGCGTAGAGGGAGGGCCCGGTGGTGCGATTTTAGGTTACAATACGGATAGTTGGCACTGTTTGCAGGCTCCCCGAGAGCATCCTGAAGCCAGGGGTTGGGCTCCCATAATGCTGACAGCTCTAGCAGCGCCGCTTCCTCCAGCCGAGAGAGGAAGCTGTGGCTTGTGTCTTGAGCTCGGGAGCTGCGCAGCCGGACAGACAGCAGAGTTGGGCTGTCCTACAAGTATGTACATGCTTGACAGCGACAGCTGCAGCAAGTGCATTTGTGGAGGGCCGATATTTTTTGTCGCGATGGTCATGATGGTGCGCGACCCAGTCCGGTTCTGTACAGTGCAGGAAGATAGGTCACTGATTTCCAATGTTGAAACCGACCCTGAGCAATAGCGATCGCCGGCGCCTCATTTATGTCCATGCCTCCTCTTAGGCGCTGGCAACACGGCAAGAGTGGTATCCAAGACGCAGGCTGACCGTGTAAGGTGGTAAATCATGTTGTGCGGTGTCCACGGAATGGTGGAGATTGAGGAGGTGAGGGGAAAAGTCGAGACGACGATTGATGTCAAAAGTAGATTGCCGTGGGGGATCAAGGTTGGGTGTTTTGTCGGGGACTCCTCCTTGAATGCCTTGGGCGATTTTCCTGGCCTGAAGCAGGCATGAACAGGCTCAGGGAATGGAGCCTTCGGGGTTGAGGTGGTGCTGATACTGGTGCGTCATGTGTAAGACAAAGGGCAGTCGCATAGCATGAGGAAGCAAAAGTAACGAAGGTTGTTGGTCCCGTCGAGCCTTTTTGGTAGGAAACACTGCCGGCGCGGTACGAGTGTTGTCGAGGCCGCAGGGGCGGGTAGCGTAGCGTAGCGAGCGGCGGTTCGGATACTCTCCGCAGAGAGTGCAGGACGGATCGGCAGTGGACACGGGATATTGGACGTCGACAGCCACCATGTCTGGACTCTGATGAAGTACTGCGCGGAGTGAAGTAGGTCCTTGTCCCTGACAGAAAAAGGGTTGCAAACAAGGACGCTGGGGCCTGCTGATCGGATGGCCTGCTGACCGATGGGCGAAAAAGGGCGAATGTCGGGCCCAAGGAGACGCGTGGAAGCGCTGGAAGTGGCAGCTGCGTGGAGATTCGGGGGACAGCGGTCATGGTTGCATTGTGGCAGCTTGGATTTGAAGGTGGGAAAGGCGGCAATGTTGGTGTTGTGTTGCAGGCGAGCAAGGTTCGTTTCTGTTAGTGGCTTCAGTAGGATTTGCATTTGGATTTGCGTTTGGCTTCTTCCGTGCAGCGGGTCGACTTTGTAAGACATTCTGGCTGGGCCTGGTGATCGCCATGGTGGTTTTTGAGGGCAAGGAAGATGTCGGATCGAAATTTCGAGGATTGAGGGAGAGAGGTTGAGGTTGAGGTGGAAGTCGAAGATGAGGAAGGTGCCTTCCCCAAAGTTGCGCCGGTGGTTGTTTCCTACCTTACCTGAGCGTGCTGAGGTTCTTTCCTTGCTGGGGCACGGCTTCCACTGGCAACTTCACTGTCACTGGTGTCCTGCCTGCCTGCGGCCTGCCTTCCTTCAGGTACCCTACTGGCTTCCATCGACGCGGATACTTCTCGTACTGTGTACGTACCGAGGTGCCCAAGTGAAGAATGGAAGGTGCCTGTCTGCCTGCCTCCTCCGGTCTGCGAGGAGGCATCACGTAAGACGGGCAACATCCATCTTTCCGTTTTCACCGGAGGGGACGGAATCCGAAACGGAGTGGACGCCATCGCCATCACACCTGCAGTTGCTCACACATGGATTTTCAGTCATCGCCAACCCAACCGAAAAGGCAACCTAACCCAAGCCAAGCCATCCCTCCCCTTCCCTTGCCATCATCATCATCATCATCATCATCATCATCATCACATCCCGCATCCATTCCCATTTCCACACCTCCATCGGCTCCTCCTCGTCCTAGTCGACCTCGTCAACCACCACCCGTTACAACACAGCTAGGCTCCGGACCCCATGTCCGTTTCGCATCCCGGCCCGGAGCGAACAGCAAGCTTGCACATAACACACAAAGAGCAACCGGACTTTCTGCTGCCTTCGCACGAGCTGCAAATTGTAACGCCCTGCGCAACCACCAAACACAGCATCCATACCGACTTATTACTTCCATTCGCTTTGGTCGTGTGTCGTCCAAAAAACCACGGACCAGCTCGCCTACGAACGTGACGGAGACCTGTCCGATTGCCACTCCATCTCCAACTTGGGGCGTGTCGTGTCTCGTGTCCAAGACTTCTCTGCCTCAATTAGAGTTGCCAGTGGTCCAAAAGCCTGGGATAGGAAATAGGGGACACTTCAAAGCTTTGACTGCCTCCTGCCTGCAGCAACTCCTTGGACTGCGCCGTGCCGTCGCCTCACGACCTCGTCATCGTCTTCCATGGTTACCCGTACTCCGCAAACCCCTCGAGGCGCCATCCCTCAACCCCTCCTCCATCGTGGGCTCGGACGCCTTCTGGATCTGGATCCGTCCAACCAACGACAACGGAGAACCACCACCACCACCACCCACCACTTGTCTCTCCAGCTGCATGGCACGGAGTCAGTCGCCTGCTTGCTTTTGCTTCTGCTCCTCTCTGCATCAGTCATCATCCCTCCCCTGCGCCCTCTCTGCGCTTACGTCCCGCTGATCTCGAAGACCTACTGTACTTCCGTGCAGCCGCTCAGCTACTACTGAAATCAACACTACTCGCCCGGTTTCAAGCTCCGCTATTTGTTGTCCAACACCGATATGATTTAGCCTTCAATCCGGCATCACATCTCAGCTTGTCAGACGCCTCTGTTTCTTCCACCGAGGCACTTGTGTACAAACAGTCCGCTGCCCTCTGTGCAACCGGGCCGGGGCTCTGTCTTTCGCATCGACAAGCCGTATTCAACGTCAAAGTGACATGCCGTGTATCACCGGCCAACAAATGCCCTCACCCTGAGCATTGCAACTGCCGCCGACGAAACACGATAGCACTGCAATCGAGTTACGATGGGTTTCCCAACTTTCGCCCGTTGCATGGTAGGTTAGCATGCTGTTGCACCCAAGCCGCATAGCGAATTTGCATTAAGGACGCTGAGTGTCACCCGCGTTCAGTCAAAGAAATTTCGGTTCTCCTTAGAGACACCGTCAACGCGCAGCGTGAGGTAGACCTGAGCGCAAATGCCAAGCGGACAGTTGACATTCATGGCCTGACTCGGGACCGCCATCATAGCTCGACATATATCACCATCGAGACACGACAAGTATGCTTTCATTGAGTCCGCCAAGAGCGTCTATTTGATTCTGCCTGGAGTGCCTTGATTCAACAAGCGTGGCACGCATGGCAATGAAGCAGTCAGGCCAGGCTCGGTAGCGTCTTAATCGTCTGGTCTTTTTTTGCCCCATCCTTGCTCCCCGCTCGCTCCCGCCCCGGGGACAGCACGGGTGACGGCAAAGATGATCAAGGAGGGGGTCCCAATGGAAGTGCTAACTGTCTCGCCTGACGCGCCACAGCGAACGCTGTAATTCTAACTCCTCGCGTCTGATACACCGAGGCACTGGTCGGTCCATCTGGCACCACCGCTGTGTCACCGGTAGTGTGCAAAGCTGCTTGCTGTTGAGAACTCCACGGCCACAGCTTATTCCCTCCTCGTCAAATGACGCCAGGTCCATGGCGTCTTGTGCTGCATGCCCGGCGTGATTCCTGGTTGATCGGTTATGATCCCGATTTCCAGTCTAGGGGGGCCTTTGTCGGTTCGTACTTGTTGCGAATTCGATTTACCACGGCCCGGATTCGTCTCAGCTGCCCAGTCGCATTTGTTTGATACCTTACGTTCGACAAGCCGGGCATACCGGTGTCAGAAGAGCTAATGGCCTTGGGTGGTGGAGAGAGCTGAGAACCTACTCCTGATGACACGGCAAAATCTGTGAGCCGGAGAAGGGGAACTCCACTGTCGGCGTCTTCTTTACAGTACTCTCCCCTGCGAATTGTCCGTTGTGTTATCCGACGACGACGGTCTGGCAGCTACCGATGACAATGGCGCGCGTCCGCTTCGCAGGCCTTCTTTCTTGTTCGGATGACTCGCATCATCCTCCACCCCCGGAACGCCCGTCTTTATTCAGCTGTTTGCTCTTTGCTGCGGATTATCATGCTGCAACCACCCTCGCAGCAGCCCTCGTTTGATAGGGAGGCATTGGCCATTGTTAGGACGGCCCCTATCATTCCGGGCGGATGGTCTCAAGGGGCCAACGCGGCCATTCTTTGCCCCTTCAGGTTCCGGGTTCAGGCTCCTGGAATTGCACACCAAGTGGTCACCGACCATCAATCATCACTGATCAGTCACCTCACAGTGGACCTGCTCTGCTGCTCTATCCATAGTGCGGCCTGCGGAGCAAAGCCTCAGAAGTAGCAGCGGCGGCGGCAGCGGTGGCAGCAAACGCCGTCGCTAAATTGATGCCTCGAGCGGTTTAGCCTCTTGACGCCGCATACGAGGCTTGCTCCCCCCAGTACCTAGCCCTCTCAATCTATTCGTGCAGGGAAGGCAGAAATAGACGGAGACATGGTGGCTTTATGACGAAAGTAGGGATTAACAGGCACACATTTCGGACTTCCTTACTTCGTTTGGCTCACTTCGCTGCCCGCTGATCGTTGCGGCACTGCCATGAGAGGAAGTCGGCGCGCGCGCTCCTTTTCTTTCTAGTTGCTCACGCTGTCTTGGCTAGCTTTCATCCCCAGCATGGCGGAGGAATCCAGCGATGAGTACCGCCGCTACGTGAAGCTGGGCTTCATCACCCACCGCCGGTCGGAGGCAACAGAAAGCGGGCTCCAATGGCACTGTTCGTGGTATCTCGTCGCTGCTGTACCCTCCCGGATTTTTGGCCCCGCGCTGATCCGACTATCCGCACACCTATTGTCCGTTGGGACCCGCCTGCCCGCTGCCGCCGACCCTGGGTGAGTGAGACGACACTCCTCCGGCCGGCGGTCCGCAGTCCGCGGGTTGTGTTGGTTGTTGTTTGAAGCCGGTGTCGTCTTGCCCAAATCGAACAAACTCAAGGTAGCCCCCGATCTGTCGGTGTTGGGGGTGCACAACACGTGCGCCACCAAGCTCAACCTCGACGAGAGGGGGTTTTACTGTGCTTTGAGTTGGGCTTTGGTGCGGTCGTGTCTCCTCCTGATGCTCCTTAGGATTCTGAGGGAGAGCCCACACTGTCTCTGATGAGGACGAGGCGGTGTCGTAGACGCATATTGCTTTTTGGTGGTCTTGCCCGGACGTCGCGCACCCATCCGCAACTGCGGTCTTGGGTATTGCCTGTGATGAGCATGGACTCTAGGCCTCGCATACCTAGTCTTATCGTCGTTTCCACAGTGATTTGTCTTTGGTCATGTCCAAAAGGTCATTTTTCGACTTTATATGACCGGTGGTGGTGTTTTAGGAGTGCCGCGCTTGTGAACCAGCCGAGGCGTTGATAATGAATGGCTACTGACAAGACCCGAACCTTGGACCGCAGCCTACAGCGTCACAGTTTATGATGGCTTCCCAGACCTGTGTAGAGAGATGGCTGATCTATAATCTTCATGATCACTTCAGTTGCAAGAAAAGTCGGTCAAGGTGATGACGTAGGCTGCGCTGAATATTTATCATTTGACCCGGACAGCCACTTGAATGATGGATGACTTGTGTTGGCCCGGACGCAGCCAATGCCTTGATACTGCCAGAATTGCCTATCACTAGTGGCATGCCTTGTGAGGCTCCTTCCAATAGGGAAAAAAAACCAGTAAATGTTGTTAACAAATGAGCATCATGTTCTCAAGAGACCGGCCCTCCGTTCCGCCGTAGACTTGTTGTCAAAGCCCTGCGAAGACAGATAGTACAGGCAAGCACAGGGGAGGAAGTACAAGATGAGAGTAACTACGACGACACGATATTGAAATCATGAAATCAAGTCTTGCATACCTTTCTAGAAAGTCGGCTGTCCTAGAATCTAGCCATCAGGTTCCATGATGTCTCGCACAATATCGCAATGGTGAAGAAGGCTCGTCATCTTTGGGACGACAAACTTTGAAGGAAAATCTAGGTGCTTTCCTCAGCTATAAAGTTGTCTAGAAGAGAACAACTCTGTCATCTAAGCTGCATGTTCAATGGTCCTTGACTACCTCTGAGGTTAGGGAGTCAAATGTCATGGTCGGAACTACCCACGTGCATCCTTCCTAAATCCCAATTGCTTGTAAGTTTACAAGAACCACTCCTGGATATCAATGATCTTATCATGCTCTGTACATCTGCATATCAGGCAACTTGAAGCCTGAGGGGTGTGGCTTTGTGAAGTATGGTTGTGGCTCTTCTTGATCATTGAGTGCCTTGATGGATGCGCTCATATATTCAGTACTCAAGAAGGACCCGCCCAGTGAAAACCACCTTTGGGGTTGCCAATGGTAGGAGTAGATGTCTAAGTGGCGAATGAACAACACTGGTCCCCGGATTGTATCTCAGAAACCGCCTCCGCGCAGTCTCGTCTTCGGGTTCAGTTACCGCATCGACATCATACTGTATTTCTTTTCAAATGGTTAGCGAATAAGTTGAGAAATTGTGAAAACCAATTACTTAGATCTATGAATATGAGGGTACTTCACTCCATTGTATTTGCGGTCAGAGAACCTTGTGTTGTCTGGTTAAAGTTCATTTGATCAACTCCTTCAGGTCAAGATGACCAGATCGAGCCATGGATCGTGAGATCCCATTCGCCGAGACTTCATTCTCCACGAGTTGCTGGCAAAAGGCCAAGGTCATGTGGCTAGAATGACCTCTTTCTCTTATTTCGCTCCAATGATGCATCACAAAGGTTGTGTTTCGGTGACGACGTGGCACACATGCCAACCTGTTGAATCTTTCATGGTCTTTAAAGATGGATTCCCTGGGAGCCTTTTCAAGCCAGAGGAGAACAGAGGTGAAGTCTGGCATGCTGCTATCCTTTCATTGATGCCATCAACCATCTCGAGTTTCATATACCACATCATCCGCAGAGATGACAATGACAAGATATCCCCTCGAAGAGATAGCCGCAGCCCTGGCCCGCGACCCCTCCTCATCGTCTTCTCTGCCTCAAACTACCGAGGATATTGGGTTGGTCGATATACCCTCACACAGCGAGGCCATGACCTCGATCTTCGAGGCCGCCGAGGCACCTCGTTCGACCTTCACCCTCGACAAGACGAGATTCTACCTCCCCGAGGGTCCGCTGTCCGACGACGCCTTCTGGGTACCGCTCCCCGACGGCGACCGCGGCACCGTAGACCACCACGGGCCCCGCCTGGTCGACGCCGAGCCCAAAATCAAGATCAAGAAGCGGGCGAGGGGCATGTGGTACCGCGGCGGCTCCTGGATCGTCGACATAGACCTCAAGCGGCCGTGGTGCTTCGTCGCGCACGGCGCCATGGCGGAGGAGTGCATGGTCCGCAGGATGCAGGCGGACTGCCGCGCCGCGGCGAAGAGGCTCGCCACGAGCATGGGCGGCATCATGTGGCAACGCGTCCAGGTCGGCGGCGGCGTTGACAGACTCACGAACCCGGACATCGCGGACTGCCTGGCCCGCACGGCAGACGCGCTGTTTGAGTTTACGGACCTTACGGGGCGGTTCATCGAGGTGACGAGAAGACGGCACCTGAGGGAAGCGGTGTCTCCTTTGTTCAAGGGGGTGTTGAAGCTGCTGGGCATCGTGGAGTGGTACCGCGTCCACCGGGCCGTCAACGCGGTGCAGGTCCTCCGAAGGTCGTTTGAGGGACTCACTGGGCGCTGTGTCACAGGCGAAGAGAAAATGGCCCAGTGTGCTGCGCAGAGCTGCAAGGGAACGTATACGCTCGGCATGATGGGCTGGCGCCTTGCGTCAGACTTAATAGGCACGCAGGCGGGCGCGTTATCGGAAGGTCTTCACTCGCTGCATGTTCTTAGCACGACAGACTGGATGGGCTTCGACGTCAAGGAGGTTGAGGGGAGGATGGCTACGAAGAGCACGCCGGTGTGTCTCGTCAAAGACAACTTCTTCTGCGCGTGGACTTTTGGGATGGCTGTGCGATTTCTTACGCATCAGAACCTGCAGTGCTCGTGGAGTGCCGACGAGCTCGCGAACAGTCCAGGCCCGTGGCGGTTCGAGGGTCAAATCTACACGTCGCATCTGGAGATGTTGAAGACGTTGCCCTGGGTTGAGTGCTTCACGGGGTTGGAGCATACGAGGGTACGGTTCCGTCCTGTGAGCTGCAACGGATGCTATGAGAAGTTTTATGAGGGCCAGAGGGAAGACGGGAAGGAGAGCAAGAAGGCAAAGGTCAAGAAGCAAGAGGGCAAGAAGCTAAAGGGAATGAGGACTTGGTGATGCATGTCCGCTTTGAGGGTGCTTCGAGGTCGAGCTGAGGTCAACCCGAGTCTATGCGGCTCTGCGTGCGTGAAGCGGCATAGTTAGTCGTATTCCTACCCGCCGGATCAATCATGAGTAATACGTCCATGTGTAAGCTGTGACGCCGCTTATTTCCACTCGGTGGTTCAAAGAGATTGTAGTGTTGAATGACGTCCGAGCACCGGTGCAACGCCGTTGAATTACGGAGTGAATATAGCATTCCGTTTAAAGCATACTGAAATGATTCTTTGGTCCCATGGACGTTTGAGGATTACCTATCTGAAGGAAATGCACAGCCAATGATTTCCTCTAGCCCTGTGCGTTACGTCTGTGGTAAGATGCGTGGCATTGCAATCATTTCAGTCATGCTGACTGACGACTTACATTGAGGATGATACTCAGTAAAGAGTTGAAGACACGAATGCAAAACACACCTCCCAGCCCCGGGATGGGAGCATCAGGAGAGTTTTGCGAGTTGGGATGAAATCATGCGACGGTTGACTGGACGACTGCGGGGAGAATAGTGCCCACGTCATTGACAGCGGGAGTTTGCTGTTCTCTGCATGGTTTTGCCGTTTCAAAACCTTCTGCTGCAGAGACCAGCACATTGGTGAACCGCACCATGGGCAATCAAGGCCAGACTGAGGCTGAGGATGTGGTGTTTGAGACTAGGAGACAGAATGAGTAAAAATACGGATAATATGAATACGAATATGAATAGCGTCACGGCGTTAAGCAGAAACTGAGGTGCGACTGGATGCGACAGCTGGAAACAGCTGGACGCGACAGTGATAGTCAACCGACGGACCGTGTTCAGGCGTTGGACGGGGCGACGGGGCCTCGTGTTCGAGCTAGCGGGGAAGATTTGCTGTCGCTAAATCAAAGTAGGCAGGGGTAACGGTGCTTGAATGGGCCAATTTGCCGAAACGGTGGAGATGCAAAAAAAAAAAAAAACACGAAGCGACGCTTTTATTGGATATTGGGGGCGGAAGGAGAGGCGTCGGCCAATGGGAGGGACGAAAACGGTCAGGGGGAAGGGGAAAAAAAGAAAAGGAAGCAGCAGGAGCACCGGGGCTGGACTCAGAAAGTGGCAGGAACTTCAGGGAAGGCGCTTCTTCCAGCAGGAATTCGATGGTGGATGGCCATGGTCCACGTCCCTCAGGCCTCAGCTGAGAGCTGGCTGCCCCTGCCCCTTCCTTTTCTGCAGTGCACCTGCCTTTGCCTTGCATCCACCTCCTACCTCGACCAACCACCAACCACCAACCACCAACCACCAAGAAGGGCTAGCCAACCGGGGAGGCGCTACCTGCCCACCCTCCACGGAACATTGAATGTGAACCACACCTCACCAGTGACCTGCCCGGCCAGTGGCCTGCCAGCCTGCCTTGATCTTGCTCCTGAGTGGGCTCTTTCCTCCCTTTTTCCACGGCAACGCTGCTCCAACGTCCCCGTCAAGCGTCAGCTTCTCTGCTCGTCGGACAGCAACCGCACCCTCGCTGCCAACCACCCCGGGCACTCAAACCTCATCAAGCCTCATCTTGAATCGGTCGTTGCCCAGTCGTTCGTTCCCGCACTCTCGCTCCGACCATCGTCGCCGTCCACTTGCCGTTGCCGTCATTCCCAGTCTCCATCATCTCCGACCGTCACCGTCACCGACACCGACACCGTCGCCATCCACCGATCGCTTCACGTCTTTCTCGTCCCTGACCAACGTCCCGCATTCTTGTCCCCTTCCGTACCACGACTACGGACCGATACCCCGACGACATCCCTTGCCGTCCATCGAATATTCATTCTCCCAATACGCGAATACCCGCGCCATCGTCCCCTTCGTTCGCGACGACGCATCCCCATCATCCCGAGCCACTTCAGCCATCCATATTCCTTCCTCACGACTTTCGCTTCCCCCTGTCGAGCCGCCACTAGCAGTCTCTTGACACACCTTGACCTCTCTCGCATCCATCCGTCTGCGACCAACGCCTCGACCCTCCTCAACTTGACCCAAACCCATCGACGTCGCCGTACCACGGCCAGATAGCCCAACATGTCTGGCTTCGGCGACTTCACCAATATCTGCCACATGGCCCCGCTGCCGTTGTGCGCATCCATCGGCCCCGTCACCTCCGTGACGAGCGGCGTCGGTATCGAGCCCGACTGCTATGCCCGCAATATCGAACTAGCAAACACAATCATTTTCGAGGGTGCTGCCAGCGCTATGCACATCGTTGCTCTCCTCATGACCGTTGTCATGATCCTGCACATTCGCGGCAAATTCACTGCCGTTGGTGAGTTACCCATGAGCTTGACAATACCCCGCGACCAGAACCCCCGCTGACTTGATATCACAGGTCGCAAGGAAATCCTCACCTTCTTCTACCTCTACATGCTCCTCAGTTTCATCTCACTCTGCCTCGATGCCGGTGTGGTCCCTCCCGGCTCGGCTCCGTACCCGTACTTCGTGTCAGTCCAAAACGGCTTGACGTCGGCCCTCGTCACTTGCTTGTTGATCAACGGCTTTGTTGGCTTCCAGCTGTACGAAGACGGCACCCCGCTTTCCATCTGGCTGCTCCGTGTTTGCTGCGTCGTAGCATTCGCCATCTGCTTCCTGGTTTCGCTTGCGACCTTCAAGTCTTGGGCCGGCCTTGGCCCCACCAACACCGTCGGCCTCTTCGTCGTCCTCTACCTGCTCAACGCCATCGAGCTTTTCGTCTACGTCGCCCTCCAGATTCTTCTTGTCGTTAGAACCCTGCAGGACCGCTGGCCGTTGGGTGACATTGCCTTTGGTGTCTTCTTCTTCGTTGTCGGCCAGGTCATTCTGTATGCCGTCAGCACACAGATTTGCACCGCCATCAGCCACTACCTCGACGGCCTCTTCTTCGCTACGATCTGCAACCTCTTGGGCGTTATGATGGTCTACAAGTACTGGGACTCGATCACGCGAGAGGACCTCGAGTTCTCGGTTGGCACTAGGATGAACAACTGGGAGGTCAAGGAGCTGCTGCCCGAGGAGGACCGCCGCGCGACTGTGTACGACGATCCGTATGGCCATGTCAGCCAGGCTAGCGGCTATGACCACTCGTACTCCCCGTCTCCGGCGAGACACTCGGGCCGGTACTAAGTGAGCGAAGGCTATGAAGATGATGTAGGGCACAGATGACGACAATTTCACTATAGCATTGGGTCGGATCGGCGTTTGGGAAAAACTGTCTTTCCAGGCCGGGTCGGTGCAGCACTGACGGCCGTTTTTTGAGTTTCAGCGCCACAGGCGGCCGATGCGGGGCCGACTGTGATGACAAGAGGAGGAGGAAGGTTAATAACGTTACAGGTATTGATGCCAGCGGTTATCCATAGTACATAGTCTAATTCCATTGAGATATGAGAAACTTGCGGCGTTCCAAAATGTGCATTACGCCCGAGATGTGACCGCGAAGCATTTTTCCCCTTCTAGTCCATCTGGTCGACGAGATCGCAAAAGATGACTTCATGTGTCTAGAATGGCAAGTTGGTTCGAGACTCGGGTTCGTTCAGTCGGACTGATGAGAAATCAACAGGGAGTATATGGGCTAAAGCGGTCATGGCAGGTAAGAGGGAGGGGATATTTATTTTTAAGGTTTCACATAGGATGGATTGAAATAGAAATCCAGTACATGAAGTAAGTAATGCTGAATCTAGCTTTGGTGTGGAGTCTCTTGCCAACCTTGAACCTTATTCAGCTGGAAGGGCATGACGCCGAAGTTAACGAGGCTCTCGGATTCAGCGACACGACACGCTTGACTCTGCTTCCCCAGGTACTCATCGAGTCGAGCGTGGAACGGTTGCAAGGTAGTACTTGGTATTGTGCTGCGGAGACCTCCGAGAGAAGCAGCCGACATCGCGGGCGGCATCCAGTCGTTGCATCATTGCCGTTTGGTACAGTGAGGTGGAGGGGAAGGACTAGAGGTGGAAGGTGTGCAGGAGGTTCGTTATCGGGAGCATCGGATCTGTTATCAAGATGCGCTAGTCTGAAGCTAAGGGGGTTTGCTCGCACTCTGCACGAATCACGTGTGCTGGCAACTGCCCTTCGATAGGTACCTTAGGTGAGGACGGATAAGCACCCCCTAAAGCATTTTGCGTTTGTAGCGGATCTAATAGCACTTAGTGCACTAAGTGTGCCACCCTCACCGCTGACGGAACAGTTGACAGGAGGTAACGGGAAGGTAGCCAACCTAAGGGGATGGATGGATAGGTAGCTTAGGAATACCTGAGGCAGAATGACAGATAGACTACCTAAGGTACTTTGCAGTAACCGAAATTCTATCCGTACCTTACCTCCTTTGTGGTTGGAATTCAATGGACTTAGTATTTGCAGCAGTTTATGCGCAGCTGGTCCGAGCAGGACAATGTGACAAGCTTACCTTACCTCGCCCGTGTCAGGGCAGGACAGGTCAGGCCGGGCCAGGTCAGGTACCTTACCTCGCCTTGCGTTGCAAACTGCACGCAATCAATGGAACCTATTTACACGTGTAGTACCTTGCACGTATAGCAATTAAGCTCCACGCCTACTACTGCAGAGGACGACATTCCTATTGAACTCTAGCAGGGAAAGCGTGTAAGTTAGGTGCTTCTCAATGGCCGGCCAATAACAGGTTTGGGTCTGCAACATCATTGACAAGCACGACTATCCAATCAAGCCAGTACTGCGGATACGTAAGTACTACTCTGTACACTGTATGGAACGGTAGGTAGTTAGGATTGGATGAGATGAGATCGAGAAAGGTGAGATGATGTGGTCAGGTTGGGTCTGCTAAAAGGTACTTCACTCAATCTGGTGCATTTGGCCGGTTGGTCTTTCCCTTTGTTGGACTTTTTTTTACTGCTCCCCTCTGTCGTTTCCGATTTTTTATTATTTTCATCTCGTCATGTCTCTCTCGTCTCTGGGTACATTTTCTTCCTTTCTTGCACCACGCCTAATCTAGCTCGCCCTGCTGGCCTCTCCCCTTCTCACTCTCTTTCTCACCCTCTATCCTCCAAGGCCTATGCTGTAAGGTATACCGTCGCCGCATAAGGGAACTTGGCCCCGAGCGCGTCAGGATCCGACCTTATCGTATCCCGCCGGACTCGCTGAACTCCGCCGGCGTCCGCGTGCCGTCCCACAGTTGATAGCTTAGTGCTACCTCGTCTCTGGAACCTCTCATTACTCCCTTGCCTTGTGTGTTTCCGTTACGAATACCTGCCTACCATACCCCAAGCAAGCAAGCAAGCATCAAGGGAGCCTAGGCGTAACAGGGTCTTGCTCATCTTGCGCGAAATCACGTGCAAACACGCGATATTCCGTCGCGCCGATTTGGCAGATTTGAGAGATTGCTGGATTGCGCCAGCCGCAGAAGCAGTCGTCAAGCATCAGCATCAAGCAGGCCGCCCGCTCTCGCCAGCCCGTCGTCGTCCACCGATTGAATCATCCATCGGCGCCAGCAACAGTCAAACGCCGTTCATTCACACCACCTACGGATACTTACCTTACCTTAGAGAGACGCGCATCCCCATCCCGTCACTTAGGTTGCCGCCGCATTGAAGGCCCCCACGGTCGCTCCTGTCTTTGCATTGCCGTACCCCATTCAACAACCGTGCTCATCAATCACTCAGCCTGGGCCAAGCAGCAGCAGCAGCAGCCAATTCATTTCGACAACCTCCTGAAAGAAAAGGACGTTGAGGAGGTTTCCTTCGTGGTCATCCCCTGCACATTCCCCGCCACCCCATCCCAACCCAAACCCATCTATCCATCTGCACGTATTCTGCCTCTCTGCGTACCTACCTACCTTACCTACTAGTCGGCTCAGTTTTCAACACCCGACGTCCACTCTTCTGCTACACTACTTACCTACCTTCGGTACGGATACACTAGTACCTTCTTGCCTATCCGTACTTTACCTTCCACTCACACCAACCATACCACAATTACTTACTACACCTCCAACCCAACCTTACCTCCCCGCTACATCTGCAGCTGCAACTGCATTTCTTGTCGCGCCAATACTGACGCCGCTTGACGCATCGCCCACATCCCGGGCAATCCTATCTCTCGGCGAATCTCACCATACCAGCCAGTGTCGCCACAGACATCGCGCCGTCTTTACGTCCCCCGTCCCGTCCCCGTCCCCCGTCATTCTCCTCCTCGTTCCCGCTACTCTCTCCGTCCTCGAACATACCTAGGGAGGTATTCTTTGACGCTGGAAACCCGCATTTCGTGGCAGGGTACCGGAACCGCGGCCGACTCGAAGCGGATTGATCGACGCACGCGACATCTTCGGCTGCTGCATCCCCGGAGCCACTGCACTCTAATTCTGCTCACCACCACACCTCTCGTCTTAATGCGAAACTCCAACATTGTTCACACCGATCGCCCCTGCGAGCTGGAGTAGCCCATCTGCACATTGTCTCGTCTGCTTCCGACAAATTTTCACCAACGACACTAGACTCTACTTTGGATGAACCGCACAGCCGTCCCGCCCCTCACCCGCATCTCACAAGTCTGAGCAGGGGCTCTCATCTCACTGCGCCTGCCACAGAGGCATCTTCATCATGCACTTCGACACCGGTGACGGCAGTGGGCCGTCCCGCCAAGACGAAGAAAACTATTGGCAGACCCTGCTGATATCTCATGAGGCTGAAGATGAGCTGGAAAACAATAACTTCATGGCCAAGTCTGAGCCTTCTCGCATGCGCCTAGCCGCCCTGACCATGGAAAAGAGGGAGCTTGAGAGGCGTATGTTGGAGGTCAACCAGGCCATTCAGAGAGAGCACGGCGCTTTGGAGAAAATCACCATCAACTTTCAAGAGGGACGTCAGACTGTTCAAATGGACCGAGAAGCCAGAGTACAACACATGCAGGCTTATTTCGCACAGCACCGCCAAAGAGAAGACGAGAACCGTGCTAGGATCGCCGCTGCCGCCCTTGCTGCTCCCCGCCGCGATTCCGAGACTGTCCGCCTTGCACACACGAGCGACGTAATGAACGGCAGCAAACCGAATGGTGCTAACGGCGCGGTGACTAATGGAGACCGGCTCCTCAGCAATAATGGCCTGCCACCTTCCGCCAATCTGCCAGACCAGCCGGTCACTATGATTATGGACGCTTCGGGCCAGCGCATCGGACCTGTTCACCGCATTCCCGTTCACGGAGCCGCGGGTGCGCTTCTCGACAAGAACCCTAAGCGAGCGGTGCAGTTGCGTCCTGGTGTTATGTTCACCGAGCTGGATCTGAAGAGAATCCATGAGGACAAGGACCTTTGGACCGCCGTTATGATCCAGGCCATTGGGGACCAGCAAACGGACGGAAGGCGATGCGGCGTATGCGTCCAAGGCGGAGGCCCTTTTTCGGATTGCACCATCGTGCAAGGGCTTGGGTCTTGCGCTAATTCTTACTGGGAGAGACGGAAGCAGGCCGATGGCCAAGCTGCAGACCAGGCGCCCACGGCTGCACAGCATGCCAAAGTTATCAGCACCCGAGATGAGAGCTTCAACGGCACGGCCACGCCCATGTCCAGTCGACCTGCGTCTAGAGACAAGAGCACCGGCGAGGAATCGACTATCGCAGATGACACGGAGGAAGACCACACGCCAATCACCCGTGCCAATCTCGTCCTCAAGCACGATGGCAAGGTATATACGCACCCTGAGTGCATGGAAGGTGTGCCTATCGAGAGGATTAACCCCAGCCACCCATACTGGGATGAGTCGTGGCCTGAGATACCGCCTCTGATCCAAGCTAGTCTAGACAGTTGGCAGGTGAAGCTGGACAATGCCTTACGAAACGGTCAGAAAGGCATGAAATTCCAGCTGGGCCGACAAGTTAATAGGGGCGGCACTATCATGAGCTTCCTGAAGGACGGAGAAATCAGCCCGTATCAGCTCTTGTCCAAGAAGTACATCACGACCAAGCTGGTCAACTACGACACGTTATTTCGCCTGGCCGACACCTTGAAGTGCTTGGAAACATTCGGAACACTCGACATCACCCCGCTGGAGTGGCTTCGCCAGCGCCTGCATGAGATCCTCACGGAGAGCGGCTCTGATTTCAGCCTGTCCAAGACCATTCACGACTTTTACCACGATCGCAAGTACGATGACTTACGAAAGGCGAACGGCAAGAAGAGCATCGGCAGACCGTCGGGCATGAAGATGACGCCTAGAGATTCTCCAAATTCGGCCAAGGCGACTCCAAACGCCAAGAAACGCAAAATGTTCATCAGCGAAGAATTCCCCGGCCCGTCGCCACAGCGGCCTCTCGCGCCGACGCCCACCCCCCAAAACACACAGCCGATCATCAAGCAAGACGACTCGGAGCGTAGTGCGCCGCCGACGCCGGATCTCGCGAGAAAGAAGCTGAAGGCTGGAAGAGTCCAGGGCAATCCTAAAGACCCGGATCTCGCCTACGAGGGCTTCACCGATGTCGACGAATTCAGTAGTGACAGAATTGGCAAACACGACTGGGCCCTCAACCGCATCAAGTCTCGTCTCAACACCGTTGGTACTGGTGTGACGCAGTACTGGCACTGGATCCCCGACGATGGCGAGCTCGTTTTTGAGCACCAGGTCCTTGCCGAGGGCGAATCTGCCACTTGGGGCATCTACGCCAAACCGATCAACTTCCATTTGGAGCTTGAGACCATGCAAGAAATCATGTGGGCTGCCGACACTGTGAAGGTCCTGATACGGTGCAAGCCTGGCGTCGTGGTTTCGGCGGACGGCAAGCCGCGAGGTGATCTTCTCGCCGAGTTCAAGAGGCAACGTACCAAGAAGCGGTTTTTGGCCTTCTGCCGCAAGAAGGGAATTCCGCAAGTGAAGATTGGCGCGTACGTAAATTCTACGCCAGAATGGATGAATACAACTAACGCTTCACAGTTCTATCATTGAGCAGGCTTGGGACGAGTACGAGTCGCCCGATGTTCCGGCAATGGCGGACTCGGAGATTGAGTAATGGTCTGTTGCACAGATCGGAGTGATTGTCATTTCGCGATGAAAATGGTGGAGATACCCTTGGTTCTGGTCTCATGGGCTCGGAGAAGCTCGGTTTACTGGCGTTTTTTTGGTGGAAAATGGACAAAGACTGGGAAGATCCAGTCGATTTGTCGCAAGCTACAGACTTTATTTCGGGGCGACCTGTGCAGGCGACCGCAAGCATCGCAGAAAAGGCGGGTTGCTGCGTTAATGGCATTGAGCGGCACGCCCTGGGAGCAGCTTGATTGCACAGGCAGTCGGGGTGTCTGGCTGTCTAGGGCGTTTGCTTGGTTTTTCATCGTTTAGGAGGTTCAGATGGCAGAACTCATATCTCTAGACTGATGGATCAGGGGTTAGTTAGGTAGCCAGGCCGAGGGCCATCACAATAGAGAAGTATCTGCGGGGACGGGTGCCCATATGGTCGAAGCTCATGACGACGTTTTGGCGGAAGGGGGCTGGCATCGCTTTGTTGCAGTTTGCTCTCTGCCGAGATCACCAAGGCTAGGCTTTTCCCCCTGACGCACGAAGTAAGGCATCCGTCTCGTTTCCCTCCAACAGATATGTGGCAGTCCTGACAAGCAAGCGTCGATCTTGTGTTTTGAACCGCTCTTGGCATCTGAACGAAGCGGGAGCTTTTCCGGGAGTGATGGAGGTGGAGGCCGGGAGGACACATTGGGGGCCCCCACCTCCGCTCCGACCGGACATCCACTCATGTTCCGCGACCTGGGCCATCCCGGCAAGGTCCAAGTCCGCTCCGAGTGAGTGCGGACTAAGACCTGTATTTTTCCGAGCTGATTCTATAACGTTGTCGTCGGTAAATATGGGTTGGGTTTTCCGTTGCTCTCTGCACGTTCGTCTCTAATCAGGCTTGTTGACGTTTTGTAGATGTTGGCAGGGCTGGCCGTCCGTTTGTTTGGCGAAGAAACTGAGATCATGTCCAGTTTTGGATTTTGATTCGGGAGGATGCATGTGTCAGTGGAGATGTCATCTTGGAAACAGCCATGCATGGCTGGTCTTGCCGACGGGGCTGAAGTCACCCCTTTTCACGGCTCGATGGGACGCATCTTCCTGATGATGCCTGGCGTTACGGGAAGCCGCATCTCGCCTCATCACCACCAACCTCGCCTGGATGAATGGCGGTGGAAGAGTTAGGGTAGGGTCGAGCTCTTGGCCCGAATCACCCAACACCTCTCACACCCCCGGCGAAAATCCGTCTGCTGGACTTTCCTTCTTTCTTTTCCCTCTTCTCTCGTCAGGCCTTGTGCCTCCGACGCGCTGAGGGCAGACCCTCAGTCGTCGCTGTACTTTCATCTCTTTGTATCGTCGACTCCTCATGGCTTTCTCTGTCTAGGCGGCTGTTTCGATGACGAAGCTCCCGTGGACTCTGAGCTCTCGTTCCTTTACGTATCGCTTCCAGTCTATTTAACGCGGTGGCTTTCTTCCCCATCTTTGTATCGGCCACGAATCGGCCTTGTCTCGTCAGTCATGGAGCTGAGGCTGCGTCCATGAGTGTAATGCTGACTCTACGTGCGTTGGTATCTCAGTACAGATCACACGCGCGTCAACCTATCCTATTCGTTGTCGCCTCCCCGGGCCCAACCGTAGTTAGTGCGGAAACTAGGCGCCGGTAGGGCGGAAGATTCGAGATGCTGGTTTTGTCATCGCATCGTGGGTTGGGTCTCTCTCCGGTCTGATCTTAAGCAGCTGCGGTGCACACACCGATGACCGACGCTCTCCTCTCCGGGCACACGTCAGCCTATGTATCGCATCGCCATCTCACTGTAAGTCACTCCCTATCATCATATCACACGCAGGCTGATTCATCTAGGGCATAAGTTGCAGGCGGCAAGCAAATCTGCTCATCAGATGCTGAGCCCGCCAACCCTGCTGTAAGCACTTCCCATCTTGCCGTTATTGGGAGAATTCTCTGACTCGATGCTCTTGCAGGAACGACCTGCTTCCGTATGATGAGCAGCCATGCGTACGCCCACAGGCAGCGCTGGATCGTCAAACTCCCGTATGTCGCCTCAGCCCTCGCATTCGCATGGGTTTGCGCAGCAATTGCCGAATTCCCCGAAATGGAGGTTCGGGGCACCCGGAGAACAGTGGGACGATGGCCTCGGAAGACAAGCACCGCGACATGCTATCTCGTCGACGCGTAGGTTCATACCGGCTTCCTGGGCTCTGTCGGCGATGCAAGGCGGGAACGATTTCCGTCGGTTCGTCGCAGAACGGGAACTGGGAGACATGTAGTCTCTCAATGCTGATGACAGCATGGTTGTGCCTTTGGTGGTGGTCATGCTCCCTGTAGAGTATAACGGGGCTGGTCGCGGAGTCGCTCGCAGGAACCATGCCACGGGCTTGTGGTCTCTCCTTCCTCTTACCCGGGTATGTTTGAGATGGCCCAGACTTTTTCGCATTTAGGAAGGAGACCTCGCTGACATTCGGATTGCTTCTAGATTGTCTTTTGGCGCCTCGAGCACTCAACTCCTTTCCACGATGGATAGAGTACACCGAACGACATCAAGCATCCCTCAACGGCGATTTGTGTGGCCGGCCTCGTGTACCTGATGAGCAGAGATTGATTGACTTCGAGCCTTTCGATGTAGCTGGTTGGCTACATCCTGCAACATCCTGGCGTCAGCGCACATTCTCCTTGAGACAGGGGCTGTGTTTGCCTGGTCGCGGGCTCTTGGCTTGACGTTCCTTCTTGGCCGGTGGAAGACCGCTGGCTGAGAAAGCAGATGAGTTCATGACGGCGTCCCCCGTCGTTGACGACGGTTGGACCATCTCATGGTTCGTGGCGACGGAGAGTATCAGAAAACTCTGGGGTTCGAGGAGAAGAGGAGGATCGATCCCTAGCATCTTCGCAGCTGGTCTCGTCTCTTCACATCGTCCAGCATCTGCCCTATCATTTCGCTCTCGTCGGCTCGGAGGACCGGGTATCGAAGTGGCCTTTGGTCCGGACTGGACACGCAATGCCGAGTCTTCAACACCCTGGAAGGACTGGACCCGAGGTTCTTGTGCGTAAAGGGCGACGGCGCTGCTTCGATACCGGCCTCATCGGAGACTTCACGGAATGGCATCCTCACCGGTGGTGCTAACCCCTCTGGCTTGATTGTCGACTTGCGTAATGCCCTGGCGCAACGGGTGATCAACATGATGAATGACGTTGCAGGTTCCAGTCACCCGTGGGTTATCCAGACCATGTTACAGAGATCGATTCGGTATACCGCTCAGGACATCCATCGACTATCTTATCCCCGGATGGCGCAGGACACTTTTCGCGGCCGTCGCGACCAAATTTTCATGGAACCTGCTACCCATGGAGCTCCACCAACTGGCCGACTCATCGACACGCAGGCATACGCAATACAGAAAGTTGTAGCACGCGGGCCCGGTGAAGCGGACACGTTTCATAAGTTTCTCGTTGCTGGATCGATTCAGGCCTGCCCAGTTCTCAACTTCTCTGAGAAGCAGATCACGCTTTATCAAATGGCTCTGGTCTCCTGTGCCTTGAAGGCCCAGGTCAACCTGCAGGGCGTCGGCGACAGGACGCTCGGCGAGATTAGGCGTATATCAGGCTCCAAGATACCCCACGCTCGCTCCTTGCTACAACAGGCATCAGACGAAGAAGACGATGTGGCAGAAAGCGCCGCCGTTTCGAGAATGAGATCGCCGCCAGCAGGCTAGCGCAATCCCACCATGCCCGAACGTCGAGTATTTGACGATCAGCTCAGGGCCACCGTGAAGTAGTGGACATGGGCGACGTCCCGTCACCATCGTTCGCATCATGTCAGACCTCGCCCCGGTCGGCTGTAAGCGCCGCATGTGGCACCATGTGGCAGCACGTCATCTGCTTCCTGTTCTCTCTTGCTACCACTGCTTTTAAGCAGTAGAGACGGATCGCTCGCGAACTATATCTCGTCTGCCTGGAGGGCTCATCCTAAGGCGCTAGCTAGGACTTCGTCGTTTCACTCTTACAAGACCTTCGACGCTGTTTCTTTCCTCAGCACAACTACCGGATCGAAGCCCTCCCTGCCCTCTCGGAATAACCTCGCATTGGCGCCACTCAGCCGACCAATCCGTGAAGGGCCTCAAAGGGTCGACCAATCCGCGAAGAGATCCCTCATTGATTTTGCGCCCGAGCTTTGGTGGTAGGTATCGGTACCTTATACTGAACTCCGTTGCTTACGCTTCGCTGCGCATCAGGAGCTACGTTCCGGATGATGACCGAGCAGGTTGTCTTGATGTTGCCGCCAGCCCAAAGGTCTGCCATATTACTGTCGCTTTGGGCCCAACAGTTGGAGAACCGGAGACATGCAGCAATCGAGCCAGCCCACTCTACCACCAGTACCACCTCTCGTCGCGCTTCTTCATCATCATTCGGCTATATTATCCGTCAAGGTCGACAGATCGACCAAGAACATGACGCTAATGCACCGGATCTGTTGTTGTGCGAATCCACTTTGGTGCCGTCGTTTCCATGTTATAACATCGGGCTTTGGCACCTGAGCTATCGCCAGTCGAAACGAGGACTAGCCGGCCCACCTAATCGACTGGTATAACAATCTGGGCCCCTTTCCGCTTTCGGGCCAGAAACATCGCCCACTTCATCGTCAACTACCATCAACGAAGCTTTGGCAGGAACTACTCCGGCGCAACAGTGTCTACCTGCTGCGTATACTTGCGTCCGCGCAGCTACGATGGCTAGCTCAGGTACTTGGTATTGTACCATAACCGGCATGACGAGCAGAAGAGCATGGCCAAACGGAACACAGGAGTCGTCAAGACTCTCCATATGACCTGTGCTACTTTAAGTGCAGAGCTCTTGGTTTGCTCTTGGTTTTCACCTCAGCCATTTCCCCGACGTGTTCCTCAAGACCGCCTTTCTATGTCTTGAAGACAAGGGTCAAACACGAAGGGTCTTGGGGTTGACCGCGCAGGAAAGGAATATGAAAAGTATTGGGAGACAGTCAAGCGTCGGATCAAGTCGAGCATGGAGTACGAGCTGGGCAAGCTGAAGGGAAACGAACACCGCTTTGTGAAGGGGATGAATGCGGACAAGACGTTGGAGATATGGGAATGGCACCCCTTGGTAATACTTTCACTCGCGACTTTTCGCATGAGAAGGGAGACATTATTGCCCAGGTTGTACTCGAAACTGTTCCGACTTTTCGCTCTGTCGTGCAGATTAAGAGGATGCAGCCACACCTTCATGCAACAACGACAACGACGACACCCACGGATTCCCAAAGAACTCCGACGCGCTTATGAATATTATGTGCTGCCGCCAGTCAGCCTTGCTAAATCGCCCCGGGCCCGCAAAGCTCCCATCAAAACTTCGCCGTAGACGGCATGGACAAGATGGGAATCATCATCGCTCCCCATCAGAGCACTATGCAGCGGGGCAACCCCACCATCCCTGCGTCCCATCTGAGTTCTCTTGGGCCCGCCTCTCAGGATGGTTGTATCATTGGATTCGGCATGTAGCCGCGGCTGCAATCCAGTTCACAGCGAACAGAGTCAGATTTTGCCGTATGCTATGACATATGAAGGCCTACCGCCCCCTTGTCGCCTCGACAGTTCAATCTCGACAACCAGTCCCAGACCCATCTGCGCTGGCAGGCACGTTCTTGTAGACAAGGCATATCTTAGAGGGGTCATCGCCTGTCATGGAAGTAGGAGATCATGTCACCGAGTCCTGTTCCTGTTCCTGTTCCCAGCCCCAGCAGACCATGTCACACCAGAAGGCTCTGCAGACCGTCTTCCGCCGACCGGTCAGCAATCTACTGCTTACTGGTCATGATGAATACGTCAGCTTCTTACCCGCTAATACGGGTGGATGAGAAGCCGGCGATCAACGCAGCCTACCTGTTATACATAGAGGCCCGCGGCGGTTTGACATTGAATTGAGGCAGCAAGTCAGACGAGCGTCAACTATAAGCTGAACTGTTTGCGTCTCTCAATTGGGGTACATTCGCTGCAATCAAACAAGTGGCCCAGACAACAAGCATGTCGATGGCTGCCCGTCGCTTCCCGCGTCAGCTTGCTTGGATACCTAGGATTCACGCTCGAGGGAACATCAACACCAATGGATGTGCAACAATCGCGTCCAACCCGTTGCTGCGCTCGGCATGAAGGTCTCTTCCTTCCTAGGCCCCGACAAGGTCTTTGAGATCACGATGAAGTAGGCAATGAGCACCTACAAGAAGACCGCTAAACAAGAGACTCCTACCTAACAGAGAGCTCTTCCCTTCGAAGGTTCAAGTGGGCGAGGCGAAGGCCCACCTACTGAAGGGCGGTGACAAGGCGATCCATCGCGCCAATTACAAATTGACACAGACCCCAACAAGATCTACACTGAAGACTGGACGCCTTTGAAGGAAACTCGGGCCCGCTCACCTCTCGGTGTGGCGGAGTCCGACCCCCTCTCGACACGGAGCCCGTAACAACTCTCCATGCTATGTGTACTATTTCCTCCCCTGCCTATCGCCAGTCATGGCTTTCTTGCGTGTCTCCCGGCGAGAGATATCATTCGCATGTGGAGAGAGCGCCGGGTACTCAAATAGCTGCTCGCGGGACAGAGGGTGATCCAAACCCTAGCCTTCCAGATCCCTCTTCGTCGTCGTACAGAGAATGATCTGCATCTTGTTCCTCTCTTCAGTCTCCAATGGTCAAGGAATACCACGCCAAGCGCAAGGAAGACACATAGACACTGTTCAAATTCTGGGCTGTTTCGGTGCGGTTGCTGGTAGATCAGCAACTATCTCATGCTCCCGCGTCCATTGACGCCTCGGAAATATCCTACCTCTGCACCTTTAATCCCATCTCACACCCTCTAGGCGGGGCCTTTAGACAACGGAAGACTTGTGAGAGGCTGTAAGACTTCGGAAAGGTATTCCAATCTCTGCCTGGCTACAAATCTCATCTTCGATGAGCTGTGGCGGCCCGGCTGCGCACATCATCCCGCACTTGAATACCCACGATGATTGGCATTCGCAGCGCCGGGTTTCCACCATCACACGCGCTTCAACTCTGTACCTGACGGCCCTACCTCTTCGTTCTCCGACCGGGCCGTTAGCAACCAACCCACTGTCTCTCCTCTGCCTTTCACTCTTGCTCCCGTACAGCACGAAAGGCATCAGAGCTCAAAGGCTTTTTTGCGCTGCATATTCCAAGCCACAATTCACACAAATATAATATTTTACACCAGAAAACTGTTCGTTGTTACTCTGTTTCTTTCCAGATGTAAGATGATCCGATCGGAAGCCGAAGGGTAAGTCGCAAGACGTGAGCGTCAGCAGCGAATGGGTCCTTTAGGTCTTACTGCCATCCCGAGAACGCCCGTGGATTTCAATCGCGCCGAAGCTGACTAAAACAAGCGACTCGATACACAGTTTGGTCAGCAGGCATGTATTTAAAATATTTATCGATCCGTCCGTCAAATCGCCTAGCTTTCCATTGTCCTGCTCCTGCAAAGAACCCCACATTTGTCCGCATGTCACTCCGCAAGACGTCCTGCTCGTCCTGTGTCGCCGCCAAGAGGCGCTGCGACCGGGGCCTCCCCGAATGCCAACGATGTTCAAAGCAGTCAATCGCTTGTCACTATCCTTATCCACCTATATCACCTACATCCGTCTTGAATCCTCCGAATGATTCGCGCGGATCGCGAGATGCTTTGCTGCGGTCGCCTCGGATGTCTGAAGGCCAACGAAACCAAGTTTTTTCTGTGGAGAGTACGCAACAAGATGTCTGGCAGGGGGGTGGCGATGCAGGCGACGATGTCAACTCCCTGGCAACTGCTTCCGAGTCAATCTTTCGTGACGTCGGCGCGGATTGGTTCGCAGAATTGACGGGGAATTTACTCCCAGATCACGATATTTTGCCCGAGCAGTATCATGAAAGGCTCGTAGCAAATCCGCGTCCGGTCTTTCGCAGAAGGAGATCAAAGAAAGAGGACACGAGACGGGAAAATACCAAGCGTACCAACGGTCAAAATACACTCAGCCCCAGCCCATCTAGCGCTCTCTCGGGAGCCATGCTTGGGCCGTGGAGTAGATTTGAGGAAGTAGACACGTGGGAATATTGTGCTAACGAGATGCTCTCGTACATCTCGCTCTACGCGAAGACTGGGTCGACGCCTATGATGGTAGCAACACCACAAATCTCTCCTCATCTTGATCCAGTGCTTGGAAAGGTTTTAGGAGTCTGTGCTGCCCACGAGACTCTCTCAGAATCCCACGGGTACCTCTTCAACCAGCTGCTGGACCGCGAACTTCAAGATCTGGTAAACTCATCTACACTGGCTTCTGACTACGACATAACTGGACAGAGGCGCGACTTGTGCTCCATCATCAGGGAGAAAGTCGCCAAACTTCAAGCTCTTATCATGTATCAAATTATTCAGCGTTTCAGCAACAAGACAGGAGATGCCCAGAAGGCTATGGCCCAAGAAGCATTGTTTGTTTCTTGGACCAGAGAGCTTGAGCTGCAGGTACAGCTGCTCCAACAATTACCGTCATCCTCCGGCATGTTCAATATGGCGAGTGCTTCTTACACAGACCACATGGGACTTCTCGAAGCAGCTTATCGGACGATCATCATGTCCTATGAAGTTCGCGCTGTATACTGGGTTCTCAACCACAAGATATGCCCTGTCTGGCAAGATCTTTTTGCGATAGTAGTCCCGAAGAGCCTATCTGGGCGAAACAAGTTACTGTACCCCGAGTATGTGGTTGAATGGGAAAAGGGCTTGATTCCAGCAGTCAGTAAGGACGATGAGAGGCTGCAAAACTTGATCGTGGCTGCGTGCAAGGGTGTCGACGCTGTGAGACGTGCAGAAGCTTGAGTGGCGTAGGATTCAACTACAAAGAAAATTCCAACTCTACCAAACACGAAGCTCGTACTTCCGGATTAAAATCACGTCAGCGGCAAGTGGCAGTAAGATCGCTGCGATCCTCCGAGTTGTACATGACCCACTTTGCTCCGCGGTCCCACTGCAGTCCGCACTCGTCTTGCGCCGGAGTCACGGGGCCGCGCCGGAGAGCCAGGATATCTCAAATGTTTCTGATGATTATAAAAGCTAAGCTTGATACTGTGCTGAGCCAACCATCACCTCTTCGCTCAATTCAGATCAAGCACATCCTACCTTGTTCCCAGATTTATCTTCTCACATCGGATATCATGGCAATCACGGAGCTCGTTTTCCTGCCTCTCAAAGATGATGAGGACCTGAAGGCTCAGTTCTATGAAGAACTTCCTGGCGTGATGCGGCCAAACTTCGATGTGGCGGGAGGCCCGGATACGGCAGCAGTGGCCCGAATCCTCGAAAGCAACCCAAAAGATGCTGATGACCAACGCGGTTATGTTGGCGTGATTAGTACGTTTGGCTTCATCACATGCCGCAAGTTTGGAACATAGTTGCTAACTGACTGTTATTTTTCTAGGCTGGGACAAACTCGATACCATCAAGGCTTTCCTCACCACTCCGAACTTTGCCTCCTTCAAGTCATCGTTGCTTAAATTCGTGGAAGCACCCCCGGTCCTTCAGTTTTTTGAAGAGACCGACGGGGTTGCACCCAGGAAGACGTTACAGAACAGCTCTCATCTGTTCGTCGTCAAGGCTACTGGTGCTGAAGCTGGAGTAAAACATTCCAAAATGAAGTGGAACAAGCTCGTGGCAGCTTTTCAAGGCATCGAAGGGAATGAGACCCTGTCTCATTGCGGAGATGGGAGGGAAGTCCATGAAGGCCAGTTTGCTGGTTTCAGTGGATGGAAGTCAGTCACGGTACGTTTTGACTTTGATACAACGGTTCTCAGACACGATTTAATAGTAACAATGTCAACTGATCAGGCTCTCAACGACGCACTTCGAGATGTTCAGGTCCAGGAGCATCTCAAGGATCTGCGAAACTCTGGCGCACAGGTTTCCACCTTCATTCTCGAACTCAAGCAAATCATTTGATTCCGATGTGTCTAGGTCGACGAGTCATCAACAACCTGCAGGCGATTCTTGATTTCCCAAATGTCTAGCGAGGGGCTTGTTATGGATGTAGCATCGATCTTTGGAAGGCTATGTCAATACAAATGGAGAGAACTCCACTCAGTCTATTTATCTAACATCTTTTCTGCTGCCTCTTCCGCGTCAACTATAGCTGCCTGATTTTCTACTTGGTGAAGAGACTAACCAAACCATGGATGCAAAACGTCGAGGAAGAGCACAACTCAAAGCTTGGATGCGGGGCCCGCGGAATTGCAGCAGCTTGCATCACTTGCACTACCGCTACCTTTCTCCGACTCAACCAGGGTGCTCTGGTTGAACTTCTGCTCGCTTGGTGGGACATCCAAAGCCGGGTTCTTATCAAAGAAGTTGACGGGCTTCAGATGCACCTTGAGGATCTCAACAGGCATAACCGGGAAGTCTTCGATTCTTGGCACATGGTTGATGCCGAACTGAACCCATACGACGATATCGGAGTTCGGAGTCAGAGTCTCGTTCCGCTCGGCCCAAGTTCTCACGCCTGTACCCCCACGAGACTGATTCGTGTACCAACCGCCAGCGTAAAGCTCACGGTCACGGTGAGTCGTGACATAGATGTTGTGGTCGGCAAATTCTGCTCGCTTGTGGTTGTAGCTTTCAGAGTCGCCCATGAGCTTTTGGAACGGAGGAGCCATGATTTTGTAGGCAACGGGTTTGCCGTTGACTGGGTTGAGCGAGTTGGGGTTGGTGATCTTAAAAGTCCTGTTGGAGTCGATATCAAGGTCCAGGCCAGCCGTCTTCTCAACTGTCTTCTCAATGACCCCATAGCCAATTCCATGCGGGTTCCAGTCGGGATCTCTCGGCATTCGGTGAGCCTCTTGATAGACGAGCTGGTTGGTGTGACCATCGATCATGGGATCTACTCGGAGAGAGAAAATGTGCTGGTGGTGGCCGGCAAGAACGCCTGGGTGGACGACAGTACCAAAAGGTACTCCGATCTTGTCCAGATCGTGGTCGATAGGTTGAGTCGACAGGATACCGGTCGCTCGTACTTCATACGTAACCTCACCAGCCTGGTTGAAGAGGAACATCAAGATGTACTCATAGTTGGAGACAGTAATGATGGATTGAAGCACCAGCTCTCGCGACCTGACGACTGCAGCACGGCCAGTACGGTAGTTGGTGTGCTTCCAGCCGATGCCGGCATCTTGCTCGTGAATGCAGATGCAGTTTTCCTTCGCCTCAGGCTGACCCTTGTCATCAGAGATGACTCCGCTGAGATACTGAATGCTTCCGAGGCAGTCGCAGCCAAGTTGGAGATTATTGGCTGTAGCGCCGGCTCCAGCATCACCCAAGTCAAAGGCAGTCTTCTTGAAGAAGGGATGACGAGGGTCTGCATACGGAACATTCATGTCCGAGAGAGACAGTCTGTAGAAGAGTGGCCGGCCGTCATATTTGACGTTGTAAAGAACCATGCCTTCACGCTGGTTGAAGCCTGATCAAAGTGTCAGTTTCCTCAGTGTGTCTTGAAGTCAAAAGCATCCGCTCACCGATGAAGAAAGTCCACTTCTGCCACTCGAGAACATTTCCGGTTTCACCAACTGAGGTTACCTTGAAGCTGGGTCCCTCAGGTTGGCTTACCTGCAGAGGTTTGAGGTCCTTGCGCAGGTCCTGGCTCTCTGGGATATACTCGTTTGGAGGTTTGGGCTGGTATGGACTGACAGGCTTGATGGTATTATCGGCGCCGGTCGGCATGACGTCGATGCGGACCAATTTGTACTCGGTGCACTCAATTACGGGCGATATGGGAAGAGGAAATGCGTAGTGGTTTGAGTCGGCCTCAGAAGAGTTGTTTGGATCTCTCATGTAGAGAAATACCTGATACAGGCGCTGCTCGTCTCCAATACCGTCAGTTCCTGTATGAGGTAACAGGTTAGCCTTCCGATCGTTTCGTCTGCATGTTCTGCCTCAGATTTACCGTAGATCCAGGGGTCCGCGGTAACAACGGTGCCCTCGGGCAACTCCAGCTTCTTGATCTCGGCTAAGACGGCCGGATCTTCAAGCGCGATCTTCTCGACCATCTGGGCTTCATCGTAGTCAACGTTACCATGAACATTGGCGCCGAGCTTCACGTTGCTTTCAACCTTCGCAGTGGTGAGGTTGACAATAGCTTCATGGAATAGTTCCTGGTTCGGTCAGTTCTTATGAACTATGGAAGTTTCGTTGGGTTTCTCACTGTTCTACGAATGTAGTACGCAGCAAAAACGCGACGATCGAGAGGTGACGGAGACAATCCCTTCTCTTGGGCCGTGAGATAAGGAACTAATTCTTGCTTCGCAGGCTCATTGAGAGTAATGGCCTTGAATTGCAGGGAGACGGAGTCCGGCCATGCAGCTTGAATCAACTTCGCAGCATACTGAATTTCCGTACCCGTCAAAGGGCAAAGTGGGTGAGGGATTGAAGCCATGGCTGAGGGATGCGGGGGTTGAGATGATGACCGGAGATGAGCCCACGACGGGTGATGTTGGATGGCGGCGATACGGTATTTATCAGCCCCATAACATTATCGGGCTTTGTAGCTGGCCTCAAAAAGACCCGGAAAGCTTTCCCGGGTCGGCCCCAGCCTGCATCAAAGTCAGTCTCTTGCAGATTATCCACAATTCGGCGTTGGCACGAGCTTGGCGAAGACCCTCCATCCCGGTTTTTATGTGTGTGACCCGCTCTTCCTTACAGAGACAAGCGTGCTACAAGAAGAACGGATTTTCTTGCCACAATTTCGTCGACAAGTAAAGATGCTGAAGTCTCAGTGAAAAATATGTTAGGCATCATTGAGAGTCGAACGATGAGGCATTGGTACTATACGGTTCTAGATCTAGAGTCTAGACGAATAGCCAGGTCTCCTCCAACTGCCAGACATATTCCAGCCAAGAGCTGCTAGACCCATCGCTAACTTCTCGAGCCCAGATTTTCTCCAAGATTTCGGCAGCATTCTTGACATTGTAACAGCATGAAGATACCCAAATACGTTGAAATACAGTGCGCGCCATTGTTCGGAGCTCGGCATCTTGTGCTTCTGCGCCGAGTATAAAGGCCGGCCACACCAAGCTCTTGATATGAAAATCTTCGGCAGGAACAGCAAGGAGGTGGAGCATAGCAGGCCTCATTATTTCGACCACATGTGGGTATGATAAGTAATGCTGGCCAGAAGGCGCGCCGATGATGTGTGATGCGTAAACCTCAACACCCGCTTTGTAAGCCTGGGCGAGATGAGAGCGCGACTCGTGGTACTGGGTATCTGGAAAGTCTTGAGCCCACACCAATGGCGAGAAATTGAGCAAGGCTTGGACAAGATCTGGCAAATCCTGTTGTCTTTCCACGCTCATATGATGCAGCGAGCGCATGGAATTGATGCCAGATAAGACGTAGAGCAGCTCTGCAGGACAACCAACCCACGTTTGGTTTTCGGAATTCCGAAGGTTTTGAAGAAACAGCGGATCCAGTATGGGATACTGATGGGTAGGGGGGTTCAAGGCTGGTGCAAGGGTAGCCCCCAAGATCCCAAAGCTGCCTCAGCAATCAGTCACCGACAAGATAAGAGAAATAGGGAGGAAGAACATACGTCGTGCATGCCGTGTCAAAGTATTTCAACCATGGCGCGGTTTCGTTATCTTTGCTGTTGTCAGATAATCTCCGACTCTGTACCATCTCCTGAGCACCCCGGAGATGGTGATTCCAGCCATGGCTTCCGAATTCCACAACGTCCATGCAAACGAAGAGAATAATTGCTGCGACGACTGCGTCACTATTCCTTGTAGGATCATCCTGAACCTCCTGTTTAAGATAATGCAGGGCGTTTTGTTTGTGCGACAATGCCGTCTGTAGTGGTTCTCGAAAGCTGGGTTGGCCCATTTGCCAACTATGGTCCTGCCAGAGATAGAATGGCCCGGGATTCTCAGGCTTATGCGATAACAGGCTCCCGGACGGCATTTGGCCGTGGCTGATGACCAATCGATGGGTGTAGTGAAATGCAGAGATTGAAATAACAGCGTGTAAGAAGGCCTGGCTTTTCGATATCAAGGGCATCAAAGCCAAGAAAGGGTTGGTTGATGGCCGATCATAGACCACAGATTCTCTGGAAAGATCCAGATCGACTGATGCATTACATCGTGTAAGAAGGTAGGGCAAGGATACAGATTGGATAGAACTCACAATAACGAATGTACTTCCTGCATTCTGGGGACAAGTCTTGCATGCTCGGCTCTACGAGAGACCAAGGAATAGCCGAAGATGATGGGCAAGTCTCTGAACCTGACTCTATGGGCTCGTCCTCATCCGGCGACCGCCAAGGCACCCCCGGAAAACTTCCGTCTACAGAAGTGAAAGTGGCCTTGCCCATGAACTTGCCCCTGCTAGCCATGCTATGAGTCCACACCAGCCTTTTTGGTCGCTCGTACCCCTCACACCGGAGCTTCAGGGAGGAGCAGCGCAGGCACGCCGGCAGGCGTCTGTCACACTTGACCCGCTTCTGGCGGCAGGTGCGGCATGAGTTCGAAGCGAAGAATGCATCTTGCATGGCTTTCAAGGCATACTTGACTCCCTACGCGGTGGGTGGCTTGCGGCCGGTCTGATGTCTACAGCTGATGTTTGTGGTAGGTCGTGGAGACGTGGGAAGTGAATTGTCAGGCGGGGCCCTTCTTAACACCGGGAGATCGGGACGGTGGCAGATTGTGCGATATACACTAAACCTATTTTGGCAGCCAAGACGCGATCCCTGTCAGTATCCCCAGATTTCGCCCTTATCTCAACCCCTGACTCGACCCGCCGGCATCGGTGCCGGAAGAGAGGCTTCATATGCTTGAATGGTTTGTGCAGGCCGATTAAAAGTCTGGCATTCGTCTCGACGGTGGCCCTTCTGACGAGCTTTATGGCACTTATGTGCTAATGTCTGAGCTCTGAGACTGCGAGAAACCCTGACTGTTCTTCGATCACGCTATCAAACTCGAGTATGAGCAATGAACTCTGCCTGCAACTTATTAGTCGTGATAAATATGACAGTTCTAGGTTGACCATGATTTTGAAATTTCAAAAATTTTTCCATGCCTTGATTCGTGATTTTTACGACTTACCCGTCAGATTTCCAAAATGATCGTTCATCACCGCGCAGTAGACGACCTTGTGATACCATCCCCACTTCCGCAATCGGTTGGATATGGAGTTGTGGTGGTTTTAGGCCTCTTGTTTGCATTTGGTAAGCTGTTGAATATTTTTCAAACGATGTCTCTGGAAAGTGTTTCTGGAAGTGAAACTGACGACGCATAACCGACTAGGCATGATGGGTGTGACGGCTATCTTGAAAAAGACTCTACACGAAGACAATTCCAAGGCTGAAACGTAATTTGACAACACGAATGTGAGGCATGCATATATCTAACAGTCTTTTGCAGATTCATGGTTGCAGACCGAAGCGTGAGAACAGGTCTCGTCGCATCAGCGGTGGTTTCGGTCAGTTGCTCCTCAGCGCTGCAGAGCTAACAGTCAGCCAGAGCAAATGACCTGGATATTTGCTGACAGGCTTATAGTCATGGCTGTGGAGCACAGCACTTTTGAGTTGTGTACTTGTAACTTACAGCTACGGCATTAGTGGTGCCTTTTGGTACGGTGGAGGTTGCTCGACAGTAATCGTGTTCTTCGGCCATCTTGGTGTTGTCTGCAAGAGTCGAATACCAGAGGCACACACAGTTCTGGAGGTTATCCGTATTCGATATGGTAACTACTTTCCCAAGCACATTTGCCTCATTGCGAGTTCGGTTACTGAATGCGTGTAAAGGTACCGTTGCGCACCTAAGCTTTACTTTTCTCGCCATCGTAAACAACCTCCTCAACACCATCAATATGATACTTGGCGCTTCTGCTGCTATCTCGTTTCTGTACGTACGAATCTTGCATAAAGCAACATTATTTCTTATGTAGTACGTTCTAACAAACGGAAGCACAGGAATTCACATCATGGCGTCCACGTTCCTACTGCCTCTTGGAGTTGTTCTTTACACCCTTGTGGGCGGCATCAAAGCCACGTGAGTCCATCGAGTCGGTAGTTGTAATCCTGGGCTTCGATTGCTGAATACTCTAGATTTCTCACCGATTACATTCATACTTTCATCATTCCCATCTTATGCTGCTGGCTCACAGCCAAAGTCATCACATGCGAAGCTATCGGGTCCATTGGGAGGCTGTATGACATGGTCGTCGCAGCTGAAGAGCAGCACTTTGTAGAAGGCAACTATAGAGGCTCTCTTCTCACATTGACGTCGCAGCAGGGCATCTTTTTTGCCATCATCCTTCTGGTTTCTAATTTCGGAGCTGTTGTTGTGAGTGTAGTATGATTGCTCTTCAGGTGTATGCTAACAACAAATGCCAGATGGACACAGGTTACTTCCTGAAGGCTTTCGCAGCTTCTCCAAAAGCCGTAGTTCCTGGTTACATTCTAGGGGGAGTCTCCTATTTCAGCATACCGTGGTGTTTGGGAACTGTTGTTGGAATGGCGTCACTAGGTCTCGAGGCCTTGCCCGTCTTCCCGACTTATCCAAGAGTAAGTCTTCAAGACTCCAACAATCGCAAGACCATTCGGGACTGATCGTCTTACAGCCTATGACGAGCTCTGAGGTTACAAACGGACTAGCTTTGCCGTACGTGGCCGTCGCTGTGGCAGGCAAAGGTGGCGCAGTTGCAGTACTCTTGATGACTTTCATGGCTGTGACTTCCACACTCTCCGCCCAAATCCTTGCTGTGTCCTCCATCTTAACCTTCGACATCTACCGAGTATACTTCAACAAAACAGCGGGAAACAAGGAGGTAATTCGCTGGGGTCACCTTGGAGTTGTTCTATTTGGCGTGGTATCTGCCGGATTCACTGCAATGTTTCACTATATTGGGGTGGATGTGGGTTGGACTCTGTACATGCTTGGTAAGTCTTTCAGCCGTGACATGCAACCCTCGATTCGAAACCCTGACTTGAATTTTACAGGCGTGCTTACATGTCCTGGTGTAATTCCAATGATATTCACAATCACTTGGCGCAAACAAAGTACAATGGCTATCGTTACTTCAGCCTTCCTAGGCATGGCCACAGGTCTTGGGGTCTGGCTTGGCTCTGCCTATGCCTTTTCTGGAGAAGTGTCGATCTCATCAACTGGAGGCACGCTCGCTTGCATGTACGGCACGGTAGCATCGCTTTTCAGCCCGATGTTATACAGCATATGTATCTCACTCATCAAGCCAGACAACTACGACTGGGAGGACTTCAAGGGAGAAACGCTGGCCATTAACTCCGAAGACAGCCCCACGCAGGATACCACGGCTCAGCAGACAAAATGTCCAGAAGGTGCAAGGATTCAGATCACGGAGGGCGAGGCTCATAAAAGATGGGCTAGATACGCGTTGTGGTGGGCGATTGCCACATTTCTTGGTCACTGGGTGTTATGGCCCTTGCCAATGTACGCCGCGAGGTACATTTTCAGTAAAGAGGTGCGTGTTGAGTATTTGCGGGATGCCAAAAGCTCCTTGGGCATGAAGTTTCACTAACTGATCTCTATTTTTGAAGTTCTTCATAGCCTGGGTCGTGGTGTCTCTTATCTGGTTGTGGTGGACTTTACTCATGGTGGGAATCTACCCTATATGGGACGGCCGACGACAGATTGTGAGGGTGCTCGCCGGTCTTTGGGGCCTGAAAAGCTTCTAGACAATGTCAAATCATGCCGAAGCGTGTTTCTTGCTCCTCAATTCCTGTCCGGGCCCGTGTTGAGGAGTTGCAGGTGCAGGGCGAATGCTTTCGGCTTTGTCACGGCAGTCTTTGGAGTTTGAGGGCTGTAATACGATCTATCTCGATAGATTCCGGTCTGGAGAAGAAGAGTAGAATATCAGTTTGGTATTGTCGTCCAAGTTATCGCAGTCATCATGAAAGATTATGCAACAAATGATTTTGCCGCTGAAGGACTCAGCTCCGCATGTCGGCTTCGTCGGGCCGGCCTACATCCACTCCGCGCTCCCCCGCATTCAATTCAAAAGGAGGTTGCAAAGCCGACTAGAAAAGATCATCTAACAACACCAACTTGATTTTAAACCAAAGTGCAAATGTTACTGCTCAACGCCTAGTTTGGTTTCATTACTGCTTCACAAACCAGCGGTTCTTCTTTCCCTTGACCACAGTCGCTCACACAAACGCCGCCCGCAATGCCTACGAACACCACAAGCATGACGCCTTTCTGGATTAACACCGAAGATTGGCATACGGCCGGGGAACCGTTCCGCATTGTCGATAAGCTCCCGTCAGGCTACCTGCCCGAAGATCGCACCGTCGCTGAGAAGCGTGTTTCCGTCATGAAGGGTCCCGCACATCCGCTAGATCTATTGCGCCAATCTCTCTGTCATGAGCCGCGTGGCCATGCAGACATGTACGGCGGTTTTATCACGCCACCGAACGACAGTGGTGCTCATTTCGGCGTCTTATTCTGGCACAAAGATGGCTTCTCCACTGCTTGTGGCCATGGAACCATCGCATTGGGCTTCTGGGCCGTTGCCAACGGCCTCGTAAAGGCTACCGAAGAAGATGGCATAGTACAAGTTGTCATAGATGTTCCTTCGGGGCGGGTCACTGCCAGTGTTGCTCTCCAAAAGGGCAAGCCCGTTCATGCCGACTTCGTCAATGTCCTGAGCTATCAGTTCGCCAAAAGCCTGCCCGTCGACATTCCTTCTCAGGCAAAAACCATCACCGTCGATCTTGCCTTCTCTGGAGCTGTATACGCGACGTTAGATGCAGCTCAGCTTCATCTTGATGTTGTACCGGATCAATGCAACGACTTTATCAAACTTGGGCGCGAGATCAAGTCCGCAATCGGTCAAGGAGCCAACCACGGGGCGTACGACTTATACGGGGTCATATTCTACAACGAAAAGGGCGACGATAAAGACGATGCCGATGGAGTAAAGCAGACGAATGTGACGGTTTTTGCCGATGGACAGATTGATAGATCTCCCTGCGGCTCTGGTACCGGCGCAAGACTTGCTGTGCTTCTAGCTCAGGGGAGACTTGGAGCTGGTCGCTCAAAGCTTGTTCATCGGTCCATTATTTCCACGAAATTTGAGGGCAGCATTCTTTCAGAAGAGGTCAGCCCGGTCAAGGATTTTCCGGCTTGCATTCCCCAGATTAGGGGGTCTGCTAATCTGGTTGGTCGCATGAGCTTTTATATAGACCCTGCGGATCCGATCTTCCCTGGGTTTCTTCTTAGATGACATGGGTTTAATATAAGGTAGTAGTGATTCTCTGGTTACTCCTACATAGCGTGTTTCTTAATGCTTTTGCAAGTAGTACGCATCGATGAGATTAGCTTTCGGGTTACACAGTCCACGATGAAGCTTCATTGTCCTTCTGAAATCGAACTGGGATGGCATAGTTTTGAATCCTTGCTGACTCCCAGTTCGAACCTTAGCCAATTGGAAATAATTTACCAGGACATTCATTTACCCAAGCGTTGCGGAGTCTCCGCTACCGGGGGATGGCCCGGGATGTGGTAGAAATGGAGCCCGATAGTAAGGTGGTTATGGAGCCCGACGGCGGAGGTGGAGTCTACGATGAAAGGATGTACGAATAGTTCATTGGCCACGATCTGCTTCATTTCGAAATCGAAGTACTTGGCGCGAGGACTTCTGGAGGCGTATTATCCGAAATGACCCTTTCAGCCTCCCCCAAATTAAAAAATCGCCATTGAGACGGGGCACTCATGGCATCCTGGCTGGCGAGCTGAACCCTTCAGCCTTTGGGACCCTCCAACTAAGCCAACAGGAGTATGCCCACAATGCCCAGTCCGTCTTCGCACCTCAACACCCACTCCCGGACGTTTCCAGTGGTGTTTCTCATACGATGATGGGTCCTAGGCAGCAATAATTCGTTCTATATGTATGATGAAGTTAGCCTCTAAATAATCCCATCTTCCAAATTCTTTCATACCTTACGCATCGCAAGCTAAAAATACACTCTGCGGCTTCACAATTTCTAGAAATAATCAACTTTGATACCTCACCTTCTCAATCACTCCTTCAACTTCCAACATGGCCCCAGCTTGGCTTGAGAAGTACATCGTCCGCGTGGACGCAACTCCGGACCCACGACGCAATAGCGAGCAGCCAGTATATGAGCTTAATTACACCGCTCTTGTGGGCCATCGCCGAATCGTGGGCGTGAACGGCGATACAGTCCCTCGTTACGAAGTCAAACGGCGAGCCATACTCGGAGCCTGGGGAGATAAGTGCGACGTCACTTCGCCGGTGGATGGAAACCGCGAGGTGGCCATGATTGATTTTCATTCCTTGCCTCCCTCGACTGAAATACAGTTCGCCCAGGACAACCGAAAAGTCATCATTAAAGCGACCGAGGGGCAATTTGAGCCCAGGAGCGGGCTTCCTCGTTTACATTGGAAAGCAACAGGGATGGTAGTGTACGGCAAAGCTTCGTGGGAGCTCAGAGACGACTCGAATCTCGTAATGTCGGTCGCCATTGACGATCATCAAGTGAACGGGGTAATCAGTCTCTGGAGGAGTCAGCTTGAACCTGCGACGGTAGAAGAACTCGTGGTCGTGGGAATTTCCAAGATTGAGGACTACAGGAGAATGCTAAGAACCTCTAAGACGGCTTCTGTTCAAGCCGCTGCGAGTGCAACATGGTTGGCTGCATCCTAATGTTGAGGAGAGTTTGGCTATCAAGGGCGGCAAACGGAACCGAGAACACCAAAAAGGTTTGATTGGCGACACCCATGCAAACCTTAGGAGACGCCTTACTTATTGGCCGGATATCAAATGGAAATACAAACACTTCTTCAAGAGTGCACTCAAATGCTCAATCCATGCAGTTGCAATGTTGTCCGATCCGAAATAATCTCGAAAGGGATTCCCTTCAGTTACTTGATACGCCCCCTGCCCGCAAACCAGAGCAGGTGGGATTTCCCCATTGCCAACCCCGAATTGCGCGTAGGTCGGCATCGAATGATCACCAATGAAGTCACATGATTAGACAAGATGTCTTCTTTGTCTAACGACCTTTGTCTCTCGAGACAAACAATCAAGTATTCAAGGGATATCAGGTCCCCGTCATGAGACACATGTCGGACCGAAAAGTCGGTTAGTGGGGCCGACTCTCGGTATGTGGAGCCGATTTTCGGTGCATCACAGACTGAAAGGTAAGAGAGTGAATCGGATGCGGGGAACCGTCGCCGAACATTGTTGAAGAGTGTCACTAACATCATGTCAACCTCTTTTAGAGACAACGAGCGATCGAATCGCAGATGCAACCGAGCGTATGTTGTACACTGAAGACTGATCATGCGTTAAAGAGGCTTAATGCGTCAAGCAGGTGTGCTCGCTGCCGTGATATGAAGGTCCGATGCTCGGGCACGGTTCCGTGTACGCGATGTGAAAAGAAAAAGGAAAGTTGTTACTTCAGACCCGAGGAGACTCGCATAACAGTATCTGAAAGGTGCGATTCATATTGACACTGCTTCCACTGTCATATGTGACATTTGATCAGCTCACTTACTCGAGCTAATAGTTATCTGAGAGCCCTGGAGACTCGTACGGGTCGACCTAGAGAAAGTCTTCGGCACTCAGCACGAAGGCTCTCACTACAACATCCTCGTGACTTACTTCAAGCTCCTGTTCTGTCTTCACCCCAATCGACAAATAGCTCTGGTCAGTTGGACGGACAACCTGCTCAAAACTATGGCTGCGTCGGTGGAAGCGCTAGAGATCATGATAATGCAAACCCAGGTAAGCGCTGTTCGGGCATTGATTTCAGAAGCTCAACATGCTGACGTATTGCTATTTGAGATGATGCGGGACTTTTATGTCGGAATGAACAACCTTTAGAGAATGATCCCACCTCTGTGCGATCATCTGCAAATGAGTTCGAGATAAATCCACTGGTAAACGACGGGGAGAGCTTCGCTCTCGACTCGTATGGCAAATACTGTAGGTTAGCATTGTTTGCGTCCTCTTCTATTCACTGAGATTTGTTGTTCTCCAAGCTCACACACAGCCAGGGTTTATGGGCCCAACATCATCATGGGCCTTTTGCAGGCGCGTACTGGCAGCGATTGGCAGCCATACGCCCAACCCAGAACCACCACTCCGTCCTTGGGATCTCGAAACCTTGAATCTTACATGGAATCCGATCGGCCTCAACGAGAAACCTAATGTTGAAGGTCTGCCGTCATATGAGTATGCCGTGTTCAATTTGGCTGCCGTAAAATATCACCTAGGGTCATTCTCCGAGATTATCGATTATGCTGAGTTCGAGCAACGCCTTGAGCGTTTTTACCAGAGCCCAGCTACTGAAGCTGAGCATTCAAGGTACTGGTACAGCCAGCTCCTATTTGTTTTGGCATTCGGAGAAGCCTTCAATTCAACAGGGACATCCAAGTCTATACCGGGCGTGGACTATGCTTCCCGCGCATTATCACTCCTTCCGACCATGATACCCATGGAGAAAGAACCGCTGAGGGCTGCTGAAGCCTTATGCTTAGGCGCACTCTATCTTCAAGCGTTGGATTTGAGACTGATGTCGTTCCAGCTCGTAAGTAGATGGTTCCGAATTGTTGTCTTGTATGATGCTAAGCTAGATACCTTAGATAGGTCAAGCTCTGCGAATTTGTGTCCTCGATGGCATGCACAGACACATGCCGCCTCAGCAAGTAGAGCCAGGACACGCACGACGATGCAACACCGTGTTCTGGACTGCGTACATTATTGATCGAGAATTTTCTACTTTGGTTGGGGCCCCTAGCTCTATCAGAGATAAAGATATCACAACCAAACTTCCCACGGAAATCGCCAACACTGCGGATGCTGCTGCTTTAGAGCTTCATATCCAGCTTTCTCGTCTCACAGCGAGAATACTAAATGGTAAGACCCAGATTTTTATCGACGTTGCCTATAGGTTTAGTACAGTGAGCTTACTGGAATTTTGCAGGAGTATACGGGGTAGATCGGAACTTTGATGGAAGCCTTGTCACAGAAACTCAGTCCGTTTTGCGTCTACTTGCCATGGTTTCGAGAAACCTGAGCTCTTACATGAACACAACACTCCGTGGTGCTGATGTGAAGACGTCAAAAGTCGCGACCCGTTTGGTCCTATCATATCACCATGTAAGTCTGCTGCTCATTGGACGCCTTCATTCGGAACTGACAGTGTGAACGGTAGTGCGTTGTCCTCACAACCCGTCCTTTGGTGATGTGTGTGCTTCAAAAGAGGCTAGCGACTGGAAGTAATGACAGGTCAATACCGGATGGACCCATCAGCTCCTTGCTACAAACTTGCGTAGCCTCCGCAGTAAATACCCTCAAAGCATTGAAGGCACTTGGAGATGACAACTTACTAGGTAGGTACGGATTGTTGGTTAAATGTCGTATTATGATTTCTGCACACAGGTGCTGACATCGCAGACTGCTTTCTCCCATTCCAACTCGAGGCCGCCTGGTCGTCCGCATTTCTCCTCAAGGTACTCGAGGTTTTGTCACCTGGTCTTGTTCCCGATCAATCATATCTGGCAGAGGCACATTGCATATTCGACATCATGAATCAGAGAGGGAGCCCTGCGGCAAAGCTGCGTAAATGCGACTTTGAACGACTTGAACAGCTTGTGTCGTCTTTTCTCAGTACACCACCCCAGGGAAACAATACATATCCAGAAGAGCACTCGTCCCCGCAAGAGAATCCCTTCAAAGAAGCAAATACGGAAGGCTCTCACAATGTCGATCCTGTTGAATCATTGCAATGGGATCTCTTTGACAACGAAAACGGCTTCGCTCTATCCCCAACGGAACTCATGGACCTGGCTGAAAGCTTGCAAATGGAAGACTTCTTTGTCGCCAGACAAGAAGCGGATGATTGAAAACACTGAACAAGCGACAACGTCCGGACTAAAATGTCGTTCGTATTTGGGAAACCTTGGCTACTCAACTTTGCGGAACTTGAGGCCGCATCTGTACCGCTATATTGGAAGCATAAAAATCGAATCATGAATGTCTATTTCATCCGATTTTTGACCGAAATACCTAGGGGAGCTTCAGCCTTCACAGCGAATATACAGGATGCCGTCCATCTCAACCTGACCTCAGCCTAGAGTGTAAGGTCCTTGTAGTAGGGGTCGCAAAGACTCATAAGCGGATATCACGCCCCTTTACCTCCCGTTCTGATGCGTCCGAAACGCTGCAAATGGCACCAGAATGGCGTCCGCGAGCGGGATGAGTTCGAGTTGCGGGGCTGGAGTAGTCCGGTATGTGGGGCCGTGGCATCCATGGATCCCGCCTTTCACTTCCGTTGGCCTGAAATCACTCCGAGGTCTCAACAAACAGGTTCAGCAGAGCATAGAAACATCTGCAGACCCACAAAGAGCCGAAAAGCATGGTGAACAATGCTTGGTATCTACACCTTGACCTCGGCTCAATTACCCCTTTCGTCTTTCTCTCAACATCGCAACTACACGGGGCTTTTTGTTTTTGCAACGCAAAGTTCGCACATGAAATTCTCGCTCATAGACAAAAGAGTATTTAGTGCACTGAAAATGATCAGAATGCTTCTCAAGAACTGCGTTTCGCATGAGCAAAGCTCTACTTCAACATGCTTTTCTCGATGTCTACCAGCAACGCCTTGCAGGTTGCCTGGAGCAACATCCCCTTGCCGGCCATCGTCGCCGTAATTGGGTATCTTTTCTTAGTTCGGACTCTTAGATATGGACGGAAAAAGGCCATGGAGGCTCCGTTCACTTCTGGGGGAAGGTCCTTGTCAAGCATGACTGTCGAGGAGGCTCAAAACATCATGAATCAGTTGCAGGAGCTCGAGTTCCCCCGGTCCATGGCAAAGGCTCGCCAAATCTCCCTCCTGAAGGTAAGTGCTTTGGCCGCAGAAATTCCCCAAGAGCCAGCAATGAGAACTGACGTTTCGACTCGATATTTCCAGGCTGGTGCTATCCCAACTATGTCTAAGCTCTTCGTAGCGACAGGCCAGAACACCAGGCGTAACGCTGGAAGACGCGCCGTCGACACAGAAATCCTTCTAAGGGAGGCGCAATCAAAGCCTAGGGATTCAGACCGATATGCTACTGCAGTTGCAAGAATGAATTATCTGTAAGTAGACTGTTCGGGAGCCTTCACGCTATTGCTGATAATACCACCCAACACCGCAGACACGATCGTTACCGCCGAGCCAACAAAATCACAAACAACGACTTACTTCACACACTAGGCGACAGTCTTATTTCCATCTTTGAGGTCGTCGACAAGGACGAATGGCGCAAGTTGACGGATGTCGAGAGGTGCGCCGCTGGAGTCTTTCACAAAATCTTGGGTGAAGACATGAAAATTCCATACGATGTGCTGCCCTCGCATAGCGAAGGTTGGAGAGACGGCTTGCATTTTGCCAACGAATTAACCGAATGGGTCGTTCAGTACGAGAATGAAGTGGCCCGGCCCTCAGAAGCCACTAACCGCTACGTGAGCGTCTACGTCGATGCGGCCGTGTCTACCTTACCCGACTTCGTACGAATCACTTTGCGGAAGACATTGGCTGCTGACATGAACGATATCATGGTGAAAAGTCTCAAGTATGTTGAAGAACACTACATTTTCTGGGTCTAGAATAACTAACGAGATTTTCCATCGATAGTCTCGAGTCTCCGGGCCCAATTCTCTCAGCAGCGCTTCTCGTTTGCCGCAATTTACGAAAGCTGTACCTTCGACACCTTTCTCTCCCTCGTACAACATCCTCAGCCGTCAGGCTGGTTGACGATGATGCCAACCCTCAGAGCAAGCTCTACAATTTTCAACGTAAGGTTCTGCAGCCATGGTACATGAAACCTACCTTTTGGTCCACGTGGGGACCTGCGGCATTGCTGTTGCGATCACTGGGCGCCAAAGCGCCTGGCTCCCAGGGGGACAGATACTATCCTCAAGGATATGATCTGATGACGATTGGACCGGAACCGCAGAAAGGAAAGGGAATCGAGGAAATGACTTCGGACATCGAGATTATCAAAGGCAGAGGAGTTGCGACTTGCCCATTCTCTCAAGCAAAGGCAGGATACATCTAGGTGGAGTTTGACAACGTCGGCACCGAGAAATCTCTTCTAAATTGCGATAATAGATGCGGTCTTCGCCTCTATGTCCTGAAGCCTGGTTATTATGTCTTTCTTGTCCTTTTCAATCAGTTAGTTATGGATTTGAACATGGTTTGGGGTTGCAGATTGTTGCGCATGCCAGTGATTTGTACACATGCTTGCAAAGTCAGATAGGTCAGGTGTTCCCGCCACAATCATTGAGAGTCTGGGGCCTCGCGAAAGCCGAAGCACGAACCGGTGTTCCGTCAAATGCCGGGAGATCCACACCGAGTTCGCCCCTCTTGGCCCGAGATGCAGGATTCAGATCGGAGAAAATTACACGCTATGATTTTAGCTAGCAAAACCCTGCACAGTTCGCATTGACCCCTGATGAGGTGTATTTAAGGGTCTAAAGACGCGAACTGTCACGGGAACTGCAAGCGCGCCTTCGAACCACGGATGTCTTTCATCTAATCTCTGGCTTCTGGGGAGAGATTGAGCATATTCATCAGTTGGTCATCGATTCAGCCAGTAATTCTACCAAAGTCCACCGCAAGTCAGGTACAGCCTGGAGCCAAGACCTGCCTGCTGGCTTGTCCCTCCAATGAAGACGTTTCGTGCACGTAATGCGTCTCCGCTTGGTCCGCCTGGACGTAAAAGTTTTGATGGGTGACGCCTTTCGTTGACACTGGCTAGCGGCGGTTTTTGCTCGGCTTTGCAGAATGGAAAATTCTTGCATCCATCTGAATCTCAATGGAGCCGCAGCGGCTCCATTCTTTACCTAAAAGCTCCTCGCTTGTGTTTCTGAATACAGTAAAGTGCCAAGATGAACCACCGAGCGGGCCTTCTAGCGCGGCTCAAACATGCCATGGAAAGCTTCTTTTACGACATCAAAACATGGTGATGGCGCCCTCCGCAACACGCCCCCAGGTAACCGCGAGATTCAGGCCGAAGAACGACCATTCAGCACATTCGCAATTCAGTCCTTACGGGGTATTTCTTGTATAATGACACAAAACAATTAGATCTTATAACTCCAAGATGCATTCCCCGTGTTGTAGGGGTTATCTCTTATCTCTGGGCGCCCATGGGGCGAGATCGTTCTGTGGAGGAAGACCCGACTGTTACCGGCCATGCGACTGACGACAACCTCTCCGGCCAAGGATCCCGCCGGTCGGTCGCCGCCCATGTGGATCCCAAAATCTTGACTCGCGCCTCTTGATCATCGTTTAAAAGACAGCAAACGTCAGACCGTTCGCGTCGGGTTGACCGCCCGGGTTCTCGCTCCTCCAGTGGTCTTATCCTCTCTCTTTCATCCTCTCTTAACTTCCCCCTTGAGTCCAGCCTTCGCCAAACTTTCCAAAGTGTCGGCAGTGACAGCAACGGCTCAATTCCTCTCATAATGACGGACGCCATTACCACCGCGACCGCTACCGGTCCCAACAGCAAGGACACTAAGAACGACAAGGTCGATGCCGAGCAAGTTCAGCCGCGCAACCCTTGGCCCGAGATGAATGACCAGAGCATGCTCGGCGAGACCAGCGATGAGCTGAACAACGACCGCCTCAAGAAGATTGCCGCCGAGGGTAGCGCTCACTTCCACCGTCTGGGCTGGAAGCGCCTGGCCATCGTCACCATTGTTGAGGCCGTTGCCCTCGGTGCCCTCAGTCTGCCTTCGGCTTACCATACTCTCGGAATGTTCCCGGGTGTTTTCCTCACCATCACCCTCGGCATGATCTCAATTTTCACCAGTTATCTCGTCGGTCAGGTCAAACTGGCTCACCCATACATCGCTAACTACGCGGACGCTGGAAGACTTCTTTTCGGCCGCTTCGGACGTATCGGCTACGAGCTTTTTGGTGCTGCTTTGGTTCTTGAGCTTGTCATGGTTGTTGGTTCTCACGCTCTGACTGGAAGCATCGCGCTGGTTGATATCAACGGTGGCCACGTCTGCTCCATCGTCTTCTCCGCAGTTTCGGCTATCATCCTTCTCATTCTCGCCATTCCCCCGTCCTTCACTGAGGTCGCTATTCTGGGATATATCGACTTCGTGTCCATCCTGGCGGCTATTGGTATTACCGTCATAGCTACTGGTATCCAGGCCAGCAACTCCACAGGCGGTCTGTCCGGTGTCGAGTGGTCTGCCTGGCCTAAGGAGGGAATCTCCTTCTCCGAGGCCTTCGTCGCAGTGAGCAACATCATCTTTGCTTTTAGTTTCGCCATCGGCCAATTTTCCTTCATGGACGAGATGCATACGCCGACCGACTACATGAAGTCCATCTGGGCGTCTGGATTTATTCAGATCGGTATTTATACTCTGACCGGAGCACTGTGCTACGCTTTTATCGGACCTTCAGTGCAATCCCCGGCGCTGCTCTCTGCTGGGCCCCTTATTTCGAAGATTGCTTTTGGTGTCGCCATCCCGGTTATCTTTATCTCTGGCTCGATCAACTCGACTGTTGCCCTCCGATACCTTCACGGCCGTATGTACAAGAACTCCCACTTGCGCTATATCAACACCCCTATGGGCTGGGCTAGCTGGATTATCCTTGTGGTCATCTTCACTATCATCGCTTGGGTGATTGCCGAGGCTATTCCCATCTTTTCCGACCTGCTCTCTCTGGCTTCTGCCCTCTTCGTCTCCGGGTTCTCGTTCTATATCCCGGCTATCATGTGGTTCGCACTGCTCTGCAAGGGCAAGTGGTACTCCCGTGAGAACATCCTCATCAGCGCTGGAAGCATCCTCGCCTTCATCATCGGTGCTGTCACCCTGGTCGCTGGTACCTACTCGACCATCGTGGATATCGTAAGTCAACGCGAATTTCCGAATTACCAAAAAGGCACGCTAACCACATATAGATTAATGAGACGACGACTGGCTCTGCTCACAAGCCTTTTGCCTGCAGATCTTCATAAGCTGTGAGGATTGTAGTTGTACATAATTATTAGATGTCTCACGGGACTTCAAAGACCTAAGATACCCTTGGCAAAAGCCATGATGATTACGAACTCTCCACAAACCTGGCCTTGACATAGTGTGAACATGCAGTTGGGCGAACTTTCACGATGCTCAGCTATTTACTGTTCAAATGACGGCAATGTTGTCTGAATCGAAGGTTGCCTCAAAGGCACGCTTTGCTGGCTTTGGAATGGAGCCCAAGGTCTCGTGAATTGGTACCGTATTGTTAGTTCCCTAAGATGTTTGATTGCTAAAAGCCTGGAACGATACCTTCATGATATCTTTATCTACTCTTGCTGTAAGAATAATACAGATGATGATGGTGAGATCGAGAATGAGCGACTGTAGGATCACTGACCTAGCAACACTGGAGAACCTTTATAATAAATCAGAAATTAATACAGAAGTAACACATGCGAAGTTCTAGTGTACATGACGAGTTGCCTCACAGCTCCCCAGATCCTTTGCACTGAAGTAAAACTCCACCTCTACAACTCTATGACCGTCCGTGGCAGCTCACCTCCAACGACTTGTAATCTTGGCGTAATGCTGAAGAATGTAGAAGATACAGTGCGTCTCAGATGTTGCACAAAAAAGAGGAAACATCGTCATTCATGGTGCTGAAAGAAGGGTTGCTACGAATGTCGTCAACTTTGCCAGTCGTGGCAATCTGGCCGCCACCAGTGCGGCATCCGGTGTCACTTTCATATATGTGTTAGTCGTGAGTATTTACAGCTGCCTGCGGTTACTTACTTGTAGAAAATGCAGTTGTAACCATGGGCATCCAGCGAGCTGACCTTGTCATTCAGTCTTCCGATAGGAGATACTGTAAGATGTCAGTTGGGAGCTCTCTTGAAGGATAAATTCAATACAAACCGCAGAAGCCAAAGTTGAAGTTGACCGTGTCGCAGTCAGCCATACCCTTGTCGCTACAAAGAGTGACACTCTGGTTGATCTGTCTCTCCTCGACCTCCTTTGTCGAAGTCTCGACGGGAGCTGCGAAAACAGCGGAGGAGGCAAGAAGAACAGCGACGATGGTCTTGGAGAACATTTTGGCGGTTCCTTTGGAAAACTTAAGGAGTAGAAGACGTGAGATTCTTGGAAATTTTGATGCAATGGTTGGAGGAGCTGAGTAAGCTGAAGATTGTTATGATAGTGGAAGATGCTGAAATGTGATGGTGATGAGAATAAAAAGAAGACTTTCCATCATCGTGGAAGCCAGCCTTTTATAGATTTGAGCGCAAGATGCTCAAGCGTATAGTCGTATAGACGCTTCAAAGGACTTCTTCGATCGCCATGTAACTCGCTTTCGCGAAGGCGCAGTCCATCTAGATCGTCCGCAATACGAGGCCTCACAGCTCTAGCCTCATTGTTTTTTCTCCTGATTATTGATCACCAAGATTACAAAATACTAAAAGAAGCTGAAGATCACGAGTCACGACGAAATACATGGCAAGTAGTTGAGGCTGGGCATTGATGGCTTGGCGATTATACATCAGACTCTCAATACGGCAAGTCTTCAGACAATCTAGACCCATCTGACGATGCTGATTGAGCTGACATAAGGGTGTTCGTCACTGCATGTCAGCCCGATTAGGATTTGGGTCAAGAGTAAACTTCGCATGGGACGGGGGTATCGTGACTCGCTCTCACAGACTAAACCACATTAACGTTGATCGCCATAAATTGATCCCGCTTGGGCTATGCTCCGGGCGGGTTAAATATCTCCGGCTTTCTCGGGATGGCTGTCGATCTGTGCCCCACGGCCCGCAAATTGGCTCTTCGTTCTCGGATCCGTCCCGTTTGATATTGCCTCGGGCTCTGGAACCCGGAATATTGGATTCGGACGTCCTCAAGGTAGAGCAGGCCAAGTGCCAAGGTGTTTACTAAGTTCACAGCACGAGGCGCATTTCAAGCTAGTCGTAAATGACGAACGCACTTTTTCATCGTGGCATAGCTCGGTTTCGCAACATACGCAGATTCTTGCTCGAACTGGTTTTGCAAAGAAACTGTAATAGAGAAAACAACTTCGAAGGGATCGTCAAAGACAGGGGACAGACGAAAAGCCTCAGTCCCAGACCAATAGACCGATAGATCAGGCGTTGGAGATTCTCAAGATATCTAACACTTGAGTTCCATAAATATCACAGCTACTTTCCGTCAAGTGTGCTCTCTTTCTTCATCCAGCTCATCATCCAAACGCATTTCATCAGCTCTTCTAGCACTCCTGCATCTTTCTCAGGCTCTCAAACACCTACAAAGTCACCGTTTCGAGTCTTATCTTGGACCAAACAATAATTTCATCAACATGAAGTTCACCACCATCACCGCCGTGCTTCTCAGCAGTCTCCTGTCTACCACAGCAGCTCTTGATCCTGCTGTCAATGGCAACAGCTTCCATGGACGCAGAGTTCAGGAGATCGAAGATCGACAAGTCGCCGGAGCAATGGAGACTCAGAACTTGATTGAAGCCGAAAGCATCCTCAACTCGGCTCGCTCCTCGGCGGTCGGCAAAATTCGTGGACGCCGACTCCGTGAGGCTCAGGAGCGCCAATGCTCCAAGCAGCCTGCCGCCGAGTGTAACAAGTGCATGGACGCACTTGTGCAGACCGCAATCTTTGAGGTCATGGGTTGTGGAGTTGCCGCTCTTGGCGTGGGTGCTCTCAGCGGAGGGGCCGCGTCTGCACTTGCTGCAATGGGGTTTATTGCTTGCGACGGAGCCGTCTACGGCAGCTATGAGAAGGGGTTGGTCGAGTGCAGAGCTTTTTGAACAGGGGCACAATCGGTCTGCCGTGAGGTGCGGACAACTTGTGTGTCTATTCATATAAGTCTACATGTGTCTCGAGACGCCATCGGAGCTTTGAGGGAGTGGTCGCACCAACACACCAAGAACATAGACACTTCAGGTTCTTGCCAGATACCACCATTCAGTGTAATCTTCTTTTTCTCTCATAATATAATTCAACGACCCCATTTTCCATAACGTATAGACTGCACAAGTGTTTCCAAATTACAAAGATGCGGCAAAATATAAATTTGCCGGCGAGAAGCCGTCTCGGCAAAGAGGCAAGTTCGCCGTTTCTACAACCGGGCCATTTAACCCACGAGCTATTCTATATTTCTTCTGTCGGCACCGACACCAAGAACCGAAACTCTTTATAGATACTGCGGAACATAACTAAGATTTGCTGATCTCGGTGAAAGATGCGCAAGGATCGAGAACGATTTATTCAAGCGAGTAGGGTGCTTGGCTGTGGTAATTTCCATTATGTAGAGCTTGCGAGGAGCATGCGGCCTGGCGATATTTTGCCGTCTTAACATGCTTCAAGTGACTGCGTCGGCATTTCATCAGGTCTCCGTCCGATTATCCTAGCCCAGAATTTCAAGCAGTAAATTCTCTCCGCTAATTCTTTGACGCCTAACACTGATGCATAGCTCTATCCAGGGATGTCTAGATGCTAAACAATAGCGATTTTTCAGACTCTCCAGGGGCCATGTGTCATAGAAAGCGGAGGCCACTAAGCAACTGGACAACCGGCAAAGTACATGGACCACGCCATTTCCTGAGTTTATAAATACCAGAAATAATTTCCATGGCTCCTGTGATCGAAAGTCATTCGCGATATCGCCGAGTCATTTCAGCCTTTCGGATCATTATCACAACTCCTTTTGCTCATCATGACCATCACTCACTCCCACCATCTCAATAATCGCCGCCTCATCAAGTCAACAGCATCGGCCGCTGCTGTTTGTGTCGAAAACCTCGGTTGCTGGAAGGCTGCAGTTAACGAGATTCAATCCTGGCCAGAATACACACGCCAGCCGCTACGAGCTTTGCCTAACGCTGCCAACAGTTTGGGAGTTGGCAGCATCTTTGTCAAAGATGAGAGCAAAAGATTCGGTGACTCTCTAGGCTCTTTTAAAGCTTTGGGTGCACCATATGCTGTTTTCTCCATCCTTGCAGACGAAGTTTTCCGCCAGACTGGGGTTAGGCCGTCGTCCACGGAGTTGCGCAGCGGCAAGCACGCCGCCGTCACTCGGAACGTGACTGTGTGTGTCGCGACGGATGGCAACCAGGGTCGAGGACTCGCATATGGTGCCAAGATATTTGGCTGTCGATGCGTGGATTACATCCACAGTCATGTGAGCCAAGGCCGTGCCAATGCGATGACAGATCTTGGAGCGCTGGTCATTCGAGTTGATGGGGAGTACGAGGAATCGGTTCGTCGGGCAAGGGAGGATGCCCACATGAACGGTTGGCATTTCGTCAGCAGCACTTCATGGTCAGATTTTGATGAAAGCATCCCGAAGACTGTCATGAATGCCTACATGGTCGTCGTCGAGGAGACGCTCCAAATGTTGCCCCGTGTAGGGGACATTACCCATGTCTTTGTTTGCGGTGGCGTGGGTAGCATTGCGGCAGCAGTGTTTATGGGCCTTTACAGGCACTTTCAGGAGCTTCAAGGTCTGGGTTACTCTGTTCAGATTCCACGTTTCGTCGTTATCGAGCCAAACCAAGCAGACTGTCTGTTACAGAGTGCCAAAGCGGGAGAAATACGGCAGTCCTGTGGCAGCCTGCGCACTCTCATGGCTGGCTTAGCTTGCCGAGGCCCGTCTCCGGCAGCATGGAAAGTCCTTGAGTGGCTTGCTAGCGACTTTGTCTCAGTCTCTGACTCATTTGCGGTTGATGGGATGAGATTTCTGGCGGAGGGATGCGAAGGAGATATCCCCGTGGTTTGTGGAGAGTCGTCAGCTGCGAGCATGGGGCTTCTTCTGAACTCCAGTTCCAACAAGGCTTTGCGCAAAGCGCTTGGCCTGGATGAGCACAGTCAATGTCTTTTGTTTGGTCTTGAAGGTGCAACAGACCCCCAGATATACCAGGAGTTGGTTGGATGCACGCCTGAGACTGTTTTCGAGGCGCAGAAGAAGTTCTTGGCAACCCAAATGGAAAGCTAACTGATTACCCTCGCTTTCATCGTTGTTTTCTTACAACGAAGAATATTTCTCGAATATTGGTTGCAAAAGTTCATCTCTTGTCATTTTATTTGTGATCCACCACTAGACGAGGACATGTCGAGCGATTCAGTCCAATTGATGCCCCCCGGTAATATTCGATGATACATCGCTGTCATCAGTCCTATGAGACAAATCTTCCGGAAGTCAATGTGAGATCTCTGATTTTCATTGGAACTTCATGAGATCACACGGGAAATTTTCGATGTCAATGTTGTATTCCATGTCATTACTTTCCAGTGGTTGTTTACACGAGGGGAGTGACATACCGCCGCTTTAGGATTAGTACGTCTGCCTATTTATAGATGGGTGCCCATTGTGCCGAGGTACACTATCTGCTCCTGGGGACTCGTCTAGTCTTCATTGAAACGACAAGTCAGTCGTTCGCGTCAGAACTCTTCCTCGAGTCGTACATTGATTGAGCCAGAGCTTTTTGAAATATTGCGATCCCAAAAAATTGTCTCCTCAAGCCTCACCTCGTTTGTAAGCTGTTGGTTGCGAGTCAAACAATCGATAACCTCAGTATTCATAGCGCTTGGATTGCCCTACATTCGCATACCGTCGGGGCTCTAGCGCTCAAGCGCCCAACCTCGGCTGTCCGTTGTTTGTCTTACCCCCTTACGGCCAACTCACCGAAATCACACTCAGGCTCCCCGCGAAACAAGAACGATTACTGATCATCGAACCGATACATCAATCATCCTTTGGGCTCGTCCGATAAGCTGGAGTCAAAATTCGGTGAAGGGTGCCATCATTGAAACCATCCCTTCGAGTCCTCAACCCGTCAACGAACCTAGCCCCGGCCCCCACCATGGCCACCTTGCAAGAACAAGTCGCCGCAGATGAGCTCGGTGCTGACAGATTCGCCAGCCGCATTAACCCTGGACGCATGGGAAATGCGCAGAATATTGCCTACGGAGGATGCACCATCGGGTTCGGCATCTCATCAGCTTGCCACACCGTTGAACCCCAGTACCTTCTCTACTCAGTAACCGGCAACTATCTTGGTCCAGCCTTGACGGACCGGAAGCTGAAAAGTACTGTTCGCAGAGTTCGCGACACCAGAACCTTCGCAACAAGACTTATTGAGATCAGCCAGGACCAAGATAATGGAGAGTCGCGACTGTGCATGATCATGCTGGCGGATTTTCAGGTGAAAGAGCAAGCTTCACTATTGCTGTACTCAGCGCCTCCATCAATGTCATATTCTCCGCCAGAAAAGGGTCTTCTCCCGACTGAGGCAGCGGCAAAGCTGGTCAAGGAGGGCGTCGTATCGGAGAAGCTGGCCAAGCTGTACCTCGTTACTTTCGGGTTGAACGCCCGCTTCCTCGAAAGTCGCATGACGCCTGAAGGCGTTGCCCCCAACAATCTCCACGGCGTGGCCAAGAAAGCCAAAACACCCCAAGACGACCTTCCTCTCACTTCCAAGACCACAGCCGATTGGCTTCGGTCCCGGCATCCGATGGAGCGACTTCCAGACCGATTCGCCGGCCTGGGCTTTGTCCTGGACGGGGCGCTCTCTTTCATCCCTCTCACACACAACCAAATGTTCCTTGACGACGCTGCAGCGTGCTCTAGTCTTGACTTCGCGCTCAGATTCTTCACCGGCGACATAGATTTGGACAAGTGGCATCTCAGAGAGCTGAAAACCATCACAGGACGCGATGGGAGGACCTACACCGAAGCCAGGCTTTGGGATCAAGATGGGAACATGGTCGGAAACATGACCCAGCAGTCTATCATGAGGCCTTTGAAGAAGGCAGCCAAGGCCTCTCTTTAGAGAACTTTTGTTTAGTTGCCAGTACTAGACCTGTGTGTACGCGGAATGGGTTATTAATCAACAGCGAACCTACTGAAGTTTACGTGGATTGGCCTGTTTTAGAGAGGACTATACAACTCAGGATGAACATGTCTCGCCAGAGTCTGTATGCGTTTATAGACATTCATTTCCTAACCAGAAACTGTGTTATCATCTCTTCGCTTGGAAGGCCCTTGCTCATGCTTAGACCCCCATCCATCTTAGGAAGCTGAGGCTTGCAATAGATACACTTTCGCTTCGCGTTTGTCCCCTATTTCCTGACAGTTTCACCCTGCATCGGATACTTCCGAAAGAATATTCGGTCTACTCTCTGCACTTTCGACACCAGTATGTGATAAGTAGACTCTTTTGCCGTTGTTCCGTGTTCCGGGCAAGTGGCAGACTTGATCGAGTCGACCGAATGACGGAGACGAGGATTGCATTTGGTGTGTGGTCCTGATCAAATCGATCGAGATGGTATATCTTACAAGTTAGTGGTTTCGAATTTTTTTCTTCCCTCTCCTTGATTAAAATCAACACGCAGACATAATACTCGCTGCATGTTCGTACCTATTGCGCGTCGACAGTTATTGCGGTACGAATCTCAGCTGATTGCCTCCATATCGAACGGCCGGGGGCATCCAGAATACCATCGTATGACGTTCCATTCAACGTGTGGATAGGTTTATCTGTGTTCGGCTTGTATTTACATGCGTTTCTCGTATGCTGTCTTCGGCGGCACCCGGCCAAGATCACAGACATCATATGCAAGCACGTCGGAGCTGAACCGAAAGTGTTGCCGTCCATCCGAGAAAAGGTATCAGAGCATGATAGCATGAGGCTTCAGCAATTCTAAGCTACACCTTGCCACAGAGACCTTCTGAGACTCAATGACTCGAGATTCTCTGTCAAACTCACGACCATCGGTAAGAACCGACGTAGACTGCGGGGAATCATGTCGTCGGCGCTGCCCCGAAAGCCAAACCTGGGGACTGAGATTATATGCGGGGTAGCCTGAGTCCGTGAATCCGGGGAAGTCGGGGTACGAGGGTTTGGCAAGTGAATGAAATGCAGTATTATATTAGACTCCTCCGGGTTGGTGGGATTGGTGTAGCCATTTCGAGCGTTCAGGATATTTGCTATCCAGTTGCCAGCGATTACGTTACAATGGACGCTCTCAAAAAGTCATCCCTCGCGAAATATGTTCATGGCGTAAAATCATTGCCTGCCGGTATCTTTAATTGGCATCTGTTTGTCACTGTTGCAGCATTTGCACTAGGGGGTTGCCCGAAAGGTTGTATTCCACCACCATCTAGTTTCAGGCTTCGAAGTCTTCAATGTTGTACTAACTAGCCATCATCTTGATAGGATGGGACGAAGGAGCAGCTGCTTCTATCACCGAGCTCGAATCATTCAAACACGCTTATCATCTGGAAGGCTCGAATAGTAAAACAACGATTTCTAATCTCGTCTCGTTCGTCAACATCGGTGCAGGCGTTGGGGCATTTCTGTCCTTCTTCCTCAACGACAAGATTGGACGTCTTTGGTCAATGCGCCTCTATCAAACAATTTACGCTGTCGGATCGTTGATATCTTGCTTCTCTTACGGAAACCATGGCGTTCTTTACGTTGGACGCATCGTTGCCGGGCTGGGAATTGGTGCTTGCACGGTCGGTGGACCAATGTCCATTGCCGAAATGGCCCCAAAGAGCATTCGCGGTCTAATGACTTTATGGTTCAATGTCTGCATGTTGGGCGGCCAAGCACTGGGCATATTCACAGTCTTTGGCTGCAGTACCAACATTTCATCTGAGCACGCCCTTCAGTATCAGATTCCCTGGTTCGTTCAGACCTTTGTTCCCGCAATCGCTGTCGGCTTGTCGTTCTTTTCAGTTGAGTCACCGAGGTGGCTCGCCATTCAGGGAAAGCAGAAGGATGCCCTCGACGCTCTAGTGAAGCTCCGCGGCTTACCAGCTGATCACCCATATTTGGAGGAGGAATATGCCTTGATCGAAACCCACTTGGACGATGAGAATCAGCAATCTGGAGATCAGGGATATTTATCCATCATGAAGGAGACTTTTATGGTACGGTCGAATCTCCGCCGGGTGCAACTGACCATCGTTGCCTATATACTTGCCCAGTTTTCCGGCGCCAACTCGGTGAGTGCTCTGACCTCGACTCGCGTACCCCTTTTCTAATTCGCACCTTCAGGTTACCAACTACCTTCCAACGATCTTCGGTTACATTGGAGTTCAGGGTGCAGGCGTCAAAGTCTACTCTTCAGGCTTGTACGCTGTCGCGAAGATGATTTGTTGTCTTGTCGCCTCCCTCGTCTTTGTCGATGTACTCGGTAGACGAAAGTCTCTCATGATCGGCATCACAATTCAGGCTGCTTGCCACGCCTACCTCAGCGGGTATCTGAGATACTTTACCAAAGATCCCGACTCTGTGCCCAAAGGGGCCTCAGACGCTGCTATCGGCATCATTTACATCCACGCTCTTGGGTGGGCTGTGGGACTTTACACTTTACCGTACCTGTTCGGCGCGGAGCTTTGGCCTAATCGTATTAGATCCTTTGGCGGTGCGTTGTCACAAGGGTTTCACTGGTTGTTCTATTTCGCCATCACAAAAGCAACGCCGAGCATTCTGAGTAGTATGGACATTTGGGGTGCTTTCTTGTTCTTTGTCGGATGGTGCATCCTTGCCTTCATCTACACGCTCTTCTTCATTCCCGAAACGAGCGGCCTGAGTTTGGATGAAATGGATGCCATTTTCCAGCGACCCATGCATAAAATGAGACAGTCAGCATCTGGAAAAAGCGAGGAGGAGCATATCGGCAGACGAGTCTCGGTTGAAAAGGAATCAGTGGCCCATCTTGAAAGAGACTAGATCAAGAATGGAACGAGCTACACAATATTCCCTCGGTTGGCATAGATCAACATCATGAATCAACACCAACCCTGTGGCCTCACCGTGGCTCAAGCAGAGGGTTACGTTCATCTACTGTAGACGCTCGCAAGTGCTTTCGTCTTGTTGACGCGAGCGTAGCTTTGTCGATGTTTGGTCCACGAAACACAGCCTTTCTTGAGAACACCCACCCTAGCCAAGTCAAGAAGAACAACGTCGATGCCACAATGCTGTAAATCATTAGCTATCAGGCCCCACCACGAACTATCAACTCTCTCTGGTCCTTCCTTTACAGGCAGAGTCACTGACCTGTTGTAATTCATATTGTAAGGTGTTATTGGATACTCGGTGGGGATGCAGCAGGCAATTACCAGCAACCCAGTCCAGATTGTCGATATAAAGTTGACAGCATAGCCAAATCGTCCCAAGCTGAATGGCCTCTCAGGGAGAAGCTCCTCACGATCAACGAATAGGAGAATGGCCTGTGGTATGACGTAGGATCCGACCAGAAAGATGATAGAAGCGCTCACCATGAGCTCAAATGCTGTCTCTGACCCGACGAAGACCAGTCCGTAGACCTAGTAATTCTTTAGTTGTGGTATCGCTCTGACGCAGAACGAAGAGCTCTTACGATGGAAAATGCCGCCTGTAATATGACAGCGTTGAGAGGCATTCCGAACCTTGGACTTATCTGCTTCCACAAATCGGATCGTGGAAAGCATTCGTCCCGTGCAGCAGACCACAATGCTCGGGACGAACCTGTTATAATTGCGACCACACAAGCAAAGAAGCAAACTGCGAAGGCGACCATGAGAAGCACGGTTATGACTCGACTGTCTGTTGCTTGGTAGTACAGCTGGATCAGAGGAAGCCCACTAGGCGCATTCAAAATCTCATCGATATCCTTGATGACGAACATGCAAGTGCATGCAAATGGAAAAACTGTTCTTCAATTAGTACGAGAAGTATCGGGGCCGGAGGGCTCGAACAATACCCGTTGCGAGTCCGATGATTACTGGGTATATCTGAGTCCTGTCAGCACACTCTCGTGAGGGCGGAAATGCGGGCATACGCACGATAACTTTGGGGGCAGTGACTGTGGGATTCGGTATTTCCTCTGTCATGTGGACACCGGCATCTGTTCCGAGAAACCCATAGAGATTGTTGACAAAGCAAAGCACCCATGCGAGAGACTGACTATCCCATCCGCTAGATATCGTGTTATCCGTGAATACCCACCTGGCTGAGTTGTAGTTAGGATAGCTGTAGACAAGCATGGTTATAGTTGTTATGACCAGAGTTGCCATAGAAAATGCGACTTTCCTCGGCAGTTAGTCGAGAGCTTTAACGTAGCCTAGGGAAACTTGCAGACGTACAGATGAAGCCAGTCAAAGCCGGTAGTTTTCGGGCTCCGAAAATGTTGATAGTGGCTGCTAGTACCATGATAGCCACGTAAACAAGATACTTGTGCCATGGGTCAATGGTGTAGTCGGGATTCATGAACTGCATGATGGACAGGACCATGCCAGAGATGAAGTTGCATGTGCTTGCACCTCCAAGCCAAATTCCCAGTACACTTATTACGGCAGTGCTTGCAGACGAGTCAGTAATAGTTGATGCATTTCCGCACGCACTTACCTGTACGAGATGAATGGTCCCCATTTCGGGGGAGACAGGATGAAGACCCAGTAGTATTGCCCGCCGGCGACGGGGAATGCAGATGTCAACTCAGCCATCCCCAATGATACAATGCCAATGAACAAAGCCGCAGGAAATAGCATGAATATGCTACCAGATGATGATCCCTGCTTTATTCCATTCCCGATTGCACTGCACAGGACAATCAGTCAATTACATTACTGTAGGATGTCGGGAGACAGGAGATTTGAGATGCTGACCAGGCGAAACCATTCCAAGTACATATTACGGCATACGACAGAGACAAGAGAGAAAATGTAGAGAACTGCCTCGGCATCTCTCGATGGTATCCAGATGCCTCCAATTCCGCATCATCGTAGTTGGGCTGACCATCGATATCTTCTATCGCAGGTCGGGCTGAGGCGCTGGGTATCACCGTTACTCGTCCCTCGGCGGCCTGACCAGGTCTCAATGTTGAGGACGACTTCATCGCAGCCAGTCGTTCTGGCCAAAGCTCACAGGTATGAAGTGCCTAGATGCTGCGTTGGACGACTTTGAGAGGTGGCTGAGCCTGGGTTTTGTATCGGCGATATCGGCCTGACTCAAGGATCTGCTCCCTGCAACGCTAGTAACACTCGCTAGCCCGTGACCTACAGCAGTCCTCCCAGCAGCGATAAGCTTCCTTTTCGCTAGGTATTGCTCACTGAGACAACCGGGCACCTTATCAAATCTCAGCCAGACTTTTCCGGACATGGAATTCACCGGCTACGGAACCACAGCAGACGGCCGAGTAGCAAGCCCTTGGAGAAGACCGACCCGGCAACGGCCGGTGCGGCCCCACTACGGGCGCAGCAATCGGCTCTCTCCCTCACCCACGTGAATTAGTAGAAGTTGAAGGCCGTGAATGACCCTTCGCACGTCACGGGACTTTACTACCCCTCCATTCACGCTCTCTACACAAAATGCTACGAGACCTATCTCCTGGACAACCCGTGCTTGGGGTAAGGTATTTGGAGGAGTGGAAGAGCTTTGTGATGTGAGATGAGTTCGGATATGTTCCGGCTGGGAGAACCCACCCATCGCTTTCATCATGCACAGTGAAAGGCGGTTCTTTGAGGATAGTCAAATCATTGGCTTGCCTGTGTTCACATCTTTGTAGAATGTATCACCTAAATGCCTTTCGAATACCACAGTCCATCTCGTCACTGCAGACAATTAAGCCATTTTTACAACCACCGACCCATACCCTAAACTCCTTCATAAGCCGAAACCTGAGAACTTGGGTTCCATTAAGACATTACACACTAAAAGTAGTCCACATCTCATCAAAATGAGGGGATAGAAGGAAAAGAAGTCATAAAATCAGCCAAGCAAACATCATGTCGTGCAACGGAATCACTCAGTTGCATGTGCCAAAGGCAGGCTGACATCCCGTGCCGCAGTGGTCGGTAGTGCTTCCGCACCAACCATACTGACTGCAGCACGTGGCGCCGGGCTCCTTGATACACGTTGTGCCGCCCTGGGTCGAACCACAGCGGCCGTTGGTGCTCACCGGCGGAGTACCTGAAGGCCCGTTAGCCGAGCTGACGGGAGTAGATGAGCTCGCAGGGGTCGATGACGGCGGCGGCGCAGAGCTCACACGTACACTCGAAGTTGACGCGCCCGAAATGGCACAGGTGCCGTAGAGGGGCTGGCAGGACGCGCCGCAGTGGTCGGCGGTGTTGCCGCACCAGCCGGCGGAGGAACAGCACGTAGCGCCGGGCTCGTTGACGCACGTCGTGAAGCCAAAGTTGGGACCGCAGCGGCCGTCTGTGGAGGGCGTGAGGGTTCCCGAGGGAGAAGCGACGGAGGTGCTGAGGGTGGTGGCAGTGGCGCGGGTGGTGGTCGTGCCGGAGCTGGGCGGGGCGTCGCCTACGGAGCGGTACCAGTTTTCCTTGGGGTCGCCGAGGCACTCTCCGACAGTAACGGACTTGAAGCCGTTGCGGAAAAGGGACTCGAGCATGTAGTCTGTCAGGTTGTAGACGGACTGGTAGACAGGATCATGCTCGATTTGCAGCCACTTGGTGTTGACGGGGTCCTTGCCCTCGACATTGTCGTCCCAGATGTCCTTTGAGTCCTGGATGAGCTCTGGGCTATCGTGGAGGTAACCCTCAGTGTCCAGGTTGAAGTAGGTGATGTGGTAGCCAAGGTCATCCAAGTAGCCTTCACAAGTAGCGTCACAAGCAGAGTAAGGGGGTCTATAGATGTTAACCAGGTCTTCATTGCGGAGATTGATCTGTAACATACCTCATGTAAGTGGGGAAGTAACCCAGCAGGTCGGCAAAAGCGATCTCATTGTAGATCATCTGGTTGCGGAACTTCTCTGCACTGATGGTAGTGAGTCTCTGGTGAGACCACGTGTGGCTGGCGATCTGGTGGCCCTCGGCGATCATACGCTGGGAAAAGTCAGTTTGCGCATCCAAACTTCTGCGACGGATTCACGTACTCTGATCAGAGCAGGCCAGTTGGTGGTCGGGTCGTTGATCTTGCCCTTGCCTAGGTTGTTGCCGGTGATGTAGAAGGTAGCTTTGGCATTGTACGCCTGTATAAAGATCAGCCAAACTCATTCGTCGTCAGCTGCCTCACAAAGACATACCTTCAGCTTGTCCAGCAGATCCTCGGTGTAGATGTAAGGGCCATCATCAAAGCTCAAAGCAATGTCACCGTACTGCTCGCAGTGATAGATGGCCTCGCCGTAAGGCACCGGGCCAACCTTCGTGCGAGCGACATTGGTCGTGTCCGGCCCGTCTGGGCGGATGTTGGCATCGCATGCCGGGCCGTACTCAATCATGCACGACGGCGCAGAGCAGTAGAGATACCCTTGGCCGCACCATCTGCCATAGGCTTTTAATATCAAAGCCATGAAAACATCTGGGGAAGAGACATGACTTACCCTGCGCTGGAACAGCAATATCCGTCGTCGCAGACTTGGTTGTCGTAGTCCGGGCCGCAGCGGCCCACGGACTGACGCGCGTCGAGCTCCGAGGCCACTGGCGCCCGCTCAGCTTCCGCAGCGCGGCGCTGGGTCTGACGACGGGCCGCGGTGAAGTCCTGCATAGCGCGTCTCCCAGTCATGATCTGGGGCACGGGAAGCCTGTCGCCAGAATCGGCGCCGTGTGCAGCGGCTAAGCCGAGACCAGCCGCGAAAGCGAGGGTGGTGAAATGCATCGTGAAAGTATGCGGGATGTACAACTTGGTGGTAACGAATGATTTGTCCCCGTGGACACACACAACAGCGCTGAACGAGTGACTATGGCAAGGCAGAATTCAGTGAAGAACAGGGCCAGGCCAAATGGGACAATACACACAAGAGCAGGAGGTGAATCTACCGAAAACACTGCTTTTGGCAACTAATTACACCGTGGACCGGAAGAATAGCAAGGCGGACCAGACGGCTCGGGGCCGGAAAGTGTGTTTTATAACGGAAGGGCATGTTCATCTGATCGGGTGAGCAAGCTAACTTGGGCATGTAGGTAGTCTCTCGGCTGAAAATACGACCCTAGGCAGGCGGCGTAAGAGATCGGCCGCAGCGTGCTTGGCTCCAGCTCGGAGAGGGGAGTAATTACAGCGAGCAGGTCTCTGCCGGAGAGAAAGGCAACGTTCTGTATGTGTGTGTACATTGCTGGTCATCCCCCGCATGACGGTAGATGCGTGCACCGTGGAGCGAGCTTCCAATGAGACATGGGTGCTTCGAGGCGGCGGTGGCTCCCGTTGGTCGGGGCCCCTCTGCCGGCAAGTGACTATTTTAGTCACCTCCATCTGATTATACGAGGGCGAACAAGAGAAAAGCAACGAGCCTGCAACGTGAATAAGATATGGGGATGGTTCTAGCGCAAGTAGCTGAACAAATCCCCGAACGTCATGGGTCACTGGCGGCGGCCACGAACAGAACTGGCGGTGATTCAGGACGCCACTAGGCATCTGAGAAGACAGTTCTGACATGGCTTGGAGATGTCAGGAACGTCGTGTGAGTGAGTGGTGGATGTGCCGACTACGGCCACCAATCTTGGCACTCAGGTGCCCGACTGTCTGTGAGATGTGTAATTGGAGGCGGCGCTGGCAATATTGAATCCATACATGACCTTATTGTGTGCCTAACACAAGAGATGGTGTACAGACGACCGTCGTCTAAGGTACCAAGGCAAGCCAAGAGAGCCTTCATCGAGCACAGGCTGACTGGACGTAAGCCGACGTGGATCCGAAGTCAGCCGTTGTGGAGTCTTGAAGAGCGTTCAAATCGATCGAGGAGTGCGTCAAAAGCAAGAAAGAGCAATATGAGAAAACGAGGATGGTTATTGAGGCGACGAGGCTGGGCGTTGGTGCTGATGCCGAGCCCGCGCACAGCATAGTAACGTGCCTTGCAGATCAGCCGAGTAATAATGTTGTGGACAGCAATGGTATGATGGCCTTGGATTCCTTTGATGGAGCTGCTTGCATATTGTCCTGTTGCCCGGCTGCTGTTGACGCACAGCAGCCTGGGCTATATTGAAGAGGGGCCTCACTGTGATGTCTCCAGCTTTTTCTCATGTAGGTGAGATGGGGCCAGCATGGGCTGTGGATGATGAGATGCACTCGTTTTTCTGCAGTTGGTATAGTGAGGACAGAGGCGTGGGAGGAAGTCGAGGTGAGAGGGATGATGGATGGGTGAGTGAGATGGAGACTGAAAAGTGCTGTGCAGCAGTGAAGCAGCGAGCCGGGGGCGGAGAGCGGGGCAGGGCGATAATTTGTGGGGCGGGTCCGAGCAAGCACCAGCTCCACGTCTTTTCCTCATAAGAGAAAGTGCATAAAAGGCATGCAACAATCGCGGAAACAACTAAAAGCCCCCTTTAGAAATTATTCCCCCGATTGTTGCCTCCCGCCCCGGGTCCATGGTCAGCTCACCCCCTTAAAATCCTCTACCGAAGGTCAAGCTACCCGCTCCGCGCCTGCCACGTCCCACGAGCGCCCCTGACCTGCCGAAGTATTGGCTTGGCAGCGCTCGATGTGTGTCTTTCTGGGGCCGCTGTATGGCATCTTCAGGCGTCAGATTGCATCTTTCCAGCACTTTTACTGCTGTTTTTTCAGGCCATGTCTGCCGAAAAGATGACCCGGGCCAGGGGTTCTCGTCATCGGCTCACTGTCTCTGGCGAGGGAAGCTTGCCTTGCTCGAAGCTTTCTGGCGCTTGCTTGGCAGTCAGCTTCACGTTGGATCGTGACTGTTGCCACGAAACGTGGACGTTTTGCTCGCGCGCGGCTGCGTCTCTGACTCCGAGTCCTTGTTTTTGTTTTCCTCCCGTCCTGGTTGTGGTTCCTGTGATGTGACGCTTACGGTGGGATTGCAAAGACCTTTGCCGGCTGGCTCCCTTCAGTTAGCCTCCCATCATGTCGGCAAAGGAACCCCCCGATGCTCGATTGACAGCAACGTCGGCCACCATTCTGGCTCGTCCTTCCAAAAGGACGCCCCAGTTTCGTGCAGACACGGGTTTGCCCAGACTTGAGACACTGGCCAACCGCCAGCCGTTGCAAGGGAGGCTGCTCTCTGAGACCAGTCTGGGAACGCAATCCGCCGTTCCCACGTTGCCGTCGCGGCCGTTGCTACCAGAGTGGTAACAGCACCTGAAATGGACGATTCCCATCACGCCTTCACCGGATCACGAAACTCGACGAGGTGGCAGTTTACCCCCGTGAATTGCTTCTTACAGAAAGAAACAAGAACCTTAACTCCGGGCTCGGTACCCGCTCGTCGTCCTGGAATAGGGTTGGCTCGCTTCGCACAAGTCCCGTCGCTGTGTTGTAACTCGCTGCAACCCGCGCATGTTGCCTCTGGGTTCAGTACGCCCTCTGCGTCTGCTGCATCACGGCGCAGCAGCTCGCGCAGGGTGCAGCTCACCGCATTCGGTTGCACATTCGCGCAAAAGAGACAATTAAGGGACCGGGGTTGCATATGTGGTTAGCAACAGAACAGTGAGGAAAAAAACTTTTCACTTCATGTTGCTGGCATCATCGCCCGGCGCGACCTTTTGTTCGACGTCGAGGCTGATGCCAAGGAGCTGAGATGGTATGATATGACCATGGCTGGCAGCATGAGGGGTCTGAGTGCATAATATTGCGCGCTGGCAGCTGCGGAGGCATGTGGCCTAGCCCTTTTGTCTCGTGGCGGTTGTTCACATCCCATGTCGTGTGTGTTGTGATACCAGATGTCTTTATTTTCCAAGACAATGACGAGCCCTGTCATGCGTGAGACACCGTACCGGTCGCTGAGCAGATTGGTGGCTGGAATACGATGAGATGAGGGGTAAAAACGATGAAGACTTCATTTCCTTGCAGAGCGCGGTCTTGCGCCAATTGCCTGGGGCAGGGCTTGTCAGACTTGAGCGAATATACCCGGGAATAAACCAAATTAAGGCTTCCTGCCGATGAGTGGACTTGCAAATGAAGGCCGTCGAGGCATCGCGCCAGAATGGCGAGGATGAAGACATCCGAAGGAGCCCCAGTGGACGGATGCCTACGCGCGTAGCCTGTGAGCTTCTCTGTCTTTTCCTCCACTCCCTTGATGGAGCTTTTGTGGGTGTTTCTTTCGTGACTTGGAGAGATCGACATTCCGGTCGGGCATGAGTTGCAGGCCCAGAGCGGGAGTGATGGGGCCTTGTCCGGATCACTTCCCCAGGTGGACCTCACTCAAAGCTGTTCAAGGTTAAGACGCGCTCCGCTGGAGCAAAATTTCCATAGGTACTTACACATGTGGGCTTTGCGACGTCCGATTAGCTGAGACACTCGCCGTTGAAGCTCTCGACTCAGATCTGTGATCAATCGCTTGGTCTTCCCCGCGACTCACCGGCGCTGACACAACCACGTGGGTTCTAATGTGAGAGTGAGAAATTCTCGCCGAAGGGGCGTGTAAGTACTTCGGAGGCATCCTATCCAACTCGCCGGAGCCTCACCGCACGGTGAATGGTGTACGATGCAAAAAGGCGCCGGCGGAGAACCATCACTCGGGTACCTGATTCTAGCGTCGGCGGACCTGCCAAGCTGGGTGTGGAAATGAGTCTAGATTGACGATGCTGTTCTCGAGGCCCCATCACGCCTTCGCCGCACTAAAATAGTCCGATTTTCAGCCTTCGGAGCGGGAGCTAATTAGCTCAGATGGCGCTGATCTTGCGAAAACGGTAGGGCTTGACGGGATCTGTCTCCTCCCACATCACGGACGTACAACTACGGTTGACGGGTCCCCGACGGCGAGGGTTCGACGAGGGCACGGAGGCATAGCTTCCTTTTCTTAGCTCCGTGTTAGACGCGATGCGACGAGCTACTTTAGCTGGGACCGTAGAGTTGGGTTGCAAAAGCACGGCCGGGACAGGCGTTGACGGGACGTGTAATAACTTCATTTGGGCTGAGAGCGGCGCCGGCTAAACAAGTTAGTTGAGCTCCAGCCATTAATTCAAGTGAGACGTACCTTGGGAAAGAAGCAACCTCCAAATTAGTCCTTGAAAACAATTTTGCCGTTCGTTAGATGAAGTTTGCGACAGGACAGAGCCATGGGCGTCGCAGAGATTGTCAGGTGTGCAACATCCATGTGTCGCATTGCGGTCGTCTTCATCGCGGAGACCAGCCACCGCATCCAACGCCATCATAACGACGGTGCAAATCAATCATCTCACAAAATAGAAATACGCATCAGGTTAGTTGAAAGCACAAGATTGGGTCAACCGTCTGTATGATTTTGGATTTCGTACGTGATACTTGAGAAAGGTATCTATGCCTCATAAGTCATTCATGGAGCCACCAGACCTAAACATTACATTAAGAATGAAAGAAAACAAATGATCGAAAGTAAGAATGTAGATCCAACCAGACAAGTCGGAAATATGAAGAGAGAATCAAAAGCAGGACAGAATCGAAAGAGATGCAGGGCCCTGCTAGAGCACAGCCCCGCCATCGCCGTCCGTTTCCGTCCATCTGTACAAAGGTCCTCCGCTATGTACGAGCTCTCCAAGCCGTATGTGATGATGCTGTCGGTGGTTGATGGTGATGAAATGTGTTCCTCCTTCCACAGGTAGCCCGTGTACTGCCATTACCTGGATATATCTGATATCAACTTTTTTCCCCCTCCCTTGGTTGGCTCCCACAGTCGTAAGCCATGTCTCACCCTCCCAGTCGTCGCGTTGACGAGTCTAATGTTCCCATTTTCAGCCCTACTAAACAGGTCGCAAAAACGCCACATGAATGATTTCGACAAGTAAAAAGAAGTGAGCGACAAGTGACGAGGCGGCAGAGGCTTGTCCCGATGGGATGGATGGGATTGGGGAAGGCCGTGATTCGGCAGCAACCCGGACCCCACGCTCCACCGGGCGGCGGCATGGTCAGCTGAAGCCAGCTCATGATGCCGCCGCATCTGTCGCTGATTTTCGAGACTGTAATGTGCATTTAATGAGTGCCGCGTCCGCCCTCGGCGTCCGTCTTTTCGTCGTCGCCCTTGATGACCTCGCGAGTCTTGCCCCACTTGAAGTCGTCCGAGTAGACAAGGGAGTAACCGAGGATGATCATGTTGAGGAAGGGTGAGGTGCAGAGGTGGAAGAAGTACCCGACGAAATACTGCATGCGCTCGAGCATGTTTCTTGGCAGCCAGAAACCGATGCAGAAGGAGTAGATCTGCGACATTGTCAGCCATGAATCAATCGAAGAGTCAACGAGGGAACTTACGTATCGAAGGAGCAGCAGCGAGAAAAGCGCCATGAATACTGGGTCACGGACGAGCTCGTCACCGCGGCGGATGAGGATGATGATCAGAGCGATGACGGCGGCCATGATGAATGGGGTGATGAACCAGGTGCAGACGGCGATGATCGACTGGAGACGCTCGATGGGGATGATGCCGGGGCGGAAGATCATGACGAACTCGTTGGAGATGGATCCCAAGGCCCAACGCTTGCGCTGAGACAGGAAGACATTCCAGTTCTGGGGCACAATGGTGAAGGCCTTGGCGCGAAGAGCCTGGGCGGTCTGGCGCTGGGGGAACAGGGAGAAGATGATACTGGCGTGGATGGAGTCTTCTGAGTAGTTGCCCATGATGTGCTGCGTCATGAGGTCGTTGGGCTTGGGGCAGTATCCGAAGCGTTGGCGAAGAACCTCATCACCAAAGGTAGCCTCGTCGATCTTGATGAGCTGACAGCATCCAGGAAGACAGTTGACCTTGCCAGTGATGCGCGACTGGAACATGCGGCGGAGACCTTGAGTTTGGGAGTACTCGACCGACTGGTACAGCGACCAAAGACCCCAGTTCTTACCGTCATAGTCAACACAGACGTGGCCACAGACACCGACAAGTTTAGGGTTCTTGCGGATTTCCCTCAACATCTCCCAGATGCAGTACTCATCAAAGACGGTATCGGCATCCATACCAACGAGGTACTCAATGTTTTCCAGGCCCTGGACGACGAAGGCGTTGCCGACGTGCTCGAAGAGGTCGTTGTTGAACATGGTCATAACGTTGACGGAGCGCTTGTGGAAGTGGTACAGGAACGAACGGGCAAAGCACAAGCTGTCGCGCTTGCCCTGGTTGTACCGCTTACCGACGAAAAGGTAGGGCAGTCCCTTGTAGTAACCGGTCTGAATCTTTGTGGGCATGAAGAGACCATCGCGAGCGCGGTACCCGTTCTCAAAGAAGCGCGTTGGTCCGGGCTCGAGGATGTCCTGCAGGAGGTATTCTTGGGTGGTCTTCTCCATACCGGGGCCCTTGACGTTGCCGTCGACAACGATGAAGATCATGCGCGGGTGCTCGTCAATGTTCTTCTGCGCTACCAGGGAGTCGAGCGAGCGAGTGAGCTCTTCGTATGTCTCGTTGTAGCATGGCAGAAGCATGACCATGCGCTCCGGGGTCTCTGGTACTTTTTCTTTGCGGCGGAAGCACCAGAAGATGGTCTTGAAGAGGAGGTGGCCGACAATGAAGACGATCATGATGAATTGGAGCACCGTGTTGGAGCTGAGCAGGACGATGAAGAAGTAGTGGGCGACATGGTAAGTGAACGAGATGTAAATGAGGGCGGCATTGATGCAGAGCAGACCGATGAGAAGGCACCACTTCTGGAATCTCAGCAGAGACTTCGAGACCACCTTGAGCTCTGCATCTGAGTCCCATCTGAGCTTGGCCTCCTCTTGCTGAACGGATGATACGAAGGATGCCGCAGACTCGCCGCCGCGAGACTGCCATGAGCGGTGGCCCATGGATCCGGGTGTACGTTGGCCGAAGGGAAGATCATCAGTGGTGAAGCCCACGACGGACTATAAAGTTAGCTTGGCTTATACCAGGTGAAGCTATAGCAACTTACAGAGCCCTGAGACTGAATTCTTGAGGGGTTGAATGGCCTCGGAATGGACAAGCTACGGTGGCTCCGAGCCGGTGTTGATGAACCAGAGTGAGCAGAGGGAGCCAGGGGAGGCCGGCTTGCCTCTGCCATGGCAGGCGGAGCCGGCGGGGGAAGAGGAGGAGAGGGAGCTGCCCGCGTCATGATGTTGACTCGGTATACAGATGGAGTTGAAGAGAGATAGTGTTCCAAACGAAGGCCTCGAGAACGACGATAGCGGTTGACTATCAAGTATAGAACGAGGAACGACAGACGACTGGGGGAGTCAGGGATCTAATCAAGATCCTGGCTGGGGCCAACAACAAAACGAATGTGGTGACTGCCGGAGGCAACAGACAAACTTCCTGCCGAAGAGAGGAAGAGAGTGAAGGGTGAGAAGTGGAGGGGGAATCTATATGCCTGCGGATGGGATGGCAGGAGATGAAAAAAAAGAGGGCCAGCATGGGGTAAAAGAGGGTAGCATCAGCGCGGCGGACCTGGACTTCCTCAACTTGGGTTAGCCTCACGAGGCGGTTGATCCGACCAGCTGTCTGGTTTTTCTCGGAATCAACGCTCTACTCAGGCTCAGGTAGAGTGTGTGGTAGCAGCCAGCTAATTCGCGGTCTGGGGGTGGGCATGGACCGCGCAGGGTCTTCCTCGCAGCCAGCAACTTGCTTGACCTGACATTGAGTTGCTTCCTCGACGATGTGCGGTCATGTCTCGCAATACGGACTATTGATCCGAGTGCAGCAAGTTGCTGGGCTGGGCCGAACGATGGACAGATCCGGGCATGGCGACAACGATGCCAAATCTAGCGTCAGCTGAGGCAATGGCAAGCAAGAAGTCGACAAGCAGCAAGCAGGTTCGATCATGTCCACTTGGTCCAGCCACGGGGTTCCGGGAACAGTCAAACGCCATTGGGCAGTTTGCAAGGGGATCAAGCCATCCAACGACGTTTCCCGCCAAACGTGTGGTTGGGTGGTGGAGATGAGACAACCATGCCATCCCATATCCATGTCCAAAAAGAAAAGACTTCAACAGCAGCACCACCACGCACAGCGGCGGCTGCAGGTGGATGGTTGGATGACTAGGTGGCAGTACATCTGATTTGGCGGTTCACTTCAGGACCCCCCTGGGTCCCACGCCGGGTCTCCTTGGCTCAAGAAGGCGTAAAGTGCTCTCCATGACTCTCTGAGCTGAGCTGTTGCCGCTGCTGATGTTGTCCGCTAGGTTCGCTTGATTCCGAGAAACGCCATGATCGCCGTCAGGCGGCAGCCTGTAGACGGGCGGTACAAAGCCCGTCACTCTGCATTGTGTGCGATATTGGAAAAGAACCAATTCGCTCACAAGACATCCAGAATAAGGATCGGCGTGGTCCGAGGGGATTTGTGGCGTCGTCAAACGACGACATTTGGTATGGCGTAGAAGCGGGAGAGAACCCCAGGCAAGTAGCAAATTCGGAATAAAAAGAAACACAATACCGCACAGGCATACACACCAGAGGGGAAGAGGCGCGCAGGTGGCGCAGCAAGAGATGCACGGCCGGTACGACGTTCAAGACGGGAGCCGCTCGCTAAGCAAGACAAGGGAACAACGTCCGTTTCGACCGGGGGTTGGTGGTCGACTGGTGATGATCCGGCCCTAGGAACTTAGCGCGGTGAAGCTCTCCGCTGACACCCCTGTCCAATATACACGTCAGTTTCAACTTCAGGACACCGCTGCTTGCTGAAGTTGTGAAGTGCAGCCTTCGTGCAGCTACGAGAGATATTTTGGGCGTGAGCGCGCGGATTGGGCCCCTGGGGGCTACCACACATGTCACAAAGGCCATTTGGGGTCCTTGGCCCCCGTGTTCGCGGGTGATCTTCGCTTCGAGAACGTCGGGGGCGAAGGAAACCAAAGAGCCGCAGATGGGCTGGGTGCGGGAAAGCGTTGGCTGGGCTCGGTTGGGTTGAGCTTGGTGACTAGGCTGCTCCGTCCAGAGGCAAAGCCAACCAACCTCTTTCCAAGAACAAGACAATACTGCATCGGCGGGGCAAAGTAAGTCTTCGAGGCGGCGACTGGACGGTCGACATTGCTGATGGTTGCTGCAGCAGTGAGCTGTGAATCGGATCAAACCAGATCAAACCCCGGCCTGCCAAGCCCGTGTTCGTGGGTTCGTAGGCTGCAAGAGTGGGCACCAAAAGACGTGGTACGGTGCCTGCCCATGCAAGTGGATGACCTCCGCACGCAAGTAAGCTTAGAAACTGGGCTGCCGATGAGAGGACAGACAGGCTTCAGCAGGCCAGGGCAAGGCAGGTCCGTCGACGCCTTCACTCAGGCACACACGGTTGTGCATTTCCTCTGTGTGGTTTAGGTAGATGCGCGTCTTCGCTCTAGCTGTCTCTGTACGCGGACGCTGACCGAAAACTCCGGGCGAACGACATCGTGCGTCTCGTACATGGTTGCGGCATGTATAGCGGCGCGGCCTAATGTCTGTGGGATCAAGCCGATGCTGCCAACGCTGCACTCGTGGTTCTCGACGGCCGACGAGTACTTCGAGTGACTGGATGAGACAGGATGAACGATGCGATTGGTTGTGTGGGCTCGCTCTCAACGCTTGCCTCGAGCCTCCTACTTAGTACTCGAGTTCAGGCCGCCGGATCATCCCTTCCACCGCAACATCTGGCTTGCCAACGTTTGCCTGGAGTTGTTGAGGGAAAGCGGCCAGACCAGAATAACAACTGCATGGCTAAAAGACATCCAACTTGCCAAGAGGACCCTTCTTTTCGACCATATCCTCTTCCGTGCTGCCGTTTCTCGTTTGGGAAATCACGGGTTGGAAACGCTTTCTTCTGCGGTTGATTGCAGCCCCTGGGTAATAGCAGTCAGGGTAAGGGGAGGAGGGCATTGCTTCGAAAATGGAAGCCTTTGTTGCCCCCTCTGACACAGATGGCGGTTCGCCGGTAAGCCAAGAGGTTCCAGCGGTATGTGCGTTGAGGACGTGCGGTTGCGGTCGTTGTGGTCCGTATTAGTCTCTCCTTGCTAGGCGCGTAAGAAGAAAAGTCTGTGGCGTTGACGCTCCAGGTTCATCACTCCATCGGTGGGCGTTGTAGTAAAAACCTCTGGACATGGGTGAGGGGAGAATATGGAGTCGCATCACAGGCGTCAATCCCCAGGCCCCAGCTTTTCAGCCTGGATTGATTGCGTGACTGGATGATGGATGAGGCGGACTCTGGCCCCCCTGGAAGGATGGGAGATGGAAAGCGGGGCGGAAGAGAGATGCGGAAGAGGCTTGCATGGTTGTTGCGATGAGGATTGAGGGTGAGAAACACATCGACAACCTCGAAGTAGCAAGGAGCCAAAAGGCTGAAGGAGGGGGAGTGGGTTGCGGTGTGTGAGAGGGTGGCGGCGGTGGGACGAGGAGAGGGAGAGGGAGGAGAACCGGGGGGGAGGTGGAGGGGACGGGAAGGGAGATGCACACGCCCCTCCCCCCGGCTTCTCTTGCTTAACCGTCATAAAATCCCCCGATGCAAGTTTTCAACTATGCATATATCCGTTTACCCCGATAGTACTGGCCCGGGGCTACATATTACAGGTTGCGGGGAATTGGTCTCGGAGGGGTGGGTCCAAGACGCCCGACTTCCAGTGCTAGCGGCGGCGGCGGAAGCGGCCCCACATCGACCCCCGATGAGAGTTGGCGCGGCGCTAAACACGCGGCATCCCAGTTCCTGCAGTAGCCGGGACCTTCTTTTCCAAGGTTACGCACTCTTGGCACCTCGGGGACCGGGGGTCTCAGCGACCAGCCAGTGGTGCCATTCGACAATTTCTCGCACTGAGCTTGACCTTGAGGTGAGATGAGAGGGACGTTCCGCGCTAGGGAAGAAGACCGCACTTCGTCTGGAGACACAGGACTGTGAATGGCACAGAAGAGGCTTTCGTGTATGCAACGTACCTCGCACCTTCATCCTTGGCCATCAACCACGTTGTCCATCCTGTTTGTTTGCCTCGCCATATAGTGTACTACTGCCTAATCTAAGCATAGTATTCGCCGCTGCAGTCTGCTGGTCAACACACTATCGATTTTCCCCCACGAAATGCTACGGTGCGGCACGTCTTTTTCGCCCCCATGTCGACCATCGAAGCGCACCCTCGCCGTACCCTCTCGTCGCATGTCAACCAAGCACGGGCTTAGTTTAGTCCCGAACTTGCGTGCGCATCGCATCCCAGTCCCGGACCATCCAAAAGATCGAATGACAGATGTTATGCCGCGCAAGTCGTGCTGCTAACATGATCCCAAAAATAAGATGAGGTTTGTTAGCTCGACGGCACTAGCTCGCCGCTGGCCAACCCACTTGGCTGGGTGCTAGCATCGCACAAGAGCACGGCCTGGCGGAGTTTATTCAGCAGTTCAGCTGCCTGTCAAGGGGAAAGGATCGCATTCCACAAGTCCATGTTTTCCCAAGGAGAAATAAATGCGTCACGATTCAGGATCCTTGTACTTACGAACGAGGCCCTTGTCGACAACGGTAGCTTGGTAACAGCTTCGACCGCCTTGTCTAAGCCCACCGCACAGCTGTTTCTGCCGCACAGATCCATCTCCCTCTCGCCATATCTCCCATTCTAGTAATAACCTCGCCGCCGTGCGTGTGGGTGAAGCTTTTTTTGGCGTTCTTCGCTTCGTTGCTGACTGCGTATGCCATCAAATGCCCACGTAAGCTGTAAGCTCGGGTAAAGTCTTGGAAGACAGAAACCTTTGCCGTGCCTTGGCAGGCCGAGACGAGTGCCGCACGAGGGCTGCGAGACCCCCTCATCCCAACCATCGCAGATCGCTGGAGTCTCGGCAAGACGAAAGCCCGTCATACGTCGTAGCGCATCTTCGAAATTCCAGAAAACTTTTTTCTGGCTGGGGTAAGTTGTAAACACCGGTTTTCGGGGCATGTCCTGCCGCGATTGTGCCACTTCGATATGAGCGTCGTCCCCCTTGAAGCATCAACAATATTATCACGAGAATTGCGTTTCTCTGATGCTACGCACAAGACATCTCGGGCCTCCTCGTATGTGGAAGGTAGCCACGAAGAATAAACCGTTGTAGCCTGCCTTGCGACCCAAGACAATTCGGAGGGGACCGACCTGGCACGGGGCCTGGTCAGCTGCGGGCGGCGGCGAAACAGAGACACAGACAAGCATTAGGAGCACGAGACCGGCCGTTGAAATGTCGCAAAATAGGTTGAGACATAATCGCTCACGATTAGGTGTTAACATTAAACTACTTTCAACGCTTTTGCCGCGATGCACTTGCGTTGCAGCTGCGTCTTTATCCATCGTCTCGGCCGTAGAGATCATAAAGGTAGGTGGGAAAGGTTAGACAGGACGCAGTGCGTCCGACGCCGACTTGGCTGTCAATAGGCAGACGCACGTTGAGATGCTAACGGTTTCTTTGCCCGCCTGCCCGAAAACAAAAACAAAACATAATTAATCAAGGTTTTTTGAGCCCCTCATGTTCGTTGGCATTCCTGATTGACAGATTGCAAATGAAATGGCTTGAGTAGAGACCCTGGGAGCCGACGAGGGTGCCCCGAGGATCGACCATGTTGTGCGAGTATGGCGGCCAGCCTCAAGGTTCGGTGCAGGCCGCAATACGTGCTGCACCACAGGCTCACCCCGATCAATTGCAGGTGCCGAAAAGTGACTGGCAGCCACTTCCGCAGTGCGTGTCAGTGTTACCACTGGTTACATCTCGTCAGTATATCAAGTTTTTCCATATGATCGCCATCGGATGAACCATGCCCGTGGAACGGGAAAGCTGGGGAAGAGGTGATGTGAGAAAATGACTAACCAGAAGCCATATTGCGAGCAGCAGGTCTTGTCGCCGTTGTTCTTGCATGTGGCATTGAATTCGCTGCCGCAGAGACCGTTGGTCGTGTCGCTCACGCCGGAAGATGGAGGTGAGCAGGATCCGAAGCCCGATTGGCAGCCGGTTCCGCAGTATGACAGGCTGGAGCCGCTGTGTAATGGGGCAGTATCGTCAGCTGTGTCCTTCATTGCGTCAAGTGTTCCCGGGAATCTTACCAGAATCCATAATAAGAGCAGCAGTTTCCGAACGCAGAGTTCAAGCATGTGTAACCAGTGGTGCCACCGCAGGTTTGGTCCGGTGAAACATTGCCCGTAGCCGCAGGAGCAGAGGATGTCGACGCTCGAGAAGATAGGATCAGGGTAGAGGACGCAGCGGCGCGAGACGCCGTGGTCGAGGCTGTACTTGCGGTGCTAATGGCGCCACCGGCTGTGCGGTACCAGTTCTCCTTGGGGTCATTGAGACACTCGCCCACGGTCACCAGACGGTAGCCACGCTCCTTTGCAGTGTCAATCATAAACTGGGTCAAATTGACCACAGTTTGATAGTGGACATCATGGGACAGCTCGATGTAGCTATTAGCGGCCGCGTTTGTCGAGACCCCATTGGAGAAGCGGTCCTTGCTAACCTGGATCAAGGTCGGAGAATCGTTCTCGTAGTCCTTGGTATCCACGTTGACATTGATGATATGATACCCCAGAGTTCTCATCAAACTTTGACAGCCCGAGCCAGCGTTGCACTCCAGGAATGGGGGGCGCATATAGGTTGGAATCCAGCCGAAGAGGTTTCGAAAAGCCATCTCATTGTAGATGATTTCCGTCCTCTGGATAGTGCTGTTGACCTCGTTCAAGTTGCGGTGGGTCCAGGTATGGCTCGCAATCTGGTGGCCGAGGCCATACATCCGACGCAAGATGGCGGGCCATGGTGTAGTGGCGTCGTCTATGCGCTTCTTGCCGATGTTGTTGCCGGCAACGAAGAAGGTGGCGGTGACGTTCTGGGCCTCGAGGAGGTCAAGGAGTTGGGATGTGTAGATGTAAGGGCCATCATCAAAGGTCAATGCCAAGGACCCTGGGTTGGCGCAAGTGGTGATGATTGAGCCTAAGAGATTATGCATGTTAGATCCGTTCCACGATGCATAAGCAGATGAACACACCATAAGGCACGGATCCCACAAGGGTACGGGAGATGCTCTCCGTGCTGGCGCCGGGAGGCGGGAAGCTGCCAGGGACGTGTTAGCAATATGCGGCGCATGGCGAGCGCCGTCCGACGTTCCAATCGACTTACAAGGTATCGCAAGAATCGCTGTATTCGAGCTGGCATTGCGAGCCGCCGCAATATTCTTCCGTCGTTCCACACCAGCCGGCCTCACTACAACACTCACCCGGAGCGCAGGACCCAATTCCGGGCCCGCACTCGGCACGCTTTCGCAGCGGAGTGTTGAGAGTGGCGGCCATGGCGGCCCCCGAGAGGACGAGAGACAGTAGCGCATGCATGGCTAGAGAATATGAGGCAGTTCGCGATGCAAAGAGGGTATGATTCCGGTCGATCGACACTGCGGGCGAGATTGCAATAGAGTTCACGGGTCGTTTGAAGACGGCAGAGAGCGGTATTTACAAAAAGATGCGTGCCGAGCAATAACTGTTCGTCGACCACGCCGAGAAGTTGGATTTCGCACGCTGATCCTGCCAAGGACGCCGACCTGAGTCCAGTACTTGGAGATTGGGATGAAAAGAGCAGAAGGCTGGCTGATGGAGGCGGTACCGCTTGGCAGCTGGTTCATGGCGCTGGCCATGTGCATATAATCTCAATATTTGGGCTCAAGATCTGGTCAGACGGGACAGACGGCACTTGCCAAAGGAAGGCTGGCGTCCCGACCCTCGCGATACGAGGCGTTGCCCCTCCAAGCTTGTGGTAATGCTCCATCGTTCAGCATTACGACCTCGCGCTACGTCGTTGACCACGTTGTTGGAGCCGTATATCCGGTTCTGGCATTGGAGGGGCCTGATGTGACTGACAATGACAGGCCAGGCTACCAGCAGATGCCCACAGATGGCCACATAACGTCCAAAAGCTGTGAACCGTTCAGAGACCCAGAATCTCCAAGCATGCATCAAGGTGCAGAGAAGCCCATATTGGGATCCTCCCGATGATGACCCCAATGTGCCCGACTAAAGGCTGGGATCCGCAACTAAAGCTGGGTACGAGTCCAACTGCAGGTGAGCATGGTGTGTTGGCAGGCTAACGAGTAAAAGGAAGAAAAATTTTCAGTCAATATGGAATGGGCTGAGTGAGACGGTACAGATTGGGACCTTGCAGACTTGCAGAAGCTGAGTGAGCGTGTGTGTGAGCAGGCCGGTGGTGGTGTTCCCCCAGCTTGCCCAGGCCAACCAGCCATAAAGAAGATCCACGGCAGCTGCCCGTTGTGCGCTGGTGATTGATTAATGATGCGCTTGTGGTGCTCGCAAGAGAGCAGGGGAAGACCCAGAGGCAGATCAGCGACCAGTACCTGGGATGTAACCGGCTGTTGGCCGAGTGGATGAAGTTCGAGAAGCCCCCCTGGTCATAAGCTGTGTGTCCTTGCCGATATGTCATTCAACTATCCGAGCGTGGTTCGTGGGGCCAGGACAGGCTTAGCGGGAGGGGCCGGGGTGTCTTGGGGCTTTGAAGGTACGCCAACAAACCCTCACAGATCGCAAGTCTCTTTTCGGATTGTATTGTTGCCCCGCTTAATGTTCAGAAAGATGAAAATGGAGGAGGTTGACAGAAATCGAAATATGGACGAAGAGGCCGGGGACAGTTGTCATTCTCCTTTGTCTCATATGTTGTCCTTGCGAATGAGTGCTGTTGTCGATCAAGGGAGAGCAAGTGACACCGTAACTAGCAGCTCAAGTGCCACGCTGGGTGTCTTCGTTCATCCGGTCGGTCGGGCACCGCTGGCACTCGTCTTTCGGAAGCGCCCGTCGCTGGTCGACTCCGAGGTTCTGGTAACCAGCGATGGAAGCTCCGAGGACCGGCGTCAGCGACAAGTTGACCGCCTCGGGACTTACACGTCTCGTTCGACTCGATTGACTTTTGTTCCGGTTTCTTTTGGTTCCGAGAGGCATAGCGCCTACGCCAATTGTCTCCCCTTCACAACGCTCCGCTGTGTAGATCAGCATGCTCTCCCTCGACACTAGCTGTCATTCAACCACCAAGGAGCACCAAACTGAAGGCTTCGGTCCATGGCCCATGATGGCAAATGTGCTCCAATGTTCTTCATGCCGTCAGCAATTGATCCTTCTCCCCGCACACCAACCTCTCTGGTGGGGTTTTGGTCGGATGATTTTCCTGTCTTGTGGGAAAGCGCTCGCCAGCACTAGTCGAAATATTGAAGTCATCTTGGGTTGGACAAGCCCACAAGGTGGACTTGGTCGAGTAAAGTGACGCAGCCTCGTGGGATCGGGTTTCTCGTATTACCAAAAGACGGAGGAGGACAAGTCATGAGACTGAAGCGGTGCTATGATGGCTTCGGCCAATGGCGTCCCCGGCGTCATACAAACAGCGAGATGCACCTCGTCTTCTCTGCATTGTTGGCACAACTTGGCACCAACTTGGCAGGGCTGCGGCTCCAATACCCGTGCTCGATGCGCGCTGTCGCGCTATAGTTCTAAAAATTGCATTGCATCTCGCATTTGCTGTGCAGATGGCACCAGTGTAGAGGCCTCGGTTTCCCAGCTTGTGGTTCGCCAACTCATAACGAAGGCACGAAGTCCCACCAATCATGCCATTGTTGAGGGCACACACTGCGAGAGGAGGCAAATCCAGGTGCTTAGGACACTCGAAAAACGCCTTCAAGCCGCAGAGGACTAGTTTGCCAGTGCAATTCGTGCACTAGGAGCCTGGCGGTGCGCCTCGCCTGGAAGTGTTGCGTCTCTGGTGTCTGAGAAAGGTCGGTAAATGGCACCGCATTGTGGTGAGAGAGCGGAAACCGTTACTGACGTCGCCTGTCGAGCTCGTTGTCGCTGTCGCCGTCACCGCCGTCCTTCGCCGGCCAAGCTCGACGGAACATCGTTTTCTCGGTATTCGAGCCCCTGTGGAGGAAACTGCGGCAGGTGAAACCAGCTGAACGGGATTTGATGCTATTCCGGTGGATGCGGGGTTCCGCGCCGACGAGTAAACTTCTTCCCGTATCGCTCTGCCACTTTGAGCTTCATCGTTGCTTGTTTCAATGAAGCGTCATGCCACGACATCTGCTCGAGCCAGATGCTGGCCCAAGAAGCAGCAAAGAATAACGGTGAGCAGGGCTAGGCAGAACCGCTGTGGCTTGACACGAGATGACGGGATGATGTGCTCAATAGGGGGCCGCGTACGTATAACCAGTCTCCCCTGTGGCGTCGCGCCAGTCGTGCCGGGCTCGGGACCGATGAGATGAACGAGATCTTGGCAGCCGTTTTGTCGTTCGTCATCCTAAAGAGCCGTGGAAGGGACGAAAAGAGCAGCGGGAGGCGTCTGAGAAACAGCCGGCGGTTGGCGCCGTTCTCCACCACGTGTATGCCGCCCAGTGCAAGGGGCAGGTTGTGGCTTAGCAGTTTGGATCGGTATGGCTAATAATGGTGGACGATGGTAGCGCAGACGGGGGGATCGTGGAGGACGGACCGGAAAGCCATTGATGGACTCGCGCCCAAAAGAATGAAAGCTGGGGTGGTGGGTGATTGAAGAGACAGGGGGGGCGGGTGGTGGAGGGGGGGTGAGGTATTCGTAAAGAGAAGGGGAGGTGTGGAGGAGGTGTGGTTGTTGAGCGGAAGAAGTGGAAGAAGGAAAAGAAGCAAAGACGGGGCAGAAGAACCCCGCCTTGATGCATGCAATGCAATACCACCCACCTCCCCTTCCCCTTCGAGTACGGATATAGTGCAATGCAATTAACAGGCCTGACTGAGACTTGCATCGAGCGGGGGTGGGGTAGCCGGTCGACCGGGGCCTTGGTGTCCGCTCGTCGTTTTACATATGCATGACATGTGCATATGCATCGTTTTTGTTTTGGGCAGTGGCCTCGCGCGGGGAGGAAAGCAGAGCAGAGCAAACAAAGCAAAGCAAAGCTGACCGAGCATCGATGCGTCGAAAAGCGTCCTTCCAGTCTTCCATCGTCTCGTTCTCCTCGCCAATCATTTCATCACAACCCCCTTTTCGGTCGACTTCTTTCCTTCTGCTGCGCTTCGACACAAAACGTCGCCCCATTCCGACTTCGCGAATTCCTCTGCCAAGACAATAGCTTCCGCGACCTCACCTCGAAAGATGCAGACGCCGACGCACTACGGATACCCAGAATCGTCCTGGATGCTCAGCCAGACAGGGCAGCAGGGCAAAGGCTCTCCCTCTCTCGCTCACTCCCAGTCTTCTCCTCGATGTATCTCGTACCTCGCAAGCCAGGCCATCCTAGCCCCCCACTGCCTCCCCCCTTCACATCATGCACCCCTGTCGATACCCTCGCAAGCTTTTCGTCGAAGAACCCTTTCCAACGCCTCCCAAGACTTCACGGTGATTGAGTGAGAATTTCGGGCTCATGGACGCGCAGTTTAGGCCGGTCAGAATGTTGTGATCGTCGGTTCCAAGGCCGGTGGCCAAGCAAGTACCCCCCTCGGCCTTGAGATGCGAAAGTAACCCTAGGGTAGCTTCACGTCTCTGTCGATTCATCTCGATCCAGCACCCTGGCCGCCGCTTAGGACCTGGAATATGGCCTGCAGCGGATATCATGTTCGAGCTCCGCGCGAGCCTTTCAGAGTTCCAAGAAGAAACACGCCTCCAGTCAGCCAGCCAACCCAACCTTTCCCCAATGGACCAGGGAAAAGTCCTCAGCAAGAGCGACAAGGGCGTTTCTGCATGACATCAAGCGTCGGATGGGACCTCGGCGAAAGTACGATGAACAGGCAGGGGAGATGAGTGTCTTTGCCTGCTTCCTGCATCCGGGCTTGCCAGCTTGGCGATCCCGCGCTGGGTGAAGGCTGCTGCTGCTGCCGTTGCTGGTTGGGAGCACCACCTTCTGATGTTGTTCTGGATTCCGGCCGGTGCGAGAGATTTTGCCATTCTCGTTGTGCTGATGCCATACGGAGTTATTGCGCTACTTCTTCCCCCTCCGTGCAGCGTCGTCTTGCCGAAGCGCGCCTGTGGTGAGCTTGGTGGTTGTGGTTGCGCTTCGGAGGTGGGCCTCCTCGCCCTTCAGCCACCTTCAGGCCGCTTGCCATGGACTGTTTTTGGACACACTATTGCTGATGGTCGTCTGTTCGATTCCAAGTCTGGTCTGTCCGGGAGCTAGCCTGGACCTGAAACTGTGATCTCGTCTTTTCTTCCCGACTTTGATCTGCCCACGGCCCCGTCGCCATCCAGCCGCGTGCCGCCGGCTTGGAGCCTCAGTCGCAGAGTTACCACCACCACCACCATGGCGTCCATGCTTTTGATGCTGCTGCTGTTGCCGCCGTTTGGTGGTGCAAACGTGGATCCCGATTAGGCCCGGCGACACCCAGGTTGATGCCATGTCCATGTCTCAATCATTGCTTTCCGCAGACGGATGGCATGGAGAGGCTGCCGCCAGTCCAAAGTCTGGGCAACCTCGAGCCGCTGACGCCAGGGACAGCCCGAAGGTGAGTGGGCTGTCTCCTCCTGCTGCTTGCCCATCATGTATGTCAGTGCCTTAGTTGGCAAACTCTTTTTAACTCCCGTCTTCGTTCCTTCGACTGAAATCTCTTCCTTCCCGTCGCCGCGCTCCTCTTCCCTCTTTAAGCCCTCAAGCCAACTTGGCAGTGGAGTTGACTTTTAAGATATCATAGATATCTTCCTCGTGTAGCTATCCGTCGACACTCGTTCTTCTCCGCAACTACCCATCGTTCGTTTGATATCCCCTCGCCGTCGCAATGGACTCTCAACTTCTTACACCCGATACTCCGGAGCGGTCTCCGACCTGCCGCGATGCTTTCCCCTTCAACTCTCCAGAGTCCTCCAAAGACCGAGCAGAGCCTTGGGAATTCTCTCACGATGGCTACTACCCCATCACTCCTCCTACGGAGGAGTGCGAATCAGACGAGGAACTTGCAACTATTGCCAGCTCCATCGACCTCGAGGCGGAACCCCTAGTTGCCGTCATTGGGGTAGGATACGTTGGAGAGCACCTCGTGGGCAACTTTGCCCGCAAGTTCAACGTTCTCGGTTTCGATGTCTCTGAGGCGCGAGTCCAGAGCCTCGAGAGAGAATTCGGCCCGGACAGCAAGGCCAAGTTCACCAGCAAACCCAGCGATATGGGGGCGGCTACACACTTCCTCATCTCAGTGCCCACGCTTCTACGCCCAGACCAGACCGTTGACACTTCCTTCCTGCGGTCCGCGCTCAAGAATGTTGCAACATACGCTCGCGCTGGCTCCGTGGTCGTCGTTGAGTCGTCCGTCGCCGTTGGCATGACCAGAGAGCTTCTCGGTCCTCTCGCCCAGGAGCGTCACTTCTTCGCTGGCATGTCTCCTGAACGTGTCGACCCCGGTCGTGTTGAGCCTCCTGCTCACGCTATCCCCAAGATCGTGTCCGGTCTGGACGATATGGTCCCCGGTTCGCTGAACGCCATCGTCCGCCTTTACTCACAGGTGTTTGACAACGTCGTGCCTGTGTCGAGACCTGAGGTCGCCGAGATGACCAAGTTGTACGAGAACTGCCAGCGCATGATGTGCATTGCTTTCGCCAACGAGATGGCCGATGCCTGTCTTGGACACGGGGTCGACCCATACGAAGTCTCCGGTGCTGCTGCGACCAAGCCATTCGGATACATGCCCTTCACACCCAGTCTGGGTGTTGGCGGTCACTGCATCCCCGTCAACCCGTACTACCTTCTCTCCAACAACCAGTTTCCCCTCCTTCAGCACGCAACGGAAAGAATGCGCGCGCGTCCGTCGGCCATCGCTCAGCGCGCTGTTGATGCGCTGTGCGCAGAAAAGCCGCGGCCGAGCGTCCTCATCGTAGGCATGGGCTTCAAGAAGGGCCAGTCCCATCTGGCAAACTCTCCTGGGCTCGAGCTTGCGAAGAGTCTCGTATTGTCTGAGAAGGTCGATGTTTGCTGGGCCGATCCCCTCGTCAAGCAGGAGGCGGTACCACAGATCCCCCGTCTGAATGATGTCGAGGGCTGGAACGCCAAGTCGTTGGAAGAGCGATTCGACATGATCATCGTTGCCTTCAGACAGAGTGGACTTGATTTCGATGTCCTGAGCCAACTGCAGAGCACGCGTGTTGAGATGTGGTGCAACTAAGGTCCGGAAGGCCAAGGGTTGCGGCTGCGCTGGGCTGAAGGTGGCGTTCTCCTCGGTTCGTCATCGTCGCCCAATCCCACCATTCCCTCTGTAATGCTTTCACGAATATTTCTTTTTTCCCCGTCCTTCTCCTCCAATCACCGGGGTTTCCCATGAAGTCTGGCGCTGTCGTTTGCTAGGAGATGTATATTGGAGCAAACGGCAGGTTGGACGCAACACACGGATAACGATGGATGTAATACCTCGGAGTTTTCCTTGCTTGTCGCTTCCTTTCTTCTCTCATCGGCCGGTGTCAAAGGTATGTTTGGTAGAAAAAAGGTCGATTAATGTGCCGTGACGCGATCGAACTGGATGAGCATTGACGGCCGAAGATAGATGTGCGATACATATTTGCGGGAAACTGTTCCTAATTTCAATTTATAAGTCAACTTCTTTAGTTCCACCTCGTCGTGATTGTTGCCATCTCTCCACATCAGATAGCTGGCAAGCGTCGTTCGTCAGCATCGCACCCATTCTTATAGGTACCCATTGTGCTGGATGTCGTACTCTTCTATCGGGTGAGTATGCGATCGTCGGGCTCCTTCAGGTCCTGTGCGTGGCGCCGACCGCTTCACTCGGTGCTGTCGCTGCTGGATACCCCATGTCAATCGTCAATGTCGGTTTGTCGCAAGCAAGCACATCGCGTTCGTCTGGGCAGCCTCCATTTAAACCTCCAGTCGACAGTAATCCCAATGGGTCGTCGGGAAACACGGCACATCCCCCATGTCCTCCGCCTCCTAAATCAACTAGTTCTCACGACCATTTGGCGGATACGATGTCTGACCGTCGCAAATCGGTGCCGAGCTGCCGGATGCCCCGTTCTGGCGAGGCGTTCGAGTAGGTGGTCAGAAGGAAATGGAGTGCGGCGGCCGAGAAGCGCGGGCGCTGCTAGACTGTTATAAACTCAAGCTGTCGTTCCCTATCAATCCCCCCATCTCATCGACAACGATAATGCAAGTCGCCTGGGAGGATTATTAGGTTATCAAGATCCTCCGTTGAGCGCGCAGTATCTTCCCGGCCCATATCGCGTTGCATTATCTATTGATCTGCGCGGCATCGGCACCGGGCCGGGGTGTTGTTGGCCCAGCCTTGCCGTTTCGAGTCGACAAGATAAGAAGGTTGCTTTTTGGTTCCCTTTTCGGCGCGACGGCATCGGGCTCGTCTCAATGGTTCTTCTGTGATAGATGCAAGTGATGATGCCGATGCAAGAGGAAGAACGGGACAATACGAGGAAATGATACGGAATGTTCGAATGAAGAAGCTCAGCAGGGCGAAGATGGTGTGAAGAGCGGTGAGGGAAATTCTCGGTTGAGAAGCATACTTAGCACGTTAGCTTGACCGTTCAGACGATGGGCAATGATTGACGAGGTTAAGCGAAGAAGGTTGGCGGATGGTGTCGTCGGGAACGGTCCCGTGGTTTCCCCCCTCATACCTGTTTGGGATCTGGGTTACTTTGGTTGTTCTTTCGGGGGGTGTTTGTGACCAGATTGAGCAGCGATCTCGACGTCCTCGGTGATCTTTACTTGGCATGGACTGTGGGCAGCGTACCCGAAGTCGCCGTGCCGCGGACCGCGGGCTTCAAATAGTATTCTCATCATGATGGAGGGGGAGACGATCCAGCTGATCAAAAACGTACGCACCTCGCACTGCATACCAGCCTCTAAAGCCCTCGCGCTAGAGCTGTTATCAACGACAGAAAGTCCATATGTCGTGGACTCTCGCTCAGTAAGGTGGTTGGACCACAGCTGGCCAAAGACGACCGTAGTGGGAAATAAGCGTACATTTATGTACCGGCAAGACGGCTCGCACGGGGCCCGGGAATGTCGTCTTTGGCGTGTATAAGTCCATGACAGCTAGATGCCTGCCGATCATGCTGCGCCATCGCTGTGAGTGTCGGGCCGGTGGTTTGCGGAGGGCGCGCACTCCGTCCGGGGAAGTTGGCGTAATTCTGGGTCTGTGTCCATCTTCATAGACACCTTTGTCGGTACTTCGTTCTAGTGTTGCTAATGTCATTTTTCAAACAATTCGTCTGGTAGAAAATACTTTTGATGAGGAATCAAAGAGATGATGTAGAGCTTACGATTTGAAACTCGGGGCCTGATGCTTCCAGCAAATCCGTGGAAGAAGTAAACAGGATACCAATAGTTTGCTGAGATGTATATCCATCGCTCAAGAATCCGAAGAATCATCTACACTCTCCGGGGCTTGACATAGCCTTCGTCTGACCACATCACCACCAACTTAGTCTAGATGCCAAGTGGTTGATAGCCAGTCGGCGGGAGGGCGCAGGCCCAGACACCTGTCAGCCATGCCTTTGATTTATGTTGCGTTATTTCCCTTGCTAATTGAGTGCGGGCATTTCGGTTTCAGCTTCTTGATATCAGGCTGTGGTGCTCCCACGTGTCAGTGTCTTGGACAGTGAGCCGCCCATTGAGGGTATTTTTGGTCGTCGCCGAGAGAGCTTCTTACCAGCAGGACGTCTGGGCCCCTCGTCGTCATCTGGGACGATTCTTGGGCTTCCAAGCAAAGCCATGGTCTTACAAGCATTCTTGGCTCCTTTGACGTTGCCCAATAAGATGAGAACCCTACTTACAAGTAGCGAGCCAAGGCTCGGCTTGGCATATGGAGGCACACTTGACGAAGTTCTCTGATACCCCATTCGTAGCCTTCCTGTTGCTCCAAGAGGGGGCTTACTCGAAAAGGATATGTTATTCATGTTGCGGAGGACTCTAAGCCAGATTAGAACCTGTTAGCCTCTTCTCACTTTCATACTACTTGGTTTGTAGTTCAGACAACTTCGAGCAAGTCACTGGATGACAAGAGTGTAAGGGGGGGCGGGGGTATCTGAAGATTGAGGAGCATTCCGCCCGAGGAATTTTGGACGTGGTATCTATCTAAACCGGAAAGAAAGCCAAATCTCCAAGTGCCTTCCTCTTGAACCACAGCCAACCGCCCTCTCGATCAAGTCTAACCATTGAGCTTAACCCGCCAGAGGCAGTCGGCTAAGACTCAAGCAACGATGATGGTTCCCGGAAGGCCTCCGCCCATAGATCCATCTTGGTGAGGATCATCATTCTCGTCATCGGGAGTGCGGCGGTAGTCAGGGCCCTTCGGATGGTCGTCGGTCATATCCTCCTCTCCGGACTCAGACTCGGACTCGGATGACACGAAGAGATCACTCTTGTCGATACTCTTCTTGCCGGAGCGGTTCTTCTTGGTGGGCGTCTTCATAACCCGGCCGGTGATGGTGCCCTTGGTGCTCTTCTTGCTGGAGATTCCCGGAGCCTTGCGGATCTTGGCGAGTGCCTTAGCCTTGGCCCGCTCCTCGGGGGTCTTCCTGTTTCGATGCGCGCTTCTGAACCTGCACTTGAGGCAGGTCTTTCGGGAGATAGCGCCCTCGGTATCGGTGAACTGAGTCTTCGGCATGCAGCCACGGTGGCTAGAACAGAAGCACTGATCCTTGGGGTTGTGCATGCAGGGACGGGCGAGATCCTTCAGCTCATGATTGCCCTTCTTCTTGTAGCTGGGAAGATTGCAACAAGAGTGATCTCCCTTGGCGTCGTTAGGAAGAAGTTCCTCCTCCTGGGTTGATGTTAGCCTCGTGGATGCATAGATTGAACTAGGGATGGACGAGGTGGAAAACTTTTGTACGTAGATATGTACATGTGTGTGTGTGTGTAAGATAGGGAGGGTGTAGAGGGGTAGAAAGGGGGTTTCAGGGTAAAGGAGGCTTATGGATGGTAGGGGGGATGGGGGATGGGGGAAGGGGGCCTTACAGAGGACGACTCGCCAGAGTCGGCACGGGGGTCGGAGCCTATTGTATATATGGTTGGCTGGGGCTCGGGAGGTCGGTGGTCGGTGGTTGAGGGTCGGTGGTTGAGGGTCGGAGGTAGAGAGAGGTCCTCTGTTGTGAATCGAGTCTGAAAGAATGTGAAAAAGTTTTGGTTGGACAGCCTGCCAAGAAGACGTCTTTTTATATCTGGAGAAAGAAATGAGTTTGCGAGAGATCTATCGACATCACTACGTAAAGCTCGAGCTCGCAATGTCATCAAAGCCCCAAAAGGGTCCAAACAGCGCGCTGTTCACCCAAGGAGTGAAGACCTGAATGTGGCTCGCTGGATTACTCGCGTATGTAGGGCCCGTCTGGAATCTTCTGTCATGACGAGGCTAACATAACGCTATCCTCCAAAGCACTGATCATCCCAGGAGATGGGTTTAGATGTGGTTATGAATAATCGAATACATCAAAAATACACCAATTCTCCCATCTCATACATCTTGACAGCACACATTACCGCAAATCTTGAACTCATGTTATGTGTCAAGCCCTTACGAGACTTGCTTCATGGGAGTAAAGTACAGCCTTGAGACTAAAGCAAACCTGCTCTGTACAACGGATGGATGATTCCACTTACACGAAGAACTAAATACTAATCGTGGGAAAGGCTCGCGAGTCACGATATTCAGTCGACATGTTCTCTCCAACATAATTTCACGGCGCAAGGTACTCGGCTTACACGCGGACAACTAGGAACGATAGAAAATTGATTCCAGAGACTTCTTCTTGTATTCTGTATTGCCATACGCCACGTCCAACCACACATCTCCATCTGGGCCCTAACAAAAGACTTGGTTGCATCCCGGAGGGGATGGTTCGTCCCCTTAGACGGCAATGAGCTGGCCGCTCATGCCACCACCCATTCCACCACCGCCAGAAGCATCGTCGTCAGGGCCGGGGTAGCGGCGAGGGATGTAGGCGGTAGGCATATCGACATCCGTCTCGTACTCGCCATCCTCGTCGTCGCTGTCCTCCTCCGAGGAGACGAACAGCTCGCTCTTCTCCTTCTTGGCCTTCTTGGCCTTCTTGGGGGTGGTGCCAGCGGTGACCTTCGTCTTCTTCGGGGTAATGGCCTTTTCGACGCGGCCGGTCTTGGTGGCCTTGGCCTTCTTGGGCGTTCTGGGGCCGCGGGGGGTGGGCTTGGTGGTTCGCACTAGGTGCTGCTTGTTTTTGGCCCGCTGTTTCGACTTCCAGGACTGCTGGTTGTGCGTCTTGCAAACCAAAAAGTCGTCGCGGTCTCCATCGCGAAAGTCGGCGGCAGCGGCACAGTGCTTGGCGCGGGAGCAGTACCGCCATCCCCGGAACTCGGGACGGCCGTACTGCCCCCCCTCCTTACAGAGGCGGACGGTATCGTCGGGGTCGTAGTTGGCAAACACACAGTCTCCATGCTCGTTGCGAACCTCATTGCCATTGGCATCGTAAACCTTGGCGCGGCGACGCTATTTAAACCGTTAGTAAAATAGAATCAGGTGGAAATGGCATGATCATATCAGGAGATGGAGGGAAAGGGGTAAAGGGGGGGTTGAAAAGTAATATGAACGAGGTCTTCTGGGTCTCCATCAAGCGGAGGAAGGCCCTCCAGGATGGATTTTCAAAGGCTCGGCAGAAGGAGCCTTCAAGGAAAACAATGGACACTTACAGCCATTGTAGACGATGGAAAACCGAAGGTCTTTGGTGCGTTCTTGTTCAAGACAAGACTCCTTTTATGAAAGGAGCCTTTTTCGAAAGTGGTGATCTGGGGTCGAAAAAGACAAGCTGACGAAAATTCTGGAAGAAAATGGATTTTTGCCCTTGGAGGGAGAAGAGCACTCGGGGAACTGGTCAGCTTCCCAAGTCGACAACTCACAATGCCCTCGAGGCCCTAGCGAAGACTGCATAAGAGACCATTCACCCAAAGAGTGAAGGCCCAGAGTCAGCCTTGACCCGCTGTCCATGTGCCCTCTATGCTCCGCAACGTTGTCTTCTCATGAGACTGGCGCGGGACCAGCTCCATGGATGAAGAGCTCACCTCACGAAGGCTTCCTGAGCCCCTCGAGAGACTTGGCAGATTATGACGGGTGAAGAACTGAAGTTGAGAGGTCATTTCATTCCCCATGTCCTAAATGCAGACCTTCATAAAAATATGAACTCATACGTTGGTTGAATATGGTGTGTTGGTCATCATCAGCAAGAGGAAGTTTTGTTTCGAAGGCATCACTTGTATCTTAACTTACGTATCGCCTTGTTCTGAATCATGATAGGCATGCCTCCACGATGAAAAGCGCAGTTCTCATCTACTGGAACGATAGTAAGTGAGGGCTATCTGAAACTACTTGTTCCGTGCCCAGCTTCGGTGTCGTATACCCGAAACCAACTATATCAGGCCCTTCTCAAGTCAGTGTGACGAAATCACTTTAGAATGGAAAAAGAACGAAGGCCTCAGAAAAGTGAGTGATATTCCAGAACTTTTGTTACTATTGATTACAGTCATCCAAGAGCATATTGACAGGGCCACTGGCTGCCAGGAAAACGAGCAACAGGCAGTAGAGACAAGGGCATAAAAGAGGCCCGGGATTTGATGAGACAAAGGCTGGAGATGATGAAGAGAATACAACAAATGAATCGTAGGTATGAAGAGCCGCCCGAACGAATATAAAGCTGCGAACATTATTCCAACAACGCACCTACTTCGCCGGGATCTCAATCTGCAACGGCTGGGTACGCATCGTGGTCTGCCTCAGGGACTTGACCAAAGTGTCAAGCTCACCGCGTGTTCTTTTTGTAGAGGCGGTAGCTCACCCGCGTCATAAACATTACCACGCGATCACGCCAAGAAAGACATTACACCATCGCTGCTCAACTCCAAAGATATGAATGTAAATCATGCAAATATCATGTAAGCAACGAAATTAGGGGTCATGTATTAAGCAAATTTCGTAACCAAAGGGTATTCGACAACGTGTCCATGCTCTAAGAAGTACATTTGGTGTTTGGAGACATTGCGCTAAGAAACGACAAATCTTCATACAAGCTAGGAGACTGCCGCTGACAGTCAACATAGGGGATTGTTGAGCACATCTGGCGGATACAAGGAAAGACCGGAACGCCAGAGATGGAAGGTGAAAACGCTGGGTATGCAAATCGAAATCGAACCCGGAAAGAAAACACGACGTAAGAACAGGACTAGTCGCCGAGGGGCATGCCCTCGAGTTCGTCGAGCAGGCGACGCCAGTTGTCAGCCAGCATCTCGGAGTACTTGACGCGCTCCTGGGCCCAGTCCTGGTTCCAGCGGGAGACGTGAAACTGTGTGTTCTGGAAGTATATGAGCTCGTCGCGGATGCACTCCTTGACGAAGATGGAGCGGTTGTGTTGGCTGACGATGGATTCCTTGTCCTGCGGCCTGTCAGTGCTGGTGTGGGGAAGACAGGGGAGCCTTGACATACCTTGATAATGGCCTCCACTACCCTTTCAATCTCACCAGGCTTAACCATGCCCTCGGGCTTGCTGCGGAGGTTCGCCAACTTCGTCTCGTTGGTCTGGATGCGCCTCTCGAGATAGGGGATGTTGTCCTTGTCAAGACGCTCTCTGCGGTCGAAGAGCTCGCGAACGCTCACAAGAGCGTCGCGCTGGCGCTTGAGGTCCTCCAAAACACCTTCATCCCAAGCCTTGCTCTCATCCTCCATGAGTGTCTGGCAAGTCCTCAGATGCCGGCTCATGGAGTTGAGGCCATCGTTGAGCAGCGGCACCTCGTTCGTGTCGGTTGCGTAGGTATCGGCGCTCGTCTCGGTCAGGGATGCGAGGGATAGGGCGATACGGGCATGGTCCGCCGCCACTCCCTCGGTACGCTTCACCAAACGATCCATGATGTTGCAAACGTTAATGTACAACTCAGCCGAACGGCGGATGCCCGAGCGAGTCTTGTCGAACAGAGCCTCGAGAGTGGGAGGAAGGGAGTCCTCAAGGCCGGGAGGAAGGACACGGCCTTGGAACTCATCCTGAACTGAAATGGTGGCCTGCTTGCGCCACACGGAAAGTTCCTGGTGCTGTCAGTGTAAGGTGCTGTAGCGACATGTTGGAAACTTACAGTTGGCACCGTGAGGAACATGATGATGAGCTGCTCTTGGCTAAGAATGGGATGGCGCACGAGGGCGTTCAAGAACCTCGCCAGACCCCGACGACGCTTCTCGATGAAGGCCCCGTCATTGGACAAGTGGTTGCCGTTGACTAGGTAGTCTTGTTAGTCGTGATCGTATTCTTGCGATACCTCAACTTACCGGCAACGCGCTTGGGCGGCAACAGGGGCAGCACCCTGAAAGGATAGCGCTTGTGCAGGCAGTCGAGAAGCCAGACGAAGTCGCTGTAGCGGCGGATGACCTTGCTACCCCGACGTATACTCGACACCTCGTAGTTGTGGTGCTGGAACATAAACAGACCTTCCTTCTCTGGCATCAGAGTCACGATGATATTCTCCTCGACGCTGCCTCCCGTTCGCCCACTCGTGGAAGTTCTCAATGCAGGGGCGCTTGGAGTGTTCCCGGTCGGCTCGCGTCCACCACCGCTGGCGCCGCCAAATGGACTTGACACCTGAGGCTGAGGGGGTTCGTTAAAGCCGCCTCCCGTGTTGTTGCCATCAAAGTAACCGCCGCCCCAGCCACCTGGTGATGTGCTGGGAACCACGCTCTGGCGGACAGAAGCTGTCTCCGAGGTAACGGTGGCTGTCGTGTAAGAAGACATGGTGCGACCTGCGATAGCGGTGCTCGGCGACGCGCCGAAGCTGCCATTGGTGTGGCCATTGCCGTTGGCGGCCGGGCGCTGCGGGCTGGCGCCATTGGCCCTGCTGGGGGAATCAGCGGCGGCATGGGCGTGACCCTTGTGTACATCGGGAGAGTTCCATGGATCGTCGGATTCAGGGAAGTCCATCGGGGGTCTAGGCAGGCTCGCTGGCTTGGGCGGCGACGCAGGAGGTTCGGGGGTCGGCGTGTGAGGAGCTGTGGGAGGTTTGGCGGCAGGAAGCTCGGAGACGGGAGGCATCACCGGAGCAGCAGTTAGGCCTGCGAGCTTGGGGAGTGGAAGGTCTGGTTTAGTGTATTGGCAATTAGCAGCGAACCCCACAGATTGCGCACTGATAAGTCGATAGTCGATAGCTCGGCGAACAGGGGCCGAGTATCGTCATGGGGAAGTGCGAGAGCTTGGGGGAGAAGGAAAGACGAGATGGAGAGACGGGTGCAGACGTACTTCTTCGTCGTTCATCGACAGTGTCGAGACTGATTGTCTCGTTTTCCTGGGCCAAGGCAATGAGAGCCAGCAGGACGTTGAACTCGCCGCGTCCGACAGCTATGTCGCCACCTGCAGCTGGGACAACCATGGACATGATCTGCGCCTGCTGGTCAGCTCCGAGGCGCGCAGCGGCAAAGAGCTTGGCTATGCCGCCTGCATTGACGCGCCCCGCGTTGCCATCTTCGCGCACGACGGTATCGAAGGTCTCGATGTAGGCGTCGGGCACATCGGAGGGGGGCAGCAGGTTGCGGACGACGTCGGCGCGGGATTGTTGCTTCCTCGGAGTGGGCATGTCCCAGGGCGAGCCTTCGGCGCCGGCAAAATCGTCGTCGGTAAAGAGGGAATTGGAACCTGACTTGGACATGGGCTCTTCGTCAAAGAGGGATCGCGAAGGGGCGGCGGAGGTATTCGAGGGCGATTCGCCTGGTGGTGAGGAACCAAAGAGGGACATGATGGCGGTTATTATGGCGATCGAGCGTATCTGCGAAACGAGGTATTTGGATGTAGCGTATGGGCCGATTGGGTTGGGTAGCACCGGGGAGCTGTACGCCGATAAAGTTCCCTCCAATTACTGTCGAGAGAAATCGAGGAAGCGGCGAAGGGTGGTAGACTCGTAATTGATGCGTAATAGAGCGTAGAGGGCGCTGTGCCGTGTACTGTGGTGGTAGCAGTGCAGGGCGGCAGATAAGAGAGATGGAGGTGAGGTAGAGGAGAGCACGTAAAGCTGGGCCGCGTCAGGAAGCAGTGTAGTCGCAAGTCTGAGATGCAGTCCAATCGCTACCTTGCACCACCGTGAAGATCGAGCTGCGAACGGTGACGACGATGTCTGTCGTAACAGACCAAGCAATAGCACACGCAATGCGACCTCAATTGTCCACAAACGGAGACCCCGAAAACCAGAAGGCAAAAAAGCCAAACGATAAAAAAGCTTGACAGATGTTTTTTTTTGTACCTTTGCCTAGGTGAGCTGGTCTATTGTCGCCGTTGTCCGTCCAGTCAGTAAGGTAGTGTTTGGAGGGGGAGCTGGGGCGGAAAGCGTAAAGCTTGAGACACCCTCGAGGCGGGCCGTGGACGAGGGAACGCTGACGACACTGGTGACTGACTGGACGGGACCCGACTGGAAACCTGCGCCGAAGCCTGAATCGTCCGTCTGTGCCTGACTTGCAGCTCCTGCCCTGCGCTGGGCCGCTACTGTTGGCTGCTGGACACGCTGATGCGGAGCAAACACGCCCTGTCGCAGGTGCTGGACATGCGCATCAGAGGGGGGCAGAGGGGGCGCTGGGGCACTGACTAGGTAGGGGGAGCTTCCCTTCCAGACCAGGGGCCGCTGTTTCCACTGCTGACTTGCATGCGCCAGGTACGTACCTACATAAGGAAGGTGCCCTATGGATATCGATCAAAGCTGACATAACCATATCCGTACTTTTTGAGCCACACTTCTTCAGATATCACCAGCCACGCTACCTCCCGCTTGTGGCTTGTGCTCGGCTGCCAGCTCCGTGAGGCTCCGTTGGAAATTTTGGCGGCTCGAACCTTGGGTCCTGGGCTGCATCACCACTTCCCCGAGTCCGTCGCCACAACCCACCAGTCGCCATGCCCCCGAGGTTAACCCCGCTGCATGTAGCAACATGCTGTAGCCGTGTGCTGCGCCCTTCGACGAACCCCACGAGCCTCGCCTCCCTCTTCGCCAGCCTCTCCATCGGCACCCGCAATGCCTCCATCCTCGCCAACCTGAGGGACAACAGGGCAGCTTACAACAAGCGCATTCGAGTCGGCCGAGGTCCCTCCGCCGGCAAGGGCAAGACGTCTGGTCGAGGTCACAAGGGTCAGAAGCAGCATGGCCACGTCAAGCCATGGTTCCAGGGTGGTCAGACACATTTGATTGTGCAGAAGGGAAGGAAGGGTTTCGACAACTTGTACGTGTGGCCTGGCATACCAATTGCGCTTGAAATGCGACAATTTGTCTCCATGTCGGGGTTGAAAGCTAACGGAAGACAGGCGCGCACCCATCATGTCCAAGGTCAACCTCGACAAGCTCCAGGAGTGGATCGACGCCGGCCGCCTGGATCCCACCAAGCAGATCACCGTCAAGGAGATTATTGAGTCGGGCCTGATTGGCAGCGTCAAGGACGGAATCAAGCTGCTCGCCCGCGGCAAGGAGGAGCTCCGTCAGCCCCTCGATATTATGGTCTCCCGCGCCTCCGCCTCCGCCATCGACGCAGTCGAAAACGCCGGCGGCAAGATCCTCACGAGGTTCTACACCAGACAGTCCATCAAGCGCCTCTTGGCCGGACAGAGCGAGAACACCGACAAGCCGCTGCCCCTCGGCAAGGAGCATGTCGAGGCCTATCTTGAGAAGACTCGCAGCAAACCTTTCCTCTACAGACTCCCCGACCCCACGAGCCGTTCCGACATCGAGTACTACCGCGACCCCGCCCACCGCGGATACCTGAGCCATTTGCTGAAGCAAGGCGAGTCGCCCAGTTTGTACTTCAAGGTCCCGCTGCCGAAGCAGCGTACAAGAAAGGTCAAGGTGCAGAAGACGGAGGGAAAGGCGGTTTCCAAGGAGAACCTCCTTTTCTAAACTACTGTTCTAAGCCAGTAGTCGAGGATGCAGGACGGGATGAAGACGAAAATAAAAGCTCGCGGACGAATTGTACCATTACTTCTCGGCGATTTGTATGTACAGACATTGTATACCACCCCCCATGCAATTATGCTGGGCCTTCCCTTAAGCTGCCAGTTCGGTTTCCGTCTGATATCAACGCTCTCCGCATGTGCGCCTGGTGGTTCAGGCAAAGTGGTCGCAGTTGAGAGGGTATTGGATCAGAGTTCAGCCTAACTCGTAGTTTGCTGAAAAAAACTATATAGGCAGCCCAGGCCGCTGACGGATACTGCGGGCTGCTCGGAGCTCCTCATGGGAATGTGGGAATGTCGATGTTCCGAGAAAGCGTATCCGTATCACGGACGACTCGGTCTCGTACCCTCGGATGGCCACATTTCCTCCGCAAAGCATGAAGATGAAGTGTTTGGCCTGGTGTGGCCATCCCTGTTTCTCAGAGTCAATTCGACCGTTTGATTGAACTCATGACGTCTACTTGGCCCCTTCACATGTATGTTTTGTGTTTTCTAAACATCTTAAAAGGTGGTGGGTGGAAACATTTGGACATGGCGTCAAGTTTCCCCCTCTGCTCCTTTCTCTCTTTCTCCTCGTTGTGGCTCAAGACGTCTTCAGCATGGACTCGCAAGAGTTTCTTCGTACATTGGGGCTGTTCTCTCTCCTGGTTGTAGCATACAACGTCGGCTGGTTTTTGGTGCCGTTCTTCAACAAATCGAAACTTGATCGCTATCTCAAGGCCGTCAACGGAAAGCCAGCATGGGCGCTGGTGACGGGAGCCAGTGACGGCATTGGCAAAGGGCTTGCAAATGAGCTTGCCCACAGAGGGTTCAATGTTGTCTTGCACGGGCGTAACGACGTCAAGCTGGAGGAAGTCAGGCACAAACTCGCACTGAGGCACCCGGAGCGGGAGTTTAGGATCATGGTCGGCGACGCGGGAGTGCTGGGATCTGGATCCGAGCCGTGGGACTTGATGCTGGCTCCGCTTGAAGGCCTCAACGTGAGGGTTCTCATCAACAACGTCGGCGGATGTGGTCAGATGCCGATGATGCGGCGGCTGGACGAGTCATCGATGGAAGACATCGCGGCCAACGTGCACATGAATGCGCTTTTCCCGACGATACTCAATGCGATTATGATCCCGCGGTTTTCGAGCAGTGCAGAGCCTGCGCTCATCATCAACGTGGGGTCGCTGGCGGATGGAGGCTGGCCTCTATTGTCCTTCTACTCTGGGAGCAAGTCATATGTCAACTCGATATCGGCGTCCATGGCACGAGAGTTACGGATGGACGGCATCGACGTGGAGGTCATTGGTGTGCGGATCGGAGCGGTTGCAACGAAGACGGACCTCATGAGCCCCCGTTTATTCTGGCCATCGGTAGAGACCATCGCCAATGCCATTCTGGACCGGGTGGGATGCGGACGGGCAGTTCTGGTACCGTACTGGCCGCACCTGGTGCAGATATTGCTGATGGATCTGGTGCCGCTGGCGTTGCGGAATCCGCTGTACAGCATAGTCTTTAACAGGATGAGATACGAGGAGAAGAGGATATTCTCCAAGGATCAATAACCGGACCGGATCACGGCAGAGGCATGGATGTTTAACTTTCGGCTGCAATGACGATCCAATCTGTAAGATATCGGGGATGCCTACCTTGGAAGGCTTACACGTGTCCCCGTACAAATAGTGTGTAAGGTGTGCTATCTATATCAAAGTTATCCACAAAGTTGAAATCATGGTTATCTCAGTTTGCATGTCGCGTGCCGCGTGCCGATCTCGTTGTTGCTGCCCGCGGTGCCCGGTAACTTCAACCAAGGTTTTCTGGCGGTGGTGGGTAGCCTGTACTGCATAGTACGGCGGTAGGCGCAGCTGGACCCAGGTGAGACCAGCTGTTCCCGGTGTTGCTAAGTTGGGAAACTTGGGAGAGATGACGGGAGCGGGAGCGTTGCATGCGCTAAGAAGGATGGATGCTTGACGCTCGTGACGCTGGCTGTCGCGATTGGCCAAGACGGTGAACGAGTTCCATGCGAATGCCACGGTCGGGAGAGGATCGGATAAACAAGAAATGTGTGGGCGACGATTGGACGGACGGGAGGTGGGAAGCGTGGCGCAGACAGGAGCGACGGAGGAAGGAGACAAGGGCAGGAGGAGGAGGCAGGAGGAGGCAGGAGGCAGTAGGCAGGAGGCAGTAGGCAGAGGGGACTTCGGGAGTGAGATTGGGAGCAGGAAGGAGCAATCTTGTCAATCCAATGCTGCAATGCCGGCTGATTGAATGCTCAATGCGCTGCACCGAAGCTGGTGCCGGAGTTCTGGACACGTCTGGAAGGACCCCGACGTCTAGCAGACGGGACTTCCTTCCCGAACAGCAGCCCGGGCGGGAACAACAGAACAGCAGACGGAAAGCAGGAAGTTGGCACCGAAATCCAGAATTCGACACCAGCACCAGCACCAGCACCTGCCTGCACCTGCAGCAACACAAGCAGCAAGCAACCTGGCAGCAAGCGTGAGAAAGGAGAAGACCCACCTTTTGCTCCTTTCCGCGTGTCTTGGCGGGACGCTTCCTCCAATGACACATCGTGTCTGAGCCAACATGGCTCCACCCGACGCCCCCTCGCCCCCACTATGCTTTCCCTCTCCCCGGTCTGGTTGGCTCCAGCTTGTTGCAGCAGTTCCGCGCAATCCACGTCCACTGCCACTGCCACCACTTTTCCTAGTCGTGCTGCAGACGCGAACAGTCTGGACTTTCAGAGTGGAATCTCATCCCCTTGCACACGTCGGTGGGTTGGGGGTTGGGTGCCATGTTGGAGACTGGACTCACTCACACTTGGCCCAAATCCCCTAGAATTCGGGCCAGGTAAGGTAATCGAAGCAGAGGCCACCCACCCCTAATCCCATCTGCTCTGCTGTAAGGTAGGTAGTGTACCGAATAGTGTAAACTGTGCTTGCTGTCCATCCAAAGTGACTGGACCGGGAACAAAGGTGGCCCTTCCATCCATCCCTTCCAGCGCATGAACAGTCCCCCAGAGTCCCCTATCTCGCTGCCTCACCTAGCTACCTACCAAGGCGTTGCTGTATTCCTACCACTGTCTGCCCTTCCTGCTCCTCCGGCTCTTCGCCTGGACTCTCTCCTATCCGTGACATCTGTCAGCTTTTTTCTCCTCCCACACCCCCCGAAAAAAGAGTTGGCTCCCTTTTCCCTCCCGAGTCGTCGCCAACTAAACTCCAACTCCCTTCCCTTTCCCACGAACCCCTCCGATCTCGACCTTCGCCTCGACCTCGACCTTCGACCACTCGAGCTCGAAGACAACCTTCCCGCGATCTGACGACGACTGCAGCGTTCGGCCGACTTGCCAGCGCAAACCCCCAGCCTATGTCGCCTGCCGAGACCTCCCCCCGACGCAATTGACACTCGAGACTCGGTTCACCCCGTCAGATCTTCGGGCGGAGAGAGAGAGGATAGATAGGCGCTGACGGCCCTTTGACTTTCGGTCCCCTATCCACACCACCACCACTACCACACCACACCACACATCCACCGAGACCACCTCTCCCACCAAAGGCGAAGCGTCACAAAGCACAAAGACGACCGAGACACTGCTCCCGTTCTCGCTGCCGCTACTGACACGACTGCCGCATCCTCTTCGCCCCCTCAGCCAGCCGCTACTGTGTCGCTGCTGCGCAAGAGGTACTCCGGCTCTCGACGCGTAAGGTGCTGTTCTGAATTTTGTTCAGCCCGCCTGTCGCACATCGCCCGTCTTCGGTGCCACTCTTGGCCAACCTGAACACCACCTCCATCACCGACCAGCTCGAGGGAAATTTCGTCCCTGCCGCTCGTTCACGTCTACTTCGCAATTCGCATCGCCCGCCATTCAATTTTTTCCGCTGCTTCCCTTAGACACGGCTTTGCTCTTGTCCGCGGTTCGCGTGTTCGTCCAGAATCATAATCACGCCCATCGCATTCGATTCGAAATCGCCGCCCCCTTATCCGGAGGTACCACCCTGTAATCGACGCCACGCCAAATCCCTCCACCCCATCCTTGGAGCCATCCCAACTCTCGTCCCGACATCCCTCCAGATATCATCTGCCTCTCGACTTGCCCTCTACCGCAGCATTCCACCCGTCGGCGACGATACGTCCCAGCCATGGATCTCTTTAGGCGAGCCGTAAAGGCCATCCCGTCGACATCGCCTCAACTGCCCACCGCCGACGAAAAGCCCACCACGAAACATGCTCGCCAAAACAGGCTCACCTCGCGCCTCGCCTTCTTCAGAAGACCGTTGCGCCTGCGAGGCAACTCGAGCATTTCGGTGCCTCTCGGCGTCGTCATTCTCTTTCCCCTAATCGTTGTCATCCTCATCCTCGTCTTGTTCGTCAGACACCCCAGCTCCCCTGGCAGGATATTGATGCCCGCCGGCGCTCCTCCAGCCATCAGGTACGTCTTAACTTGCTTCAAACCATTGACAAGAGCTAACGTTCGCGGCGCACAGGAAAATCAGTGAAGACCACGACAAGGTCTTTGTCACCGGATGTCTCCAGCCCGATACGAGCAGACCCAAGGCCAACGGCGCTTTCGTCGTCCTGGCTCGCAACAAGGAGTTGGACGGTGTCATCCAGTCCATCAAGTCCATCGAACGTCACTTCAACCGCTGGTACCACTACCCCTATGTTTTCCTCAACGACGGCGACTTCAATGAGACCTTCAAGGAGGTCGTCACCAACTACACCTCGGCTCCTGTCGAATTTGGCAAGGTTGGCCCCGAGATGTGGGGTTACCCTGACTGGGTTGACCACAAGGTCGCTAAGGAGGGTATCGCTAAGCAGGGCGATGCCGCTGTCATGTATGGTGGCTTAGAGAGCTACCACGCCATGTGCCGTTTCTACTCTGGGTAAGCCGGCAGCCCGTTCTCTCGATTACGAATCATGACTGACCGTATCAAAGATTCTTCTACAAGCACGAGCTTCTTCAGAAGTACGAGTGGTACTGGCGTCTGGAGCCCGAGATCAAGTACTTCTGCGACATCACCTAGTATGTGCCAAGCCTCACTGGTTGTAATGCCTTTGCTAACCAGAGTAGCGACCCCTTCTGGGCCATGATTGACGCCAACAAGACCTATGGCTTTACTATTGCTGTGAAGGAGCTCCGCGAGACGGTCCCCAACATCTTCCGATATGCCTCCGCCTACAAGCGCCTCAAGGGTCTCAAGTCGAAGGGCCTGTGGGAGATGTTCGTTGACCCTGTCCCTGAGAAGAAGGAGGAGCCGACCGATCAGAACCCCCTCCCCGAGGAAGTTCTGCGCAGCGACCCCAGCCGCAACACTTTGCCCGAGATCGACCCCGATGCCATGGAGGGCGAGTCGTACAACATGTGCCATTTCTGGTCCAACTTTGAGATCGCCAGCTTGAAGTGGTTCCGCAGCAAGGAGTACGAGGACTTTTTCGAGATGATGGACCGCAGCGGAGGTTTTTGGATGGAACGCGTAAGTCAATCCTCGCATGATTGCTTGACCCAAACTAACCAGTATCAGTGGGGTGACGCCCCCATCCACTCCTTGGCAGCCGGCGCACTCCTGTCTCCCAAGGACATCCACTACTTCCGAGACTTCGGCTACCGACACACGACCATTCAGCACTGCCCCGCCAATGCCCCGGCCCGACAGCTCCCCAGAGAACCCTACCTCGAGAAGACGACCCTCGACGACAAGAAGCGGTTCGAGGAAGACGACTACTGGGAGCACTGGGACTCGGAGAAGGAGAACGGTGTTGGATGCCGCTGCAGATGCGACACTGATATTGTTGACGTCGAGGGCAAGGAGGGATCCTGCCTCGCGGAATGGGTTGATGTCGCCGGCGGATGGGCCAGCCCGTAATCCCAAACGACAAAACACATCACACACGATGTTACGAGTCACGGCCAGCGCATCCATATCCTGGCGCGAAATGTTGGGTGGGAACGAAAATCAAAAACGGGATTGTATATTGATGAAAGCGGAGACGCTTAGACTCCCTGGGTCTTTTCCAAGAGGATGTCTCATTAATGTTCTGCGTGCGGGGGGTGTAACGGCATTGCCAGTATCGGTCTTTGCTCACAAATTCTTTTTGGGAGTTATCAGGGTTCACAGTATTCCGGCCTTTGTCCATAATCAGTTTTGTTTTTACACTGCACGGAAACCTTGCGAAGCATGAAATAGAGAGGTGGAAAGCTACAGAAACGGCTTCGGCTCGGATTAGTTTCCGACGCCAGAGAGAATCATTTTGTTGTTTTTCGCTCGTCAAGTTCGCTTTCGATGGCCAGCGGGAGAGAGCAAGAGAAGAGAAAAACGACTCCAATGGAGACTTGTTACGCGCGCACAGGATACCAAGCTGGATGGGATGCAAACAACGAACATGGGATGTTTGGTTCTGGGAAGAGAGAGGGGGATGGAAGACTTTCAATGTTAGAGTAGCATGTCGGGCCAGGAAGGCCCGGCGCAAATGGTATGTATGTCGTGTCCACTGATCTACCGTCTTCAAGTGCCGCCAGTTGGTTGTGTGGTAATGGGGTGAGCTCACGTGTGCAGAACATCCAGGAGACATGCCCCTTCCTCCCTCGGGACGTGATACTCTATAATCTTAAGTCACAGGTTCTTCGGAGGACTTTATCACTTGATGTTCAGGATCAACGGGCTTGGGCCCGGTATGGCATGTCTCATTCCTTGGACGCTACGGTCTGTGGAGGCTGCCCTGCTGGAATTGTGTGGCAACTAAGCATTTCTGGGCCATATTTGACGGGCATACGGTTATGAAGATAGGGCGTCGCGCTGGGACCAATATCATGGGAGGGTTGAGAATGGCCATGCCCGGAGCGACCGCAGATGACTCCCGCAACTCATTCTTAGGTCCCACGATGTTGCCTCCATCTCGAAGTCTAGGATGAGGGACACTGTTGCCACATGCCCTTCCTACCTCCCTCCTCGATGGCATTATGATGTATATCCTCATTCTATACCAAAATGTATCAACAAGTCTTACCCAGCAGACAACATGGCACACATCACCACGAAGGATCTGCTTGATCCGTAACAGCGCCGTGGCTCGCATCGCCCACTAGACGAGCATACTTGCCCAACGCGCCCCTCCGCACATGCGGCAACGGCGCCTTCCACTCGGCTCTCCTCCTCGCGAACTCGGCCTCGTCCACGTCAATGGCGTCGATGCGGTTCGTCTCCGCGTTGATCGTCACCCTGTCGCCGTTCCTCACGAGGGCAATCGGTCCGCCGACGGCCGCCTCCGGCACGACGTGGCCCACGATGAACCCGTGCGACGCGCCGCTGTACCGCCCGTCCGTCACCAGCGCCACGTTGTCCAGGCCGGCGCCCATGATGGCCGCGCTCGCGCGCAGCTGCTCCGGCATGCCCGGGCCGCCCTTAGGGCCCTCGTACCGCACGATCAGCACGAGGTTGCCGTCCTCGCGCTTGATGGAGCCCTCGGACAGCGCGACGTCGAGCTCGTGCTCCTTGTCGAAGACGCGCGCGGCGCCGGTGAAGGAGAGGCCCTCCTTGCCCGTAATCTTGGCGACGGCGCCGCCCGGGGCGAGGTTGCCGCGCAGGATGCGCAGGTGGCCCGTCGCCTTGATCGGATCCGAGAGCGGGCGGATGATCTTCTGGTTCGGGTCGAGCGAGGGCCAGTCTGTGACGTTCTCGGCGAGGGTCTTGCCCGTCACGGTCATGATGGAGCCGTCAATGAGATTCGCGGCGACGAGCATCTTGAGGACGGAGGGGGTGCCGCCGACGCGGTAGAGATCCTCCATGTAGTACTTGCCCGACGGCGCCAGGTCAGCAATGAAGGGGATGCGGTTGCTGGTGCGGTCGATGTCGTCGAGGGTCAGGGGCACATCGGCGGTGTTGGCCATGGCGAGGAAGTGCAGCACGCCGTTCGTCGAGCCGCCGAGGATCATAGTCAGGACGAGGGCGTTTTCGAACGCGGCGCGGGACAGGAGGTCCCTTGGGCGGATGTTCTTCTCCATGACGATCTTGATGGCCTCGGCGGCGCGCTCGCACTCGCGGGACTTTTCGGGGGAGAGGGCCGGGTAGGACGAGGAGCCCGGCAGCGAGAGACCCATGGCCTCGATGGCGGTGGCCATGGTGTTGGCCGTGTACATGCCACCGCAGGCGCCGGCGCCGGGGCAGGCGTGGCGCTCAATGTCCTCCATAACGTCGGTGGGCGTGCGGCCCTCGGCGCCGGGGTTGCACTTGGCGTGCAGGCGGTTGTAGGTGAGGGAACCGCGGGCCTCGTAGCAGGTGCTGATGTTGATGGGCTTCTCGAGGAGGTCGGAGTGGCCCTTCATGATTGTGCCGCCGTAGATCATGATGAAGGGGCGGTTGTGGCGGGCGGCAGCCATGATGGTGCCGGGCATGTTCTTGTCGCAGCCCGGGATGGAGATGTTTGCGTCGTGGTGCTGGGCCATTGTCACCGACTCGATGCTGTCGGCGATGATTTCGCGGGTCTGGAGGGAGTATCGCATGCCTTGGGGGGAACTTGGTCAGCTTGCGACATGGGAAGGGTTTGAAGGTGTGGTGGTAATGAAGCTATCTCACCCTCGCCGCCCATCGTGATGGCGTCTGACACGCCGACGGTGTTGAACTGCCAGCCGAGCATGCCCTGCTTCTCCACTGCCTTTTTCACGATCCTACCGAACTCGAGGACTTGGTTCCGTCAGCCATCATGCAGTGTTCGTGTCCCTGGTGCACAGTGATGCTCACGATGTGTGCTGTATCGCGTGTTAGTCGACACCATCACCACAGGTCAGGGAGTCGCTTACTTGCAAGGGTTGCCCTCCCACCACACCGTCGCGATGCCGACGTGCGGTGCATTCTTCATCATCTCCGGATTCGGCACACCGGCGCCGTACAACATGGCCTGCAACCTTTGGTAAGCTTCTGGTTCTTTTCCCAACTCTCTCTCGTCTGAGGCTGTCGCGTGTACCCCGCGGTCCCCGCGGTGCACCACCCCGCACCCACACACCACACGACATCACCGGCCGCCACCCCGCATTCCCCAACTCCCACAGAGCCCAACTCTGGAAAAAAGTATCCTTCTGTCGGGTTGTTGTTGTAATGTGTCTCGACTAACCTTTGCTCCCGGGAAGTCATGTTCACGCGTCAAGACGTGAGACCAGCGGTTCAGCGGGCCTCCGGGGGGCAGTGTCTTGAACTGCAGGTAGTCGGCGCTGTCCTTGTAGCTGGTGTCGCTGTAGCCGCCGTCGTGGCCTTGGCCTGTTTGCTCGGCGCTCATTGTGAGGGTTGCTTTGCCTTGCTTTGCTTTTTTTTCCGTTTGTTCGTTCGAGGCTGGGGCGTTTCGAGCTGCTTCGTTGGTGAGGTGTTTCAGTCAGGTTGGTGTGTTGGTTTTACGTCGCGGGGGAAGAGGAAGACGAAAAGATTGGACTGTGGCCTCGAAGTCGGCTGTGTATGTTTGCCGAGGTAGGGCGTCGTCTGTTGGTGTAAGGAAGACGATGTCGTCAACGAGTCGTGGGGTACAACGAAGCAGACGTCCGCTGGGTTGAATCGCGTGGAAAGATGGCGAGGCGAACGGGGGGGCCAGTGACTTTATTTGAACTTTGTTTCACGCAGCAACAAACAGCAGGGGAGAGAGAGAAAGCTCTCCAAAGGCGGGGGAGAAGCGCCCGACTTTCGCATCACAGGCTAGGTACGGCGCTCTCCCCCACCAAAAGCTCGGGGGGATAGATCCGCTCGGGAGAGATCCTCCCTTGGAAAACCTGGAGCTGTTGCTTATTGTGTGCACTTCTATTGGGAGAGCTGCCGACGCGCTTGAAGCCGGCCCCAGAGTCGTCGGGTGATCCCAGCTTCCATCGGAGGGGGGGATCGGGGTGCTGTCCGCGGGCGGGAGTGGGGAGCAGCCAAAGTCAATTGACTTTTTTTTTTTTCTCTGTTGGCCCCTGGGTAGGAGAATTGGATTGGATGGAGGGGTAACGGGAAGAGGGACACGGAAAAGGGAATTGAGAGGCGGGAGCTGGGTTGCGGAAATAGCACTGGCTATTCCGAAGTCAAGGCTCGGATTCAAGGGCATCTGAAGTCAAGATGGCATCGTCAACGCTGGAAGACGAGCAGCATCGTTTCCCACGGCGTTCTCGCCGACATGCTGCCTGACTCCGCCATCGGCATCTCAGGATCATTACTGATGCTGCTAGACCTGCATGTAGCTTAACGAGCTGGGAGTACGGACGGCTGGGTAGGTACTAAGGTTGATTGGATGGCATTGAGCCGATGAGGAGGAGCCAGACGGCAAACAACTTTGCTTGCGGAGCGTCCTGTCTTTCTTAGCTGTTATTAGCGGGCATCAACTAGCCGCAAGAGGATTCAGGACGTTGTGCTGTTGTAAGCATCTGAAAGTTGATGCATACTGCGTACATTGTTTTTGAATAGCGTCCAGTGTCGTCGTCCAGAGGTTACCTTAGGTATGGTGCAGTCTTCTCCACAAAACCAACGTCCAATCACGGCAAAGGTATTTGTGTGAGTTGCAGCCAGTGGGGTCTTTCAAGCACCCAGTTGTTCTTTCTGGATTTGGAGACTTGGCAGAAGGACATTTGCTGCAACAACCATTCGCAGCAACACAGTCAGTCGTCACTCGGGGAAGCGCAATCATCCCGCCCGAGAGAACGCCGGGTTCCAGCGCCAGCCCGAGGGAGGCAACTTGGCAATGCCAGAGACTCGCATCGTGACTTGGTGTCTGGGCGGTCCGATCTTCGGTGTCCAACGCTGCGAAGCCATCTGCATCTCGACGGACTCTCCGCCTCTCCCGCTTCCCCGCATCCAAGCTTAGCTCAAAGATCTGAAGAGACCTCAGCCCGTGTCTGGGCGTTGCAGCGTTGATGCAACCTCGTTTCCTTTCCCCCCTCTCACTGCTGCACTCGCGTGTATCGCGTGCGGCGCATGTGCATATTCTCACGGGTTGCACTCGCACACCCAAGAGCACTTGCCAAAGCAACGTAATTGACCATGGAAACTTTCCGTGACCTCCTCGTCCCAAGGCAGAAGAAACGCAGCCCGCGCCAAGACCTTGTCGTGTTGCGTAACAGAGGGTTGGGACACTGGCGAACGGGCATCACCCTGACGAAAGCATCTGGCTACCTTAAACCAAGCCAAAGGGGGGTCGAGGATGGGATGACACTCTGTTTGGCTCTTTCTGTTTGGATCGACGGCCGGACCAGATCATGGCAATGAAGTCATGCGGGCGCGCCGTGGGCTGTCGAAAAAGAAGGGGGAGGGAAGGCGGTTCATCTGGCCATCTGCCAAAACAAACCAAAACCGTAAACTCGTTGCCGTCGTCCGAGCTATCCGCCCAACTCTCTTTTATCGCGAGCAAAATCCCACGTTTCGGAGTCCAGACGGATGGCGCAGCCCATTACGCAGCTTCCACCCTCTCGACCTGTGCTTCCAGGGACAATGCTTGGCGGTCGAGTGTTCCAACAAGGCCAAAACCATTTATGCTTCAAGAGATTGGAGAAAAGAAGGTTTTCTTGGGAGTGGTGGTGCTCGTGGTGAGCGGACATCTTGCGACGGGTTGTAACCGAGACTTGCGCATCAGGAGGCGAGAGATACGAAAAACCATGTATCCGTACGTACATGCCGCAGGCTTGAATCGCCTCATGGAGGTTCTTCATCAGCCACAGATACGTATCTTCATCTCGATTCTTAAAAGCATGTCACACACACACCTACCTATTGTTGATCGTTTCCCAAACTCACCGTGGACTTCACACACCACCAACAACATGTACGTAGTCTTTGTCTGGAGTATAGTGTCCAAGCAGCAATTTTCCGTGGGAATATTTGCCGATGTAGCCGCATGCTCTCTTCCCCTCTCACTCATCAACCAAAAACCGTTCGATGTAGGGACGTTTTGATCTTTGAAGCAAGTCCTGGAACTTGATCAAAGCACCCTCTCACTCCCAAAAACGTCAAGTCCAGCACCGATCTCAACCTGGCACCTAAAGATAGCACAGTATCTTGACACCCTCGATCAAATCGTCCAGTCTCGTTCATGTGTGGAAGGATTCAAGTGCCAAACGCCACGCTTAGACGACTTGCGACTGATCATCGTCATCTCACCGCCATGGCTCGTTTTGTCTCCTTCACTAGTCGTAACATCATTGCAGCAAGGGGGGAAAGGGCGTGACACCGAACACATGCACGCACGAGAGGCAGAGAGCAAAAATTGTTTCTCAAAACCCTGATTCCTTCAATTCGCCGTTTTGAAAAAGTAAAAATGGAAAATGAAAAAACACAATCGTCGTCTGCATGATAGTTTCCCTCTTTCGGAACCCCGGATGGGTTAACCGCTCTAGTGTACAAAAAAACGCAAGCCATACGGGAATGGACGATGAAAAGCCATGTTTGTATGCGAGGTTGTGTGCGCGTCTGTGTGGACTTGTTTTGTCATCACTTCATTCCTGCAATGGGTGTCGGTAAAAAGATGCCTCCCCGAGAAGATGAAAAGAAGTGTCAAATGCCTCCGCACTGCCGCCGCCGCCAGCCAGCTCAACCACTCAATTGCTGGCACCAAGATTCCCTCGCATGAGCCCAAGAGACTCTGATGGCCCCTTAGAAAAAGGGACCTGTTGTTGAAAATGAAAAAGAAATGCAGACTCTGTTCCCCCAGTCCGCAGACCACCCCTCCTTTTCCTGCGCCGAATGTCAACCACCGTCCCCTGCAGCCTCCCGGTCGTGTGTGTGTGTTCGTGTGCGATGTGTGTGGTGAAATTCGAAATTGGCGCAAAAATCAACTTGACAACCGAAACAAGTGGAAAAGTGAAAACGAGACCAAAAACGGGCAACAAAAGAAGCGTCAGAAAATAGATCAAACTCCCCAAGGAGTCGGCCAGCAGAAGCGAAGAACAGGGCTGTGTGGCTCGATGCTGTTAAGTCTTCTTGTGCTCACATCAGGAAGAAGCAGAACCTCAAGCAAGAATCAGACACACAAAAAGGTATGAAGTAATACACTGATAGAAGAGAATCCCTTGTCGTGGGAGTGCGGAAGCCCGTGATGATTCATCTAGGCTCCGACTCTCTCTTCCTCCATGCGCCTGACGAGCTCGCGCTCGCGGGGAGAGCGGGGGTTGGCGTCGATGCCGAGGATCGCAGAGATGCGAGTCTTGTCCTGGGGCTTGCCGTAGGTATCACGGTCCATGTTATCCGGGCTGGAGGTCGGGGTGATGGGCGTGCTAGACTGGTTGCAGCAGGAGCCGTTCTTCCAAGCGGACTCGAGGACGACGGGGTTGGCACCCGGGCCGTAGTCGTTGGCGACGGCAGCCCAGAAGGAGGCGCGGTGGGCAGTGTATACGTTTTGAAGGCGGTTCATATCAACGTGCTGGTGGTTGACGGGGGGTTGCTGAGGGGCGGGGAGCGTGCACTCCAGACGCAGCGGGGGCGTCATGGGGAGGCTGCTGGACATGGACTGGAAGGAGGCGGAGGGGAGGGCCGCGCTGTGAGGCTCCGGGAGGGGAGTGGGATATCCTCTCGAGGGAGAGGCGGTACGGGGCGGCAGGGTCATGCAGACCGGCTTGGGGAGGATGGCCGGGAGGCGCGGGGAAGCGCCGTGGCCCATGATGCTGGGCAGTTGCATGGGAGCGGGCGAGACAGGCGCGAAGCTGTGCGAGCTGCCCGGGGGAGAAACGGAGCGAGGAGTCGACTCTCGGATCGGGGAGGGCATCGTGGCCTGCATGACAGGGGAGTGGTTCGCGGAGGAACCAGACGAGACCGAAGTCGTGCGCTGCTTGCGGCGGTTGCTGCCGTGGCTAAGCTGGTGGTAGTGCAGGCGGCAAGCCAGCTCGGTCTTCTTCAAGTGAGCGGCAATGTGCTTGTAGGGCATCTTCTGGAGACGGGTCTGGAGGAGATAAACTTCCTGTTTCTCTCGTTAGAACAGTCATCATACCACACAAAATGTGTCGAGGAGACGGGACGCTTTGGGCCACACAGCCACGTAAGGGGGTGGTGTATACGTGTGCGCATGTGTGGTGGTGGGTGTTTAAGCTCCCTTCCCCGGCTACTGGTGTCACGTACCTCGTCCTCGCTCCATGCTCGGCCTCCTCCAGTCGAAGCCGCCTTGCGGTTCTTGGTAACGCCGTACTCGTGACGGTCCATGGCATCAGAGGTGGGAGTGTAGGTGGTGGTGTGGGGCGCGAGTTGCATCGTGGGAGACATTTTTCCTCGTAAAATCGTTTGACGGGCAATGAGTTCGATGGTAAGAAAGTGTGAAGCTCTGAAGGCTTGTTTGGTGTGTTGTTGGAGGTTTCCCTTGGAAAGAATCTGTTGAAATCTTCGCGCGTCTTCGCGTCGTCCTGGAAGCTGGGTTTGTAAGAAAGGGTGGTGGTGAGCAGAAGCTTGCTGCTTTAGAAGAATCGAAGTTTTAAATCGGTTGGTTTCGAAAATGGAGGTGATTCCCAGGCCGGAAGCTCGCAACAACGAAGTCGGCTTTCTGCAGATCCGTCAAGGAGAGGAAACGGATAAGCGTTTTGTTGGTTGAAGGGGGGTTAGGCGCTGTAAAAGGGAGACCCAAAGAAGTGAAGTCGTTCGTTTGAATAAACCGGATAGGTCAAGTATATTGACAAAAAAGGTGGTGTTCAAGAAGCGTAGTCAAATGAGTGTGTGCAGCCAAGCCAGTTGACAATGAAGGAAAGTAAAACCCTAGCTGCGGGAGAAGAAAAGAAGGACACGCAACTGCGCTTCAAGAAGACGAAAAAAAGGGATGTTGATGATGAACCCAAAGTAGGGAGAGAAAGTAAACAGGAAGAATGGAAAACGATCGAGACGGGGGGAGAGGGGAGGATAAAGTAATAATGCAGCCTCTCAGCCGTTGGTGGTGGTGGAGGACTGGTGTGGTGGTCTAGGTCTACTAGTCCCCGTCTGGGTCTGGCAACTGGCTGGCAGGCAGAGAGGAACGAGAGAAAAAAAAGAGACAAGCATCTCGTCTACCGCAGTATGAGAGATGCAAGGTACGAGGTACGAAGCTTGCAAGCAGGCCTGGCCTTATCCACACGCACACGCACGAAAAGAGAAGAGAGAGCGGGCGGGCATGGCAAACATTGCCTCATGATGTTCGGGCGCTGGTACATCCAGGGCAGGGGTCTAGCACACCGTCAAGTCTAGCCCTGTTGCAGATATTGAGCAGTGATGCCAGCAGACCCTGGAGAAGATGGGGTGGATGTGACAGAATTAGCAGAGCATAACGTTTGGTCTGATCCGCTGGCCTGCTGCCATCCCCATTCTTCCCTTTTTTTCCCCTTCGAGGGCGAGGGTAGGTAGGGTGTTGGACTGGGAAGAGGGGGGGAGCAAGAGAATGAGAGACACCAGACACCAGACACGCCCAGCACGCTTGTGCAAGCCACATCCTGTCCGGGCCACCCCTGTTCGAGGCAGAAAGAGGAGACGAGGAACCCAGACCCAGACCAAGACCGGCCATGGGTGCGAGATTATGGATCCGGTGAGAGACGAACGTGCGTCTCAAATTGGCGGCGGTGGTGATGGATTGAGAAGTGAGCAGCCACTCGACCGGCCAATACGTGGATGATTGCCCGCAACAAGATGTCGCCCTCCGGAGGCTCGGATACATACGTACTGTACATACGGCCACTGGACCAGGACTAGGACTTGAAGCATAGACCAAGTTTACCAAGCCTCCGGGGGCCCGTTGAAGATGAACATGTCCAGGTCCCTAGGAGGCAGACCAGGGCTGGAATGAGAACAGACCAGACCAGACCAGACTCGGAGAGGGGACGACGGGACGGAGAGGAGCAGAGAGGAGTAGCTAGGAGGCTCTCGTGAACCTGGAACATGGGAAAACTTGTAAAACGGCTGAAAAGACCGCGCAGCGTAGCGTCCGGCTACCCAAAAGAGCGGTGTCTCGCCTCCAGTTTGTTTCTTCATTTTTCCGTTATTGATGTGACTCCTAGTCTAGTGTCGGGCGGCTCTAGAAACCTGGTCTGAGCCCGCCCTGACGACTCCATCTAGGGCAGGCAGGCAGATTCACCAGAGCCTCAAAACGGGAACCAGTTCCAAGTCCGGTTCTGGTATTGGCTTGTATTGGTAGCGGGACATGGCACGTAAGGTATCCCAAAGATCAGGTCTGCAAGCATCTTGGTTACCCACCGGTCGGTTTTGGTTTCGGTCACGGCACATGGGCGGTGGATCTGTTCATGACTTGGTGAAGGAAGGGTGAGTCTGAGTCTGAGTCTGATTCCCGTCTCTCGCAAACTCTCTCGCAAGCATGCCGAGCGAGCGGGTGGGAAAGCGGGTGAGGCGCAAATGTATGAAGGGCATTGTATAGATGGGGCATATAGGAATAGGATGGCGTGGCATGACAAGACATGGCATGGCATGGCCGAAGTATGTTTGGCAGGGCCTTTCTTGACTCGGGAACAAACCATGGTGGACGAAACCACGACAAAGTCGACACCGTCAGGCTGGGTCGGATGGTTCCTTGACTTCACAAGACCAACAAGGAAGAGGGCGTTACTATTTGGGGCGGGCGTCTGGTCTCAAGTCGCGATAAGCATACGTCTTGTCGACGTCGATCTCGTGGAGGAGCATGTTTCGCGAGGATAGGAAGGGTTGGTTGTCGTGAAGTGAACGGAGGTGTCTGTACAGAGGACAGGGATCGAGTCGAGGAACCGAGGTGCTGCGGTGCCGTAACGGCCGTCTTGTGGCCGAGGAGGACGGCGATGGATGGCGTCGAGTGTTGAAGAAGGTTGGTATGTGCGAGTAGAGTAGTACGTATGCGTGAGGTCAAGTAAGATCAGGTAGGGAGACGGCGGGTACACGTTGCATACATTCGCGGCATATGCCCGTTCAAGCAAAGGACGGGGTACTGAGCGGGTTTCTTGGGAATTCCGAAGTGGTGATACGGCGTGCGGTGGACAGAGGACGGTGCGTGCGTGCGGTGAGGTGAGGTGCTGCGGGCGACGTCGTCGTACCTTGCGGCGAGTTCCAACTCCCAACGGCCGTGCATTAGAGAATTGGCATTGGCACTGGCAGCAGGAACTGCGTAAGGCTTTCGTCAACTGTTCGTGTTGGTTTGTGAGTGTGTGTGCAGTGCGCAGTGCAAAGCGGTGCGTAGGTATCGTGTTCGCTCGTGTCTGAAGGTTGTGTGAGGATGTCTGTCTGACGTTTGACGGCGGGGTCGAGCGATGGCCAATACTGCATAGTACCCGTCGAGGTGTTACAGAGGCGCGCCAGGCGCTGCCATTGGCCCGTTTTCGCGGCCGCCCCTGAGAGATGCCTGCAGCAGCGTCAAGAGGGGATGGGCACTAGGCCGAAACAGGTCTAGTCAGGAACGACTCAAGGTACGTACCGTTAGGTGTACTAGCGCGCGATGGCTGATGCCCCCACCTGCCCCGATTTTGAGCCACAGCCCGAGCGAGCGATGAACCACCCACCACACAGGCGCACTCTCTGAGCTCACTGAGCCCGCCATGAGGTGCACCTCTCCGGTGCGGCGGGGCCGAGAACCCCTGCTCGTTGTCTCCGTCGCACCCAGCGCCTCAGCCGCCCGCCGTTCCATTCGCATTGCCTTGTGCTGGACGCTGCACATTAATACAGCTCCATTATCAACTCTACCCAGCTGTTTGGTTTGAAGTCTGGCCCCTTCTTCCCCTCGGCCTGCGTACATACGACCTTCTGTAGCAATGCTACGGAGGACCAGGAGCGGGAAGAAGGAGTTAGAACAAAGTGGCCTGTACTTACTGCTACACAGCACTAGTACCTACCTTACCTAGGAAAGGTAAGCGGAAAACGGGGTGAGGGGAGAGGAGGGGAATGACGAGAGAGAGTGAGATGTGTGTGTGATCTCCCTCGCCAACGACAGTGACGCATCGGCATCGAAACATGAGGCTGTTTCTTGTTCGTCCCTCTGTGACGACGCCTCGGCACCTGCCCAGTGTCAGTGTTCCGAGACTGCCCAGTGCTCTCGACTCGCGCCCGTGATTGGACCGCCTCCAGCCAGCATCACTACTAAGGTACTGCATACGAATAGTACCTACACCAATACCCTTTTCCGGATGGGTAAGGTAGGCTTAGCTAACCTTAGGTAAGGCACGGCAAGGCATTCGACGGCACTGCATGTTTGTCGATATTGGCTACCCTACCTTTTCATCGCACCTGCCAGCATTGAACCTTGAAGCGTCCCCAGCAATGCACCCAAAAACAGTATCCCCAGGTATACTGCATAGTATCCGTGAGGTCTACACCATCATTGCACTGCATTCTTGGAGGCAATCGGGTGTTATTAAAGTCTCCGTACCTTATGTGAGGCCCTATCAATCCACCGGCGATGCACAAGTGGGCGGCGTGTCACGCGTGCGTGCGTGCTGCTGCTATTCATAACGCTCGATAAACATGCGGCCAGGGCCGGACGAGATGAAATAGCACATGCAGGACCGCATTCTGTAGGCAATATAGTGGCAGGAGCAGGAAACATCTGCCAAAATAATCCCCCGGCCCTGCCCTGCCCTGCTGTGCTGCAGCTGAGCAGCAAAATCTGACAGAATACTGTCCTTTCGCAGCGTCTTGATTGAGAACACACCACTTTCCCGCCAAGATGTGGAGAGGGCAATAAAAACGCTTCACCTGTTTTCGTAACGACAGCACAATTAAAGGATAGTCGGTTTCTTTCTCCTGCTGTCCTGTCCCGTCCTGTCCTGTCCTGTCCTGTCCAGCTGTGAGCCAGGGTCCAGGGATCCCCAGACACGCTCCATCCCACGGTGCCTCGAGTTTCTCAGTCGCCGCCGGCCCTGGGCCCACGGCCCTTGAAACTCGCTAACAAGCAGGCGCAATTTCACCCACGTATCAGCCCTTTCCCTCTTGGTCGCCCTTGGCTCTTTTTTCTGCCCACCCCCATCAGCCACCGCCCACTTCGTCACTTCACCACCACTCATCATCACTCATCACCACCCGTCACCACTCAGTTCGTGACTTGCCTCAATCAACACACGCCCGTCCTACCCGACTGTCACCATCCTCCACCCTCCCCGACCCGACCACGTCCTCAACCCAAACACACACCAAATCAAGTGCCCTACGATACGCCGCGAACAGACAGCCGACCGCCCCTCCCTCCCCTCGCTCGACGGGACGAACATGGATTGTGAGAAACAACAGAGGGGCCCTAATGCAGGAAACCTTATTTGTTTCTCGACAGATCTCTGCTGAATCTGAATCTGGCTCGGACTGTCTGACTTTCTTCCACCGCCTCTGCTGCCTCCCTTGTTGGCTTCTTCTACGCAGTATCCATCCGTACCTATGTACGAACACTACGCAGTATCCGTACCTTTGCCTGAGGTGCAGGGTACTCCCCTTCCCCCTCCTACTGGAACACCATCCATGGTCCCATCCACCGTCAACAATGGAGCCTCCGTCCCCTCTCCCTCAGGTGCCCCCGTCGATGGGCCTGTCCTCATATCAGCCGCGCATCTCTTTTTGACGGTATCCGTACCAGACGTGCACCCATCTCCAGACTCCTGGCCCCAACATTCGCGGCCGAGAGTCTGGGTCGGCGGGACCAAGGTCTGAGAACACGACGTCTCCTCCTCCAAACCCTCCCAAGACAGGAAGGAAAAAAAAATTCAAACCGTCTGAGCCAACCCTCGGTCTCATCGTTCTCGGACCTCCTCCACATCCTTCACCCTGCTCATCCTCACTCAAAATTCGTCTGACCTTTTCGCCCTGCCTGTCAAACCGGTCTGGTGGTGCGCTGCCTAACCTGACGGACGGGTCCCCCGAGTCAGACTAGGCCCTCAATATCATCCATCACAGATCGAGCCCTACTACGGATACTAAAACCACTCTACTTCGAACGCCTGCAGAAACATTGTTGGCCGCCACGGCGCTCGACAGAAACAGGCCGTCCCCTGGCTGCATTCACTCGGAAATGATCATTAAAATAAATCTCCAGCGGGCAGAGGAGATGGGATTAAAACGCCTTGCACAGCCTAGCGGCACTTCGCGGCCCCCAATTTCCCGTGGCCGAATTCCCTGACGAGCGGCGTTCGCTATCGATATTGCGAGCCCATGATTCACCCGCCCGCCCGTCCGCCCGTAGCTTGTTGAAGAATACCGATACTTCGTGCAAATACAGTACGTATCCGTACGGAGCATGTGCACCAGAGCCAGCTCCGGCCGGTGCGGTGCCGTTATGCTTTCTGCAGAGCCACACACCACTTACTCTACATCGGCGGCAAACCATAATTGATTGTCCTCTCAGAAGTCAAGCGCCAGCCGCCAATGCCAATGCCAACCACCGTTAAGTCCCCGGCACCTATTTGCTTCCGCCATCTGGGGGTCATCAAACAAGCAAGTTGCAACCAACATGGGCCATCACCAATCGAAGCCACCTGTCAGCCCAACAACCCCGGCCTACGAGACCCTACGGCCAAGAAAGGTCAGAAACATAGGACCTCACCCCTCCAAACCACCAAGACGGAGAGTAACATGTCACGGGGCGGGAAGGTCATCATCCGGGTCATCTGCGGGCAACAAGCTCTTCGTCAACGACCCCAATTCGCCTTCGGAATACCTGGGGGATCGAAGCGATCGCCCACAACCCGTCAATGAGTTCGTTGAGTGCCCGCGACCAGATCTATCCGGCTAGGGGTGCAGCTGCACGCCGAGTTTCTGTTCACTGTTGGTTTCCGACTCCGTGTGAGAGAAATCGTTGAAATGTCACGCCCCTGCGCCTGTCTGCCGCTCTGCCATCTCATCTCTCCACCGTTTGATGGCTGGTGATGATCTTCGGAACGCCCATCAACCGAATGTCATCGGTGGCTTGCGTTGCATGTGGTTGGTGGAATTAGGATGCGTGGGAGGCAAGAAATACCACGGCATTAATCGCGACCGTCTGGTTCGGATTCGCGTCAAGATCCGCCCGGTACACTGGCGCTGGGACCGTACCGGGCTCGACTAGATGAACCGTCACGCCCGGTTCCCTGACAGAACCTTGGCGGCACTATCTTTCGTCTGATCTCTCGACCGATGGATTCGAGCGGCTCCACACGCAACGGTCCTGTCCTGCAAAACGAAAAACGCGCCCGCTGCTGGGAACGGGAGGCGATGGCTGCGAAATTACAGGCCCCGGCTTCGACACCGTCCGCTCTCAGACGGCCGTCCAAGATTTCGGAACCGCTGGCGACGAGGCTACATGTAGCGATCGTCGCCTAATAACGGGAGAGTGGGCGAGAACCGTCCAGCGTCCGTCTCTGGTTCACCAATGTCCGGAGACCCGGAACTAACGGTGTACCGTCCGCAAGTGGCAGCTCGCTCGGCCGAGTGTGGATGTGAACCAAAGCCCAGCCTTGTGGAGCCCGATTCCGCGCTGCGTCAGGGCATTCCTTGCGATGCTCCCTTATTTCGTTATTCCACGGATTCCGATTAACTGGCAAAAGGGGGCGGAGCACGCAAGAGAAGAATTGCGACGGAAACTTCCAACCGCGGGTTCTATCTCTGGAACTGCCTCTGTCCCTGCCCTATGTCTTTTTCGCCACGGATCGTCGCGCTGGATCATCTGGTCGTCGGCCGTCTCACTGGCATCGCATGAAAATTCAATCATCCCATGTTTTTAAAAGTGAACCTTGAGAAAACATCGACAGACTCGACAAAACCAGCGCGCGACGGGCACTGGCCAGCGTTCCGATTCACATTCCACGGCTTGGCCGAGACCAGGGTCTCCATGCGCGCAGTCCTTCCGTCTCCCCCAGTGTCTTGTGCCTCTCGCTGTGAAGAGCCGCAGGTCTCAAACGCGTGGTGCCGGAACCCTGCGACCTGCACCGTTTCAGTGCCGGGGTACATCATCGCGAACCAGCCGAGAAGGCATAAACTCTGTCCATGTTGGGAACGAACATGCAAGGTATGGCAACGGAGAAAGAAGGTGCATGGCGTCACAGGGCCTTGCTGGCCTTATGTTGCGTACGCACGCATGAAGATGATAGACCGGATGGCAGTAGACAAGATGGGCCAGGTCAGGGTTTCTGAGGCCGTTTTAGGTGGCATCTGTTGTGTGTTGCTGACCGCTCGTCTCTTGATGCCTGGCGTCTGGGGCTCTAGGTTGCCATCAAATGAGCTTGGCGAACAAATTGGGACCCGGGGGTTCTCCCATCTTGGGATGTCATGGGGTTCATTTTCGTCTTGCAACCTGGTACGATCTGGGGCAGCAGGACGGGGGGCGCGTTCTACAGAGCCACCATGTTTCGTCGCCTCTCTTTCGGTGTTTGAAACAATTTTTGTCTTGGAGGCTCTTTGCAGCGTTGCTTTTTTGGAGCCTCGCCATGCTTAATTGTGCTTCGTATGCGGGAATCGCGGCTGGCTGGGCGTGAGCTGAGGTGGCCTTCGGGTTTGGCAATCGGTCTCTCGTTCGTTCTCGCGGTGGCCGCCGCACCGCGTGTTGTTGGGACTTGGCGGAAGGGGAGAGACATGGACACTGCAGCGGGCCCGGTTCTTAAGCCCCGAGTACTATTGTGAGGGGTCCCTCAACGGACCCGTTTCTCTCGGCACGCTTCTCGGTCTGATGCGATCTGGCCTCGGCAAGGAGTGGGGACTGGCCTCCCCCGACCGGAACCCGATGCAACCGTGCGCGCTGAGCTTGCCGCCCCGGCCCTGCAGCTCCGCTTTTCGCCCGTCGCCCGATGTGACTTGGGAATAATCGGCCCTTCGGTCCGTTGCCGTGAGCTGGCTGGCTGGGTTGGCGCCAGTCTCCGTGTTCCGTGATTACGAGAGCAGTCCAGGGCCCGCGGGTTCCGCAATACGCGGGATCGTCGGAAGGCCCGGCGTCACCTTAATTCCCATGTGCCCATGTGCCCCTATTACGATGAATAAGACGACTGCTTGATGGGATTACTTCAATGCCTCGGCTGATGGGAATTTGGCCGAGGGACGTTAAGAGAGCGGATGATCTGGGCGGGATGGGATTGACGGGTGGATACAAGCCGGTGGGAGGGCTTTGTATGCGTCCGAGGGCCATCTGTGATGGCGAGGACGCGGGATCATGAGGCTGAACACCTTGTATGGGCTCGGGAGTCACAGTCAGCTCATATCGCGCAAGCGATCCATCGCAATAATAGAATCGAGGACCAAACTCAGCCATCATCATGCTGTCGCAAAACCATTGCTCGCTCAAGCAACCGGCGGCCTGCGGACTCCAGCACACACGGCAACAGCCAGCTGCACCAAGCGTACATGCATACCAAATTCAACCGTCCTGCTGTGGTCCAGACGTACCATGTCATTGAGGTTTTGGTGATGGTTGTTGCAGGGCCTGCCAAAGGTACATGGTGGTCTGTAGGCAGATGTACCTGACGAAAGGCAAGGTACTGTACGTACCGTCTGAGGTCCGATCTCTTGGTCAGTGTCCACCAGCAGTACCGCTAACAGCAGGTACATGAAGGGAGCTTTGGGTACTTGAGGCATGCAGATGGTACATGGATACAAGTCGGGGTGGTGCCAAGAGAAATGCGACGACAGCACAGGGCACAATTGAGCTGTATCGCAGTGGATGTAGATGCACGCAGCAGTAGGACATTTGGGCCGGTGATGATTGAGCATGTTGGAAACCTCAACGCCAAAAACCTGGGGGTTGATGAGGCTGTGATGAACTCTTTCCCCCCCCTCCCCCCTCTCCGGCCTCGTGTTATCTTTTTTTTACCCTTTGGTCCTGACTGCCCTTGGTGCCTTGCCGTCCAGGACAAATTCATGCCGCCCACGTCAGGCAAGCAGGATTAAAGTGGCGCGGGTTGATTGTGCGATTGCTTGGTTCAGGATTTGGTTGGGTCACAGGTTGGATGATGAACGTGGCTGGGCTTCCCCGCAGAAGGAAACACGAGGCCTCAGTCATCAAAACCCGGAGGAAGGCGGCTGTCAGGTTTTTTGGCACCAGAGATTGCGCCAGTGATTCCGTGGCAATGGCCGATGATGAGGCGATGGATAGCACTGACGGCGATTGCACTGACGGTTGACGGATTCCATGCATTGGATTGGATTGATGGTGTCAACCTGGAGGGACTGGTGGAAGATGAGAGACAGCCCACGGTCGCCGTCACTGCCACTGCTGCCACTGCCATTGCCAGAAGTCACGAGTGAAGGGCCACCAGCAGCGCACGGAGCAGCCACTGAGCATCGAGCAACGACGAGGTGACGAGTGACAAGTACGATGGCCTGTGCGGGCGAGAATGTTCCTGGCCCGTGCTTTGTCTTCTGGACGAGGCAGGAGATAGCTCCAGCCACAGCTCTTGCCTGCTTTCTGGGTGGGAAGGAGGCAACGACGGGTAATACTCGGTCTTTCCACAATACCTGCTGCCTGCGTGCTGCCCCGCTGCGTCTTGCGTGTATTGCGTAAAGGTATCTACTTTCCCTCTAGCCCGAGCGGAAGGTGCCCCTCCCCCCAAAGAGAGACCCCAGGGAAGCCCGCGCCTCCCTCGTTGCTTTTCCATGTTCCCTCGCGCTCCCCCTCCCCCTTAGCAATTTTCCCTCCTGACCCCTTCCACCACCCACTTTCTCTGCGAAAAAAAGAGGGCAACCAGTCCAAAACATCACCGTGGGGAGAACCAGGAAGTTACTTCCATCAGAGGTACATCCTTGGGTCATCGCGAGGCACCTCACTCACACACAGAGCATCCCAACTCCAACGTTGCCATCACCAGCACCAAAGCTTGCCCTGCGCTGCGCTGCTTGCTCCACCTTACTGCTGCTGCACCAGCAGCCCAGGTCTTCACCGACGCCCTCACCTCGCTCACTGTCCTTCGGGATAGTTGCAGCCACTTGCCATTGACTGCATTTGCTGCTGCCGTCGCTGCCGAAGCGCCAAACAGTCAAATCCACGAATACCACACCACACCACCCAATTACCTCACGCCCGTCACATCAGCCAACAGTCGAAGGGCAAAAGGCAGACAATTGTCTTTTTTTCCCATTGCCTCGTCTTTACTCACGACTGACCTCATCGCTCGCGCATCGCACCTCGCATCGCATATCCCACCAACACCAACGCGCCCGCCAACGACGCACCGCTAATTACCTCGCCATCCGCACGTCAACCCCGTCGCCGTCGCGCCGTCGCCATCTGCTGTCTCCCACCACAACGCCGGCGCTTCCTTCCCTTTTCTTCCCTGCCTTTCCGCCCGGGTACCCGACTTTTCTCTCACGCACGTCAAACGCATCGACCAGCCACACGCCGTCCGCATCGCGCCTGTCGTCACCTCAGCCGTCAATTCCGTCCAGAGAAGGCAGCGAATCGATCCTGTGTCTCTGTGTCCTGTATCGCGTGGGCCCTTTTGGTCACCTACTTACTACCTTTCGTTACCTACCTACCCTACCCTCCCAGTGCCAGTCGCAGAGTCGCTCACGGCTCTTACACACGTCAACAAGTCACTACTAGCTACCTTGCCTGGCGGGAACCCTGGACAGCTTGAGCCTTGACCCGAGTGCCGCCACCATCCAGGATCGCCCGCTGCACCCACCGCACCGCGCAAGGCCACCTACCTCTCTCTACCTTGCCTCCCGATCACTCCAGGTTGCTCCTCCAGCAAGTCTACTTGTTGCCTTATCTCCCGAGCTACCTGCTACTTGAGAATTCTCACCTCTACATCCATCTACCTACCCTCCTCTGCACCCGCCTCCACGGCTACTTCCAGAGAGAAGCTCGCGACCTGGTCCAGTCCAACCTGACCCGTCTTTTGAACTCAAGGCTGAAGCTCGTCACCTTCTTGCCTCGCCTGCAACCTGTCTGATTCTACCTGCACTACGTACCTTCCACTACCCGGAACGCCAGAAGACAGGGCTCAGCACCCTTCTTTCCCATCGTCTTCTCTCTCTCACACATCTCTCTTTCGTGGGCGCGCGCGCACACCACACACGCTTCCTCTCCACCCGAAGCGCAACCTACGCAAATCATCCAATCCTTCCCGCGTCTTTCGTCGTCGCCCGCCAATTCATCTGCCCGCGCGTCGCAGCTACCTACCTTCGGTCTACAGAGTACCTGCCTTCCTCCCGGGCCCATACCTCTTCACCTTGGGACCACTCCTGCTCACCGCGGACAACCTTGCTTGCCTGCTTGCCTGCCTACCTCAACGGCATCCACTGCTTCCGCCCACTTTGCACCGCCTCTTTTTTTTCTCTTCCCTCCCCTCCGCTCTGCCACTGTTGTCACTTGCTGTGTGTCGCGTCGCTTTCGCTCACCATACACATACGCACGCCACCACACACCACACACACACACCCCAGACCGAAGGGAACGAGAAGAAAAAAAAGAGTACTTGAAGCAAACACGTCCTCGGCCTCGCGGGCCTTTGTATCTTTGTTCCTTTTTTATTTCGCCCTCCCGCGAAAAAACAACCCCGTTCCTCCTCTACCTCACCTCCCCCCCCCCTCCCCCTTCCCATCCACGTCCACGTCCCCCTTCCAGTCAGTCCCCCCCTGGGCGTGTGCCGTGACCCGCTTCTTGCCTTGCGACCGTACGTCAGGCTTCCGCTTGGTCCAAGTCTCTTTTTCCGACAGAGAGCAGCGACCAGAAAAAATATTCCCCATCCATCAAACCGTCGGTTTATGCATCGCTGCTTGAGTTAATACTACCACTACATTGCCCGTAAGTACCTTCACCCATTTCCTATGTCGCTTTTCACACATTGGCCCGACCGATCATGTTGGCTCGCTTGTACCTTCTTCGAGTCGGGAAGCCGTCATTGTCGCGCGCGCGCTCTCTTCGCTTCACTGTCGCTAGCCTTGCTGCCTCTCTTTGAAGCAATCGCGTCTTTTTTTCATCTTGTTGCGGTCGCCTTCGACGACCTTTTTTCAACCCTCCCCTCTGTTGATCGTATCATCGCCACGGCGCAAACACGTCATTCCATCGCGTCTCGCCTTGCGCATTGTCAATCCATCCTCATTGACGACTTCACTGCCGTCGTCAGCGATGGCAATTGAGCGCGCGCGCGCGGTTTCGTCGTCCGCCATGAAATTTTCATCGCAGTTCGTCGCGACTTGAGCGCAGCAGTCATGTACCCTCTCCGCGCAAAACCCAAACGGCCGTGTCGCGTCCGCGCTTGACGCCTGGCCGTGGGGCCCATGACTCTGACTGTGCCCTTCGCGCGACACATTTGTTTCTTTCGTTCGCGAAACAACTCAGCGGATACAAGCCGGTACTAACGTTGGCCCGTTTGCTAGAACATGCAGCAGTGGCAAGTCGGCCCAGTGCCGGAGTACATCTACTCCAACTCCACCCCCCATCAACCTAACGACATGCAGTAAGTACCTCCTCCACCTTGTACCTGTCCTCCTCTACTTCCTCCGTATCCTCCCGCTTCCGACTCCCCTTCCACCCCAAAGTCACCCCCTTTCCCGTTCCATCCTCCGCCCCGCGAGGCTGCGTACCAACCACCACCACGGCCATCTCCTCCGGGGCCTGGGCCTGCTTCTGGTTCTGCTGTCTGGGTACTTGTCCATGTACCTACCGTCGGTATATCGGTATACAGGACAGGATACCTGGCCACGAACTACACCACTCGAGCTACCCTGGCCACTCTTGGCCTTACTCGATGGTATCTGGTCTGGTCTCGCCTCGATATGGAGGGTGTAACGGGCAACAATAACAACACGACATTCGGGCGGGTTGAGATGCACTGCACGCTCGCACTCGTTTGGTCACAACGACCTTGCGAGGGCCCCCAGAAGTCACGTCAACTCTATCCACGATGTTGATCCCGCCGAAATGGAACTTCACTAACACCTGCCTTTAGTCCTCAGCACCCCTACCAGCAGGATATGTCTCGTCGGGATCAGCATCCCCAGTTCCAGTACGCCCCGCCGCCTCAGCAGAGCCCGGCTCCTCATCAGCAGCACCCCACCCCGGTGCAGCCTCCGATGCAGATTCCGCAGCCGCCTTCTCAAGCTCCGGCCCAGCCTCAACATCACCCCCAGCAGCACCCTCAGCAGCATGCTCAGCAGCATGCCCAGCAACAACATGCTCAGCAGCAGGCTCAGCATCAGGCTCAGCACCAGCCGCCTCCCCAAGTGGCCCCGCCTCAGACGAACAGGAACCGGAAGCGCCCGGCCCCCGCTCCGGCGCCGGTTGCTCCTCCCGTCGTCACAAGTGCACCTCCGATGCCCGCTGTCCAGCCGCCACCTACCACTACTCCCATCCCTCCTCCCGCGGCGCCGCCTGCTGCCGCTCCTCAGCCTCAGGCCCAGGCCACGGAAGACGCCAATGCCGCTCCTGCGCCTCCCCCGGCTAAGAAGAGTCGCACAAATACCCCTTGGACCCCAGCTGAGGAGCTCCGTCTGAAGCAGATGAGAGATGCTGGTAGCTCTTGGGCGGAGATTGCAAAGGTTCGTCATCATCCGCATCTCACGCGTATCTTTATCTTTCGAGCTCAGCTAACATGATGCAGACCTTCCCCACCCGTACTGAGGGCAGTGTGAAGAAGCATTGGTACAAGGACATGCACTACGCCGAGTTCGCAGAGGATGAGGTTTGTTGCCACCCTGAATCTACACTGAGTATGTCACTGACAAAATGCAGAGCCAAGCGCTCCTCAACGCCATCAAGGAGTACGAGAACAACAAGTGGAAGGTCATCGGGCAGAAGGTCGGCAAGCCGGCTAAGGCCTGCGAACAATACGCCAAGGAGCACTTCCCCGGTATGCCCTCTCTCAACATCGCGTCGGCACGGCCGCAGCCGCATCGGTACTAAATGATTCGTAGACCTCTACGCCAAACCGAATGCTCGGTAGAGGAACTCAGCTTATCGGCGGCTCTGAGGATACTCGGGAAACGGGCAATACTGCGAAACGGCGCTGGGAGTGTCTCCATGCCTTGGGCGTATACCAAATGTGTTTCTTTCTCGTTCTGACGATCTCAACGACCCGGACTCAGAAAAAGACGATTCCCCTTTTGCACCTTTTTTTTTTACTCTTATCCTACTTTTTCTTTTGAAGTTGGAATTTTAATTTTCTTTCGACTCTGTGTATGCGTCCGGATTGCTCGGTGGCATGAATGGACTGGCTCGGGCCTCTTTTGGCTCTGGGAGAGGAAGTGGGATGGCTTTTCATTTGAGAGTCCAAGTTCAAGTATGGTGGATGGCCTGGTCGGGCCACCAGGCTATTACAGTGTGCTTTGAGTATTCATAGCGCAACACGAAAAGGAAGTTGAGAGATGGCGGGTGAATGTTTGCCGTTGTGGTCCGCGTATATGTTTGCGGAGGGCCTTTCGGCTAGGCATGGGATGACGGTATGGGGCTTGTGTAAAGGCAAGCTCCTTTGATCCATGATGATCCAGAGGACCGGATGATGTAATGGGCTCGGGCAAGTGTTGTCAGCACGGGTGATGATGGATGCCCAGGCACGCAGTTGGTGTTATGGGGCCGGTGATGTCAAGGACGATTAGCTGGGATGAGATGGTGAGATTGTTTCGATTCATGATGAGTCTATACCCTTAGTGTGAAGAAGTGTTGTTATTGGTCCTGGACAGACGTCAGCAATATGACGAGTTGTGTGGTTAAGGGATTGTGTGTGATCATTGGATGAATGGGGGGCATTGTAATGTGACATGTACTCAAATTGGAGCGGTGGTAGACAGGAATCGATGAGATTGAATGCAGCAATGCCTACCTTTTTGTTTAATGTTGATGATTGAATGTGACTCGTTGCAGACTGGGTGCGCAAGATGGACTTTGCCCATGTGGTGTGGACTCATTCATTCTTGACCTGGGAGAGTGAGTATCTGTCATACCTATTCGTGACTCTGTCTCCCGGGGTCCCGATTGACTTACGGCCGTGGTCGTGTAATGCTAACCCAGGAGGTAAGGCGCGGAAGCCATCCTCGGCCTCATCGACGAGGCTGATGGTGGCATGGTGCTTGGTCTCCTCTTCTGGCGTGGCGAAAGTATGTGATGATGGTCGGGGTCGGGACTGCTCTACTCCTGTCTATGCCTGTCACGTCGACTGCGTGTTTTTACTTTCTATTCTTTCGGTTCTAGGACTCATGATCCTCTGGCTTCGGAATTCGTTATATTGTGTCGTTGGTGGCTTATGTGAAGTGTGTTGTCGATTTTAATATTTTTAATACTTTTATGTGCAATGTCAAATCAGTTGTACTCTGTGTGATATAATTGACGGAACTTTACCACCAGCAGGTTTCACGTCCATTACTTCAGTCTTCTTTCTCCCTGTAATGTATTCATAGTTCCATTAAACTAATGGTTCTAGTATTCCACGCATAGTGTTATCTTGGTCGAGTAAGTTGAGTGGTGTGGTCGAATTCAAACCAGCATCGTCAATCCATGCTCATTATCAAATCTGACATGTCCCACCTCAAAAATTGACAGACGTCCCAACCCAAGCAGAATGCCAGTTTGATGTCATGAAACGATTACTATTAACATATCTACGTCTACAGGACCCTCTCATTCTTGAACGAAAGAACGCCTCGCATCCGCCTTGTCTCGTCGACGGAACACAGCATCCATCTGCTCGTTACACACGACAAGTCTGGGCTGCGCAACTGGCCGCAGCCAACGGGGGACGCACGATCTCGCAGCTGTCGCATGTAGTCAAACAGTCCACCGCAGTAAGCAGGTGTAGATACAAGTGCCCCCCCGCCAACGGTGGTGCATGTGCGATTCGACGCCGGGGAGGGCGAGGTGATTGGATGGGCGTGTGTATCAGTTTGTTTTTTTGCGTGAGGATTGTGGTTCCAACGGCCAACGGCGCCGGGGGCCATGGAACGGTTTGGATACTCGAGTAGTGGCAGGTAGCTGGTTGGTTGGCTGGTTAGTTGGTGTTTGCTGTGTGCTAGTTGGATGTACATGAAGGGCTTCAATTTTGAAATTGTTTGGCGTCTTGAGGCTCGACGCTAGTGGTGGAGGATCCGATCCTGATGCGTACAGCCGACAGGTTCATCTCAGCCACCGTCGCCCAAGCACTTTGCATCAGCATGGCACAGCACCTGTCAACCAAGGCTGCATATCGTCCGAAGGTATTGACAGTCACGAGACAGGTGCTTTTGCAGACATCATCATCAGTCAACGTCAAAAGTGACATGCCCCGTGCGCCGCACAGAGCACGCACGACAGGACGGGGGGAAGGACGGCACGGGGGCGAAAATCGCTGCAGGCAAAGACTCAATCGAATTGCAAAAGTGGACGGGCTCCGGGGGGGCTAATCCCAAAGGGGGACTGTGGATGGAAGACGCGAAGGAGAAGAAGAGAAAAACATGATCTTGGGGCGATCAGAGGGGGAAAACCGATGTTTGGCCAATCAGAAGCAGAGATCAGCGGGTGAGTTCATTACGAGGGGACTGGCGGATTCTCCAGTTTCTTGGTGCATCCCTTGGTTTCCCCGTATTTTTCTCTGGTGGATTCCATTGATTCTGCGAGGGGTGGAGGAAGCAGGGGCAGGGTGGTCCGGCTCTGCTACCTAAATCAAGCACGCTTGGCCGCTTCGGGCAAGGGAGGGCGTTGCAGAGGGGGAAGCGATTGGTTCCATTTGCGCTGGATAGAGGAAGAATGGATGATGGATGGACGGTCAGGTGCCCGGCTGATGTGTGAGTGAGGTGAGCAGCAGTCTGCCAGTCATACCTAACCTAAGGTATCCGTAACGGTGGGAAGATTTTACTGAAGGGAGAGAGGATGTGAGACTGCCCTGGAGGCTTCCATTGGAGGGGGAAGAGAGGGGAGGCAACTGGAAAGGGGCACCTCGCCTCAGACACTGCTTTCTATCCCGTACCTTACTGCCTGCCCCGAGGCAATCAAAACACACACATCACCTCAGTGAAATGGAATGACTAGACCCGACCTAGGGAGTTGGAGGGAGAGATGCTAGCCCAGCGCCAGGCAGGCAGGCTGTTGGCCCTGAGTTGGGCTGCTGCCCGGACACGAGCACTAAGGTAGCGAGCGAAGCGACCAACGAGGCAGAGGAGGCAGTTGGTAGTCAATCCGTGTTAACCGCAAGAGCCAGTGCCTTACCTTAAGGTACTCTGTAGAAGTAAGGTAGGTTAAACTAAACTGTAAAGTACCTTCAGATACTAACTTTCGCCTGCTTTGACTTCCCGCGCATTCCCACTCCTCCCGCTACCCCCATCCCTTCCCCCAATTAATTCTCGCCGTCTTGGCTCTTCGACCCTTTTCCCTCCTCCTCTCTCTCCTCTCTCCATCCCTATCCCTCCATCCCTCTCCATCGTCGTCTACACGGTCGTCACTCGTTCCCGACCAGCAGCCTGACGCCTTTCCGCTGTATTACCTTACTACTATCGCTTAATACGCATTTTGCACCCTTTCGTTAGGTTGTGTCGCGCACATCACCACACGGCCATTGTTCGCATTGTTTCTCCCACGAACAAAGCACTCCGTCTCCCGCGAAACCGTTTTGCCTTTCCGCCACAGGACGAACCCTATCCGAACGCTCTTGTTCCATTCGTCCCAACAAGAGACTCGAAAGTCAATTCATTCAAACCGGCATCCCAGATATCCCATCCCACCCGCAGCCCGGAAAACGACGCACGCTCGACCGAACACGCGAGTCCCCGTGGTGTCACCGTCATCAGACAGCCGAATTCCAACCGGCAGTGCGGCAGCCAGTAAACACAAACACCTGACGAACAATCTCCGCGCCCCGCGGACGGCGACATCTCTGGGTTCCTTCGATACCCAGACCGACGTCGCTCTCTTTTTTGGCGAACAACCGGGTTCCCAAGTCATTCGTTCTCACCCATCTTAATACCTTAATTGCACCCAACAAACACCACACAATATGCTGTCGATTCTTCCATTGGGCCTCGCCCTCCTCGGCGCATCAAACGTCCTCGCCCAGACCCCTCCCAGCTGCTCCCTGACCCAGAAGTGCCCCGAGTCCGCACCTTGCTGTTCCCGTAAGATGTTCTCTCCCCGAAATGTCGAAGATTTGACCTAACTCCTCCAGAATATGGCCAGTGCGGTACTGGTGCCTTCTGCCTCGGCGGTTGCGACCCGCGAATGTCCTTCTCTCTCGATGCCTGCGTGCCCGCCCCCGTATGTAAGGACAAGAAGATGTCGATGGACTCCATGGACGGTATTGTCGATATCAGCAAGTATCTCGGCGACCCGAGCAAGGCCGACTGGGTCGCTCAGGGCGAGCCTGCCCTGCGCAATGGCGCCGTGCTCCTAACCATGCCCGCCAAGAGTGTGGGCACTGTCCTCGCCTCCACCACCTACCTCTGGTACGGAAGCGTCAAGGCCACCATCAAGACCTCCCGCGGCCCTGGCGTCGTGACTGCCTTCATCTTGTATGGTGACGTGAAGGACGAAATCGATTACGAGTGGGTTGGTGCGGATCTCGAGATGTCCCAAACCAACTACTACTTCCAGGGTATCCCCAGGTGTACGTCTGGCCCGTGCCTTAAGCTTTCAACCTTAACTGACTCTTGCAGACGATCAATCCGGCAACATCTCCCTGTCCAACACCTTCAACAACTGGCACACGTACGAGATCTCCTGGACCCCCGATGAGATCCAGTGGCTCGTTGACGGCCAGGTTGGCAGAACCAAGAAGCGCTCCGACACCTGGAACGCCACTGCCCAGCAGTGGGACTACCCCCAGACGCCTGCCCGTGTGCAACTTTCCATCTGGCCTGGCGGTGCCGACACCAACGCCAAGGGCACCATCGACTGGGCCGGTGGTGCCATTGACTGGAATGGCGAGGACATCAAGAACGCTGGTTACTACTACGCCCAGGTCAAGAACGTTGAGATCAACTGCTACAACGCCAAGAGCTCCCCGGGAACAAACAGCAAGAAGAGTTACTACTACAACAACATCAAGGCAACCAACGATACGGTTGTCGACAGCGACAAGGACACGATCCTGAAGAGCTTTCTCGGCACCGGTCTCGACATGAATGCCGGCGCTTCATCGGCCTCGGGCACTGCGGCTCAACCCTCAGCATCGGCAGCCACGATTCCCGGAGGCAGCAACAGCGGCCCGGGAGCCGATCCCGGCCAGAGCAGCGGTGGCTCCAGCTCCGACTCTGGATCTGGATCTGGATCGTCGGGTGACTCTGGCTCCAGCGGATCCGGCTCCTCTTGCGGCAGCAGCGGCTTCTCGCAGGACTGCAACAGTGGCAGCAGCGGCAGCGGCAGCGGCACATCTCTTGGTGTGCGCCACGAGTCCATGGCTGGCGCCAGCGCCTTCGCTGCGCTCATTGCCATGGCCGCTGCTTTCTGGGTTTAGGGCATTGCATGGCAGCATACCTGGTTTTTGATTTAAAAGGTTTAATGGATAACGTGATACACTCACCGGGGTTTCGCTTCAGCTTCTTGTATGTAATGAGAGCATTTTCTGGTGGTTTTCTTGGGCATTTTGTGGTAATGGCGCTTGCCGTCCGTTCCTTTTAGGAGTTCAGCAGCCGCATTGCATATGCAGGCGGCCCTTGTGACTTGATTTACTTGGTATATAAAAGGATGGCATGATTGAAGTCTATGCAATGAGATGCTTACTGAGTGAAGCGACTTTGTGATTGAAAGTTGATGGTGACATCTTTTGAAGGGACCCAACGGTGCATTAGTCTGCAGTATATCGTGGGGTTGAAGCTACACAGCAGGTGCGTCGCGAAACGAGCTTCTGGCGATTTGGAGCGAAGGCGCGAGCTGAACTACAAGGGTTTGGCCGTCGGGGGGAACTTAGGCCGGCATGAATGTTTGGAATTGTTAAGAAATGCGCATTTTTGGCGGGGCAAACATTATCTTGCCTTAACAGCTGCAAGACGGCATTTAGGGGGCAGGGGAACCCCAGATGAGGCAGATCCTCTGAGCAGCGACAGGGATATGTGCGCTCCATCGATCAACCTAGTGGGAAATCCACTTACGGACGAACACCTTGCCGACTTTGCGCCTGGAGGTCATCTTGCGGTTGAGTTTTTTGATGTCGGTCCTTTCTCGCGAAGGGAGCGAGATGTGGATGATGCAGCGTAAGGCCGATTTGAAGATGGCATGTTCCAGGCTACTGGGATGACGGTGGTGCTCTGAATCTGCGTGGCTGGACTAGGACGCTGTTGTATAAAGATGATGGAAGCCGTTGATGATGCAGATGTCAGAAATGCTGAGAGATCAAGACATTTCAATCAAAGAAGCCAAGAACCAACTTGATATCTCGCCTCACACGCACCGCATCACTTGCACTTTGCAAGATACACTACCTCTAGCATCATCATCACCCACCCATATTAAACATGTCCAGCGTCAAGACCGTCGCCTTCTTCGGCGCATCCGGCGGTTGCGGTCTCGCGGCCCTCAAGCACTCACTCGCCGAGGGCTACATCTGCATCGCCCTCTGCCGCAACCCGTCCAAGCTGACGTCCCTCCTCCCGGCGTCGTCTCACCCGAACCTCGTCGTCAAGCAGGGCAACGCGCACAACGTGGATGATGTCGCGGCGTGCCTGGTCAACCCGACGAACCCGCAGGCGCTCGTCGACGCCGTTTCGTTCAGCATCGGCAGCCCGCTGGACGTGTGCAGGATGACCGTTGAGGACCCGGACGTCTGCAAGAACGGCATCGCGGCGGTGCTGGGGGCGCTCGAGACGTTGCGCGGGCGGGGGGTCGTTGGGAAGCCGCGGATGGCGGTGGTGTCAACGACGGGGATCAGCGGGTTCGTGAGGGACGTGCCGATGTTGCAGGTGCCGATGTATCACGTCCTGCTGCGGGCGCCGCACGCGGACAAGAAGGTGATGGAGGAGCGGTTGACAGGCTGCGGGGAGGCGTGGACGGCGGTGCGGCCTGCGTTTCTGAGCGACGGGGCAGCGCCGGGGAGGACGGTCCGGGTTGGCATCGAGGATCCGAAGACAGGGGTGGAGAGCAAGGCTGTGGGTTATGGTATTTCGAGGGAGGATGTCGGGAGATGGGTTTTTGAGAACATCTTGCGGGATGGGGGCAAGGAGTATGTGGGGAAGGCTGTCAGTATTACCTGGTGATGCTTGATATGGGTTTGGATGTGGAAGTGATGGTGTTTCTTCCAGGTTAAGTTGCGGCTCGTTGGATTTCTAGAGAATGGCCTTGAACGACATGAATGAAGCTTTGAGCCTTGACCAAGCGTTTCTCTCTTCCCAAAGAGTTCAATCAATTGGGCCCAATCGGCCCTCTGACACAAGTCTTATTTGAAGAACGGAATCAGCGTGCCACGAGCGGTTCCCTCATGTCGGTGACTTGGTTGGATCTCCAGGCTGCGCTGCATTCCCCTGCAGCGTTAGTGCTGAGCTTGGCTATTCCTCTTAACAGCGAGTGTGTAAGGTATCGCTCTATGGGATAGCGGCGGGGCGGAAGGGAGGCTCTTCGTCCGGTCGTGGTCTAATGGTGGTGGTGGTGCTGTTGGTGGTGTTTGGTTGGTCGTCGAAGCGCAGCCACGCCGGGAATAGATGCAGGTATTGACGGCAGGAAAGGTACGTACCCGTCGCAGCGGTTGGAGAACCCACTTTTCGTGTCAAGGTCGCTGAAGGTACCTACGTAACCAAGTGTCTGCGTCTTGTCGTTGAACAGCACAGGGCAGTTTGCATTTCGGCTCCTCAAATTAAGCTGTTTCCTCTAAGGTAAGTTGGGCCACCGAAACCGAAGTCGAGGGCGAACAGAACAGAAAAGCCTCGAAACATGAGGTGATGAAGAAAAACCAGGGCATATCTTGGGGGCTACCGCCGCCTATGCCTCTGCAGGCCAGCGCAAGGTCAGCTTTCGGGAAGTTTCTCAACCAATCCGTCGACGGCCAAGGACGCTGCGCAGGCGGGTGAACATGTTTCGAAACGCGGCCCAGCTCAGCCCTTCCCACCCAGCACACCAGGCCCGGCCAACCGCAGCGCCTGAAAGAGCCCGAGAAGTGCTGTTTGGTAACCTAACCCCTAAAGCAGCACTTTGGCATGCTCGATGCCCCTGTTTCAAGAGTATTGGGTGGCACACAGCTGCTGGGGGCTTTTGCCATCTTTTGGACGGGACAACAGAAAGTGCAAAATGTTTGCTGGATTATTACGCATAGCGAGTTTTACATATCTTCTGTGGCCGCTGTTGTCTGCCAAGCTGGGTAGCGAGAGGTGGCTTGCTGCGCAGATGACAGGATCCGCCAAACCAGACAGAGCCCCTCGGACTCGACTGGAGCAGGCTGGAATCCGACTCTGACGCCGATGCTTACCTGCGTCAAGCGGGTTTGAGAAACGCATGCAGCATGAGCAACAAGACTGCTAGAGCCTTTCTCGCCAAGGTCTGGAGGTCAGGTCGACAGGCGCCTACCATCTCGTCATTTGATGCAGGACTCCTTTCTTTTAGAGGGCCTGCCTTCTTCTGCATGGCTGGCGAGTAAGCCGTGCAACAGGGCCCCCTAACCAACAAGAGCGTCTCTGCCGCGTCTTGCTCGCCAATCATTTCCACCTTTGCTGGGCTCCCCCCATGGCCACCCCGGCCTCCCTTGCCATTGCGTCTTTTGCATCTCTCGAACAAGAAAGCCCCGTAAGGCAAAGGATCTTTGGATGTGTGCGAGGTGTCTGAGTCTGACAGCAGAAAGGGGGCTTTGTGAAGAGAGGTTTGCTGTGTGGCCGACCGCCTGCCCGCCTGTCTTCTCTGTGTCCCGGTGTAGTGGGCTTGTCATCCCATCCCTTCACTCAGCCCGTGGCTTGGGGGTGTGTGGTGTTGAAAGCTGGGATCCAACTGGGAGGGAATGCATGGGATAGGATGAATTAGAGAGACACAGAGTCAACAACCATGTGCAGCCTGCCCAATCTACCTACCTAAGCTTGTATGTTTGATCGACTTATAAGGTTGGCCCTGCCTCCTTCTTCCCTGGAAATTCGGATGAGGTCTCATCTTGTATCTTATTTGCAGCTTTCGACCAAACTTAATTTCAGCTTTCAAGGAAACGAAACGTCCTTTTTCGCCGCTTGAGGTGTGTTCTCTCAGTACAACAACTAAGAAGGAACGACCCGACTTGAGCCCCTCCTGCTCTTTCCTCCATCTCAACATTCCACCCACCACCCTCTCTTTCAACTGGCAGGCTGCCTTGTTGTTTTGATCTTTTGCGCGCTGCCTAGAGGAATTTTTGTTCTTCCTCCCTCTTCCTTCCACCACACGCGTCACTCACACTCTCTCACACACACCCTCACTTTCACCAAACCTCACAATCGTTTCAACATAAACCCATCACTTCTACCACTCCAATAAAAACCAAGATGCGCTTCTCATCCGTCCTCGCCTCGGCGGCCACCGCCTCTGCTGCTGTCATCGGCAGACAGACCAACTCTTCCGCTGGAACTGCCGCGAAGCTTCTGGTCGGTAGTGCCTACCGCATCTCCATTGCCAACTACGACGGCAAGGAGATCAAGGTTGTCGACAACTACACTGATGCCGGTGTTGCCAGCTGGATGGCTTTCAAGGAGCCTAACCTCATCTACGCCGTCGATGAGAACAGCGAGGCCCTTCGTCTGTTCACCGTACGTACTATTTTTCTTTTTGGTCTTGAGCTCCTGCCATCTCATCTCTCGAGACCGACGACAAGCTGACACAGGTTACAGTACGACGCCGCCTCGGACAAGCTGCAATTCGTCACCAACAGCACTGGCTCCAGTGGTGTCGTCTCCCTTGCCTTCACTGCTGACCAGAAGCGCCTCGTCGGCGCGTCCTAGTAAGTCTACTTAGCAAAACACGCCCTTCACCAGATACACAAGCTAACCACCCGACAGCGGCCAGGGCTCCATCGACATCTGGGACATCTCTTCGGGCACCGATCTGAAGCTCCTCAAGCAGCTCAACTCTACTGATCCCGTCGGCCCCAACACGGAGCGCCAGGATCAGAACCGTGCCCACCAAGCCGTTCTCGACCCCTCCGGTCGCTTCTTCGCCGTCAACGACCTCGGCAGCGACCGCGTCTTGATCATCGACTCCAAGGACGATGCCTTCGTCATCTCCAACAGCAACAGCGTCCCCGCCGGCTGCGGCCCCCGTCACGGCTCCTGGTACCCCACCAAGGCCGAGCAGGCAACCCACTACATGGTGCTCTGCGAGTTGACCAACCAGATCGAGGTCTTCCAGGTCTCATACAACGGCACCGGCGTCGGTTTCGCCCACACCCAGGAGCTGAGCACCTTTGGCGCCGCCTTCCCTCCCGCCAACGCTAGCACCGCTGCCGCGGGCGAGATCGCCATCGCCGGCGACGGCAAGAACGTCTACGTCTCCAACCGCGTCACCGGTAACGAGACCGACTCCATCGCCCACTTCAAGGTCAAGCAGACCGCCGCGGCTGGTGGCTCTCCCTGCAAGGCCACCGCTGGCGGCATCGAGCTCGAGTTCGTCGACTCCGTCTCCTCTGGAGGTACTAAGCCCCGCATGATGAGCCTGTCCAAGGACGAGAGCATCCTCTACGTAGGCAACCAGGATGGCCAGGACGGCATCGTCGCCTTCAGCCGTGGCGATGACGGCAAGCTCACCGCCGGTGCTACGCTTGCCAAGTCGGTCATTAGCACTGATGCGGACTTCGGTCCCCAGTACGTCCAGCAGATCGCTTAAGCTTGCTACGAGGTCTCGTCTGTCGCTTTTCTTGTCTTTAAAAGGGATTCGTTACTTCTTTCATTTGGAGGGAAAAAAGGGCACGGCGTTGCATGGCGAGATGGGCCACAGGCGTTCGGGGGGCGGGCACATGGCATGGCTGGATCAGACATGACACCGCTTGCTTGCATTTACACTCTGTTCTTGCCTGTATAGATACCTTGGTCATTGGTCTTTAGAGTAGCTACCTCTGGATGTGAGGTTCTGAATCAGATTCATCAATCTTTCGAAATTGCGTGTAGCATTGCTGTGACTTGTGATGTTTCTGCACCGTGATGAAAGAAGAAAAGATGAGGTGCTGTCGGGACCTTGATGGGTCGGCCCAGGGCTAACGGCCGGTAGCGTAGCGCGTGTCCACTGCGAATTTAGCGAGGCGGATGCACTACGACGTTGGAGAAGGCCGCTAATCGGCAAACAAACATCCGCTAACGGTTCTGGTTGAACCACTAAAGAGCCGCACCCCACCACGCGCCGTCCAAGCGAGCGAGCGCATCCATGGGCAGAGGTCAACAACGGTTCCTCACCCGTCTGCTGCAACCTCTGCGCAACCATCACCTACAATACCGCCCCTTACGCGATCCTCGCCTGCCTCTCTTCGCCTGCCTCTCCATTCTTCCATCTAATCGAGATGCAATAGGGCAGGGACAAATATTATTCACAGCGACCAAAACACGCACAATATCTCGCGCCGCGGCGCGCTTCGAACATTACCGCCATGTCGGACAAGATCACCTCCAAGAACCTCTCCTACGACACCAAGATCCCACCGTTCCTACGAGCCCTACACGCACAAGCAGCAGGCAACGCCGCGGATCCCGATCCGATTCTCTCGAAGCGGCGGAGGGCGGGCAAGAAGCGCTCCGAGAGCGAAGAGGCCGAGGACGCGCCGCTGGTGGTCGACGAAGAAGGCAATGTTGTCGATGTGAGGGTGGACAAGGACGGAGGCGTCGATGAGGACCAGCTCAAGAAGGACGAGGCCGACAAGGAAGACGTTACCAAGGAGGAGAAGAGGGAGGCCGACAAGGTTGCTGGCATCGGGGCCAGCAAGAAGAGAAAGGCTGGCAAGGTCATTGGCGAGGGTGTTGACGATGCCAAGGAAGACGGCAAGACAGACGCGAAAAACGAGACCAAGGACGAGGGGTCGAAAAAGAAGGCTGGCAAAAAGAAAGGCAAAAAGATTAAGCTGAGCTTTGACGAGCCTGAGTGAAGATCTTGGCCTACACCAGAAACAAACATCATTGCCATCCGCAGGGCCGAGTTGAGCATTGAAGCTGTCACAAGCTGCTTGCGTCTACAGAGTAAGAAGCGGCAAGCCGGCCGAACGGGCTATGGAGGCAGACGTAGGACATCACGTCGGGAGAAAAAGGTTCTATACAGCCACAACTAAGGTAATCTACACATCTGCCGTGCTCACTCCAGAGCAACCCGATGCCGCCTCGCCCCCGATCCCCTTGCTACAACAGGCTCGCCATCAAGATTGTGCATTTATTGGTATCGGTACTCGGGCTTGACGAAGTCGGCAAAGGTCTTGGGCTCCTCGTAGCCGTGGTGGTGGTCGTGGCCGTGGTGGTGGTCCTCGGTAGGGCCGACGTACTCCATCTTGTAGACGGAGCCGCACTCGGGGCAGCGCTCGATGGGGCGGTCGCGGGAGATCTGTCGAGGTGTCAGCACACAGCGTTCGCAGCGGAACCGGCCACGCGGCAGCGGGAGGACGACGTACGGTCAGCCAGAGGGTGACGTGGGAGTCGGCAGGGGCACCGGTGCAGCCGAGGTACTGCTCGTCACCGGCAGAGCGGACCGGGATGGGGTTCTCCATGGTTCCTAGGGTTGCATTAGACTGTTGTGTTCGATACCGAGGGGTTGATGGGTCGCATACCCTTGCGGGAGGCATCGAGGGGGCGCATGTCGAAGACGTCGACGCCCTCCATCTTTCCGAGAATCTCGAGACGCTCGAGACCGGTGGACTGCTCGAGATCGGTGGGGATCTCGCCGACCTTGGCACCGGGACCGATCAGGTCGTCCTCGGTCTTGATCTCTGTACCATAGCAATTGACGTTAGCTCCTTGCCTTTCTCGAAATGTCTTGCTCGTAAATTCGCTTGCATGGCCGTCCATCGCTCGACGCGGTTCGGGAGGTGTCGTTGGGTTTTAGGTGGGCTGCCTGGAGCAATCGCAGCAAATCCGGGACACCGCGCCGGCCGAGGATAGGTCCAATTCACGAAATTTCGAGTCAATTGGCGGAGACCTTACCGGAGAGGGTCTTGTAGTTCTTGGCGGGGGTAGAGCTGGAGCTGGGGGCAGCATCGCCTGTGTGATCGCGCTGGTCAGCGAAGTGTATGGGTAATATCGGGATGGCGGGCTCGCGTGTATTTTTTTCGGGATTTGGGGGAGGGACGCAAGAGTCAGGCAGGAATCAATTAAGGGATCGTACGGCGGATCATGGAGGTCGCGAAAGTGCGTCTGGCGAGGGGAGCGACGGCGGCCCGGCGGGCGACGGCGATGGCGGAGCGTTGCAAGAACATGGCGGCGGCAATTGGGTGGGTTGGAGAGGAGAGGTTCGTGACGTCGGGTTTGGGTGAAGAGAGAGGGATTTGTCGATGGCCTGATTTGATGGTTTGATGTTGCGGCTGTCGGGTAAGCTACGGGAATCCACTCCAGCGAGCACTGGCCAAGGTGCCTACCTTACCGTAACCGGAACATTAAGCGATTGCGCGTCACGTGATATCGAGACGACCAAATGAGAGCGGTGACATTACCGAGCTTATCGGCTGGAAGCATGACAGTGGCATGATTTGTGAGTTAACGTACAATGACAGTGACGGCTATGTGTCTGTGTGTGCCAGCTATTCATAACATAGATGATCTCAAGACGGTAGTTGAGATCCTTGAGCAAGTGAGCAAAAGCCAATCCAGACTGTTTCCAACCCTCCTCGATTCCCTTTGTCCCCGGCAAGCCAAATGCGTCCTCCTCATCGCTCAGTAGTATGTTACCATGGCCTCACGCTCAGTGCAAGGCAGCCACGGGAAGATGAACCCGTGCGAAACTCTTTTACCCGTTCGCGGGAAAGGGCTGGGCCCAATATCGATTCTCGGGTGCTCTTCTAAGAACTTCACCTCCTCATCCCCAGGAAGAAGTCCTTCCTCTTGCTCCGCGACGCCCGACAAGCCCACGCCCTCGTCCTCTCTGCTGTCATTAGACATGCGATGCTCTTGGCTGCCACTCTGATGCTCCTCTTCAGTCAAATCCCATGAATGGCCGTCGGTGGTCAAGTCGTCAAGCGACATGTGCTGTGAGCCACTCGGGCCAGCATGTAGGTGTTGGTTCTGCATCTCCTCGCCTTCTGTCATTGCCTCCATAATCGCGTCCTGCGCTGCTTCGATATGCTTCTCGACATCAGTAGGCCGACTCATTCCGACGAGACCTGTTCTCGGCTGGCCTTGTCTCTGAGAAGTTCTCTCAAATGCTTTGGATGGGCTTGAGATCTTTGCGGTCGTGGAGGCTGCTATCCTCGTCGAGGAAGATGCCGTTGCGGAATCATCGGTAAAGTCCAACGTTTCGACGGAAGATCTTGGGCGCAAAGGGATTATGAACTCGAGTCGTCGCATCTTCTTGGGAGGAGTGAAGTCGTCCACGACAATCACTTCGTCTTCGGGTGTGGCCTGGCGAATAGTCGTCGAAGCCTTTCGTCTTTTGCGTCGGCCCTGCTCTGGGGCAGTTGTCTGAACCCGCTTCTTGGTCGGTGTCCGGCGCGATCGAGATGGCGCCGTGCCTGGGGCTTGTGGTGCGTACGTTTCTGATGCGGATGTCAGCCGAGGCCCACGAAGCTGTGAGGGGGTTGCGGTTGATGGCTCAGAAGCGGCACCAGCTCCGTGTCGTTCCGCTGCCGATGTTGATGGCAGTACATGAGATGTTCTGGAAAGCGGTTGGCCTCCGACTCTGTCCAGCTTGTGACCATAAAAGTTGTAGTCGTTGGTATGCTGGGCGCCGCGGATGATGGCTTGTCGCATAACCGGATCGAGGGAGTGGTGACCCTCTTCAACGATAAATTTGCAGAAAGACTTGGCTCCCGTGTGCGGCTCCCGTTCGAAGATGACGCTCATACGCCAAAGGAGGAAATAGAGCGGCTCCATGGCCAGCTCGCCTCGGACATGAAGAGCTTGGAGACGATTGAGGACGTTGCAGATTTGGTAAAGATTATGCGACTGGCAAATGCCTTCAGCGGGCAGGTGCTCCTTTGCCATCATCTGATTTGGATGCATCGTCTTTCCAGGGCAGAACCATCTCTTGACGACCCTCAACTCATTAGCTAGTCGATAGTACCTCCTGTCACGCTTGTCGAAGTCCTCCTTTTCCTCATCCGTGAGAGGGCCATGCAGCATTCTCTCGTGTCTCTCGTCAATGTCGTCTTCGTATTGGCGCTGGAGGCGATCTGCGTCCATGGCGTCGACGAACTTCGTCCATGTAGGTACCCAGTACGGGCCGTCCTCGGTGATGGGTGTAGATGGGACCCCCCGAAGCATAGCCGGCCTGACGAAAGTCTTGCCATCGTCGCTTGTGAAGAAGACGTGTTCCCACGGAGTGCTTGTGATCTCAAGTAGTGCCGCTGCCTCTTCGTCATCCTTGGGATCAGGGGCGTCGGTGGACTCGACAGGGGCGATGGCAGCGAGCTTGGCCTTTTTCTTCTCCAGCCTGTCCCTGAAGGCAGCTAATGTATCGATCTTTTCATCGAACTTGTCGCAGAGCTGCTGGATTTTGACGCGGGTTCGTGTGATGGCGTCGTCGAAGCGCTTAGTGGAGCCCGAGTGACTGATCCTGTCCCGTTTCAAGCCATCAATCTCAGCGTCCTTGTAGGCAATGTCTGTCTCGATGAGGTCGGCAGCAGCCTGGATCTCCTTCACAGTCTCCTCCAGCTCTGCGATAGAGGAGATCAGGCGCGACTTCTGGATGAGCGGGGTAGGACGAGAGGGTGAGGTCGTCGGCATGTTGGAGTGGGAGGCGTCTTCGAGCCGGGCTCTGGAGACTTGAGGTAGAAGAAACAAAACAGACGAGAATGTCAAAGGGCTTGTTCCACGTTGGATAAGTTGATATTTTGAGACTGTCGAAGGAGGTTTGATGTTACGGGTTAGCAAGTAGTGCGGCTTAGGAGTGAATGCGAGGCGGTACAACGGTAACAATAATGTGTGTGGTTGCTGGGAAAAGACTCTGGCCGTACAACGCGGCGGTGAGTTTTTTTGTTTTGAACAGGGAGGGTAGCAGAGAGACAGTTCAGGAAAGCGCGGGTAGTCAGACCTTCCAAATAAACAGTTGCTGCAGTGTTCAAGCAAAGGGGGGAAAGAACGAGCAGCAAAGACTGAAAAGGAAGGAACGACCTCAGTTTCTAAGGCAGAGAGCATGAAAACTGCAGGTGCAAAAACCCGCCAAAGGAATGTTTGTGTCATCTACAAGCAAAAATCATCTACAACCAGATTGCCTCGTCCGTCTATCAACCTCCAGAGAATCTGTCTAACGTAAATACCTAAAATGTATACAAGACCAGACAACGGCTGGGGGTAGGGAAGCGTGTCTCCATTCCTTGCCTGGTTGCCGGTGGTTCATCATGTCATCATAACTTTTCCTTTTCGACCTTTCGCTCTCTAATGATGCCGTCTTGATACCCCGTGGCCACATGAACACCAGAAGGACTCCACATCTTACACATGAGCGCCCCTCGCCCTTGACCCGCACGAGGGAACGAAACCTCCTGAATCCACCACCCGTCCTCCGCCCCTGAAGGATCTTTCATCACGGCCTCATCAACGTTGACGTGAACAACGAAAGCATACGTCAGGCTTGCCGCGGTCCCCAGACTCCATCCAAGGCCAATGTGGTTGCCCACCATTAAAAGACCGTTGCGATCTGACTCGAAGGCATGCACGAGAACATGCTGGTTCGGGTCGTCAGCCGGGAGGGGGCCTCTCAGTCGGTAGAAGAGGAGTTCTCTCCGTTCCGTTACCGACTTTCCTTCGTTCCAACCAGTCAAATCGACCTTGTGCATATCCACAATGGGGAAATGACCCGAGGCGTCGGGAAACATGGCTTTGATCTCTTCCACGTCGACTGCAGGCGCCTTGGGCCAGTCCCCAGGAACTTTTGCTTTGAGAATTTCGGCGAACCTTTCCTGTGGCGGGACTTCCTGGGAGCTGACCCGCCCCTCTTCTGGTCGTTTGAAAGTGCATATACAGCTAAAGCAGACATCGCCGAGCTCGCTTTCCAAGTCTTCGAGGTTGAAGTCATCGGCCTGCATTCGTTTGCTTGGTTCCTTCGGCTGACGCACTATTACCAAGCGAGAGCAGAACGTTCGACTGGTAGACAAGCTGGAAACCTCGTACACGAAAGGCCGGTTGGCCCTTGCCGCCGCTGAGAAGCAGCCTTGTATACTCTGAGAGATGAGTTAGTGACCGTGGCCATCACCTGGAAAATCAACTAGATATCTCACATGAAGACCAAAACCCCCTGAATGGGTACCCGTCCCTGCCGGCTCCTCCTCCTCCAATGCTCGACACGCAGCTAGCGGGGCTTGTGTGTACACATGTCCTCCGTAGGCAGCTCGAGGATCTGCTTTGGACCCGCGGCCCTTGCCGCCAACGAGCTCCGATCCAGGGACCCAGGCTGGCCAAAGACTCATGTATCGCTTGACTTTGCTGTCGGGAGTTGGCGGCGGTAGGGGGGCAAGTGCCATGACATTTTGGAACCAAAGCTTCTCGGACATTGTGAGTGAGGGGGAAAATGAACAGTGCGACGACGGATGAGAGAATGGGGTTGAATGGCGGAATGGAAATCAATTCATCAAAATAAAGCACGAACGCGAGGATCTTTCTACACGCTTATGAGATGAGTTCTGGCAGGTAAAGTTGACAGCTTTGAAAGCTTTGGGGATTTGAGAATTAAGCTTCCAGGGGCCTTGCTTTTGGCCCAACAGAGTCTCTGTTTTTGAGACATCGGTCGTCCAGTGGAAAATGAACCTCGGGACGAAGTGGCCTGTGGCGGGGCCGTGGCCGTGCGTACCGGAGCCTGCTCCCCCAAACTCTCGGTGCGGAGCCGAGGTATCCATGTGAGGGGAAGCTTCTCGCTCAAGCTGGATCTCTCTGCTCCTTGTCAGTGTGGAGGAGAGGAGGCCAAAGATGATCTCCAGGGAGAGCCGTGGTTGTTTGTGGGGCCCCCCGGACTCGCTCCGTGAGAAGCCCATAATTATCGGCCCTGGGTCAATTGACCTTAATGATGGCCGGCTTCCGTGTTGCTCCGGGTGCATCGGGGTGTTTACGGTGGTGGCAATCGATGGAGAGGGAGACTTGTGAACGGAAGACACGCCAAGTGGCTGATGTAAGACGGCGGTATTGATGAGTGATCACCATTGTCCGGAGACATGGTACCATTCAGGGCATTCGACGCTCTGACAGTACTTGGACATCCATGTCGCGACTCTTCTCAAGAGGCCAAAGCCGCTGCTACCCTCGATTGCGGGCACATTACCCACCTGTTTGCCTCGATTTGACAGGACAGGACTCTTCTCTTCACGGACCCGAAAAAAACAAGACAAAACCTCAGACGAACTTTTGGTCGGTTGTCACCTTACACTTGCGGCCTGGCGTGTGTGGCCTCGGCCAAGAGCCCACTGTCAGTGCTTTTGACAACTGATGGAAGACACAGCAGACCAGGCATTTGATGAGGGTCTTGAACCCATCTCTACTGTAATTGACAAGCTTTACTGGGTCCAACATGCAGGAGTTGCAGCATGCGGGCGTTCCGGTCTTCTGGATGGCTTTCTTGGGTTAGAAAGGCTTGGTATGTTTTACCAACTGACAGAAGAAGCTGGAAAAGACGCAGAGAACTTTTCAATGTCGACCGACTCCTTGGCAATCTGGCAAGTACCTTATGTCCTCACTGATGCACCGCACAGCCCGCCCGGCTGCCACCGACGGACGAACCCAATTCATGGCCACACTACAGGTTACAACCACATCGAGAAAGTCATTCGTCCCCGACATTATTGGTCCAAAACCCGCTCTTCTCACCCCGAAATCACCCCCTAGTGGAAAATCTCCTAGACTGCGCGTGACCCTCCCATGTCGTGGCTAGCGGCTCATTGTCCAACAGCCCAAACCAGACCAAAGCAGCCTTCCGTACGGCAAACGCACTGCTCGGTGGGCAAACGAGCACCGCGCGATGCCCTTCCGGGCTCCCCGCATCCAACGCCCTCGCCTCGCCCTGCCCCCCCTCGTCAGCTCGCTGTAGGTATGCCATCAAGCACAGGGTGGTGTTGATGAGCGGTGTCGGAATGATTTTTTGTTGGACGGGCACACTGCATCATGCACCCCGTAGTTGATGAGCCAGGCGCATGAACACGATGGTAGGACGAGGCCTGGGGAGAGGGCTTTCCCCGCAAACTGAGCGAGCAAATGAGAGACATGTTCGGTGTGAGACCAGCTTCTGCCGTCGCCTTCTGAGCGCTTGGTGCTTCTTTTTTTGTTGTTACATTCCGACTGCTCTGGCCCCTTCGGTATTCAAGATGGATGCCAGTCAAACTGCTAGCGAGGAGGCGAAGAGGCAGATCGTTGCAGCTTGTCCCGTTGCTGACAGCCTTCTCTACCGGGGCGTGGTCTCGTTGATCAGTCGTCGGAATCGAACGCTTTGGAGGATGGCCGACCGCGGACTTCCTAACCGGGATGCTAACTGAAACAGGACTCAGGACCAAGTGAGGCCCTCCATATTTGAAAGCGTGGCTGTTTGTTTGGATGAGCGCAATTGGAAAACTTCAGAGCTGCGGGTGACTCAAGCCACGCGCGGAATAAGAAACATTGCTTATGCCCAAAAGCCGCCAAAACGTACAGGAAAAACACGCCTTTTATACATTAGGGTTTGTGAAAATATAACAGAAAAATCGAGATGATCAGGAATGCAGAAATCTCTTCTTGGCTTCTCAGTTCTCCTCGGATAGTGGCGAGAGCCACTTCCGGGTACATTGGCGGAGACATTGGCCTTTTAACTGCGCAACATTTCTATCAGCACCCCTGCTCCCGGAAACGCGCTCCCACCGAGCCTCCGATTTGTTTCTCGGAGGTGTCAGCGTCAGCACCTGGCCTTCTATTCAGAAGACATGTGTGGCGTGCATCGTCGTGTCACATCGACTTCGGAGAGGGCAGTCCTAGTCTGGGGTGCAGGAAATCATGTCTCTTCCTCCCTGGCGGGCGCTTCTCCCATTTACTCCCCCATCAATGTTTTCAATGGCTGATGTACAATGAACAACAAGTGACTGAAGCTTCACCTGGTGCCAAGTCATCATGAACCACTCACTGCACTGTCTACATCCATGCGAAACCATGAACAAGGCGGCAAGAGATGAGATATATATCTGCCTTCCTCTTGGGAATGCTACACAACATGCTTACCTGAATACCTGGGCTTTCAACTTGCATACAGCTCACGCATGTCCCAAGCCTGAAGGCTGAAAAAAAGAAGCCCCAATTTCCTGCCCATGTCACATTGTCTGCCCCTCTCAACCCCAGACCGGGGTGGTGGTGCATGACCAGGGGGGCCACCGGCGCATCCCGACCATCCCATTCGTTCCATGCTGGTCTCTTCCCCAGGTCTTTGCCATTCCTGCCTCCCGCGACCCTTGCCCTGCTTCATCTTCCTCCACACATCAGTCAACATCGACCTTTCGTTCCGCCTAGTCTGGCCTGCGTGGTACGGCGAAGTAGCACCACACAGCTAAGAAAGAGGAGGTGTGAGAGGGGAACAGAGTGTGAACACGCTGGTCAGGTTACCGATGCGCGGTTCCGCCCCGTTGGTCCACGCTGATCTCCCTCCTGTGTCTCTCTTTCTCCGCCTCTCCACACTTTCTGTGCCTCTGCGGCGGTGGTAAGAGGAATTCGGCACAATAAGTAGGAGACTGGGCCTCGTGCTTGTCTTGCAGTCGCGGCCCCGAGTTTGCATTTTCGCCTCTCCCGTCCTCCCCACTTCAGCCCGCACGCCCGACACTTGACACAAGGGTCCTTTCTATCCGGCCAGGAGAGGTTCCCCACGGCTGTCTTCCTTCTTTTGCTGGAGACACCTTACTCCATAGTCACCTTCGCTTGAACTGTCCGTCATTTCTTCGAGTGGGATGCGTATGAAAGCAAGCTCAGCACAGAGTGAGCGGATGTGCGGAATGAGACGACTTTGATCGTTCGAGTCCTCCTCCAGTGCACCCGCGGGCCTGGACTAGGACTTCAGCAAATCCTCCACCAAAACTTTCACTCTAGAAGAGTACCATCGTGGAAAGCCCAAATATGGTGCTCGAAGTCGGTTCTCTAAACCGCCAGACCTTAGAACCGTTCAGGACATGGCAACTTGAAAGGTCGGGATGCGAAGACACGATCGACTCGGACGCTGGAACCGACCTATTCTCGTCATTAGTGCCACGGCAATGCTCCATACACCATGGAGGCTGCCCCTCAAATTCAACCCAAAGTCGTGCCGCAAAAGACGTGGAGAGTCCCCTGATACAATGTCTTGAGCTCCTCGCAACGGCCTCACCGAATGCCGCCCTAGCGACTGAACAGGCCTCCTCCTCCTCATCAGTTCCAGAGCAATCGAACACTGCATTCACGTTGAGCGGCAACCACGAGAAAGCCGACTTTGACTTTCCCAAACAACTTTCGCTGCTCAAGCTCGAGAAACGCCGCAGGCCAGACTCAGACGTCGACGGACCACACACAGCCGCCCTGAGCTCCAAGAAGCGTCGCTTGAGGCTTCATCTCATCACCAGCCGGCTGTCCCAGCCGTACTCACTACCCGCAACGCACATCATCAACCGTGACGGTGCGGCTTCTGGCGATAAGCGGTTCGTCAAGCTGGCTGCGGTGGCCACCTCGCCGGAGCACGGGAAGCCCGGCTTCAATCGTGAGGGCTCGTTGATGTTGCGGGCGGCCGTGTTGAACAGAGTGAGACTCCGCGTGCGGAACGAGGCGACGCAGCGGGGAGACGTCGTCATTGCCGTTGCGGCTGCCAATGCTGCCGTGCTTCACCACGGCCAACAGCTTGCCACCGGCGCGAGATTCGTCGCTCCATCTTCTGCACTCGCAGAGAGACAAGAACAGCCACCTCCGAGGGTAATTTTGATGCGGCCTGGTGTAACAAACACCCCGAGTCCAAGTGCTCTGTCGACGCAATTCGAGAGGAAACCGTCCCCTCCGAGGACGCCGCAGTCCACGCGGACGTTGCCGAAATCCCCACGTTTACATCCAACCCGCTCGCCTAACTTGGCGCCCTCCGAGACCATGTTGGAAGAGTTGGACGACGACGCTCCTCTGGCGTTCCCATCGTCAGACCAAGACTGCCAGTACGCCTGGGCTGATGAAGACGACCTGGAAGATGTGTACTCAGATTTTGGAGCCATTTTCGGCGGCTCGGCACAGACCCGAGATGGCGAGGACGACGGCTCATATGAGGAGTATCTTGATGAGCTGGACGGGATATCGTGGGTTGGCCGGTGATCGTGGGAGGCGGTGACCCTTAAATTGCAAGGCCGCTGAGTGTTCGGAACTATGCGGCTTGCTCAAGTTGAAGAGTAAGATCTCGGCCAATCTGTAGCGGGGCGCGATCTTCAAAGGTGGTCCCACGATTGATGATCAACACGAGAACGTCAGGAAGAACGAAACGATGTGAGGTTCAAAACGAAGTTGAAAACTCGACAAAAGAGTGAGCATACTTGCACAGAATAAGAGATAAGGCCGCAACGCCTGTCATTGACCATAAACAAACCTCGGAGTTTGCTCAATTACCTCTCAATCAATTAATGACTTGATGTAGAAGATGGGTTTTTTTCAACATCAAGAGGGAAAAAGCGCGCTGAGGGACAGAAATTCAGCATTCACAAGATAACCTTATCTCTTGGCGAAGACAACTTCACCTCAAGATATGATGCCATTGGGTATCGCCGGAATTAGGCCGGAAACGGAACTTGGGGGAAGCTCAGGCGTGTCCTCGAGACGAGGGAGGGGGACCCTTTACGCCTGCAAGACCCCGCCGGTTCCGATGGTCGGCCCGGTCGGACATCTCCCCGGGTTAGGTTCCGCCCCCGCCGCCTTGGGGGGACGTGACGCGAGGCGGGGTGCTTGGTGGGGGGTCATTTAATCAGGCGAAGCACCACCCCGGATTTCGTCTGACCCAACAAGCATCTTCTCTTGTTCCCTCTGACCTATACATATGTCTATTCGCAGCATCATGGCAGAAGTACTAGACACCATCGTTATCGGAGCTGGCTGGTCCGGCGCTGTTGCCGCCCGTGAGCTCGCCGGCAAGGGGCGCAAGGTCCTGATCCTGGAGGCCAGAGACAGAATCGGAGGACGTGCCAACACCTGGGTCAAGGGAGATGTCAATGTTGATGTGGGATGCAGCTGGATTCACGGTTACCGGGAGGGAAACCCTGCTAGATACATCGCCCAGGATTTCGGTGTTGTAAGTTGATGTGACTATGCGTGACTGGCATCAGGCTGATGAGATGAGTAGGCTGCTCACCTGCCCAAACCTGCTGAGGGTGTGATTTATGGCCCCAATGGTTCGCTATCACCTCTTGACCTGGAGAAGAATTGCCATAGCTGATGACATGAAGGCCGCCTTCCCAGTTCAAGTGCCGACAACTTGCGTTCAGGCCTAGGTGCTGCTCAAGCTTCTACTAAGCTTCCCAACCCTTCTCCCCCGTCGTCTGCCTCATTGGCGTCTGCCTTGTTGGCACCCAACTCGGCTCTCTTCTCAGAAGCCTCTGATGAATCCTCAAAGGATCTGGCCGCTGCTCTCGCTCGATCCCTAGAGGTCCCACTGGGCCTCAAGCTCGAGAAGGCTTCTCTCAAGTGGGCTGGCTGGGAGGGTGCCACGGCATTTGCAGGTTCCGATGCTGCTCCCGAGGGAGGTTACCAGGCTCTCGTCACCAGGGTCGTCGAGGATGCCAAATCCAAGGGTGTCGAGGTGAAGCTGAGTACCAAGATTGCGGGTGTATCACAGAGTGAGAGCGGCGTCGTTGTCACGGATACCAACGGCAACAAGTTCACGGCAAAGACGGCCATTTCCACCATCCCGCTTGGTGTTCTCAAGACCCTTCCTGAGAGCACCTTCAGCCCAGCTCTGCCACCCCGATTTCAAGAGGCCATTAAGGGCACCCATGTCGGCGTCCTCGAGAAGCTTCTGCTTCAATACCCCAGCGCCTGGTGGCCCGAGGCCGACAAGGCCGGCTCCTATACCTTCTTGCCCACGTCCACTAAGCCCGTCACCGAGAGCTCCACGCCTCTTGAAGTCTTTGAGGCTTCTACTCTGGTCACCGCAAACTTCGCTGCGCCGTCGCTCCCGGGCCCGAGCCCGACTCTTCTGACCTACCTCTCAGAGACCCCCGCCACCGCCCTTCTGCGACACGACCCGAAGGATGTAGCTGCCGCCTTCCACAAGTTCCTCATTTCCCGATTCCAGCCATCCTCCCAGCCTCCAGAGCCGACAGACACCAGCCTGACCAATTGGCTGACTGACGAGTACTCCCGTGGTGCGACAACAACTCCCTCTATCATTTCCGACAACGGCGAGCGCAGCCCTCTTGACTTTAAGGAGCTGAGCAGACCTGCCTGGGACGGGCGCCTTGGCTTTGCCGGAGAGCACACCGAGATGGAGCACCGTGGCAGTGTTGCCGGGGCCGTCGTCAGCGGGTACAGGGAGGCCGAGCGTGTCGGAAGACTGCTCAAGTTGCTCGAGGAGAGTGCGAAGTTGTAGTGACATGTGGCGTACAAGATGGGCTTAGATAGACACCGTAGATATGGGGAACTACATTGGACTAGCCGAATTGAAGCTAGACCTCGGTGCTCTCCCTTCCTGGCACCGCTTATTACTCGCTCAAGACGTTATTCGTTCAGGACTCGTTCGTGCGGAGCCTCCTTCGTCGACATGGATACGTTTTCAATCGCTCAATGAGAAGCCGCCTGCAGTTTGGATGCCCTGTCTCTTGCGATGTCGCACATGGCCTACTGAGATTAGCAAATAACGTCGGGTGTCGGGCGGCTCCGGCCTACGCACCTGTACCGCAGCGCGCTCTTCCAGAGCGATATCGCCACGAGCGATGCGCGTGCGCATGTCCTCCATGATTTCAGGACGGCCCCTCCCGTTTACGAAGACAACGTATCTCAGACCAGGAAACCGAATCTCGTACTCCGAGTTCAGCGCAGCCAGCTCGGTACCATCGCCGGTCTGTAGTTTGGCCTGCTCAGCGACAGATTGAGCGCTGTCAACCTTTTTCGCGCCCAATCGTGGATGTGATCCAATTATCGCATGGAGTTCGGTCTTGTGGGAGGGGTCGGCGGCGAGCGCCTCGAAAATCTTTTGGCAATGAGCGACCAGTTCGTTGTAGGATTCGAATGAAGCGGCGGACAGCGAGGGGAGGAGTAGAGCGTGGATCGCGGGGCTTGGTTCGAAGAGAAGATCGAGGACTTTGATCTGCTCTTCTCCAGAGAGCTGAACGAGAGTGCTGATGTCGGGGAGTGAGGTCATTTTCGCTGTATTTCTGTAGTTTGGGACGAATTGTCACTGAATTGACTTTCTGAAGAGGGTTAAAGATGCCGAGGTGCGAACTGCACGACGGGTGTGATATCATGGCTCGATAAGCTGATAAGATATGACCGATAAGCCACACGTGAGAGAGTGGCTCGTGCTGAAGTTCTGGGTCCACCGCCAGCTGCTACTACCAGGCAAGCATCGAGGCTGAAGATTTGTTTTGGAGAGAAAAGCCGACGCGAACCATCAAACGGACATTACATCGCGACGTTTGATAAGATGCTTTGCGCAAGTGAGTGACGATGCTACTCGGTTCAATTGGAAGTATCTGACGCGTTTTTCAGTTTCGGGAGAAGCTCCCCAGGAGCCCGTTGCCTCAAAGAAGTCGGGTAGGTAGCCGCGCGCTGCGCCTAACAGATGTGGCTGGCTAACAACGGACAGGCACCGTCTTCGAGAAGCGCTTGATCGAGAAGTACATCGAAGAGAACGGCACCGAACCCGTTACCGGTGAAGCCTTGACGGCCGACGATCTCCTCCCGTTGACTCAGTCGCACATCGTCCGACCGCGACCCCCGACCCTTACCTCCATCCCAGCGCTGCTGGCGACCTTCCAGAACGAGTGGGATGCGCTAGCCCTTGAGACATTCAACTTGAAGGAGCAGCTCGCAAGAACGAGAGAGGAGCTGGCTACGGCTCTGTACCAACACGATGCCGCCGTCAGGGTTATCGCCAGATTGACAAAAGAGAGGGACGAGGCCAGAGAGGCGCTGTCCAAGGTCAGCGTCACCGCTGGTGATACAAACGGAGATGCAATGGCTATCGACTCTGCCGAAGCTCTTCCCGAAGAGCTGGCCGAGAAGGTCAGCGCCAAGCATCAAGAGTATGTATTTCCAAGGATGAGCGTTCTGCTACGGCTGACTGACGCTTTGCAGATTGTCCAAGGGTCGCAAGAAGCGCCCAGTTCCCGAGGGCTGGGCTACCCCCGATGATATCGCCTCCTTGGGCACTGTAGCCTCCACATCAACACCCCTTTCGCAAGCCTCCTCTCTTGCCCTTGAGGGTAGCTATGCTGCCGTTGGTGCTCGTGATGGACAAGCGGCGATATACTCGGTCGAGGCACAACAGGTTGAACGTCAGGTCGCAGTCAATGAGCCCGTTCTCGACTCCGCCTGGACCGGAAGCAAGCTCATCTTTGCCACGAGCAAGGGATCCGTCAAGATTTTTGAGGGCGGCGCGGAAGTTGCGTCGCTCTCCGAGCACGCTGGACCTGCCACGTCGCTCAGCGTTCACCCCACCGGCGAGCTGCTTGCTTCCGTTGGTTCGGATAAAAGCATTGCGTTTTACGATCTTCACGCTCTGAGAAGAGTTAGCCGGGCATACACAGACGCCTGTAAGTTGGCCCGTCGCACAGCGCTTTGCGCCCATCACTGACTGTTGCAGCTTTGACGTCCTCTGCTTTCCACCCCGACGGCCACCTCTTCGCCGCTGGTACGGTTTCCGGCGAGATCAAGCTCTTCCACACGACCAGCCTGGAGTTCGCTACTGCGTTCTCCCTTGGCGCGCCTGTCGAGGCTGTGACTTTCTCAGAAAACGGATTCTGGCTCGCGGCTACGGCGAAGGGCCAGAGCTCAGTTACGATTTTCGACTTGCGCAAGGAGGGAGACGCTGCCAGAGCGAAGACGCTCGAGACGGGCGGACCTGTCCAGTCTTTGGCGTGGGACTACACCGGCCAGTTCCTTGCCACTGGTGGTGCGGGAGGTGTCACTGTCCAGCAATACATCAAGAGCTCCAAGGCATGGTCGGAGCCATTCAGGAGTTCCGTTACGGCGGCGTCTGTGAAATGGGGCCCCGGAGCCAAGCAGCTGGTTTCTGTCAACGAGGATGGCGTCGTTTCTGTGTTTGGAGTTAAGGCGGAATAAAAAAAAGCTGGAAGTTTCCGGATTTGCCGCATGTGTATTATAGGCAGTAATGGGGCGGACAAGTCTATCAAAATGATATCCGAACGTCTTGGGCTCATGCTGAACTTATTGGGAGTGTTGTTTTCCTGCAGCAATAGCCTCAGTTTTGCTTCGCGACGAAGCGCCTTTGCCGGGCATTGGCCGTCGCCATCTGTCGATACTAGTGCGCAGTAAATCCCTGGTTGAGAAGCCGTCTAGACTCTTGGCTCCAGTGAATTACGAAAGAGACGATTACCTACACACTCAGTGAGTGAGTGACCTTTCCCTCGGGGGCCAAGGTATGACATAAGCACCGTAGGCCAAACGCCAATTTGCACCGTCATTGTGATGGGCGCTGTCAAGGTTCTTCGCTTAGCGACATCCCTTCGGCAGGTAGGTACCCACGTTCCCTGTTGGCGCAGAGGGGTCCAGCTTATCGGGCTCAATCGCCCCTGCACCGTGTGAGCTTATCTAAGGCGTGCAGTGTCGGGTGCTCCGTCCATCCATTCGGATCTAAACAACATCAACGCAACCGCCACCAACAACACCTCTCACCCGCCTGGAGGCAATCCCGAGGCTGCGTGCGACTATTCCGCCAGACTTGCTCTCAACAGCAACATCACCACCGTGACAACTTCGCCGCCTCCGCAGCTAGGAATACGACCGCGCACGACTTCGCCCACGGGATGGTCGCACAACTTTCGCGCCCGTCGTAGGAGATTCACTCCTACCTACCCTATTTCTCCACCGAGAAGCCGCGACTCAGCGCAGCGACCCATATCCGACCTACAGAGGTACGCTTCACAGCTGCCTGTAACCCGAATTCCCTGGACCTTGCTCTGCGCATTTTGACGACACGGTTTGTTCGTGCACACCTTCTATTCACACTACTCGGGCTTAGTACACTAACACCTCTCTAGCGCCAACCCACCAGGCTTCGGAACTGGATCATGAGTCTAGATACTTCGCCTGAACCTTCTTCACCTGAACCTTTCTCCTCCGATATCGATATTCCGGCAGTCGACGACGACGATATTTTGGCCTACAACGAATTTTTTGCCGCTGCCGAGGATTTGGTGTCTGAGCACTCCGATCACAACTCCAACCCCTCCGATCGACTCGGTCCCCGTTCGCCCTCCTTCGACTCTGAAGCCGACGCACAACACGATTGGGACCCGGAGGAGCTGTCCGAATCTCCAGAGCCGGACTCAGATCAAGACACATCACCATCTCGGGACTCGTCAGCTGACCCATACGCCGACTTATTTTCTCGTCCCGATTCCTACCCTTTGTCCCCTGATCTCGAAGGCGAGCTCGAGCTTGCTCTTCTTGCCGAATTAGACGAGCTTGACGATCGACTGCCGCCCCTCATAGAACACAGAGCACAACGACCCAACCGCCCCGGCAACATGGCAGCACCACGACAGGCCAACACCGCGAACGGTGCAGGCGCAGGACCCGATGTGCTGGTCGACTTGGAACTGTACTTTAGGCAGGAGCGACCCCAACGCAGAGCTCAGCAGAATCAAGGCCCAGCTGATGTAATCGACCTCACGAACGAGCCCGACAGCCCCGTACAATCCCATGCGCCACGACCAATCATGAATCCTCGACGTCAAAATTCTCAGGGACGCAACCCTCCAGCACTTGCACGAAGCGACAGCAGCATCCTCGCCGGCAACGCACCCAACGTGATTGACCTTACGGATGACTCTCCCGAAGTCCCGCGCCGACGACCGGACAGACCATTACCTCCAATCCCAGGGAGACATCGGGAGCATAGAGACCGAGGCGGTTTCATGCCTTACAACCCGGCGAGCGCATTCAGTGGTCTGGCTGCGGGGCTAAGGAGGCACTTGTACCCGCTCCGTTTATTCCCCGCTCAAGAGGAGGACGTTCAGCTGCTCGGCATTTTGCATAATCGGATCAACCCAGGCGATCTGAACAACCCACTCGGAAATATTCAGCTGCAGTACGAGCATAACGCATTCGACCGCGCGGAATCCCCGAAACCCGTACACCAGCCTCCGCCTCCTGCGAAGCCAGGTTACACGAGAGACACTGGCTCTGACATGGTCGTGATATGTCCGTGCTGCAACGAAGAGCTCGCTTACGATCCCGACGTCCCCGCGAGCGAAAGTCATCCATCACGCAAGGGCAAGCGGCAGCGTAGCGAGCACCACTTCTGGGCCCTCAAGGACTGTGGACATGTAAGACGTCCCGCCCCATCCGCGGCGAATCTAGGTTGAAACTGACTGTGTGTAGGTGTATTGTGAGGAATGTTTCGAGAACCGCAAGCCAACGGCCAAGCGCCGAAACACAGGCTTACCAGCCAACCCCGAGGGTAAGATCATCTGCTCGGTCGATGGATGCGACACCCAAGCTGGGAACAAGGGCGCTTGGGTTGGAATTTACCTCTGATTATCGCGGCGACGATCGCAAGGATTCTTGGTTTGGCAGCCACAGGCAGAGGGTTGGCGTCATCCGGGTTAGCGGGATGCATTGGCTCGGCGTTTGAATTGGGAGGTTGGCTTTACTGGAACGAAGATTCCCCCGATCATGGTATAGGTTTGGCTTTGCGTTGCTTTACACGCCGCATGGGCGTCATTGGTTTCCATGAGGCCACTGATCTCTGATGAGATCCCCAAAGGCTTGGGAACCCGAGAGATACATGACTGAAATCCACATTACATAGGGTTTAGCCTCGGTCACTCTGAGGTTATTGTGTATAGAGCCCACAAGGGCTAAGCCTGAATATGATATCCTTAATCAGCGTGAATGTTCCTTTCGGCGTCAAGTCGCTGAAATACATACTATCCGCTCCGAGACCAACATGTGTTCTGCTTGTTCTAAGAGTATACAACGCCCGAACTTCCGTCCCCTGAAACGCTCCATGTTATCGTCTATCATGCTTGTCCTATGCCAAAAAGAAAATGCTATTATGCCTCACGAAGCACCTAAACGCCGTGACAATGCTTGTTCAATGCGTCTCAAAAGTCATCCAAGTCGTCATCCCAATCGATAGCCGCCAAGTCCATTTCAATCAAGGGTGATGGTTGATACTCGGGTCCTCCCAGCGAGCCTCCCGAGGATGGCTCACTATCCACCTTCGCCGGGGACTCTATCTCCAACACTTCCTGCGACGACATCATCAAGTCTTGGGTACAAATCAGGGGGAAAAAGTCGTCAAGCATGGGTTTCGCAGCGGCCGGAGGCTTCGGCCGAGGAGTGCGGTTGTGACTGATTTCCTGTAGAATGCCCCTGGGTTTGGGCATTATCGGTGTCCTGTGCAGATGGCCGTTTTTCCTGGTGGGATTTGTTGTCATCTGGCCGCGTTCTCCGAAAGGTGCAGGTTTGGTAGGGGTCGGACGCGCAGTAGGCGCTCGAACTGGCAAGCCCGTGTCTGGTTTCTGTGGATAGCGCTGATTTTCCCGCTGCTTGGGATCAGTTATTTGATTCTTGGTAGTAGGAGGCAGTCCTGCCTGTGGTGTGTGGCGCAAGCCGTTGGAGCGAGCGCTGGATGGCTTTGCAGGTTTACTAGTGTCTCTTGAGCTTTCGTGAGGCTCGAAGCCACCCTCATTACGAGGTTTCTTGGCTTGATGCGATGCGATGCCTCTGATCACTGGCCGAGCTGGAGCATGCTGTTGTGCTCGCTCTGGCAGAAAATTCCCCAAGCCGTCAAACCTAGGAGACTCGTGTTCTTTTATGGAAGTTTGGGGGACGGCCTGCGAGTTATCATTGGGCTCATCATCTTCGAGCTCTAGGGCCAACTGCGAAGCCGTCGGAAAGAAGTCGTCGAAGCAACCCTGGATGATGGCCTGGGTGCTCGGCGGCGGCCTCTGCGGTGACAGCTCCTGCGGTGATGGTACCCATAGAGAGGGCACTTTCGGGGGTGTCATTCTTGATCGAGGAATCGGAGGAGGGGGCATTTCCGGTAACAGGATCTGAGAAGTACATCGTCGCGGCGATGGCAATGGTGGCGGAGGCATCTTTGACGGTTCAACTGCCTGCTTTTGTTCAACCGGCACCTGCTCAGCCAGGCCATACGGAGCTGGCTTCTGCGCATTACCTCTCTGTTCTCTCTGCTCTTTGGCGATCTGTTCACCCCGTGGATTTGATGCCTCAACTGGGGCCGATTCCGCCGAAATTGGCGGTTTCATGAGCTTTCCCTCGCTTTTCTCGCACTCCGTGAACTTGGGTATTGGCGCACGTGGCTCGAGAGGCTTCTGGTCCCCTGGCTGAGCCGTGTATGTTTCCTTCTTGACAGCTTCTTGCTTGGCCGACTCTTGCTTCTCTTGCTTAACGGGCTTAAGGTGTGTGGGCTGCTGGCCTGGCAAGAGTCCTTTGGGCATCATGAATCGCTTCGTTCTTGATTTTACAGGTGGTTTCGGTGGATTTTCCACATGTATGGGATCAGTAGAATGGGCCTGACCCGGTGTGATCATCGGCGCCTTAAAGACAGGAGGCGGCCATGGTGCTTGTAGGGGATTTGTCTTCAACACTGGTGGGGCCTTGAACTGAGACGACGTGGGCGCAGAAGGTCTTGATTTGAACTTTTGAGAGGGACGAGGTGGCGGCGGCATAGATCTGCGCTCTTGAGAAGCCGCGCTTCGGGATGAGCGTGTCGACTGACTGCTGGTGGGAGCATGATCTGCCAATTTGGTCGCCGTGGCGACATTGGGTTTCTCAGTTTCGGGAATCGGCTCACCGGACGAGTCCCTCTTTCTGCTCGTCCCATTACCACGTACAAATCTTGCAATAGTATCTTGACTGGGACGACAATCAATCAGCGGTTGTCCTTGTCGTCGTCGGTTCTCGCGGGCCTCCTCCTCCTTTGCCTTCTTCCGTTCTCGTGCCTGTTTTGCCTTGACAGCAGCGCGTTCCCGCTCCAACTCTTTCTTGATCTCTTCTTGCCTCTCCTTCTCCCACTTTCGTTGCTCGGCTTTCGATCGTCGAGGAACCTTGTTCGCTTGCTTGTAGAGCTTCTGAGCCTGCTTCGACGTCATGGGCGGCCTGCTCGGAGCACCGCCTTGGGGAGCGCCATTCGAGATGACGCTGAAGGTGTTTTGATGCGTCGCCATGATGACGGTACTCTTCTCGGAGACATCGTTGAGGGGAGAGGCGTTGCTGGATCCAGCAGAGAGTGCGTGAGTCGGCCAGGAAGCAGCCCGATGCCGTCGAGATGGAAGGCCAGGCCGTCACTCGTTATGGCGGGGCAATCAACACCGAAGGTACTGTGACCCCAGTGAGACAATGCCATGGAAAGCGCGACGCGTCGGGGGAACTGAACCACGTGACACTTCATTCAAGCCACACCGCAACGGTTCCCTGTGCCGATTAGCGCCACGCGGGGTACCTATCGGCCGGCACGCGCCACAAATCGCGGGGCCTAATTTTTTTTCTGCAGCACTGCTTTTTCACAATTCGCAGCACATATCGGCCGCTTCTTTTTCAACACTAATTCCCCCCCAAAACTGCATAATGTCGAAGCGCGCTGCCGACGTCGAAATGGGCGATGCTCCCCTAAAGGGTGGCGATCGCCCTGAAGGCATGGAGATCGACGACAAGGACCCCGGCATGGGCGAGTTCGAGGACGAATTCGAGGACGAGTTCGAGAGCGAGAGTGAGGATGGCATCATGGAGGCCGGTGTCGACGGACGCCCAGATGCCGAGAGAGAAGCCGAGGAGAAGGAGGGTAAGAAGTTTGCGATCCCCTCGAAGGGCCACAAACTGACAGATCAGGCGCAATGGAGGTTGACCAAGGCACATTCATCGTCGGACGTAACAAGCTCGAACCCGGCCAGTCGCTTGCGCCAGACCCATCTACCTACCAGATGCTGCACAACATTAGCACTCCCTGGCCGTGCCTTTCCTTCGATATCCTGCGAGACAGCCTTGGCGACAACCGCAAGGTCTACCCCGCCACCATGTACTCCGTCGCCGGCACACAAGCAGAGAACGCCAAGGCGAACGACAATGAGCTGTTGGTCATGAAATTTAGCGGCTTGAGCCGCATGGAGAGGGGCGAGGAGGACTCCGACGATGATGAAGACGACGACGATGACGAGGACTCCGACCCCATTCTCGAACACAAGGCGATCCCCCTGAACTCGACCACGAACCGCGTTCGCGCCCACCAGATTCCCAACCAAGATCCCACCAAGCCCCCGACAACCCTTACCGCGACCATGACCGAATCTTCCAACGTCTTCATTCACGACGTTACTCCTCATCTCTACTCCTTCGACAACCCGGGCACTACCATCACCGCCCAACAGAACAAGCCAGTCTCTACTATCCGCGCCCACAAGGCCGAGGGTTACGCAGTGGACTGGTCCCCTCTTGTCCCTGGTGGCAAGCTCTTGACCGGTGACAACGACGGTCTCATCTACGTCACAACACGCACCGACGGCGGCGGTTTCGTCACTGACACCAGGCCATTCCAGGGCCACACCAGCTCCGTTGAGGAGATCCAGTGGAGTCCCTCCGAGCAGTCCGTCTTCTCGTCCGCCTCGAGCGACGGCACCATTCGCGTTTGGGACGTGCGCAGCAAGAGCAGGAAGCCTGCGTTGACGATGCAGGTCAGCTCGGCCGACGTGAACGTCATGTCGTGGTCAAAGTTGACAACGCATCTGCTCGCCTCTGGCGACGACAACGGCGAGTTTGCCGTTTGGGATTTGCGCCAGTGGAAGCAGAGCTCGACGTCCGCCAAGGACAAGCCCTCCCCCATCGCCAGCTTCAACTACCACAAGGAGCAGATCACGAGCGTCGAGTGGCACCCCACGGACGACAGCATCGTCGCTGTTGCGGCGGCCGATAACACCGTCACGCTGTGGGACTTGGCTGTCGAGCTCGACGACGAGGAGAGCAAGGATACTGGCGGTGTCAAGGACGTCCCGCCTCAGCTGCTGTTTGTGCACTACCTGTCCAACGTCAAGGAGCTGCACTGGCACCCTCAGATCACTGGCAGCTTGGTGGCTACCGGGGATGAGTTTAGTGTCTTCCGTACGATTAGCGTTTAGACGAATGTGGATAGTCAAAAATATGGGATACCAAAAGTTTGTTTGTTAAAGAGAAGCGAGCATCGCCTGTGGTGCGTGAACATCCATCTGGCCTCTCTCGGTTCGCTACACGTGGATGTCAAGACTCTTGGGTTCTGTGAGTTCGGCCGGGCAGCGAGCCGATTGGAAGATCTCGATACGGCTTGCTTGGTTGCACGAAGCCCTGAAGAGCCTCGTATAACCCTGGCAACTCGATGTTTGCACCCGGGTATCACTCCGATAGTCACATGGTGGGCTTATTTTGGGAGCTTCGGTGAGGCTGCCTCGCCGAGCTCGCAAGACAGGGGCATCATGATGGTGTGAGGAAGTGAAGCTCGCGGTATTTCATCGGCCGTTCGTCAAAGTCGTGGGAAATTTGGCACCTCCGTCGGGGTATCGTGAGTTGTTTAGCTTGAGCTTCGGCGTACCACCTGCCAAGAGACAATGGGGGTTTCTCATAGACATGATGGAGGATAAAAAGGGCAAAGGACCCCCGGCAACAGCAGTTTGAGACCTAAGATAGATCAAGAGATTCGGAAACTTCACAGTCATCATCTTATCCTTGTCACCAACTTCAACATGCGCAACTTCTTGGGCTTTCTTCTTCTCCCAAGCCTGGCTCTCGGCAGTCCGGTCCTCCAAGCCCAAGAGCCAATCCTCGAGATCCACCAAATGTTTACCGGTGGCAAGACGCCGGCAGAAGGAAGCTTGTTCGTAAATTTCAGCTAATTTGTCGATGCTTCAAATGACTGACACCATATTTCCTATAGTGCCCAATTCCATATCAGGCCAACCCCCAACTCAGGCCTTGTGCTGTGTCGGGTGGATATGCCCGCGTCGCGCATAGTGCCTACAGTTACAGAGACAGTCTGCAAAGATCCAATCAAGCGCGTTACCGCAAACCAAATCACCTTCAGCCTCACGCCGATGGGCGACGGCATGCATTTCAATGTCTGGTACGCCTTCACGAGCCATGGCGCACTGCACGGAGAGAGGCACTTTGGTCCAAAGGAGTTCGACAACGTGACGCTGTCTGACGGCAGGGGCTGGGTCGTCTCTTATGTTGGAGAGCATTGGTTCAACTTGACCACCACGACTGTCATGAGAAGCCCTGGGAGGGAGCTGGGAACGAAGATCGAGGAGAGCCATGAGTAGACAGTAGTCTGGAGCAAAGTTTGTGCGAGGAGCTTTATGGGCATGAGAACTAATGGAACCTTGAGTATTTCCAACGGAGTCTATCTGGTATGGAGAGGGCTCAAAGATCTGCGGTTGAGCCTCCATAAGAGTGTATCTGGGCAGTTTAGTAAACGAAGGGTCAATTAGGGGCTTGCCAATTTTACTCACAGTCTGATCGTAACACCCTGCCGGCGTCTGATACAAGTAAGCGCCCGTGTTGATGAACACTTCTTGGTTCTCGCAGACAAGCCAGGCAGCCAGGTTGGGGCGGTTGATATCCGGAGTGCTCCATGTAAGTGTATCGCCCTGGAAGGCGAACGTGCCGTACGTGTTCTTGGTGGTCGCGAACCACGTCTCGAGCTTCCTTTGCGTCTTGTCCGCAGGGTTCTCGACGTTGAGGTACAGCGAAGACGACCCAGTGAGATGGACCAGTTGACCATCCTCAATCTTGAACTGACCGGCGGTGCTGGGAGAATCGAGATAGGCCTTGCTGGGCGTCCCTGTGGGCTTGGCTTGAAGGTAGCTGTGGTAGTTTGGCGAGGCGACCGCACGAATCCAGTACCAACCCGAGACAAGGGTCGTGGGGACGGAACCGCCGCCGCCAGCTGCTGTTGTCGTCACTGTCACAAAAGTGGTCGTGGCACGGGTGCTGGTGCCAGTTACGGCTGGTGTACTTGAGACTCTGGCCGATGTGGTTGTTGGTGTGCTTGATCCCGGGACGCACTGGCTGTAGTAAGGGCTATTCAAGGTCAGTGATTGAACACTTCTCGTTGAAAGAGGTCTATACTTCAAGACTGAGCAAGTGTATCCGCTCACGCAAGAAGTTGCGCCGGTCCAATTCTGCCCTCCACCTGCTTGCATGTTAGTGCTGATGTTTTGGACCCAACGGCGATGCAGACTGACATTGTCCCCATGCTGGAGCAGTGCTCTGTGCTTTCACCGAAGCCACCAGTAAAAGGCCAGAGGCCAAGAGATTCATCACTCCCATATTGAGGGTTGTTCGCTGAGAGAGATTGAGAATTGGTTTCTACACCAGCTGACGACCTTGGCGATCAAACCAAGCATCGATGCCAAGTTTGAGAGCTTAAATACTCAAGCTGTGCCAAGAGAGTAAAGGTTGCGTTGCATTCCCTTCCGAAAGCCCCGTCAGCTGAACAAATTAACGGAAGCTGCCTTTCCTCTCCATGACCGCAATTTGGTTCGTTCAATCAGAAGGAGGAAAATAACCCTCGCCAACTCAGATACTAGTGTCGGTTGGGACAACGGCACCCCAGGTATATTAATTGCACATTTCAATGTGGTAGCGCATGCCGGATGTAGGCCCGAACCAGAATCAAAACCAGGAGAGAGTGAGTTTTGCGGAGTGAGCCCGGACGTCGGCTGAGTGAGCTTCGCGGAGGTCAGGCTCCGGACCCAAATCGGTCAGCCCGGAGTATGCTGACTGCACATGATGCCCGTTGAACTTGACCCACGTGTTCAGAATTTGTAAGACAGCAAGCCACATACATCTTCATGATGAGATTGCAGAGAGCAGAGAGCTATGCCATCTGAACGGGTGCGAATGATGAGTATTGTATGGAATGGCAAGGGCGACTAGGATGACTGGGGTAATATAGTACTTCGCCCAGTTAGCTAGCACCGTCTGGCCGGATAGAATATGTCCTAAAGATCGATCTGTCGTTATGGAGACGACTGGGAACCAGATATTCGAACAGGACGATGAAAGACTTAAGCTGACGCCCGAGCGATGAAGCCACTCAGAACATCAAGCAAGAAAGGGTCCAGTCCCATAACCTCCGCCCCATGACACAAAAGATGCCAAAACTCAGTCCGGTCATCGCCGCCAGCTTCCAATGCTCCAATACAGTTTCCACCGCCGGTGGCCCCCGCGACGAATGTCAACGTCAACAAGACCCAGCCAATGGCGTCTTCGGTGGATGTGCTCCCAGAAGGCTGGCGGAACTCGATCGTTCGCCCGTTTTCGTTCCCGAGGAGGCGAGCAAAGTTCCACTTGTAGACCTTTCCGTGGACGAAGTCCTTTTTTCTGCCGTGGGCCCGGCCGTATGCGCTCGAGGCGGGGAAGATGCACATCGCCTCGACGACGGCGGATGTACCGCGCTGCGATGCCGTGTCGAGGATATCCAAACAATCCTCCAGGGTCTGACAGCGTGCCATGATTGGATTCCAGCGGTTGCTTTGGCACCAGTATGCTGTCGCTCTGTCGGCGGGCACCAGGGCATCAAAGCATGCCTCGTAGGTAAGAATCGCCTTGGACAGGGCGGCTAGCTGATACGGAGAGAAGTCCTGGCCGTCTTGGCTGATGTGGACGTGGGTGCTGCACTGCGGAATGTTTTGGATAGATGAATGCCTCTGGATGGCGGAGAAGATGTTGCCCGTGTCTGCCAGCCAGAGGGAGTCGAGGCTGAATATGGGAGACACGAGTTCAAGTGCCCCTGGATCAATGGTCAATACTTTCTCATCGTCTTGGACGCCTGGTACAAACAGTTGTTCTTGGATGGGTGTTGAGGGATGGTAATCTCCTGAACGATGGACCATTTGCGGTAGTTCGGGTCTACCTTTTCCTTGACCTGGTTGCTGACCCCCTTCTTGGTGAGACGGGCGCTGGTGTCTTGGGCCATCATAAGCCATGTCTTGTGCTTCTTGCTACTGTTGAACGAGAGTTCGAGCTCGAAACCAAAGTTCAACGATTGATAAGCAGCCATTATGAGAATTTTCAGGAGACTTTAAGTTTGGATAGGACAAGAGCTCAGTGTAGAGACATGATGGACATCGCAGCCAAGTTGAATAGCGACCCAGGGCCATTATATGAACTCGTCGACCACCACGAACGTATCCAACCTCGGAGCGTCGCTAGTCTCGACACTTGAGTCATCCAATCCTGTTTCAAAACATAAAATACCTACGATGCTCGTCTCGCGTTTGCTGAATAGCCAGCGCCAGCGCCAGTCTCCTGATCTTCACAGTCCTTACCGGAAAGAAGGTTACAGCCAACCTCCTATCGACCTCTAAGGCCATGGTGTTGTATGGAATCCAGGCCAAACTGTTTGTTTCATAGGCTCACAGCCATCATTCTCCATGAAAGGCATCGCGAGACGCTCGCCGCCGGCGCTTGAGGCAGGAGAAACTCTGCCATGGACACTTGGATGTTACCCCTAAGATTCTAGCCAGCTTGTACTGAGCGTAGAGGTGGGGGCCGGCGAGGCCAGCAGCACTAAGCCTTACGGTCATCGAATGAGATTACATCTTTGAGACTTGGAAGCGCCTCTGTCATTTAGAGACAGCCTGATCTCCAGGCACATCCACTTGGCGGGCGATGTCTGCAGGGACCAGGCTGGGCCAAACGGTAGATGCAGTTGAAGGGTACATGGGCGTCAGCTCGAAGCTCTCGACGACCGACATGCTCGCGCTAAGATAGGCGCCGATGAGGGTCGTGAAGGTGTGAAAGGCCTGCGTGGAGGGGCGGCGAGAGCCATGGATGAGGTTGGAGCTGGGGGCGGGCGGGCGCTTTGGGGATGGGGGGATTGCGACCTTTGCGAGACATTCCAAGGGGTCATCTGACGCCGGGACAGAGGGGACAGAGAGGCCGTTGGTTCAAACTTCCGGCGTGGTGTTTGCAGGACGTATTGGTAAAATGGCCCGAGAACTGAAATAGAATGTGTGTTGGGTCGGCCGAGGTTTCCATTATGTGTCATGGCCACATCGCTTGACGATGGCCGTCCACAGACCTGGACGTTGTGAGGCTTGTGTGTCCCCCGCAGTTGGGGCCTTCACCCTCACCAGCTTTGCACTCGCAAAACAGAAGCTCCAGGGCGGCTGTTTGGTCAACCTTGTACTATTTCTAGGAGAAGTGGTGCGCCGATGACGGAAGTACGGATCCATCGTCGACAGGATGTTAGTGGATGGGCGCATAATGAAGGCAAGTTGGATGGGGAAGTGAGGGGGAATGAGAGGTCGTTATCGTAGTGCCGAACTGAGATATCGACTGGGATGGTGCGTAGTGGATGGTGAGGATCGCGGTTGAGACTGAGAGATAGCCTGGTGTCTGGTGCTAGTATCCCTTCTTCGTCCAGACGGCGGTTGTCCTGTGACATAGTCGAGCAAAGGCGCCCTTCCGGCTTGGACATCAAGATCGACAATGGCATCCATTGTGAACAGGTATCCGTAGATCGATGCACAAGACCGTCGAGATCCAGTGACTTGGGTCGCATGCAGAAGGCGCCGGTTCGGCGGCCTGCAACCAGGGAGGGGTGGGAACTGCGCCTGCGATCTTGGAGAACACATGCAGACGGCCGCATAAGGTACAAGAGAACACCATCATTGAGCCTGTCAGAGTGAAGAATGGAGAGTGACAAATGCTCTGCTTGGTGGCCAATGACGGAAGCTTCAGGGAGCCAATAGCGCTTTCCCCAGGCGAGGGCACCTGGAAGGTTCCTCGGCGGCTGACCCCACCTGCTGCCGCTGGAAATGGAAGCTGACAATTGCTGTGCCTTTTCAATGTTTTTTTCCTTCTTCTTTTAACTCATGTCGCGACGGCGATAACTAAACAGACGTACACCTAGTGAACATATAAACGCCATAAGAGGGCCACGGCATCTTGCCTCTCACCATTAAACCACACAAGACTGAACTGGGATTCACCAAAGCTACACAGCCGCAGCGACATCCAAAATGGTCGTCATCCATGCTTCCAACCTAGCCGACTTCGACCGGCTCAAGTCCGCCAACACGTACCTCGTTGCCGACTTCTACGCAGACTGGTGCGGGCCCTGCCATGCCATCAAGCCCATGTACGAAAACCTCGCAAACACACATGGCCAACCGGGCCATCTGGTCTTTGTCAAAGTCAACGTCGACTCTGCAACCGACATCGCCCGCCGCTACGGTGTGACCGCCATGCCCACCTTCATGTTCTTCGAGAACGGCCAGCCTTACAACGGCGGCCGCGCCACCATCCGCGGCGCTGACCCGCGGAGTTTGACCACTACCGTCCAGGAGCTGGGGCAGTTGGCCAAAAAGAAGGCTGCCGATGAGACCGCCGCGGCCGTCAAAAAGGCCGAGGCCGAGAGGAAGAGGAAGGAGGCCGAAGAAGCCGAGAAGAAGCCCGACGACGGGTCCACGGTGTCCGGGGGATACACCCTCGGCGGGCAAACTGGGAAGAGGTCCGATTGGAAAATGTCTCTGAGGTGAGAGGTCTCATTGTGTGACCTCCAGGTTGGTTTCACAAGTTTGACAGCAAAAAGCATGGGAGGAGTCTCGGTAGATACCAAGGTAAATTGAATGCATCCGTCTTGAGGAAACTTTTCATATACTCCAATCCTGAGCCTGCGCCTATCGTTGCTTGTTACATCTTTCCCCCGATCGCCTTGAACAAAATAAAACAAAATGCCACGTATATGTATGTATGCTGTTGTTCGTCCCTCTCTCTCTCTCTCTTCAGCCGTTAGGGGGGTATATGGTATCTTGTTCATGACTAATGCGCCTCGTCAAGTTGTGCCCAGAACGTCAAATCCATCGCTGCTGAATCCAAAAAAAATAGACACCCATTCATCCATCGTCGTCATCATCTAAATTTCGCACTCACTTACTCTTCTCATTTACCGTCCTCAACGAGCTTGCCGCACCCAACGCAGATGAGCCGTTGTCGCCCGCCGACCCTCTTGGCTTTGAATTCTCGACTGCCGCACTTTTGGCAGTTCATCTGGTCGCCCTCGTCGCTGCTGTACTCCGAGCTCAGGCGGCTGACTATCGAGTTGATACGGCCGTCGAGGCCGTTGTCGCCAGGTCGCAGCAGCTGGGGGTCGGTCTCGACCTTTTCTGTAATGTCTTTCTCTATGCTCGTGCCGTTTTGCTCTTCCTCAACTGCCTTGTCAAAGATGCCCGGACCGATGCTCTTGCGCCGAGACGCCTTGGTAACGTTGCTGGCCGTCGTCGGCGCCGTGTCCGCCGCGCTCATGCTGTTTCGGCCTTGTCCTTGTGATTGTCCAGCGCTCACATTGCTGAACGATACGGACGAGCGTAGCGATGAGATGCCGCGCCATCGGTTCAGGTTCCAGAATGAGTAGCTTGCGCCTGCAGGATCCAACCGAAGCTCGTCGCTTTCGGCATCATCTTCGTCCGCCGACCGGAACGAGAAGCTCGGTGTTGGCGGGATCGACGGACCCCTCTCACGGGATGCCCGGCTTGACGTCGGACTCGCGGGCAGCTGTGGCCGCGCTTGCGGTGAGCCGGCATACGGTTGCTTTCGCGCTTCGGACGCGAGGTTGGCTGCACTCGTGTTGATTGGGGTTCGGGCCGCCTTGTTGGGAGATAGAGACCTCTCGCTCTGAGATGGTGTGAGAACCATTGAGCTGGGACGTCCATGCTCAATTCCTTGCCGCCAAGAAATAATGTCAGAGCTAAGCTGAGAGGCACCCGTAGCCGCGGCTCGCGTGACGGAGCTTCGGCGTGAACGATTATGGCTGCCGACACTGGTGCGAGTTGCGACGCTTCCGCTCCGACCCACCATGCTCCCTGTCAGCCGGCTCTCATGTCTGCGCTTGATGAAAGCGCAATCTTGACGGAACACTTTGATTACGCCAGATTGATCTGTCGTGACCAGAATTTGTCCATCGAAATGCTTCGACTTCTCAATGTACTGAGGAGATTCCTCGGGCTTCTTCACCTGTGTTTTGGTGTCATCGTCAGATTGGCCTCCCTGGCTGGCGATGGACTCTTCGAGACTCATGAGCGTCACGGGTGGTGGGTTGCATAGGTCGTATAGAGGGTCTCCCGAGCCGCCGAGGAGTTGACGCGACTTGGTCGGCGCGAAGATGGCCGTCGATACCCGGTCAGAGTGTGCGTCAAAGTATTCGCAAGGCTTATCCTTCTCCGAGTCTGCCGAGCGCACCGACCAGATGTACGTCTTCTTGTCTTCGCTCCCCGACACGATCCATTGTCCGTTGTCACTGAAATCCGCATGAATCTGACTGCAGGTGTTCTCCAGACCCTTGAACTTGGCGTCCAAACTCTTATCGCGGAGGTTGTACAGACGAACTCTCGAGTCGTTGGAAGTAATCAGCACCTTGACCTCGTCATCGATAACCATGGTCTTGATTCCAGTGATTTTGCTGCCTTTGGCGTTTTTGCCTCTGGAAGAGCGGACATGTAGCTGGGACACGTTCTTGAGTCCGTCGGTATCGTAAAACATACACATGCCCGAATAAACTCCCGCAATGGCCGTCTTGCCGTCGGGCGAAAATGCCACCGCCGTGATCAAATCTGATAGTTGCGCCGAGTAGGCCACGGCCTTGTCTGGAATGCTCCACAGTCGGAGCGTTGAGTCAAGGGATCCCGCCAAGAAGAAGCGGTCGTCCGTGGGGTGGAAGCAAATCGACGTGGTGAAATCATTGCTTTTCGCGGCGAAGAGACACTCCTTTCTACTCATGTGCCACAATCGAATGGTCTTGTCCATCGATGACGATAGCAGAAAGTTGTTCTTGCTCCAACTAAGGTCGAGTACTTCTCCCGTGTGACCCCGGAACTCGTGCACCGGTTTGCTCCGAAACACAGGCGCACTGAGTCTCTCCCCATTGGCGTCGTTGGCACTTTCATCTTCTTCATGCCGCCGTCTCTCTTCATGAGTCGAGATCACCGCCCAAACCCGTACCACTTGATCCTTTCCGGCAGCAGCAAAATACTTGCCATCCGGGCTGAATTCGGTTGCCCAGATTGCGCCGCCGTTGTTCGAGCGCCGGCTACCGTTTGACGTCGTAACCGTTGCGCCTTTTTCGTCATTTGCTTCGGGTTGCGTTATTGTCAGCTCTTGGGCGAGGAACATGCGATTGAACTCGCGGCTTTTCTTGTTGTGCGCCTTGATGCGGATGTACCGTGGGGGCTCCTTGTGATGGGGGATGTAGCCGGAACCGATGACAGATGAAAAGACGTGAGCATTGTTGCCCTCAGTGCGCTGGTCGCTAAAAACGGATTCGTCATCGTCGTCACGTCTCCGGCCGCCACGCATACTCAATCGACTCAGGAATGAACCCCCTACTTTCCTACATGCCTGTTAGCACTTGGGCTAAAGCTAGCCCACCGATGGCACCCACTTGTTCTTTGGAGCATCGAATGCGTGTACCGCAAGCTTCGTCGGTTGCTCAGGATCAGGAAGAGGGCTGTTTGGAGGTCGCCGGAGCTGTGGAGGAACGGTGTGGTCGGTGTTGGTTCGCATCAATATGTGCTTGGGCATGTCAGCTATGTGGTCCTGAGAAGCACGAAGGGAACGTCTCACTTGGGACAACGGGTCAATGGCAGCCGGAGAATGGACAGCGGCGGGGGCAGGTTTGAAGGGCTTGAGCTCCTTCGCATTCGGAGTCGTACTCCGGCTCAGCTTCGTGGGCGTCTTCTTGGCGAAGGTCGGAAAGCTGCTGCCTGTACCACGATTAGCATCCACCGTCCACGTCTGCGCCACATGGGCGACGATCAAAGGCTCCCGCAGGTCGAGTGTCCAGCGGTGAGAAATGAGAAGAGTGGCTCCGGAGCAGATCGTCTTACGTACCTTGGGCCTGAGAATCTGAAGCTGCTGGTGACTTTTGAGGCGTAACAGAGGGTTCACGGCTCACGGGGATTGGCAGACCAGGCTCGGAGGCGGAAGCCGGAGGCAGAGGGGGTGCTGGGCCTGGGCCGTCATCGCGACGGCCGGCGTCCGAGAGCTTTATGGCGGACGTAGTGGTCGACATTTCCCATCATGCGCAACGTGGGCAAGGGGAAAGCCGTGCGCAAAGCTGGGTCGTCGAAGAGAAAGTTGGGTCGGTGAGATTTGAGATGTGTGTAGTTACTAGTGGGCGCGTGCTCGCGCGTGGGTGAGCGAGGTAAGCGCGGGAAGGTAAGCTGAGAAGTGCCCTCGGTGGCTTTCGTGGATCTCGAATAAGCGGCCCTGTCTCTGGTGGACAGCAGGTGGTGGTGAAGAGCAGGACGGTCGAGTAAAAAAGTAATACGAGGGATCCGAGAGACCCGATGGTCACAAACGGGATTGGACGGGGGAACGGGTGCGGCGGCCGGAGGGCGGGATGATTGGCGCTCCCACGGAGAGTTGTAGATGACCGACACAGTTCATTCAAGTCAACAAAGAAGTGCGGTCCCGCGGATTGGCGATTGGGGGGAGGTGCCGAGTTCTCGTTGGTAGGCCGCTCTTCCTCGTTCCCGTCGTTTCCGATACGACAAGTAATAGGAATCCAAGGGGAAAAACAGATGGAAACGAGAAGAAGCGGACCTCCTCGGACAAATTGAAGTACGGTATCTATCTGGCGGTGGGTGTGTTAGTCGCGCGGGCGCGGTTTGAAGGTGTTGCGTGTGGTGGTATTTTTTTTTTGGTGGTGGTGAGGCGGCTGGGCGGGCTGCGGGTGGTTGGGAATGGACCTGGACCTGGACGCCGGGGCCGAAAACACATGGGAATTGGGAATAGTGGGAATCGGACGCTTGGAAATGGAGGCTAATACGGAGTACGCGGGATCGGGTTGAACCAGTCCGCGTATTCCGAGCGAAGCGACGGCGTTGACATTGGCAGGTAAAATAGAAGAAGAGGTCGGGGAAAGACAGGGCACCGCTGCGACGCACCTTTCTGGGACTGTTACCAATGGAAGCAAGCCACTGAAATGCCATGCAGCAACTCCAACTGAACTGCAAGGTGGATGCGTAATGTCGATGTAATAATAAGCGATGGCTTTGAGTAGGTAAGGTATGTACTATGATGGAATCCGTATGCGCGCCAGACTGCAAGCAAGTACTCGGCCGTGGACTGGACACCTTGACAAGCAGCGAGTGCAGATGCGCGGCTTGATCCGCACAGCTTCCTTGCAATTGACTAGGATGTGTTCCCCTCGCAAAGCCGCAGACTGTGGGGGAAGCAGAAACGGTTTTGTTTCCTTTTTTTTCCTTCCGTCCTCGGGAACAAAAGGTGCGGTGCGGTGGAATGCGAGCCGAGGCAGCTGCTGCAGGTGTCGTATTTCGCGTGCCTGTTGGTAATTCTGGATTAATAGACAAACCAACCCGCGGATTATGACGCAAATTCCCGAGGGAGACGGAGGTCGGAGAGTGACGGTGTAATGTCAAAGCCGCTTCGCAGGGGTGCAACAGTGACGATGTTGGTCGCGATAGACGGATAGAGGGAGTGACAGCAAAGGGAAAAGAGGAATGCGGGATGAGAAAAGGAAAGAGGATGAGCGCAGGCCTAAGGCGAAAATAAAGAACCGAAGGTCAGGTAAGGTAAGGGAAGCAACGCCGAATGCAGCAGCAGCCGGCTTCAGATGTTAAAATGGAATGGAAGGAAAGAGGTGAGGTGCCCGACTGCACTAAACCAAAGACGACACACGCACACTGACACTGGACTGACACCATTTGGATTTGGAACGCCGCCGCCCTCCACACTGGTCACTGGACGACCGCCACCTCCACCTCTTCACCACCTCGGGTTAGCCTTTTGCCCCAGTTGCTACAGCCAGGCACCGGAATTGTGTGTGAACAGCAGCGTGCATCCGATCCGATCCAATCCAACCCAGCCAATTGATGGGTGATTACAGAGACCTGAGTACTCTGAAGTTCTGAACGAAGGTATCAACAAGGCAAGGCAGCATGGAATGGCGACCAGTCTCCGTCATGCCAATGGGTCATACCCCATGCTGAGCCACATCAGGCTCATCTTTGGATCGCTTATTGTAGCATGCCGCATTCTTACGTACCTACTACCTTGTTACTTGTTTGAGGAGGCATAATATGGGGAACACACATAGAGAGAGGATGGACTTTTGACGGCTGGGATTCAGAGCCAACCAGGGCCATTTTGCCAATTCATGACGTCGTTCACCCATTCGCCGCCCGACTGTGCCCTGAGCTCAAGCCGGGCAGCACCACAACGCAACGGCACCGACAACGACAACGACCGTCCGGTGATCTGCGATGAATGATCTGCCCGATCAAACCCTCGAGGCTAATCTGGAATCTTGTCCACGATGTCGGGCGGCGGGGTGCGTCTGTGAGCAGGGCAGGGCGGCGATTTAAGGTGATGGCTGAAGGTAGAACTGTAAACCGTCCACGGGTGCTGGCCACTGCGGCAATCAGATGACCATCTGCTCTCACTCAGCATTCAGCTGGCCCAGCTGTTGTTGTTCACCGAGCTCTGAAACCTCGAAACCTCTGCTTCTCCAGACTCCAAAATAAGCTGGGATCATCTAGCAAGACTCAAAACCCAATTGGACTCCCCGCGGGCTTGCTTAGTAGCTCCTCACGTGGCTGTATCCATGGCCACGCAGCAGACGCTACCACACCCCCGGTGAAGCCTCAACTCTGTTGCCTCGGTGTTCTTCAGCCCAATGCTACGACCTGAGCTGCTCAACGAAAGGTTATCCTCGCATCATTACCGGTGACTGTTCATCCTTCAGACCAAGTAGGAAACGACACAGCCTCCGCCAGACACCCTACCTCTTCACAAAGATGGTGTTCCTTCCTATTCTGACATGATACACAGCGCAGGTCTTGTCGATCTTCCGTTCGTCTTGAGGATAGCCGCAATCGCAGCCGTCCGTCAGACGGAGAGTGTGTGGTGAGATTCATTCGCAAAGTCGCACACCTGCCCCAAGGCAGTGATGGTGGCCAATCGTTATCGATAAAGACAGTCCGAGATAACGATAAGAGTGTGACGTTTGGACCCTTCTGTTAAGGTACCTGGGTAGGCTAGGTAGGTAGGCACCCACGCACCCGGGCAGGGTGCCAGGTAAGCCTACAGAGGTGCTTCAGCGACAGCGAGGTACACCGCACCGGAGATACAGCGGGGTGAAATGTCTTAAGGCGCCCGAGAAACGTCATCCTTAGCTCCCCGACCCCTGTTCCACATGCAGCAAGGCCAGCCCAAGCTAAGGAACCCAAGGCAATCCGCCAATCTGCGTCGAGATATTTTGAAATGTTTGTCTACGACTCACCCTTTCCCTTTGCGAAAAATCGCCGTCTTCCCCAGGAGCAAATCCAACAGGCCACCAAAAACATGAAGCTGGTCCCGACCAAGTCGTCGCAGGACATTGGCGAAGATGCCGTCACTCTTCTGCCCGAGGACTCTGAGGACATGGTAAGTCAAGTCGCCTGATGCTTTTGTTCTTTCTCTGTTCCCTTGCCCCCCTTCGTCGCATCGCATCGCATCGCATCACATCACATCACAACCCACAAACCAAATGCTGACCGCCGTCGCAACAGTGGCACGCCTACAACCTCATCAGCCCAGGCGATCTCGTCATGGCCCATGCCGTGCGCAAGGTCGTCCAGGAGACAAAAACAGGCAGCACCATCTCCGAACGAGTCCACACCATGCTAGTCATCCGCGTCAAGAGCACATTTTTCGACCCCATCGTCGGCCAGCTCCAGGTCAGCGGCACCGTCAAGTCCGAGAACGCCTACGTCAGTCTCGGCCAACACCACACCCTCGACCTCGAAATCTCCCGCCCCTTCACGATAAGCAAGCCCGAGGGCTGGGATACCGTCGCCAAGGAGGCCCTCTCCGAGAGTCTTTCCGACGACAAGGATGGCGCCATGGCTGCCGTCGTCATGCAGGAGGGAATCGCCAACATTTGCATCATCAACCAGTTTCGCACCGTCGTGAAGCAGCGCATCGAGAGTGTCATCCCCAAGAAGCGCAGTGCCGCCTCTGAGACGTCACAGGGCATGAAGCGCTTCTACGAAAAGATCCTCACCTCCCTGCTCCGCACCGTCAATTTCGATCAGCCCAGGCCCTTGCTTCTCGCCAGCCCGGGTTTCGTCGCCGCCGACTTCAGGAAATACATCCAGGATGAGGGCCGAGACAAGTCGGACAAGAAGCTGTCGGCGATTGCCAAGGAGGCCATCGTGATTCATACAAACTCGGGCCACGTCCACAGTCTCAACGAGGTCCTGAAGAGTCCCGAAATGGGCACCAAGTTGAAGGATTTCAAGTTTACAAAGGAGACGAGGTTGATGGACCAGTTTTTCGAGAGACTACGGTTGGAAGACGGGCGTGCATGGTACGGAGCTTCGTCTGTTGCCAAGGCCGTCAACGAGGGAGCCATCGGACCCGGCGGCGGCGTTCTTATTATGAACAACTCCCTGTTCCGCAGCTCCGACATCCCAACAAGGAAAAAGTACGTGGGCATGGTGGACAAGGTCAAGGCGGACGGCGGCGAAGTCAGGATTCTGAGCAGCGACCACGAGAGCGGTCAGCGACTCGATATGCTGGGCAGCATCGCCGCCATCCTGTCGTATCCCATCCACGACCTGGACGACGACGAAGACGACGACGCGGCAGCAGCAGGAGATGGCGACGGTGAAGAGACTATCATATGAGATGGCGGCTATTTCATTTAGACACAAAAGCTTTACTTACGACTTTATGAGATATCAAAATATTTCCCCCCTAGCCATGTTTAGTTCACTCGCAGTATTTCTAGTGATGGCGGGGCAAATGGCGGGGTAAAATGAAGGCTCCGGGCTGTCAGCGTCCAGGCACCGTACCTAGGGTCACAGTGTCTGGAATGGCCTGTTGCCCCTCCCCCTCGTATGACGTAAACAGGCCCCCAAACAACTGAAACGCGATTCGTGAGTGCCCTCAGCGGTGCGATAACGGCACTGATGAGATGAGCTCGGCACAGCAACACCGAAGCTGCAGCAAATGAGGCCAACGGGGCAAGGCGCAATCCCAAGAGCAGCTGTCCCGGTGCAGCGCAGTGCCCCATGACTAATGGCCTCATTCGGGAGGACGAGCCGCTGGGCTGTGAACACGTCCCGATACCTGCGCCTTCCACCGAACCCCCCTCACTTTGACTTGCAACCATTCCCACAACGCTTTGCTGCGCGTAACTACACAATGGCCGCCGCTCTCAACCTCCAGTCCAAGCAGAAGCTTCCCAACGGCTACGAAATCCCCGTGCTGGGATATGGTGTATGTATCCTAACCCTTGCGCGATTATCCGACACCAATTGCTGACAGCCGAGTAGCTCTGGAAGACGTGAGTTTGTGTGAAGACATATCGTAGCATCGCCACTGACACTAAGATAGCCCCCCTGAGCAGGCCGAGGAGGTCGTTATTGAGGCCTTGAAGGTTGGCTACCGCCATGTAAGAACACCGCCGACCCACACAGCCCGCCAGAGACTGACATCCACAGATCGACTCGGCCGCCTCGTACAAGAATGAGGCAGGCTGCGGAAACGCCATCCAGAAGACCAAGGACATCCCTCGGTCCGAGATCTTCTTCACCTCCAAAGTCCGCCACATTCACTACGACGGCGCCAAGACCCAGGTTGAGAAGACTCTTAACGAGACCGGTCTCGACTACATTGACCTGATGTTGCTTCACTGCCCTTATGGCGGTTCCCAAGGTCGCAAGGGCGCCTGGAAGGCTCTCGTCGAGGCCCAGGAGGCCGGCAAAGTCCGCTCTATCGGCGTCAGCAACTACGGCGTGCACCACCTTGATGAGCTTGAGACGCACATCAAGGAGCTCGAGGCGGAGCGTGGAGCCGGCAAGGGTGGCGTCATCGCCGTCGCACAATACGAGATTCACCCGTGGTGCGCGAGAAACGACATTGTTCAGTGGCTCCAGAAGCGCAACGTCGCCATCGAGGCATACAGCCCGCTGGTCAGGGGAGAGCGATGGGGCGAAAAGAACCTCAAGGCCCTTGCCGACAAGCACGGCAAGTCCGAGGCTCAGGTTCTGCTGCGATGGAGTCTGCAAAAGGGATACATCCCCCTGCCCAAGAGCGTCACCCCCGCGAGAATCCTTGCCAATACCGAGGTTTACGACTTTGAGCTGTCGGACGAGGATATGAAGTCGCTCGAGACGGACGAGTACGCCCCAGTCTGTTGGGACCCGACTGTCAGCCCCTTGGATGGACCCCAGGATGGTTGAGCTTGAATAGATTGCTTGTCTCACTTTCTCACGGCTTGTCTCGGCGGGACGTAAACCGATAGGCCGGCACCGATAGAACAAGAGATAGAAAACAAACGACACTTCATTTACCGTTGACCAAAGTGCCGTCGCATGTGAAACCGCCGAGGTCAAGCTTGCGAATCTCTGGAAAGCCATGTTCGGCGGTCTTGGCGTTCTTGAGACCACCGACCACAAACCCGGGCACGTGTGACGACCTCTCGATGTCGACTTCATTTCCCGGATAGAGAGTGCCGATTCGGTCTCAGTTTTCGCAACGTCGACCGAAAGGGACATGAGCTTGCTCGACTGTATATTACCGCTGGGAAATGGGAAAAAGAACGACTTATCTTCTTATCATAGACAGCCGCAATCATCCGCCATCTATGCTCAACACTGGGAAAACGCCCGTCTTCTCAAGCCAAGACATCCCTGGAGATGAGCCATGGCTAAAAGCCTCCATAACGATGTGATTCCTCCTCCTCTTGCCGAGAGAATCGCTCGGTGTCGACTTCTTCTCTCGCCCGGCCCAGGATGAAAGGACCCAGCACGTCAGCGCGACCGAGCCTCAGCGAGGGTTGTGTCGAGGTCATCAGTCCGTCGTCCACCATTTGCGTATCCGACGACACCACACCAAGAGGATCGCGCTGTGCGGGATTCTCAAGGACGCAGCGACACTGGGTCGTCTTGCTTGTAGCCCTGGCGGCCTTTGTTGCTCCTCTCAGCGTCTTCATTTACGTTCCCATCATTGATACCTTGTCGGAAGAGTTACACGTATCCATCGAGTTCATCAACATTACGATCACGTCCTATCTCATCATCCAAGGGCTTGTTCCGGCTTTGCTTAGCAACATTGCGGATCATGTTGGGCGCCGACCGGTGTATCTGGTCTCGCTGTTCACGTTCTGTGCATCGTGCGTCGGACTAGCATTGCAACGGTCGTATTCGGAGCTACTCGTTTTTCGAATGATTCAAAGTGCTGGGACATCCAGTGAGCTTTCACGTCGTAGGGGGTCTTCGAGCTATGCTGACCTTATCAGATCTTTTGTCTCTTGGAGCCATGGTTGTCAGCGACATTGCCCCGGCTCATTCAAGGGGTAAATACTTGAGCGCCATGCTGACAGGGTAATCTTTGAGAATCATCTAATTCAGTATTACGCTAACATTTGCACAAGTGTCAACCTTGGTCCCGTTGTAGGTCCCTTCGTAGGAGGCATCATGGATGATGAGATAGGATGGCATCAGTCTTTCTGGCTTCTTCTCGCCTTCGGGGCTGCTTGCTGGACCTGCCTCTTCTTCTTCCTCCCCGAAACCTGCCAAGATACCGTAAACGATAGCATCAAGATGGAACGAAAAGTCAGTTGGCCGGTATCTTCAGCCTTGGTTCCAGACGACAAGGTGGACGCGTCGGAGACCCAAGCGCTTGTCCCATCAACACATGCCTTCTTGAATCCTTTCCGGGAACTGAAGATTATCTTCCGACGGCTAGATGCGCTCATACTTGCGGGAAACGCCTTGGTTCATCTCAGTTTCACGTGTATTCAGGACTCACTCGCTCATCTGGCCATGGAGAAGTACAAATTGAATGGATTGCAAGCGGGACTATGCTACGTGCCGTATGGTTTGGCCGTCTTCATATCTGCCTATGCAGTTGGTACGTATTTTCATCGCCACTGCCTTTTGCTATTCTGACATCAAGCAGGAAAGATAATTGACCATGACTACACTACCGTGGCAAGGTCTCATGGCATATCCATCAGCGATTTTGTCGGACACAATTTCGCGAGCTTCCCAATTGAACGCGCCCGCCTTCGAACTGTATGGTATCTGTTTCCACTCGTAATCGCTTCAACGGTATTTTACGGCTGGGCGGTTGAGTACAAGATAAACCTGGGTCTTATTATGATCACGCAATTCATCTGTTGTCTCGCGTCGACGGGCATCAGCAACGTGAGTTTACAACCGCCACACGGCATGTGTTGTTGCTGATAACCACGTAGACGTGCCTCACATTGTACACGGACCTCCATCCAAGGAATCCTGGAGTTGCGAGTATAGCAATGAACCTAGTCAGATCCATTGCGGCCGCGGCTGGTGTTGCTGTCGTCCAACTGCTCGTGGAAGAGTTCGGGACAGGTTGGACTTTCACCGCATATGGAGCCACCTGCTTGGCCTCTGTTCCGATCCTCCTGGCAGTCAGGGCTTGGGGGCCGAGATGGCGGGAGGCCGGTAGTTGAATGGGTAGAAAACGCATGAATTATTAGAAGCACACAATCATCAGGATGCAATTTGTGAGCTTCTTCGTTTGAGCTTGGTGGCATGGCGCGGATAGAAAGTCTCCTTTGTCACTTGCCTTGGGTCTGAATAGAATGAGTGTTGATTTTCATTACACACGCGTACAATGTGTTGCTACGTAGCTTGAAACCTTTCGCCGTCGCTGATACCACCTACTCAATCTGGATCTTGACAGAAATGGAACCCTTCTTCGTCTGGACGACGATCAAGTCATGGTCGTAAGAGATATCCTCAACAGTGGTGTTGTACAGCTTCGACCTGGGAATAACACGCAAAGCCATCAGGGCCGCCATGAGGTATACCTCACAGTAAGCCAAGCTTCGTACATGTTAGTATGGATGCCCCAAAACTTGAGGAAAGCTATGACTTACTGCTCGCCAATGCATGATCGGCTACCCTTGCCAAAGGCAAGGAGATACTTTTGGAGCTTGTAGTTGGGCTTACCGTCCACCAACCAACGCTCGGGGCTGAACTCGTCAGGGTCAGGGAAGAGTTCCTTGTCCCAGTGGTTGATCATGGAGGTCATGCCGATGGGGGTGCCCCTGGGAATGACCCACTCCTTCTTGCCGTCACGGGTCTTGTAGACCAGGTCCTCTTCACGAGCAATTCTAGCCGATCGGTGGGAAACACCAGGCATCATGCGCAGGGACTCGTGGATGACGGCCCACAGGAAAGGCTTCTGCTCAAGCTCGGTCCATTTGAGGTTCGAGGGGTCAACACCCCGAAGCTCCTCCATCAGGCGGGCGTACGTCGTGGGTTGCGCGAGAAGATAGTAGGTGATGACGGTGAGCGTGGCCTGTATCGGTCAGTTCATGGTGCTATTGGTTCGAGACTTGGAGCACGACATACGGCAGTGGTCTCGGTACCGGCCAACAAGAAGTTGAAGCCCTCTCCCGACAGACGGTACATGGACTTCTCGGACTCGGGCATCGTCTTGGACTCCATTAGATCGGCAAACACTCTCCCATTCTCAGGGTTGTTCAGAGCTGCTTGGATGTATCCAGGAATGACAACGTTCATCTGTCTCATGACGTTTTTGATGTCCTCGCCCATGTAGTCGGCCATCATAGGGAGCACCTGCGCCATCTTCCTGCCGAGAGCGTTGTGTCTCATCATGTAAGCACTCTTGAAGAAAGACTTGACCCAGGTGGCGAAGTTCGGCTCCCAGCCCTCCTGGGCGATGAAGCCCATGGGTTCACCAAAGGCGTACTGAGAGATGATGTCGGCAGTGAAGCAGTTGAAGGCTTCCTTCACATCAAAGGGTTCCTTGCCAGCGGACCGAAGCATCTTATCGATAGCAAGCTGAGCAAACTCCTGGACCTCGCCCTCCAGCTTGAGCATCTGCTGGCGGGAAAAGAACTTGGACAGGGCGCCCTTGCGCATGCGGTGGACTTCGTGGTTGACGGTGGAGAAGCCGGTGACGGACACGGGGCCCGCGCCGCCGGTGTTCAGCTGGTGCTGCCACTTGTCGCGGATGCGACCCGGACCGGCATAGATCTCATCGGTGAAGAGGGGGTCCGAACAGTGAAGCTCATCGGGGTTGATTCTGACAATGGGGCCTCGAGTCTTTCTGTCAGAACTCAACCGTCTTCATGACTAGTGCCACCATGACTTACCGTATTGCTCGTGCATCCGTGCAATAACCTTGCCATATCTTCCAAGCAGCCACCAGTCGTAGTATGCCTCGTACAAGTAGCTCGCGGCTGCGATCTTGGGGCCAGGGAAGCGGGCCAGAGGGTGGAAAGGCGAGATGTTGTACAGCGCGACCAGGATGTAGTAGGCCACATAGAGGCCAAGGAAGTAGACAATTGCCATGGGAGTCAGAGCGGCCTTGAGGCCGTCGGCTATTGAGTTCACAGCCATGTTGAACGCGAACCTCTGGGTGGCATCTACACACGCTTGGGAGGGAAGAGGGGAAGGCGATCCTCGTAGCAATGCGACTTCATGCACATGTTTTCCATGAGACCTATATACTGCGCATGGCTGTCAAGTGTCAAGCTCGAGAACTGCATTCCACTTATCATCCGGTCCACAGCCAGTCGGGTCATTCATAAAAACGGCGAGCTGAGTGGTTGACGGACTGTTGTCATGGCCCCGTCGCGTCGAGATGAACAGCCACGACCACGATAGCCCCTGAGAAGGGGACACAACCCTGGCGACAAGTTGACTAGTGTTGTTAGTGCGCAATCACTGCGGGGGCGGTCCACAATATGCAGCGACTGGGCGTTGAAGAATTCCCAGTCGAGACGATGCACCGATGCAGGTTTCTGGGATCTTGTCCGCCTCCCCATGGAGAGGGCTCGTAGTGCATGGACTTGGGAGACGAACTCGAACGATGAATGCCAATCATACTAGAGATCATCAGGAATGGAAGAGCCGCAGGCGGTTTGCAACGTCTTGCGAAGCGAATTCTGTCATAGGTTTTCGATACACGGCACGATGGATGCGAAGGAGTCCTCTCCTTGAGGGTCCCACACCGCTGAGATACGAAAAATACAGGACAGCACTGCCGTAATGCAACGCATCCAGCGCTAGGACAAATTGTTCACAGATCTTCAAATGGCTTCATGCGATTTGGTTGGAACGGACCAGGGCCCGGGACGGAGACAGCTCCACCTGGAATCCGCCTTCAATGACACTCTCTTCACCATCTCGCCAGCCGCCGAGGGCACAGAACTATTTGCGGCCCTCGTCAACGGTGTCAAAAAAAAAGCGAGAGACGGACCATCAGCCCCGTCCCGGCCGAGTCACGCAACGGCCCGCGATCTGGAGATGGCTGGAACGTCGTCTCGATCAGTCTCTTACACGTGCTTCTTTCTGGAATTTTGGACAGAAAGATTGCCGAGGAACTCATTGCGATTGACATGATATCAAATAGCGCAGGTAGAGATTCCTGGCATCGCATGGAATATGCATCCATTAGCATGCTTTTCGTCACAAATACCTAGCCAATATACAGGCCCAAGACGTCGTCTTCCCAACGAAGTAAGTATCTCGCCGGTTGCCACTCTGGGCTCCATTGAATTCCCAGGTCCCTGAAAACCCGACAGGAGGATGCGCTAACAACGTTTCACTTCTAGCTGGCTACTGTTAGGTCCCGACGATAAGTCCCGACAGATAGGACGACCGTTGCTGTCACCTCGGTCAGCCCAAAGTTCAGAACGTTCAGGGCCCAATCTGCTGGTTCCGGAGATGATCAGCCACGCCATCAAAAGGCCTCCCATCATTGACCAATTGGGAAGCCCTTGATTGACGTCCTCCACTGTGTCTTCCCAAACTCGGGGTTGGTCTGGTTGGACCAACGCGGCGTGTCCTGGGACCCCTTCCTCGTCAATTTCCAACGGTGGCCGGGGAACTGGGCCTACCGGGGACTGTTGCCGGTAGGATTCGAAGAAAAGTCAAAGGCCCACAGTCACCAACAAATGCCAAGACACCGCGACACTTTTCTCGCACCCGGCGAAGCATGTGAGGTTGTATTTGTTTTCTTTCCAGAGGGGTCTGCAGCCCAGAGTTTACTGGCGCAAAAAGTCCATGTCCGCCATGCCGGGTAAATATTGTGGATGATCATCTTGCAACGTCTAGGCATCTAGGCATCCACCTCAGGCAATACGAGACATCGATCACGACCTCTCAGCGTCATTGCAGGAATTGAACCAAACTGTCTGGTGCTGCGTGTAAGGTATGGAACCGCCGACGGGATGACGAATTTATTCCCATCGAAGTGAAGCAAGGCTGTGAAGCAAACCTTTGACCCACAAGCTGTCAGTCAACCTGTTGCCACCATAAGTCCTTCAGTGAACGAAACCCCCTGGCAGACCCCCAAGTCGCTTCATATCACATTTTGGGCTACTAGACCGTCATTAGAATCCCACGAGTCACGGTGTCGCAGTTCCTGACATGAGGGACCCGTAAAAGTGCGAGGCGAGGCTAGTTGACCTACCGCGGACAAGGGCCGCTGGAAATCTCGGCGCCGCGAAACAGATCCCCGGTTCTATGTCAGCTGGGCCGTACCGAGAGAGATCTTCCCGTCGATTTCCCTCTGAAGGGTGGGCAGAAATGTGAGAGAAAGCGAAGAACCTTCAAGTGCGACGGCCGTGACCCTACAACTCTAACAGCTGGGGCTGATCAACCCGGTCCAGTATATCTCCTAGTTATGTCGTGCTTCCCCCATCAACGGGCCACTTCTTGATATCTCGGTCCTCTTGTGCTCATCGCCTATCTATCCGTCGAAGTCGAACCGAGATCAAGCCAGCCGGTCATCATGGCTACACCCGCGGAAGTGCCGACGCCGCCGTTGCAGTACATTCCGATGACAACAAGCGCGCGAAATTCTCTGATAGCCATTGGCATTCTATGTGTCGTCTTCGTGTCTGTGGTCTTTGCGCGCTTATGGGGTCGATTTAGGGGAATCGGGATCGGAGGAGACGACATTCTCGCCGTCGTTGCTTGCGTTTGTCACCGCGATATCACGAACATCAACTCGGTTTTTGCTGACCCTGACTAGTTGTTATCGTGCAGTACCATCGGCCTGAACGTTGCCGTCTTCACATCAGGAGTTGGCTATGATTTTGACCCAGAATCCGATGTTTATCCAAAACGTGAGTTGGCACCCCTTTCCCATGGCTTTCACGTGCCCCTGAGACTAAAGGTTTCTGTTCTCAACAGTTGTCAACAACCTGCAGTACATCCTCAAAGTGACTTTTGCATTCACGCTCGTCTATCTCTGGGCCCTAGCATGCTTAAAGCTCAGTCAACTCTGGTTTTATCACCGCGCGTTTTCCTTGCAGCTGAGCAGGTGGATCTACGTTGTCGCAGGAATCGTTGTTGTTTGGGCTTTGACTTTCACGTTCCTCTTCATCTTCCTCTGCGATCCCATTTCGCAACAATGGACCGTCATGCGCATTGGTCATTGCATGGACCAGATTCTGGTCCTAAAGTGCATCATCATGACCAACGTCATAACTGACTTGTTCATTGTCATCCTACCCATCTGGACCGTCTGGCAACTTCAAATGAGGAAGACCGAAAAGTTCGCTGTCATCTCCTGTTTCGCTCTCGGCCTCGCGTAGGTTTCTCATTAATTATCCGGCTTTCCAATCTATGACGGTACTGACATCCAAAACAGGTGCTGTGTCATTGGCATAGTTCGCTTCGTTCTGATCTTCACCATCGATTTGGTCGGAAACCTCACCGGTACCTCAATCACCACCTTTATGCTCTGCACCATTGAGCTGATGCTCGCGGGTCTCTGCATCAACATTCCTATGCTTCGACCTTTCTATGTGCGATGGAGAGCGAGATACAAGTCTTCTTCCATGGAGAACTCCAACGAACAGAGCGGCTACAAGCATGGGTCAAGCAATCAGCTCAAGGTTCAACCAAAGCCAGGCCAGTACACTGCCTGGATCGAATTGGTAAGATCTCACTTGACGTTCTGACCATTGCCCAAGGGATTTGGCATACGGAACGACTTCGCTACTTGCTGTCCACCTGTGAAACCATCATACTGACTGCTGCTTAACAGAACGATAAAGACGGCCACGAAACAGTCAGCAACGACGACGGCGGATCCGAGAGAAACCTGACGAGGGAGCAACCGAGCGATACAATCCGTGTGAAGACAAACTGGAAGATCACCAGGGAATAATTCAAAACGAAGCAACAATACCAACGGCACAGCGGAGATCACAATACTTCGGGGTTAGAAAGCAAAATGGGAATTAGGAAAAGGGTGAATCAAAAGAGGCGCATCGATGGGTTGCTATACCCAAGGACGGACACTTATGAACGAAGTTATATGGATCGATACCCATCCGGAAAATCTTGTCATTTATGAACTGGCTGTCGGTAGATTTGGAGACATATCTAAGATAGACAACAGACCACTATTTCTGGAATACTTCCGCAAAACCACATTCAGGGTCTTTAGCCTTGCAAGTGATGCCGTGTGTTTGAACACAATTTAACCCCTTAGGAGTTTGCTATGATAATGACTAGTTATCTAAGGGAGTTGACGCTTCGGCCGGTGTGGCCTCTACCACAACCTCCTTTTTCTCGCCTAAACCCTGCTTGTGTTTCTGCTCATTCTTGCGTCTTTGTTGCCTTTCAGCTCGACTTTCACTCGATGGATCAAAGTATGCTAACAAAATTGTAAGCATACGCCGAACAAGACAAGTCAGAATGAATGCTCACGCTTCTCCCCGAATACGGTGGTTCTGATGCCCCTGCGAGGCGCATCGTACGTTCCGGGGATCACACGATGGATTGTGCATCTGTTAGCCAAGTTAGCACTCGTCTTTCAGCAAAAAAACTTGGACTGACCTATTATCCCACATAGCAACAGAGCCTACTTTCCATTTCCATCGGACGGCATGGTCATCAGCAGAGTGTATATGATAGGCGAAGAAATCGAGGAGCTTGTCGGATTCGTATTTCTTCAACTCTGCAAAGGCTGTCACAAAGCCAGGGTTGACATTGAGCGCCTTAAGCCCAGAAACAGGGTGAGTCCTTACTGCGGGATGATGTGAATCAATGGGAGGACGGTTCGGACCAACGCCCCAAAGATCAAGAATCGTGTCATACTGCAGTCTTGAGGTGTGTACCGCGTGCAGCCCGTCGACAAACCTCTTCATGGCATCGCTGAGCGCATCATACAAACCGTACTGAGACACCCAGGCAGTGTCGCCCCCAACTTCAGGGTGCTCTTCCATGCGAAGCAAGGAGTAAGACGGAGGGTTCACCTCGAAGGAGGTATCGGCATGGAAGTCTCCAGAAGGCCACGGCGTGTATTTGAGTATTTCTCGATGATCCTCGCGACTTCCTTTGATGATGACATGCTTGACGTCCTTCTGAGCTGGGTGACGGTCGAGAGTTCCGTAATGCTCAAATAGCTTCACCTGGCCTTCGGTAGTGAGGTCTTGGTTTCGGAAGAAGACGACGCCGCGTTCCGTCACCAAGAGCGCCAACTCATCTAGTTGTTGAGGCGTAAGTTGCGATAGCTGGACATTCTCCAGCACGGTACCGATAGACTCAGTCAGATCCACTCGCTTGGCTGCAGAGAAGAGGGCCTTCTTGTCCGGGTCCGCGAAAGAAGCCCTGTCCTTGTCGGGAAATATCTGCTCCCTGATAGGCTCGGGTGGCACGTGGTCCTTGATCTTGGGATGAAAATGAGGATGAAGAGAGATGGGAAACCCGGAATCGGGAGAGATGTGCTTTCTGGATTCTAGATTTGCCATGGCTCGGGGATTTCTGTAGAACCTTTTGTCGCTCAACGGAGAATCCTGCTGTTCTTCGATAAGAACACTCTGCAGCGCCTTCTTATCAACGGCAATTTGATCACATCATCGCGAAGTCGTCATCATGTATGGCCGTAAGCACCATAACGACGATTATTGCGCAATTGATACTGCATATTGGAGATGAGCGGATCAATCTCCCATTCGTAGGTGCGTAGGCCCGAGGTTGAACGCAAACCTACTTAAAGGTTATGCCATCCCACGTCGTCGTGAACCGGATTGGAGATGTGAGTTCTTTGATACTCGTCAAGCGTGCTAGGAAGTCTAGACGTCGCTCGAAAGACATCATGCTCTGCGCGGGATGTCCAAGGTCCAGACTTTGTCACTTTGAAGGATTCGTGCAACCATGAACTCAGTCATCTCAGTCACAGCCCACCGCAAATTCAGCAAGAGGGTATTCCATGGCCCTTGCGAGTGACCTTGAGAAAAACCGATAAGCAGCAGAGCGGGAAAACGTCGGACGGGTCAATTTTCTTGTTCAATAGGCCTTCGGACTCTGCCCGACAGACGCCCAGACTGACAGGTAAGAGGCATGGAAAATCGGCATCTCCTGAGAATCAAGCATTTCCATTGGCTTTAAAGACAGTCGCAATCCCGACAACCGATTGCATCAGAGGGTTAGGTAAGCGAGCTGCATGTTGTTGGTGTGTTTTGTGCGTGTAAGGTGGTGGTGGTCGATGGCGTGCGCGCTTCATCGGATGGCATCAACGGCAGTGGGCCGCGCCGGCCGGTCCAGTTCAGGCAACTTTCCGGAGACGCACCCACCCAAAGTCGGCAAGTTGGCGACCCAACGCGTGGTCTCCTAGTCAGTTCTCCATGGAGATGCTGCTTTCATGGCTTCATTCCATGTCATTAGCACAGGAATTGGGGTTGAAAGCTGCACGTAGGTGGGACTTGAGTGTGGAACGCGGAACAGTGACGCGAGGTCTGGCCCGAGAAGCCGGATCGTCAGAGGGGCGACATGCAAGTCTTTTTCCGTAGCAGACTCTTTAAAAAGATTTTCGTGTCAGTTGTGTCAGCAGAAGAAACTGCCAGAGTCCCTGTGAGGTTACTCCAATCATTGTTTGCTAGCCAGCCACCTCCAATATCGAAGCCCTAGGATCCTCGAATCGCTTCGCAATGGCTATCGTGGACGAGAAGCAAATCAAGACCGTGGCTGAAAGCCCGGAGAGCCAGAGCGATGGGGGCCACAGCGAGGTTGACTGGTCGCAGGAGGAAGAGCAGCGCCTGCTCCGAAAGTAAGTTTGCGCATTCAGTTCCAAGTAGCTTTTACTAAACAGATTGCTCTGCAGGGTCGACATCTTGATCATGCCTCTCCTGATTCTAGCCTTCTTCGCCCTGCAACTCGACCGCGGAAACATGTACGAGATTCAATCCCGATAAATATGGACTTTTGGATTGACCAAATGTAGGGGCAATGCTCTGACCGACTACTTCCTCAAGGATGTCGGAATCTCCCAAAACCAATTCAATGTTGGGCAGCAGTTGCTGTCAGCGGGCATTGTTATCCTTGAGGTGAGCTTGCGAAACAGATATACATGCCAAACCGGGGACAAGAGGTTGACAATCGTATCCAGATTCCCAGCAACCTTGTGCTATACCGAGTAGGACCGACTCTTTGGATTGGTGGGCAGATCATAGCATGGTTGGCACTTGCAGTCTTGGCAACACGTCAGACGACACTAACTCGACCAATAGGGGCTTGGTCGCAACATTCCAAGCATTCCAGAAGGGTCTCGGTCCATTCATGGCAACTCGATTGCTTCTTGGGTAAGTATGCTTTCATGTTCTCCTTGGCTTGGTGAACTTCAGCTGACGTCGTTGCAAAAGTCTCTGTGAAGCGGGTTTCATTCCTGCTGCTCTGTACACCATGACCCGGTGGTACAAGAAGGAGGAGACCAGCAGGAGGTTCTCGTGGTTCTTCCTCGGTAACATGCTTGCTGCAGCATGCTCTGGTCTTATCGCCTACGGCATGTAAGTTGTTGGCATCCATGTCGACGTCCACATTGACGCTGTCTTGTGCGGCATACTGACGATTGGTTCCAGTTTGCACATGAGAGGTGTCGCTAATCTAGCTGGATGGCAATGGCTTTTCTTGGTGAGGAACATCGATTGCGATGCACAAGAGTAGACACTAATCGGGAACAGCTTGAGGGCATCTTCACTGTGCTCGTCGGCATCTGCTTTCTCATCTTCTTCCCGAACCAAGTCAGCAACCCGGTGTCCCTAGCCGGACTGCGATACTTCAGTGAGCGGGAGGCCGAAATCCTCTACAAGAGAGTTATGCTTGACGACCCATCCAAGGCGCACCCTAAGAAGTCCGTTAGTTGGCCGGAGTTGAGAGAAGCAGTATGTCCAAAAAGACTTTTGTTGTCTACTTCGCCCGGTGCTGACCAGTATTAGTTGACCAACTGGAAACTAATCCCCCATGTAATCTTCACCATCGCCGCTCTGTCACCGTCATCGACTCTGAGCTCGTACGCACCTTCGTTGGTTGCTTCGATGGGATACGACAGACTGCAAGCCAATGCCATGGTTTCCATCGGCGCCTGGATTCTGATACCCGTCAATCTGTTCTGGGGTTGGATTGCGTACGTTCGTTCCATCATGACATTGCGCCAAGCTCCGTTGATAAATGACAAACGAAACTGACTTGATCTCACAGCGATAAAACAAGAGTGCGCGGGCCATGGGTATTCCTGGGACTACTGATCTTCTGGGGCTTCAACGTGAGTCGAACGCGTCATGTGTTCTAGGCTTGGCAAAATGGAACTGACAATGCGTAGCTTGGCAACCTGTTGCTGATTGACTCTGATCGCACAAAGAGATTTACAATGTTGACTCTGTCGGTAGCATTCTCGTTCCCTTGGCGTAAGTCTACACATGTCCAAAATAAGCTTGGTGATCATGCATCTGACACAGCTTGATTAGACCCCGTCAATGGCGCCTGGGTTTCGATGAACGCCAAGTCTGCTGGCGAACGTTCAATCACAATGGCCATACTTATTATGGCTGCGAACTGCTCTGGCATTGTGGGTAAGCAGCTGTTCCGGGAGGGCGATGGGCCCAAGTATCGCCAGGGCTGGACTGTCATCACGGGCCTGGTGACTGCCGCAGTTGTTTGCGGCATCTGGGCCAACGTGCAGTACTACATCTTGAACAAGCGTAGACTGAGCCGGGCCGGTCTGTCTTATCAGTACTAAAGATGGAGGCGAGGTTGTGGGGCGGCGAGAGTCAAGAGGATTCGACGATGCGCAAGAATGCTCGGCCACGGAGATGGCTTCCAAGACCTCAGAGCTGAAGTCTGAATATGAGCCAAGCGTGCAGTTACTGAAGACGCTGAACTTGGCGAAGAAGAATTATAATAATGATGACTTGCAACAGTCAACTTGTTTAGATGGGACTTTCTTCGGGCAAACCTGTGGATGCTTGTGTTGCCAGGACCGGGCATGCAGACTCCGCAAAGTCCCCGATGACACCTGATTCATGACGACCTGCCAAACGGGCGCAGGATAGGAGGATCTACGCCCTACAGCTGTCATGACTTGGCGCTCCCTGACAGGAGAAAATATTCAGCCACGCAAGCTGAAGAACGGAACAAGACCTGAGACTGAGCCACATTAGAATTCAGGTTGACCATCCTTCATGTGGTAGGTATGCACCACTCCATGCGGGTGACTCTTTTCAGTTCACTGTTCAATGCCTATCAAATTTTCTCTACTCGTCATGGGCTCTGGCCTCCAAACCGCGCCCTGCGTTTGATTTTGAATCTCCGTATCCATCGCTCGCAATACCTCCCTATAGTGGTCGGCTACCGTCTCAGGATAGTCGGCGAGGTCCGGCACCGTCCATTGATCATAGCACGCCCCGTGCGTGTTGGCCGCGAAGTAGGCGCCGTGATGTCGGATGAACAGGAAGCAAAGGTAGCAAAAGGACTTGGAAGCGCCAAGGCATCTTGGGGGGTGCCAAGGAAAACCACCGGGCTGCGGCCGATGGAGCTCGAGGTCGTGATGGACGCTGAGGATGACCTCTGCGTGCACGTGAGTCGACTTTGCCCACGGCTGAAAGGCGACGGTGGTGATGGGCACAGCCTCATATGGCAGCAGGAAAAGAAGGTCCACGTCGTCGAAAAGCTTGGCGTGCGATTGGGACAACCTTGTCAGGCTTAGACAGATGCGGTAGTAGGCTGCGATCTTTTCAATCTGGCGCAAAGTTTTGAGGCAAGCTTGGATTTGAGTTGTGGCTCTGACCCCCTGCAGGCGTTGGAGATAGTCTGCGACCAGGGACGAGGTGCAGACTTGGTAGCTAGATCGCACAATATCGACTAGCGTCTCATGGTCGTCGTTGTCTGCTGGTGTCGTCTCAAAGGCTTCAAGGAGTGCCGCAAGAGCCAAGAGTTCGTTCTCCAGCTGCGCCCGCTTTCTGGCCTCCTTTTTGGTATAGAGGAATTGGGCACGATGGACCAGATTGGCGAAGTCGGCATGCAGGGCCTTCTTGTGAGTGCGGGAGAGGTAGGTTGGCTTCTTCCACTTGCATGAGCGCAGACGGTTGAGCAGGCGAGCTTGGTGATGGCGAGTTACTTGGTCCACGAGACTATGTAAGATCTTGGCAGACGGCTCGGCAGATACGGCAGACAAGCTTTGAAAAATGGCGCGGAGAAATGCCTGTGAATCGGGCTCGATGGCGTCGACAGAGGCGATGGCGACCCGGAGTCCCTTTCCTTGAGGGCATCGAGGTTCCTGCACGGTGGTTGCAGCGACAGACTGCGCCCCCTCGCCGACGGCGATGAGGTAGGCGATGTCATCAGCTAGACGCTGTTCCGTAGCGAGTGACAGTTGACGGGGATGAGGTTGTTGGGAGAGGGTGTCGGGGTTTCGGCCGACTACGTCCGCCCCTGGGACGCCTGCATCCGCATCCGTATCCGCATCTGCATCTGCATCTCCGTCTGAGTTCGCATGGTCTGTCGCTAGATCAGATTGCGGAGGCAGGGGAAAAGTTTGCGCATCCACAGGGACTGAGTTGGTCAGTTTCTCGAGTTGGACGACATGTTGGCGGAATTCAGCCTCTGGTAAATGCTTCCAGATGGACTCCGCGGGAGACGCGGTGTTGGTAGGCCTCGCGCGCGGCTTCGTAGATGAAGTGGAAGAAGCGCTCGGCAACGCCTGGGCGAGGCCGGACAGAGACAGCGACATGGGCTGAGTGAGGATTGATTGTCACTGTCAGTGTCAATGTCACCGCGTGGATGGGTGGGTGGGTGGAAAGGAAGGGAACGGCCACAGCGAAAGTCCGCCGAGTAAGAAGGGGAGAAAGATGAATCGGAAAATGGAATTGTTCTCAGCGGTTCCACAGCATCAAGGAGACGCCACCCAATCAGGTGCGTGGAAAAGTAGCTTGAGTGCTGAATTTAGGGCGCCAAGAGAAAAACGTTAACGCGGCGGCAGGGCCCAACGGCGGGAATGACTAACCACCTCCCCAGGGTATCCGTGTACCTAAGGTACCTTAGGTGAGGAAGGGGACCAAGATATCATACTATGTATGGGAGGAAAAGCAGTTTCTAGAGACATCCCTGATAGTGACTACCTAGTTTGCTTCCTCTGCAGTGTAGTCTGTGCTATGCAGCTACATCCAATGATGATGTAGGCGATACAGACCAGTGACTGACGGTCCAAGTCTGGAGTCCGACCGACGGCAGCGGAGCAGATGGAACACGACAGAGGACGGGCGAGTGATGTGCCGGTTCCATGGTGTCGGGAGGTCTAGACCTAACAGTGGTCAAGCACGAGGGAACTGTTAAGGTAGAGTCTACGTCGGCAGAAGGTCCAAGCCGCTAGATGGAACAACGGCGGCGCCAAACTGGAACCAGCAGGTCGGTCGCACTTCCCCCACGATGGCCAGCCCTGGAACCCTTAGACGAGAGTCTTGGAACCTGCGCCAGAGTCTTGGGTGTTTCTTGGAAAATTTGGAGGAAACGCCGCACCTATATCTGCCAAGCCATGTTTGCCAAGAGGACGACGTTGAACTTTTGCCAAGACAGCGACCTGTGACATCCATTGTACACTACGGATACTCTGTTCGCATAGCAGTACTGCGTGGCACCTGAGTGTCTTTGACGAGATGATGGCCTCCTCCGGTCACCAGTCTTGGCACTTGGAACATGAGATGAGCACCTCATCCTGTGATGCCTTTACCTACCTACCCATGGTAATGCCTGTGAACGGTGACTGCCTGCCCTGGGCCGGGCTAATTAGCCCTCACTTGGCCACTGTAAGATGGTCACGGAGCAGCCCGAGTGTCCCTTGCCTTACCTACCTTGGTTGCGTAAGGTACCTCGCCCAGGCTTAAGCATCGTCTACTAGACTCCTACAGGTTACAGCGGTCCAGTGCAGTGGTTAGGCCTTGAGTGTGTCTTACTCTTAGTGAGCTTAGCGTATGGATCCGTAGAGTCGCAGGCTAACATCCAGGGTGGCTGTGTGCCAAAATAGTGCACTGACGAGCCACCCCTGGAGGCTTACCTTACCAAGGGCTTGGCCTCTGAACCTGCTCATCTCTTGACCCTCTGTACGGAGTAGGCCCTCTAAGGGCCCTCCTTAGGGCCACCTGTAGACCCCGTAAGCTCCAATCAGACGCCCCAGCGCGCGCTGGCCGCATAGCCATTCTGGGCCCTAAACTTTATCTCGACCAGCATCAACCACGCAGGCTTCAGGTTATCTGCTGCTTTATTCGTGCTGCCCGTCTCGAGACGAGGCCTCACCCTACGCGGGGCCTTTTCCCCGCCCCCTCTCTCTCCCTCACTCTCTCCCTCTCACCCACTCAGACTCTTCAGTCCGTCTTTCTCTCTCTGTCTCTACCAATACCAGACGTGGTTAGACAACCGCCTCTCCCCGTCTGGAGACCCCGGAGCCCTGTCCCTTGTTCTTGGCCTCACCGTCGTCGCGTACCGTGTACGAATAGCTATCCATATGGTACCGATACAGAGTAGGTAATGACCGTGCAAATTTCGTCTGCCCTCTTCTCCAGTAATGCATACAGTTCATCCCTGACCGTCTCAACACTCGTAGCCCCTTGGTCTTGGAACTTGCCTTTCCCACCGCCTTTAGGCATTACCCTACGCACCTAGGGCGTGCTATGTTCGCATATCCGCCGTGCTGAGTTCGGACGGACGGTTTTAGCCAGGAACATTCGCCCGGCTTCATCCCAGACAGGCGGCTATTCTCGACAGCGTTGACAGAGATTGATGAATCTGCCCTCCAGAGCCACGAGTCAGCCGCGTGCTGACCCGCGCTGTCGGCGCCGACAAACTGGGTCAACAGCCGTCACTGGACGAATGAATTGCTGCGCATCTTCGTCCATGGATATCGGCCGATCAGAGAGTCTTGGCCTTTTGCTGACAGACAGCCACCCGGGAAGTGGAAGTGGAAGTGGAAGCGGCCCCCTTCACACCACGGGGACGCTGTTAATGTAAAAAAACCTGCCTCCACTGGCATAGCGACGGCACTCCCGCCAAGCGCTCGCCAATTTGACTTTTTGATGACAACCTGATTCGGGAAGCCCTTCGGCGGCCCTTCCACACGCGCTTCCCTTCAGGGGTGATTGCTTCTTCTGTTGCCAGCACCGCGCTTCGTTCTCGTGATGTGTTTCCCAACTCCTGACTCTCCCCCCTGCCCTCCCCTGGTCCCGTCCGCGATTGATCACTGCCAAGCACGTGGCCGCGGAGAGGTCATCACTCTCCTGCTCGAGCCGTGGACCGGCAGAGTGCTTGCAGGAAGATCCAAAGGGGGCTTGGTGTTTTGGTGTTTTGACCAGGCAAACCTGCCAAGACGTTGCCTTTTACCAAGATAGTCCTCATCATGACTCCACGAAATTAATATCGCGTCGTCAAGTCATAGCTTTCCGGACCCCACGATCGACTGCTACTATGCAGTGCCGGTGTATATTTACCTCTAGATCTTTCCGCTCTTTCGATCTGTTGTTTCATCGAGCCACCCACAACTCAACTCGTCGAGCACAGTCACTCTTTTTTCCGCTTCTACCTCACGATCATTCTCTGTTTTCGTCGCAATGAAGGCCACAGCCATTCTCTCTCTCATCCCCGCCGTCTCGGCCTTCTGCCATCATGGCACCAGCCTCTTCAAGAGAGCTGAGGGCACCTACGGTTTCGATGCCATGAACGGCCCTCTCAACTGGCACTCCCTCACTGCCGACAACGCTGCCTGTGCCCTCGGCAAGAACCAGTCTCCCATCAACGTTCTCGAGACGAATACCCAGCAGGTTCAGGGTTCCTCCATCATCTTCAGGCCCGCAAACTACGCCGATGGAGCCGAGCTGGAGAACCTGAACGGCGTCCTCGAGGTCCGCGCGAACGGAACCATGTACAACGGCGGCAAGAACTACACTCTCCGCCAGTTCCACTTCCACACCCCGAGCGAGCACCGCATCAACGGCGAACATTACCCTCTCGAGGTCCACTTTGTCTGGGAATCCGAGGCCGGTAACGGTAAGTTTGGAAAATAAGGGAAAGCGGCTTGCATCACAGTTGCTGATTAGAATTAGGCACTTCGTCTCTTGCCGTTGTTGGCTTCCTGATCGAGGTCGCAGAGACCACCGACCCCATCCTTGCTGCCATCTTCAAGAACGTCGACAAGGTCACCGCCGTCGGAGCTCACGCTGCTACCGATCCTTTGGACTTCACCTCTCTGTCTAGCCATCTTGCCAAGAGCACCATCTACCAGTATGTTTAGGACCTACACATCAAACATCTCACATCGAATTACATGCTAATCTCGTAAAGGTACTCTGGATCCCTCACCACTCCTCCTTGCACTGAGTCCATTGCCTGGAACGTTGTTGGAACCCCCCTCAACATTGATATCACGACCTACAAGAAGGCCAAGGGCATCATGAAGTTCAACTCTCGCTACACCCAGAACACCCCTGGCCAGATGAACTTGTTGGAGAACGCCATGGTTAGCCTGCAGAAGATTGTTGGCGGTCAAGGTACGAACTAGATTTACTAGATATCTTTGCAATTGAACTTTTGTTGGCTTTTGTGCAAACTTTGAAACTCCGAAATACAGCCAACCAGAGGCTTGAAGGCGTGATGTTCAATTCGCCGTCTGCTGCTTTGCAAGAACAAGCAATGCCAAGTGAGACATCTCAGTCGCTAAACATGGATTAGAAGCTGAAGACGCCGATCAAGTTCCCGAGCGTCCGTGCAAGAAGGGCAAGAAGCACGACCACGATCGCCAAGACTAAACGGTTTGATGGACAAAAACCAGGCCCCGGAGCCCGCTAATGTAATGCGACGTGACCTGTCGATTGCACAGTCGGCCATGCAATGAGTTTGTTCCAACAGGTTCCAATGATACATGGCTCCATCCATTACCGTGTTGAACGCGAAGATAGTATTGCCTTTGGATGGTCACGGGTGTCCTTTTTTCTTTTAATCAGAAGCCATTTTTTGCTTCGGCACATGTACATAGATTCTTCATGTTAATTCTCGTCCACTGCAAAAATCTAATATTCTTACTTCTGAATCATTTCAACTTTTGCGCAACAGCATCCATGCATCCCTTGAACATCTCGTCCAGTATGCCCGCCAAGACGGGCGTGAAGCTCGGGTCCGTCCAGTCCGAAGACCCGGTCCAACTGAATTCCGTCTTGTCCCCTTCAATTCCAGTAAGTCGCAACGTTCCTCTGGGGTTCGTTGTGTTCGGAACACCGTCTAGAATGAGGTAGCGGATGGTGTGTGTTTCGGGGTCCGCCACCTCCAGACGCTCATGGACGACGGTGCCGCTGTCGAAAGTAAGAGTGCGGACGGCTCCAATTCCGAACCCGTCCAGGCTTGACTTGATTACGCCAGGGAACCAGAGTCTTTCCGATCCGAACGCGGAAATAATTGCCCACACTTCCGAGACGGGGGCGTCGATGACCTGGACAACCTCGTGCGTCTTTTCCTTCTCCATGACGTCGGAACGTGCGGCAGCTAATGAGCGGTGTTTAATTGGCAGGTCTTGAGAAGGTAAGGGGGATACAGTGATGGTGGTTGATAGGAGATTAGGGAACATCGATGTTTGTCGGGAGTTAAATATCTTCTGCTGGTACGTATTATTCAGCGTTGTCCGAACGCCGGTGGGATGCCGCAGTGGGATCCGACAATAGTGACGTCCGCGGGTTGCGGTCAAAAAGGCCCGTTCTCTGTAAAATCCCAGATCAATCACAAAGCTGCATCTCTAAACAGACCCGGGAGCCTAAAAACAGGACCAGTGGCGTTGTCTTTCGAAAGCCTGCTCGCCTGAAAATCCAAGAGTTGAATATATTGTGCGTGGCAACTAGGTACGACAAAGAAATCTTTATTAGGCGGAAAATGAACCGAGATGTGGCAATGAAATGACTTTGAATCCCCACGATACCGACCCAGAGTTTCATTTGGGCTTTCCGTAGTTTGCAAACTCGTTGGAGAGGCCCAGCCTAACACCCTCTTTAGTGGCCTCGTCAAGATTCTCTTCAGGCAACCCAAGCACATCATTGGCCAAGCCGTATCTGTGCTCGACATCGCCATCATTCGAAGGAAAGAAGATACGGGTGTACATCAGCCTTGAAAAGCCAGTCCTATCCCCATTCTTCAGCGCCTCGTGGCCAGCCTTCCACCGCTCCTGTGTGTTCTCATGCGTGAAAGTCCAGTCGCTGTCCGATGTTCCTGTGACACGCTTGACGCTCTCGAACATATCTCGCTGGGATACCAAGAAGCTAGAGATGTAGAACACCTCGTTAGCACGCTGTTGAATACAGGGGGACTTGTCGTCTTCGTTCTCAGGCAACCACTTGAGACTAAGAAACGCCGCAAGGCCGCGGCCGCACTGGGGCCATGTCGAGGTGTTGATCTTGATATTGCCATCGTCAAAGATGATCAGAGACTTCTTTTTCATGTCGAAGCCGTACTGGTCGGACGATAGACCCAAGCTGTACTCGTACCAGAAGCCTGGGGACATGATGATCCAGTCACTGACGCCAAGCTCTTCAATGTCTTTGACTGCCGGCTGGAATGCGTGACCCAAAAGACTGTCTTTCATAAAGGAGGCGTTCTGCGGATCTGGGCCCCAAGCATTCGGCATCACGTATGGAACACCGGCTTTAGCTGCGGCTCTGACAAGCTTGCTCTGTGTGTCCTGAGGCGCGCTGACGTTCATGGTAATGATCAGGTATTGTTGTCCCTTTAGTGCCTCGACGATTGATTCTTCGTCATTGTAGTTGACCTTGGCTGCGATGACGCCCTCAGGTAGTTGAGAATCGCTGTTGTAACGGGTGATGGCGGTTATTGTGTGCTTTCCGCCTTTGAGTAGCTCCTCGGTAACAAATTTGCCCATGGTGCCAGTAGCCTGCGTAGCGATCAGTCCGATTCTGATGAATTGTTGAATGCTATGAAGCTGGACTTACGCCAACAATTGCGACCTTCTCAATGCGATTGATGAAGCCGGCGGGCTGATCATTGGCGTATTTGGCAATTCTCGGGGCCATTGCGATTTGGTTACTTTAGTTGGTGTGTCTACAACAAATTTGCTCAATCGATGGGTGAGTAGACTGTAGGAGACTTTGGTTATCACTGTGAGAAGAGGACACAGAAGAGCAAACTATGGCTGATATAAATATGAAGTTCTATGAGTGGGCTCGGGGTTCGAAAATTGCAAACTCCGAACACCTCGCAGGCAGCTGCATCGGCAAGTCTGAAAGTGGTACCAATGCAAGTCGGGATCCAGTCCGATCAACCATAGGTATGTCCAGAAAAGCCGTAAATACGAGGTTTGGTTAGACTGAAAGTTCTTGTTCAGGAATAGCCTCACCTACATGTCGGTTTCCAGAGCGCTAGCCATTTTACTTATGAATTCCTGGTAACATTTCCGACCAATAGTACTGTTTTGGTAACGCTGCCAGCCACCTGAATCCTAAGACAGTCGAATTGAGGCCCTCGAATACAGAAAGCCGTAATTCAAATCAGCTCTTGCTTTGTTTTGTCTCACATGTGTAGCTACCAATCTCAGCTTGACCATTCAATGACGATGTGTTTCCTCTAGCATCCGCTAGTAAGACTAACACCGGAACGTCGGAGGTGCTGCTTTCCTAAATAGGAAGCTTGCCACAGCTCCCCTTCGGATTTAAAATGCGCTGGCCATATTGGGGATGCGAAATCTCCAGCAACGTGCTAAGCCCCGGAAATAACTAGGCCCATGGTCCGCCGACTAGCACAAGCCAACACCTTCAGAGCGACTTTTGTCCCCAAGTGGCCCGCTAAGTACAATTTCAACCGGCAAAGAACAGTTGGTGAAGCCACTCGCCTAAGCGCACCGGTAATACGTTTCTCTTAATCATCAATGAAGGCAAGCGTCTCAACTTAGGCGCGATCTCGGAAGAGGCTTTCGGGTGTCGGGTATTAGAGTCCACCTTGGGGCCCGAGGACAATCATCCCACTTCCCGCATCGCACGGACGTTGGAAGATTTTTGGATATGGGTTCTCTGTCTCGGATAAAGTTAAACAAAAAGTGAAGCTTAAAAGAGCTCAAATTTCCTACTGCAAGACGCCCAGATTCATGCGAAGAATCCTCGTTTTGGTCGTACCTAGGTGTATCGAGCGTCTAGGTGCAAAACAATCAAGCGAACGAGGTTTTTCAATACGCGCCACAAAGTTATGGCAATTCTTTTGTACGTTTCCACCGAGTACCGTGCTCTCGTGAATGGGAATAGATATTTACAATGAAGCAGACAATCATGTAGAGAGTTTTCGGGCCCACAATAGCGTCAAGCTTACTCTGTGAGGTTGTCTTTCTCAATGGTGATCGAGTCAATGGTCCAGGTGATTCCGTTATCCTTGGTCTGCCACTCAGTGTGAGTTGCGTTGGTGTAAGACACGATGTCACCAATGTTCTGAACGGCCTTGTTGAAGACCAAGGTGATATTGTTGTACGCATACGCATCGAGGGTACCGCAGCCATCACCATAGCACTCGTTGCCGGAGTAGAAGACGGCAGGCCTCATGCCCTTGGCTGTGACAAGACATAGGTTAGGATTGCCCGCATCAATCCGGCTTCAAACGATCGAACTTACAATCGGACTCAGAAGAGAGTAGCTTGCCCTTGGACCAGACCTTCTGGTCGATCATGTCGGTAGAGGAGTTAAGAGATACTAAAATTGAGTTAGCCGGTGCGTTCTGTGTATAATGATGCGGATACAACTAACTCTCAAAGTCCAAGGTTGCGTTTTCGTCAACCTCGACGTACGGCTGGCCGATTTGCCCGTCAGGAGTGTAAGTGCTGGCAGCGACACACCATTGGGTGTTGGGAGCGCTGCAGCCCCAGGCGGTGTTGTCAGGACCCCAGTTGAGCAAGGGTTGGACGAAGTTCATCTTCAGAACATCGCCATTGTTCGGGTTGTCCTGTACACCAATCCACAGGGAGAGCCAGCGCTCATTCTCATTGCTCTTGACCCAGTCCTTCGGAGGAGCAGGAACCTCCATAGAGTAGGTAGCCTTGGTGATGTACTGGCCGCCCGTCGTAGGGCCAAGGTAGAACATGTTGCCATACTCGTAGTTGGGGTAGATGTCGGCCTTGGCTCCCAGAGCCAGGGCGGCAGCAGCGGCAAGAATGGAGTTGCGCATGCTGAATAGTTTTGAGTTGAAAGTAAAACGAGCGACGAGAGATCCTGTCTCTGTGGTTGATTGTAGTCGGTGGTTGAAAGAGTGTGTGAGGTCGGCCAAGGAGCTAGTGTAGATCGCCAAGTACTCGAGATGCTTATATATGTGCCTTATGCTTCAAAGATTATCGATTCGTTTTTTTAGTTGACACTGACCCCTGGTTGAAACAGCGCTTCGTAGAGGTGGACGAACACAGTCGTGGGCCGATCTAGCCCACGGAGAAATTAATCCAATCCACCCGGTTAGTGCGGCATCCAACCGAGCAGCTGGGTGCAACAGAAAGATGAAGAACGGCACCAATCAATTTCTTTTCAAGGGGTAAAAATGGGACGAACGCGTCGTTTCTGATAATGGGATGGGAACGAAAAATCGTACCAACTAACGGGCTCAGTTGCATCAGTCCATCCTCGCCGGGAGCCGGTGTCCCACAAAGAAGTTGGAAAAATGGTGGCCACTAACCCGGTAATGATGCCAATTGAAACACGAGAATTGAAAAATACCAATTAACTACGAATGGAAGCACGGTTGCCTGAGCGAAAACTTTCTGGTGCACTATTCGCGATGTGGCCCCCAAGCCCCGGCAAGTGAAGTCATGGCGTTCAGGGCATGATAACTATCTCGCCCGGCTCTCTTTTTTCCTCCGCGGCATCCCATGCTTGTTCCCAATCTTCCAGTTGGAACTGATGGACTGGCCCCATACCGGCCTTTCTTCCAAGGGGGAGAACCCCAGTTTCAACCATTTTGATGAGCCTCTCGGTCTGCTCCGGAGTGGACATCCACGTTCCCTTGATGGTAAGTCCACGGCCTAGAATGTCCATGTAGCCAAAGTTAACTCCAGAGAGAACGCTGCCCTCCAAGTTGACTTTAGCGCCGTGCCTGAGAACGTTCATGCAACTGGTAAAGTGAGAAGAGGTGGCTGCGCCGGCCGGAGACATGTCCCAAAAAGCGTCAGCTGACCCCCGACAGGCCTTGCGGAGCATTTGAGTGTCCTGCTCAACAGCATTGGCGAGTTTGACGGTGGATACGCGAGAATTTATGGACGCAAGTTGTTTGAGAACTTGCCCATTGCGCCCGATGGCGACGACGTGGGCGCCCATGGCGAGGGCGAGATGCACAGCTGCACTCCCATACCTCCCTGTCGCCGGGGCGATAATGACAGTATCCCCAGACTTAACATCGATATCCGCAAGGCCACCGAATGGGACGAGCATACTGAAGAGATGCGTCAAGTCTTCCATTGTGTAACCAAGCCCATCCTGATCAATATTGCCTAACAGCCTCTCTTCGTTCAGGGGGCGGCAGTTTTCCAGAGGAACCTTCGCGTAGTCGGCATATGTTGAGTTGCGCCATTCTTCCCGTGACAGCTTTCGACTGCCCTCGTCAAACCCTTCCATCATCCCGGAGATCCATATTCCACCACGGTCTCGGCCCTGAATGTATGGATCGAAGAAGACCAATTGTCCGAGCTTCAGTCTTGTTGCGTCGGCTCCGATATCGATAATTCTGCCGATGGAAGCAAATCCAGGGGTGAAGGGAAACGGCAAAGGATGCCCGCTGCTTGGGTTTCGATACACGTTTGGAGAGTTTGCTCTGACAGAGACAGCAATGACTTTTATAACTGCACTTCCTGTGCTTGCAGCTGGCTTTTCGTGCATTTCTAAAACCGCGTCTTGTCCCACCCCCGGAAGAACGACAGCTCGATTCATGGTGGATTTTGCCGAAGACATATTGAATGAAGAAGTCGAGGAGCATGTAAAACATGTGACGAAGGAAACATTGCAATAGCTTACTATGTGCCATTTTGTAGTACGGCCTGTTGAATTCGTACTCGTAACCGGACTGTTGACGGACTTTTAAGCGGGCTGAAACTGCGTTTGGTGCAAGTCCTAGACAAACCACCCAATGGCCTTGCTAAGTCCAGCTCATTGCGGAAATTTGAAGAGGTCAAGTTCTAATTCCCGTTGTGGTACAGGCTTGCCAAGTTCTTGGATGGCCCGCTTTGGAAGGAAACTTGATCACGAATCAGCCACCTAATAAGCGGAGTTTTTCTTGTGGTTGCGGACTTGTAATTAGTAATTCACACAAACTCCGCAACTCGCCTTGATTGGCCTTGATTCGATAAATTCGTACTCAGGTTCAAAGTGCATCAGTCATTGTCTTGATTATAGACGCAAAATGCTCGCCAATGCGTCTAGCAAATCTTCGGTCTCGTGCATGAGCGTTTTTTCTTTCTTTCTTTCCTTCCCTATTTTCCTTTCTTTTCTTTCTCCTTTTTCCCAAAAGCGGGATTATTCAAACTCCCCGGACATTCAGCAAGATACGCCCGCTGTTGTAAGTATGACAGAGTAGGGTGAACCCCCGACGATACCTATGAAACCAGAACTTGTTGATCAGCTTATGCGATTATTGTCGTCTTCAGCCTCGATATTCATAAACACGATACTTGCCGCCTGCCTTTCTCCCTGTTTTCTTTACCTTTTCCTTTTTCCTTTCTTTTGGCTGAGCTGTAATTGAAGAGTTTGGACGCGGATAATCCAAAGTGGTTCGAAGAATAATTGGGATATAACATTACATTACGGATAATTATGGAAAGAAACCTCTCATAGTCTTGGGTTGCCGCGGTTAGTTCCTACTTGCTGGACGCAGTCCGGCGGGGAACTGTAGCGCCAGCGGAGCTTCCAAAGGCAGCCTAGCGCCTGTGCCCTAGAAACCCTTAAGCATCCATCGATGATAAGGTTCAGTCAGCAAGTACCTATTACCAGTGAACAACCGCCTCGGCACACCGCTCCTCGTCACCAACGTACCCGTGTATCGAACGCGACCATGGCAAAGGCAGCTGATGCAGTCAACGTTCTGTCTAGATTCTTATCTGACGAAAGAATTGATGGAGTCTCAGGGCTCAATCATTTCTTCGAGTCGCTGCCAACCTGCCAGCCTCAGAATGTCACCCTAGCCGCGCCACCTACTGACGCCATAGTCTTCTGTGCCTCATCAGTGCTTGCCTTGGCCGATGTCATTTTCTCTGCATTCCAGAGAAGGGAAATATCCGGTAACTATGAACTTAAGCAAAAGATTGACTTGTGAGTGTGAAGAAGTGTTCATGGAGATTGAATGACCATAAGAAAAAGAGACTGACCTATGCCCCCCCTAGTGATGGAAGAAACGCAGTCCTGGTGCTTTGCGGTGGCATTGGTCACTCTACCCCATTCTTGTATGACGCTGTCGCCAGACATCCAATCTACAATGTCATCGCAGAGGAAGTTCAGGGGAAACCAGAAGCACGCGTCTTGCAACTGATTGCCGAGCGCTGGTTCGGGATTCAAGCCCTCGAGGCCGGGTCGGAGGCTGCAATGGTGCTCCCTACTGACCGAGATAAGTGTCTTGTCGTAGTTGAAGATCGTTCCACGAACTGCGGTGCAAACGCATCTGAGTCTAAGAAAGTCCTCGACGCCTGTGGAATCACCTCACCGCGGTCGATCATAGTTGTACAGGACCCCACCATGTCAAAGAGGACCGTTGCAACCTTCGAGAAGACATACGGCATTAACTCTGAGGGTGCACCTCGCATCACCAGCTGGCCAACATTCACACCAAAGGTTCACGTCAAATCAGGTGTAGCTGAGGAGGGGAACCATGATCCACTAGCGCTTCTCCAGTACCTCGAGCAACAAAGTCGTGGCATTACCTCAGATGGCCTATGGGACATGAGGCGTTTTGTGGACTTACTTATGGGGGAAGTACCTCGTCTCAGAGATGATGCAAACGGTTATGGGCCAAATGGCAAAGGATTTCTTGTACATGTGGATATTCCGGAGGAGGTTGAAAGTGCCTGGAAATATCTTGACGGCGTAATCGGGGCCGCAGGTCGAGATCGATAGATGCTATGGCTTGAAAAGCACACCCGAGTCCACTAGAGACTGTACAAAACCTGTGACTGATTTGATAGTCACTGTCGCAAGATTCCTGGCCCCTTCATATGTCGGGTCGAATGATGCCACAGTCAAAGAGACAGGATCAGTGGCTCTGGAGATCTCTCTAAAACAGCCGACAATGTCCGGCTCCAACAAGCCACCAGGCGCCGCAAACCGATTGGCTTTTCCAACAGAGATGTCCAAAGAGTCGACATCAAAATGCACCATTGTGGGACGAAGTTGCTTTCGTCGCAGCACTGTGCTGAGTTCTGCTTCGAAGTCGACTTTCTTCTCAGTATCGCCCCAGACCACATCGAATCCGGCCTCCTCCACTCGGGCTCGCTCCAAGTGATTCACATCTCTCATTCCCACGTGTACCAGACGATCCAAGCTGAGGGCGCGATGTCCGGGCACGGTCTCCAACATTCCTTTCCAGCATTGCCCCGCTAGCATGGCAATGGGCATCGAGTCGAAATAGCCGCTCATGACAGTGTCTGGCGTGTTGAAATCATCATGCGCATCGAACCACACGCAACCCAGTTCTGCGTCTCCGAAGTTTTGGGCTGCATGCAGCCCAGCGGCTACCCCCACAGCAGAAGTGCAGTTTCCCGCGAGAACGATGGGGAACGCGTCCCGCTGCCGCTCTTGTGCGACAAGTCTTGCTGTACGTCGGACAATCTCGAAGCTGCGGCCAATCTCACCTTCAAATTGGTCTACCGGCTCGACGTATATCTCGCGGATCGGCAGGCCAAGATTGCTGAGACTTTTGGATAAGCCGCATGCCTTGAGAAAGCCAGGCCCTGCTCCAGGTCCTTGGTCTCGAAGGCCGACATGATAAGGGGAGATGATCAACGATAGGGATCGAAGGGGTGCTTTGGGCATTTTGATCCTCCGTATAATGCCAAACAAAAACGAAAGAGGGCGATTTGAATGAAACTTGATATCTGGAAAGGTTGAATAAGAAGACTGACGGTGCGATTTTATCCTCCAGACGCTTTCTGGGCCCGGACTAAGATGTGAAGCTCAGTTAAGTTGTGGGGTGCGTCAGTCACACGCTGATAAGTGGGGAGTGCTGTCAAATGAAGGGCGCGCGTTGCAGAGATGAGAACTCCGATACTGGCAAGTTTCCGCGGAGACCAGAGGGCGATCATTGAAACCGACGGGCCAAAATCCGGGCTAAGATAAGCTATTCAGTTTTGGACCGGAATGTGATGTCATTGAATCAGTTTTGTTCTTCGTTCATGCTTCCAGTTAACTTTTGCAACTAAAGATCGAGGAAAAATCCAAAACCGCCGCTTATGCAGCTTTATATCTCCTATCATTATTGACCCAATTACAGCTTCAGATACGCATCTAACATTTGAACCAGTGAGCATCGCTAATTTCGGTGCCTCTTGTTGTGTTGCTACCAGACAGGTTTCGACGCTGCTTCTTTCCTCAGTGCAGCTACCGGGGCGTAGCCCTCCGGTCCCACCTGCCCTCCCGTCTACCACCACGCTCGCCCTAACACCTGCCCCTAACGCCCTGCTTCTTGCCCTCCCGGAATAGGTAACCTTTCACTAAGGTAGGCACTGAGCTCCAGCAAGGCCACTGAGGCTGTACCTAATTAGCGCAGAGCTCCCCCATATTGAATCGCGTCCGACCTTTGCTCAGAACTCCATTTGTAACTCCTTCGCCTGACTGCTTCCGCTACGATTCACTGCGCGTCAGGGCCTACGCTCCGGAAGAAAGCATTTGTGCAGAAGGGAATACACCAGAAAGCATGGCGCTAGGGGGCAAACCAGAGGATAGAGGATGCATTGTGGGAACTGAGACATTCATCACATGGAGTCATGTGAAGGCTAGGACCTTAGCTTTGAATATACTTGGCAAAAGACTGAGGAAATGCAATTGTGTCGGTGTTTGAAAATGTACTTCATTATCAATACCAGAAGACGACTGCGTCGACATTGGCCTCTTTGTTGATCTCATGTCAAATTTTAGTTGTACATCTAAACGGTGCAACCCGACAGAGCATTTGTCTTCAAGAGCCCCAGCTCATGTTTGCCACCTGCTGGCAAGTCTTCCATTGTAATGTCAAAAGTTGTGCTCCATCCGCTTGCGTCAAGAGTAGCGTTTGCACGAAAGTATTGAAACCCGCTGTTTTCCTTGTCTGGAACTGGAACAAACGGCACGCTTTCTACTTCCAACTTTGGGAGCAAGACACCTGGTCGAGCAACGCGATGAGCAAGGTGTAGAAAAGGTTGATTGCCCTCGCTAGCTAACTCTTTGCGCAGGGCTATGACCAAAGACAAATCTCGAGTCATGCCGGTTCCTGTGACGCATGAATCTGTTTGTTGGTACAGCAAGTCGGAATCCACAGGATATCCACCAGTGTTTGAATTGTCCAGAATAGATGTTGCACCGGTAGAAGGTGTCTTGAGAAGAATGTTGAAAGTTCTGATTCCAGTGCTGGCGTTGATGGATGTGGAAAACTCGAACCAGGTGAATGTGTTGCCCCAGAAGCCGTACGACTGGCCACCTCTGCTGCGGGCGCGGCTGGCCACAATCACATCTGCGCCTCGGGAACCTTGGCGATCTAGGTAATCCAAGGACACTTCCAGATCGTCACCGTTGATACCCGTTTCCTCATTATTGCGCACTCTAATGCGCCCTTCGAACAGCAAGCTGCCGTCCGACTGTAGCCGAGGAGGATCCACGTAGGGTTTGATGTCGACGATTTCTAGTGGCTCTGTCAACTTCACTGACGCTGGAACGGTGTCGATCATACGCTCGAAGATTTGGGTGCACTTCAATTTGAATGTGACAGGATCCGAGAGAGTAGACATGGTCGCGTTGCCGTCAGAACCAAAGATGCGCTTGTCTGAATTCATGGTGTCGTTTCCGCCGACCACCAAAGGGTTGGCTGTCTCATTCTCAAGGTACTCAGTCACTACCGCGTTGTCGAAGTTAGTTGGAGAACCATCAAAATGAGCGATGTTCTCCTCGGAAGGCTCGCCGGCTACCATATCTGGGAAGTCGACACTATGTATGTTGCCCAAGCTGTGACCGCATGCTACCATCGTGATCATGTCCTCTGCATGCTTTTCGTTAGTGTACATACCAAGATGAGGCTGTCCTGGCTGATCTCACCATCGTTGAAGCCCGCTTTCTTGAATGTTTGACGCGTACTTTCAAGGTCATCTTCCGGCTTGGGAACCCCGGCAGGTCCCGCTTCAGTTGCGTCGATACGGCCGGCTCGGAAAGGAATTCTCGGCCCGTCACATGCTGCAGCTGCAGCTACAACGCTAAGGGCTAGAAGATCAGAGACTGAGGACTTAGGCGTGAGAAAATCCCACATTGCTGCAAACGTGTTGTTGAAGGCAGAGCCGGTGTTCTCAGGTCGCTCGAGCTCGAACATGAGAGATGCATCAAGCCCACCAGTGCCAGTTGCCGCGTCAAATGTAGACATGTCATGGAATGCACTTCGTATCCACTCCGCTGAATTCTGGACCCCAGGCATACCTGAGCCATGGCTGCAAGGTGTGACCACTGTGATTCTAACTGTCAGACTCAGAGATGAAATGTAATAGACGTTGAGCGAGTCGAAGATGAACACGAACAGTCAGAGAATCCAAACCGGATGTAGCCCGAGTGCATGGCTAAAATGTCCTCCAGATGGTCGTATGTGGAAGGCCAAACATACGACTCCGTTGCTGAAGCCAAGAGGCCCACCACTAGAAGAGACAATCTCGACATGTCCAGGTTTAGGTAGTGTAATCGACAGCTTAGACAAACTTGCTGGAGCAAAATAAAAAATTGTGTTTCTTACTGAACGCGCCTTCCAGACTTTTAAACCGCACCCTTGACCCAGCCAGTCAGCATCGCCAAGATCGCCAATGCAACCTGCCTTCTTCGTCATCAAAGAGAGCCGGTAGAATACGGGACAATCCCATGGGGGTCCACTGAATACGAGACACTGGAAGTCACCTTCTAGATTATGCTTAATTTATTGCCGAATCTGCAGGTCCACCCCCTGGACCGATCCTTCTCGACCAATGGAGGCCATTGCTTTACTACTATGCCCTCCTCATATCTGGGTGCAGCGCCGATACGAAATTGCCGAATACGAAAGAAGGTAGACACAGCCTGATGAGAAGTGCATATGTGAGGTGAGGCCCTACCATCTGAGCCCATCATTTCGACACAGCGACATTAGAAGAAGCCCAAAGCGTTCGGTGGGCTGGCAACTGCTCCAGGAACCTAGTGGGGACAGTTAGACGAATGATTGCTCAGATCCTCGAGAACGAATGGAGAAGGCCGTACATTCATTGGCGAGCTTGACAGAAAGAATACATATCGATTGAGCGACGAGCAGAGCCGTGAGAGATCTTCCAGGTAGAACAACTCTCCAATCGGCATGCCCCATCCGGCAAGCAGCCATTCGTGCAGATGCCACTCCGTGTCCTTGCATGGCCAGACTTCAAGAGATCGTGTATCTCCACAGATAGCTGCAACTTGGTTGTTCCAAAGGAACTCAAGAAGTTCAACGGATGGCTTGACGCCTATGTTGTCAGGCTTACATGTTTTGTACCGCTCATCGAGTTCTCGTCGCCTGCCGAGTGTCATCAACTGATACTGAGCGAGGTACCCAAAACGAAGGACAAGAATATCTCCTGGTCGGAAAACGTCTTTTTCGAGACCCTGGGCAGTCATTGCCTCCATTAGTTCGTTGAAAGGAACTTCATAGGACGAAAAAGCGTCCACCACAATCCCTTGCTCCTGCGCCCAAGCGTACCAGTCAATCAAGATAGCTCGGCCGGCAATGCCTTTCTGGGAAACATCTTACCAAAAGTCAATGTCAGTTAATGGCTACGGCAAGCAATGGCAAACTCACGTTGTATGCCGTTTGGTATGGGAGAATCCGCAAAGTCAGCGGCGGTGCGTCCCATGTAGTAAAGCTAGATTGGACGCGTTAATGCTCAATCGATCTGGTGTGTTAATGACACCTATGGAGATGTGCAAAACCGACCCCTTCTTCTTGGTATGCGTAATGCCTGAAGCCATCCCATTGGGAACTGCACTGGGAATTGAAGCTCCACTTGAAATGCCATCAGCTCGACTCACTTCTCAATTACTCTAATTCTGGAAAACTGTTAGACACATACCTCGTCATCATGAGCGTGCTTGAGAGGTGCCTTGTTAATACGGTGTAACTCTAGAAGCTTCCGGGAAAACTTTGGGTATGAGGCGCCCATCATAGACCAGCTTCAAGCCCAATCAAATCAGCAAGAAGCCAACAACGTTGGTCCAAAGCTGTGACGTACTTCAGAGAGATCCTTTGGCCAGTAATGATATTTTCCTTGGCTGCACTTGCGATAGTGTCGTCTGTGAGCAGATTCAGAGTGCCTAGCTGATCATCAGGGCCCCAAAGACCCCACGCATTGCCGCGCGGTCCCTTCTTATCTAGAGGAAGATCTTTAAACGCTGGAAAATTACCTGTCGTCATTGTGAAGATGACCATTGAAAATTGCGTAAAAGACACCGAGAGATGAAAAGATTGTGCGAGTAACGTTGGAATGTTTGATACTCGGTGTTTTAGAACAGCTCTGCAGAGATTGAACTTAATATTTCTCGCCTAACTTTACACAATACAGCCGAAAGCCCCCGACATATACATCTAAAAGAATCCTCAGACTCCTCCGTTGTTAGCATATGTTTGTCTGCCATCTAGACGGATCAGTTGGCAGTAGAAAGTGGCTTTTGGTGGATCCGGACTCGTCCCGAAGCTTTCCAGCGTAACATCGGAGTCGTCCCGTGGCCGGAAAGGCTCCGGTGTAGCCCCAGCCGGCACATGCATAGCATCTGCCGGTCATAGCTAAATTGAGTCTAGTCACCGGGATGGACGTTTCTATGCACAGACGAAAGATGTATCTGCTTTTTCGGCCGCTTGTCTAACACAACACAGAATGCGGGGACGATCAAAGGGGAATGCATGATCTTGGTAACTGACTGCGGACAATACGGGTTGCGGAGACCCCGCAAATTCAGGGCCAGCAGGCTCGTAGTACAGCAGCAGCACGGATCCTGCCCGACTTAACAACTCATCACACGGGATATCCAGTGTAACAAATATTACATGTTCCCCCGGAATCCAGCCAGATCCAGATCCTTCGTGTGACTTCCGTTATCAGTCAATCCAATTTGGAAAAAACAGCACAAAAACCAGAACTCTGCAATCGTGAAATGGCCAAGCTGGACCTCAAACACCTAGAGACAGGTTCTAGCTCTGACCTGTATGCAAGTCTACCGCCAGAGGATAGGGAACTTATGAGAACTTATGAGGGAAAGAGAGGCAAAAAGGTCGTAAAAAAGGTCAGCTGAGCTGGAGCCGCAACTCGCCGTTTATCATGTCAAGTGCGGAAAGACTTTTGACAGTTTGTGTTACTAATGCCCATACCACCTAGATTGACTACCGCTTAATTCCAATCATGGGTATTTTATACCTCCTTTCTCATATTGACCGAGGAAACATTGGCAATGCGAAGATTGAGGGCATGGATACCGATCTGGGGTTGACAGGAAACCAATACAACATTGCGAGCACCATTTTCTTTGTTCCATACATCATCTTCGGTAGGCTGCATGCATCGAAAGCCTAACGTACAGCATGTATAAGCTAATTACATCGGGTAGAAATTCCTTCGAACATTGTTCTCAAAAAAGTCCGTCCCAGCATATGGCTATCGGCCCTAGTTCTTTCATGGGGGACTGTAATGACTCTCATGGGAGTTGTGAAAGGCTTTCAGGGGATGGTGGTTTGCAGGATCTTTCTCGGTCTTTGCGAAGTAGGTTTCTTTCTCTCTAGATTCTATCTCAAGGCGAGACAGTGCTGATTTAAGTTCATGATGAATAGGCAGGTTTCTTCCCTGGCGCCGTATACATCGTGAGCACGTGGTACCCTCGGCACGAGCTGCAACAGCGCCTCGCCATATTCTACACTGCGTCGGCATTTTCCGGCGCATTGAGCGGACTTCTCGCCTTTGCAATAGCCAGAATGGATGGCGTTCGCGGCATTGAGGGCTGGAGGTGGATTTTCCTCCTTGAAGGTGCAGTGACCATTGCTGCAGGTGCTGCAATGCCCTTCCTTATTCTCGACACTCCAGAGAAGGCGCAATGGCTTACCGAGGATGACAAAAGATTCATAGACCTGCGTCTTCGTCTATCTGGTGTTCGATCTGGCACACAGGAAGGTGACAAGCTCTCTTGGCGGCTGCTTTTGGACACTCTCGTCGACTGGAAGATAGGGCTTGGCATCCTTCTTGCTTGGGCCAACTCTGTGCCGAATGCCGCTTTCAAGTTCACAATGCCTCAAATCATCAAGCAGCTTGGCTTTTCAACAGCAAAGGCGCAAATCTTGACGATTCCTCCGTATTTCTGCGGTGGCATATCGGCATGGCTCACAGGCAGATTTTCAGACCGATTCTCTTGGCGTATGCCTTTCATTGTTGGACCGATGACTGTCTTAGCAGTGTCACTTGGAATACTGTTTCACTTTTCTTCGGATGTAGCTAATAATGTCCCAGCTATGTACGTCAGTGTCATTTTGGCACAAGTCGGCATATATCCGCTTCTCCCTGGCATCACCGCTTGGATAGGAAACAATCTAGCTCTCTCGTGGAAACGATCAATCGGTATAGCTTGGTTGCTTGCCGCTGGAAATTTAGGCAGTAAGTGGAAGTCTACGATTACTTGCCGCGTCCATTCTGCATGTACTAATACCCTAGGTACCAGGCCTCATCGGAACCAATATCTTCTTGGATAAGGAAGGTCCCCAGTATCCCACAGGATATGGAACTTCGCTTGGTATCATCTGTCTAGGATTGATTTCAGCTGCTCTCTTAGAATGTCTGCTGTGGCGGTTAAACAGCAAGAAGTCCAAGTTGTCTCAGCACGAAATCAGACAGAGATTCTCTCAAGAACAACTAGATGGAATGGGCGAAAAGAGCCCGCTGTATCAATACACCTTGTAGAGCTTTAAGAGTTGATTACGGTGGAGACTGTATCGCTATGTTCAGACTTATCTACAAGCCTGCACATGTAAAATTATACCCACAGAAGATCGAATCCAGACAGCAAGCAACATTGAACATGTGCGTAGGAAAACTGTGAGCTGGGGTCCATTAAAGCTGGGCTAATTCTTCAATATGATTTCAATAGAAACTTGATTTCTAGGTATACCCTCGTGAATGATAGCGGTAGGTGAAGTGTAGTTGCCAGTTATTATAGGAGAGTAGCATATTATTCTCTTCTAGATTCAGGTTTTTAAGACACAATATGCTATAAGTGATCTCATCTTGGATCAGGTATACTGGAACAGGTCTTTAGATGCACAAACAAATTCCACATGATCGCCCTTACAGCTGGAGAAGGGGGGCATAAGATAGATAAGGACAGCAGGTCATAGTCGTAGGGGTACATTTAAGGTTGAAACGGCATTTTTATATTAATAGATTGATGTTGATCATTCTTTCGGAGCCATAGGCAACTCTCAAGATGCAAACCTCCATCCATTAGATTCACCAGACACCCTCTCTTGCTCATCCAACTCTCTATTCTTCTTCCGACAGTAGAATTTGGTAACGAGGACAAAAATAACTGTTAAACCACAGCCAACAATGATTGCCCCGCCCCCAGTTTGATAATATGGCTCCTGATTTGTAAGAAAGAAGTACGGCGTAAACCAGTGAGAGACAGAGGAGACACAATTAGCAATAGCAATCAGAGCAGCCCTCTTAGTCCGTGGTCGTGGTACAACGGTTGTTTCCCAAGATATTTGAAGCTGCCGTAGTCAGTAACGGACTCTTAAATGCCTTAGGCTAGGAACCCAACACTTACATTAAGGCCGACGAATGGACCGGTGACCAATAGAATCATGCAGAAATATCTGGCCCCAACATTCAACGTTGTGATCATTACGATGCATCCAACCAGTGTCAAAAGAATTGGCACTATGATGTGGTAACCATGCTCAAGCATTCTCCCGGATGACCAGGAAACTGCCAGAGTAACAAGAAAAGCGATGATAGGAGGAGGCGCTTGGATGAGATAAGTGGTGGTGTTCCCAAATCCAAGGGTGGCGAGAATCTAAAGGACAGGTAAGTAAATTTGCAAGCTGAGGTCGCATCAGGTATGGACATAACCCACCGACGGGAAGAAGTCTTTGTAAGACTGCGCAATAATAAGAAAGAAGTGAATAGCAGAGAAGAAGTACGTGAATGGGTCTTTAAGTGCCATCCACACCCCTCCCCAGTAATCGCCCTCGTCATCTTCAGATCGACCGCCGGCCGACACAGTCTGTCTGTACTGAGCCATTTGTGACTCCTCAGCAGTGAGGAAATAGGTGCCAGTAGACTCGGGAAAATTGGGGATGAACCAGAAGCTAGCCAGACCAATCATGATACTGACAATACCTGTACTAGTGTCAGGAAAGAGAACATCACTGTATGTCTGCAGCAACTGACCTTCAAGGAGTAAGAACCACTGCCAAGCTGAGATTCCAGCTACTTCGTCCATATTCTGAAGGATTCCGGCCGCTAGAAGGCCCGAGATAGCCTGCGAAATGGTGTTTCCAGCATGCCAGATCCCCATGCGGAGGGGAGACTCGTGCTTCGTATACCATGACGAAGTCATCAGAGAGACTGCTGGCACGAACGGACCCTCTGTTACGCCTACAAAAAAGCGGCACAAGAGGAAACCCCAGCCGGCAGTGACAGCTGGCATACATATGGTGGTGATAGACCACCCGAGCATACAGCACGGAAGCAAAATCCGCGGCTTGCCCTTCGCAATGATGACGTTTGCGGGAACCTGCGAGATGATATATCCAACGTAAAAGAGCGAAATGCCGGCGGACCACATCGTGTCTGACATGTTCAGATCAGCTTGCATGCCGGCTAGTCGCGCGTTCGACACGTTTATTCGGTCCAAGTAACTTGACACAGTTAGTAAGGGTTACTCTGTCAACAGAACAGATCTGAAATGGAGCAGAAGAGTCCGAAACTAACTTCATCATGAGCATGGCACAAACCATTGGTAGGAACTTCCAATACAGACGTTTGCGAACAGCCCTGTCGAGTGCTTTGAGTTCATCAGGGGTCTTGTCCCTGATGAGGTCGTAGGGTTCCAGTAGAGGGTCGCGGGCTGGGGCATTTTCTTCCCATTCGATACCGACCTTAACGTCGATCGAGCCGCGTTTAGAGTTGTGAGGAAGTGTCATGTTTGCCGGGGAATGTCTCGAGATGAAGCTTTGGTGGGTAAAGTTGGAAATATTTGGAAAAGGCATCTCGCGAGAAGGTTGACACCCTTTTGTAGCCCAGGTTGTCATGACTGGGACTTTGAACGACCTGAACACGAGGTCAACTTGGGAAAGCGTGATGTCAATTTTACAGATAGCAAGCTCTAGTTTCCCCGCATTGAGACTCCGCTTCCCCGCGGATCCAACGATTGTGTGTTTGTTGCGGGTTGTCTGGGGTCAGCTCCAGCAATTACCGGAAGGACTCCGACACTCAGAGACTCTGCTCGGACTTGGTCCGCATCGGCAGCTGATACCGTAAGTGGGCAAGTGCCTTGAGGTAAATGTTGCGCCAAGACTGCAATTGGATAACTGCTTGATTCAATGGCCGAAAATTGACCCCCATGACCTGATGTATGCTCACCGACATCTTTATTGATACATGCCAAGTTGCCTTGAAAATCTGATCCCCACTATGCGACATCAAAGCCAATGGATGGTAGCTTTTTGCCCGAATCATCCTGAAATCATTTAACCGATACCTATTAGCAACATGGACTACACAACATTCCACCTGCGACTCCCAGCAAAATGGAATAAACTGAGTGGGGCATTGATACAGCGCGTTTTCTCTATCTATGCAAATGTGCATCGAATGAGTTGTTGAGATCGACGCGGAATAACATGCGGGAAGCTCTCCCAAGTGTTGACCTTCGGAAAGATTAGCAGACGAATCATTGGTAAGGGATTGAAGAGAGCAATAGCTATCTCACACTGGCTATCGCATGGTCACTGGTCATCATACGCGTGGAAAGACCCAGCAAGACCCGCTGGAAAGCTGCGAGTGCAGGGAATCTTGTTGCCGCAATCGTTACAAGCGTCGAGGACTTATTGATTATTTCCGTCACTTCGGCGAGCCGACGTCCTGCAGACCTCTCCCAGTTCAAACGCCAGGTGAGACAGGCGAAAGTGACCGCGGCTTGGAAGAGATCGTACGCATCAATGAAGCTGCAAATGAAAGTTCCTTGGGTAAATAAGTCGTAGCATCGATTGACGAACTGCCGGGATGTATTGATCGTATCGGTGTCAAGATCTTGAATGCTGCCAAGGAACGAACTCATACTCTCACGCGTTCGAGGCGTTGACGAGGTGAGATGAACCAGAGCTCGACAAGATAATTGGTGAAAAAGGTCCGAAAGCTGCTGAGTAGACGCCAATTGACGATCACCGTTAGGAGGCAGGTCTCTCCAATGGATGATGTTGCTATAAGTAAGCAGAACCTCGTCATTTCTTCCCTCTCGGATGCTCGAGATTAATTGTGAAAACAAAATGAGGTAGCGACTGATGGGTAGCCTTTTAGACGATATATCCGTCAATCCTGGTACACTCCCATCTTCATTTGGGAGCTGTATTGCTTTTGTCAACTTCAGAACGGTTGGCTTTGCATTTTACTCTCTATTTGCTTAACTCACCCGTACCGATATGTCGTCATCTTGAATACTGACTGGGCGGTCCATCACAAGACTAATCATCCTAGAGCAAAGCTTAGCTCCAGAATACCAAGTGACTCCTAAGCAAAATATCATACCGGTCAAAGTAGTAAACAGTCCAGAACAGCCATCGGCGTCTGTTGGCCTCCGGCATCGTCAAGTTGGAATGGGCATCTGGCTCCCGGTGAAGACCAAGGGAGATGCACGTCTTCATGGCCAGACCCAGAAGATGCCAGGTAGAACCGCCAGAGGAGTTGAACAAAGAGTAGACGAGAAGCATAATCATGCAGTGTATGTGCTCAGGGGCCATTTCCGTACGCAGAATGGAAGGCAACTCCTTGACTGCCGTAGAATGAAGGCCTGTACTAAGTAATGAGAGATGGGTCGAACTCGGAGAGATCAAGATTCCAATGGCGCAGGCCATGTGAACATTGAAAACATGCAATGATTGGGAGGTCTGTGCAGGCTGAGATTGCGCTCTGCCTGCCATAAAACCCTCACATTGCCGGAGAAATATGTCCTCGTCGATATAGGGCAACAGGAAGGACCACTCGAGAAACTTCCGAACATGTTCAAGTGTTGAAATCTGGCTTACGGAAGCAAGGTGGTTGCTGATACCAGGAGAATGGGGTGCTGGAATAGCTGTGGATGGGTCGCGTCCATCGATAGACAGCGCCCCTGAAATCACTTCGGCCAACGAGAATTTTCTGGGCAGATCATCCGAGTTATCTCGAGGTTCGGCCATAGCGCTGCGTGATAAGAAGCCGATTGCCCCCATAGTGGCTCTCACAGATGAGTCGTCGTTCTCATGTCCATTGCTACCGGCAGGATGAGTTGCCTGACTGGAGATGACCGATGTAGCATCCCGAGATATTGCACCATTCCAATGATCAGGAGACTGGCCCAAAGCCGATTCAGCTCGACAACTGTACGTGCGCGAGCGTTTTCTAGAAAGAGATTCTTCTTCAAGATCAGCAACCCGCCTCTTCAATGACGCCACGTAACTGAGGTCTGTTAGCAGATATGTTGACAGATGGGGGAACAGAAGGTGATACCCAATAACAGAAGTATGCGAGAGCTCGGATAGGGTGTTGAAATCTTGGTTTCGAGGGATGCAATCTACCCCTAGGACGCTGCATGAGTTGCATGCCGGCAGACGGCGATCGCACTGAAAACCGTCAGCTGATGCTGGCATCGAAATGTGATGGGCAGACACTGGGATCATATACCTTTTGCTTCCTTTTCCAGCATCTTTCGCAAGCTTGCGGTCGGGTATGGGCGGTCGTTAGAGGCCGCTCGAGGTCTGTCGGGTTCGAAGCTTCCCCCGCACCTGCAGATGAAACCGAACTCATGGCCCAGCCGTCTGTCTTCTAATATCAGGTATAGATCCAGACGAGAGGAAGCCAAACAATTCTGGGCGATTCAAGCAGTGCAGGTAGTCTGTCACAACATCAGCCTTGGCAACATCAGCTGTGCTGGTGAATTTGTCAGGCCCAGGACCTCGCACCTCCGACTGTTTGCCGATGTCCCTTTTCCTTACGTGACAGGGGTGGCCTTATTACGTGGTCACAGGATTCGCGGGGGTGGACGCCAAGCCTCCATGGGGAAGCTGAAAGACCGTGATTGGCCCCACCCACATCTCTCGCAAGTCCGCGCAGATCGCGACAGAACCAGAGTCATGAAAGGGAACAAGGTAGGTAGACAATGCGATCTAATCGAGAACAATCGTGGATGAAATTGAGTTGTTGACGATAATATACCAACGATTCAAGTCGCCGAACGATGAGTGAGACATCTACCGTGGCTAATTCTAGAAGTGTATTGATGCTTCCTGACATATTTATGACTTGCCGTTCGTAGCTGAAGTTGCCCTAACGCTCAGACTAGCCATCTCAGCAGCTCTCTTCGTGGCACCGGCGATGAGCAATGGGCCATCCGTCGCAGCCATGACCCAGCGGGCGCCCATTTGGCAGAACTTCTCGACTAAGTCCATTCGTGAGTGAAGACCTCCAACTCCAACCCATTTCCCGTGCTTTTTACAGGCCGCAATTGTTCGCTCATAGGCCTCTGTGAGTCTAGGGTTTTCGTAGTCGCCCGGAATGCCCATTTCAGCCGTCAGATCGTTGGTACCAATGAGGAGAGAGTCTACGCCTTCTACCGCTGCGATCTCATCAACCAACTCTAGTGCTTCGAGAGTCTCAATCATTGGAATGACCAAAGTAGCCTCGTTGGTGACCGGGTTGGAGACCTTCGCGGGAATTGTACGGAATTGGTAATGAGGAAGCCCGTTGGTTGACGATCGGGTGCCGATGGGCTGGAACTTGGCAGCGGCAACAACGTCCCGTGCATCCTGAACACTGCGAATGTGCGGCACAATGACACCAAGTGCGCCACCATCCAAAATCCTGGAGACGAAGAAAGGATCCTTGCTCGGGGCACGTACGATGGGCGAGATGCCAGCATACAGCGCGGCGATGCACAACTGGGAGGTCGTCTCGAGGTCGAATGAGGAATGCTCCATGTCGATGAGAATTCCATCAAATCCTGCGGTCTTGGCCATCATAGGAAGCTCTACCGACTTGACTAGTTTGACGCTAAGAGTCGATGCCACCTCGTTACGGAGGAGTTTCTCTTTGAGCGAATGGGGGATCGAAACGGCCATTTTGAAAGATGAAATATCGAATATGGATGAGCATATCTGGTGGATGCGCTATATACAAACATCTCTAATGGTGCATGTTAGAGGTGTTGTTATATGACTTTCTGACTGCGGGTTGCGCCTTGATGCCCGGACTCGTGCCGAAAGATTCTGCAACTTTTCGGCACCTCCGCACCTTTATCGGCCCTCCGAAACCGTGTCCAAATCATAACATAACCGGAACGATTCACAAGAGGCTTTTCGGCGGCATTCCGTCATCAGAGTGAGACTAGGCATAGGCAGACAGGAGTGCCGGAGGCGGTCCGACCATATCGGAGTACTTCCGGGTGGATACGTCAGGTATCAAAGGCAACTAAACTTCGACCAAGCTGTGTGATGGTTGATCTCCACAGCGCCATATTTCACGAATCGAGCCAAAAGTTCTCAGGTTTAAAATTGACTTCATCGACCGCAACACAAAGACCAAAGCCGATCGAGGACCAAAACCACCTACCAGCACGGGTTCACCTTCAACCAGCGAAATTCACAACATGGCTCCGGTAGTTATATCTGACCCATCCACGGGTACGCTTTCCGGCACCAAGCCAACCGTTTACGTGTTGGATTCGTTCCAACCTGAGGTCATAAGCTTTTGTGAAGAAAACTTCAACACAATTCTACCCGGGCAACCTGAACATGCCAAGTGGAAGGAGAATGTTCGGTTCCTTCTCATGCGGTCCTCGCGTCTCACGGCCGAAGACATCGCTGCTTGTCCAAATCTTCTTGCCATCGGAAAGCAAGGCGTCGGAATTGACAAGATTGATGGCGATGCTTGTTCTGCGCGTGGCATCAAAATCTTCAACACCCCCGGTGTCAACGCGCGTGCTGTGGCTGAAATGGTTCTAGCTTTGACAACAGCCGTGGCAAGACAAGTGGGCAGCATCGTGGGAAAGCAAAATACTGGTATTCTTGTACCTAAGGAGACGTGTTCAGGCATTATCCTATACCGCAAGACGATCGGCATACTTGGTATGGGCAACATCGGGAAGGCTGTTGCTCAAATCTTTCGCGGAGCGTTTGAGGCGGAGATTGTGGCTTACGACCCCTACTTGCCTCCTGAAGCCTGGGCTGAAATTCCTCATTCTCGCGCCAAGTCGGTATCGGATGTCTTATCAACTTCCGACGTTGTGACGGTTCATATGCCGTTGACACCCGCCACCAGACATCTTCTCGGTTACGAACAATTCAAAATCATGAAAGACACAGCCATAGTCATCAACACAGCTCGGGGAGGCATCATCAACGAGACTGAACTAGAACGTGCCCTTTCGGAAGGACGCATATGGGGAGCTGGCTTGGACTGTCACGAGGAAGAGCCTCCTAGCAAAGAGAGATACGGAACACTGTGGGACGTTGGCGCGATCAGCACGCCGCACATTGGGGCAGCAACTAGAGAGACTCAAGTCCAAACGGGCATGGCAGCAGCTACGAAGTTGCTAGACTATGCCAGAGGTCGAGCGTAGATAGAAATGTGCGGCGAATCAAATTCACCTTCTAAACCATCTTGTTAATCATTCATTATCACAGGAAGTGTGGTGTGACGTGGTATTACTACACTGCGCCTGAATGATACTCATGAGGAGCACAGTGTAATATTGTGCATCCACATGAGATGTGTCCGAAAGTGAACAGAATGGTATGTTTACAAGAAAGTGAATTGTGGAGAGATATTGTACGTTGTACTATTGGAATTCGAAAGCATCCGACGCTCCAATGTGCCTATCTGGATCTCCATATACATACTCTCCCAAGACAGACTCCATGTTCCACAGAGTTTCATCATTCAGAAATGCCCATTCGAAGAGATCGCTCCCTGGTGAGAAGTTATCTGGAACCGCCAGCGTCGTATAATTGTCTCTTACACTACTTAGTGACATTGCAGTGTCGCCCGGTATGACCCTCTCCACGGGGAATGCAAACGCGAGGTTCTCTGTAATGTTACCTCGAAAGCTGTTTTCTTGAAGTCTTGCATCAAGGTTCGTGTCCAGGATGTTGGATTCCGAGGAGGCCTGCGAGCCAAGAGCCAAGTAGTTTGAGGTTCTCATAGAACTGGATGACCTGTCCGATGATGATGGCCGAAACGTTGAGCTCACGTCATTCGGATCTCTGGTCTGAGGCGGGTTGTCTGATTTTAACGCATCCAGAATCTTGTTCAATTTTCGCGTGGTGTCGCGCCGAAGTGCTTCGAAAACAGCAGCATAGTGCCTTGCACTTGGTAGCTGCTGAGACATGTCCTTCAACGTTTCTTCGCATTGAAACAGACCAGCTGAGGCATCTGTGATGTCTTCTTTCTCTAATCTTGTTGCTGTTGAAACACAAAACAGTACAGATAGACCAGCCGTGAACATCATGTGAACATAGCTGCGGGTATGTGTGATGAGTGGGCGTTGTTGGCACAATGTTGAATAGGTCCAAATGGTTCGGAGTGCAGTCTTGAGGCATACAATGCAGATATGACGAGGCGTTTTTCTGTCTCGTTTGGGTACGAGGTCAATGGCTCGTCGGACAAGGTAAAGCTGCTCCCTGGCTAGCAATAGATCATACCAGCTCTGCGACTCATAGAGACATCTTGGCTGTTGAAACACTGGAGATTCGTCTCTCCAATGCTGTAGCTCCTTCATCAGGCGATCCAGAGTTGTGTATATATATCCAGGAGCAAAATGACTGTGCGAAGACTCGAAGTAGTTCTGCGCGAGCCTAGAGAACTCAGTGTGAATTCGGGATGAGATTTGTCGCAATCGCACGGAAGTAAAGAAGACGGTCATCTCTGTTGTCTCAAGAGTGATATGTGACAGCCGAAAAGCTGAAAAATCTGTTGAAGATTGATTTGCAGTAACGAGATCCTCGTCATTTGCATCTGCTGGAAAGCTGGTCTCGATGTCGCGGTCATCGATACCGAAGGGTTTGCCAAGTAATGTAGAGCTATATCTGTCGATCATGTAGAACTGCCAGAATACTCGTCGTTCCATTTGGGCTTGCATGAAGTTCGAGGAGGGATTCTCGTTGAGATGCAAGCCTTGTTCGATGCATAGACGACCACATAGTCGAATGATATCCCAGATTGACGTGCCTTCAAACAATGATGTGAGTCCGGGGTGTAAATAGCAATATGTATTGGCCTCGAACGTACCTATACGGTGGTATATACCAAATCGGCATATCAAGAGAAGGTCCTGAATGGAGGCCAAGCCTCGTGTAAGAAAGTCTGACCCCATGTGTTGCAAAGCAGCGAGATAGTATCCTTCCGGGTGCTGAGTGTGAGTACCGTTCCTGAATGGAAATACTGCCCCCACAGCGAGAATCATGAATGTGCGAAACAAATCGTGGTTTGAGGCAGGTTGATCAGCCTGCGCGAGTACGAAGACCCGGCCTGAGAGAGACTTGACCTCGTCTCGACGAAGAAAAGGGCTTTGCACGTGAGACCAACTCAGACTGGGTTAAAGTGTCAGAAAAAGTGGTTCAGTAGGTTGCTTGAAATGGCTGGCAACTATTTTTCGAACAGAAACTCGCCATCTTCAGCCGAAGGAAGACCGCAAGGTTGAAATGCAGGCTCAGGGGCGCTTGGAACTCTTGCCAGCAGTTGAAGTAGTTCGGTATTATTTCTTCTCAAATCTGGATCGGCGAAGAGCGAAGCCATGAATCTCGATCGCCTTAGAAACATTTCGAAAAAGACATCATGTTCAAGCCGTGGACTTACCCGAGTCCCTCACCGTGTGAGACACTGGAGTTCTCAATCGAGGCCACAGTCCGACCGGCCTCCGCGGTGGGCTGATCCGTGGCATTGGTTGCTGAGGCTTCATCGATATGAAATGTGTGTGAGTTTTGAGATAATTGCTTATCGCGTTGTTCTAAACGATCTATCTCCCTGTGAATGGCCATCAGCTTTCGTATAATCAGGAAAAAACACGGCGGGGCAGGTCAATCCTTACGCTCGTGAGAATGTTTCGTTACCACCAGGGTTGAGCACAACGCAGTCGCTTCCTGCTTTCGAACACGGGATGCATGCTGGCCTTGTACTGTCACACTTGGCAAACAAACATCAGCCGTCCGCACTAGGTGAATGATAAATCGCTTCTCTAGCACCTGTGGCTAGGTACATCTTGAAGTTTACGGAGGCATACTTTGATCTTCTTCTGATAACACAACTGACAGGCTGGGAGCCGGGGTAGTCGATCTGCAGTGGAGTTCATTTTGGACATGACCTCCAACGATTGTCTCAAGGCCAATGCACGGCTTGCGACTTGTGAATACCCCCTTGTGTTAAACCGTCGATTGCGACATGACTTTCGGAGTGACTCCGACGAGGGATTTGAAGATGGGGGCATCGGCTTGGTTCGGCTATTTGGACCTGAGTCTTCTGCCCCGCTCAGCGCTGGGGGTCGGGATCATCCCGCGTAAGGTAGGTTGCGGATCTCCGCTTCCTTGACAAACACGTCGCTGCAAGATCGCCTAGGTTCTTCAGTGTACCTGCCGCTATTCTAATTGGACGCTAAAATCCGTGGAGTTTCACGCGTCAATCCCATTTTTTGGTTTCCGAAGACGGCGCCTTTTCGGGGCCTGTACCTTTGCGGCGATCGCCGAGCGTCCACAGGGTTTCCGGCCCCGCCGCGTCGGAACTGCAGCCCGCACAATTGAAGGCCTGGCACAACTGAAGAGTCACAGGAGATACCCAATAACAGAAGTATGCGAGAGCTCGGATAGGAGGACAAAGCGTTGAACAGCAGTATTGTTCCAAAGATGAAGCTCGAATTGCAGAATAACCCTATCGTATCTCAAGACTGCTTTGCTTGGGATGTCTCATTCTTGAATCCAACAGCCAGCAAATCCCCTCATCGTCTTTGTCGGTTCCTTGAACATTCCTTCTGTGACGTCCATCAAGTACTGAGAGCAGTGTTCGGTGTGCCCCGGACTTGTAACAACCGTATCCATGGCGCGCCTTTCGTCGAAGAGAACGTAGAATTGACGCCTCCACATAATAGCGCAGTGGTTGATGTGATCGCGGATCGACGTCCAGTAAAAGTCTCGATGTGCCATTTCGTCAATAGTCAGGCGATGCGTCATGTTGATATCGGAGAACGCGCCCCAGCTGTTGTCATCGCGGTACTCATCTACCGATTCTTTGTCAAAGCAAGGTTGTGGAACCCAGTGGTTAAGCAGGATGTCATATTGGCAACCTTGGGCTTTTGCTTCCTCAGTCGAGTTTCCGCAATTTATGAGACGCTTGCCCGAAGTAACGTTGTGCCGTATGCCGGCTAGGTGATTCTCAAGTATCGTAGGGTGAGTCGATGCCGAGACTTGCGTCGAACTTGTCGTCATTGGTGAAGGGGCGACAAGAAAAACGACGAGACCCCATACCAAAGATGTCGCAATGAAAACCAGCACGTGGGATAACACTGTCGTTCGGCGTTTAACGTGATGCTGTGGAGGACTAGTCTCCTCGGCGGCCGGGTCGTCCGAGTATTTTAGGAAAGGCTGATATTCGGGAGTTGAAGACATTCTGGGTGCGAAGTTGCATGCAACTCTTGAGATGGTCTGATGATGTAGCAAGAAACTGCAGTCGCTGTCCCTCGGAAGGGAAACTCTATGGTTTTATTCGGCCGGTCGTAATAACCGTGCTCTCTCTTTGCCCCTGATGCTACAAATGGTGATGGCTGTGAACGCACGCGCATGTTACACATGCTGTTTTAAATCCAGACTCTCCGCAAACATGCTCACATGCTGCACAGACCGTAGTTCCGTTTCATCCCAACATCTCAACCTGAAATTGGGCCTGATGTTTCAGCTAAATTGATGATCTAATTGGGTAACTTTAATTTTGTCTCTTCTAGGCTTTTGCGATTGGCTATTCACCACATGGCTCAGGGATTTAGGCGACAATCATTCGACGATGCTGGCGACCATCAGCAGGGATGCTGGCGGCAACTCGTGTCTCCGTGGGTGTCTTGATCAAATCGCATTTCGTCGCTAACATTGCGCCACGATGCAACCAAGAACGGCCGATCGAGATGGGTGAGTGTGCGGTTGCGTCTAGATAGTGCCGCTGAATGAGGATGTGGTGTCGTAAGAAGATTGATGCACATAGATGCATTGCATCGCCAATAGACATTCGCACGAGAGAAAATTAAATGTTCGCTCTGGGAGGAGCTATCCTAGACTGGGACGCTGTCTTGACAAGTCTATTACCTCCTGAGTCTTGGCCGTGGTCCTGCACCCCGGCAATGCCAGTCGACCTTTTGCACGTTCCCTTCCAGGCTGTCTGTGATAAAGATGGTCTTGTTGTCTGGGCCCCCAAAGCAGCAGTTCGTCAAGTTGATGCCAATCGTCCCGCTGACTATGCGTACTTTAGGGATTCCATTCGAATCTACGACGAAGATGGATCCTAGACTTGGATGACAAATGAAGAGACTGCCCTCTTCGTCAATTGCTAGTCCATCTGGACCAGCATTCCCGAACGACTGAAAAAACACACCAGCTTTGGTCGTTGTGCCATCAGGGTGAAGAGGGAGTCGCCAGACCTGGTTAGATCTCGTCATTGCGACGAACAAAAACTTTTCATCGGGCGAGAGAACCAGTCCATTTGGGGACACGCCGTTCTCCACGAGTGTCTCTAGCTTTCCGCCAGCCAGGAACCTGTACACTTTGCCAGTTGGGTCTGTCATACCGGTTTGGCCTTGGTCGGTGAAGTAGATGCTTCCTTGAGAATCAACAATCAAGTCATTTGGGCCCTTGAATCGCTCAAGATGACGTCGGGTGATCACCGGTTTGATCGTCTTATCGGATGGGTCGAAGGAGAGTATACCCTGAACATGATCGACTCGGTAAGGCTGATATGTTGCGGATCCACACGGTCACTTCTACGTACCTGCTTGTAGTCTGCAATGATCAGGTGACCATCGTGAGTTGCAGCCAGCCCATTCGGTTCACCGTCCCATTCCGCGACAACAGTTATGGTCTTCGCCGGGTCAATCCTGAGGATTCGACCGTACGGAACATCCACAACGTAGAGGTTGCCGAGATCATCGACGACTGGTCCCTCAAGGAAAATATGTTGAAATCGTCGCGCAAAGCCACCCCGCCACTCGGTATCTTTCCCAAGGCAGCGGAGATCGTCTGGAATTCGAACGTAGAGTTCAGCCTGTATAATCGGGGGTACGGGATAAAAGTTCATTGCGAGAAACGTCGGTGTATAATCAAGCGCAGTGTTATCCAGCAAACACAATTAGAGATTGAAAGATTTCGTCAAGGAGCCAATCCAAAGTCACAAGCAGTCGACATCTCATGGTCAGGTTTTCTCGCAGGTTTCTCGCCAAGTATGTGGGATCGGCAGGGTCGGAAATCTTCCGGTGATTAGTGTCTTCGGACCGGGTCCGGGCATGACTTTCGGCGCAGTTCCGGATCATGTGTCCTAAATGGTAAGCTGTTTGTGTTCTCCGCATATGATCCCTGGAATCCAGGACGTAGCAGCTTGCGGGGTCCGGGGAAAGTTGAGAAATCATGGCATTAGTGGGAATAGATATCAAGGAACGAGTGTGCTTGTCCTCAATGTAAACAATCAAGCGATTCCACAACCTTCCTAGGCGAGTGTAATTCAGCAAATTGCTCAAAATGTCCCTCATCAGCGCCACAACTGCTGCTGTACGAAACAGCCCTAGAGAAATATTCAATCGATACTTGTTTATATGCACCTGGATATGGAGCTTCTCGGGGGTCGCGAAAGGGTTTGATGAAGGTATGTCCCTAAAATACACTAGTGTCACCCAAAACACACACGCTCATGAAACTCTCTTCACAGGTAATATCGCATCGCTGGTGACGATGGCCGTATTCAAAACTCGATTTGGGATAAGTGGTCAATCTGAGAGCGAGTATTCCAACACAAAAGGATGGATTGTGGCTATCGCGACGGCGGGTGCTGTCCTTGGTTGTTTGGCCTGCATAAATCTTACTGAGAAGTTGGGCCGCAGGCTGACAATGCAAATCTTCACATTGATTTACATTGCCGGAATACTGGGACAAACATTCTCTGCTGGAAATATGGCGGGGCTTTACGTCTCAAGAATCATCTCTGGTGTCGGAATAGGTGCTACAACGGTGCTGCCTCCCGTTTACATTTCCGAGGTAGGAACCAGAATTACATGATGGCACCTTGCTTCGGAAACTGATCGATGTTGTAGATTGCCCCTAGATCAATACGAGGTCTTTTGACACTTCAATACACTTGCTGCCAGCAACTGGGAGTTGTATTCGGCTTCTTTTTCAACTACGGCATCACGAAACACTTTGGAGGCTCCCAAATCCAATGGCAACTGCCAACCGCCCTCCAGATTGCGCCTGCAATAATATGGGGCCTGGGGACATTCTTCACACCCGAATCCGCCCGTTTTCTACTGTCTCGTGGAAAGCCAACAGAAGCTCTCAAGGTCCTTTGTGACTTTCGACAGCTTCCAGCCGATCATCCCTACGTGCAAGACGAGTTTCGAGCAATGGAGGCCCAATTGGAACACGAATTGGAGATTGTATCCGGCGCTTCAATACTTGATCTGACAAAAGAGACGTGGACCGATATGCCGAACAGACGACGATTTATCTTGATGTTTCTGGCGCATTTATTTTCCCAATGGAGCGGAGCAAACGCCATGTGAGTGTCACGACCCCAGAAACGTCCGCTAGCCCTGACCTGCGACCAAATTTAGTACGCAATATAGTCCGTCGATTTTTGGATATTTAGGCATCCAAGGCGAAGAAGGCCGTCTTCTTGCGACAGGAGTCTATGCGATTCTCAAGTTTGTCTCTGTTTTGGTCTTTTCAATATTCGTCATCGATTTCATCGGGAGGAGGCGGTCCCTTATTACTGGAATATGTCTCCAGATTACGACCCTTCTTTTTGTCGGTGTTTATCTCAAAGTCACCAACGGACGTGATCCAGCAGCCATATCCGCAGACGCGACAGCCAGGCGAGCAAGCGAAGCTGCCATCGCAGCAATTTACCTGCATGCCATTGCGTGGTCGATAGGATGGTTTTCCATCCCTTACCTCGTCAGCGCAGAAGTCTTTCCTATCCGTATTAGGTCTTTGTGTGTATCCGTTCTCATGTCGTTTCACTGGGCCTTTTACTTTGGCTGCTCGCGAGCTATGCCATCCCTTCTCGCTGCTACCGAGCGCTATGGCGCCTTCATATTCTTTGCAGCCATCTGCTCTGTTTCTCTCGTCTACGTATATCTTGCCATGCCGGAAACCTCTGGAAGATCACTAGAGTCTATGGAAAGCCTATTCAGCCGACCCTGGTACACCGTGCATAAGGTTGCATATCCAAAAACGGAGGATCTTGCAGCGGGCCCGGTCATAATGGATGCGAATGGACAAAAGGAGGGGGAGAGGGCTATCGTTACCCATGTGGCTTAATTTTACTGTGGAGGTTCCGCCCTACGTTTGCTATACTGTCAGCGTCCTCGACGTTACATCAAGGGACATATGTTTGGATCCCGTAAGTGTGGAAGGAGTTTCCGCATGGTAAATTGCAGGGCGGCGGACAGATGATAGCGTAAATCGCTGCAAAGGATCACGACAAAGCGGTTAATTGACAAAAGCATCAGTGTCCAATTTCTTTCCGAACTACGTCTTGTGACCAATGACAGTTGAGGTTAACTCCCACTATCCCTCGAGGCGAAGATTTGTTGACGTTGACCAGCTCATCGCCGTCATATTTATACCGATCTTCCAGTTGTCAGTTTTTGTTGAAACCTACACCCTCGCAGACTTCATCAAAAGACAGAATCATCGGCGGTGCACCAACTGTCGTGCTTCTTTTCAAACTTTCGAGCGTCTCAAGCACAGTTTTCAACTTCGCAGCGACGAGAGTCCACGGATGTGCCACGGCACAGAATGCAAGTTCAGCCAGATCATTTGCTGCCAAATTTTCAGTTTTTCTACTTTCGATTACTATTTCCAATTAGAGACTTTGCACTTTGATAAAAGGAATTGTCCACTTACTGTTTACGAATGTAGGGAGTTGCAGCACTTCAACGCACTTGCGCATGGCTTCTCGGTCGGGCAGAGCCTCAACAAAGACAGCCCTCCGCCAATGGAGAAGAAGGCAAGTCCAGGGCTGGCGGAGAACCTGACTACAACCCTTTTGAATGTTCGAGGGAAGGTCCAGTCAATCCAGGTCTCTCGTCTACGAACAATGATGCTAGAAGCACACAACAATCCCGACAAGATTCTTGCCCACGCCTGCACTTACGATCGGCTCTTTTCTCGCCTAGTCGAAGAAGCAAGCTTTTCCATAGTCTTCTTGGCTGGGTATGCGGTTGCTAGTACCTATGGCGTTCCCGATACCGGTTACATCGCCATGTTAGAAATGTGCGACAAGATTGAGGAGGTTGTGCGCTAGGTCTCTGTGCTAGTAATCGATGATGGTGATACTCGCTACGGAAGTCCGCTGAACGTTAGGCGAATAGTTGAAAGCTTTGCTGAGGCTGGAGCTGCCGGTGTTATGATCGAAGACCAGACTTGGCCTAAGCTTACGATATGCCCATCATTCCTTCTGGATCTCTTCTCACTTTGACATGAACGGATTGTGACCATACAAAGAGCAAGTCCGTTGTGTTACGAGGCGAGGCATACGCTCGAATCCAGGCGGCATGTGATACCCGGGATCAAGGAAAAGATATCTCAGTTCTTGTCCGAACAGATGCTTTAGTCGTTGGAGGGATGAAGCAATGACGAGACCTGAAGAATTCAAGAGAATTGAAGTTGATGCTGAATATGAAGGGATAGGGGGTGCAGTTGACAATTGATTTTGACATGGCACAGGAGATTAAATTAGAGTTCTTTCTCTCCCGTCATGGTCTTGAGGAAATTCATAGCGAAGTTGTGATCGGATAAGTGCGGATAGAATGGAAATGTAAAATAACGAACTTCCTTGCAGAACAAAACCTCGTCGCCTTGCTCATTGCTTATTCCCCCCTTTCCACACGCTTTACAACTTATCACAGCGCAAGGTCTGACAGCTCCGCCGTATTTCGCAATGTTTGTTTGCTGCGTCGCAGCAGCCTGAGCTAGCGACCGTTACAGCATGCGTGGATTTATCGTCAGTGCTGGTAGTCCCATGGCTACTGCCGGATATCTCATCTTGGTCCTTCTTCGAGACGAATCAAAAATTACAACCCGATACACTGGTGTATTCCTCGCCCTTTGTGGGATTTTTCCCGCCATGTGCATTAATATCACATGGCTGCTGAACAACCGGGGCGGTGACTCGAAAAAAGGCGCAGGCCTCGCAATCCTAGCAACACTTGGGCAGTGTTCTTCATTCATGAGCAGCGTGACTTTTCCGACTTCTGATGGGTCAGTAGCTCTTCCCAGGTTTGCGCATGAGTCTCGAATAGCTGCAACTGAGGTTATTGCTACGCGTTGGCTCGAACGAGATCCGGCCAATAGGATGGCTCCGTTGTAGGACTGGTGGCCTCACACAGGGAAGATATCCAAGCTGCAAGGGCAATTTGACCGGTCTCTGAAAATTGTGAGACGCGATGGGTGTTATTATGACAACCTCACTGAAGAAGTGCAACTGTGTCTGACCTGTCGACTTTAGACTGCTGACTTGCGTGCGGCTTGAAAAAAGGACGTCGTTGGAGGGCTTGGCTAGTTCACGGGACAAGAAACGGGAGGATCCGGCTCATGCACTCTAATGGCCTTGGCAAATCGGCGGGACCAATTTGAGATACAAGCACCTTCCGCATTCAGGGACGCCCTGGAAAATGCTCGCAATATCATTGGAAGCCCTACCGCTTTCCGAAGCCCAAGCAAACCTTGGTAAATTGCAAAATTCGAGCGGTTGGATTGAAAGAGCCTCCGGCGCAGGAGTGTTTCGCAGGCAGAAGATTGGCTAGCTGAAGACTGCTTCAAGCATTTCGGCTTAGCAAACAGCATGTCGTAAGAGATGTGCGGAAACGCGGTCGGGTCGGCAATTGAAGGTACTTAGAGAGAGACATGTGGGAAGAAGGTCGTTCCAACCCAGCGATTGGCGGCCGGTCGGGAGAGTCTCGCCTCCGGTTGGTCCTGCCCGCGCAATCCGTGAAGACTGCAATCCTTCTTGAGGGATTTGGGCAAAGCTGTTGGGAACATCATATATCCAGAAGTCACTGGAGCGACGATCCTCTTGGCGTGAACAAGAAAGGAACAAGCAATTGTGCGGCGAACCAAGCCAAGAATGAAAAGAACGGGCGAGCGTATTTCCAACGGCACGGGGACAGGCTCGCAGATAAGCACTGGCCAGGCGCAAGGTTGGTGCTTTATCACCCCAACAAGTCGGAAGAGTCTATTGCCGTTCCCATGCTGGAACGTTGCCGCCGCATTGACAAGCGGCGGCTCTTTCGGACGTTTTGGGTGGCGGGCGGGTTAATAATTATCACCCTCTCGCCTCGCCTTCGGCTGGCCGGGATCGGAGCCACTGCAGCACGGACCATTATGGATCTCCATCTGTCGGTAGATGGCCGAAGGGTGCTTGAATCCATCAACTAACGGCAACCTGTCAATCTCCAAACGTCAATGCCTGGACCGGAGCAGAGGGGATGTACGTGTGAGATATATACTGATTCTTATTCGCTGCCCCGGGCTGCAAGTTCGTCTCTCTCCATGGGGAAAATCATGAAGCGGATGATGCTCCACGGGGAAAAACGCATCCCCGGCCAGGGTCGCCGCCCCATTTGAGGCTCGGTGGAGCCTCAACTTTTTCAAGGGGACGCCCTGAATGCAGAGTGACGGATATGACGACGGCCAACTTTCACGGGCTGCAGTTGTCTTGCAGACCGCGGCCTCCAGAATCCGATCTGCTCAATCTGTCTTGTTGCATAGTCAACAATATGCCTCATGCTCCCCAGTCCTCCACTCCGCAAACCCCGAAGTGGTTGCTCCAGACTATGGGGCAATGAAGATTCAAGCTATGGGGTTGCTCCACCTGAGAGAAAATACTTAGTGATGACCGATGCCTCGACCTGTTCACCTTTTCCTTCCCTCCTCATCCTCGAGAAGCCCTTTTCTCGACCATCACCCATTTCTGCCGCTTGACATTCTATTCAGCTCTTGTGTTGCTGTCATGGGCATCCTCACCGTTGTTGAAGAGCGGCCAACGCCGCCGTCGGTTTACAACTGGCGCATCTACGTGCTCGCCATCATCGCCTCCTGTGGATCTTGCATGATCGGATACACCAGCGCATTCATCGGAACGACGGTAGCTCTCGACTCTTTCAAGGACGAGTTCGGACTCAACGACATCTCCAGCGCGGCGAGGAACCTTATTAGCGAGAACATCGTGTCTCTGTTCGTTGCAGGTGCATTCTTCGGAGCCCTCCTCACATACTGTCTCAGCTACTTCATCGGCCGCAAGTGGTGCTTGGCGATCGGAGCCACCACATTCTCGTTGGGCGCTGGACTGACATGCGGTGCTACTGGTAACACTGGCTTGGGAATCTTGTACGCCGGACGCGTTTTTTCAGGCCTTGGGACTGGCGTCGCGTCGGTGAGTCAGCCCCTGATACCGCCTATTATGGATGTTGTTGACAATAAAATTCGCAGAACATCATCCCCATTTACATCTCCGAACTGTCGCCACCTGCTATCCGTGGTCGTCTCGTTGGTCTTTACGAACTTGGCTGGCAGATTGGTGGTCTTGTGGGCTTTTGGATCAACGTAAGCAACGAACGAGAACCTTGTAAAAGAAACCACCTTCCTAACACATGACCTAGTTCGGTGTCGAAGCCCACGTCCCTCCTGGCCGAACTCAATGGATGATACCCTTCGCCGTTCAGCTTATTCCATCCGGTCTGCTGTTGCTTGGTTCTTGCTGGATTCGTGAGTCCCCAAGATGGCTTTTCCTCAAGGACTTTCGCAAGCAGGCGATGGAAAACCTGTGCTGGATTCGCCAACTGGAACCGAACGACATCTACATCCAGGAAGAGATTGCTGCTATTGACAAGATCTACGAGCTTCAGAAATCCACTGTGGGACTCGGCTTCTGGCAGCCTTTCCAGGCCCTTGGCCAACGCCCTGACCTGCAGTGGAGACTGTTCTTGGGTTGTATGCTCTTCTTCTGGCAGAACGGATCTGGAATCAATGCGATTAACTACTATTCTCCCACCATCTTCTCGGTAAGTCTTCTCTGTTGGCTTTTCTCTAGTAGGTTGCCCTGTCGCTGACCACACTCATTTTGCAGAGCATTGGCATTGATTCGAATACCGTGAACTTGATGACCGGCATTTTCGGTGTTATCAAGGCTGTCATGACCTTCGTCTGGCTCTTGTTCCTGGTTGATCAGCTTGGAAGACGTAAGCTTCTGCTGATCGGTGCTATCACGGGCTCCATATGCATGTGGGTCATCGGCGCATATGTCTGCGTCGTCGAGCCGACGAAGAACCCCCAGGATCATTTGACCGGCAGTGGCTATGCCGCTATTGTCTTCTTCTACCTCTGGACTGCAGTCTATACTCCCACATGGAATGGCACCCCGTGGGTCATCAATTCGGTGCGTCAAAACTTCCAGAACTCCTAATCAGGTGACTAACATTGTGTCCAGGAATTCTTTGACCCCAACTTCCGTTCTTTGGCGGGCGGCGCGACCACGGCAAGCAACTGGCTTTTCAACTTTCTCGTCTCGAGGTTCACGGAGCAAATGTTCGCGGCCATGGGATATGGGGTGTACTTCTTCTTCGCCTCGCTTTCATTCCTGGCATTTTTCTTCGCCTTTTTCCTTATCCCAGAGACGAGTGGTGTTCCGCTTGAAAAGATTGACCGGCTCTTCGAGATCAAGCCTGTATGGAAGGCAAACGAGACATTGATGGCTCAGTTGAGAGAAGAGGAGGTGCAGTTCCGCACAGATGCCAAGGGCGAGGCCACACACAAGGAGGTTGCTAACGGCAACAAGTCTGAGTCTGACTCAGCTTAGGTCCTGATGAACACGCAGGAAATGGAAGCCAATGATCTCGGGTTAAAGGCGAAATTCATAGGCAATTAATAGTTTGTATTTGAACAGAACGAATGCATATATCACCTTGAACCATGTGGACGTTAATGTTAAGCGAAAGCCCTCGGACACTTTGATGTTAGACTTGCATCTTGTCACTCGTGCTGGCCATTCCCTACGCCCTCGCTCAAACTCGTCCTAGTTGAAACCTGTAGAAAATTCTGGATCAAGCGTCACGCTGATTCAAATCTCAGTAGGGCATGTGTTTGCATGCCTCAGTGTTTCTGACTGGTTTGGGGTCCTTACCAATTACATGGCCTTGTATTGACACAATATTCCCTCCTATCTCAGGAAACATTCATCCAGCATCTGCTTTCAGACGCTTTAGGCTCGTGCCGTGACTGGACGGGAAACATGACCTGTAATTGTTTTCTTATTTCGATTGCCATGGCAGACTAGTGGACCCGGCGTTGCGCGTGAACTAGAATTTGCTTGACAACTATGGTGTGGTAAAGGACAAGCCTGCCGACGATGTTGCAATCAACTATTTCAACAGGCTGTATGCGATTTCACGTGCTTTTCCTACTACCAGAAAACATATCTACTGAACGGGCTCTATCGAAACCATCAGAGGAAACTTCTCCCAGAGAACGTACGTCTTCTGCTTCGTCCAACTCGCACTTTCTGCGCAAAGAGAGAGATCAAAATGCCACAATGTCTTCGCTAAAATGTACCGCATCTCGTGCCAAGCCAGACTGCCATGTGTTAGTAAGTTGATAAAGCAAGGGAGCTTGTAGATAGCTGTCAAAGGAGAGGTACTCACTTCATTCCGATGCAGTTCCGTGGCCCAAGAGAAAAGGGCTGGACAACATCTTTGGTGTTGGGCTCAAACTCTGGTCCAGGTAGCCATCTCTCCGGAACGAACGCGTCAGGGTCTTTGAAGTTACGCGAGGAGTGGTTGGCGGCATATTGAGGCACAGATACGCGGGCCTTTGCGTTGTGATTAGCATGAGAAAACTCGGAAGATAGTCTGTGTCCTCCTCACCTTCGCCGGGACCCAATTACCAGCAATGGCGCTCCCACCTTCGGGAACCTCCCGCCAAACACCAACCGGTACAGGAGGATACCACCTGAGTCCCTCATTAATTACAGCTGTTAGATAGGTCATTGTGGACAGCTTCTGCATGGTCAACTCCTGCTCTGACCCAATCTGTCGAATCTCTGTAACCAGACGTGCCAGCTTGTCTGGGTTCTTGAGAAGTAAATACGTGACGCCGCTTAGAATCGTTGCTGTAGTCTCGGATCCCGCTACCATGAACAGAGACGAGTTCGTATACATGTCGCCTTTGGTGATTTGTCTGCTGTCTGGTTGGCTCAAAACCAAGCTCCAAATGTCTGCCTTTTCAGTTGTTGTTTCGATTCGTCGATCCACACGTTCAATAGCGTGTGCGAAGTGTAGTTCCGAGGCTTTTTTGAGATGGTGAGGTGTAACCATCTGAATCAAATTGCCGAGCCACGGCCATTCGCGGCCAATCTGCGCAATTGCGTTGGCCTTAAGATTTCCAAAGATGTTCCCAACCCATTCAGAATAACTCGAGCTAGCTAAAAGCCCGAGTGGTTCGCCAAAGGCTAGCTCGGCCATGATGTCGAATGTTGTGAGGTTGTACAACTTGACCATATCGAATGTCGTTTGTGGGTTCGCTTGGATGTCTCTTGACATGTTTTCAATCAGCTGGTCGACATACTTTGAGATGAGTGGGCCTTGCGCCTGAAGACTTCTTTCCGAAAAGGCAGGCGAGAATACCTTTCGAAGCTGACTGTGCTCGGAGTCGGATATCGTCGTCAATAGATTTCGGTGCCCGTTCGGATCCGGTCCATAAACTAGCCTGTCCTTTGGAAAGCTTTTCTTGCCACCTGTCTTGTGGGAGTAGATATCTTTCCATGCCTGGCCATCGGTAAAACTTAACCTGGTAGCTCCCACGCGAACCACGCTCCCATATTTATCGTGCAGAGAAACGAGCCACGGAACCATGTCTCCTTTTGTCTGTATCGCCATAAATGGTATGTCAGAGCAAGAAGCGTATTTGGGCCCTGGAAAGTGTGCCAATGGATGGAAAAACACGTTGTACATGACATGTAAAATGCCCAGTCCTACAAGCTGCATTGCAGGAAATTGCCGTGAGCGACTGCTATTACGACCGATGTGAGCAGAACATACCAGGAAAGTGATGAAAATGACTGTTTCTTTTACAGACAGTTGGAACATGTCCTGGTGAAGGGAGGTTGTGAGGGTTTGCCAAACACTCCCTCCGACATTGTTTGTATCCGATGGCATCATTGTCCTGAAAACAAATTCTTTAAATGGTGGTGTGTCGTGTGACTAAAGTAAACGAGGTGCCTTCACTAAATCTGTTCTTCCGGCTCGTCCTTATATAGATGAAGGCCGGAACGTATGCAGAGGCTTCCAGTGCCGCTAGGTGTATTTGGACGTGACGATCTATCCGATCGGAGTTCCTGCCATCCGAATGGAGCACGGACAACAAATTCTAAGACCCCGAGCCGGGGACACGGGTTCGAATTCAACTCCCCGAACGTGAAGAGTGCCCGATGACCAAGACAGAAAAGAATCAGCTATCTGTTGGAATTTCGTTGCAGCTCAAGGCCCTAGAAAGTTTGCATTCTGATTGATCAATTGACTTTAAAACTGGGCTTTCGAAGAATGGAGATGGCTGCAAGCTGTCATACCTCAACTGAGGATGTTTTCTCGAGGCTGAACAAGGAATTAAAAGCTTTTATGAGAGTCATCGCTTGGTGCATTTTAAAGATTGCTGGGATCATCCTTCTTTGTGAAGTCTACTTAGGTATGCTGTGGTGTATCTGCAGGTTCTAGATCTTGGCCGTGTGATTTGCTTTGATTCTCGGTGGAGGGAGTCAAGAATGCCCAATGTGAGGCTGTTGTATCCATGAACGGCAGGCCCCCGTCGTCAGTGTTCGTAGCAGCCCCTGGATCAACCCCCAGCGGGTACACCCATGCCTGAGAACCAGAGGGCACTGCAATTTGATCGTTTGTAATGGCGAATGATATGTCCTCATCCCCAATGTTATCATTCAGCCGAATGCGGGCTCGCAGCTCAGATATGTACTCGGGGTCTTCGTAAGATGTTCCAGAGGGGGAGTGGAAGTCTTGTCTTTTCGCCCATGCCTTAAGCACAGCTTTTCCAAGCACCAAGCAAGATTTTTCGGAGATCTCGAAGAGGCCAGGCCGGAATTGATAAACAGTCGCAATATTTTGCCATGCGCTTTCCCCAATATGGTGATCAACTCTCTGACTGAGAAGTATAACCACGTAGAGCAGGATGTCATACTGAAAATTGAAGTCCGCGAACCAAATAAAGCCGTTACCCTGCGAGTGCTTATATAGAGATGCGATGTGCTCCAGGAATGCGGCAGCCCCTAGCAATGCACTGTCCTCTTCCTGACTACATTCCGCTGTTGATCTGAGCCTGTCGTTGAGCCCCCTCATCAACTTGCCTTTCTGTGCGATAAGTCCTGATCCCAAGGCTTGAGCTAGGACATGGGCTTGCCCCGCGTGTGTATTACATCGAAACTTCAGAATATGCTGCAAGCCTTCTTCGAGGAGATCGAATTGGCCAATATAGTAGCCCATTTGCTGATCCCTCGAATTGCCACATAGAGGGGGCCGGACAACCAGACTGTTGAGTTCCGCAGCCATCTTGATAGGCTCTAGTCCTGGTGTGTCCACAAGAAACTTCGTCAACTTATTTCTAATCAAGCAAAGCACCATCTCTGATGGGCCATCGCGATCTAAAGTTGGCAGAGTTGCTGTCGGGAAGATATCAGCATCATTCAAGTTACTTGGCTCTTGAACATCCCAATCTCGCGGAAGCAACGAATGCCCAAAGCCGGAGAACAGCGCAAATTTCGAATCAAGTGAAACAAGCTGCCACCATATTCTTCGCCGCATCTCGGTTTCGAAGGGCGCAAGGCCAAGCGCGAGCCCATCTCTATGAAGACCCATTTTCTGAGCGATGCGAATGACAGTGCCACTTAAAACCCACGAGCTATGGCGATCGTCTTTCGCCTGCAAAGAGTACTGCGCGATGTGTTAACGCACATATGCTAGATGTAGGATTGTGGAATGGAGCATACCATGTAGAGGCAAAGCGTCTGCAACACAACCAAATCGTCTGTTCGCATGAAGTCAAGATGTCGAAGAGCTTGCTGCGTGGCTGAAGAGAAGGTCACTGTGGCTGATTCTTTGGATATTCCCAAGGTATTGACACATTCGTCTTCAGCCATTGAAATGACTGCCATCAGGAAGATGGAAAGCATAAGCGACATGATGTTGGATGCTAGACGTTGAGGGCCGTTGGTGGCCTCAACAACGAAAGGCTGAAGGCTTGGCACATGAATCACCTTTGTGAATGGATTCACACGGTCCAGAAACGTCTGCCAAAGCTTGAATACAACGGCCGGACTTGGCCAAGCTTGAGCTGTGCTTGTTCCGGGTTCTGTCCTATCAAGAATAAGATCAGAGTTTGACATCAAGAGCTTGGAATTCAGTCCGTTGTTGCACTCCTTTTCATCCAAGTTAATCAAGTCATTCATTGCTCGCAGCTGTTTCATCTCCTTCAGTAACCATGCGCCTTGAAATGAAGCTCGGCCTTCTTACCTCATCATTCACCATCCCCAGCAGGTAATTGTCCATGAATGTTACTTGCCCATTTGGATTCTCGACCAACTTTCCGTCCGTAGTCCATTTGGGCAGATGAGTTGGCTCCGTCGGGGTGTGGGAGTGCGGGGTTTGAGGCGTGCCGTATTCCCTCGCGAAATCGTTACGACGGTCATCAGAATTATTCAAAAGCTCTTCACATCGTGCTAAGCGGGCTTTGAGAGCTTGGTTGTAGGGTCTCCTCCCACGAGCAGGAGCTGGTGTCCCTGGGATGCAGGGTGTGGATGACTGCAGTTCTTAGCCTATGTATATCCTTGTTCTGGGGCAAGTTGTTAGGTTGTTACTCATACTTTGATGCAATTGTTGCAAGGGAGATCTCGGTTGCACTTGATCTTTCGTCTTTGACAAGTAACACAGGCAATTAAACGTATGGCTGTGGTTGATCGGTAGTCGCCGGGGGATATGGACCCCGATTCCGAAGGCCCCGAATACCCCGAAGGGTCCGAGGGGAATGAAGCCATGTCCGCAGTACTCGTCCTCAGGTCTTTGCTGGACAATTGTGCCAACGTCAATCTAATACAGCGATGAGGTCGGACTGATTTTTGACAAGGTGAGAAGTACTTCTCCTCACGGCGCGAGAACGCATGGACGGCTGTTTCTGTATGTTTGAATGTCCGATGTGCAGTATATATGGGTTTTGGGATTGAAAGTTTCTCTGATGCTCCGCGAATAATTTTCCTCGCACCAAACGGATCATCTGATACCTAGCGCCAGGCGAGGCAACATTTGGGGCAGGGCAACTGAGGCCTTCAAGGCTTGGATTATCATTATGCCTGATTTTGACGGCTTTTAGGCTGGAACTGTGTCTGGAACACTATGTGGCAGTGCAGATAAAAGAATATATACACGATTAATAATTCTTCATAGGTTTGTGCACTGGGAGGTTGGATATAATTTATAGGTTATTGTTACGGTCAGCTATCTGACAGTAGGGTCTGCTAATAGAAGTTAGAGATTAATACTAGTAAATAGTATTATAGTATTATGGGTTTAGTTTATAGGTTATAGGCTGTGTTATAGATTGATAGTTAGAGGCTAAGGTGATCAGTTTTAGACTTAATAAGTTATTTATAGTGAAAGTAAGCTAAAAGTATCCTGAGGATAAATATAAAGTTAATTACTAAAAAGCTATAGAAGTTTAATTATAAGCTAAGCTTAGGGTTATACTATATATAAGTCTGAATAGTACTTTTTGTTTTATTACTATTCCTAATTTTAATAAGGTCTGTTCTTTAATTATATAGGACCTATATATACTAAGGATAGCCTCTATATTCTTAGTGTATAGATTTAATCTCTTATTTTATTATTATATGATTTATACTATAGTTCTTCTGTTTCTAAGTGAGTTTTTGTTATTTCTATAATCCTATAGTATAAATGCTTTATTATAGCTGCCTAACGCCTAAGTAGGTTATTTAGCTGTTACTTTTATAAATAGGTTGTAATATTAAGTCCTCTCTCTAAAGGTTTTATCCTTAAGACCTAATATAAGTAGGTTATTAGTTTTAAGTTAGAGATCTATTAATTATGCTTTCTGATTTTATTTATAATACTAATATTATATTAGGTTGTATTTAAAAATTAAAACAATCTAAGTTAGTATTTCGTTCTGCTTATGATAATATCTTTTATTGCTTTAGTTCTGATAACGTTATGCTTTATACCTATTGCTTTTGCGCAAAGTGTGTATATTAAATAGTAGAGGGTATAAAGACTTATTAGAGTTATAAAAACCTAAAGCGTTCTTATAATAGTCTAGTAGTTATATTAAGTTATATATCTGTTATATTTTTGCATATATGCTTATACTAACTGGTTATAGTGAAGAGGCTGAGTAATTAGTATTAAGAATAGGAAGAGAAGGAGGAGCAGACTAGCGATATGCTACTAGATCTCTATAAGAAGTTAGTATAGGTTTAGGCTGAAGTAGCTGAAGTAGCTAGTTATCTATTATGGATTTATATAATTTAAAAGAAGGTGAAGGAGTATTATATAGAGATATTCTCCTAGAGGATATAGAAATTAAAAGAGGATAATATCTTTTTTATATTAGATACTTATAAAAGTAGTGTTATTAGCGATCTTCAGTTTTAAGGTGTTAAGAATAATTTAGACTGAGTGAGTTTTAGTATTAGTGAGGAGTTTGTAAATCTTAGTCTTCTGCTGAGAGACTTATAGTTAATATCTTTTAGGGGTTTTTAGTTGTTTTTTAATATTTCTAGGTGAATAAATAGTTTTCTTTATTGTAGTCTATCTGCTTCTATTAGTAGTTTAATATATTTATATAGATATTAGATATATAAATAGCTAGTGTTATTTATTAGGGGTGCTACTATTAGTGCTATTAGTATTGTTTCTCGTTCTTAGTGTTATTACTAGTAGGTTGTAAGTTTATCCTTTATATTAGTAATATTTTTAGCTAGTTCCTATATATTATCTTTATAACTATATCCTTTCTACTTAATAAGGTATTAGTATCCTTTTGGTTTTTTGAGGTAGTTAATAATTTATTTAATTTTATATTTTGGTTTATTATCTTCTATAATAATAAGGTTATTTATTTGTAATCCTTATAGTGCTAGTTTGAGTAGCGAAATGTGGAATATTAGGAAATATTTTATTATATTAGGTAGGTTAAGTTTATAGTTAACTAGTGAAACTTTTTAGAGGATTTTAAAAAGTTTAAGTTTCTTAAAGTTTAATTTATTACTTAGTTATTTTATTTTAATATTCTGCTATATAAAATAGGTACTATCTCCCTCTTTTAAGGTTAGTCTCTTAATTTTTTATTTATTACTAAAACATACTATTTATTATTATATAAATTTAAGTTTTTTATAAGTATTATCTTAGATATTTTTAATTTATCTAATTATAGTAATAACTTTTAGTACTACTAGGCTAGTTTAAGGTTCTCTATAGGTAGTTAGTTTAAATCTATAGTTGAAGTAGAAAGGGGATTTCTTAATACTTTCTCTAATTACACTATTATAGGTAAATTAGGTTATTAGTAGTAGTACTACTTAATTATTTTAGTTATAGTTAATATAGGTGTAGAGGTAGGTTTTAAGGATCTAGTTAATTTGTTCTATTTATCTGTTAGTCTATAGGTGAAATACAGTAGATATTTTCTGATTAATACTAAGCTATATAGTAAGTAACTTCTAAAACTTAGAAGTAAAGATCTTATCTCTATTTAATATAATTTCTTTAGGTATATTATAGTTAGTAATAATATATTTGAGAATTATATAGGTAAATTTTTTAGTATTACTTACTTTTTTATATAGAATAAAGTAGGTATATTTTATAAGTTTGTTAATAATAATGAGAATACTATTAAAGTAGATTTCTATAAGGGGTTCTTAAGATTTTAGTAGCTTAATAATAAAGTTAAGGGATATAGAGTACTAAGTAGTGTGCAGTATAAGTAAAAGTTATAATAATCTATAAGGTTAGTGTTAGGCTAATTTACTTTTTAGGTAAACTTTATAATTTTTAATTACTATTATAATATATTCTTTAGTGACTTTTTCTTTATATTATTATTATAGTTATTTTTAGGTTTTAGTAATTTCTTAATAATTATATACTAGTAAGCTGTAGAACTTTATAATTGCTTTAGCATTTAGTTTATTAGTTAAGCTAGCTGTAGATTATTTAGTTATTATAAGAAGTTTTGTAGTAGGTATAAGGTTTTTATTATTATTATACTTAAGAATCACTTAGGTTTCTTTAGGTATTAGGATATTATAGTTTAGTTATTAGCTAAAGGTGTTAGTTCTGCTGTTCTCTGATCTTTTCTAATAGATAATTTAGAAATTAAACTCAGGGTTAGGGTTAGGGTTAGGGTTAGGGTTAGGGTTAGGGTTAGGGTTAGGGTTAGGGTTAGGGTTAGGGTTAGGGTTAGGGTTAGGGTTAGGGTTAGGGTTAGGGTTAGGG